>OZ024929.1:47608568-48871402 GCA_964017235.1 Sabellastarte sp. h YS-2021
GGATTTAGGTGTGCCACGTCATGGTGTAACACTGATTGACCTTTGACCTTGCTGTATTGACCTTTAAAATCTTGTTGCACCTTTGGGTCTGTCTGTTGAAGCAGAGTAAGCACTGTTAAAGTCATATTAGAATTCATTAAGAATTTCCTTTTGCAAGTTCCCATTGTAACAGATGGAATTTCATCAAGTCAGCCACAGGCTTTTCTCCAACACCACACATAAGCATTCATTGAATGTATTGCCACTTCTGTATGCATGGGTAATATTCAAAACATCCAAACCATAATTCGGCCATTTTGGGTTTACTGATGAATGCTGTCATTTTATTATTGAATTGTCTTGTTTTAATACTTTATCTTTATATACATTTCTTTTCCTTAGATATTATTTTCTCTACTTAAGCATTATTTGGACCTTAATAAAACTTTCCATTACATAAAATGTGAAAGGCTATCTCTGAATATCTGATTTGTACATGCTAATAACAAGCAAAGTGGGTTTTATAAGTCCTTGTCAACAATAAGTCTCAAGGTTTAATGGTTTTGATTGTATATGTTCTCTATAAGTAAAGTATCAAATGACGTATTGATTAATTATTCAGTTCAGGTGTCGCTTGTATTTCTCTTTTACTTAGCAAACAAATCAGGCTTGTTGTTTTCTGACATCAGTATATAATGGATTCTTTTGGCAAACATCACAAAGTGTCACTTATCTTATGAACCTTATAAATTACTGATTAGCAATAGCCTTTGTAATACAGGGTTATTACACATGTATAAAATTCAATGTTAACGTGTTCGTATAATACCTCTTGTGTTTTTATTGTATACAAACTTCTTTAACCTTATCTTTATGAAAGTGCCAATTTCTAACCATAACAACGTGTACCTGAAATCTTCTGTTTTTCAAAAATATTTTCAAAGTACGAAAACAAAACACTTGATATCTCTCACATGAGTAGTTTTGAATACAAATGACCTGCGTTTACTTACTTGGATATGGCTCAAAAACATAAAAATGAGCCACATGACATTTTGATTGGGTTATGTGACAGACTAAATAAATCTCGGGCACTTTTCGTAAGTGGTCATCTTCAAGTATTTGCTTTTAATCAAGGGAAGTGGTAGTTATTGAAGGCACACGATAGGCTAACATCGATACAAGTGACTTCAGTTTCCGTCATCTCATATTCCATATTTGTTATTTCCAAGTCGAGTGTACTATATAGTACAGTGTACAAACTTAACAGGGAAAATCTCCAGGTCCATCAGACCTGCAATTCAGATATGTTACATAGTGAGTGAGGTCTATAGTAAAGTTGCCAGTCTGTATTTCAGTGTAGGTTAAATCAATTTTGAGTTTCAAGATTGACCAAATTGCAAGTGCTAAAGAATAAAGTTGGCAGAAATGTTAATAAATATATATGAACAGTTTTGTTAAGTTATAGGACCTCTGGACCTGTAACTTTAGAGAGATACAGGTCTGTAAAATAGTTAGAAGCCTCAGACAGGTGGGGTAGGTGCTACCGATATAGTAAGAGGGACCCTAATCTAATCTAATCTACTGCTTTGCAGGCGCAATATCTTCCCCACAAAAGGGAACTCAGTGCGCTAGTTAAACAAAAATCATTTATCATAGGGAGAGTTGAAAGGCGTTCAAGGTCAGTAATCAGGTCAGTTGGGAAACTAGAGTTGAAAAGGTGGGTTTTGAGGTGTTTCCAAGATGCAACAGAGGGACTCTTTCTTATTTGGAAGGGGAAAGAGAACTCTGTTAATTAAGAAGAAGCCTTCGGTTTAGTAGACATAAAATGATGATTCTACAGAGATCATCTTCCATTGAAATTTAGTCTAGTTTCTTGAGGTATTTTTCTGATTGTTTGGGATTCAACTTGACAGCCTTCAAATCTTGTAAGTCACGCTATAGCAAGACTGCAGACCTAAGGTCTGTGAACGACCTAAAAATAGGTTTTTTAGATCCATTTCCCTAATTCGGCCAGTGTGAATCGAGTTTTAATCTTAGACTCAAAGTGCATATTCTAGGATGCATGAAACCACAGATCACCATTCAAAAATATTGGCATTGGATTTGGACATTGTTAGCCATGGAAATGCAGGTTTGCCATACAAGTGAAAATAGCAAAACTGTGCTGAATAAATGGGTGTTAAAGTTTAGTCTTATTGTTTTATATTATACTAACTGGTGGTACAACTTTCTCAGTACTGATCATCCTAGGTACTTTCATCCATTTATGCTTCCCTAGTAAATACAAGACAATATGAGGAAGACTGAATATGGAAGGTTCCTTGATGTTTCTCAGTTTAGTCCATCCTTGCACAAATATAAGAAGCAATTTGGCCATTTTTTGCTTTGGTTTTTGTGGTAGTATGCTATGAATTGCCTGGTGATGTTCATTCTGCTTCCTTTATCCCCTCCTACATTTTAAAAAACCTTAACCATATTTGTTTTGCCAAGGCCTTTCCACCACAGTTTCTGATTCATCCTGTGTCTCTGTAGCAACAACCATTCCTATACCCATGGACTGATGAATTTGCAATATAGCCTATGGTTGTTGTACCTTAGTGTCTGCTTGAATGAAATTCGCCACATATCTGAAATTCGCCACATGTGAAAATACTAATAAAATAAATGAATTGTGGTGAGATTTGTTGACTGTATAGTAAATTAAGGCTTTTTGAACTGAAAAATACCAATTTTTGGACAAAAACATCATTTTCTTCATAAAATTAACTAAGGTTTTAGAGGTGGCGAATTTTAGATTCCTGGCGAATTTTAGATTTCTTACTCTAGCTAACATAAAGTCCGAAAGCTGAACTTGTGACTTCAGCCCTTTCTGCTCAACATAGGCAGTTGATGCTCAACAAGTTGCAAGATTTACCTGCAATAATCACTGATCTATTTGTATAGAGCTAGTTTTTTGGGACATTTCAAGAATTTTTGAAAGAATGAGGATAGTTTTCATAGTTTTGTTTATCGTCATTGTCTCCATCATCAGAAGGGTCTCAGTAACCTAGTGGTTTGAGGAGTGGTCACCTTCTGTGGTTTTCACCCCACAGCCGTTAAGTGCTATGCATGCATTGTTTTTAGCCATGGTGTCTGAATAGGTGGGTGGGCAGCGGGAAAAAATTTGTGCGGGCTGTATCTCAGAAACCGTAAGATGTAGGGGATGATACTTGGAAGGGATATTGGTTCGGGGGTGTATGTGTGCAACGTCATGGTATGACCTTGATTTGACCTTGCGACAGTGATCTGGAGTTTGAAAATGTTGTTCTGGCCATATCTCAGAAACTGCAAGGTGTTGGAATCTGATACTTAGTAGGGACATTGATTAGTATTTAATTTATATGTGTGCAACATCATGATGTCACCATGTTTTGACCTTTGACCTTACTGTAGTGAACTTGACATTTAAAAACTTGTATGGGCTATATCTTGGACACTGTATGTGTAGGAAGTTAATACTTGGTAAGAACATTGCTTAGGGGATGTAGGTGCGCATTATCTGAACAAGAGTGGACTCTCCCATCCTGTTGGGACATCAAGGCTTCTAGTTTGAACTTTAAATTTGCATTAACCCAAATGAGGATCAAGTTTAAAATTATGATTTCTCTTTGAATTTGAGACTGGACAAGCCTATATTTGTTTGAAGACGAGAATTTTTTTTATTGACACATCGGTAGGTTCAAGAGTCAATGAGCAGTTGGCAAATACTCAGTAATAAAGGGGAGTTCTATATTGATTTGCTTTCACTGATCAAAAAGCGTTCTACCCTTCAAGTAAGCCATATTCAGAAGATAGGCTTTGTTACTATAATCAAAGTTGGGGTTTTATGTCCCTTTCAACAGCTAGCACCATATTGGGACAGGTCCTCAGCATTATTTGTGGGAGTCGAACATTACAAGGACCATTCTTGTTACATTTATCGTGCCAGTAAATATTAGACCTGTAAGTTGCTAAGTAAGTGATAGTGACCTCAGATTTATACTTTATATTTTACTACCAGAGAGTTACAAGTCTTCTTGGATCATATCCTTCAAATGAGATAAAAAAGTCGCCGACTTTTTCATTAAAATGAGCTGAAATTTTCAATTTTATTTCTGTGGTGATGTCATCTAAGGTATGATTGATCCTTAAAGTCATGGATCATTATCAAAAGCAGTGATGTACTGGCTGGCAACTTTTGGTTTTCAAGAGTTTGACTTTCTATCACATGATCAGAACTATATTGAACTACAATATCACAAGAAACCCCACTGCTGTTTGTCTGAAGAAGTACGAAAACCCCCATTACTGATCTCCATGTTGATTGAAGTGCATACGTTTATGTGCAGGAAGCTGTATGTGTACTTTATATATTGAATTTAAAACAGACATAACAGACCTCAGTAAAGTGACACCCTACTTTAATAGGGAGTTCTGATTAATGACTATATATTTTGTTAATTTATAACTAGAAAGTTTTTTGCACCCTTAGATATACAAGTATATATATGTGGGATGTTTGCACAATACCACTTATGTTAAAGATGATATATTGGAACTTGACTCTGTACAAAGGGAAAATAAAACCCTTTGTAAACATTTTCAATTGACTGTTGAGAATGTCTTTACACAAAGAAGAGAAGTTGCCCTGTGAAAATAAATCTCAAATTGTTGGATATGAATACAAACTTTTTACATGACCCTAAGCACACATGTTACTTTTTCTTGTACTATCCTAGCCTTTCGTCATCATGTACTTGTTGTATTGTCCCAGACAAAAGCATGTACATGTATATTAACTTTTTTTGTGGAAATTGTCTTTTCTTGCATAGAATTTTGAGACAGCTAAGGTGAAAGCCCAGTGTTGAATCAGTTGTTCGTTTTGGCATATGTGGTGCCAGTTTGATTTGATTTATTTAGTTATTTCAAGTTTCAACGCATTGTATAGGTCATGTCATGACTGATAATTTTTAAGGCAGAGGAAGCCAATATATACTACTTGGTCAAGATTGTGCACTGTAAACTGCTGGTTATAATGGTAAGCAACAACCAACTTTCCTGCATGGGTCAAGTCCAGGGTTTGAACCACTGACCTCAGAGTCAATATTGAGAGCACACTTTAATTTGGTTTTAAGTATTAATCAGTTTTGAAGTTGACTTTTTATTTTGCAGAAAAGTGCACCCTTTTCAACAAAAATCAAAAATGACTAAATTACCAATGTGTCCTTGTATCCACCGGAAGCATCCGGTGGATACTTTGGCTTAGCGTTCGCTACGCCACCGCCGCGCGTAGAGAGATTTTCGGCGTTAACGCTCTAAGAGGAAAACGACAGGAGCTAGGTTCACCAAATTTGCAGGATATCTTCATTGGGGGGTAAGCTTCTCTGGGAAGGAAAATAGCCTCATTCTGAAAAACAAGATGGCCGCCACGGGCATTTCTTTGAAAATAATCGACATTTTTCTACTGGCTGTTTCTCATAGGTAGAAGGTTGAATCTCTTCATAGGTGATATGTATAACAGATATACATGTCCTCTACAACCTTGCACACATTTGACCTTGAAGCTCATAATTCAAGGTTATCCACGGAGTGCCGAAGTAATCCACATAGCGGACTTATAACTCGCTTATTATTGATCCTAGAGGTTTGGGATGGTAAACCAACATATAGGAAATGATGGGCTGGGAATCTTCTGGCGTGGTCGGATTTGACCTTGGGCCCCTCCTTCAAGGTCAGACGAGGATAGCCAAAGCTAAAAGTGCTTATAACTCGCTTATTATTGGTCCTACAGGTTTGGGATGGTAAACCAACATATAGGAAATGATGGGCTGGGAATCTTCTGGTGTGGTCGGATTTGACCTTGGACCCCTCCTTCAAGGTCAAATGAGGATAGCCAACCTTAAAAGTGCTTATAACTCGCTTATTATTGGTCCTAGAGGTTTGGGATGGTAAACCAACCTATAGGAAATCATGGGCTGGGAATCTTTTGGTGTGGTCGGATTTGACCTTGGACCCCTCCTTCAAGGTCAAACGGGGATAGCCAAACTTAAAAGTGCTTATAACTCACTTATTATTGGTCCTAGAGGTTTGGGATGGTAAACCAACCTATAGGAAATCATGGGCTGGGAATCTTTTGGTGTGGTCGGATTTGACCTTGGACCCCTCCTTCAAGGTCAAATGAGGATAGCCAAACTTAAAAGTGCTTATAACTCGCTTATTATTGGTCGTAGAGGTTTAGGATGGTGAACCAACCTACAGGAAATCATGGGCTGTGAGTCTTTTGGTGTGGTTGGATTTGGCCTTGGACTCCTCCTTCAAGGTTAAATGAGGATAGCCAAACTTAAAAGTGCTTATAACTCGCTTATTATTGGTCCTAGAGGTTTGAGATGGTAAACCAACCTATAGGAAATCATGGGCTGGGAGTCTTTTGGTGTGGTCGGATTTGATCTTGGACCCCTCCTTCAAGGTCAAACGAGCACAGCCAAACTTAAATATGCTTATAGCGCTCTTATTATTGGTCCTAGAGGTTTAGGATGGTAAACCAACCTATAGGAAATCATGGGCTGGGAATCTTTTGGTGTGGTCGGATTTGACCTTGGACCCCTCCTTCAAGGTCAAACGAGCATAGCCAAACTTAAAAGTGCTTATAACTCGCTTATTATCGATCCTAGAGGTTTGGGATGGTAAACCAAACTATAGGAAATCATGGGCTGGGAATCTATTGCTGCGGTCGGATTTGACCTTGGACCCCTCCTTCAAGGTCAAATGAGGATAGCCCAACTTAAAAGTGCTTATAACTCGCTTATTATTGGTCCTAGAGGTTTGGGATGGTAAACCAACATATAGGAAATCATGGGCTGGGAATCTATTGCTGTGGTCGGATTTGACCTTGGACCCCTCCTTCAAGGTCAAACGAGGATAGTACACAAAATCATGTGCTGGGAATCTATTGCTGTGGTTGGATTTGACCTTGGACCCTCCATCAAGGTCAAACGATGATAGCCAAACTTAAAAGTGCTTATAACTCGCTTATTATTGGTCCTAGAGCTTTGGAATGGTAAACCAAAATCTAGGAAATCATGGGCTGGGAATCTTTTGGTGTGATCGGATTTGACCTTTGGCCCCTCTTTCAAGGTCAAATGAGGATTGCCAAAATTAGTGTTTATATCTTGCTTATTCGTATTCCTAGAGGTTTGCAGTGTCACACCAACCTATAGGAAATCATGGGCTAAGAATCTTTTGATATGGTCAGATTTCACCTTGGGCTTCTCCTTCAAGGTTAAGCGATGTTAGAATGGCTTTGGTGAGTTTTCTTCTGGTGGATACAATTTGCATTGGTTCTCCGATGCGATAGGTCTAGTAAAACTTTTAAAATCAATGTTGAAACTTGGAACCATTATTGATCAGTACTTTTGATAATAAATTGAATTTTATAGGCTTATGAAGGATTCATCTGTCACTTACATGCCTGCAATAACTAAGGAATGAGTTGAGTTCATTAATTCTTGTGTAGATAACCCCTTTAAATTCACCAAAAGTGAAACCAAACAGGAATTTTGTTCTGCGACCAAAAACTTTCCCTTTTAAAATAAACAAGGCGTATACAAGCAACAGAAACACTGTACTCGGTAAAACAAATGCTGGTTATATTTTATGGTTGTCAGTGACATAATACACATTTTACAACTCCCTACAATAAGTGACATTCTCTGGCTTTTGACACTTTTAGGTATACACATATAATTCTGAAATCTGTACATAGCAATCTTCACAATCTCATAAAACTATCTTTGTTTTGAGAGATAACACCCCTTGTAGCCAAATCACGTCCCCTCAAAAAATGCAGTGACAAAGGTATATCAAAATCATATGCAGTCATCAAAGCACATGTAGTACATATAGAGCCTTTTACATATTAGTACATGTACTTGTTTAATTAATGGCAGGTTGCATTACCATGTATTCAGACTAATAGAAATGTCTCAGTTGATTTAGGATCACTTCAGGATGTGTTTTTTTTATATCGGTAATTAAATACTAATTCAGTGACTTAAGAGGCCTTATCACTCCAGATAACCAAAATAATGTCTTCTTTTGCAATGAACAAAGTTTAATTTACATTAGTCTTCAAATGGCTATAAAAAGTGTATCTAAATAGGCAACGGTGAAGATTTATGGTTTTGCCAGACTGTCAAGAGTACTCCACATTATGATATTAAAGAGTGAAGAAATTAATTGTGCAGAGGGTCAGAATTAATAGAAGAGTATTCACACAGTTTTCTGAGTACAAACATGGAAAATGGCAAATTTTGTTGCTTTTATCATTGAAAAAGTATATGTACTCATTAAACAGTACAGTGAATGATGCAATAGTACTCAAATACAAAAGTCACCACTCACGGCAGTCCTTATGTTTCTCCATCAAAATATGTATTAATCCTCAAACTGAAGGCAATTCAGTAAATCGGGTAGTTATAAAACTGCCAGAATTTGGTGTATTTTCATGAGTAACATGAGGTGAAACTAGGGCTGTTAAAGAGTACTCGAGTACTCGTTAAAGATTAGATTACTAAATTATTTGGAGTACAAAATGAAAAAAAAGAGTACTGGTAAGAGAGTACTCGAGTACAAAATATGTTACTCGTGGCAGTTTCAATACTATCCTATTTTAGTTGTATTTCTGAGAATGGAGGGAAGCTGTACATGCTAGTTGGACCAAATTGTGTACTGATAGCCATCGGGCATCTGCAAGTAACTAGCTCCTTCACCACTTCGTGTCTGGTTGGGCATAGAACCTACACAACCCCATACCTGACAGGTGGGAAGTTAATGTGTTAGCCACTACATCAGATGGAATACAAATTAATGTTTCTTATGTCACATATTCCAACTAAGATCATATTAATTCTATTTTATAGAAACTCTGTTATTAATAATAGGTGGAGATCAGTATGTAGAGTAAGAAATCTAAAATTCGCCACATATCTGAAATTTGCCACATGTCAAGATACTAATAAAATAAATGAATTGTGGTGAGATTTGTTGACTGTAGAGTAAATTAAGGCTTTTTGAACTGAAAAATACCAATTTCTAGACAAAAACATCATTTTCTTCATAAAATTAACTAAGGTTTTAGAGGTGGCGAATTTTAGATTCCTGGCGAATTTTAGATTTCTTACTCTAGTAGTCATCAATAATTGTGAACTCTGTAAATCTTTATATATTAGAGCATTGCAAGAGGCATTAGAACAAAAGCTTTTAAATACTGTAGAGCCAGTTCAGGTAACAAAACCAATGAAGAAAAGTCCTTTCATGGTGTAGCATCTGTTATTATGCACATGACAGCTCATAAAGATTTCTCATCTCTTGTTAAAGCCTATGGTCTAGCCTTGTGGCAGATCAAAGTTATTTATAGACCATTATAGTAGCACATTACACATGCGACAGTAAAAAGGGATGAACCATCATTGAGTCAAAGATCAATTTATTTTACTTAAATTAATGCAGGCTGTATTAAAAAGTCTGTAATGATGGTAATTTGGATATTTCAAATTAATTTCATCTTTTATTAATAATAAACCGCCATCAAATAGAGGAAAATTAATGTCATTTATGTCCGAGCAAAATCACCAATGTCATATTTTGTTTGCTTGTATTATATGAAGTTGTGAACTGCTCAGTATAACCATTGCTAATGTTCTGTAAAACTTGTGTTTGTTTCATTATCAGTTTCTGAACAAAGCTAATATGTTTATGTCTTTACTGGGTACTTACTGGTACATTTTGAATTCTGAAATGCAGTACTTATTACAGGCAGTTAGCTTTAAATGTGTGTACTTGAGTGCTAAGAAGCCCATTATGCATGATCAATTATAGATTGTGTTGATACATTAAAAATAAGAGCTCTCAGAGAAAGCATTCTTCCACCAAAGTACATAATAATAAGTAAATGGGAAAATCCGGATTCTTTTTTGTACTTTTGTATCCAGTGATCCAGATGACTATCAAAATTTAGTGTATTCTAAGTTAGATTAAAACATGTCTTTTTAATTTTTTTTAGGGGGATCCGACCAGTAGTATTTGTGTTGTATTGTTAATAAACATGTGTTCCATTGCTGTTAAGACCCATATACACCACCATCAAGAACACCACAGTACTAGATTGTACAATCTAATGATAAAGTTGGAAGTGATGTGATAAACCGTAACTTTTCCACCATTGACAATATTATATGAGCTGATATAAAAATATGTTATTTTTCAGAATTCTCCCAAATTCGTTTGAATCATTATGTATCGTCAACAAATTGCATAGATTTCCAGCTAAAATAAACAGAACTGAATGTAAAATGCCAGGTTTTCAAACCTTTAAGCACCGTTTATATTTCACTCTCTGCAGAGTTTATGTTTGTACTTAATATTGACCAAGCCTATTTTCCTGTGACAGGGGCAAGTGCCGAGTGATTCACTTTGAAGATATCAGTAAGGTTGAAGAATTCAAACCCGTGCCCGACACCTTCTTCTACATCTTTGAGTACAGCCCCACCACCAAGAGACTGGCTACAATACAGGGAGAGATCAGGGTGGGGCCCAGCCACCAGGTATATCATATATGTATATTTAAAATTAAAAAGCCTCCAGGTATGCAATATACATGTATGTGTGTTTAAAGTTAACCAGCCTCCAGGTCTGCAATATACATGTACAATGTATATGTATTTAAAGTTAACCAGCCTCCAGGTATGTAATATACATGTATATGTGTTTAAAGTTAACCAGCCTCCAGGTATGCAATATACATGTATATGTATTTAAAGTTAACCAGCCTCCAGGTATGCAATATACATGAATGTGTATTTAAAGTTAACCAGCCTCCAGGTATGCAATATACATGTATGTGTATTTAAAGTTAACCAGCCTCCAGGTATGCAATATACATGAATGTGTATTTAAAGTTAACCAGCCTCCAGGTATGCAATATACATGTATGTGTATTTAAAGTTAACCAGCCTCCAGGTATGCAATATACATGAATGTGTATTTAGAATTAACCAGTGACTAGGTATGCAAAATTCATGAATGTATATTTAAAATTAACCAGCGACTACGTATGCAATATACATGTATGTGTATTTAAAACTTAACCAGTGACTAGGTATACAATATTCATGCATGTTTATTTAAGTTTAACCAGCAACCAGGTATGCTATGTAGATGTATGTGTATTTAAAATTAACCAGTGACTAGGTATGCAAAATTCATGAATATGTATTTAAAATTAACCAGCAGCTATTGTTTTGATGGGCAGATTACCTGATGGGCATTCTTCATGGATTCATTTCAAATTCTAGTAATAATCCATTAGATATGTAAAATATCCATACCAGCATATTGAAAATTTACTGGTTTATCAAATATTTGAGTCCAGCACAAGTTGAGGATTTGCACAGGGAATCCTAATTGTTGAAGTCCATTAAAATAGTAAGTTTGATATGAGCAATTTGATCATGATAGCTTTGTTTAATTTTTTTTTTCGAAAGTGTCAAAGTAGCAAGTCAACAACTAAGAAGATAAAAGTAGAAAATTTTAAATAAATTATATGTTTATGCATTGTAATACTCATGAACCGAAAAGCCAATACAGCTAATGTCTTACTGTAACACAAGAAGAGAAGTCTGGAGGAGCTAGCCACTATGTGGAACAAATATATTAATTCTGAGAATAATACTGTCAGAATACCTGTAATAGTTATAAATATTTAAAAATGTAATGTTCAAAAATTACATAAATGTCATAAATGTGGTTTTCTAGGTTGTTTTAATATTAAAAAAAATTAAAACAAGCCTTGACATTCTACTTTGATATGCAGACATATCATTGAAATTAGCCAAATACTTTTGACAAATGGGACAAAATAATCAGCTTGATACTTAACCATAATCGAATGACCCTATTTGTATTGAAGTGCAAAAGTTTTTGGAACAATCCCCTTTTTATGCTGAGGTAGAAGGTTAGCTTTGATTTTTGTCTTTATATGACAACACAAACACTTCAGAAAAGCTTTTACAAGGAAGATCATAATAAGGTACTTAGGAAGTTGAGAAATACTAAGAATCACCCCAAGTCACATTATAATGAATGGTGATTTGAACAACAGATTGATCTGGTTAGAGGGGTCATGTTTTTCAGGCTTTTTTTGCATGTATTATAGAGTTATTACTATTATTCTTTGTGCTATGGTCCCATTTATCAAGTAGACTATTTATGACAGCCTGTTAGTGATTTAATACTTGAGAGAGCGAGGAGATAGGCATAGACTTGTATTTATAATGATGCAGTGGTCTTTTTTTCTACCACCGTGAAATATACACATGAGCTCCTGATATGATCAACCTCAACCTGTTAGCTTTTCCAATTGCTTTGGTTTTGAAAGAATAATGACTTGTTTCTGATTTCATGGGCATGTGTTTCCTCATGCTATATTATTCATCTTGTCTATATATATGACATCTAAAACACTTTTTGTTTGTTGAAAGGACATAACTTGTATTATGACACTATTTCAAAGTTACTTTAAAATTTGAATATGACTTCCCTCCTGATCATTTGATACCATCTGAATAGGCACTAAAACTGAAATAGCACTGTTACTTGTGGGAGTTGAACCCTACACACAGATAACAGCCTGTGATGAGATCCCAAACCTGCTAACCCAAGGACCTACTAACTTAAAATGGCTACTTGGTGGATAGAGGGGCTTTGTAAAACCAGCCCCCAATGTTTATTTCAACAAAAACATAGTTCCACCAATTAGAATTCTTGATAAAGTAATTTGACTAAAGATTTCAAATTAAACTGATACTTGTATTCTCTCTATATATAACATATTTAGGCCAAGTTACCAGAATGGCAAGCACACAAGAAGCCTGCGGACATGGTGGAGAGGCCCGAGGACTGGGAGGAGGTAACCTGGAAACCCACTGCTGTACTGGATGGAGACCTGGTCATGTACCTGCGTGCTGCCAGGTTTGTACATCTTATAGATACTAGGGATGGGTTGGTGTTGTTGGTATCTCTGAATAGAGAGCATTTTACAAAAATACCATGACAAAATTTTACAACAAAATCTGCACTGGAGAATCTCACATACTGCCACCAATTTCACAAGTAGCATTTGTCATTTTTCGGGGTCACACGGGTGCAGTGGTGACACACTCGCCTTGCATCTTTGAGGTCAGAGGTTCAAACCCGAAACCTTATTTGGGAAAGATGGTAGTTTCTTACCAATGTTCAGTTTATAGTACAGAACCTTGACCAACTGTATATACTGTTTTCCTCTGCCCATAAAACTACCCATTGTAATATGACATATATAGTGTTGAAAGTGAGGTTAAAACCCAAATAAACCAGTGTCATTTTTCCATAGGAGCATGGCAGCCTTTGCCGGGATGTGTGATGGTGGCTCAACAGAGGATGCTTTGACAGCTGCTTCTATGGATGAAACTACCATCAAGGCTTTAGATGAAGTAAGGGATTGCTAAATAGATTTAGTGACATATATTTCAACTTTATCAGCAATGTTATGGTTAGCCCTGTATCAGACTGTTCCAAATATTTACCTTTAACATTCGTCACAGTCATATGATCAAAAAGAAGTTTTTGATCCACCAACTCATAATTGCCATTCAACCAAAACCAGGCCAAAAAAGGATGACATTTTTACCTAACTATAAAACAAACATTTTCCTTTAGAAAATAATATGATATTTATACAAAATATCAGTGGATTTTAATCAAACTTGTATAGCATTTAATCTCGGTCTCCATAGAGATACCATACATAGAACCAAAAACAATTTCAACCAATGCTAAGGCACCAGGAAATGCTGCTTTAGCAGAATTTGTAAACAGTGGTATATATTGTAGTGAACAAGGTCCCATGAGGACTCAAAAAAGGCTAATTTTGAATAAGTCCTTAGTGAATAAGTCCTTTAGATTTTTTGAGTGATTAAGAACTCTGTACAAAAGTGTGAGATGAAAAAAAAAGTAAATAAAAAGGTAGATCAACTATTTAATCTTTTCCAGCTCCAGTAACCCATGCTTGGTAAATAACTTTTTCATCCACTTGCACACTTGAATTTTTTTTGTCAAATTTCATTTGATCTTGATGTGATTGCAATCTAATCTAAATTCTTAATCCATGGTAGTGAATAACAACCCAGGCTATCATGCTGGCTCAACATAGGCAGTCAATGCTCAACAGATTATAAGATTTACTTACTATAATGACTATAAACGTTGATTTTCTGTTCTATGGAGATTATAACTTGACTTTTAAACAAAACAAGGTAGTTTTTGAAGCAGTACAATAATTTTTTTAAAGGAATCAGGGCGGTTTTCATAGTATTGTGTTAGCCTCATGTCCACAACTTCATCATCATCGTCGTCGTCATCTTCTTTTGTAAATAGTTTTTTCTGTGAGGAGGCTTATTATAATCCTTGTTGATTTTTGCCTGATTGCTTCAATAAAATGCTGCTAAGGCACTTAGCATTTGATTTGAATACACACAAAGACTTAGCAAGGCTGTCTGACAGAGATATAATCTATAGTGATCCATCACTCTTGCTTGTCAGTACCTCTGTCTGTTATAAGGTTGTGTTATTTTCATAGGCTTATATGCCCCCATACTAACTACCAATTTCTTTTACTTCAAGAACCTGTTCAGTCAATATCTACAGATTCCCTGTTTTTTCAAACAAAACAACATCTGACAGCTGGGTAAACTGAAGAATATCAAAACCTAAACTATCCTTGTGGTTTAAGTTTCATCTCATATGGGGCTGTTCCATTTCTACAATATATTGTAAACCCTGATCCAGATTGTCAATTTTCAGGATTCCGGAACTGAATCTTATACATCTCAATGATCTTAATGCTATTGTAAACCTATCGTGTACAGAAAATACGGTACTTCCTGAGGGATTTATGAGTACAGCACTCGGGAGTACATCAGTAACAGTTTATGAGATTTCAAACTGCCTTGAAGTTGCAAACCTCTCCCAATCCTTATCAGGTTTATTACATCGTAAACCCATCGGTAATCTTTTTGATCTTATGGTGATCTTAAACCTATCTTACATCCATACAGCAATCTTTTCCATTTTCCATCTTATAGTCATTGTAAACCTATCTGTTTCATCTTAAGAGACGTGTGAACCAATCGGATGGATCGGGAAACTATTGCAAACCTTTCAGAAGATATTCTGAGGCAATGGCAGGGTTCCCACATCCTTGAAAATTTCTGAAAAATATTGCTTCATTTTCAAGGCTTTGAAAGTCCTTGAATTTGGCCAAAATTGAATAAAATCCTTGAAAAGTCCTTGAATTTGTTATTGCCCAACTTCTGCATCTGCATCATGTAGTTTTACGGCTATGGCAGACTCGGCAAAGAAAGTATGATCTAAGATAAAATTAAAGTGTACATTGTTCTAGCTATAGAATGTCTAGTCTGAACAAAGTTTATGTTAAAATGTTATTAGATCTGTTAACTAGCATTATTGTAATGGGTTTATAAAATGTTAAAATCATGCGACAATAAAGCATTTTGTGGGAGGAACAGACAGCTAGAAGGGGAAGTAAAGGAGGCCGTGCCTTAAAATATATCCTTGAGAATTGTTGTTGTTGACCTTGAAACTCCTTGAATCCAGTGATCAAAAGTCTGTGGGAACCTGAACGGCAACATCAGTCGGGAAGCTATCCAGAAAATATCTTATATTCATCGGGAATGCATCTTAAACCTAACCATAAACTATGCCCTGGATCATGCACTTTTTTTTTATTATTGCAAATTGTAAACTTATCGTGAACCACATTCTCATAATTGGAACAGGCCTCTTACAAATTTGTGGAATAGTACCAGGATTTTCCAGATAACATGGTGGAAAATTTGCACAAATTTGGATTATTTTATCCAATAGGAAATTTCAAAGGCTATGCTAAATTCACCATCTCTTACTGTATTTTTTGAAGTGGAAACTAGGTGGGGAAATAAATGCTGATTATTTAATTATACTAAATTTAGCAACTTGCGTGTCCGTAATATTGGTTACTTTCTATCAATGTTAATTAGTACAGATTTGAAGTTTTCACTGGGAATTATTTTTCAGTATCCAACCTCGTTAGCTAAAGTAGCTAAAAAAGAACAGAGATGACTTTTTCCATTAAAATTTCATCGAGACCTTTCAGTATGGATTTATGTTTCTCCTTATTTTATCAGTTCATCAGGGACCTGCAGTTTGTTGCTTGCCCAGCAATCTCATCAAGACCTGCTGGCATATTGACCTTGGTGGGGACAAATTGGGATTTTGACTGTGATGTACAGTAATTGCAACTATCACTGACTTATAACAGTTCACTGGTGTGATGGCATAGCAGTGTACTATATAGCTTTTGCTCATTGGTATGATCACAAGGATGCTGCTTCTCAATCTGAGTGGGAGTAGCCAAAGTTTTTCTGACAAAGTTTTAGGAGGGCCTCAATGGTTGAGTCATTAACAAGTCTGGCATTTTAATCAGTTGACTCTCACCTCTGTGGGTGTAGGTTCAAACCCAGCTCTTACAACTTTTTTTTTTTTTTTTTTTTTTTTTTTTTTTTTTTTTTTTTTTTTTTTTGTTCTTTTAAGTTCAACTTTATTTATTGGAATCTAATTTAACAAGAAAAAAACTATTTGACTTTTAATGCCATAATTTAAAACTTTAATATACAAAATGTTTTACAAAGGTGGCTCATGAGCTGAAATTACTTGAAACAAAGAACACTGATATCAACTTCAGACTCTGACAACATGGTAGCCATTAACAGAGACCAAAATGACGAAATAAGGTTTGGACATAGTTCGACACAGAAACAGTAAAACTATTTGCAAAACTACTTATTTTTTTACTGATAATGTGCCTTTGATGTCAAAAGTCTACTGCATTTCCAAACAGACTCCCAAAACTTGTATTTTTCTCGGACCGTAACAGCTGAAAATCAAGTTGGTCAAAAACTGCAAAGGAAGTATGTGACATTCTAAATATCTGAAATCACTACCAGCAATTATGTGTCATAAATATAAAAGATGTAAAAGTAAAACTATATCAGAGAGCAGAGAAGGAGTGGAAAGAAGAAGTTGAACACAAACCAAAAACTCTGTTTGTACAAGACATTTAAATGTAACTTTAAACCTGAAAGCTATCTTCAAAATAATATTCCACGATACAAAAGGTCACTTTTGGCCCAATTTAGAACCACAGTTCTGCCACTGCGAATAGAAACTGGCAGATTTCATTTGACAAAAGATCCAGTCACAAAATTGTATAGAAAACTAAATATAGAAGAACGAACACATCTTATTTGTAACAGTAATGCTATTGAAGATGAGGTTCACTTTTTATGCAACTGCATTGCAGAAATACCAAATTTTTTTTTTTACACGTTGGATTAGATTGTGTCTTTGTTCCTGCCTTGAGATAAGGTATATCTTTTTAGTTTCAACTTGACCACTGGATTGGATAGTATTGTCACCAGAACACATATATGCTTTCTGTTTGGCACATTCAAGCTGAGATCTTTCAAGGACAAAACTATTTATGAAGTGACAATTATGAAAGCCCCTTTAAAATGAGTAGCATAAAACCTCTGAATCGTATCAATGTTCACATGCAAACCTTCAATTTATGACCTGTAGATCTCTTACAACTTGTTGGATGCTCTGAGCACAGGTCCTGATATGGCAGGAACATAAATCCCCCTCATATATGTCTGCTAAAGTTCGGCTGAGATATTAGGTCAAAAAGAAATGAGAGAAAAGAGAGTACAAATCGGTGAAACTGGTTGAGATACCAATAAATATTTCCAGTGAGACTCTATTTATATTAGAGCAGTAACCTTGGCCTTCTGGTAATGAGCAGATCTTCATAAAGCAAGGCGTTCTTGTTACCTCCACCAGGAGGTTATGTTTTTGGTTGTGTTCATTTGTCTGTGTGTTTGCTTATCTGTGTTCACAAATCATTTCAAAAGGAATGAACAGATCTTTGCAAAACTTTTTTTTCATATGGGTAGGTCCTCGAAAAAGGAAGAAGTGGTTACATTTTTGGAAAGATTTTGATCATAATCTGGTTACAAAAAAATAACACAAATTTTCAAAAGAAAAAATATCCAGTTTTAAAAATCCAGTGACAGTTGACAGTTAACACCACAGGGACTTGAGATTAAGGAAGACTAACCAAAAATGAGGGGCCTGTCTCATCATAAGCTTGTCCATAGATAACATAGAACACCCAAATCTTATTTGAATATATCCTGTCACAGTATTTTTTTCTGTGGAAAATATTAGTGTTTGGTCAGAGCTACTTTATTGACTTGTGTACTAATCTTGGCTGTCTGGGATGTTCTTTACAGCTGCATAACTGTGGCTACGACACTAAGCGAGCACTGGGTGACCTTGTGAAACGCATCAACCCAAAAAGTTATGAGAAGCGGTGGTCTGAGGAAGACGTAGTGAGTATTTAGTTGCATTTTATGTAGGAGAAGGATATGTATTTATAGACGTTTCAATATCATTTGATATTGTGTTCATTATTTTGACATTGATATACTATGATGTGGGTATTAGTATCATTTATATCACTCATGAACTAATAGTGTATGTATTCTTGTATTTTAAGCCTAGTTTATGTTTTTATCATTAATCACATTTTGAAAAAAATTACTGAAATATTTTGTGACTGATGACAATTTTACAATCACCTCGTCTTCAGTTTATGATTATTTTATATACGTTATATGGCCATGTGTCGTGTAAATTTGTAAGTTTTAATATAATGTTTATCGGCCTACTTGTTTACAAAATCATTTTATCAAACATAGAAACACCAAATTGTGATTTTGCAAAGGATATATTGTTTAGCTATCAAGAAAAGGGACAATAATTGAATTTACAACAAAACTCAAATCAACAAGACTATATATTGACATAACTTTTTGGAAACCGGGGCTATTCTAGTTATTAAATTGCACATATTTATGGGGATTTATATGTAAAGTACAAGTTATAGCACAGGTAGTGTCTTGAAGGTCATATGCATGATAGAGGAGGTACTTGATGACCCTTAAATTTGAAGGGATTAAGTAGTACAGTTACCGGAAGGAAGAATATCAAAATATGTTGATGTATTATATATGTTAAATTAAAGGTGATTATTACCCCCTTTAGACAAACTTATATAAATAAAAATATACCAAAAATATACACCTGTAAAATCACCATAGAAAATTGTATGCTAAACCCTTATGAGGTGCCATATTGGTAATGTTTGTTGAAGATTTCTAATTTTCTATGCAGGGATAAATTACATAACATTAATAAAGTGTACATTGTTGTACAAGTGATTACCAAAAAAAATTTAAACATAAGAATCAACTCAATCTATCTTTAGCCATGTTAAAGCAACTGCCAGAGTGAATTTTAGTGGATCATTTATGAATTGATAAATTTCACTTAATTAAGTGTCACAATTTGAATAGAATTGGGTAAAACTCACTGGATAGTAATAAAGTTATTGTATGTATGAAGTCTTACATGTGTGCATTATGTGAATGGGTGTATTTTTTTCTCAATCTTTGCATCCATTTATGTGCAGCTATGATCATCATTAAGAGTTGTTCTTGTATATTTTCTGGAGTCTTTCTTGTGTTTCTAATATGAACTGTAAACACAATATTTAACACCTGGGGTCTCATATTGCACTCCAGTATGTCTCAGCATAAAAACCCTGAAGACTGGGACAAATGATTCTTCCTTTCGTCACCAGGCGGTGTTACAGGTCAGTGGGGTTAAATGTCCTCTGTGTAGAATTATAATATGGGTTCAAGCAGTAACAATGAAGTGCACTTCCGCAGATTTTAGGATGAGGATAGATGGTTTTTCCTGCTAATCACATCCTACAGCAACCCAGACAATCCCTAGCTAGTGTGCAGAGTAATCTGGCAAGAGGCTCCTGGTTATATATATTTGTCTACAGGAAAATGTTGAAACAACTGGTTTATATAATTTAGGTCATTGCAAGTACTCTCTAGTTGGACAGGTCGGTAACACCGGTGTTTCGGTATCGAGACCAGTTCAATTGAATACCGTGATGACACTTTACAGCTGGTATTTCAAATGTCAGTACATAATATTTTGAGAAAATGTAAAATATTAAAAACAGACCCCACATCTGAAGAAATTATAAACTTTTATCTCATATTTTTATATATTTTAATACTTTTATGGTGATTTCTTTTGAAAGAACTGTCAATGTTTTGTTTTTAGGAAGTTTACTTCCTGTCAGTGTGCCAATGCGATTGGGGATGTACTGAAACAAATTTTTTTCGGTATCCTGGAATCGGTACGGCTTCACACTGGTGGGATACCGAAATGGAAAATCTGCTACAAATCCTGCCCTACTCCCTATGGGCAAAAAGGAATGCAAAGGGAGAAAATAATGGCAGACTGTCAAAAGAGTACAGTGATTGTCAGTAAAACAGATTCAGGAAAATTATTGAAATAAAATATTTCACTTTGAGGACAGACGTGCAGAACAAAATTAATTATATCTTGAAGGAAGTTCCTGATTTTTTTTTGCACATTTTGATTTCCAATTTTTCTTTTCAAATATGTGTCACTGGATCTGGCATACGAGGACCATAAAGTATTCTTCAAAGCTTACTGACCTTGCCCTTACCCTCAGAGTGGTAATAGTTGCATTATGATAGCAGTGTTAAACCAACCTAAAAAAATCTATGAAATACTTGCTGCCTATAAGAAAGTACATCACCTACTTAAAATTTAAAAAAAACGTTTACCTAGGCATAAGTGAATGGCTGGTACAATTTTATATCTGCCAACAAACTCCGTAATTAGTAGTTGTCCTGCAAAGGATCTCATTTACTCCTACTATACCCAGATTTGCAGTCAACAGGATAAATTTTAAAAGAAAGTGGCCTCTTCATATAAAACAGTGTAAATGTTAATAGAAAATGACCTCTGTATAACGGTAGATTTTACTAGAAAATGACCTCATTATAAGGACCAGATATTATTAACTGAACAAAATTCCACTGCCTATAATACATTTGGTAACAAATAGAGAACCCTGAATCCTAACCGATTTTTCAAAGAGAGTTCGTATATGAACCTGTGTTTATGGTGACTATAGCAGACATATTTTTTACAAATTAAACCGAAGTTACTGTGCATAACTTAAAATAAGCCACAGAATGAAGGAATGGGACAAAATGATTGAATTTGTATCATAAATAACAATCTTTGTTTGTACCAGAAAAATTGACACTGAAACCATGCATACCTTGGAGACAGAAATAGAGAGAAGTACAGCAGTTACCATTTTCTGTTAATAATCCAAAGTAAAACCTTTACAAAATACATCATGTGAGTTATTTTTTAATTTTTTTTTTTTAGTATTGGTAATCTATATCTTATCGTGAAAAACTTAAAATGTATTTGATTCGAATCTAGTTAGTATTCTTCTGTCCGGCAAATCCGGGAACCTTTGCTTTTAAGTGAAAATAAACTGTTTGTCACATAGTAACCACAAAATTATGAAAATTAATTTATGCGAGTACTGTATATTAACACATATATATTGTAAAAATTATTTCTGTAAATAGAGGAATAAATTTTGGAATAAATAACTTAGTTTTGTTTTACCTTACCTAGGTAAGTAGGTCACTTATGATGCGTTACCGGACAGAAGAATACACACAATGTATGGTTATTCTTTGAGCAACACTAATATCAGATTGATGCCTTTCTTTGCCTGGTTTAAATTAGCACCCAATCTTCTATTGCTTGGAAATAATTAACCCTGGTCATATTTTGGCTTGTTAACTGCTCATTGTCAGAAGGTGTTGTACCTGATGAGTTTAAGAAGGCTGTTGTAACCCCATTGATTAAAAAGTCATCACTACCACCCAATGATTTAAAAAACTACGGGCCTGTTTCAGGGTTGGGCTTCATATCCAACTTGTTGAACGTGTTGTTGTTACTCAATTGAACGACCATGTCAGTTTGAATGGACTAGAGAATGTCAGGCAATCTGCCTATAAACTAGGTCACTCAACTGAATCTGCATTGCTTTCAATTAAGAATAATGTTCACCTAGCTTTGCTAAAGGTGAGGTTACTGCTGTTGTTCTCTTGGATCAATCAGCAGCGTTTGATACTATTGATCATGATACGCTGCTTGATTCTCTTAGCTCCTGGTTTGGTGTTGGCGGGGTTGTCCTCCATTGGTTCAAGTCTTATCTCTCAGACCGTGTTCAGTGCATTAAGATTGGGTCAATTTTATCTGATGCCAAAAAGTTATTGTATGGTGTGCCTCAAGGCTCTGTCCTGGGGCCAATCCTTTTTTCACTCTACACTACTCCGCTGAGTAAAGTCATAAGAATCATCCTGGTATTAGTTTCCAGTTCTACGCTGATGACACACAATTGCATCTCACACATAGAAATGTTGCCTCGGCCCTTGTTAAGCTGTCACACTGCCTTGAAGACGTTAAGAGATGGCTCTCTACAAATAAGCTCAAGCTAAATCCTGATAAGACCGAATTCATTGTGTTTGGCTCAAAGTCTCAGCGTGAAAAACTTAATCACTCGTTCCCAGTCAACATACTCGGTAATCTTATATCACCAACAGATGCAGTTAGGAACCTTGGTGTCTGGTTTGATTAAGATTTCTCATTCTCTTGCCATGTTATCAAGGTCTGCAAGGCTTGTTTTGCTCATGTCCTGGATCTTAAGCGACTCCGAGGACATCTGACACATGAAGCTGCTCTTATGGCTGCCAATGCTCTGGTCGGAAGTCGTCTTGATTACTGTAACTCTCTGTTCAGAGGTCTCTCAGCTCTGGATCTGCGCAAACTTCAATGTGTTCAGAACAGTCTTGTCAGAATCATTGCTAACACCACCAAGTATTCACACATCACTCCAGTTAGAAAAGCACTACATTGGTTGCCGATTAAGTACCGTTCTATCTTTAAGACTGCCGTGCTTGTATATAATTTCCTACACAGTGGTAACCCCAAATACTTTGAACCCTTCCTTATACCCAGACATAGTGCATATAACACTCGTCGAAGTCAATCTGATGGCATATTTCTTGAGGTTCCCCACTTTGCTTCAGTTTTCAAGTCTCGAAAGCATTTTGAACTCAGTTTTGCGTTTGACGCACCTATAATTTGGAATGACCTTCCTGATGAGGTCCGCTCTGCAAACTCACTTGCCTCTTTCAGGTCAAAGTTGAAGTCATACCTCTTTGGAAAAGCATGCCCACCCTAAATTTCCAATCTCTTCCTGCTTTCTCCACGGTGCTGACCCCTGCAATGTCTCTGGTTTATGAATATTGAACAATGTTTTTGTGTGATGCGCCTTAGAGTCTGTCTTTTGACAGAGATTAAGTGCTATAAAAGTTCTATTAGAATTAGAATTTTGGGGGAAAAATGGTATTTTGGTAACGGTATTCAACCAAAAAGGAAACAGTTAACCTTATAATCAATGACCTCATTTTGGGGTAATGAAGGTCATCTCCATAGTTGCATAACAACAATAACAGTAATCTAATTAAGCAACATTCACAAGGGTATATGCAAAAATGTAATCATCATTGATTCTTAGTCACAGTTATAAGGAATAGCCACACAGTGTGAGTCGCAAAGCCTGGCTATTCACTGTATAGGATTCCACACACTTCCCTGTTGGCATTAAATCTTCATTCTTTTGTATTCTGGTGCTAAAATACCCACCACAGAGCTTTTAGGAAGTGGTGGAAGGGCTGGGTGCAGAGGTATTGTGTGGCTTTAGTTTGGTGGAAATGTCACTTAAGTATGCAATAAAACTGTGATAATGAAACTCCCCAGTTGAAACATGCAGAGAGAAATAAACGAGACATAAATGAAAGCGATGAGATAAAGTTCAGAAAAAAAGGGCCTCAACGTCATTTAATGCCTCTTGATGTATATTTGAACACACATCTCTCTTGTAAATAGATGGCATATCACTTTATATACAATTGAGTATTTAATAATATATGGCGTATAATGAATATTTTTCTTTCTTTGAGTTTTTTTTGACGCTCTTTCAAATTGACAAGGTACATTATCCATTGAGGACTGGACAAATATGCAATGACAGTGTTGTGACTTTTATCAATAGTCTTTGGTTACCAAGTCTATAAAAGCAGGGTGTATTTCTAAAGATTGACATTCCCCTCATCCCTCTTTTAAGTTCACATTTTGTGTGTTAAAGTGGTTTGTTAAGGTATTAATGGGTATTGAATTAGCAGTCTTGAAAGGGCCTTCCTCTGTGTGCATTGGTGAAAGCTTGTTATTCCCAAGATCGTTAAAATAAGGCTTAGATTACTTGGCGGGAGTGGTTATTTTCAACCCACCCAAAAACACCCTTCCTCCCCCCCCACCCTCATTCTTTGCCCCTGCCCCTTCAATAGTCACTATACCACATCTCTCACTTTTCTCTCCTGTGAGTCAGCCCATTTATGGGGATTTAAAGGGAGACTCTTCTTCCCTTTTGGTGTCTTTAAATGGACAAGTCACAAGAACAGTCTTTTGAAAAGAAGAAAACCTGTTCATATTTTTGTGCTGGCATTGTTGAACTATTTAACTACTGCACCTACATTGTAATGTTAGCAAACCCCTATAAGTAAGACTCTGTCAAGCTGAAATCCCTTTTAAGTGGAAGCAAATATCAGTTCCGTTCTTTTAACATTTACCATTTGATGAAGTGTACTTTTTAACTGGCTGACATATTCCATTTAAATTTTCATAAGGTTTTTTATTGGCGGTTTTCTTTTCATTCCAGAATTTGACTGAGTAAATTAACCAGAAAGGATTGTGGTCCCTTTACATTATATATGAATCTCAATAACAGGCCAATTGGTGTGCTTTCTTTGCTTTAAGAATCTTCTAGAATCTCAATGGTACTTAAGCTGCCTCTACCTGAACTATTTCTGTTGTGCAGTGTGCAATGTGTGTACTTATCTGATTTTAGTCTTTAGCTTAATTCCAGGCTGATCTTCTTTTCCCTGTTGATGATCTTATTGACAGCTGTATTGAGGGGTCTACATGTGTTTATTGTAGCTTCAGCAGATGTTACAAATAGTAATGCTACATTATCTGGCTCAGTTTATTGTCATTATGATCAGTACTGTTCCTGCATAACTAGTGATGGTGCCATAGTTGAGGCTTTACATTTGAGTTAAATGTTGTAAGAGACAAGACAAATACTTCTATGTGACCAGAATCTCCCAATACTAGTAAAGTTCAGGGGAATCGTACTACCTCTACTTAAAGGAAATTTTATGTACCAGAGTTTATTCAGTTATTAATGTGTTATGTAATTGAAACCATATCCATAGCAAATGGTTTTAAGATTTGGTTTTTGTTTTGAACAGTAAACTGATGCTTATACAGGTGTTCAATTTGAATGATAGACAAATATCAACCAAGGCTTCAACATAACCTAAAACCTCTGTATTGATACAAAATGATGTGTGAAATACAATAAATCACCAACCATTCTCAATATCTGATTCCAACATGACATGCTTATGTCTGTGATTCTGATTGGTCAATCACCATTGTAAAACTGAGCATAACCTCACGGCCAGTTTTTCATATGTGTGTGTGTTTTACCCCCCCCCCCCCTATGGGTCAAACTGGGGTCATAATATAGCTGATTTTGAGTTTTTGCCTTATATCTCCTTTATTGTTGCTTTTATACCTTCAGAATGTATTAAGAGGTATTAGGAAAGCATATGTGGAGAGTCTAAATAGCCAGTCAGTCCCCCCCCCCCCCCCCCCCCATGGGTCAAACTGGGGTCATAATATAGTTGCTTTGGAGTTTTGCCTTATATATCCTTTATTGTTGCTTTATAGCTTCAGAATGTATTAAGAGGTATTGGGAAAGCATATCTGGACAGTCTAAATAGCCGGTTAGTTTTACCTCCTGACCCCCATGTATGGGTCAAACTGGGGTCATGAAATAGCTTTTGCCTTTATTGTTGCTTTTATGCTTTCACAATGTATTAAAACCTATTGCAAAACCCTCTGGACAATCTAAATAGCAATACATACTTGCACACATGATTATATATGCAGTTATCAATACTCGTGACTGAAATGCTTTGTAGCATTTACACAACATTTACTAAAGTTACATCCAATGTTGTACATCCAATGTACAACACTTTCTCCAGCTTATCTATGTCTACAATGCTTGTTTATGTTAATTAAAGAAGACCTTTGTAGGATTTTCCCTGTCATGATATCACTAAGGGGGTTGGTTTATGTAACAGTACGGTGCAGCTTTGTGCATTCTTAGCTTTACAGCATGCTTATTAAAACCACAAGGCATTTTAAACTCTCAGGGACGCTTCGCTTTTGTTAGCAAAAGCATTCATCTAGTTATATTCACTATGTTACATCTAATAGTACTTTGCAAAATGCTGTTACCTGACCTTTTTCCTTTACTTCTGGTCTGATCATAGGAATATACTCTAAAAGTCAGATTTAAAAAGTTTGTCATTTGCAACCAGACCATGTTCTGACAGTAGAGTCTGTAGTAAAACCAGTTCTGACTGTAGAGTCTGTAGTAAAACCAGTTCTGACTGTAGAGTCTGTAGTAAAACCAGTGCTGACTGTAGAGTCTGTAGTAAAACCAGTGCTGACTGTAGAGTCTGTAGTAAAACCAGTGCTGACTGTAGAGTCTGTAGTAAACCAGTGCTGACAGTATCAAATGTATGTAAAGTGGTATCAACTTTGAGATCTTCACATCACAGACTTCTGTATTTCTGTAGGTATAAATAGAAATTTGTCATAACTAGGTGGAATTCCTATGGATATTTTAGGCTCCAATCATTCTTGTGAAACCTGCCATCCCAAGATTGCACAAAGGCCTAAAGCTCCATCAGCTTTTTACCCCAACAACAATGCACCATGTTCTGGTTCACAAATCACATCCCTCACCAAGTGCACATGATAAAAGCACCACCAATGTCATTATCCGATGAGCGTCTCCCTGCCTCCACTTCATAACTTCCCCCATGATTGGACTTGTGATATCCGGATGACATTGCCAGTGGTGTCATCGTCGGTGTACTTTGTATTATGACCTCACTGACAATACCTAGTGATGCGTATTTGCCAGATAATGTCTTTAAATTGATTGGCTGAACAAGCATTAAAACATTACTTATCTAATTTGACACATTTCTAGTCATTGAAAGCATGGTCATGCAGCAGTATAGGTACGAAAATTGAAGTCAAACAATAATTTGCCATATTACCACATATCAAGATCTATAGTTATGCAAAGTCAAACTGTGTGTATTGTGTATTTGTATTGTAGAAGAAGTTTGTGAAGGGTCTCAGAATATACGGGAAGAGCTTCTTCAAGATAAGAAAAGAACTGTTGCCAGACAAAGAAACTGTGAGTATATTGTACTCTGTGTAATGTTCTGTCGAAATACTACCAGTGGGTTGTCAGGCTATTCGCACCAAGTTTTGTTGGCACATCACATGATACGATTTTCAGTGTGTATCTCCAGGACATCACACACTGAACTATTGTCTGAATCGCAACAGGAGGTGTGGCTGGTGGCGGGACAAACCAGTATCTTTATTGCAAGTAGAGTAAGGAATCTAAACTTCACCAGAATTCTAAATTTCGCCACCTCTAAAAAACCTTAATTTACTATACATTCAACAAATCTCACCTCAATTCATTTATTTTATTAGTCTTTCCACATGTGGCGAATTTCAGATATGTGGCGAATTTTACGTTTCTTACTCTATTGAATCCGTCTGCATCCAGGTATTCATGTTTTGGTGTGAACAAACTGGCAGTTGCTAGGGAAGCAAATATGGCGGTTGATGCAAACAAACATATAAGAAATAAAAAAATGTCAAACATGAGCATCATGTGAAAAAATGAAGATAAGGTAGATACATCTGGCAGGTAGTAAGGGTTCACCTATGTTAGTAATGGAAATAAATAATGTTTTCATAGTTTCAGAGTACCCACATGCTAAAACCTTTTAATTGTACAAACTCATCTCTCAAGTGAAACTGTGTCCATTCCAGCCCTCACGCACTAAGATTGGTCACTCCCCACCCTCTCTCAAGGCCATAATGTGATATCACCAGAACACAGTGGGGTCATAATGATGTCACAACCAGAACAATTGATGTGACAGAATCACATGTAGCATCATTGTACTACTTCAGCAATGTCAAGCAATGTTTGACCTTTGAATAAAGGACTTCATTGGTGAACCAGATACATCACCTAGTTATAAACCCAGTTTCACCTTCCCAAGGCTGATCATATAAGACCTCTCTGATTTGCAACTCAGGAGGCTTCTGTGACTAGTCCTGTTGGAATACAGTTATTAGCACAACTGGCAAGGCACATGATTTGTCCCCAGTGATAGGATAAGCCGTGTCACTGAAAAGGTAAGTCTTAAGGCTGATGAAATAAGTTTTGCAATGTGCTTCTGACTACTATGACTCATGAGAAAAGCTCACATTAATAAGCCCTGATAACTGTTTTGCAACTCTCTGCAAACTCTGGAGACTGCAGAAAATATTGGCTGTTTTGACAAGATTATTTGACATTTTTAAAGAAAAGTGCACACTATTAGTCTTTACACCATGAAGGTAATTCTTAACTTAAGATATGGCCTAGCAAAATTAAAATGAGTCATCAGAGACTTATGAAAAGATTAGTCATGGTCACTTTGAATAGAATTGCAGAAACGACTGCAGTCGTCCCGAGGGTGCTGCCGACCTTCTTGAGTGAGAAGATAGGTTTTTCAACTTCCATCAGTTTGATCCATGATATTGAAACTCTTTTGACTCTTTGCCAGGTTTACCTATTCTAAAGACATTTGGCACAATATAGTAGTCAACTTCTGTCTGGATATATATCAGTCTGAAACACTGAAATCCCCATAAACTTGCAAGATATTACCTCCTTAAAAACAAGCAAGTGTTCTGAAACCTTTGGTCAAATTTTTATAAGGTGTTAAACAAGTCACTTGATACAATCACAGAAGTACCAGATATATTCAGATTTGTCCTTTATTGTGTAACAAATTGCCTCATTTTGCTGGATGGTGTATTTAACATTTCTCTTACTCCAGAGGACACAGAAGTGTGGTGGTGGTGGTGGTGGGGGATATAATATCTGGTCTGACAGCTGTTCTGCAAATAATCACAACCAAAATGCCAAATCATAGCAGTAGGTAGCCTTACATCAGGATTTAGCTTCTTTGAAATCAGAGAAAAAAATTTTCATAAGATAATCTTGTATATGCTGACTTTTACACACTGATGCAGTCTGCTCAGCTAATGTCTTTTAACATGTGTCAGTGCTTTGTGAATACCAAACTTTTGTGCTCACGACTTTGTTCATTGGTATTGAGACCTCATTATATACTCTGACGATGACACCACTACTTCAAAGTTGAGAACAGGTTGTATGGGTTAGTGGGTGGAATTGCTTCAGTCGTTATGGTTGAGTATTTGTCCATTTTTCTGACTGATTATCGAGCCAGAATCGATTGTTTTAGTCCATTGTAGGTTACTTTACCAAGAAACACTTTCAGGGATGAAGTATATGTCAATCCGGTAAGAATAACGGTGTTATCTATATTTCCGACATTTAGAACCCACCAAAAGTACCCACTTCCTATAAATATGGCAGAACCCATTAATAAACCCAAAATTCAAGTCAAATCTGTCTGTTGAATAAAACTTGCCAAAAAAAAAACAAGAAAAAAACAACAGGTGGATATTTACATACATTAGGAAAGGTAGGTTTTAAGCTGAACAATCGATTGTTACAAAACTTTAAGTGACTGACCGTGATTCTACACGGTCTCTGATGAGTAATTGACCACATGTCTAATTGTCCACAGACCCTAGTAAAGGTGGTCTTTTTGGTCATATGACTTATCGTTTCATTTGGGAAAAATCATGTGATCTGCCAGCTCCCCCTCTCCCTCCTTTTTCAACAGGATTACCAGTAGTTGTAGTACCCTCCTGAGTTATACATCCGCTAACTATGACGAGCAAGTCACAAGTATAAGTCGAGTATATGGAACTGGGGGGAATGTAAAGCAAGGCTAGCCAGGAGGTGGAATTCACCACAAACAAGAGAATAGATCTAATTTATGGCCAAGCAACATGAAAGGCTTTCACTGGAACACACAGGCAAATGGCCAAATTGTGAGCCTCTTGGTACCAGGGCAACGGACAATCAATAAGCGCATTGCTTCCTGCTTTTCTTGTAGTTAACCCAGGAGGGTTAGAAGGGGAGAAAAGTAGACTGTTTGGTCTTGTGCATAGCAAAGGGGTAATTCTTCATCACCTTTTAACCACCATCCACCCTCCCCCTGTCCCCTTAGTTTCAGTAAGGAGGCTGTCAGATATTCACGGATGAACAGGGGGATGTGTTGTTAGACCTTATTGGTTGTGCAAAATACATGCACAAAGGTTGTTATAAAGATGGTACAATATTGCTCTGAGTACGAAGGTGTAGCATCACACTACAATATAGTTTTGATATTGTCTAACATGCAAGAAAGCATTAACTACAACTTACAACTTTAACTGTCCAAGAAGGGATAGTCTAGTGACAAGAGAAATGTCAAAACCATAACAGACATGTAAGGCTGTCACCAGGGCTCCACATCTCTCCCTATGTCGTGCAGCATAATGCACTGATGCCTGCCTGTCTAAAATCTTCTTCAATTGTACCATACCTATTGTCCACTAGTATTGGGAGTGTTAATACTGAGACCATTTCATTTAAATACCGTGACCACAATTTTCAACTGGCATCTCGATTGTCAGCATGTATAATTGTGGGAAAATGTAAAATATATCAAACAGACCCTACATCTGAAATTATAAACTTTTATGTCATATTGTTATAGGACTTAAGACTTCTATAGAAATTTCTTTGAGCAAAATAAAAGTTGAAAAAAAAAATTGAGTGGAGATGTTTATATCTGTATTATGAGGGGTGTTATGTACTAGAAAACCCCATTAATATAAAAGACACAAAAAAACACAGTATTATATTTGAGAAATTATGATTATTTAGTCGGGGAGGGGCAATTTTCAGGTGGAGATATTATGTAGTTAAAAGGTGTAGGAAGTTGATAGATGGTAGGGACATGGTACTGGTACATAGTACATGGTTGCGGGGTGTAGGTGTGCAAGATTATTATGTGACCTTGATTTAACCTTGCCATCGTGACCTTGAAAATCTTGGCCATATCTTAGAAACAAAGTTGATTTTTGGTTTAGTCATTTCTTGGGGAGTGTAGGTATGGTAAATCATGGTGTGACCTTTAAACTTGGCTCTGCCAAAGTGTGTTCACCTGCCATATTTGAGACATATTTCTCTTTTCACAAAGATGTATGGATTACTATGACTTATTATTATATATACTTTACTTAAAGTTGTGCTGTTTCCATTGACAACTTTACTTCAATTAATAAATCTTAAAGCTTCATAATTTTTAATTTACTGATTAATACTGTCATCTTGCAATAAGTTTTCATACATTTTCTCTCTCTTAGGCATTATTTTCTCTACTTAAACATTATTTGAATCTTTATTTAACTGACCCTGCTCTGAAATACTCCTGATCTTTGTACTGTTTCACTTCTTCTATATCTCATGGTGTCAAAAATTAATTCCCCGGGCTGTGTGGTACAGGCATCTCTGATGCTATTTTTGGTAAATCTTCTGGTAATGCCTGACAGGGGTTTTAAGGCCCTAAGGGATAGAAAACTAGCCTCCTGTAATGTCCTGGCACATGTTTCATTTAACAGTAAAGAAGGCATGCTCCTACAATATCATTAAACAAAGACAAATGCCATTAATATTTTATACCGGAAAAACCACAGAGGGAAATCAGGAGAGTAAGGGAGAGAGAGAAATAAAAACAAGACAGGACACGGAGTTATAATAACGGAATTAATTAGATTTTATGCCATCTCTATGAGTAATTCCATCCCCTTGTGTGTAAACAGAATTAACAAAAGCGAGGGTTGAGAACAGAAGCCAAAAAAAAAAAGTATTTTAATTAAGGTTTTGGCATTAAAGATGGTGTCATGCTTTAATGAGGTGATGGCAGACAAGGTGCTTATACAGAAGAGTCAAAATTTTTGTTTTCATAAATGCGTGATTTGTTGAACTTAAGATATTTTATGCTGTTTAAGTGTTTATGCACTGTATATTTTCCTAATTAAAGTCCAAAGTCAAGAGGTCGAAGAGCATTCAAAAATCACTCTTCCCTTAATCCAATGTGAGTATAAGGTAAATAAGTGCCATAAAATTAACAATATACCAAAATTATCCGTTGACGCGTCCATGTTCGCATTATCTCCCATCCACCAAAAACACATGATATATGTATAAACGGCAACACTTTCCAACGAAATGTTAAGTCCAGATTGTTTTAGGACTTTTTATAAATATGTTACTTAATTTTAAACTCATTAACTTTTCGAAGAGTGCATAATGTTAAGCATGACAAAAACATTAATATAACCACAAAATAAAAGTGGGAATTACCCATACAGAGAATTTTCAAGGGCTTTCATTGGGTGAGCATGAATGTGACAGGTACAATGCATTTGATTGGTTATCCGTGTGCGAGATCAAATATTTATTTCATCAAGACAAATACTGGGATTTCAGACATGGATTGTTGAATTAAGTACACTATTTAGTAATGTTATGAGGTGTGCTGTTTGATATAGTTTACGCTCACATTTATGTTAGATTATGTTCATGCTCGCATTATCGCCCATCCCCAACTGTCTTTCCAGCCAAGGGCCCACGGGCACTACTGCAGATGATTTGGTAATATACATATCAAAGCTGTAATATTACCATAAATATTGTGGTTTATAGATGCTTTCACTGTCATGCATATGACATTCAGTGCTTCATTAACCCGTTAGATTTGTTTATTCTCTAGATAACATGCATAAATATGCCAATAATTTATTATACTCTTGCTGACTGTCTGGGAGCCTGCCCGCCCCGCAGACTGGCTATTTTCAGTTACCTCAATTGAATTTTGATATACATATTTTAGTTAATATCTCATATTTTGGTTATTTTCAACTATAATTTTAAGCAACATTGACATATTGTATACCAAGTTAAACAGAATGACAAGGACTGTTTAAATAGCAGCATTTTGTTGTTCCACATATCATGAACAGTACACACAGAAGTAAATTAAGTTTAAAAATATTTCTTTTGAAATAAAATAATAAAGGTCGATAGACAGAAATGTCTAGCTTGAGTTTTCACTGAAATGTCTGTAAAAAGCCAGGCCTATCCATCTTTAGCACTGCAAGGGTTAAATATTCTCTCTTTTGCCCTTCTCCCAATTATCAGTGTTCTAGTTTAAGGGGTTTGATCATATTTCTTTGAAATATCTCATTAAGACATTTCCAGTTTTAAATTATGTAACATGTACAGCCACGACTTCATTTCACCTCATCAGTAACAAACATACAAAGTACCGGATTTGTTCATTTTAAAGTCTAAGTAACTAATTTTGATTCCCTATTCTGTATATATTCCCACCACTGGACACTGGTATCTTGGTACTGAAAGTCCAGGTGAGTTAGATTATACTGTACTGCCTTTATAAAGATGATATAGAGGGTACAGAGGGAAAAGGTTGCATGTAACCTAACATTCTTTTAGTATGCTCCCTGTTTTAATACCCCTACAATAGTATGCTGCTCATAATCAAGTGGAAGAGGCCAGCCATTTCATGTGTGTTTTTTATGTCTCTGAGTAATTCCGATTGATCACTAAAATAGAGACTATCTATCCCTTGATGTTTTGGCTCGTCAGAATAAAGCATGATCTATGTCCGCTATTCTATTATGCATGCAAACACGTTGGAAAAAAATTTGTCCCTGATTTGTGGTGGGGGTCCCTAGGAGTTCTGTTTTTAGTGTATTACTGGTATCATATGCTTGGTAAGAAAAGCCTTGAATTGCCACACTGCCAGAGCATATTAAAGCAAATATATGTCACATGCTGGAACCATTATTGTTTCTCTGTGTGATGTGCAGAGATGTATAAAAATGGTAACTCTTGCATGATTCATGTTGGGGAGCAAAGCTTCTGGCTCTTAATAGCCTTTTTTAAGGTTCAAGTTTCTTTGTGATTATCCCTACCAAGGAGGTGTTGTTTTCACAACCATTTGTTTCTCAGTTTGAGTGTTTGTTTGTTAGCAGGATTACATAAAGAGAACAGGGTGGAACTTTATGAAAAAAAATCAGAGGATGGGTCTTAATCCAACTTACATCGAATTAAATTTTGAAACTGATCTGGATCATGTATCAATACCCCCCCCCAAAAAAAAAAAAAAAAACAGAAAAAAATCTAGATTTCCCCATTTACTTTTTATTACATGCCATGGCAGAGGTGTGCCTTCCCCAAGTGCTCGTGTTAGGAATTACTTTTTTGTGCCATAACATTATCTTACATATACTAGCTGTTATACATGCTGTTAACACAAACTGTTCTGTGAGATTATATCTCCTAACGTATAGCAGTGATTAAATAAAAATCCTTTGTGTATAACAGCAAAACCTCTATTATTTAAATGAATGGAGAGAGTGAAATTTTGTTTGGATAATTAGTTCACCAAATAAAAAGGCATTTTAGTAAAACACATTGGGGAAATATAAATTTGGGGGAGTGGAAATGAGTTCATCAAATTGAATATTCGGTCAGATAATAGAGGTTATACTGTATTTGTATCCCTGGATGAAAGACGGGGATACTTAGGATTCAGTATGGTCACACCGCCGCTGCAGAGATTTCCTTTCGGACGGGATAACTTAAAAAATATTTCAGTTAGTCCTTTCAAATTTGGTATGTGGGTATATGTAGGCAATGCCACGAACGCTATTGTTTTGTGACCTTGACCTTCAATTTCAAGGTCACTGGTGGCCACTTAAAGGTCAGATTTGGCCATTTTTTCACATTTTGGCCCAGTTCTCATATACAGAAAGTTAGGTCATCCTATGGCTGGTATATATAATACATATATATGTCCTCTGAAAGCATGCAGAAATTTGACCTTGAAGCTCTTCATTGAAGGTCATCCACAGACCGCCAAAGTACTTCACCGAGGCCATTTTTGGCGGGCATAAAGCTTGTGGGTGTTCCACAGCCTAAACCCCTGCACGGATTTTCACCAAATTTTCAGGGGATGTCTACCCCAAGAGGATCTAGAGCTGATTAGGTTTTGGGGGGTATCCGGTAACAACTGTTGCCATGACAACATTTAAGATTTTCAGGTCTTAAAGTATGTGGGTGTTCCACAGACTAAACCCATGCATGGATTTTTACCAAATTTTCTGGATATGTTTACCCCAAGAGGATCTATAGCTAATTAGCTTTTGGGGGGGTATCCAGCGGCAACTGTTGCCATGGCAGCACTTATAAATTTTTGGGGTATTAAAGTTTGTTCTAAAATCTTTAATGTTTTCTGTAACCTAAAATATTGCAGCTAGCTTCATCAGATGTGCACAAAATGTAAATGGATAGGAAAGCTTGCCCAAGAGTAATTGTGTCCTTGTTTTGGAAACAAAATGGCTGCCATATCACATCTTTAATGTCTTATATCTCCCTTATAATTGTTTCTTTGGCTTCAAAATATGAAAACTACTTGTAAGACATCATGGCCTGTGAATCTTTTGTAGAACATCTTGTGTGTTCTCTGTACTTCTTACAACAGAAGTTGTTCCTAAGATTTTCCCAAATCTCAATGTTGTTTGCCATTTAGCTGTACCTGCGGGCTGGGGTTCTTGCCTGCCGAGGCTGGCTACTTTTAACCACGACACAAAATGAGTAAATGATCTTTTTCTTCATAAATGTTAGAGTTACAATAATTTTGTCAAATATGTTGTTCAGCTACTTTTTGATGCACAGTGTCATAGCAAATTTTCAGAGCTGTAGGTCTATTAGCTAACTGAGTAATAGCTACCTGGACAGTTCACCATTGAGTAAATCACTTATTTCTGCAAACCTATTAAATTTAGAGGTTTTTTGTCAAATATGTTGTTCATGTACTTTTAAATGTAATCTGTCATGGCAAATTTTCAGAGCTGTAGGTCCGTAGCTAACTGAGTAATAGCTACTTTGACAGTTCACCATTGAGTAAATATGGCTGGAAATCTGTTGCACCCATCCTTACCAAGGTTTCAAGATATCTTCCCTGCTATGAAATCTTGTCTGGCTAACATTTGGTCCAGTTTATTCAGTTAGGTTGGTTGCTATGGCTATGAATTTGAAAATCTGAGGTGACCAAACTTAAAGGAGCCTATATCTCCCGTATTATTGGTTGTAGAGGTTTTGGGTGTGAAGACAACTTCTAGGAAATCATTTGCCCTGAATCTTTCGCTGGTTTCAGGTTTGACCTTGGATCCCTCTTTCAAGGTCAAGTGTGGTTCTTTATACATATAATGGCCTATATCTCCCTTGTTATTGGTCGTAGAGATTTTGGATGTGAAGACAACCTATAGGAAATCATGTGCCCCAAATCTTTTGGTGGGGTCAGATTTGACCTTGGATCCCTCCTTAAGGTCGAATGTGGTATTTGATACCTATGACAGACTATATCTCCCCTATTATTGGTTGTAGAGGATTCGGATGTGGGAAATTATGTGCCCAGAATCTTTTGGTGGGGTCACATTTGACATAATATTATGTATGTCACGCTTCAACCATGTCCCATCTGGGGTTACACTGTGTCAAGACGCAATCTCTAGTTTTGAAATGGCTTTTGGTTCATATTTGAACCTGAAACAAGGCTAGACTCTTTGGTAGGTTGAAAAGAACAGGAAAAAGAATCCAGCTGAGAACAGGGAGTAAGTGAAGAAACACAAAGAGCAAGTTTTTAATATAAAATTGGGTCTCAGGTGGTGACAAGACTGACTTTTGGCTAGTGGTATTTTTGGAAAAGAAATAAGTCTTCCAATTTCCAGAAGGCCTAATTGTACTGGACATTTAACTTACAACAACCCCTTAATGTTTATGTTGCAGTTAAAACTCTGATACTCTTTCGCCAAGAGACTACAATCATAGTTTGTCCAAGCACAATCCGCAATCAGAGATTGTGTGATTTTGGTGGATGAGCCCACCTTTGAGTGACCCCCTCCCCTCCTTAGTCTGTAGATTTTAACGCAGCTTGTGATAGGATGTTTCAAACACTTTAAAAGAGCAGTTCCAAATGCAAATTGCTGACCGAGTTGTTTCATATCACCTCAAACGTGTCCTAGGCAGATGCAAATCCTACCAATTGTGTCCTACCCAAATACAAGGCCGACTGAACCAGTCAGGTAAAAGAGCCGTTGTGGTAGAAGCCCGTGACCCCCACCACATGTTATCAGTCGGCTGTACATATAGATAATGCATTTCCATCACAAGCATTGTTTTTGCTTGTATCAAAGTCAGTGTATACAGACCTTAGTAATGACTTTAGACTTTTTAAAGAATTAAGCTTTTGTTACCAATTCTAAACTAAAATTGTAATATGACTTGTGTGGATACTTGGAAGTTCATACATGAGAACTTAGTTTAAGAGCAATCAGAATAATTGGGTGGGTTGCGTATAACCTACCCGCCAATTAGATTGATGTGTCCGTCCATCAGCATTTTGGTTTCCGGACGGGAACTTGATCATGCTTCTGCCGATAAATTTGAAACTTAACAGGGTGGTAGGGCACCACCTCGGCTAGGTTGCTTTGGAAATTGGTGCCATTTGGAAAACATATGGTCACAATGGCACCCATTGATTTGAAACTTAACAGGATAGTGAGTAGAGCATCAACTAGCCTAGGTTGCTTTCAAAATTGGTGCCACTTTGAAATCAAGATGGCTGCCATCTTGAAATTCCATTTCCAGACTCTAACTCGAAGATGCTGCAGCCAATCAAATTCAAACTTAACAGGGCGGTAAGGCACTACCTTATCTAGGTTGCTTTTGAAGTTGCTGTCATACGGAAAAACAAGATGGCCGCCATCTTAAAATTCTGTTTTGGGACTCTAACTCAAAGATGCCTTGACTTGAAACTTAACAGGATGATTGATTGGTTGCTTGCTTTTGAAATTGGGGTTCCTCCATTTGCCCGTTTTGTACATGCGCTTATCCAAAATATTTTGATTTCTGGACTCTAACTTGAAAACATTTTTTAGGATCAACTTTAAACTTAATATAGTGACTGGGCTAGATTAGTTGCGAAATTGGGGTCGGTCTGTTAGCCCGTTTTGGGCTTGCGCTCATCCAAAGTATTTACGTTTCCAGAATGTAGCTCGAAGACACTTTGTCCTATCAATTTGAAACTTAACTGAGTGATTGGACACCACTAGGGCTAGGTTTCTTTTGAAACTGATGTTGGTCCATATGCCCATTTTGGGTGTTTGCTCATCTGAAATATTTTGGTTTTCCAACTCCAAATTGATGCTTGTTCGATCAATTTGAAACTTAACAGGGTGATAGGACACCACCAGGCCTACATTGCTTTTGAAATTGGTGTCTGTCCGTTTGCCCATTTTGGTGTGCGCGCATCTATCCATATTTTGCTTTCTGGACTCACCTTAAAGACGCTTCCACTGATTAATTTCAAACTAGGGTTGCAGAACACTGGCCCAGGTTGTTTGCCTGGTCATCTGCACGTCCGTCCAAACGGTTCATTTGTGTGTCAACATTTTTGCTTACATACTCTAACTCAAAGATGCTTCTATTGATCAATTTCAAACTGGACAGAGTTGAAGGACAGTACACAGCAGTATTTTGAAATTGCCAGCACAGTTATCAAGTTGTATACATCTGCACCCTATCCCTAATACCAATTGTGTAACCCGCCTGTTGGGATCTATGACCCCAGTTTCTTGATCATTACTTTGTTAAATGCAATTTAGAAAAAACAAAAACTTTGACCTTTAAATATAGGTAATGGCTGCACAGAGGATAACTGATTGCTATGCAGTTTGTATCTGAAGTAGTCTTGTCCAATTGTTTAAAAATATTTTTACCATTGCGATTGGTTTAATATGACCTTTAAATATACGTTATGGCTGCACAGAGGATAACTGATTGCTATGCAGTTTGTATCTGAAGTAGTCTTGTCCAATTGTTTAAAAATATTTTTACCATTGCAATTGGTTTAATGAGAGTTAATTTTCCTATGGACTTTATCATATTATGAGTATATTCACAATGGCTGCTATTGACACAGTGTTCCAGTAGAGTAGTATAGTTAATCCTGTTGAATTCTGTCAACTATTACTAACAGTATTACAGAAATATACTCTGTACCCCATTAAGGATGTATGAGCCAGTCTGTTAAACTTACTGTTAATGAAGGGACTTCTCTGACAAGCCTTAGAGAAGGTTAAGTTCTTGTCAGTAACACAGTGAAAGCTTACAGTACACCAAGGTCCTTGTATGCTGCCCTTTTACAGGGCTTCTTCAAGACTCTGAAAGAGACCAGATTCTTTAAAATGGTAAATAAGATTCCATTGGGATTTCATGGTCTTTAGCATGTTTGCATACATATTGCCAAATTTTCTGTGTCTGTGTTTCCTAAATGATAAGTCAATGTAAATTTAGTTTTTTTTTTGTCTCTGAGGTTCTGTTATATTATAATTTTTTTCAAGATAAAGGTTACTTTTAATTAAGTATAATTTAGTATAAGTTTTTTCATACTTGTTGTTATAGGAACACCATATTTAAGGCCCGATTTCACCAAGCTGATCTCTTATCATCATACTGAAGAAAATGGTGAAACTTTTTCAGAATTAGACAAGAAGTTTTTTTTTTTAATTTCCAACAGGTATTAAATTCTCAAAGAAATTAATTTTAACTGTGGTAAAATTGCATGCAGATTTAACTTATTGGCATTTAGATATAATATTGTTTCTCATACTAGTACAAATATCAGTTGAACTGCTATTTTTGAACATCGTTTTATGTAATAAAAAAAAAAAAGATTGATAAGTTGGGGGGGGGGGGGATATTTATATAATTGGTAACTGATTTGATATGAACAAATGTACCGACTTCATCTATTATTTAGTGATGCACTATAAAAACACAATGATAATAATAAATACCTGAGATGTCATTAGCTGCTGTTTAGATTCACGATACATTATTGATTATGTATGAATGCAAGCAAACTAACCTCTTCTGACCATTGTAAAAAGGAAACAAAGGAAGTGCATCTCAACAAGGAAACTGGAATGGCCATTTGAAGGGATCAGATGTAATCAACTGGTTTAGTGATGGCTACTCCAAGCTCAATCACATCTATATTTCTTGTTCATTAGAACTAAATAAATTAGTGAGTAATTTATGCAGCAGTAGAGAAAACAAGGCTGAAAGGGGATTTGGTCTACTAGCGCGAGCTGCAAAGCCATCAGAGACATGAGTAGCGCACTGAAATGGTCATCCATCCAAGTACTTAGTGGCCTAATGCTTGTCAACTTCAGTGAAAAGACGGGTACTCGTCCCACTTAGCCAGTTCTCAATGTGCAAGCCTTGCTAGATCTCGTGCTTAAAAACCTGATGATACAGGGAAATACATATAATAAGGAGAATTTAATAAATTCACACTAGTTCTTATATTAATCTTTTGAAATATATAATAAGAAAAATTTAATAAATTAACACTGTAGTTAATACATTTGGACCACAAAATCACCATTCCAGCTCAGCACTAGGGTCAAATTTGTACACTGGTACTACAACGTGATTACAAAAATAATTGTAAAAGGATGTCTCCAAAGATTTTAAAAATCAGATTTGATCATAATAATTGATGTGGTTATTACTGCATTTTCAATAAAAATTCTAAAAAAATTAAAAATTTTTTTGATTGAATTAAAAGGATTGAAATGGTTATTATTCGGGCTTCAATATAAATTCTGAAGAAAAAGGAACCTTTGATGAAAGCTAGTGAATAGCATCATGACAAAAGATATAGATTTTGAGTTTGTCCGTATTATGCAACAAAAAAGATTCAATTAAGGTAAAATTCCTGAGCCAGGCTAATATAACCCCCAAAGATTCTATGTAAATTTTAACTAAATAACGTAGAACCTTTGAACAGGACTAGTACATAGTTTGTGATAACATATACCCTGTTCACACAACAATCCGTGTTGACAAGGATTGAGGGTTGAAGCAGATTCACCTGAAACTGATTTGAGTGTTCACTAGGGCAGGGTCGTTAACACCAATATCTCGGTATTGAGACCAACTCACTTCATCACTGTGACAACAGTTTACCTACCGGCTTTTCGAATGGCTGTATGTAATGCTGCGAGAAAACAAAAAATATTGGAAATAAACCTCAAATCTGAGGAAAATATAACTTTTAGTTCATACTTCTTTATATTTTTGTACTTCTATAGCAGTTTCTTTCAGAAGAACTGCCATGTTTTCATGTGTTTTACTTCCAGTTGTGGGCCTATTCGATTAAGGATATGCCAGAATGCAATCTTTTTTGGTATTAGGGAATCAGAACGGTTTCACACTGGCAGGATACCAAATGGAAATTCTCCTACTGACCATGCCTACACGACAGAATTTAATTGGGATTGAAGAGTTTCTGAAATCTGAGTAGAGTAAAACCTTCTAAAGCAGACAGGTTATTTAGAAAGCAGATCAACTGCAATCTTGTCAAACATTTCTACTTTATCAAATGTCCTGCTACACTGGCAAATATTCATACAGTTTATTACCCCACAGCCCTTAAGGGCTGTCGGGGTATTGCTTTCACCCATGGTGTCCGGATGGTCAGGGGGGAAAAAGTTTGTCCAGGCTGTATCTCAGAAACTGTAAGGTGTAGGAAGTTGATACTTGGTAGGGACATTGGTTAGGAGTGTAGCTGTACAATGTCATGGTCTGACCTTGATTTGACCTTTGAACTTGCCATAGTGACGTTGACCTATAAAATCTTGCCCGGGCTATATCTCGGAAACTGTAAGGTGTAGGAAGTTGAAACTTGGTAGGGACATTGGTTAGGAGGTATAGGTGTGCCTTGACTTTGATTTGACCTTTGACCTTGCTGTAGTGACCTTGACCTATAAAAGCTTGTCTGGATTGTCTGAAATCTTATATTTCTTGTATTCCTTAAGGTGTAGAAGGTTGACACTTGGTAGGGGCATTGGTTAGGGTCTGTATGTAAATGTATGTGTACATCATGGTGTGACCTTTTTGCTCTGCCAAAGTGTGTTCAGCTGCGATATTTGAGACATCTTTCTCTTATGACAAGGATATATGGATTGCTGCAACTGATTATTATATGCACTTTTACATAATTATACTATTTCCATTGACAGCTATTCTCCAATTAATAAATTTAACAGCTTCATGTTTTTTTAGTTTTTTTGATTAATGCTGTCATCTTGCTATTGAATTGTCTTGTTTTGGTACTTTATCTTTACATATATTTTCTTTCTCTTAGATGTTATTTTCTCTACTTAAACATTATTTGGACCTTTATATAAGTGACACTGCGCTGAAAGTATTCCAGTCTTTGTACTGTTTTACTACTTCTATATGTCATGGTGTTGAAAACTGTTTCCCCAGGCTGTGGGGTACGGCCATCTCTGATGCTATTTTGCTAAATTGCAATTAGTGTAAAATCATTCAACAATCACTTCAGGTAGCCTTCACTTCAGTTAGTTAATCACAGTATTAACACACTGAACCCTTGTCAACTCAGATCGAGAGGGTTCACACTACAAAGGGGGTTGAAGCAATCTGCTTCAATCTGCATCAATCCATCTCTTGAACAGGGTTGAGATATACCCTTCCCACCCTGGATTGGGAGTGTTCACACACCTAACAATTAATTAGCAATGATTATATCCCCAGACGAAAGTCGGGGATATATTGGATTCAGGTCCGTCGCGCCGCCGCCGCCGCCGCCGCCGCCGCCGCCGCCGCCGCCGCCGTAGAAATTTCCTTGTGGACGCGATAACTCAAAAACAAATTAATATTTTTTTTTCAAACTTGGTACACATGTTAAGGGTGCCCAAAGGAAGATCCCTATTTTAAGGTGACCTTAAACTCCCAGTAAAAAAGAACTTATGGCCACCTTAAGGTCAGAAATTGGACTTTTGGCCACTTAGAGCCCTGTAGGTCACAAACTATGATGCTCAGCTGGCTGAAATTTTACCTGACAACACATTAATATGTTCTTAGTACATGTGCCGAAAATCACGACTTTAAGTTGAGGAGAAAATTGTGTTTGAGGCCCATAAATACCCCCACTTGGGGATTTTTTGCTATACTTTTCACATATTTTGCCCTATAATTTGGAAGTGGTAATTCTGATGAGTCTCAAACTGCGCTAGGTATAACTTTGATATGTAATCCTTGTCTGTAGAAAATTTTAGGGCTGTAGGTTTACCCAAAGGGGTCGACTTAAGGTCTCAAAAGTGCCCACAGAGACCCAATTTATGCACTTTTTGCCACTTTCAAGCACTGTAGCTTTCAAACTGTGTCTCTCATCTAAGTTAAATATCATCTGGGAATATATCTATGTGTTTTCTTATATGTGCCCCAACATTTAGGCCTTTAATAGAGAGTTAACCTGTGTATCAGGACCATAAACACCCACCCGAGTGACCCTTATAAGACATTTTTCACATCTTTTTCCCTGTAACTTGGAAATGGTAAGTCTGAGAAGTTTCAAACTGTATTAGATATATATTCTGTGTGTAATCTTAGTATGTAACAGATTTTAAGTCTGAAGCTTTAATTTTGAAGGTCAAATTGAGGTCTCTAAAAGGCTCCCAAAGACCCAATATTTGGACTTTTTGCTACTTTTAAGCCCTGTGACTGTCAAACTATGTGACTGATAGAGCTCAAATCCTATCTGGGAAGATATTAGTATGTTATTTATATATGTGCCAAAAATTAAGGCTTTAAGAAGACATTTAACCTGTGTATGAGGACCATAAATCCCCACCCGAGTGACCATTTTTAGACATTTTTCACATATTTTTCCCTGTAACTTGGAAATGGTAAGTCTAAGAAGTTTCAAACTGTATTAGATGCATATTCTATGTGTAATCTTAGTATGTGACAAATTTTAAGTCTGAAGCTTTAATTTGAAGGCCACATTTAGGTCTCTAGAAGGCCCCATAAAGACCCAGTATTTGGACTTTTTGCCAATTTTAAGGCCTGTGACTGTTAAACTATGTGACTGATAGAGCTGAAATCTCATCTGGGAATACATTATTATGTTCTTTTTACATGTACCAAAAATCAAGGCTTCAAGTAGACATTTAACCTGTGTATGAGGACCTTAAACACCCACCTGAGTGACCCTTTTAAGACATTTTTCACATATTTTGCTCTGTAACTTGGAAATGGTAAGTCTGAGAAGTTTCAAACTTTATTAGATACATATTCTATGTGTAATCTTAGTATGTAACAAATTTTAAGTCTGAAGCTTTAATTTGAAAGCCACATCGAGATCTCTAAAAGGCCCACAGAGACCCAATATTTGGACTTTTTACCACCTTTAAGCCCTGTGACTGTTAAACTATGTGATTGATGGAGCTGAAATCCCATCTGGGAATGCATTATTATGTCCTTTTTACATATGCCGAAAATCAAGGTTTTTAGTAGACATTTAACCTGTGTATGAGGGCCATAGACACTCGCCCAAGTGCCTTTTTGGACATTTTTTCCGTATTTTGCCCTGTTATTTGGAAATGCTTAGTGTGACAAGTCTTAAACTGTATTATATATAATTTTTGTTTGTTATGTATGTCCCCCAAAACGTTTCAGATCTGTTGTTTAATTGCTAAGGTCTCTTTAACAATTGTAAAATGCCCACAGAAACCCAATTTATGGACATTATGCCACTTTAAAGCCCAGTAACTGTCAAACTATGTGGGTTATAGAGCTGAAATCTTTGAATTTTTAAAAGGAAATGCCTGTCTATTTAAATTTTGAATATTAATAATGTTATGGCTATCTTAGTCTTTTAAGAACTTATTTTTGTGTGTTATACCTCTGCTTGCTGAGTTTTTAACTTTTTAAAATGAAACTGGTTAAACATATTCAAGTAGACAAAATGGACACTTTAAGTGAGCTTTAAGTCCCAATATTAATGAAATTATATCCTTATGTAGTAAAACTAGGGGATTTTTAACCCTCAACTAGCCCAGTTTTATTCAACTTGCCTCAGTTAATTTTGACACAGCTCCTACAGTTATGAACTCATTTCAGTTGATAATCACATACTTAAAATTCTCAATTTTTTTTGTATTTGAGTACCCCTTTTATATAGATTGTTTGTTTACCATTTATGCATCCCCCACCCGGATTCCCCCCACCCACCTCTGGGACCTCCAGCTATATTGAGTGACACTAAATAAACAAAGGTATTTAATGATATCAGATGAGAAACAAAGAACTCAATGGGGTTGCAGATCTTGTGTAATAGTGAGAGAGGTGTGGAGAAGGGGAGAGGGGTGGGGGGGGGGAGGTGGTGGGCTTCATTACATATAACACAAAGGGGAGTCAGAACTGAGATTGTGTCACATATTTAGGTTGCATATATATGGACCACATATATAGGTATAGAGGAAATGAATAACTGAAAACAATTTGCAAATTCTAAAAATAATATAATAAAATAATAATATACATAATTTTTTTTTAAATAATATTTTATTTGTGAACAAATATAGAAACAGATATGCGCTTTTGGGATTATAAATTTTAGAATGGACATTGAATCATCAATCATTTAAATACTTTGAAGGAAGATTGAAAAGTATGATGAGTTGAGTTTGAAGGAAGATTGAAAAGTATGATGAGTTGAGTTAAAAATAATATTTTATTTGTCAACAAATATAGAAACAGATATGCTCTTTTGGGATTATTATTTTAGAATGGACATTCAATCATCAATCATTTAAATACTTTGAAAATAGGTTTAGAGTTATCATTGCAGGAAGATTGAAAATATAATTTGAGTTATGTATTCGGCGTCTGGGGATACACCATCTTCCTTGGAAGATATAAACAGAGTAGATTGATGTGCTGAAGTTCATATAATAATGGGTAATTATGTTTTAAAAAATTCCCGATCAAAACCTGTGGCGTGAGTGATGACCTGTCTGGGGATATGTTGGCGCCGAGTTGGCCCAATCTAGTTCTGTTCTGTTGGTAGACATAATACCCAGTTCCTACTTATAAGAGCATATTCTCAGTGTTAAGAGGAGGAGGACACAGTTTATGTAGTGGATAACAAACTCATCTCTGGGATTTTAGGTTTGAATCAAAGATTTGGTATTAAGTGGGAAAGTTGATTCTTGATAATTATTTTCTGATACCAGGTGTTTTGCAATCCAGAATATTGACCAACATGTAAGTACTGTATGGCTTTTTATACCCTCAATTACCTCTCATGGTAGAATCTTGGGGATTTTAAGCAGAATTCTAATCAATAAATCAGTCATTTTCAGTACTTGTGTATAAAATTTGATTGGGCTGACCAAACCAGGGCTGTCACTTGGGAAAACAAGGCGGGGCTGGGTATCTTCACTATGTTGTACTCTAAAGTAGGAACTACACCTATTCTTTTTTTCATCACCATGTCCGTCATTGCCCCGTATCCGTGATACCCTAAATCTTTTGGTATAAAACAGTGTAGTTGTCTGTGTCCGTAAACAAGCAGGGTTTTGACCCTTCCAATATACCCTGGTGGCATCATGTGTTAAGCGAAAACAGAACAAGCAAATGATACTAATTAATCCTAACAGGATGGTTCAACCTAATCTTAGTCGATAAGGATTGAGGGTTTACTCACATATACACCAGATTCATCTCCATAAGGGCAGAGTGTTCAAATTATTCGGAGTTTTATCTGAGCTGGAAACTTTGTTTTGTGAATGATAAACTTATTTACATTAATAAAATTCCCCAAAAATATCAGAGAATCAGATTATCTTTCTTCTTGTACTTTTAAAAGTGCTTTTGAGCGATAATGTAAATTGATAAATAGAGTAAGGTTTCATGCAGAAGGTAGTATTGATAAACTGTTGTGAGTCATATTATTGCTGATTTAGCCTGCTTTGAATATTACATTTAAATATGGTTGAGCCTTATCATGAATTTGTCCAGAAAATTGCGGAGCTTCATGAAGTTCACTGAATTTGGAGAATTTGTATATTAAAATAATTTGAAATAAATAGATAACTATCTCTGATGACTGCAGCTGTTTTCTGTTGGTGTTCTCACAGAAAACTACCATTTTCAGGAGGATTCTGACATTTAAATGTGTTGATATCTTCTTTGTTTAAGGCCACCTGAATGGGTAGTGTTTGTTCAAACACTTTTTAAAATACCTTTTTTTGGCAGTATGACGCATGTAAACTTTGTTAAGTGTCATCCTGTGTTGTCATTGTGTTTATGTGAATTACTCAAATTTTCCACGCTGTAAAAATTGTGTGTACATGTGAATTAGCCCGATATTCCCCTGTCCTTTATTTTCCAGTGAGGCAGTATATATGGGCCTGACCTGAACTATTGGATTTGCCACATTAAACGGCATTTGAGATTTGATCAAAAGACCTGCCCGGAGGAGGTTACAAGAGCCCTCTCTGCTTGTGTGGATCGTTTCCAGTTCATTGCAATTCCCAAACAGTCTCAAATGTACAAAACTGCAAATGACACCAATACAGAAATGAGTTTTGGAGTAAATTGGTCAGATAATATATACACTATTATTCTTCGGCTTTCTGTGACTATAATAACAAACTTTCTGCCCCAGTAAGCAGATTTTCCTCAGTGCTGGTAAACTTTAATTGTTAAATGGCATGTAATGATATTTGGTGTTTCTGTTAAAATGTAAGGCAAATTCCAGATATTTGTTATTCATACTCCAGCAGTACTATTCAAATATCATTTGACAATGAAGATCTGGTATATTCTAATTGCCTATACAATTCCTAAATTCAAGGCACACAACCAATTTAAATCAAATTAATATGGTTCCTCTGTATTAATTGTAGTGTTTTTGCTATACCTTTTAAACATAAACTGTAAAATACACAACCTTATTTGGCTCACCAGCTTTCTGATTCTAATTTTCAGATTAAACTATACCGATTAAAGTTGAAGTGACTCTGAGCTTGTATTCATGTAGGCATTAAAATGTATATATCAAATTTTATGTGTTGCTATAAATTTATTGTTTTATAGCGAAATACCCTTACCATTTCCTAACAGTAGCTATTTGTTGGAGCCATCCAACCCAATGGCCAACGCAGAGATGCGATTTTAAGGTTTACTCACAACCTTAACCAAGCCATTGGGTTACAGTAGTCCGTCCTCCCGCCAAAGAGGTCACATGACTACATTGTTTACCTCATTATTTTTGTTGGCCATCAACAGTAGAGACGTGTTTTGGTAATCTTTAGAAGTTTAAAGTTTTCAGGGATTATTTCATTTTTTATTGAGATTTTTGAATCATGGCGAATAATAAAGATTCATCAGATTCTAAATCTAAGAAATCCAGTTTCTGTGGACATCTTATGTTTGGTTTTGATAACCACAGATATTGCTACAAATGTCGTGAAGCTAGCAAGGGTGATGACCTTTGTACTCTTAAGAAGGATTGCCTTCTGTGTGTTGCTTTGTCGGAAGATCAAAAGCGAAAACTCACTGAAAAACTGTCAAAAGGTAAGAAATCTTTGAAGGAATCTACCTTGCAAAAAGGAAAGGACAAGATAGATGACTCCATATTGGATGAAGAAGACAGTTCGGTAGGAATGTCTTCTCATTCTGTGGTCGCTGGCCAGACGTCAGGTTCAAATAGCCAGGCGTTGGCAGCGATCCTCTCACAACTTACAACCCTAACGAATAGAATTGCTGCTATTGAAAACAAGGATTCCCCTGTAGAGGCGGACATCTTGGTTGCTAACGAAGCTGTGGGAAGGGCGAGTTCCCAATGCAAGAAGAGATCTACGTCTAGTACACAGTCTTCCGAAGAGATTCATTCAAAACGCCATGCGGAGGAAAATCCCTCTACGTCTGTGATAGACAATCGATTTTCCATACCTTCTAAAAAAGCGAGGGTGGAGTTGTCAGATGACGGGGAATATGATTCCTCTCAGGAAGAAAAACAGCCAGTTCCTTCATATTCAGACACACTTTTCGCTATTAAAAAGTGGTTGGATATTGCAATAACTGAGACTGACACTATTATTGCCCCATCTGTGTTTTCACAAGCTTCTAAGCTGAAGAAGTCTGCAGAGGTCTCCTTAGCTCTTCCTCCTGCTGAAAATATGTGTAGTTTGTGGGATTTCAAGGAATATGAGGCTTCGGGTGTTTCAAAGGAACATGATTCTTTGAAAACCAAGTCTTCAAGGAGAAATCCTTTGCCTAGAGGTCAATTTTTGAATTTTGAAAGACCACCTATGAAGTGGTACAACATCTCACCTCAGCCTCATGCAGTAGTAGCTCCCAAGTTACAAGATGCATTCAGAAACATTACTTCTTCACAGTTTCAGATGCCATCTGCCATTTCAACTCCTTGGAAGCAGTTTACTCTCTGGGAAACTGTTAATAGAGAAAACATCAATGTTCTTAACCACATTTTTTGGTTCAATTCTGCAAATTGCAAAGCCACAGAGGAGATGGAGAAACAATTTGCTATCTTAAAATCAGCTGAGAATGAAACTGACTTTAATAATGCTCTGGAATATGTCCAGGAGTGTCTTCAGTTACAGTCATCAGTGAATCAGTCTTTGGGGAAATCCTTAGATTCTTTGCTTGGCAGTTCCATGACCATGGCATCAAACATGTTGTTGAGTAGGAGGGATAATTACTTGAAAAGCTGTTCCAAGGATGTCACTGAGGATGACATTAGTAAGCTTAGGAATGCTCCTTTCACTTCAAATGAGGTTTTTCCTGTAGATACTCTCTCTGAAGTTCAGAAGAACTTTATTCAGTGGTCCCATGTGAATAGGGAGTCCAGGGGTAGAGATTCTAGGAAGGAGCATACGGCTAGACATGAGGAGAAAAGAGATAGCAGGTCTCAGAATAGATCTTTTCGACCCTACCATGAAAACTCTTCAACAACATCAGCAAGAAGCAATAGCTCTTCTGCAACTGGAAACAGAGGAAGGGGTTCCTACTCCTCTAGGCCTTTCAGAGGCAGGGGTGGCAGAAGGAAGTGACTGTCTGTGCCCAGGAAGCCGTCTGTCCAGTTTTTGGCAGGTATGGGAAGCCAGGAAAGCTCATCCAAGGGTAGTGACCATTTTGAAGGAGGGTTATTGTCTGAATTTCAGAAATCAACCTCCATTGACAAATTATCCTGCAATAAGGAGCAAATATTTGAACCGGGAGAAGCAAGAGTTTTTGATAAAGGCGGTTTATCAAATGATCGACAAAAGAGCGATAACTCCAGTTCAAAAGGTCACTTCCCTGGGATTTTACAGTCGCTTGTTTCTTGTCCCCAAACCAGGAAAGAGATGGCGACCAGTAATAGATCTGAGTGTGGTAAATCAATATTTGCATATTCCAACTTTCAAGATGGAAACTGCCGAAAATATTCGAGATTCGCTTCAAGAAGGCGAGTGGGTAACTTCACTCGACCTTACAGATGCGTACTTCCACATACCAATACACCCACGGTTCCAAAAGTATCTGCGCTTCAATGTAGGCGACAGATCCTACCAGTTCACTGCCTTGCCCTTCGGAATCGCTACGGCTCCACTCGAATTCACCATGGTAGCAAAGGAGGTGAAACTGATGGCTCTTGCAGAAGGCATCAGGATTCATCAGTATATAGACGATTGGCTAATGAGAGCAAAAACAAAACAGCAATGTCAAGAGAATACCCACAGGTTGATTCATCTTGTGCAGAGCTTGGGTTGGATCATAAATTTCGAAAAATCAGATTTAATTCCAACTCAAGAAATCGAATTTTTGGGTTACAAATTCGACCTCCGGGTAGGTCTAGTCTTTCCAACTCAAAAGAAAATCGATCGCCTTCTAGAAAAGATAGTTTCCATGTTGAAAGCTACTCAAACATCTCCAAGGGAGCTCATGTCACTGATTGGGAGCATGGCTTCAATGGAGAAGACTGTACCATTGGGTCGTCTGCATATGAGACCTCTACAATGGTACCTCAAGACACACTGGAGGTATCCTCAGTCTCTGGATATCCCAGTACCAGTGTCTCAGGTTCTAAGACAGCATCTTCAGTGGTGGACCAATCTCTCGAACCTGAAGAGGGGTTCCCCACTTCATCAGAAGGAGTGCAATCTCCTTCTATTCACAGATGCTTCCCTAAAAGGCTGGGGGGCTCATTTAGAGCATCACACAGCCAGTGGTTTGTGGAATCAGGTGGAGTCAAGACTTCACATAAACATTCTAGAGCTAAAAGCAGTATTTCTAGCTTTAAAATCATTCGAAAATCAGCTTCTGAATCAAAATCTGCTGATTTCCACAGACAACTCTTCAGTGGTTGCCTATCTGAACAAACAGGGAGGCACCCATTCTCAAGAAATGTGTGCCCTAATCTGGAGAATTATGGCTTGGACAAATGTCAGGGGGATCCAGATTCGGGCAAAACACATTCCAGGGAATCTCAATGTTTTGGCAGATTCTCTGTCAAGGAAAGACAAGGTGATTCAAACCGAATGGGCTCTGAATCATCGAGTGTTCAATCAAATTTGCCATTGCTGGCATCAACCAATGGTAGATTTGTTTGCAACAAAGTTGAATCACAAGCTACCAATGTATGTGTCTCCTGTCCCCGACGGTCGGGCTTGGGAAACAGATGCATTGAACATCTCTTGGGAGGGTCTGGACGCCTATGTGTTTTGTCCAGTGGCTCTCATTCCTCAGGTGATTCAAAAGATGACCACCTACAGGTGCAGAATCATCATGATTGCACCAGGGTGGCCAGGGATGTCTTGGTTTTGGGATCTGGTGGATCTGTCCACAAGGCTTCCTCTGAGACTTCCCTTGTGGGTGGATCTGTTGACTCAGCCTTTCAGCAACAGACTTCACAACAATCTGACGTACCTGAATCTTCATGCTTGGCATCTGGAGTCAGTCATGAATATTCAGGAAGATTCTCAGAGGAGGTGGCGAAGCGAATTAAGGAGCCTCAGAGACACTCCTCAAGGAGAATCTATGAATCAAGGTGGTCCATTTTTGGGAAGTGGTGTGAGGAGAGCCAGGTGGACGTCTCCAATCCCACTATTCCAGAGGTAGCAGATTTTCTTAACTGTTTGTTTAAGGAAAGAAATCTCAAGCCATCTACCATTGCTGGTTATAGAACAGCTATTGCAGATGGTTTGGGTGTGAAGGGTGAGCAGATCTCTAAAAGTCTTGAGCTAAATAGACTGTTAGCAAGCTTTTACAGAGACAAACCAGTAGCAAATAGGTCTATACCTTCTTGGGATTTGGCATTGGTACTCCATGCATTGACCAAACAACCTTTTGAACCCTTGGGGAAAGCTTCTTTGAAGTTATTAACCTTTAAGACAGTTTTTCTTTTGACTTTGGCTTCGGGCAAAAGGAGAAGTGAAGTTCATGCTTGGACTCATTCATCTCTCAGTTATAAGGAGAATTGGTCTCAAGTCACTTTGGCCCCATCAACTGCCTTTTTGGCAAAGAACCAGTTGGCTTCAGATGGGCCTGCTGCAATTAAACCAGTGGTCATTCCAGCATTGAAACCTCAGTTAGACAAAAGTTTGACTCAAGATAGATCTCTTTGTCCTGTGAGGGCTTTGAAATTCTATTTGGATAGGACAAAAGATTTGAGGAAGAATAAGAATCTTTTGTTTGTAGCTATAAAAGAGGGCTTTGCAAGAGATATTTCCAGGGCAACTATCTCATCTTGGTTAAAACAGACTATTCTTTTGGCTTATGAGAATTCGGACCCTGAGTCTCAACAGCTGTATCAGGTGAAAGCTCATGATGTCCGCTCAATGGCTGCATCTTTGGCATTTAAAGGAGGAATTTCTTTGAATGAGATACTTCAGGCTTGCTTTTGGAAGTCTCACAATACGTTCACCAATTTCTATCTGAAGGACCTATGTTGGCATAATGGCCAGATTTTGAAATTGGGCCCTATAGTATCTGCTCAGCATGTGATAGATTTATAGCTAGGTAATGAAGTTGTCTGTTATATCTATGTTTTTTATGCTGTATTGATGTCTGTTTTTGTATTGAGTGGCTATACATTATATTTTTTGTGTTTACAGGATAGATGGCTGTAACACCTGTATATATTGTACAGTTTTGTTGGCTTGAGCCTCGCTTGGAGCGTATGATGCGTCAGCTGATAGTGGTGCCAAGTGGGGTTTGACCCGTAGTTGCTTTGAAGTTTATGTTGAGTTTCAAGTTTGTGTTGATACAACTTTCTACTATGGCATTAGATGGATTGGAACATTGTGAGATCTACATTCGATCTTTTATTTGAAGGTATGTTGAATGTGGGTGCTGGCAGTTTTAACGTTTATATGTTATAATTATGTTAAACGCACTGTTAAATGTTGGAGTTTATGTGTTGTTATTTACATGTAAGACTCACATTGTTTATATTACAGTTTCTCACAGTGTTTTTTCTTGTTGTGGTAGTAGGGCTGGTGATGGTAGTTGCTAAAAGTAATTCCCACCGTCCTGCAAGGCTGAATTCAGCTACTGTTAGGAAATGGTAAGGGTATTTCGCTATAAAATTGAAAAATTTAATAGTAATTTAAATTTTTATTAGAAATACTTACCATTTCCTAACACTCAAATTTCCCTCCCGCCTCCCCGCAAGTCATTCTTTTACTTGCAACAAAAATAATGAGGTAAACAATGTAGTCATGTGACCTCTTTGGCGGGAGGACGGACTACTGTAACCCAATGGCTTGGTTAAGGTTGTGAGTAAACCTTAAAATCGCATCTCTGCGTTGGCCATTGGGTTGGATGGCTCCAACAAATAGCTACTGTTAGGAAATGGTAAGTATTTCTAATAAAAATTTAAATTACTATTAAATTTTTCAAATCTCTTTATATGACCAGTGGAAAATAATGTGTGGATTTGCCTTAAGAAAACACTTGCATCAATTTTAAAACAGATTCACCAAATTCAATACACAAATATTCAAATAGTGATTTTGCAGTTCATTTTCAGCTGTACTAATGCTTCTGTTTAACTGTTGCAACCTTGACTCCAGATCAGCCTGATAATGTTATCATGAACCTAATCCAGTTAGTGGTATGATCACTTTTGATACTTATAAACATTGGGAGCGTAATTGCAGGGATTGTAGACAGCCATCGAAAAAAAAAATTAAAACTAATAATAATAATAGAAGTATTTAAAAACACACAAATGATAAACATCCTCTAATGTGCTGGAAACCAAAAAGTGACCGTCGTTAACCATAGCAAAGTTATAACCCAGCAAGTCCCCGCCAGGTGAGAGTGACTGGTGGTGGATGAGCTAGTCTAAACAAGTAAGTCTTAAGTTGGCTTTTAGAACCCTCTAAAGTTTAACCCTCTATGAATGAGCATTTTTCTGTCTCAAGTACTCACGACTGACTTAATTGCCTTATGTCATTACCTTTTGGATGCTACGACAGATGTTTACGTTCGTGCAGCCTGTCTTGTCCATTGTTCTCATGAACCAACGTTGAATTGTAGACAGGATCAGTCATAGTAGTCCCTTGACTTTAAAAATGGGTTGGGTCGTAAGGTCGATTGTGAAAGTGGGACAGGGCTATTAAAATGAATAGCAGAGGGAAATGGAATGCCACGCACAAGTTTAAGCAGGTGACAGGGTAGTGTTTGCTGTCTGACTTGAAGTTTAAAGTCCGTCTTATTTAGCTCTGTTTGTGTTATTATGTTCATATCCGGAGGCAAATGTAGAAAAACACATCTTCTTTGCCTTGTGTCAATACCTGAAATTCCATTATACCCAGTATATTTAGCCTCACTATTTGAACTGAACTCCAGGGAAACTAAAGCTAAATCACTTAACACCATAAAGTATTTGACATTGTCCAATTCAGGAGTGGGGTACATAAAAGCTGGATTTATGAGGCCATTTTGGTGTTGGTTTAAGCACCTACACACATACAGTAGAATGTAAATGACTTGGCTTTTGTTGGTGAAAATCTCAGACCTCCTGTCCACCTTGTACTGCCTCAAACAAAAGACACAACTTACTGTGTTCAGTGTATAACATAAGAGGACATTATGATATTTGTATATACTCAAAGGAATGGATGAGTGCACAGTGATACCTTTAACAGATAATGGTTTTACTTTTCACTGGAATTGATTTTTAAGATGTGTCTTGTAAAATGTATTCGTCAGTTAGAATTTAGAAATGAAAGTTTTTCTGCATTATTGTTATTTACATCTTTGTACAATCTGTCAGTGGTTTAAATTTCAATGTATGTGCAAAGTCTTTGTAACCTCATTTAATATAGGTGATAAACCCAGATCGAAATTGTGGAATTTGAAAAGATTGATCAGATTTTACAAGTGAAAACCTGTTCGGTGCAGAGAAGAGAGACACACTAAATAGTTTATTTTGTCACTAAATAAGAGAATATAAAAGAGAAAAGCATGGTCCATGTTTTGTGGGTTGGAAAAAAAATGGATGGTTGAAACTTGAGCAGAAGCACACCACCAGTGTACTTCAGTGAGCATACTGCGGAGACAATTAACCCCCATCTGTTAAAACATTTGGTAACACTTGTCAGCCATTAAATTCAAATGATATCCTGGCCCTTTCATCTGTTTTTGGTGAAAGAGTTGACATGTTTCTGTCATTTTTTATTGAGTTGCCCCTGTCAGTTTTAGGATGAGAACTGCTCTTATTATTTATATTACATTATTATGCTGGTTCCTGGTTTTTCTCAAAGCATTTATCACTGTTCCAGGAAGGAAAAAGTTGATGAATGTAATTTCATGGGGGAAATTATATCTTGATTACACTCATGTATTGATTACAGGCGCCACCTAGGGAGTGCTTCTGACACTGCAGACATAAAGGAAAGGCAGCCATTTTGAAGGAGCCTCATTGTCAGTTTATTTAAATCTCCCTGTTTTCAGCAAGCTTTCAGAGAAGCTTTCCTGAGATATCTTGTTTTCTCAGAGCATTTTATGTATAGATTCACCTGTGCTATTCTATAATTGAAATGCCATCCTGAACCAGGTTTTTATTGGGCAAGTGGGAATTAACAGACTCTGTAAAGAAAGATTGATGACTCTATTGATTAGTTATAAGAGATATCTCAGTTTAGTTTTTTCTTTCTGAAATGCAAATGTATATATATTGAGTCAGTGTGTGAAATATAATGATATAAACACTTAGATAAAAGAATCTGTCATATCAGCATGTCTTCTCAGGCCAATTGGAGTAAGAAAGAGGAAATTTGCGATTAGTTTCGGACATTTTCTCCTGAGGAAAAATCACTTTCTTTTGCTTTTATTTATTTATTTATTTGGGGTTTTATGTCACTTTCAACACTGTACAGGTCATATCACGATAGGTAGTTTTGTATGCAGAGGAAACCAGTACATACAGTTGGTCAAGGTTCTGTACTGTAAACTGGTGACCATCGGTAAGCAACTACCAACTTTCCCACATAAGGTCCATGGTTGAACCGCTAGCTTCACAGGTGGGAGGCGAATGTGTTACCACGGCGCCACCGTCATAAATGCTTTGAGAAAAACTTGTGAGTTTTAGTGAAGATTTCAGGCCATTTGTCTGTTGCAGACCTTCAGTAAATTCTATTCTGTTTCTTGTTGCTTTAGTGTTTTTGAGAAATATTCAAATTTTAGAAAAAAAAATGTCCCGTTAACTGTACTAGTCAGCCAGTGAAGTTTGTTTTATGCCATTTTAAACCCTAAATGACCAACAACATTTATAAAAGTAACTATTGCTCACATTAATGTATAGTCCATCAAAGAGAAAGTTTTAATTTTGTCATAAAATTTAGGTAATAAACTTATCTGACTGAGCAGCACATGTTACATATATGCGCTCCTTGTACATTGGTATGAGATATGTATATGTTCATATGAGATTTGTATATGTAAATTGTGTCTTCTTTCCTGTGTTGTTGCATTTACATGCTCACGTCTACACATTTTCTGATACATACACATATACATGTACTTACATATACATGTATACACAGGAACAAAGTCAGAGAAAAGTCAGAGAGAACACCTGACACATGACAGCATCTCCTCAACCTATCACTCTCCCTTTGCCAGTAATTATAGACATACAGACCCCTGCTAGCAAGCAGCCACCCTGTACATGTTATATTGACATCATCACACACAAAGAGAACCTCTCTCTCTTCTGTATACAAAGAGAGAAACCAGCCTTCTGGCATTTTCGATTGCCAATGGCGGCCATCTTAGTTAAAGGTTCCCATTCTCTTTTCTCTCTGCATTTTTCTCTTGCTAGCTTTCCTCAAGTTTCTCTTGTTGATATTGGTGTTGATGTTACCAGAGAGTGTACAGGGGGATGCAAGTGGATGGATTTCCCACTTGCAAAAGCATTGGTTTTCTGGCACTCTTCAGGCTTGACTTGTTGTACCCAGGTGGAGTCCGCTGATGGGTTTGGGTTACATGCTGAAATGGTTTATACAAGTATACATACCATGGTATCCAGTGGGGCGATTGATAAGCAAGATTAAGACTCTTTTACTACTACTTAATGATGTGGTTTATCTTTGGTGCCTAGTTTAAGGTTGTCTGGACGTATTGAAGTATTTGTGTATATACCAGATGCCCCATTATATACAAAAAGGATGGAATAAAACCTATTAAGATGATGCAACAAATTATCATAAAAAATCCCCAAATTGATCCTATATAACACTACACAAGATATTTATCTATGTTTGGAGATTCTGAATGTTGAACGGGATGTTAAACCCCAACTTTGACTTTGACTTTGGAGATTCTGAAACAAACTTTGAATGTTTGCTTAGCCACCTCATCTAGACTAGCAATACCTCTTTGGACTTGTAAATGAGAATTTGGAAAGGAAATATTTTTCTAGCTTTCTGTTACAGGAAAAAGAAAACCCAGTGGAAATTGGATGACCTCTGGTTGGGATTGTTTTAAATTGTGCCAGAGTAAGAGAAAACAAAGTTTGTCATGATAATGTGAGTGTGTAAACAAACAGTAAGATTGTTGCACTCTGTGTTTATCTCTGGTTCTGGTTGATAGCTTTCTAATTGTATCTTAGCAGGGTGGTATGTTTATGTTCCTGGAAACATGTTGAATCATTTCCTCCCAGTCACTGTAGCTTCTCTTATTGCTGCAATAAACCACACTGGTATTTACAATTGTAAGTTGAAAAAAAATGGAAGTATATAAAAACTCCTGTACTTTGACATATGTTCTTGATGGTTTGCCCTCCTTAAAAATGCATTCTTATAATACTCCTTTTCATGTACAGCAGGGGCTGTATATGATCAAATTTTTAGAGTTAAATAGGACTTTGAGTTTCCAGGGCACTGTGTCTAAGGTTTGAGGACATGTGTCAGTAATCCCAGGGTGCCCATCACTTTGAGATAAGCCATAACCACATCACCACACAGACTGGTTCTTATCTGACCACACCAGCCTTCAGCCAGTTATGCTTTAATTGCTTTAATGAGGAGATTGATGGTTGATAGTGTGCTAAACTGAACATGAAATATACCATGATACTGGATGCAGAGGGAAGAGAATAATTTTCAACATGAACAGGGCTGATGAAATTAGTGCCAGTTGAAGAGATAGAGGGTTTGAATAAACCTGAATTGTATTGTACAATTGATTCTCGAGATACAGATATGTGACTTTTTGCTGTTGAGCATTTTATATGTGCCAACAAGTAAAGTAAATAGAGCTAACATTGGCAATGAACTTAGCGGAAGAATGGTAATGGGCAAAACTTGTGAAGAATCAGTAAATATTTATAGCAATGGACTGATTCAGAGGTTTACAACACAGATTATCTTATGGTGTAACCTACCTCTCAGTTTTATTCTTTGGATAAAAAGTGTATTTTTGAATTCTTTAAAACACCTGTGGGTTAAAATGTGTTTTCTGAGGACATTTGAGCCTTAAGTTAAAGTAAGTTACTTTCTGAGGTTTGTCGAATCCCACCAAATCGTACCGAAGATACAAGGAGGAATATGAGAGGGAACTTAACAAGAGACGAAAGGAGACAAGCCCATACAGTTGTGGCTTGTGACCCAAGTATGAAGGGGTGTGACCTAGGTAATAACATCCTCATAGGAAAGGCTATATCTATATATTACTGACAAAAAGAACTGGATCTCATTTACTTGCACTTAGGAGGTAATAAAGTGAAGAATGTAAACCATGATGGGATGCAAGGAGGTTTACTGCATGGCATTGGCATAACAATATGTAATAAGGAGGTCTCCCTGGAGTACTTGTCTTAATTAACTCTCACTGTGGCTTGGCATCAATTTAGGCAGGCTGGGGGGATTCCTGCCATTTCATGTACCAGGAGAAACTAGCATGAGGAGTAGTCCCAGCCAAGGTTGCATTGCTGGCAAGCAAAAATAAATGTAAAATTATGAAAATATGGCATAAAAGAGCATTAAAAATAGGGATAAAAATAATAATGGAAATGTTATACTGATCAGAAACATCCTCCGAAGCCGTAATGTCCAAGACTGACAGAGATTAAAATAGATAAAAAAAATGTAATAAATACTAGTAAGTAATATCAGAGCAGAGGATTCACCAGGAAGTGGGGTATACCTTTGTCAAGAGGTGATGATTCCTGTATCCAGATACTGTGTCCTGTGACCTGATTTGAAGAAGGTTATTTTCATTCAGTAGGAGCTCCGAAAGCATCTGCTAATTTCATTTGATCAGGTTTTGGAAATAGAAAGGTGATTTCCAACTATATGTACTAATGATATTTAACAATGATAATTTGAATACTTATCTGGGATTTAGTTTGTGATTCCATGACAGCTTTCACAGAGCAATGGAACTTCATATATAACACCTTTTAACAACATTTGATAATTTGAATACTTGTCTGGGATTTAGTTTGTGATTCCATGACAGCTTTCACAGAACACCTTATATAACACCTTTTAAAGATCTGGCATTTTGGAATAGTCTTACGCTTTATGCAATATATTTTGAAGATCTGGCTCTATGAAATAGTGTTACTCTTGAAATTATCACTGTAGTTGATTGCCATTATATGTCACCTTTCTCACAGTAATAAGAATGTCCATATAGCATATTCTGAAAAGCCAACTTAATACAATGATGTGGTAAAACATAATTAAAAACATTTTTATAATAAAGTATGTGTATGTTTGCCCTTCTTGATTTAAATGAATCTACATTCCTTTTTTTTTAGTTCACTAATGGCCTTATCTTTAGGATCAAGAGGTACTGGTACAATTGCAACCAGGTGAAGAGGCATCCATACAGATATCTAGTGGTTTCTTTAGTTTTGTGACCTCAATGTGACTTGAGCTCATTAGTTTCTGTTTAAGAATTTCAAATTTTGCTTTGGAAGATACTCTACATGTAGATATATCCAGAAAAATACTAATTAAATACCTCTGTCTAATTGGGAATAAAATGGTTTGCAAATTTATGGCTTTACTTTATCAGAAGATATGACTGGAATTTGTGTCACTTTATAGGATGTACAATCAGAACCTTAATAACCCATAGAACAAACATTTGGTAACTATTCATCTATAAACATGGCAAACATTCACATAAAATAAGTGTATTTTTAATGGACTGTTCAAGCTACATGCTTTTTTCAGCCATATGCTTTTTATATTGGGCCAAGTGGTGTCAGCATTCACATTCTAATCCAGTTTACCTCCATGTCTCTCCTTGATATACTTCCTGTCCCTGCTGTGAACATGCTGTTCAGTCAACCAAGGCAGCAACCACACCAAACAGTGAACTTAAAACCCTGTAGACATGTTTCACCATTACATTAGATAAATACTCACACAAATTTACCTCAGTATATAAAATTCGCCACTATAAGTGTGGCAAATCAATTATACTTATCCAAAATATTGTTCATATTATTCAGATTTAACAAGTAGCCTGAGGTCATAAATTTGGAAAAAAAAAATCTTTTCCACAGCTCAAAGAAATAAACCAAGGCAGTTTCTGATGGTTTCCTTTGGGGTGGAATTTGGCATACTGTACCTAATTTTGCTTTTCTTACTCTTACCCAGCATTCCTAGCTGAGAAATGATTGAAACCATGCCACAAAGCCCTGTGGGCTGCCCAGCAAGCCCACTGTTTATCTGCTTACTTTATCAGGCCTCAGTCTGTGGGGGGGGGAGTGTTGCTCCCCTATCAGTGGCACTGTAGGTGATCATGGATAACCTCCCCAACACTGCCTAAAGATAACATAAATATCATTCTACACTGGCCTGATTATATTGTGGGTTGAAAATAACTGTACACATTGTAAATATTTGTCTGATGTTGTGACATTTAGTAACGGATATTATGTTATTTCACTGTATATTGAGTAGCTGGTAAGGATGATGCAAAATTGACTATTGGAAGATTTGGTCATCATATTTGTTTGAGGTATACAGTCCTTTATATTTATAACTACATGTGTATTTTTATCTGTAGTTCTTGAATATATAATATATAAATCAGAACTATAAACAATATTTATGTCAATTCCGGAATGAACTTTAAAAATTTAAAGCAGAACAAAAATTAGCCATGTTGCTGAAAAAAGTCTAATTTCACAATTTCTCAGAAGACTCAAGGGGGCATTACATGTGGTAAACATGGGATGTATTTTAATATCTACATGAGCGAAAATTCACCTTTGTCACATAGGCAGAAGTTACAAATATTTATGGAAGTTTTTAAACCTGAGCAGTGAACTACTCTCTCTGAGTTTATATACAGTATCTTCAGTGAGTTCTGATAAACTGAAATCTATTAGGGATTCTTTGTCTCAGTATTCCCCAGGAGCTATTGAAAAAGCTTCATGGTAGTACCAAGATCACCCCTCCTTTAGAAAATTAGAAATGTCCTCAGTTACAGTTCCTAGTTATCAGTTTCAGATGTTTTTTGGTGGTTATTACCTAGCCTTGTAGTTTAGTAAATCATCATTGTTGTGCAGGATCCCAGCACACATCAATGGGCCCTTCTCCAATTTTTCAGTTGTCTGATAAGAAGACCCAGAAACCTTATTATCCTATATTATCCAAAATAATTTTCTCTAACCTCTTTTCAACCCAACACTAGAAAGGCCCAGTGGATCATGGCTAGCCATGGCTTGGTCCTCCTCAAAGATTGTCTGGATCCACTGGCTTGTGAATTCCAAATTGAATTGCTTTTATGAGTTCTTTTTCAGCACTGCCCCTTAAGCCAGGGTTTTATGTCTTCTCAGACACAGCTTTTATACCACTTATCTAACTCATCTTCTCGTTATTAATGGCTACATATAACGGAAACAACATCCTTTTTGGCAGTTTAATTGAAAAATTTGGATCATTTTATCTTAATTTTCGGGTGAAAACTGGCAATATTTAAAGTCAAAAAGAGTACATTATATACTATTTTTTTCTGCTCCAAATTATCTATTATATTGAAGGCAAAAAATGTGGAGAGGTCAAAGAGCCTTCAAAGTCACTGTTCCAAAGTCAGATGTGAGTACAGTAAATGTCTGGATTTTTATTTGGCCTGTGACAAAGGTGTACGGAAAAATGGCCTCCTAGAAAAATGGCCTCCTAGAAAATGGCCTCCTTGAAAAATGGCCTCCTAGAAAAATGGCCTCCTTTTATGGGGGGTGGAAATTTGGCCTCCTAAAATTGTTTTTGAGAATGTTGCACAATATTAATGAGAAAATATAGTATAAAAAGATTTATTGAAAATTAGCACAGTCAATGTAGACAACAAATACCACATAATAGCAATTACAAGACATAGTATACAATAATGGCACAGTTGGTGTATATAACAAGTAACACAAAAATAGCACTAAGAATGTTGGACAAAATTAATGAGAAGATATAGTGATGTGATTAACCAAGTCTGATGCAGTGTCCAATTCCATGCAGAAACTCCTCTATTGTTTATATATACACAAGAGATTAATTTCACTGCAATTAACTACCAAGCTGTTAATTCTGAATTTATGTTTAACCAGCCCCCTGAGTAGTTATCTAAGAGAAATGTTTCTCTGTTGTTGCAATCCTGAGTAGGTCCTGATAAGTCATCTAAGAAAGCAATGTCTTTGGTGTTCCATTCCTGAGTAGTTATGTAAAAGATTTTTGTCTTTGTTGTTAGAAGTACAATTGTTATCCTGAACAGTCATGTAAAGAAAGCCAAGCTTTGTTCTTGATCCAGAACAGTCATGTAAAGAAAGCCAAGCTTTGTTCTTGTAGCACTAAGTAGGTATTTTAAGGCCACATAATTAGAGTCATTGATAAAATCTTTCTTAGTAATGTTGTTGTAACAATAAACCAACCCAAAAATTTAATAATCATCTTACGTAAATTCTAATTAAATAAATTGATAAATCTTAAAGTGTTGTGTAAAAAATTTAGCAATAAACTTTAGGAGGCCAATTTTCCACCCACTCAGTAATCAAGGAGGCCATTTTTCTAGGAGGCCATTTTTCAAGGAGGCCATTTTTCTAGGAGGCCATTTTTCTAGGAGGCCATTTTTCCCGGATTCGTGACAAAAGCAATCCAAGTGTCACTGCCACATAATAATATACATATCAAAGCTGTAACACTGGTATGAATGCAATGTAGTAGCAGTCAGTTTGGCTTGTATATTTTTCCAGACAACACCTGTAAATATACCAAAAGTGAAGTGTAATAGGATCTTTATTTCAAAAGGAAAACTTGCCCTTCCAAATAGCTGTTTCAGGACTAGTTTGTGTACTTCTTACTTGGGACTGAGAGTCAGCAATTAAATTAGCAATCACAGATATAGGTAGTAAATAAACTAATTATCAAGATTTCCATGATATTTTCTGTTACAAATGAATCTCGTGGTCTTGGCAGAAAATTGCAGCAGGTTACCAACAAACATAAAGATGTATAACAAAATAGTTTAGCAAACTCCCAGTCAAGGCTAGCAGTAACTGAAAAAAAAAATGAAGCAGCTGATACTGCTTCCCAGAGGGAAGATTTAGATTAATTTCTTGTACACATGGATGAATTGATGATTGCTCTGGGATATGAGTTACCTCTCTCCCTCACTGTGTGTGATAATGAGCAACAACAAGTGCAGAGTTCATGTGTTTACCCTCCTAGTGTAACTGGGTAGTGTGTGTTGTTCTGCATCAGCAGGAATCTGGCTGGTTTTTTTATGCTTGATGGATGAACTGTTTTCATAAGTTAGCTTGGTGCTACTCATGTATGGTAATTAACATGAAACTATTTCACTGTGTTCATTTTGTGTCCTTTTAAACCCGCCATTTACTTTCATCAACTTAATAGCAAAGCTTTTTGTTTTGTTGCGCCTTAGAGTCCTCTTGTATGGGGAGATTAAGTGCTATAAAAGTCCAGTTAGAATTAAAGCTTAATATTCCTCTAAAGAGTCATTTGTTAATAAGCTTGGAACTGAAAGACCTGGCTTCAACCACTTTTGTCATGGGTTTGAATCCAGCTGATGGCAGCATGGGGGATTTAATGAGTGCACAACCTTGTATGACCACAACTGTTGAAATAGATATTAAGTTCCAAATCTGACATTTCTCGCAATTAGAAATAATCAAATTGAGAAATATTTTTTTATTCTGATATGATTTATCAGTTCATTTGCTTGGTTCACATAGCTAAAATACACAAGATAGAGTCTCTTTATCAGTGTATCTCGAAAACTTTTAGAAAACATGATCTGATTGATTTTACTGTGATAATTGTCAGACTTATTCCAAATTGAGTAGTGTGATTAGGGCATTACTGTAACAACAAGACTTTGAGATTTGAAAGTAAATCTCCTTTATACTTAACCCCCTGCTGTTTTTTACTGCACTATTTAAAAAAAAAGAATTATAATCCACACCCACCCTCCCACCTACCCCCCCACTCTACTAACTGCTTAGCATTGACGTCATTTAAAGGATATTTTGATAAAGGAAGTTTTCAACTAAGCAGGTAATTATTCTGTATAAATAACACCTTATCTGAGGGCCTTATCACCAACGTCAAATCGCCAGTACTTCAGACTTTTAGAGCTGTCCCTCTGATGAGGACTAATCTGTTTTGAGAACTACTTTCATTGACATTCCAACATAAATACGGCCAACTCAATCTTGTTGAGATGTCACATTGGGCCAAAGTTGAATACACTAATTGTCTGGTTGAGTCTCAGCATTAAAGGCTTCATTAAAGCCACTTGAAAGCAACTTGTGATGTATGTATTATGTATACTGTTGATTATTGATAGGAGAAGTGGGTCCTTTCCAGATAATAAATCACAAAGAGATGCTATATGCCAATGACTAAATGCCAGTGTTATGCCTGTGTCATGCTTCTCTGGTGTGTCATCTCAAGTGTAGATCTGACACTGTTGGTTATGGCAGACCAGATAGATAAAAGGAATGAAAATCAGCCCCCTAAAATCTTAATGCATATATAATTTTTACCCTACAGGCTTTAAGGGCTGTGGGGGTAATATTGTATCCACCGGACGCATCCGGTGGATACTTTGGTTTAGCGTTCGCTACGCTGCCTCCGCACGTAGAGAGATTTTTGACGTTAACGCTCTCAGAGGAAAACTACACCAGGATGTCTTCATTGGGGGGTAAGCTTCTCTGGGACTGAAATTAGCCTCATTCTGAAAAAACAAAATGGCCGGCGCGGGCATTTCTATGAAAATTATCTACATTTTTCTACTGGTTGTAGAAGGTTGAATCTCTTCATAGGTGATATGTATAACAGATGTACATGTCCTCTACAACCTTGCAGACATTTAACCTTGAAGCTCTTAATTCAAGGTCATCCATGGAGTGCCAAAGTACCCCACTTAGCTGACTTTAAAAGTGCCTATATCTCCCTTATTATTGGTCCTATAGGTTTGCAATGTGGAACCAAGCTATAGGAAATCATGCGCTGCAAATCTTCTGATGTGGTCAGATTTGACCTTGGACCCCTCCTTCAAGATCAAACAAGGATACCTGAACGTAGAAGTGCTTATAACTCACTTATTGGTCCTAGAAGTTTGCAATGTGAAACCAACCTATAGGAAATCATGGGCTGGGAATCTTGTGATGTGGTCTGATTTGACCTTGGGGCCCCTCCTTCAAGGTCAAACGAGGATAGCCAAAGTTAAAAGTGCTTATAACTTGCTTATTATTGGTCCTAGAGGTTTGCAATGTGAAACCACCTTGTAGGATATGATGGGCTGGGAATCTTCTGATGTTGTCAGATTTGACCTTTGGCCCCTCCTTCAAGGTCAAACAATGGTTCACTGGCTTTGGTGAGTTGTCTTTCTCGTGGATACAGATTTTCATTGGTTCTCCGATGCGTAGGTCTAGTTTACACCCATGGCATCCGGATCAGCGGGTGTCTGGGCTATAACTCAGAAACCGTAAGGTGTAGGAAGTTGATACTTGGTATGGATATTGGTTTACTCTGAAAGTCTCCTGATCTTTGTTCTGTGTCATTCTTCTATATCTCATTGTGTTGAACTATTTTCCCAGGTTGTGGGGTATGGGCATCTCCGATGCTATTTTATAATTTTGTCATGATGCAAACAGAGGTTGTTGTCATATGATTGAATTTATCACTATTCACCGATATAGTTGAAACATTGATATCCCTCACCCCCCACCCCATATTTATGAAGCCTGTAAACATTACCCTCACAAGACAGAAAACAAACAAGACAAAAAACTGCTGCTTTTAGGACTTGTGCCACATTCATTGAAAACAATATGCCACATCTGTGATGACATAACTTCCTGATCCCTAAGTAAGTGGGACTTTATTTATTTAGTGTTTTATGTCCTAGTGATGGGTAGTTGGGAGGACAGAGTAAACCAGTACATGCAGTTGGTCAAGGTTCTGCACTGTAAATTGGCAAACCAACCAACTACCAGCTTTCCCACATAAGATCAGGCAGGGATTTGAACTCTCATCTCAGAAGTGGGAGGTGAGTGTGTTACCACTGCGCCACCGTGGCCCCTCAAACACAAGTGGGAAATATGTTATAAGTAAGTGATGTAATGCGTTCTTATACGCTCAAGAAACATTATGAAAAGGATCTACCTTGGGTCTGTCTTACCTGAAAAGTGTAAATGGTGTATTACCAGTGTCCTTTGTACAGGGTTGATGAATAGGCAATTCAAGTGTGTAAAAATACAAGCAGAATTACATCTGGAAAGAGATAAATGAGTTATTAGCACTTCTGACAAAAATACCATTCTATATGAAGTTGGCCCAGTCAAGTGGACTTGTATAATCCTGTTGTGAAAGCCAGTTGGTACATGACCACTTCATGGGTTAGATAGCATTGAGCCTCCTTCAGACTTAAGACAAGCAAACCATTCAAAAGGGCTTTCTTCTCACAAGTGTTGGTTCTATTTGTTTAGCTTAGATCCATAATTAACCTGTGTAACCCAGTGTGGTAGACCAGCTTTTGTGTACAAGTGTTTATCTGTAAAAAGATGAGCTCAAAAGAAATTGTATTAACTCCTATATAAAACAATAAATGATATCAATTTTTTTGTGTGAGTGAGTCAGCCAAATCTGCATAGAATTGTGAAAAAGCTGCAACACATCTCATATTAGTTGGAAAATAAAAATCATTTTTTCTGGGTGGCTCAACTGGTTTCTCCGACAAATATATTTATATTTCTCTGCTACCAAATTATTAATATTTAATGAAATGTAATGGAGATCCTTTCAATAGAGTAAGATATAAGCTTATCTCAGAAAGATGTAACTTAGCTTTTAATTTATGATACAAAACAAAATTGTAACAAGATGTAATGTGATGAAGTGTATTAGTGTCAGATATTGAAGTACCTGAATAGTGAATACTGCCGTATTTGCGAGAACATCAACTCCGTATAAAGTTCCTCTCACTGAACTGAAAACAATGGTTAAAAAGTCATCAAAGACCGACGAAAAGTAAGGAAGTTATTGTTTTAAAAATAATATTAATAATAATAATATTGAAGTATGGAAAGCAAAGTTACAAAATTATCCTTATAAACTTTGTTACCATACCAATAACTCCTTCAGATGGAAACTGCTCTGTAACTGGTTACCATTTGTGAAGCTGTATTAAGGAAATTACAGAATTGCGATTTTTAAATAATTGCAAAATAAATATTGAAAACACAGGTTATTTTGCCACAGTAACAGTCTATAAGTTGATGTTTAGTGTGTACAGGTGATCAGTCTTACTGTATTGCACATCTTATGGATAATTTATAGTGAACTACCAGCGACAGTTCCATGATACAACTCGCTCGAGGACAGCATAACAGTATAAAGTGACCGTATATTATTTAAAGTCTTTTAAAATTACATTTTATGTTCCATTCTTTAAAATATACCAATATAACAACCCCTGGCAATGGACATTACAGGTACAGAAATCTTCATCAAGCATTATTTTGGAGTAAAATGTTACTCTTATTATTTTATATATATTGAGACATTTCTAAGTAGTCGTAGTTGTTTTTTTGGCCATTTCTGCAAACAGGACGCTATCACCCCATCAAAAAATTAAATATTTTCCCTAAATTCCCAGAGTAATACAAAACAAAAATTAACTACAATTTTCAGAATTAGTTTCTCTTCCTGACTTAGTCAGATAAATTTCTATTAAGTGTGGTATAAAGTTGTAGTTGATTGCCAAAGCTAATGCCAAACAGTGCCTTTAAACAAGTCTTTTTATTCATTTCCATAAAGGATTTCTTTATTCCTTCCAGGAAAAAATTAAAAAGTAATAGTGCACAAAAAGCTATTGCCAACAGAGAGCCAATAAGAGTGTGAGAGAGTAATAGGGAGTATTGGCAGCTGGTAGCATAGGTGAGCTTCCAATCCATCTCTGCAACAAAGCTGCTCTTGACTTTTCTCAGCTGATCAATATCTAACCTCTCCCCTCTCTGTTTCCCCCTCTTGCTAAGTTGCTGGCTTTAAACAACCGCCTTCAAGGGGTTAGAATTAATGACACAGCTATTTGCTGAGTCGCCTCTTTAAATCTTATTAATGTTCACTCTGTTTTTACGCACAAGTTATCAGGGCATTTGTTGCATTGATCAGTTTATAGCCAATTAATTGGCAACAGTGGTACAAGGCATGCTGGCCAGTTGTTGGTTTCCTTGATGGTTGTGATGGCAGGTTTTATGGGCTATTGATGGCTGCTACTAATAATAAAAGGACCATTGAAGTATAGAGCAGACCAGCTGTTCACTGCCAAGTCTTAGTATTAACAGAGAAGATGGTGACATTTGAAAAAAAAAAAAAAAAAATCAGGTACATATTCACTGGGGGAGAGATGAATCATTTTGTCAGCTATCCTTTGGTAATAAAAATTCTAGTGATGTACCAGTGAATAAAGTGTTGTCATTTATTGTCAGATGTAAATTCACTTTCATTGCCCATGTCAAACTGTATTATAGATTTATGAATTAATCCATATTCAAGCATGTTGTTTTTACAGTTGTTAAATATATTCTATGAGTAGGGACGTCACGACTCCAAATATTTCATGTCGACTAATCGGTAAGTACTATTCGTGTCGACACCGAATAACCGTCGAATTAAAATAACATCCAAAAATCTTAAGTTTCATATTGTAAAAAGCACTGAAAACGATAAATATGTGAAATAAAATGAAAATATATGTATATAACCTGTAAAAATGAATAAATTTGCTGTTTTCCTGCGACATTTGCTTCGTTTATTTCAGACAGGAAGTGGGCGATATAAGAGATATATGGTACTTCCGGCTTTACATGAATGCATAAACAGTACAGAAAACGTGGCTGTTTTCGAATTTTAACTTATTTTATGTGACAATATGGATATATTTGATGGATTCAGACCTTCTGCCATCTTTTACTACATTAAGCGATTATTCTTACTTTAAAATATGAAACCGGAAAATATCACTATTCTAACCGTTGTCGATTATTCGGTTAGTCGTGACGTCCCTACCTATGAGGGCCAGTTATGTCAACATTTTCTGTGAAAGTTCTGCTAATGTATACATAATGTATTAGAACGAGAGCCCTATAAGAGCACAAACCTCTGTCAAGGGCCAACCGCTTAACTAGTTATCTTATGAGTACAGTAATAAAAAATCCTGCATCCAGACAAAATTAAATCGTCTATTCCTTATGCCATTGTCAACATTTCCTGAAAAATTCATCAGAATCCATGTATTAGTTTTTGAAGTATTTTGCAAACAACTAGACAAACAAACAGTTTGATAGACAAAGGTAAACTGTCAAAGTAATATTATCTCATTGATGGACGTAATTAAAGACAAGATCACTTTAAAAGTGATAAAAGTTTTATATGATATCTTCAAATGATTCTTTCATATATTATGATTATTTAAAATTTAACTAGAAAATTATATATAAATTACAGAAGCTCTGGGGCGGATTTCATGAAAGGTCTCAGACTTAGCCCAGTCTCAGGCTGAGCCATTGGCTCAAATCTGAGCCTTTGGGCTCAGCTAAGTCTTTGTCTCAAATGGTTTTCACAGAAGGGGTCTCAGTTGAGACCAAGCTTATCAAATAACCACAGTGGTTTTCTGTGTCATGTGACCATTTTTTGTAGTCAAAATATTCTACTGATGACATATATGTTCCTTGTTTGACACATAATATCTCTGGTTAAATACCATTTTGCAATGGGAAACCTTGTAAACATGTAAAAACACCCAAAGACTACTTCAGGGGGTTGTTTTATATACTTGTACCCTATTTTCAGCCATTTCAAATTTTGAAGTGAAGAAAGAATTATGGCGGCCATATTTGAGCCTTTGTTTACAAAACTTAAGCCCACTTTCAACCAGTCTCAACATTTGAGCCAGTGGCTCAGCCAAAGCTGAGACTGAGACCTTTTGTGAAATCCATTAAGGCTGAGCCCATGGGCTCAAGTAAAATATTCCAATAATTTGAGACAAAAGTCTCAAGTTTGAGTCTGAGACCGGGCTAAGACCTTTCGTGAAATCCGCCCCTGGAGTGCCAAACTTTTTTATTTTACTAACTAGAATATACAAGTTAGTTAACTTGAATATACCTATTAGTAAGTGGAATATACGAGTTAAAAACTGGAATATACTAGTTACTAACTTGAACGTATGAGTCAACATTGAAAAGAGCACTCAGGCCGCGGCTGAGTGGTAACTTCGAAATCTTGCTGCAATTTACTAATAACTTGCTGCATTACAAGATTCCAACTACACATCTTTTGCATTGGGTCCAAATTTGGCCAACTCAAAGTAGCTATTGCTCAGCTATGGAATGTGCTACAGTTCTGGAATTTTACTATGTTATGGCTGATCTAAAAGTAGGTGAATAACATATTTCAACAAAATACTCTAAATGCAATAGTTTTAAAGTTACAAGCGATTTACTCAACAGTGAGAACCTCAAAGTAGCTATTACTCAGCCATGGAATGAGCTACAGGTCTGAAATTTTACTATGTTACACCTGACCTAAAAGTAGGTGAATAACATATTTCAACAAAATACTCTAAATGCAATAGTTTTAAAGTTACATGCGATTTACTCAACAGTGAGAACCTTAAAGTAGCTATTGCTCAGCTATGGAATGAGCTATAGGTCTGCAATTTTACTATGTTACACCTAACCTAAAAGTAAGTGAATAACATATTTCAACAAAATACTCTAAATGCAAGAGTTTTAAAGTTACAAGCGATTTACTCAACAGTGAGAACCTTAAAGTAGCTATTGCTCAGCTATGGAATGAGCTATATGTCTGCTATTTTACTATGTTACACCTAACCTAAAAGTAAGTGAATAACATATTTCAACAAAATTCTCTAAATGCAATAGTTTTCAAGCTACAAGTGATTTGCTCAACAGTGAAAACCTCAAAGTAGCTATTACTCAGCTATGGAATGACCTACAGGGCTGTAATTTTATTATGTTATAGCTGATTCAAAAGTAGCTGAATAACATATTTCAACAAAATACTCTAAATGCAATAGTTTTAAAGTTACAAATGATTTACTCAACAGTGACATCCTGAAAGTAGCTTTTGCTCAGCTATGGAATAAGCTACTGGTCTGCAACTTCATAATGTCATAACTTACCCCAACATAGTAAATTATGTATTTAAAGAAAGTCACTGTGTGATACTTTTAAAGAAATTGGACACATTCTCATTTTTGAATTGTGCTACAAATCAGAAAGTAGCTATTACTCGCTTAGCTAATGCAACAGAGCTCCAAACTATGCACCATCTTATAGCTAAAGATAAAGTACCTGAACAACATATTTAACAGAAACACTCTAAATGCAATAGTTTCAGAGTTATAAGTCATTTACTCAGAGTAGCTAAAATGGCCATAGCTATGTTAAAATGCTACAGATTTTGTCAAAATTCGGTCCTTCTCTATTCTGACACCTGACAATATTATAGGGAAAAATGAGAAACCTAGCTTCAAAATTGTGGCCTAGAACATGCTAACAAACATACATACATACATACAAATAAACAAACAAACCGACTGACCAACAAATGCTTGTCACTGGTTGGGTGATGTGTGGTCAAGAATATGCATAATACATAATTTGAAATTGTAAATCTTTTCTTGAGATACTATAATGTCAATTTTTTACCCTACATAAGATATGTAAATGTGAGATATTTTACTGGAAAAAAAAAGTATTTTTATTGTTTTACTGATTTCTTATTTTGTGTCAGAAATTGACTTATTAAGTTATTAATGGTATCTTTTGTTGGTTTCTATAGCAACCAAACAAAAAAAACCAGAATACTTATCTTCAATTAACAACAATATTTGTTGACATGTCATCTATTAAACATTCATTCACTCTATTTACAGGGTGAGCTGGTTGAGTATTACTATTACTGGAAGAAAACACCGGCAGCAACCACTTCCCGCCCCCACACGCGACGCAGACGAGGACGCAAGCAGGCCCGAACCCCAACACGTCAGACTTCAGAGGAATGTAAGTTTTATATGTCACTGCTGCATTGGCGATAAGGACCCAAGAAATGGGGCCGTCAAACTATATTGCATGTTAAAAACATGATTGTAGAAAACACATTTCTGGAATTTCTGACCCTGCTGTTTAGTGCAGGAATTTAAGTGCAATTTCAATATCAAACTACAATTTGGATTTGCAGATAGATTAATATTGTAATGTCATTTTACAATAGAAAATGTTTCATTTAATAGTCATAAGTGCCTCTTGTGATTTATACAAGGATATTGCAAGAAAAACTTTAGCTTAACACATGAAGCCAGTGTAAAGCAAATCAAATTACTTACAGATCTCACAGTAAGCCCTATGTTTGAGTATTGTGTATGAAAATACAAAGTATTTATCAAATACAACAAAATTTGAGAAAAACAACTACCTCATGAGATGTTGGAAATGATATTGAAATAAACACTTTTGATTTTGATATTAAAATCCAGGAAGATGATGATGATGAAATAAAAATTGATGGGCAAAGTTCCACCCCTAAAAAACTGGTGATGGGCAAAGCTCCTGATAGGCATTGTTCCAATGGGCAAAGTACCTGATGGGCATTCTTCCTGGTTGGCATTCCTTATACACTGAGATTTAAAATCTAATTCTATAATCTTAAAAAAAGATCCAAATTGGCTAATATTTTATGTTTTTCACTCTAGCAGTGGGACATAAGGTAAATGAGATGCATTGAAAGGTAACTGACCTGCATTGAATAATGCAGTATAATTTTTATGACCGATTTCTATAAGGGAGTAACACCCTTGCTGGATAGTGAATACAATTCTCTGGTAGTTTTGGCACCAAAAAATCAATCTGAATAAAAGAGGAAAATACTAAAGCAATAGGGGGCCAAAGGTTTTGTGGACTCCCCACTATAAAAGATATGGTGAAAGGGAAATATCCAACAGAGAATCAGGCAATTTTGTGTTGGTTCATGTTTTCATTTTGCCAAATGGAGATGCCCAACATTAACTCTAGTTTCCATGTAAGAGAAATCATGACTATATCCTACCTAGAATACCGTAATTGAAACCTGGAAAACTAGGCATGTAATAAAAACTAAATGAGAAAATCCAGACGTTTTGCTATCGAGACGGTGATCCATATTAATGGGATCTAAGTTGAACAAAAACCCATCTTCGGATGTTTTTCTTCTTTTGAGGAAGATCCAACCAATAATATTTGTGTAATCCTGCTAACAAATGAACAAAGAGACAAATAGTCATGAAAACAATACATCCTTGGCAGATGTGAAAAACGTGTAAATTGTTACTACAATACAGTTAATCCCATCCAAACATGCAGATGTTCTTTTGATAGTTCATGGTTTGTGAAAAAGAAAGGGTATTATGATATAATTGTATCCACCATATGGCATCCTGTAGATACTATGGATTACGCATGAGTATGCCACTCCCAAAGTATGTAGAAATTTTCCTGTTAACTCTCTAGAAGCCAGGGTTAGCAGGTAGAGTTCTCAAATTTGCAGGATATATTCATCATTACAAAATCTAGTCTGGAAATATTTTTGGTCTCATTTTGAAAAACAAGATGGCGACCACAGGCATTTTCAGCAAGCGCTTTTGTGACCCATCTAGTTCTAATACAGATTTATCAAGGTTGGAAATAAGTTCATGAAATTGAATGTTTGGCAGAATTTCAGGTAATGCATACATTTTTACAGTAGAGGGCAGTACTAATGTGAACAAATATGAATTTTGTTTGAATTTTCGGAAGTCTGCAAACACGGCAAGCTATATTGTCGGTTACACAGGAACATGGATCTCAATTATAAAAGCAGATATATCTCCAACCCTACTGGCAAAGGCTTTACGAAAGGGAACCCTAATACTACTACCATTCAACCACAGAAGACTAGTACTTGTAAGCAGTTGGTCAGTTAGGTGGAAACTTGAACTTCAATTATGAAAAAGATGACAGAGGAAGGCTGCTGGGCGGCTGTTTGTAATCTGACCCTGTAACTCCCCCCTAAGTGAGCCATGTCCTGTCCTCTGTCTCTTCAACCCTCTAATTTCCTCATCCCAGCCATTTTCAATTGCATTTCCTATTGATGGGCTTTGACCCCATGGGTTGAGCCATTAGCCAGTGTTTGACTATATTGTGATTAGGGGTGTCAACTGTGTCTAGATATAATGGTGAGGACACTCTTTCCTCCCCTCCCCTTTTTGAGATAGTGAGAGGAGAGGGAGGGGGGAGGAGGTAGAAAACCATCATGCCCCATGGGGTGATTATACAGTAAATTGACACCCCATGGAACAATGTTTTGTTGGGGGGCAAAACTCCCTTTCTCTCTCTCTCCCCAGCCATTTAAATGTAGGAGACTAAACACATAGAAATTAGATTTTCCTCTTAAACTGGGCTGATAATTGAAGCAATTTATGTTACAAATTACATGTCATCATGAGGCCTAGCTTTGACACAACCTTCTCATCTCCTGAAGGGAGAATACAAGATAGAGCAGACTTTAATAGAACTTCTGTGAGAAGGAAATTTATATAGAAGCACACAGGGTGTCCCTTTTAATCTCTAAACGGTTATACAATAAAACAGAGTGTGAAATGAAGGTCATTTTAAATACTTAATTGACATTCCCTTGCCCTTTTCTCAGTGAATGTAATAGGCCTTTTATATGGAGAGAATATGAAATTTAATTTAAACTGTAACATAAGATGGGGGTAATGTTTCATAGTTTGGCTTTGTGTTGTGATGAACTCATCGTAAATATTGAATTGATGGAAAATTCTCTTCCACCAAGTGTTCAAATCTAATTATTTTCTGTTACAGTATTTTTGAAAAAAAAAAAATTATTGTTATAATTTTAAAGTCTGGGCAAAGATGTTCACAGTGTTGACACACAACCTTGCAAACTACAAAATAGAGGCAGACAAGAGGGTTCTTTGTTGTACTTTAACTTAAGCTAATGCCATTGTCTGATCAGTGATCGCTAATGCTGATCTTAGGTTTCCCTCCTTTATTATAAAAAATCTAAAACATATAGATGTGAGCTGTAGCTGAGAGAAAGTGAATTTCAGTTTAGGTTGTCACTTGCTTTTCATATGTCTCTGTGTTGGTGAACTATAGTTCTCTCATTCTGTATTCATGGGGACAAAACAAGTAAATTCTCATTATTCCCTGGTTCTACAGTCACAAGCACAATCTTTAGGGAAGGTGGAGAGCATAATTATGGAGATTGTGGACACTTATCCAATAGTTAAACATTTTTGAAAACCTTCGGGACTCAGCATTCTGCCCCCACAACTCTCTTACAACTGACCTTTTCACTCAAAAAGGTATCACTTTGGGTTTAACAAGGCCACAATAGGGCAGTGGTATAACACTTGCCTCCAACCTCTGAGATTAGAGTTCGAATCCCAACCTGACCTCTTGTGGGAAAGCTGGTAGTTGCTTGCCATTGGTCAGCAGTTTATAGTACAGAACCTTGACCAACTGTATGTAGTGGTTTCCTGTGCGCTTCCAACTACCCATCACAATATAACTAATAAGATACTACCAGGTGTGATGTAAAACAATAATGACCCAAATTCGGGTGTACCACCTATCTTCTCTAATCTGTCATGATATGACCAATCTTCATGTGAAAATGAAGGCAACTGATCATATCCCAAGAGAAAAAAAGGTAGAGATCAAGGAAGCTTCATCCGTACTTTATATTCCACGTATCTGTCATAAGGCCTATTTTTTTCAATCTTATATTTTTTATCATATTATAATACAAGTTTACAATACAAGTTCAATTGAAAAACTCGGTTCCGTTGAAAAAATCGGTTCAGTCTAATTGTAGGTCTCATAACTGGAATCGGGCTTTAGACAAGAATAGGATTCTATTGATTCTGATGGAGACTTGCTTGTGGGAAGCACTTGGAAGTCACTTGGGGATTTTACAGAGTTCACAGGGTGAATCTGGAGGGAGAGATGAGTAATTGCATTTCACCATGACATCCCCACAACCAGCCCTAATTGCAGGAGACATTCCCTCTAACTAATACAAATGACACACTAAGCCTGACCGCCCACTGTTGGCCATCTGACATCATAAGGATTAAATTATAGACAGGGTTATTGTGGGTTACTTGCAAGGGCCAAAATTGCACTGGTTAAAAAAATAAAATCTCAGGCTCAACTGATTTGGCCCTAGAAATGAAGTATTTTCTAGGGCTGTTCCACATTTAGGATCCGATCATAAACCTAACTCCCGATTGGAAAATATGGATACATTCAGGATCCATGGGTGTAGTTTAAGTTATATTCCCGATGAATGCTGCAATTGCTACATATAGGTTCCTAAAAAATTTCTAATAGGTTTATGAACCTTAAAGATCAAGTTAAAATGGACTTTATGACTGTTAAGATAGGTTTAGGATCATTGTAATACCAAGAAGATGATGAAAGGTAAGATAGGTTTAAGATGGATTCCCGATCCCAGAATCTGGTAAGAATCTTATAGTGAGCACTTTAGGATAATTACAAACATCCTTTTAGTTTAAAAGTAAGGCGAAACAATCAGAATTTGCGCCAGTTTTGCATCAGGGGAGATGGGAAACCTAATCTAGTCACAAAAGCACAATTTAAAAAGAATTGCCCATATGTTAATAAGGAAATAGAAAGGAGTTCCCTAACGAGTGAATGTCACATACTGTGGTGAATTTTACAATTCTTATTGTAAGTCATGGGACTAAGAAAATAGTTCCACTTAAACTAGGAATTCCAAATAACAGATTTAATGAGTGAGAAACGTATCCACAACATGTGGCAGCCCATTCCACCCAGAAGCTTCAAGTGTGATTGTTTTCAAAGCTGGGAAGAGTGGTAATGTTTGCACTACAATATCTATGTACATTTTCAACAAGTTAAATGATTTTTATTGTTAAAATTTATAGAAAAATTGCTTGCTAGTCATATTACACCATTTGCATATTGATATAAATTGTAGCTACGTTCCAGTAAAATTCACTAGTAGGTTATGAGGTGCTGCTTGTTGGTTCTGTGTAGCTTTCTTCTTCATAATATTTCACCAGAAAAGGTGAATCTTTGTGATTATCATAGTTTTAAAATGATAGAATACATATACCTAAAATAACTGATCATTTAATAGTCAGAAAAGTCTAGAAACATGAGCACAGTTGCATCAAAAATGGCAAAACAAAAACAGACATGTTAAGGGCTTGGGCGAAAATAGTTTTCAACAGATTAAAATATCCGAGACTGCTTTTTTTACCAGCCAGATAGCCAGCTCATCAAATCCCTTTTCAAATGATATGATTAGAGCTGAAACGGTTAACCGTACTAACCGATTATTAGGACGCCAGTATTCTTGAACCGGTTAACTGTTTTCCAATGTGTATCACCTTATATGGGATTTTTACGCAATCATTAAATTTCTTAATATTTGGTGTCACTATTGAAAACGGTAGCAATTCAAAGCATTTTATCTATTTATTATATTAACTTAAAAAAATATGCCGTTTATTTGCAAGTTAAGCAATAATTTGAATGAATTTTCTTTCCTAGCAACTCGAGATCCGCCATATTGTTTACAATATTTACATCCGGGGCGCATGCGCACATGACATTTTCGGTGTTTCCTCTCTTTCCACAAGTACTATATATTGGCAACAGTCAACCGCTCAGTCGATGGTTAATGCAAGCGACTATGCAGCTAGAAAATATTGCTTATCGTTTCCGCCTTAGATATGATACATTTCCTCACAAGGTGGATTTTGGTATTCTACCAGAAAAGTGTGATCTGGGTCTTAGTATTTATTACTTCATTCTTTAACTAGTAGTCGAGTACCCTTTTTAGGCCATAGTTACTGCATGGTTCACAAAACCAAAGTGATCTTGTCACACGACTGGAATAATCAGCAGTGAGCAATGATAAAGAGCTTCCTTCTCTCCAGTTTCCAGGAGTAATATTTAAAGAAGACAGTTTGCATGCCTGTTGGGATTTGTCTTTTCTGTCTAAATTGTCCCACTAATGCACAGTAAATTAACATTGTGCTGGAAGTATGGTCATGTAAGATGTGTCAGAGAGAATGTCTTTGTGCCCTTTATTATTTTAAAGAGCAGGATGTTGTCAGGAAATGGGTTTTTTTTTTAGTTGTCTATAGTTTAGTTTTTCAGTTAATAGCCCATTCTAATAGAAGCTGTCATAAATGGCTGGAATGATGAGTATTTCTGGGGTCACAGGTTAGTGTATCCCACAGGCGGTTGTTATATGAATATTTAGAGGTCATTTGTCTAGTGTTTTCATTCCTATATCAATATCCATTAGGTCATTTTGTATCTTCTGTAACTGAAAATGCCATGGAAAATAATTCTGCCATTTTGTTAATCTACATTTTTGTCAAAGGCCCCGGTCAGGTGGTTGTTATCTAATTGTAGAAAATTGACCATCGAGCTTTCTCCTCTTTGGTGACAGGTTCATATATAACTATTGGCAACATGATGCAAATGCAGGAAGCCGGGTCATGAACGTGGAAGGACATAAAATAGCTGACTCTTTGTCTTCTCTAATATATTTTCTAAGCTGGGTATTGTAAATGACACACATGTGTAACCACGGAGAGAGGCCCTCAGTGGTCTAGTGGTTAGCAAGTTTGGCATCTAATCACAGACTGTCACCTCTGAGTGAGTTTGACTCAATATGCCAGTGTTTCCATGGCTGTTGAGGATGTAGAGGCCTAACTTTGCCCTTTTCAAGCAATTTCGTTGTCAGAGGCAGTGAAAATATATTAAATTATCTTGTAGAAACTGTTTGAGCAGAACTGTGAAAAAGTAGTATATTTTTGTAAATATGTATTGTAGGTGATGCGAGTTCAGCAAGTGAGCTGTCAGAGGGTGAAGACAGTGAATACAGTGATACCAGTTCTTCTAGAGACAATGGCTACTACTGCAGCAACTGTGATACTACCAGTAAGTACTGCGATACCATCAGTAAGTACTGTGACACTACCAGTAAGTACTGTGATAGCACCAGTAAATACAGTAAAACCACCAGTAAATACAGCAATGCCACCAGGAAATACAGCAATACCACTAGTAAGTACTGTGATAGCACCAGTAAATGCAGTAATACCATCACTAAATATAGTAATACCATCAGTAAATACAGCAGCAATACCACCAGTAAATACAGCAGTACCACCAGTAAATATAGTAATACCACCAGTAAATATAGTAATACTACTGTGATATTACCAGTAAATACAGCGATACCACCGGTAAATACAGCAACACCACCAGTAAATACAGCGATACCACCAGTAAATACAGCAACACCAGTAAATATAGTAATACCACTAGTAAGTACTGTTATACCACCAGTAAATATAGTAATACCACCAGTAATTACTCTGATACAGTAAGAAGTGTGATGTCACAAGTAAATGCAGTCATACCACCAGTATGTACAGCAATACCACCAGTAAGTACATTGTACCTACTGTAATAACAGCTGCAAGTACTGTAATAACACAAATAAATACTGTCATAATACCACCAGTATATACAGTGATACCATCGGTAAGTTTACTGATATCTAAAATAGGTAGATTGATACCACCAGTAAGTACAGTAATACCAACAGAGATACCACATGTAAGTACATAATACTGAGTGAAAGTAGTTGTATACCACCATTGAAAAAAGTAATAGCACTAGTAAGTAGTGTGGTACCATTAAAATCACCAGTAAATCTGTACATCCAGATCCAGAAAGTTAACTTAGTTCAACTGTAGAAGAATTCAGAATTCAAAGATCTTCTAAAAAAATATGGTTATTACAGCTCTACGGACCAGCAAGTGATAAGCTATAACCCCAATATCAGTCCTATGTTGTAACCATTTAGTGGGAATGCTGAAATACAGAGAAATGTTCAGAAATCTGGTTTTCTTCTCTGTATCCCTTTGTGCCAGTGTGTGTGGCTTTTCAGGTGTTATTATTTATTGACTTTCTACCAGAAACTGTCAGTGGTATGCAGGACAGTGTAAACCTCTAGAGGTCTTTCAGTATCAGGTAGATATAATTGCCAGTAATTCATTACCCCTGGTATTATTACCACACCCTCAGTATGTGTTTTTTGGCCAGTGTAACCTAACACAATAAACCAGCACTGGACATTTAAGCAAACCCTGCCCTGAGAGTATATTATGTGTAATTGGAGCCATATCAGCAGGCCCACAAGTTGGTCTGAGGGCACAGCAAGTAATGTTTGGTGGGTAATCTAACACCCCCAGGGGGGCAATAGTATGCAAAAAGGGATGGGAGGGCATATGGGGGTCAGTGGTCAGGACCTTTTCCACCATATTTCCATGGGAGGTCTTTTTTTCTCTCATTTATCAATCTTTATAATCTTAAACAGAATATTCCCATGTTAGATATCAAGTGCCTAGGAGATATGGTTCATAAGAGGGATGGTGGGAGGGAGTATTGGGGTGGACTTGCAGGGAAAGAATATCTAATCACATCACACACAGCATAGGGTGCCAGATCCAGTGGATATCTCATTGTGCAATGAACTGGCAATGTAGTCTGGAAAAGGCGTTGCGTTCCATCACATGTAAACCAGTATTTAGCTTTTTGTTTTGTTGTAGCATAAATTTTGGAAATCACAAAAATTAATTTAGGATATGTTTATTGAAAAAAATGTCTTGATAGCTAATATTTCATCAACACACCAGAAAATCTAACAATTTAGATACATGTCTCAAGTTTTAACTTGATTTTGAGGGAGTAAATACTTTTTAAATATGTTTTAAATTGTAGCTCAAATATGATGGTGGTTAAGATTCAGCCAAGTAATGCCCAACATATGTAACACCAGATTTCATTTTCACTTGCAATGTCTTGTAAACCAGTTATGATACTTACAAACAGTTTTACCAGTACTCGAGGATATCTGTGTAATTTGTCAAGATCTGTCCGGAGAACTCGTAACAGAATAGAGTATTGAAGTACAAATTCACAGAAAAAAAGTACTTCTCTTTTCTTGTTGCCAGTCCTATCCCTTCAGTGACTGAGTGGTTCATAAGTTTGGCATTTTCTCACTTGGCGGAAACACCTCTGTTGTCATGGTTTTGAGGCCAAACCATGACAACATGAAGGAATTGCCAGAGATTCTGTCCTGTTATGTAAGAAATAAAACACTTGAACTTTGACCTTTTGTTGATCCTATCATTAGATATTTATGATTCCATATACCAAAGACTGACACCATACCTGAAATTTTTGCCCAGTCTGTAGTGGTCATCTGCTAGCAGATGTTTTTTTTTAAACAAGTGGGAAAGTCTATCAGAAAATGATAAGCCATGCTTGTTTATATCCTAAAATTGGCTACTCAGCTTTGGTCACAATATTAATTGACAGTAACAGAGAAATATATTTTACTGATCACATTGACAGTTTCAGAGCAGATGTTTCTGTGGTGGATTATGCAATGCCGCAAGAGGCTTCAGTAAGATTAGAGCTGTGGCCTTTCCATTGACATTGGGTTGTCAGCTTTATAAGCAGCAAATTAGTGCTGAGCTGACTACATGCTATGTTTATAACCTTAGGAAATAGCCAAGACCTATTTAGATGCTTTCTCCTTCAGAGAACACATTTCTCTTGCCCCCACAGGGCCTGACTTCTCCCTGTGGTTTTTGATGAATATCAAACTGTCCCCCAAATCTCCACTTTCTCTCTCTTTTTGCCATTTCTTGTGTCACAGGGGCCAACAACAAATAACCTTGTTTCTTTTTTGCTGCAAAATGCTTGGGGCACTTGTGCTAGTGTTTCCACAAAATCGACACCTGATCGCTGATGCTGATTCTATTCCTTCTATTTTCTGTTGGAATTGTTTCCTTAAAATCAGTCCTAGGTCTCCCTCAGTGTAACAAAGAAATCTTGGCAGATAATAAACATATGTAAAGGTTCATCAAATTGTTTTGTCTTTTCATACTGAAGAGAAAGCCTCATATTGGTATTGGTAAACGAATCATCAAGAATTTGGTCAGAGTTATAACTATTAGCAGTTCGATTACAAATATAAAATGTTAAGAAAAGTTATACATGGGTAATTCGGTAATTTGTAGATACAATGTATCTGGTGTGTAAAAATATATACATTGGCAATCCTGCATTAGGCTTGCAGACGTGGATGCCCTTTACGTTAATATTTAGGCAATAATATAAATTAACATTGCTAATTTAGTTGTCTTTAAATGACCATAACTTCTTTACCTGTTGTCTGATTTTGACTATATTTTCATCATTGTGTTCAGCTAATTGAGATGAATATTTTGATACATATACTATCTTATATACCCTTTGTTGTTATGTGGCTACTGATGCCTCAAAATTGGTCAGTGTTTGAAAACTTTAATGCCTCAACAGATTCCTTTAATGATTGAATCTGGTACCACAAATTACATCCGCATGCATGGGTATGTAAACTTACAGGTCAAGGTTGAAATAACCTTTCTTCTTGTGCTAGGGGGCCCTTTAAAGCTTTAAAATAGGGTTTGGCTTTGCAGATAGACAAGTGGTGCATAATATTGTGGATAATTATATGGTAGAGTGATGTGTTGGTTGATCTTGGTGATAGTTGGGGTTTGGAGGTAATCTATTTATGAACACATTTAATTGAAAGGACACCTCAGGGTTTTCTATGTGAAACCCTCTGACATATGGTCATTACAGCAGGGGTAATTTGTGCACTTTTAAGTGAAATAGGGTGATGTTCTGCCAAAGAAGCCTATTATTATCTGATTTTGTACATCTCTGATTTGATGTATAGTCCATGTATATCATCTGAGAATTGTTTGGCTTCATGATGGCCTTAAAGGCATTTTGGTCCATTATTTTCAGAACAAGGGTAGAATAGGGGAAAAGAGAGAGATGAATATATTAGTAACTACATTGAAGTGGTGAAATTGCTTGATATTTTAAAAAGACCCAGTGTCCCATTCATAAAATGTGTAAAAAGTGATAAAAGATATTTGGTGGTGTCAGTTCTGTCTTTATATCATCTTTGCACATGCAAACATATGTTTCTTTCTTGCATCATCAAATTGAATATTATCAGATTATGTACCAACCCCAAAATATGTTTATAATAACTAATCTAACCCATGTTTAGTTAATATTTTGGGGATTCTTGTAGGGTTAATACATAATCTAAATCACCAATTCATCTGTAAAATGTAGTAGTTAGTAAATCTAATTGATTCATATACTTATGTAACACTTAAATCTCTGTACTTGCTAATTCTGAGGCACAGAAAATAGAGTCATTTTTCTGAAACATTGGAATATGCACATGGCAAGTAAGATGTACCACATGATTAATGATCATAGATTTATAAAGGTTTGGACTCACATATGGATGATACTTCATACAAAAGTAGCCACGTGGGTTTGTTGATTCTTCACAAAGCACTTTTTAAAGTGAAATTTGAATAGCATTACTGTAATTTTATAGTATTTAATATGATTTTTTTTCCACTAGGATACCATCTTTGTTCTTTGAAAAATACTCTGTATTTGAATTTACCATTTTCACCCTGTATTTCAACAGGATCAAAAGACTGGCACTACAGTGGTAAAAAGGAGGAGATTCACTGCACGGATTGTAGGTTGTATTTTGAAGAACACAGAAAAGACAGACCACTCATCAAACCCAAAGACACGCCACACTATCTGTTCCAGCCTGTTAAAGTAAGTTTTTGTTCAGTATCCATCCATATTAGAAAAACCTTAAATATTCAGTGCTTTGGGTTTAGTTATTGAAAACTTGAAGTTGTAGCTTAAGATAAATGGCATGGTGGCTCAGTGGTAACAGACTCGCCTCCCGCCTCTGAGCTCGGCGGTTCAAACCTTTAGTCCTATGTGGGAAAGATGGTAGCTTCTTACCGATGGTTCACAGTTTACAGCACAGAACCTCGACCAACTCTTTGTACTGGTTTCCTCTGCCCATAAAACTACCCTTCGTGATATGACGTATACAGTGTTGAAAGCGATGTTAAACCTCATATAAATGAATGAATAAAATACATGGCATTTATTGATGTTACAGCCTCTTAACTCGTTCTTTCTTAACAGATTTATACTTGCACTCATATTGTGTTGAAACAGAAGTAAGGGATTTGGGTTTTCCCGTTATAACCTAATTCTGCATTTGTGATTCGAAAGTTGTTTCAGACTTAACCAACAAATGTTACAAGCTATTTCTTGGGTATGTCAGCTGACACATTGTCCAGTTTGACACTGCTTTCCACTGTCAGCCTTTTTTATCTGCAAATTTGGGCTGTTACATCTTATCTAATGTGAACTGTTATAGTGCTTAATTTCTAAGGCAAAGCTAAAACAAAAACAATTTGAATGATTCTGAGACCAAATGTTATAGCCAGGTCATACGAAAAGAAGACGCGGGGTGACAGGAAAAAGTTTTGAGCTTTTTCCTAAAGGAGGCAACAGATGTTGTGGTGAATACATTGTCTGGAAATTTATTGCAAATTTTAGCAGCATCGAAGGCAAAACTGTGACCAGAGTTTTTGACTTGCAGCGTGAAGAGTGGAAAGTAGGAACTGTTGTTTATTGACAGTCAGGGTGACTACGCCTGGTTCAGTAGGAGCCGCTGTTCACAGACAAGGATGGTCCAAAATAATTTGGATAACCACTGAGGGAGAAATTTGTAAACCAATGTTACAGTATCTCTTCTAACAGCTGAGGGTCATATCTAGACAGCGTGGTCTTTCCCAACAAAGTCATGAGCAGGAATCAAAACCATGATTAGAGCAGTCAAATGATGCCAAATTTATAAAATACTATGTCACTTAGGCTTTGTCTTTTAATGTATAATTGGTGGTTTGTTTTTATTAGCTTACTGGCCATCGGCCGTAGGCTATTGGCATGGGTTGGCGTCGTCTTCGTTGTCGTCAACAATTTTTCCAGCCTCTTCTCCTCAGAAACTAGTGTACCGATTTTTAAAAAATTTGGTATGGAGCTTCCTTGGGTAGAGGACTATCATGTTTCCTCATTGCATGTTGATGGGATTGTTTTTACGGCATACATCTTGGATTTTAACAGGAAATAAAAAAATGCAAATATCTCAGAAACTGTAAGAGTTAGAGCTATTTTGAGCAAATTTTTTGATCCACAGGGCAGTAAAAGATTCAAATTCCTAAATATCAAAATATTCAAATATTGCAACTCTGGGCGGCCATCTTGGACTTTAGCAAGAAATGCAAAACTGCGAACATCTTGCAAAACACAAAAATGATTATATCTTGAAAAGATAGAGCGATTTCGACGAAATTTTTGACCCTCGGGGCTTCTCTGCTCAGTAATAAACTCAAATTTCACAAATTATTTGTCTGTCCAAAAATAACGTCCATTTTGAATTTTCGAAGTTTTCGCAAAAATTGTAAAACACAAAAATGCTTGCATCTTGAAAACCGTGAGATAGAGTGATTTCGTTTTTGACTCACAAAAATTGCAAAACACAAATATGCCTGTATTTTGAAAACCGTGCGAGATAGAGAGATTTCGACGAAATTTTTGACCCATAGGGTATATCTGCAGAATAATAATCTCAATTTTCAAAAAAAAAAAAAAATTGTCTCTCCAAAGATGGCAGCCATTTTGAATTTTCGAAGTTTTCGCAAAAATTGTACAAACACAAAAATGCTTGCATCTTGAAAACCGTGTGAGATAGAGTGATTTCGTCAAAATTTTTGACTCACAAAAATTGCAAAACACAAAAATGCCTGTATCTTGAAAACCGTGCAAGATAGAGTGATTTCGACGAAATTTTTGACCTGTAGGGTATCTCTGCAGAATAGTTACCACAATTTTCCAAAAATTTTGTCTTGCCAAAAAGGCGGCCATTTTGAATTATTGAATTTTTGGCAAAAATTGCAAAACACAAAAATGCTTGTATCTCTAAAACCGTGCGAGATAGAGCGATTTCCGACAAAAATTTTTGCCAGTAAGCAGCAGGCCTTTAGACTGGAAAATTTACTTTAAGGCTGTATAAAAACAGTTATGTATATTTTTCTATAATTGTTTGCAGAGGATTTCATTGTTACACAGATGATTTTCAGTACTTCAGCAGCCAGTTGGATGTAGATAGCACCTTGAAATACCCCACAAGTGAAATTTGATTGGTCCTGGTTTTGAAAATTTTCCCACTTTAAAATATGACTGACACTTGAAAGCATTGATATCCGGTTTTTACCCCGGAGCCCTTAAGGGCTGTCGGGGTATTGTTTTTCACTGTAAGGTGTAGGAAGTTGATACTTTGTAGGGACAATGGTTAGGGGGTGTAGGTGTGCAACGTCATGGTGTGACCTTGATTTGACCTTTGACCTTACTGATTAATGCTGTCATCTTGCTATTGAATTGTCTTATTTTAATACTTTATCTTTGCATACATTTTGTTTCTCTTAGATGTTATTTATTCTACTTAAACATCATTTAGACCTTAATATAACTGACACTGCTCTGAAAGTATCCCGATCTTTGTACTGTTTCACTACTTCTATATCTCATGGTGTTGAAAACTATTTCCCCAGGCTATTTCTTTTTTTTTTTTTTGCCAGGACTGCCTCATCGTGTTACCTACATGCAATTGACTGCTACTGAGAAAGTTGATTAAGACTATATAATTACAACTACAGGTTGTTGTTTAAGTTACACTCTTGGTGGCATTGATGACTGTTCAGCAAAGGTCAACTTGCATTTTAATTGATCATATTTGCTATGAAATGTCACTGTAATTAATAATAAGCCACTGTAAACTACCTTTCGTCTCTCGAGTCAGATGTCCTTGACATCATTATACACCAATCTGCTCAGTGCATTTATCAATTAATTTTTATTTTGCAGTAGAAATGTCTGTATTACCCATCATCTAAATATACCTTGCCGCCATCTAAACAGTTCTTATCAAATCGAAAATCTAGTGGAGCCTTAATAGCATCAGTAGCAATTGCTATAAATGTGCCCAATATCTCCTTGTCTCTGTCTGTTTTTTTTATATATATAGAAAGCATTGAGATCCCTTTCTGCCCAGCAGACTACATAAAACACATCCTGGTTGTGCTGGCCCATTCCACTGACTAAAAGTGTCTCCATAAATGAGACATAACTAGACCATAAAGCCCTATCCAAGCCCTCCAGGTTGCTGCTATTAATAACATAGAAGAAATGGGAATTTTGCCACCAAATAAGAAAAAAATGCCACCACACCCTTGAATTTGGCGCAAAGTATCATTAAAATTCAGGTAAATTTATCCAAACCTTAGAACATAAATCAATTGAAATGCTGCAAAAGTTGGAGTAACAACTAAGGGGGCTGTTTTCTAAGTGTTTATGTTTACATACTGTGGCAAATTTCATATTCTTTGCATTATTCTCCCCATCAATTTCTTGATGGAAGTTGTCACAGTGTGTGGCTACCACACTGCTGGAATTCTATAACTGAACCCTTGGCATTTTTGATGATTTTTATAGATGGATATTTTTGGACCCAACTGTGAGTTTGAGCTGTAAAAGCAGAGCATTCCTGTGGTGTATGTGTGTGTTATGCCCTCTACACAATGAGTTCTCACTCATTAAATCCCGGCCTGTTTCTCTTTTAATTATCATTCCTTTCCGTTGGGTTCCCCCTTAATGTACTGCAATAACCCCATGTCAGGAGAGAGTATTATGTCACTATATAGAAGAAAAAAAAAGGTATAACTGCAAATGCTTCACTGATTATGTGTATAAAAGTCAAAATGTCAGTCATGAAAATTGTATCTGTTGATTTTTTTCCCCTTTGCTATAGGAGCAGAATCCATTCCAATAAAAACGCTCTTATGAGGTTTATGTCTGGTTGACCATAAAAATATAATATAAGTCGGGTTGTATAGGAATATGTAGGGGTAATCCCTCTAGAATAAAAAAAAGTCCTAATGATTTCTGCTAGATTTACTCCAAATGGGGTCGATTTCATGCCATTTGGCACACATTTATGGTGATATAAACAGACAAACACACTGCTTTGTAGTTCAGGTCTGTTGCACACAGAGAAAGTTTGTAGCCAGTTATCCAGAATGCCAGATCTATGAATTGTGTAAAGAGACCATAGGTTTCTGGTGAATTATTGATAGGCACACCAATTAGTCACTTATTATTTTAGCTTTGCTACTGGACATCTACGTCAATTGATGCCTGCTTATTATGTTTGGTGAAATAACACCCATTTTTTCCAGTTGAGTTCCTCCTGTGAAAAGGGATATAGGAGCTGGAAAACCTATTTATGTGATTAAGTTATATTACTGTGTATAAATTGCACCAACTTAGGGGTACAACATGTTAAAAAAGTTCCTACTAAAAATTCCTACGGGCAGTCCCTGGCTTGCAGTTATGTTTTGTAAAGGAGTTGGATTTCGCAGTAAAGCTCTTGGTATAAGCCATTACATGGTCACATTATTATTCTGCAGGGTCTTCTCTATTATATTGCTTGTGTATTGACTCTCAAAACAGTTGCTTTTGTGGCTGAAAAACCTGGTACTTTATCTTCTAGCCATCCATTCGGTTTCCTTGTTGTTTCATACAAAGCAAATTTAGCATGCAACTCCTGCAGTAAAAAGATTTGTCTACTAAATTGTGGAATTTTGATTCCATAGGCTATGTTTGCATAACATTAAATCACTTTTCAGTGATCTCTTATAAAATGATGTTTACATTGGTTCGGGTTATTGTAGCAGTAATAGCATTGAAATCGTGACATATTAGACAGCTTTGTTGTTATGGAAAATGTCTCTCCTTTACTGTATTTCCAAAATATTGCCCGCTTTCAAATACACTTGTGCTTATGCATAATATCTAGATTGCAAACTTTTAATACATGGGTCATTATTCACTGATTTTTATCTGTATTGTGGCATGCACTTTGGACTGTATCTCAAAAACCGTGAGGTGTAGGAAGTTCATACTTGGTAGGGACATTGGTTTGGAGGTGTGCAGCATCATGGTGTGACCTTGATTTGACCTTAGACCTTGGCGTAGTGATTGATAGTTTGAAAATCTTGTCCAACCAACATCTAAGAAATCATAACATGCAGGAAGATGATACTTGGTAGGGATATTGGTTAGAGGGGGTGCAGGTGTGCATCGTCATTGTGTGACCTTGATTTGACTTTGACCTTGCCATAGAGTCATTGAGTTTAAAATCTTGTCTGGGCTATATCTCAGAAGCCGTAAGGTGTAGAAGTTGATTGTTTTCTTTAAAAATGCTGATTATCATAAGATTTTATTGGGTAAGTAATATTTTGGTGTATCATAAAAGCTTTTATGAAAAACATATGAACCGACGTGTCATATTGTCAACATTCATGACCGACTATGACCAAGTCGAGCCGCATCGTTACTGCACTAATTAAATACATTATAGTTTCAATACAGTCCTAGTTTTATCTAGAATCTAATCCAGGTTTTTCCTCAGACTTTATGTACACTTGCGTATTTCAGGAGAAACGTAATCTACCTAGCCCTGAGTCTGAGCGTAAGAGTCCAAGTAGCGATAGTGTGAGCAGTCTGAGTTCCTCAGATAACAACAACCCGCCTGACCGACAGACAAACAAACAAAAGAGAGTCGGCGACTCAGATGAGGGTGGAGAGAAAGGTGTAAAGAGGGCCAAGCCCAGTGTGAGTTTTGTTTTTATATTTAACCCTTAATAACAGACCAAAGGAAAACCCAATGACAGAAAACCAACTGAAGAGTCTTGTCCTTTGCTAACCCTATATACAGGCTATAGGTGTTTCTTGGTTCTGGAATGTTCTAAAGGTATCATCCTGTGAAGTCCCACAATTGTAATGGGTGTATTATTCAACATCAAAGTTTAGATTAGACATGAACAGGTATATGTCATAGTCTCCACATATATCTGGTTTCCTTGTAAGGTAGGCTTTTGTAGGTAATGCAAATGTCATCTTTTAAATAATACTTGATTCTGTCGTTCATAAACACAAGAAAAGATGTTTTCTCACAGGATTGGTTGACAGGACTAGTTTACTTTGATACAGTTGTTCACTGAAATCAGTGTGGTGTACACATATCAAAAGGTAACGAGATATCAGTCATGCAAATTAATTAAAAGATGCCTTTTTTTCTAAACTAGAAAATTCCTCTGTTTTTAGTATCTTATTTTGCGTTGAGGGTAACTGCAGAACTAAGGCATGAATAATGAATGGAACGATCTCAGATTTCAGTTTGATGTTAATTGAAGTATCTCAAATTTTGCAATTCCTAACCACAAAAACATTTCTTCTATAGCTTATTCAACATATATATGCCAAAGTTTTTAAGGTGAGGGAAGAAGAGTTTTTAGGTTCTGCATGAACCCAGAAAAAGCCATGCAAGTAATTAACACTTCTAACTGGACAAGGGATGTGTCGGTTTTAATTATTGCAGACAGAATTAAAACAGACATAACGTCTTAACTTGGCAGCAAGTGACTTTATAAATGTAGTGACAAAGTATAACTATTTCCAAACTGAATGGAACCATATACCCACCAAAAGGCTTGTAAGATGTGTGGCCATTAATGAATTTTGAACATTTTACTTATGGGTAGTGGTAATCGGTATTCACTGATCATTGTTAGCAAGGAAGTAGCACTGGGATTTCAGTATCAAGAACAGTTTACTGCAAACCCTAACATAATATAATAGCTAAAGTTTTTAATAGTATTTCTGATAACTACATGTATCTGCTGAGGTATTATGTACCACCCATTTGACGGTGAAATCTTCCATCAAACCTTATAGTCATAGCAATGTGACTGCATAATATTCATTATGTGCATTCATAATGTTGTTTCACTTGCCATGATTATGAAAATATCATTTTCTTACAGCTGTATTTGTCATATCTTCTATTCATATTGAAATAAATTATTTGACCGAAAAAGTCTGTCTAATTTACCACTGGGGGAGTACCCCTTCTGAAGTGAGACAAAATAATCTAAATCTATGTCAGTTATGCACATGGCGAGATCAGAAGGCTGATAAAGTTTCCCCACAAGTCAATGAAATAGAAAGGGGGTTTTCTCATTGGTGAATTTCATATTTTTCAAAGCCCACCAATTTTCAATTTTTTAGGGTACCAGTTAGCGTACTTAACAGTAGTGATGGGACGATTAGACCAACGTTCGATTAATCGTCGGCGTTATGGTACAATCGCGTTCGGTCACTGACAACTTCTAGAAATCCACGTGTTTTTTTATATTTTAAGCTATTTCCTTAACTTTCCTTTGATAAATAATGAGATTTGTCACGAATTTGGGTTTGTTTATGTCTACCGCCATATTTACCGGAAGTGAGTGCTTTTGGTAGGTTCTAAATGTCGGAAACACCGTTATTCTTACGGATTGACAAATACTTCATCCCGGAAAGTGTTTCATGATATATTTTCTTACAGTGGAGTAAAAAAGTCGATTATGGGTCGATCATCGGTCGGAAAATTGGACGAATAATCGACCGCGAAAATTGAGGCGATTCCACTCACTACTTAACAGTAGGGCTGTTGAAAAGTACTTAAGTACGTGTTAAGGAGTAAAGTAATGGATTATATAGTGTAAAGAATTAGGAAAACCATGCTTATTTTCCGCATGAACAGTGGAAGTACGTTGTATTCAAAATGCTCACATAAAAATGGACATAAAAATGGCTTAATTGTATCCCCAGACGAATATCCGCAGACGAAAGTTGGGGATACTTACGATTCAGTACAGTCACACCGCCGCAGAGATTTCCTTTCGGACGCGATAACTTAAAAAAGATTTTAGTTAGACCTTTAAATTTGGTATGTGGGTATATATGGGCAATGCCACAAACACTATTGTTTTGTGACTTTGACCTTCAATTTCAAGGTCGCTGGTGGCCTCTTAAAGGTCAGATTTTGGCCATTTTTTTGCATTTTGTCCCAGTTCTCATATACAGAAAGTTAGATCGTCCTATGGGTGGTATATATAATACCGTAAATGACCTATTTAGCGCATCCGCCCTTGTAACCGCACCCTACCTGTTTTTCCCAGCAATATTGTCAGTGACATTAGACAATATCCACTAGTGCTGCGCCGATTAGTGGTCCATTCGATGCATTGATCGATGACGGCATCACTTTCAATGCATCGATCAAAAAAGCCGAATTCGGGATGCTGAAAAAGGGTTGAGTTCTAGTATGTTTCCAGTCAAATCAAACAAAAGAGGAAGTGATTTTCCGTAAAATAAACATGGAGCAGTTTTTGTCCCAAGAAATCACCTTAGAATTGTTGAAATGTACAAAAATATTACATGAAAGTTTGGATTAGATATTTACTCTGTAAATTTTGTATGATTTTAATGTCTGCCGATGCATTGAATGATGCATCGATCACATGTGGGCGATAATTGAGTGGTTTCTGTGGACCGAGTCGCAGCACTAATATTAGTGCTGTCGCGACACTCGCTACTTCCGATACTATCGTTTGCTAGGTCTATTATGAGTGATAATCGGATACGTCTTTTCATATCCGATTGCAAAGATATTAGCATATTTATATAATAAAGATGAAATATCTTTTAAAGGTGAAGGATTATTCAGCATTTTAAAATATATTTTCGGCCTTTTCACAACACAGTCCGTACAAATCTAGTCACATGACCTATCAGGAAAGCATTAAACCATTGCTCGAATGTAGTTTCGGAATTGCATCTTTATTTTTGTTTCACACTTATTAAGTCAATTTAATTGACGTAAAGCTTTCAGATAATCTTTAAAAACACTGTAGTTCTATTTATTTGAGGCGTACATGATATTATAATGCCATTATGCAGCACTTTATAAAGTCGGAATTAGATAATTGTTTTAATATACTGACGGTTGTCAAAGTGTTTCTACGTTTGACAATGCATAAACAACCGAAATAAAAGGACAAATATGACCCTAAAATGATGTATTCGGGTGAGAAACAAAATATTGTTTTACATTTTAATTAAACAGTTTCATTTTGAGGTGAGTTTATGAAGTCGACATATGTCGGTACTCGGTCGGCCAACGTGGCGATATTCGATGTTCATTTACACCAGCGAGTGACAGCACTAACTAATATCCACATATTTTTATATACTGTACGTATTTTTACTTAATAAATTGACATATTTGTCATGACTTTCGAGTTTGTTTATATCTACCGCCATATTTACAGGAAGTGGGTATTTCTGGTAGATTCTAAATGTCGAAACACCGTTATTCTTATCGGATTGACCTATACTTCATCCCGGAAAGTGTTTCATGATGGGTGCGCGAAAAGGGGATTTTTTCCCCACCAAATATTGAACAAAAATAGTCTTTCCTTAGCGCACTGTGCGCTAAATAGGTCATTTACGGTACATATATATGTCCTCTGTAAGCATGAAGAAATTTGACCTGGAAGCTCTTCATTGAAGGTCATCCACAGACTGCCAAAGTACCTCACCGAGGCCATTTTTGGCCATTTAGATATTTTCACACTTAATGCTGACTATATTGCATGGCAACTATTGAAAATGGCTTTGGAGGTTGAGTACATGATGGCGTACCAGCATCCAATTTGTTGACCTTGGCTATTGTTTTCAAGGTCACCTAAGGCCTGCTAAAATGACTCAAAATGGTACCTTTTACTGCATATATATGCCTATATAAGACTGTGAGGCCATAAACCTCCTTTATTATTGGCTGCATAACTTACTGGCTCATGCTGATTGTATCCACCGGATAGCATCCAGTGGATACTATGGATTTTGCTTCGTTACGCTGCCACCACCGCCGTAGTGTGTAGAGAGGTTTCACCGTTATCGCTCTAACGAAAAAAGGATTATAGCTAGCCTTCTCAAATTTGCAGGATATATGCATAATCATAAAATCTTCCTTGGGAATATTTTTGGCCTCATTTTGAAAAACAAGATGGCTGCCATGGGCGTTTCTTTGTCAGTCATGAAAAATGCTTATATCTCCCTTATTATTGGTCCTAGAGTTTTGAGATGGTAAACCAACCTATAGGAAATCATGGGCTGGGAATCTTTTGGTGTGGTCAGATTTGACCTTGGACCCCTCCTTTAAGGTCAAACGAGGATATCCAAACTTTAAAGTGCTTATAACTTGCTTATTATTGGTTGTACAGGTTTGGGATGGTAAACCAACTTATAGGAAATCATGGGCTGGGAATCTTTTGGTGTGGTCAGATTTGACCTTGGACCCCTCCTTCAAGGTCAAACGAGGATAGCCAAACTCAAAAGTGCTTATAACTCGCTTATTATTGGTCCTAGATGTTTGGGATGGTAAACCAACCTATAGGAAATCATGGGCTGGGAATCTTTTGGTGTGGTCGGATTTGACCTTGGACCCCTCTTCAAGGTCAAACGAGGATAGCCAAACTTAAATGTGCTTATAACTCGCTTATTATTGGTCCTAGAGGTTTGCAATGTGAAACCAACCTTTGGAAATCATGGGCTGGGAATCTTTGATGTGGTCAAATTTGACCTTGGGGCCCCTCCTTCAAGGTCAAATGAGGATAGCCAAACTTAAATGTGCTTATAACTCGCTTATTATTGGTCCTAGAGGTTTGCAATGTGAAACCAACCTTTGGAAATCATGGGCTGGGAATCTTTGATGTGGTCAAATTTGACCTTGGGGCCCCTCCTTCAAGGTCAAATGAGGATAGCCAAAATTAAAAGTGCTTATAACGCTTATTCTTGTTCCTAGAGGTTTGCAATGTCACACCAACTTATAGGAATCTTTTGTTGTGGTCAGTTTTCACCTTGGGCCCCTCCTTCAAGGTTAAGCGATGGTTGATTGGCTTTGGTGAGTTTTCTTTCTGGTGGATACAATTTGCAAAGGTTCTCCGATTGCAAGGAGGATGCCCAGGGGATGATGCATTTTCAAAATAGGGTGGGAGGGGGAAGGTTGAAAATCCCGTGCCTGAAGAAATTATAATCTTTTGGCGTTAATCTTTTGGATTATACAAGAAAATACTGTAATCGTATTTATGATAACCCAAACAAGATGGAAATACTGGTTTTATGCCAAAATAAGTTTTCTCAGTAGGGATGTTTGAGAAAAAAGAGTTATATAAATTTTGGGGGTCAGGACCTAGCTTATTTAACCGTAATTTGTAGAATCAAAGCTTGGTTTCAGCTGCCTTCTTGGCTCTTCAGCTGCAAAAAGTTAATTTCCATTGGAAATTGTTAAGTTAAAGACAGTACTTCTTACCAAGGTATTGTCAATTTGCATGCAATCATTGAGTTTTGGAAACAGTAAAAAAATAAACCTGGTTCGGCAGCTGTTATTTGAAAAGAAAAAAAAAATACCTGACAGAAAGATAATGTATTTGAAAAAAAAAAAGTTAATTAAAATGAAAATTGTTGGATAGAAAGGTGAGCAGGTAAGATCCAATTTCTGTGAAATCTTTAAAAATTGGTCTCAGTTTTCACATGGGAACATGTATTTATGCAAAATGCTAGTGTCCTGTGTTACCTGTTATATAGGGTAGCAGTTTTTGGTTGGTAACAATATCGGGTAAATGTCTTCTTAAATAATCAGACCCTATGAAAAGATGCTATTGATCCCTGTAATTGAGTTAAACTCTGGTGTATTTAATCATTTTGGCAGCCTTCTCAAGTATCTCTTTAGAAAGGGTCACTGCGGTTATGTATGTATTGAGATTTTTGTAAACCTTTAGTGGTTCCTCAAATTTACCTGTATCGGATGACACCAGTGCTGAGAAATGTATGCCATTTATTTTAATATAATATGAACTTTTTTTTTTTTGTTCCTTTAAAAAAAAAATATGTCAGCCATTTAGACAATTACAATTAAAATCATTTTAAAATTCAGATGTTATCATTCGTAAATAACATATATGAAGGATTAATTTGAGAGGCTAGTTTTCCCAAAATGATCCTTTGAGGAATTCTTTATTGAAAAGTAACATGTTGTCTGGAATTTCTACTAGGAGGCAGTATTTCTCTGATCCCTTGATTACGTTTGATCTCGGATTGAATAGATGGAGAAATATTTTGGTTTATTGCATGTATTTATCTTCACTTTCCACCAGTTTGAACTTTTGACCCAAATTCTTTATAGAGTATTGAAATTTTCCTGCACTTTGTCGTCACTATAAAGTATTGAGCTGCATGTCTTTGACTATTCAAACTCCTACTAAAGGTACAAATGCCATATACAGTATATTTAGATTTGAAAAGGAAAAAATGAAATAAATTCACACATTGGAGTTAGAAGTGGCCTTGAATTTTCTTCTTAGAAATAGTAAGGTTATGTGTCACCACAAAGGGGGGTGGGGGGTGCAACATATTTCCCATGTTTCAAACAAACTACCATCAATAATATTATGACAAGCCACATTTTCACCCTTTTTCCCTCCTGTAAGAAAATCCCTGTATAACATTAGTGTCTTATTATTGTCATGTAAAGTTTGCTGGAACATTGACCTCTTTGCCCCTTTAAAGCAATCATCTACATAATTTTTAATTCCATTTAACCTCAGGGTTAATGTGCAGTGTTATAATTAGTCTGGCCATTTTTTTGTTGGGGGGTGTTCATTTCTGTCATGGGAGGATTGCCAGCCCCATTTGGCTGTTAATGTGCACCCCCCCCCCCCCCCCCCCCCCCCCCCCCCTTCTCACTAGCCACCAGCCCCCTCAGTAGGATGTGACCTGATTTACTGGATTTCCTACAGAGGGGGTAAAAGCATTTCCTCAAATCTGCTCATAGGGCAAAAGTTTGGAAAACTCAAATTAGCCTTGTATCTATATCTCAAGTCAGCAAGCATACCATAAAAATCTGGTTTGTGTACTTGAATTTAGTACTGAAAAACTAGACAAAAATTAAAAGGTATTTCAGCCTTTGCTGACATTGTACAGCGTTTACAAAGACTGCATTTCATCTTTTGTCTTTCCATTTAGTCCGAGTTTAAGCCAAGCAGAGTAAATGTTGAGTATTTGCAGTGAAAAGGTTTCACACAGTGAACCTGTGGTATGAAACGCCCCCTGGTTCCTGTCCACATTGTGTGACTGCTATGCAACATGTGTTGTGTCCATTGTGTGAAGATGTGGGGATAATTACAGTCATCAGCAAATGGGAGGATGTTAAACTGATCAGAAGGGTATTGGGGGTCAGAGGGGTGGTGTTTTCTTATTGTGAGAAAAATAGAGAATACAAGGAAAGGGTTTTTTACGAAGGGTGAAGAGGGGCTTGGTGGTGTGTGGGTTTGTGCTTGAATTGGAGAGATAGTTAGGATGACATTTATTCACAAGGCACTTTGGAGACCTTCAAATGACACCCATGTTGTAAAATGTTTAAAATCTCTAGCTGAAATTGGTTTATTTGGCATAATAAAAATAATGTGTTTTTATTTTAAGTAAAATTGAATAATGAATGAAACCCATACACAAGGACACAAGGATCGCTTGTGATTGGGATTTCAAAAGATGTTTAAGGAATGCCTGTAAATCAAGTCGTGTTAACAGAACTTAACTAGTTTAACATTGGTAAAATACATCATAATACATATAGTGGTGGTGGACCAGTTCACGCCCGGGTACCAATTCACGCCCACCCCTAAATTTATCCAAAATAATCACAGTTAAACAATAAATTACAAATGTATATGATCAATTTGATGATTATCTATAATGTGGTAAACATCTTCTCTATGAAAAATCATGAATCTTCAAGAAAATTTAGGGTGGGCATGAATTGGTACCCCGGCGTGAACTGGTCCACCACCACTATGTCTATTATAATATACCAGTATGTTAGCTGTTGAAAAGGGCATAAAATTTTGATCATTATATAATATATATTTAACTTCAGTTGTGTATTTTTTGACTCATAATACATTTTTAGCCAAGTACCAAGGTTGTAAATCTGTCGTTTTTGAGATTTACTAAGTTTCACAATTAATTGGTTCAGATAAAGGCCTGTTGCTGCATATCAAGGAAAAATGTAGATCCCTACAAATAAATTGCACATACATCAGTTGAAAACCCAGCTTTTATCACCATTTGCCTACCTTCCATTAATTTCCCACTTACTGTCCAGTTTAGTCCCTTATTGTATCCACCGGAAGCATCCGGTGGATACTTTGGTTTAGCGTCCGCTACGTCGCCGCCGCGTGTAGAGAGATTTTCGGCGTTAACGCTCTAAGAGGAAAACAACAGCAGCTAGGTTCACCAAATTTGCAGGATATCTTCATTGGGGGGTAAGCTTCTCTGGGAAGGAAAATAGCCTCATTCTGAAAAACAAGATGGCCGCCACGGGCATTTCTTTAAAAATAATCTACATTTTTCTACTGGCTCTTCCTCATAGGTAGAAGGTTGAATCTCTTCATAGGTGATATGTATGACACATATACATGTCCTCTACAACCTTGCACACATTTGACCTTGAAGCTCCTAATTCAAGGTCATCCACGGAGTGCCGAAGTAACCCACATAGAGGACTTTAAAAGTGCCTATATCTCCCTTATTATTGGTCCTAGAGGTTTGCAATGTGAAGCCAACCTATAGGAAATGTGGTCAGATTTGACCTTGGACCCCTCCTTCAAGGTCAAACGAGGATAGCCAAACTTATAAGTGCTTATAACTCGCTTATTATCAATCCTAGAGGTTTGGGATGGTAAACCAACATATAGGAAATCATGGGCTGGGAATCTTCTGGAGTGGTCGGATTTGACCTTGGGCCCCTCCTTCGAGGTCAAACGATGACAGCCAAACTTAAAAGTGCTTATAACTCGCTTATTATTGGTCCTAGAGGTTTGGGATGGTAAACCAACATATAGGAAATCATGGGCTGGGAATCTTCTGGTGTGGTCGGATTTGACCTTGGGCCCCTCCTTCAAGGTCAAACGAGGATAGCCAAAGGTAAAAGTGCCTATAACTCGCTTATTATTGGTCCTAGAGGTTTGGGATGGTAAACCAATATATAGAAAATCATGGGCTGGAAATCTTGTGATGAGGTCGGATTTGACCTTGGGCCCCTCATTCAAGGTCAAACGAGGGCAGCCAAACTTAAAAGTGCTTATAACTCGCTTATTATTGGTCCTAGAGGTCTGGGATGGTAAACCAGCATATAGAAAATCATGGGCTGGGAATCTTCTGGTGTGGTCGGATTTGACCTTGGGACCCTCCTTCAAGGTCAAACGAGAATAGCCAAAGGTAAAAGTGCCTATAACTTGCTTATTATTGGTCCTAGAGGTTTGTCATGGTAAACCAGCATATAGAAAATCATGTGCTGGAAATCTTCTGGTGTGGTCGGATTTGACCTTGGGCCCCTCCTTCAAGGTCAAATGAGGATAGCCAAACTTAAAAGTGCTTATAACTCGCTTATTATTGGTCCTAGAGGTTTGGGATGGTAAACCAACACATTGGAAATCATGGGCTGGGAATCTTCTGGTGTGGTCGGATTTGACCTTGGGCCCCTCCTTCAAGGTCAAATGAGCATAGCCAAACATAAAAGTGCTTATAACTCGCTTATTATTGGTCCTAGAGGTTTTGGTGCATTGTCTTTACGGTGGATACAATTTGCATCGGTTCTCCGATGCGCTAGGTCTAGTTTATGCCTGATTCAGTATATCTTTATAAAGTTCTCAGAATTATCGATATATATATATGTATAGAGAGATAATATATGTGAATTTTTTGTGGTTCAGTGACAATGATTCAATTAGTTCAAATAGATGTCAAGACCTGCTAGTGTTTCTGCCAGTAATTAACATCCCTGTCCATATTGGTGAGAAATATGGCAGTTTTACCAGTTTTATTAAGCCAAGACCTTTCTCCTGAAGATTGCCACCTTTTGAATTTCTGTATTGAAGCAACCCTGCCTTTGTCTCATTGTCTTTGTAAGTGTCTTTCATGCCATTCAAGTCAATTGGAGACCTGTTTGAGGGTATTATTTCAGGCCAAAAAACAGGAGATGTAATTCAGTGTCTCAGCGCCATGTGCACAGATTATAGTCTGTTTGCCTTTAATTAGAAACGATTTGATACTTTGCTGTGCAAGCCCCTGTATTGGAGTGTGTGTGAATCATTGTCATTCTGATAACGTAGTAATTATAAGGTTGTCCTTTGTAGACTAGAGAGGAATAATAAAACGGGGAAAAGGGGTCTTTTGTGGAAATATAATATGTTTATTATTGTAGTCGGTAATTATTTATATCACTCCAGAACATCAAATTATGTCTCCTCCTGGGATGAATGACAAACCTATGGCTAACATGCAATGCCTTTGAAAGGTACCAGTTAAAGAGATCAAGGTGTCTGATAAATAAGAACTTGTGTGACAGATAGATTCTACTAATATAGCTAAACTTCAGATCACGATTAAATTGGATATTTTTTGTCGCTGAAAAAACATTATTATGGAGCTAACCATTTAATTATTTAAAATGGCCTCTATGTCTTGGTAACAATTTTCTTATCTGATTTTTGTTGTGTGTTACACAAATTTAGATGGAAGTGGTATAATAGAGAAATAGTAGTAAATATAAAATTCGCCACAGAGTATGATATTTACCAGTGAGGAAACCATTGTATTTTTAACCCCAGCCCATAAAGGCTGGGGTTATAGTCGTCCCCTGCGCCGTCCGGGCGGTGGCGGGCATAAAACTTGTGGGTGTTTCACAACCTAAACCCCTAAACGGATTTTCACCAAATTTTCAGGGGATGTTTATCCCAAGAGGATCTAGAGATGATTAGGTTTTGGGGGTATCTGGTAACAACTGTTGCCATGGCAACACTTTTAAGATTTTTGGGTCTTAAAGTTTGTGGGTGTTTCACAGCCTAAACCCCTGCACGGATTTTCACCAAATTTTCAGGGTATGTTTATCCCAAGAGGATCTAGAGCTGATTAGGTGTTGGGGGGTATCTGGTAACAACTGTATCTAGCAACACTTTAAAAGTTTTCGGGTCTTAAAGTTTGTGGGTGTTCCACAGCCTAAACGCCTTTTATTAGTAAAATATATAAATATATTATTATATTTAAAGGAAAAATCTAATTTTGTAGTGAATTTTACGTCTATGTTTAGTTGTTTTCGAAGACCCGGTGTAGCGCGAGATAATGACTCCCCTAAATTTCTGACTGGGGGTCAGTATCTTGCAAGGGGGGTTGAAATATTCTGACCCCCCCTGCAAGATTATGACTCCCCCTTAACCCCCCCCCCACTTCCCACTTAATTATATCCCCAGACGAAAGTCGGGGATATATTGGATTCAGGTCCGTCGCGCCGCCGCCGCCGCCGTAGAAATTTCCTTGTGGACGCGATAACTCAAAAACAAATTAATATTTTTTTTTCAAACTTGGTACACATGTTAAGGGTGCCCAAAGGAAGATCCCTATTTTAAGGTGACCTTAAACTCCCAGTAAAAAAGAACTTATGGCCACCTTAAGGTCAGAAATTGCACTTTTGGCCACTTAGAGCCCTGTAGGTCACAAACTATGATGCTCAGCTGGCTGAAATTTTACCTGACAACACATTAATATGTTCTTAGTACATGTGCCAAAAATCATGACTTTAAGTTGAGGAGAAAATTGTGTTTGAGGCCCATAAATACCCCCACTTAGGGATTTTTTGCTATACTTTTCACATATTTTGCCCTATAATTTGGAAGTGATAATTCTGATGAGTCTCAAACTGCGCTAGGTATAACTTTGATATGTAATCCTTGTCTGTAGAAAATTTTAGGGCTGTAGGTTTACCCAAAGGGGTCGACTTAAGGTCTCAAAAGTGCCCACAGAGACCCAATTTATGCACTTTTTGCCACTTTCAAGCACTGTAGCTTTCAAACTATGTCTCTCATCTAAGTTAAATATCATCTGGGAATATATCTATGTGTTTTCTTATATGTGCCCCAACATTTAGGCCTTTAATAGACAGTTAACCTGTGTATCAGGACCATAAACACCCACCCGAGTGACCCTTATAAGACATTTTTCACATCTTTTTCCCTGTAACTTGGAAATGGTAAGTCTGAGAAGTTTCAAACTGTATTAGATATATATTCTGTGTGTAATCTTAGTATGTAACAGATTTTAAGTCTGAAGCTTTAATTTTGAAGGTCAAATTGAGGTCTCTAAAAGGCTCCCAAAGACCCAATATTTGGACTTTTTGCTACTTTTAAGCCCTGTGACTGTCAAACTATGTGACTGATAGAGCTCAAATCTTATCTGAGAAGATATTAGTATGTTATTTTTATATGTGCCAAAAATTAAGGCTTTAAGAAGACATTTAACCTGTGTATGAGGACCATAAATCCCCACCCGAGTGACCATTTTTAGACATTTTTCACATATTTTTCCCTGTAACTTGGAAATGGTAAGTCTAAGAAGTTTCAAACTGTATTAGATGCATATTCTATGTGTAATCTTAGTATGTGACAAATTTTAAGTCTGAAGCTTTAATTTGAAGGCCACATTTAGGTCTCTAGAAGGCCCCATAAAGACCCAGTATTTGGACTTTTTGCCAATTTTAAGGCCTGTGACTGTTAAACTATGTGACTGATAGAGCTGAAATCTCATCTGGGAATACATTATTATGTTCTTTTTACATGTGCCAAAAATCAAGGCTTCAAGTAGACATTTAACCTGTGTATGAGGACCTTAAACACCCACCTGAGTGACCCTTTTAAGACATTTTTCACATATTTTGCTCTGTAACTTGGAAATGGTAAGTCTGAGAAGTTTCAAACTTTATTAGATACATATTCTATGTGTAATCTTAGTATGTAACAAATTTTAAGTCTGAAGCTTTAATTTGAAAGCCACATCGAGATCTCTAAAAGGCCCACAATGACCCAATATTTGGACTTTTTACCACCTTTAAGCCCTGTAACTGTTAAACTATGTGATTGATGGAGCTGAAATCCCATCTGGGAATGCATTATTATGTCCTTTTTACATATGCCGAAAATCAAGGTTTTTAGTAGACATTTAACCTGTGTATGAGGGCCATAGACACTCGCCCAAGTGCCTTTTTTGACATTTTTTCCGTATTTTGCCCTGTTATTTGGAAATGCTTAGTGTGACAAGTCTTAAACTGTATTATATATAATTTTTGTTTGTTATGTATGTCCCCCAAAAAGTTTCAGATCTGTAGTTTAATTGCTAAGGTCTCTTTAACAATTGTAAAATGCCCACAGAAACCCAATTTATGGATATTATGCCACTTTAAAGCCCAGTAACTGTCAAACTATGTGGGTTATAGAGCTGAAATCTTTGAATTTTTAAAAGGAAATGCCTGTCTATTTAAATTTTGAATATTAATAATGTTATGGCTATCTTAGTCTTTTAAGAACTTATTTTTGTGTGTTATACCTCTGCTTGCTGAGTTTTTCACTTTTTAAAATGAAACTGGTTAAACATATTCAAGTAGACAAAATGGACACTTTAAGTGAGCTTTAAGTCCCAATATTAATGAAATTATATCCTTATGTAGTAAAAGTAGGGGATTTTTAACCCTCAACTAGCCCAGTTTTATTCAACTTGCCTCAGTTAATTTTGGCACAGCTCCTACAGTTATGAACTCATTTCAGTTGATAATCACATACTTAAAATTCTCAATTCTTTTTGTATTTGAGTACCCCTTTTATATAGATTGTTTGTTTACCATTTATGCTCAACCCACATCCCCCACCCGGATTCCCCCCACCCACCTCTGGGACCTCCAGCTATATTGAGTGACACTAAATAAACAAAGGTATTTAATGATATCAGATGAGAAACAAAGAACTCAATGGGGTTGCAGATCTTGTGTAATAGTGAGAGAGGTGTGGAGAAGGGGAGAGGGGTGGGGGTGGGAGGTGGTGGGCTTCATTACATATAACACAAAGGGGAGTCAGAACTGAGATTGTGTCACATATTTAGGTTGCATATATATGGACCACATATATAGGTATAGAGGAAATGAATAACTGAAAACAATTTGCAAATTCTAAAAATAATATAATAAAATAATAATATAAATAATTTTTTTTAAAATAATATTTTATTTGTGAACAAATATAGAAACAGATATGCGCTTTTGGGATTATGAATTTTAGAATGGACATTGAATCATCAATCATTTAAATACTTTGAAGGAAGATTGAAAAATATGATGAGTTGAGTTAAAAATAATATTTTATTTGTCAACAAATATAGAAACAGATATGCTCTTTTGGGATTATTATTTTAGAATGGACATTCAATCATCAATCATTTAAATACTTTGAAAATAGGTTTAGAGTTATCATTGCAGGAAGATTGAAAATATAATTTGAGTTATGTATTCGGCGTCTGGGGATACACCATCTTCCTTGGGGAGATATAAACAGAGTAGATTGATGTGCTGAAGTTCATATAATAATGGGTAATTATGTTTTAAAAAATTCCCGATCAAAACCTGTGGCGTGAGTGATGACCTGTCTGGGGATATGTTGGCGCCGAGTTGGCCCAATCTAGTTGAGTGTTGGTAAGTTGTGTATCATGTGTGTATGTGCTAAAGTATCTTTATTATTACATCAATATTTTTAATAATGAATACAATGATCAATATAGATGTTAAATATCTTATAAAATCGTAGGTATAATATTTGGTTTGGTGAATGGACTTCTTGTAAAATTTACTTTAAATTACATTTAGCTAGTTATTATTAATTCTCGACTGACAGAATTGCTTGATTGTTTTAATAGCTGTGAAAATTTATCCACAAATGGGCAAATCAAAGAAAGTGTTAGTGTATTGGAACACATTTATGGGAGTTTTGGGTGGTATATAACCCCAGTTGTAACAAGGAGGCAGATTATAGTATAGCAGTTATAGATTTTTTTTAGAAAATCAGTTTTAAAATGTGAAATATTTGTTTATATGATATATGTACCTATGTATATTTGTGCCTTTTTACTAATGTATCAATTGTTTAATGTGATGCTTATGGACGTGCTTATTGATTATCTTTGTTTTTTTCCCTGTAAATAACATTTCAAAGATGTGTGTGACTTTGAACCACTTAAACTTAAATAAGTCCCTCCATATTTAGTTCTAAGTATAATTAAGCCTATTCAATGTTGACAGACAATAACACCCCCCACACACATCCCCCCCACAAACACACACAATTATATGAATAGGTACAGAAACAATAGAGGGGAGTCAGTTTCTGAATGGGGGTGAGTATCTTGCAAGCAATATTCTAACCCCCCTAAATCCTATTGTTTGGGGGGTAAAATGTTGTTTGCCAAATAATGACTCCCCCAAAAGATCAAAGGAAGGGAGTCAGAAATCGAGGGGAGTCATTATCTCACGTTACACCGGTTCACTTTTCTTGCCTCGAGTATTGAACTGATTCATTTCGTTTACGAGTAACCGAAGAATTGTTGCAGCCTTAATCATAACATATCAGTGTATAGTTAGATAAATGTCAGTGGAGGGATTCACCCAGTATGTATAGTTGTTGCAACTCATGAAAAGATGTAACTCATTTTAAAATTTTAAAAAGCAGCCCCAAATGCATATTGCTTGCCAAGGTTTGTTAAACTTCCCTGAACACACACTACCCGAATGCAAATACCGGCAAATCACTTAGAATACACCCTACCTGAATACAAATCTCACCAAATCACTTAGAACACGCCCTATCCAAATTCAAATCCTGCCAAATGACTTAGAATACACCCCACCCAAATGCAAAACCTGCCAAATCACTTAGAAAAGACCCTACCCAAGTGCAAATCCCACCAAATCACTTAAGAACACACCCTACAGGAGAACAAATCCTGCCAAATCACTTAAAACAGACCTTACCCAAGTGCAAATCCCACCGAATCACTTAGAAAAGACCCTACCCGAGTGCAAATCCTACCAAATCACTAAGAACACACCCTACCTGAATGCAAATCCTGCCAAATCACTTCTTACCCAAGTACAAGGCGGACCAACCGGAAATCAATGGTGAAAGAAATCTTGTCGATAATGGGCACTCTGATTAAATAGAATCCTGTGTGTACAATTATTTATTTTTAATCCCAGCATCTGTTCTCACTGTAGGTGCGCTGTGACAGCCCTAGTGAGTCATACATCAGCGACAGTAGTTCTGTCTACAACGACAACGAAGAAAACGGAAACGAAGGAGATGTGGAGACGAACCAGGTCAGTTAACAGCTTCAACAGAGCAAGACAAATATTATTTATATGCCAAGAAGGAGCAGTAATTTTTGTATATGTATACTATTCTTCTCTTAATCCTTATTTTCTGTATAACAAAAAGTAGCTTTGGTCTGATTTTGTGGTAATTACATGAAATTACTCATTTTTACAGTTAATTTTACCAAATTATTTTCAGGCTTGTGTCTTGCAAATATTAAACTTGTACTTAATTTTTTCTGAAAACAAAACCAATAGATTAGTCTATTCTATTTAGGAGTGCTGGAGTAGTCAAAACCCTAGTAGTTTGTGAACACTTTCATCAGAATCTCCTAATTACTTGGAATTATAGGACATGCTTTCATATTTAGAAAGGGTGTAAAGGAAAGGTGCACAGCAACAAGATTCACATGAAGCTCATAAGACTTTCATATATGGCCTATGGAGTACATATATGCCCACTCTAAGAAACCCAGTTTAAAAGTTTTAAAACTGAAAAGCCTGCAATAAGTTAACTTCCCTTCAAATTTCAACCTTAATTCAAACACTCTGTTTGTTCCTGTGACATTCCATAATTTTGTGATTACCAGGATACGACTTACTCTATGTGATACAACATGAAATGCTTGACCTAGTACAGTATAGTACAAAAGCTTTTAAAAAGGTTAAAACGTAATACTTTCAAGGAAAGAAATCTCCTTGTTTTATATCTTATTTGCTCAACTGCTATCCGTTTTCCAACTTGTAGTTAGCATGATTAAACAGACGGAAATCCTTTGCTATGAGAACTATGCAGGTCATATTGTACAAGATTAAAGTACTGTGTGAATACAAAAATCCCAAGATAAATCTAATCAGCTTTTTGTGTAAGGAAAAATAGATCAAAAGGCAATGCCAGTAAACCCAGTGCTTAGTGCTCGTAGACCTTTGAAAGATTTGACCTTCTCCTGCCCTTGGGTTTTAACTCAGCTGTTAGGTTTCAGTATTAAATATTTTCCTTTCTTTACGTTTTTATCCTCAATGTTAAGATTTTAGAAGAAACTTGCATTTGCCAAGTAGATCTACTGAAAAAGATTTATATATTTTTTTTAAAACAAAAAAAAAAACAAAAAAAAAAATGAACACAGAATAAATGCTAAGTATAGTGTGAATGCCTTTAATCTTCTTTTGATTTGCTGCTTCAGGTTGTTGTAACATTTAACTTGCACATGTTGCAATCTTGCAATGTATATCAACAATTTATCTAGTACCAGATGGAAGCATACCTAAAATGGAATGATCCAAGCGTTTTTTCCCAAGGTTCTCCTACTTGGTTTATTGTAGTGGTCTTTGTTTAAACCCATTCCCTTAAAAGAATTTACCAATATAAAGTAATGATCACTTTCCCCTTTATTCTGCTGTTTACTACTTTGAGAATGAGTAGCTAAAAAGTAGTAGTCTAAAAGCCCCAAAGTCAGATGGCTAAAGAGCATTCAGAATCACTTTGATACCAAAGCAAGCATCTAACTTGTGCATGGCAAATGCTGCATAATTAATATAATACCCATTTCCCTTAAAAGAATTTGCCAATATAAAGTAGTGGTCACTTTTCCCTTTATTCCGCTGTTTACTAATTTGAGAATGAATCGCCATTTTCAAGATAAAGTGATGTGTCTAAAAGCCCAAAGTCGGATGGTTAAAGAGCATTCATAGTCACTTTGATACTAAAGCAAACATCTAACTTGTGCATGGCAAATGCTGCATAAGTAATATAGACATCAAGAAACTAATGCTGCTATAAATTTCAGGGTTTTGTTTAAGATTTCGATGATAGACAATACCTTGTTATCCAGTTGGAATTGTTTAGTCTTGTGTATGATATATCTCCAAATACAACAAAAGAGACAAAATATAAACTTTTTCCTTGAGGGACTGATTACAACTAGTAAGTGGATCATTTCATAAATATCGAAGCAATTATCGGCAAGGGCACCCATAGATGTCAACCAGCATCAATAATATAACGAGCATAAAATATTTATACTCAGTGAAAGAAAAAACTATCTTTCCAAGTTTTTGTCATGTAATCAATGAATTACCTAATATATTATTGTATAATTTATAGTTTGTAATGATTTCTTGATATTAACCTCCACATTTACAGCAAGTGCTTTCCAAGAAGGTAGTACCAAATGCCAACCAGATTACCCTGTTTTTTACAAGACCAATATATATATTTCATGCCAGACCAATATATTTATTTCATGCTGTACTCGTATAATGCTATATATACCAACAGAAACATAAAATACAATAAAACACAATTGTAGATCACTGAATAGTCGGGAAAACAAGCCAATTAATCTTCCCTGAAAATTGTTGGAGAGGTTCATATATGGTATATATCTTTTGTTGTTGCATTGTGTATCATATTATATTTTTATGTTTACAACTCTTCAGGATGATGCCACCTCTACCGACTCCTCTAGTCCAACAGAAGAAGTTGTGCAGAAGCAGCCTCCAGCTACTCCACCATATCTTAATGGCATTCCTCGCCCAATACCAAAACCAGCACAAGCTGTGCCCCACCCTCCTGGATCTCCCGCGGGGCACTTGCGTCCAATGCAGTCTCCAGGAAATACCCCAGCAGGAGCTCAAGTGAAGCTGCAGTCTCCAACTGGTGGATTTGCACAGCTTTTACGTCCGGTCATGCCTCGGCATTTAAACCCAGCTTTGCATCCACAGCTTATAGCCAGTCACCAGCACAAACCTGGCGCCTCTAAGCATGAAGTCCAGCTGAAAGCCAGTGGCTCTAGTCATCCAGAGACTACATCAACTACCAATATTAATAGTATGGCTCAAGGACACTCTATAACTGATGCACAAAAGCTACCACCATCATCATCTCAAACTTCTACATTATTGGCATCCAGTGGTCATTTGATCCAGCCTTCATACACAGCACAGCTGAATAGTATCAGTTCCAGTGCACCACAGCCAGGGGTGTTTACTCCTTCAGTGAGCATGACAAATCCTAGTTCTCATCACCAATACAGTCTAGTAAAGCAGGAGCCAAAGTCAGAACCACAGAGTGAAGGAACAGAAGACAGTGAAAGTTCTAGTGACAAGTCATCTGAATCTGAACATAGCGCGGAAAGAGAGAGCACAAGTATTGACGGAAATGACAAGACAGATAAACAAGACGTACCTCCAGTCAGTAGTAAAGGCCAAGACCTGGTGCCAGCATCTTACGTAGCAAAGCCTATCAAACAAGAGCCCATGGACAGTTTGAATTATGGGTCTAGTATGCCTGCAAACCCATATTCTGGGAGGTTTTCGTACCCTTCTGGTGTTCTTCCACCACATCATGCTGTGAAGCAGGAACCAAAAGATGCTGGTTACCCCATGTCATCTTATCCTGGAAACTTCACGCAGAGCAGCAATAAATCTAGTCAAGGTCAGCGTACCCCTCCACCTCTCCCCATATCTTCAACATCAACCGCATCGCCATCATCTTCATCCACTGCAGTGTCACAGCAGCTGCCTCCCAAAACAGCCTCATCTGCTACCAGTACATCTGTTAGTCAAGCTGATGCTCAGCATCTGCAGAAACCACCATCAGCTCACCATCAGCTGCCTCCTCACCTGCCTCCTTCCCACATTCCACCGCATCTCAATAAACTGCCCCCTACATCTTCTGCCCTACCTCTACAGGTGCCACAGATTCCACACCCTCATCACCACCATCACCACCCATCTCATCAGCATCCTTCAGCAAGGCATCATCAGTCTCATCCAGCCACTTCTAGACCTCTGGCTCCGGGTGGAGGAGGTAGTGGTAACCCAACCCTACCACAGCCACCCCCTCTTGTCTCCTTACCGCAGACCTCAATACCCACAACACAGCCACCTGCACTGGTAGCATCAGCATCATCTTCAGTGTCTACTGGTCAATCCACCATATCTACCATCCCACCACCATCATCGTGTGGTCAGCCTCCTCCAAGAGGACTCCCTCCAGGAATGTCCAGCCAACCTATAGTTAAACAAGAGATGGAGAGTATCAGCAACAGTAGTAGACCTAGGTCTCCCCCAAAAGCTAGGTCCCCACAGAGAGATCATCACCCGTCATCACTACAAGGAGGATCTAGTGGTAACAGTAATCATCCACAATCATCAAGAGAAAGGTCCAGATCACCTCTGATGAGGCCTGAAACTCCAGAGAGTGACCCAGAACCAGCAAGAAGCCCTGAGCCAGAAGCCAGGATTGTGAATGAGCCATGCCACAAGAGTAAAAATGCAATGTAAGTATCAGAGTAAAGCTATGTTAGTGATTAATTCTTACATGGATCAGCATAACTCAAGGATTCTTTGTTACATTTGTTCTTATTTTATGCGAATAGGTGAAATCAAGTGCAGCTGTGCATCTGTTGAAATTCTAAATTAATAATAGTAACAACAAAGTATATGTACTTACCGCAGACTTATATATAAATGTCAGTACATAAAATTGTTGAAACTATCCAAATGTGGCTTAAAGGATCAATTGATATTGATTCAGTATTGCTTTGGCCTCATTGTCATATTGCATGTAGTTCACGGGATGGGGAAAAACAGTGCATACTAGTTTGTCAAGCGTGCGCATTTTAAGCGATCTACCAACTTACGTTGGTGAGGTTTGGGGATGGGATTCAAAGGTAATATGGAGGTGAATATGTTCCCCACTACACACTATCTGATGGTTATAAAAGCAATTTTACTTTACTAGTACGAGCGCCACCATATTTGATAATTATAGGAATTAAATTAACAAAATCGTAAATGGGAGCAAGCCTCCCCCCCCCCCCCCCCCATAAGTAGTACTGCTGCGTATTTCAGTAAAAATAAACGGATTAAATTGATACAAACATAGTATTATTCTATCTCATGAATCTCGTACTGGTAAAGTAAAAACTGGTAACTACCCTGGTTATAGTGTATAGATACCACAGAATGTAATTGCTGAAATCAGAATTCACAAGATATGGATGAGGCACACCACCCTCTTATGTCATAGAATTTTATATGTTCAATGTTTGTATAACAATCTTTGTAAAATTTAAATTGGTATTTGCTTTAGGACAGGGGGGAATTTTTTTTTTTTTAATATAACCACATTGTCATTTGATGTACAATCGCATTCCCCAAAAAGTTTTCCTGGACAGCTGTAAATTTGTTGGATGACAAAGAAGCACTTATAAAAGAAAGCATGCTACAACTTGATAAAAAAACTAGGAAATGAAACCTTTAAAATGATTTCAGGCTAGGTATTGTTTGCATGTTAGAAGACCACCTTTTGTGATGCATCTGAAATGGAGTTTGTTTTACAAAGAATGATAGCTCTTATCCCCAACAAGTTAACTCAAAGGCTTCTCTGTTGTTCCTGTATGCATTTGCCAGAGGCCAAAAATGGCTGCCTTTGACCCTTGAGTATTGACTCAAATAGTAAAAATAATCCAATATGTGAAACACGCAATTTGACAAGAACCTTTATTGAGTCCCCAGTGAAAAGTTTGAATAGAGGAGAGAGACATAGGCTGTGGGATTCTCATATGCATGCCATATTTTCATCCAAAATACAACCCATTTAGTAAATTCAAATCCAGTCATACCAGGAAAATTATATTTAAGCCATGTCAATTTGCAAATACAGAATGTAACAATAACTACTTCATGAGAGATAGACACTGGAGAGTATCTTTCTGTCTTATGTAATTGCTTGGTTTAATGTAGCAATTGTATTTTCACTACCTAGATAATAAAAACAAGACTCTTCACAGACGACATATCTGTACTTTTATTTATTGTATTTATACATATCATAAAACCTCTATTGTAAACCCTTCTGTTATTCACACATTCAGTTTTAGGAACTTCTTCCAGTTTATGAACCTTTCATTGTCTGACCACAATCTTAGGTTTGTGCTATAGATAAATTTTTGATGTAAAATACATGTATAAATGCTATTTAATACCAAGTGCAAATTTCAGCCAGGAATAGTGTTTCATACCTTTATGGTATACATTGTATGAGTGAAAGGTTAGGAACATATTTATATGCAAATGTGTCCCATAGGCACTTGCAGAATGTGTTCAGTTGTACCCTGACTCATGTTAAAAACACCGGCATTGCTGAACATGAGACCGTGTTGGGGCTGGCTGTTTAGTTTTCTCCGTGACTGGGTTTTAATTTTTCCTTGAAATAACACATGGCATCAAAACAGGGAGTCTGTAGAGGTGTCAAGAGTTCAGTCAATCTAAATGACTCCATTCAAATCAACCCACATGCCATGTAATACCCATTTACTAACGCTAACCTTTTTGCCATGGAGCACATAAAAGGGGGGAACAAAACATCGAGGCTCGGTAGAAAAGCAGCCCCTTTCACGGCGCTAAATGAAACGTGCCTTTGCTAACAAACTTAGGTGAAATGCATCAATATTTTATGAAATCGCCTATACAAAAGTGTGGTACAGCTGTTTTGACAAATAGTGTAGGGCGAAAATTAAAGTGTCCTGTTACCCATTTCTTTTAAATGCCATCCATTATTCGAGAGAGGGGGGGAGAGTACCTGATATAATAGAGAAAATGCAGCCAGTTTTGTCTGGGTTTTTTTCCCCCTTACTTGTCTTTTTTTTCTGTTATCACTCCGAAGGCAAATCAGTGTTTTTCACAGGCTGCCTTTTTATATAGATATGCATTTATCTTATACATTTATTATGATAAAAAATACTTTTAAATTAAATGATCCTGAAAATAAGACATGTATACTGTATTAAACAGACATGTAGTGAGATAGGCTATAGCCAGATTCTCTAGTGGGGCACTGCTGACGTAAGAGCACCGGCTCATTGGTGAATTTGCCGAAGTGAGAAGTGTGTACTGTTACCTTGACAGGCCTGTAATAAAAGTCATTTTATAAAGTGTGTGGTTTGTTTTGAGAGGTCTAACTATGGGTAATATATATAAATACATTAGTTGAGTTGATTACAAGAAAAAAAAGATATAGTAAATTTTGGAGGATAGTAACCCGTTAAACCCTCTGCAGCTTTGAATCTGATAAATTAACATAGAAAGAAAAACAGACAGCCATTTAATAATCACAGAGAAATAAGCATTAGTTTATGTAACTAATTGAAGCGACACTCAATCATTTGATGTCTTATTTGTTTGTGTGTGTGTGTGTCTCTCTCTCTCCTGAGAGATGTTTGAATGTAGCTTGCAATTTTTTGCACATTAAAAGCTTTTTGATTGTTATTATATGCATTATTATTATTTAATAAGTTCTACTATTTCTGTAATAATTAATAAAACAACTGAGGTTTGATAAATTCCCTTTGATTATGTTCTATAGGCTGGTTTGTTGTCACGAGTTCATCAAGATTGATTAGCAGGAATGAATTGGAACAATCTTATAGTAACAAGTGTGGGAAGATAAACAAAATTTTTATTAAATTTATGCTCTATTTATGTCAGATACAAATGATGTGTTACTGAATAACTGTATGTCATGGAAAAAAGCAAAACATAAACCTGAAAAGAAAAATCCAATATTCAAGCAATTCAGTAACAGATGTGGGCATTGAGATCCCCTATGTTTGCAGGAACACGGGAAGGAAGCCAGTAGCTGTCTTTCCGTGATTCTACTCTCTTCTTTCTTGATGCTGATATTTTACAGCAGAAACTGATACCATACAAACTTTTCAATATTATAAAACCATGTACTTTGTTGACAAAACATGTTGAGGCATATTTAGAGACTACATCTATGAGAGTTTAATTGTGATGAATTGATATTTTCTTCAGAACAATATAATCACATGTACTCCCAGCCATTAAATGTCACATAGAAATTCTGTATTTATAGCGACTGGTGGTATAGGGTAACTAGAGAGTTGTGACAGATTAACCTGGCTGACCATATTGAAGAATCAAGCCCAAACTAGCAGATGAAGTACTCGTAAAATTATTAAAACATTGATAATTTCCAAAAATATATGGGTGAACTTAATATTTAATCAGATTTGTACCCCACCCAATATTTATTTTTCACATGATTTTCCTTATTTGCACAAATATTTGACATTTTTATTTTTAAAATATTCCTTTCCATCAACCGTTGTACTTGCTTTAGTGATACTTCTATTTTGTCTGTACTAAAACATCGGATTCCAGATTTAAGTCCGTAAGACATGTTCTGCACTGATAAAAACTCAAGCACTGATAGTGCAGGTTTCCTCACTTTATTCATCCATACTTCTTTCACCCAAGTGTTTCGGACACTGTTTAACTTATGTCTAATCATTTATACTTTTATTATTTTAACCTAGTTTCATAAAACATTGGTATCGTGGTTGGAACTCGTGCTCTCGATGTGACTTTGAGTTCCGCCCACTGCCTGACTCCAAACTGGCCAAGAAAAGGGAGGACCAGAAGTTACGACGCCTGTCCTCTTCTTCCTCCTCAGGTCACATGACCAGCAGTGGCAGAGATGATAGGAGAGAAGAAATCAGAAAAGAGGAAGACAGAACTGCGGTGAGTAGGGGGTGGGAATAGTATGGTCAATCAACTAAAGGTATATTGTGAAAATATTTTCAAAGTAGTGGTGTCTCTTGAGACTAGAACAATATATATATATATATGTCGTATCAGAATTTCAAATCCTGACATCACAAACTCCAATTGGAAGTTCTGATGTAAGAAAGTCCAATTCTGTTATTTAATTAGAAAATTGCTCAGAAGTACAAATTTGAAGTTCCAATTCTGAAGGATTTGACTTATTCTCCTGTATTAGAAAGTCTAATTCATCAGAATTCTGTTCTTCTTTTATTGTGAAGAAAATTTGAACACAAGAACACAAGAAATTTGAACACAAGCAAAAGCACAAAACTTTAAGAAGATACATTTCAGAAAAGGTATTATGATGTCAGATTTTATTTTGACAAGTGATGTTGCTGACATGACATTTTGTTGAACACTTCACGTCCTTCTTCTTACAATTCTTAATTGACGTGATTACAAGAAAATAATGAGTAGGTATAAACCTATCAAAAAGGTTTGATACTCAGTAAAAACATAAACTATAAATGGTCGCTACTTACCTTGGTTAAAAATAATAAATGAGAAACCTTATTAAACAGAAACCTGATCAAGACAGTTTGGACTTCAGTACCAGGATTTGAATTTCTGATGTCAGAATCTCTATTTGTAGTTTCTGACAAATAATTTTGTCAGACTTTTAAAATCATAACAAGAAAATCCATCAGAAACTCAAATTGTGTTTGTTTAACATTGGAATTTTCCTCAGAGTTTGTGATGTCAGGATTTGAAATTTTGATGACTTGGACTTTATGATACAGCATATGTATATTTATAAGCAAATGTGTTACGCGCTTCATTTTACTTACCCAGAATAACCAAAAAGTAATGCTGTAGAAAATAGACCTATCCCATTTATTGACCAATGAAGGTTGACGTTTTTAAATGCCATGTATGTTATGACCAGTAAGGCAGTGTACATTGAGGGAACCCCCTTGTTGTTTAAAAATCCTGTGATGGTCTATGGTCTTTCTCATTGTTGACTGTCCAGTGTACAGATGTCTTCCTACTAGCTTCTGTGTTATTTTGCTTGTGTGCTTGTTTAATGAATTAGAACCTCTGTTATCCAAACATGTTAGCAGGATTTGGGTTTGTATAATAGAAGAGTTATAAAAAGAAAGAGGTAGTTTAATATAAAACAATATGGAAAGATCAACGTGGGAGACTAGAAATGAGGTCATAAAAAGGAATGTTCTGATAATAGAAGGTCTAAGAATAGAGGTCCCAACTGTATTTACAACAGGCCAGAGTCAGTTGTATTTTATTTCCATTTGATTTCAGTATCTCGCCAATGCAAAACAGTTCCAATTTTGGGATATCAAAAAAGATATGTTCCAGCATATCCCCAATTGAATAGGCCCACTAACAGGGAGTGAACTTCATGAAAACAAAACCTGCCAGTTCTGCACAAAGAAATCACTATAGAAGTCTTAAAATCTTTGAAAATATGATAAAAGTTTATCATTTCTTCTTTGACTGAGGAAATCTTTCTTATATTTGATCTATTCCTGCATTTATATGTACTAACAACCAAGATTTGGGTTATAAAGTATGATGCAGCTTTTAAGTGAAATCATCTTGATGCCGAAATACTGGGGTTACAGACCTTGTGTTAATTCACAATCATCCAATAATGATGGTCATATTTTTGGTGATAAAACATTTCTGAGATTGCTAGTGTGATGTTTTAGGAAATACATTTTTTTATTGCGTTAATACATCCTATCCAATGGACAATAGCTTATCCGGTCGGCGTGGACCGGCCCGCCAAACGTCAGAAAAAGACGTCTTGTGTCTCCACCGGCTAGGCCGGCCCAGTTCTGTGCACTGGCGTGTCGTACTTCCTTCCTGTCTAGACAGCGTGACGTCATAGCATCTTTTTCGTTTGGCGCATGTTCAAGTGTACACGAATATTTTTTCTGAGCTTAATTTCAGTTTTTTTGCCAGAATAGTTGCTAAAGTGTTGTGAAATTTTACCTACGGATTCTTCACACCTTATAGACCTTCATGTCTTCTCCAAGTCAACGTCGGGGGGGTTGCGGCCACATGATGGCTGGCTTTGACTTGCACAGTTTTTGTGCACGCTGTCGCGACAAGAAAAAGGGTAAGGACCCCTGTGTGGAGAACCCTAATGTTGAATGTCAGCTTTGTAAAGCCCTTACTCCAGAGCAAGCTTCCCAGTTAGCAACCCCTTCATATAAACTCAAGAAGGAGAAGCGGGATAAGGCGGAATCTACACCATCTAAGAAAGATTCATCTTCTTCAGCGTCAGTCACTCTCAGTCCCACCCTTGTGGACCCGGCACGAGTGTTGGTAATAAGGGCAGTGGATGGCCAGGACACTGGTTTGAGTGCACAGCCAGCAGAGAAAAAGAAAAAGGTAGAGGAAAAGAAGAAGTCGGCCAAACCCAAGCCTTCTACCTCAACTGCGGCTGCAGTGTCCACCGACCAGAAATTTCAAGAGATGGATCAGAAATGGTCGGACCGGTTCAACCGGCTTGAGGCTCTCTTACTAGCTAAGACCCTAGACCGACCTCAGCAGGAACCGACATTCAGCACTGTGAAGGTGGTCCCTACCCACTCACCACCAGCTAATGTCACAAGGTCTGAGCCCTTTATCAACCCTGCCGACCAGCCTTTTACCCAGACTTCTGATCTACCGGCCACATCTTCAGACCGACCTGCTGTAGGTGCTATTACCGACCCACCGGCCTCTTCTAAGAAAGCTGACCGGCCTTCAACCTCTGATAAACCTTCCAGTGCCTTCCAGCCGACCAGAAAGGACACTAGTGATTCAGAGTCGGACAGTTAGCAATCTGACCAGCCTCCCCTGGACATTTTTGTAGAGGAGGGCGAGTTATCAGAGGATCCGGATGCCGGTAACGACCCCGAACAAACATTGTCAGAAGAACAGTCATACCGTGAGACAATGAGGGGCATCAGAAGTTACATGGGATGGACACACATCCCCGATATGGAATCTGCTGCCGGCTCTTCAGATGATAACCCCTTTGCCGGGCCTAAGATGCAAACCCAGGGCAAGGTTTCAGTTCAACTTCCAACAGATGAGTGGCTTTGCCGAAAAATCTCTAAACTGAACCTGACTCTTACAGATGGTTACCCATCCCGTGGGGCAGAAGCCGGTGGTTTACACAGGGATCAGTTCCTTAAACCCCCAAGATCCCAGGCCAAGTGGTATGGGGCCCACCAGCAAACCAAGAGTACTGATGAGACGGTGTCATCCTGGAGCTCAGATCCAGCTAAAGTAAACAGTGGCTACCTGAGGATAGCAAGACAGGCCGGAATCGCCACCAGCCCTCCCCAATCGCGGCCAATCTCTCAAGACTCCTTGAGGAAGTGGGAGAAAAGTGCCAGGGAGTCGTCTGTTATCTGCAATCAGGCTGCAGGTTTCAACCGCTGTTTAGTTAAAGTGCAGCAGGACATACAGTCTCAGTTGAAGACAATTAAATCAGAACAGAAAGGGAAGTCAGCTTCCAAGGTGACAGAGGCCACAGAGGAAATGCAGTTCCTTCTGGACTTTAATGCTAGTATCTGCCAGGCCATGGCCAAGTCCATGGAACATTTAACAGACTTTGTTTTTGTGACCATGGCAAACACCACCCTACTCAGGAGAGATTCGTACCTAGCGTACTTGAAGGCTGGAATTAAAGCGGATACTATGGCAGCTCTTAGAACAGCACCTCTCCACCTCTCCACCCTATTTCCGGATAGTGTACTAAAACAAGCCGAGGAGGACATTAGTGCTTCTGAAAAGGGTCGGTCTGTTTCAACATATAAGAAAAATCGCTTCCACCCTTATGAAAGGCCGGAAACTAAACCAGACAACAGACAGCCGGATAGGCTGGCTTGGAAGAACCTCTCACGTGGCCATAACAAGAGAAATAAAGGCAAGCGTCAGTACTCATCGCGTCCTGCCAAGGGTCAACAGCCTTATAAATGACAATTACTGTGTAAATCTGTTACCGGACAGGCTGTTGACCCGGACAAGTGCACTACCCAGAAAGACAATAAACTGTTTAAGTTTAAATGTAAAGCATCTTGCTGTAAACCATGTTCATTCTGCGCCCGGGCACTCCCAAAAGAGAGAGCTAAGTCCCGGGTCAGCAGGTTGTCATCAGTCAAAAAGCAAATTAAAATATGTCAAAGGTGCTTCTTCTGTCATTCAATTATCTTGTGTTCAACCTGTAACAAATGCCATGAATGTTGTCTCAAATCTGCCTGTAGGGGCCCGACTTCAAAACTTTTGGCTAACTTGGTTGGAGAGGGGTGCCGGACCGAAAATAATTCAAATCCTGAGAGAGGGCTACACCCTCCCCTTTCGGATCCGGCCAAACCTCACAAGGTCCCCCACTGTCATAAGCCGTTATGTCAATCCCCACAGGAACAGCTACCTGCTGAAGGCATTACATCAGCTTATGGACAAAAATGCAATAGAGCTAGTCCACAATCAAACATCTTTAGGGGTTTTCAACCGACTTTTTCGGGTACCCAAACCCAACAACAAGTGGAGACCCATACTAGACCTAAGCAAACTAAATCCCTTCCTCAAGGTGGAAAAGTTCAAAATGGAGACTCCGGAAACCATCAGGACATCCCTCCAACAAGGGGAGTGGGTAACCTCAGTAGACTTCAAGGATGCCTACTTCCATATACCAATACAGGAACAGTCCAGGAAATATCTCAGATTTCATGTCCAGGGTCGGACTTACCAGTTCAAGGCACTGCCCTTTGGTCTGTCCACAGCACCCATGGAGTTCACTGTCTTGGTAAAGGAGGTGAAACTGATGGCCGCACACAAGGGTATAAGGATCCACCAGTACCTAGACGACTGGTTGGTCAGAGCCGGAACCCACCAAGTCTGTCTCCAGCATACCTGGATCCTGATCAAGATGTGCCAGGATCTAGGCTGGCTAGTAAATTTAGAAAAATCGGAACTGGAGCCCCAACAAGTATTCAACTTTGTCGGCTACCAGTTCGACCTCAGGTCCGGCCGGGTCAGACCGACACCGGACCGGTGGCAGAGCCTTCAAGGGAAAATACAAACACTACTTTCACTACCGGCCTGTCCAGTCCGGCAGTTCATGTCCTTGATAGGTCTGTTAACGGCCACAGAGAAACAAGTTCACTTAGGCCGTTTACACATGAGACCCATACAGTGGCATCTCAAAAACAATTGGAGGGTACCAGAATCCCTGGAAAAGGTTATTCCTCTACCCAGATCCCTGCACCCACATTTACAGTGGTGGCTAGACGAAAGCAATGTGCTTCAAGGTCAACCATTACACCCCATACGGCATGCTCTGCAAATTTTTACAGACGCATCAAAAGAAGGGTGGGGCGCTCATTTAAACGAGTTCATTGCAAGAGGGTCCTGGTCAGTGCCGGAAAGCAAACTGCACATAAATTATCTGGAACTAAAAGCAGTACTCTTAGCCCTAAAAGAGTTCCAAAACCTTTGTACAAACCAGATTGTCCTAGTGGCCACAGACAATACTACAGTAGTTGCCTACATAAACAAAGAAGGGGGAATGAAGTCGGGCCCACTGTGTGCCCTACTATGGAGGATCTTGACCTGGTGTTCCCAGCGACAAGTGACCCTAAAAGCCCGACATATCCCTGGCCGTTTAAATGTGATAGCAGACAAGCTATCCAGGCTAAATCAGACCATCCAAACAGAATGGTCCCTCCTTCCGGACATCTTTCAGGAATTGTGCAGAAAATGGCACCGGCCACAGATAGACCTATTTGCCATGAGGTTCAACAACAAACTACCTCGATTCGTGTCTCCAGTACCGGACACTCTGGCAGTAGCAGTGGACGCACTCACCCTACCTTGGGAGGATCTGGATGCATACGCTTTTCCACCGACCGCCATATTGGGCAAAGTGGTGGAGAAGTTGCAGGACTCCCCGTGCAAGAGACTCATTCTGGTTGCCCCGGGGTGGCCCAACATGCCTTGGTTTTGGGACCTGGTGACCATGTCCAGTCAGGTCCCTCTCAGCCTGCCCGACCAACCCAACTTGCTGACACAGCCCTTCAGTCAGATCCCTCACAGAAATCTGACAAATCTAAATCTCCATGCCTGGCTCCTAGAGCCACAAAGATCAAAGAACAGGGCTTCTCTGAGGCAGTGGCAGCAAGAATTGAGGCTCCTCAAAGAAGATCTACCAGATCAGTCTATGAGGCAAAGTGGGCCATTTTTACAAAGTGGTGCCTCACTAATCAGGTGGACTTCAGGGCACCACCTGTAAAGTCGGTGGCTGACTTCCTCATGTACCTCTTTGAGGACAAGAAGTTACAACCCAGCACCATTGATGGATACAGGTCTGCCATTGCTGACAAACTAGGTAATACAGCAATCAATATCAGTAAAGATGATAATCTCACTCGTCTCTTGGAAAGTTTCCACAGAGACAGGCCCAAAGGGCGGAGGGGGATTCCCTCTTGGAACCTTTCCCTGGTGCTACACCAGCTGACAAAGGCTCCTTTCGAACCTCTCCGGGAAGCATCTCTGAAGCATCTGACCTTCAAAACTGTTTTCCTGTTGGCCCTGGGCTCAGGTAAAAGAAGGAGTGAGATCCATGCATGGCAGCACAAAAACATCAGACACCAATCCGATTGGCCTAAGGTGTCCCTGTTCCCATCTCCCAGCTTTCTCTCCAAGAATCAGCTGGCCAAAGAGGGTCCACAGAGTGTAGCCCCAGTGGTCATACCAGCCCTGGCTCCTACCCTGGATAAATCCCTCAAGTCTGACAGATCCCTGTGTCCAGTCAGAGCTTTGCGCTACTACCTGGATAGGACTTCAGACCTCAGACAACACCAGCAGTTAGTCTTTGTCTCCTTCAAGAAAGGTTTCGACAAGGACATATCACCTGCCACTATCTCCTCATGGATCAAACAAACTGTGGTCCTATGCTATGAGCTCTCTGATCATCAGGCCCACACCCTACATCAGGTTAAAGCTCATGATGTCAGGGCCTTTGCTGCTTCTAAGGCCTTCCAGTCGGGGGTCTCCTTAGAGCAGATCTTAGCAGCCTGCCATTGGAAATCTCATAATACCTTCACCCAATTCTATCTGAAGGATGTGGCTTGGGCTGACTCAGAGCTCTACCATCTTGGACCGGTTGTGGCTGCTCAGCAGATCCACCAGCAGGCCGGTACCTAGAGGAGATTTGTACCTATGTAAATATTTGTACATATTTGTATATATTGCACAGATAGTTAAGGAGCAAAACCAAAAAAAAAAAAAAAAAAAAATCTCACGTACTTCCTCCGGGAGACTTAATTTTATGGGACTGAACTCATCCCTCTCTTCCCCTACCTCAGAGCAGGTCTGTTAAAAAAAAGGGGGGGGGGGGCAAGGTCGATTCTGACGGTTCCTTTCCGGATAACCGGATGATGATATTCGACCATAGCCTTAAGGGGTTTTTGACTTAAAGGTCTACCCAGGCTTTAGGAAGAAATGGTCATTATTCTAACCAGAGTTGAAGTTTTTAGTCCCTAGTAGCTTACCCGCCTACCAAGCGGTAGTTATTCAGCTATTGTCCATTGGATAGGATGTATTAACGCAATAAAATTGCAAATTTAATAAGTAAATTAAATTTTTATAAGTTAATACCCTATCCAATGGACACACAAGACCCTCCCACCGACCCCGCTATCAGCTTACTAGGGGTCTAATAGGCTTAGACAACGAAAAAGATGCTATGACGTCACACTGTCTAGACAGGAAGGAAGTACGACACGCCATCTGGCGAGTGCACAGAACTGGGCCGGCCTAGCCGGTGGAGACACAGGACGTCTTTTTCTGACGTTTGGCGGGCCGGTCCGCGCCGACCGGATAAGCTATTGTCCATTGGATAGGGTATTAACTTATAAAAATTTAATTTACTTATTAAATTTGCAATTTAGCTACAATAATTTTTGTATAGGAATTACAGAGATGTATTTTCTAAAATTGAATTTTGTATGATTTATATACACATTATCAGATGTATGAGATCACAAGTTAATTGGATTGAGTTGAAATGGTTTTGTATTCCTTCATCACAGATAATAATCTTATGAGGAGAGAGAGAAAAAAGCGGAAGAGGATTGTTAACATTCCCAAGTGTGGAAGGCTTTATGTTGTGTAACCCAAGCCACTTTCACCTTTCAAATGGGTCATTTCCCACGCAATTCTTATCAAGAAAATAAGCAATTTTCAGCCCTTAAAGGGCAATTTCTTCAGAGACACTAGAGAGGTTCTTGAAGAGGGTGCAGAATATAGATGGCTTGTGCTGAATACATAGTGTCAAAATGTTATCAATTACAGAAGAGGGGTGTGTGTGTGTGTGTCCGTGTTTTTCTACAGACACTTGTGTGAGCAAATTGCCTTTGCTTCCCTTCTTGCTTTATCTCCCCCTCTCACCCCTCCTAGATTGATCACAGTGATTATTTATTGGTGCTTAGGCCTGTATTTGGTAACCATGACAACCCGTCCTCATCCTCTTGCCTCTTGAAACCAGGCATTTATATTCCCCTGGTTGCCGCTGTGGAGAGAACTCTAGGGTTCCCCAGGTCACATATTAGAAGGTGTTCCGCTGATGACCCCTCACCCTTGGTTAGAAACAGCATCATTAACCTCAGCAACCCTCTGCTCTATCTGTCTCTATGGTCTTTTTGCAATTCCATGGTAGCCTTTCTCAGGGCACAAATATGTTGTACTTATAAAATTTGGGGCCAGGACGATTGGTGGTTTCTGCACTCAAGTTAGGTCATACCTTTACTTTATTCTTTGATATCTACTTGTTTTGGCTATAAAATATATGGGAACAGCTTACTTCCCCTGAAATATGTCAGAAATTAAGTTATTTAATATCATCTGCATTCAAATAGTGTGTAATATGCTGGTGCACCAGTGATTGAATTTTTGTAGTCAGACTATTGTCTTGTAAGATGTCTTGTTCATTTACACTGCAGTGGAATCATGTTAATTAGAACGTCAAAGTGCTGGAGCAATACTGCTTAATAGAAATTCCAAGTGAAAGGATAAATTTCTAATAAAAATTCACCATTTGTACCTCATATTTACTGTTACTTAACAGAATTTTACATGAGGGGCATATTGTTATGTGTACTGGTTTGATATATATTGAAGAGTGAAGTTGAATATCTGAATTCTAGTGGGTTTTTTTTGTCGTTCTAAGGTTAACTAACTCTTTATGACCCAGTAGTAAGCCATATTTGATTATTTTACAACCATTCTCAACATATTTTTTGTTATTTTAGCAGTTATTTCGCAAATTAGTACAGAAAAATTTGTTAACATCTGATGCACTTGGTATATATTAAAATGAGAGTACCTAAATTATGTCATTTTCTGTGTAATGCTCAGCTGGCTTACATATTTAAATGCTCATTCCCAAAATTTTGAAATATTTGCTCACAACACCCATGGGCATTTCAGAGTGTGGGATATGTACATACATTTTTTTGTCAAGCTGTTTTCAAGCTAAGAAGAGTTCCTCGGTGGCCTAGTGGTTAGCAAGTTTTGCATCTAATCACAGGCTGTCACCTCTGTGGGTTCGAGCCCCACAAGTGGCAATGCTGAGGACCTGTTCCAATATGACCCTGGCTGTAAAACGTTACATAAAACAGCAACTTTGAATTCCAAGCTAAGTAGAAGGTATGGTCATCCCTGAGCTGTAATCCAGGCTATTGCCATCACTCTACTGGAGGAGCTTGCCACAAAGTGAGGCCATGTCACTTTAAATTAGGCAGGCTGTTGTTCCTTTTTAGTTCCCTATTTCTTTCTCCAGCTCTTTTTCTCTATTTATTAGACCATGTTCCCTAGGGCTCTTGAGCCATTCTAGTCATGATTAAGGCACTCCACACTCCTCATAACTTGTTGAAAGCCAGGCAATTTGTGCATTGCAGCAGGGAGAAGTAGGCTCTTGAGATAGGTTAAATCTACCGAGTGCAGATCACACTCACAGCCAATGTGAATTTACAAGAAACTGGGAAGATTGCCTGCAGTATGTGAAATTCGCGTCTCTAAATTAGGCCAGAATATAGTCATCAGACTTCATGGCAATTGAGAAACAGATTAGGAAAATGGCCCGACATTGCCACACAAGTCACAGATGTAATAAGAATATTGCATAATTCAGAATAAAACAGAAGGGGGTTTCTTTCATTGGTGTATTTCACATTCCTTGGCACATTTCCTATTTCTTACAGTAATGTACAGTTGGCTCCCTGGCAGCTGTGTGCAGGGTGCAGAAAAAACTGTCTTGAGCCTTTCACAAAGAGTTTTTATGCCTACTCAAAATACCAAAATATCTTGCTCCTTACGTCTTATGAGGCTGTAAAAGAAAAATCTGGTGCAGGTTTAGCATTGGTACACAATTAATAATAAGTGGAAGTCTCTTGCTCTTTGGCATTTGATTTTCACAAGGTTATACTGTAGAATTTAACTCCTGGTGTAACAACATATTTTGCGTACCCTATGAGATCTCCTACTTGTAAGGCTGAAACGGTTAGCATAATTTGGTCACCAGGTAGCTGTTTGCTTAGCCAAGAACTAAAATGTCAGATGCGCATGTGCCCCTAGATGGAAAGGTTACAAACAATATGACAGAAATAAGGGTGCTGGAAAAGTAGAGAATTCATACTAATTGTTGGGAATTTGCAAGCGTAATTTTTATATTTTTAATGTAATATCAAGATAAAATCATTTGAATCAGTATGTTTTTAGGTTGTGACTCCAAATATTAAGAATTCTAATGATCGAGTAACATCCTACAAAAGGTGATATACATAGGAAAATAATTGTTTAACAACATTGGCGCCTGTTATTACTTTGATAACCGTTATATTTCGTTAATAGAGTTAATTGTTTCAACTCTGAGTACTAACAATTTCTTCATACTAAAAAGTGGGTATCCAGGATACAGCTAAATGAATAACTGTCCCCATTTATTTGCCTTAAGTTACACCCTTAACTGTAATAAACATACCAGCTTTAGTAAACCCTGTAAAAATATTTGTTTTTTTTTTCTTATTGTTTACAGAAAAAGCCTGAGACTCCACCTGAGAACTCCACAGCTGACGCTCAGATTACCAGTGCAGTGCTGCATTCCCCTCACATTGGGGGACCGTACGCCAGTCGCCTCTCACCCCGCCCTCCCTTCCCCGTGTCTATGGGAGGAGACAGGACCCCAGCTCTCACCCAGCTGTCAGTGTATGCCAGACATAACTTAGGTTGGTTCACTTTTGACCTAGCATGGGTCTGTACCAAAAATGTGTACATTGGGAGGTCACCAATGTGAATCCATACAAATTCCGGGACTCCCCTGTTTATTATACCCAACCAAACATGTACGTTTTCTCTTAACAACATCACAGTGAAAGTCCCCAAATGCACAAAATATTACATAAACATGTATAATTTCTTCAGATTTCCGGTTTGTTCCCAATTTTTAAAGTTTTCCATCAATTATATGTGTACATCTGTGTACATTTGTGTTGACAAATGACACTGAAGTTATAAAATGTTGAAACCAAAACATGACAGTTCTGTTCAACATATGCAGGTCTACAAATGCGCGAAAATATGGGATAAAATTCTTCAGATTTTGACTATGTTTATAATATTTAAATACTTGCTTCCATTTTACGTTTTGACAAGCGAAGTGGCTGTTGTAAATTCTGGGAATGGTTTTTTATTAAATATGTAAAACATAAAAAATAAGCATGTTTACTTTTAATAAATGCACAAGATATAGTATTTTCTACAGATAAAAGTAAGATGTGTTGGCATACTTGTGCCAGGTATTTCTCAGATGTATTCATTCTGATCAGGGACATCTTTACCCTGTTAAAGTTTGTGTCTATAAAGTTCTGCTCATCGGTTGTTTCAGCTGGACCAGGTCATGAACCCAGACCTTTGCCATATGGATTACATCCGCCTCCCCACACCGTGGACCCATACCATCTCTACCATCCGGGCTCCCGTGAACACCTAGAGATTGAGCTGGAGCGAGAAAAACGGGAGAGAGATGCCAGGGAGAGGGAGTTGAGGGAACGGGAGCTGAGAGAGCTTGAACTAAGGGAAAAGATAAAGAATGAGATCGAAATGAAGCCACCTGGTGAGTAATACAGGTGCATGCATTCAAAGATAGGGTGATCTCATGTTGATGGTACAGAAAAAAAAATCAGCAAATATCAGTAATTATCACAGCTCTTAGTAAAACTTGACAATATAGATGGTCAAGGATTATTGTTGGGAATTTTCTTTATTGGCATTTCAAAAAACTGAAAGAGCTCAGTACGAAAAGTAACAGTTGGGTATTCATATGGCAGTAACTCATACAAATCTCATTATAATATTTGCTAACTGGAAGTACTAGTGAAACAACTATGAGTGAGATATCTGAGAAAGTAAGAAAAAGATACAATAACAAGGCCACTGCCACAGCGGTTATCTCTCACCTTAGAATGGAGAACTAAAGGAGATATAAGGCCTTTGTAGTAAGATAACCCCACTTGACATTGAAGAAGGGGTCAAACTTTCCTAGCCATATATATTTTGTGCATATTTGATGAACCTAGCTCCAGTATTTCAAGTTTTAGAGCATCTTAATGATTTTTAAATAATTGGCTATGGCAGCCATTTTGTTTTTCAAAATAAACCCAAAATTTTTCTCAAGCAAAATATTTGAAGGCCAGGACTTTTGATGGTCTGTCTTTATATTCTGAAGCCATAGCACCAATAATAAGGGTGATATAAGGACATTTTAGTGTGATAACCCCATATTTAACCTTGAAGCAGGGGTCAAAGGACAAATTCAACACCTGGAAAAGATTCCCAGCCCATGACTTCCTACAACTTGTTTTCACATTCTGAAACTCTAAGAGCAATATTAGGGGAGATATAAGGCCTTTTTAATAGAATAACCCCGTTTGACATTAAACGTGTGATATGGCAGCCATTTTCCTTTTAGAACTAGGTCAAAATTACTACCAGGCTAGCTTTTCTAGCCATATATCTTTCTTTTCTAGAACAACTTTATGATTTTTAAACAGTTGGCTATGGCGGCCATGTTGTTTTTAGAAAATGAGGCCAAAATTTTGCAGAGACAGGTTTTTGTAGCCATAAACATTCCCTGCAAATTTGATGATATGTTTATAAATGAATGAGATGTTAAAACCAGGTCACACTGTGGCGACTTTTAGTGGCAAATATGCACGATCCTGAAATTCTTCCCTGTTGGTAGCAAATTCTTGGTCCATCTTCACTGTTCTCCACCATTCTCCATGGATCGTCGTCTAGCTACGACAGTTTCAAACTGTTCAAAACTATCGCCGGTATTCGCCGATTCGTGGCCATTTTTTAGTTCGCCATTAGAATTCGCCACTATTGGTAGCAGATTCTTCTACATCATAGCTCTGTGGTAGGACATTCTCCAGCAAATCGTACTACCTTCTTGTTCTCAGTAAATTCGCCAAATATTCTTCCTTGTTCTCAACTGGTTCTTCCTTTGTCGTAGAAGATTCCTCAAGTATCGCATTCATTCTCCCCTACTTGTAGCTGATTCGTGGGTAAATTCGCCAGATATCTTCACCAGTTCGTAGGGTATTCTTTGTATATTCTTGCTTTGTCTCAGGACATTCGAAAGGCAGCATCATAGAGGGGTCGTAGAAGTATGAAGATCTTTTATCACGTGACTACACTTTCCCACTTTTTTTTGGCGAATTCTGGCGAATTTGAAGTCGCCTCTGTTCTTCTATATTCGCAGATATGACCTGTACAGTGTTGAAAGTGACGTGAAACCCCAAATAAATAAATAAGATATCATCGTAGCACCCTCGCCACTGTGTGACCTGGGCATTAAGGTTTAAGTTAAAACCTGACAAACGGACGCACGGACGCATGCACAAACAGGCACACGTATGGAAGGCGTTTACAATGTCTCGACCACAACCTATGCTTTTTATGGTCTGTCTTTACAATCTGAAGCCATAGCACCAATAATAAGGGAGAAATAAGGACGTTTTAATGTGACAACCTCATTTAACCTTGAAGCAGGGGTCAAAGGTCAAATTTAACACCTGGAAAAGATTCCGAGGCCATGACTTCCTACAAGTTGTTTTCATATTCTGAATGTCTAGGAGCAATATTTGAGGAGATACAAGGCCTTTTTAATAGGATAACCCCGTTTGACATTAAACATGTGATATGGCGGCCATTTTGTTTTTTGAACTAGGGAAAAATTACTATCAGGCTAGCTTTTCTAACCATACAGCTTTTGTGCAAATTTGATGAAGCTAGCTAGAATATTTCAAGATTTAGAGCACCTTTACGATTTTCAAACAATTAGCTATGATAGCCATTTTGTTTTTCAAAATGAGGCTAAAATTTGTCAGAGACAGGTTTTCTTAGCCATAAACATTCCCTGCAAATTTGGTAAAGATACCTTCATAAGTGAATGAGATACTAAGGTTTATGCAAAAATGTGTCGAACGGACGGACAGACGCATGCATGCACGGATGCAGGGACGGACAGAAGGTGTTTTATAATAGATGAAAATAATAATTAAGTTGACAAACCTCACTGAAAGATAAATTCATGTTATGTATCGAAATCAAATGAGTATTTTTAATAGTTTTTTTTTTGCAGTACTTGGTGCCCTAGTTTGTACTAATCAGTATCTAAACATGGTTAGTGCATTTTTAAATAAAACCTGGTTATCATTTCACAGACCCATACCAAAGTGAGTAATAAAGTAGATACCGTAAATGACCTATGTAGCACACAGTGCGCAAAGGAAAGACTATTTTTATTCAATATTTGGTGGAAAAAAGTTCCTCTTTTAGCGCACCCATCATGAAACACTTTCCGGGATGAAGTATAGGTCAATCCAGTAAGAATACCAGTGTTCTGACATTTAGAATCTACTAAAAATACCCACTTCCTGTAAATATGGTGTTAGATAAAAACAAATTCGAAAGTCATGACAAGAATGTCAATTTAAAAATACGTACAATATATAAAAAATATGTGGACATTTTGCACTGTTACCGATGATATTGCTGGAAAAAAGAGGTAGGGTGCGGTTACAAGGGCGGATGTGCTAAATAGGTCATTTACGGTATGTTGTCAATGTAGAAATTGGGTACTTTATGACCATTATAAAGGATGGGACTTCCAGCGGATAATGGACGGGTGTGGTTGTCTCTCACAGTTATGCTATGACCACAGGCTTAACCTGAGCTTAAAACAGCAGTCTTAACTTTAAGTCAAAGTGCAGACTAAGTCCTTTTGTGAAACCAGCCCTTGGTAACTATACCAGCAAGCATTTTTCCAAAACAGAAAAATCTTCCCCAGGTTGAACTTGTGTTCTGTGCAGTGTTTGGATATCTAGGAAAACTTTATAAGGTCTCGTCCTTTTTTTCAAACTCCCCCACAACCCTGAACTAAAACCAGGGTGTATCCAGTCATGGCAAACCTGGAAAAGTCATGGAATTCCATTTTTTCCAGGCCTGGAAAAGTCATGGAAATTGACTCCAAGTTTTGGAAAATTCATAAAAAGTCTCTGGAAATTAAAAGGCATCCTCTCGCGAAACGGCATTGTTCCTTTCTTTCATCCAGCATTTCAATACAAGGATACGTTTATGTAATCAGATCAAATTTTGGTGTCTTCCACATCCTCCTCTACTGTGACTGGAACCTTGTGCATGGTTCTCAAAGGCTAAACTGGCGGGAGATTGTGGCCCCGGTGGTAGCTCGTGACCTTGGTACATGTCTCTTTCATGCCACGAAGCATTTAAAAGGTCCTTGATTTTAAAGCTTTGGTCATGGAGAAATCATGGGAAAGTCATGGAAAAAATATTGAAATTTAGTGGATACACCCTGTATAAAATGCATTTTCCATTCATCTTATAGCCATAGACTCAGACATAATTTAACCCTTGCAGGTGAAGAAATGTGTGATTCCCTGAAAGAAATTCACTCTAAAAGCAACAGTGCTGTTCACACACTTGCTATTGTTTAGATGTACTCAATTAATAAACTTTTTTTAAGAGTTGTTTTAATGATACCTTATGCTTGCTGCAGATGTTACATGAATGATAAATGGATAGTAAACATGTGATGTAACTGATAGTGCACTTTTTTCGTAATTACACTACGTATGAAACGGTTTTTAATCTTTTTAAATGGTCTTAAAAAGTCCAGAAATTGGGAGAAAAAATGTGATCTCAGAGGGGAAAATATAATATTACATCTGCGGCTTTGATGATAAGTGCATCAAAAGTTTGTAATTCTGTGTAATTTTATAAGCTTTAATAACTTTGAAGCATTTTATTTTGATGACAATCTGAAATGAGGGTATTAAAACCAGAAGCTATGGATCATATAATGCAATGTTTTAAGGGCAAATACAACAAAGATATTTCAGTAAGCAGATTGCAATATAGGGTATAATTCTCCTATAAAAGTTAACCAGAGGCTGCATTCACCAACAAGACTGAGATTTTAAGTATTAGTTAGATTTCTATTGAGAAATTGTGAGACCATATTCATGAGTATTTCCCAACTCTAAGGTAACCTTCAAATCTGTACAAAGATATTAAGTTAGGCTAGAAGCTACATGGGTGAGACAGGAATACATTGTATGAACAAATATACCTTACCTTATAGCTTTTTCCTTACTTAATTCTAAGGTGACCTTATATAACTAGTGTTTCATGAATACCAATTCCAAAAAACCTTACTCAAGTGAAAAGCCTTCCATTGTTGAATACGGCCCCTGAAGTAAGCTCAGTTTGCTGTTTTTGGCTGATCAGAGTTTTGTACCTATCCCACCCGTACCAACGTTACTGTTTCAATTTTTCATCTCATACATCATGATGATTATTTTTCTCTTTGAAGCTTTAAAGAAAAAATCTGAACAGATGTTTCTTTAGTAAAGTTAGTGGCATAAACCCCTCTTAAAAGTTAAAAATCTATTGTATACATACTATACAAGTACACCCCTCCTTTTAAGTACTTCAAACTAAAATTGAATGGAGCTTATCCTTCTCTTCAGTTAAAAAAACCCAGTTTATACAGAGTTTAAGAATTTGTATATGATAAAAAAGACATATATAACTTTCTGCTTCACATCTAATAAAAATCCAGGCTTTTATCTGATGACACAACAACCTACAGAAAGATTTTAAGTTATTTTTGAAAGTAGCTCTTATGCCAAGTGACAGTGTGTCCAAAGGTGACAACCTTTATAGACAGAATAAGAGAGTAAATGTTTTCCAAGTAACTCAATATGCCATTCAGGTGGGGATTGACATCTACAAATGGATTTTTTGGTCTTAGCTCGTGTTTCCCTTATGTTGATCACCAATATTTCCATACACTGGGTTGCATACTTACTAACATTGAATTCGTTACTTCTATTTGTGGGAAATATCATAAGAAAATAATGATTTCTTTGACAAGAACTTAAAATAAGAAAAGAACTTTCAACACAGTGAAAATTTTGGGAATTTTACGAATAGTAATGATAAACTGGTTACAATAGTTTCATAGAAAACACAAAACAGATGACCTCAGTATTTTAGTAGTTGACAAAAATGAAATTGTTATTTATAAAAAAACTTTACAGAAAATACTTTTTAAGGCTGTTGTAATAGATTAATTTTTTCATGATGATGGTCTTATTTCCTAACAGATTTTGATGATTCTTTGGCCTGTGTGTACAGTAACATAATTATAAAAATTTATTGCACAAAATACCTTCAACTTATCCTCACAAGTGCTATGTGTTGGTGAGAGCAAACATCCCTGACCAACCCATATATTTAAATATTCTTGTCAGTATCTCTGTGCATACCCTCTCTGTGCATGTGCCACATCCTCCAGTCTCTCTATCGGATTCATATTAATTCATATTTATCTGTGAGTTATTTGCTGACTCTAGAATTGATGTTTTTAATTACATGAAGGCAAAACTAGGCCCAGCTTTTGGTGTTGGTGATATACATCCAGGTATCATTGTGTATAAGGAAACACTTCCCAAAAAAATAGTTAATAAAAGCAGTAGAATCGTAGGTGTTTATGATCTGTAGTCGTTGATTGATATTGAGGAAACATCCACTTAGACTTGGGAGGTTCTTTCTTGAAAAGAACCAAAAAATCAAGAGTTTGTAATTTAATACCTCGGAGTAAAATGTGCAGAAATGAGGGGCACTTGACAGAGAGCTCAGGGTTAAATTGAAGGATTTTGTGTCATGTTTGTCAACTCTAATTCAGCAGCATGATGTATGTCATGATAAAGAAATTGTCCCCTCAAACCTGCTTCCAATAACAGTCTAGGGTCTTTGAAAATCAAGCCTAATTACGTCTGTATGACATGAGAAGCCCTTTTTACAATGTCTTGGTTTGTTGATTCTGTATAAGATCATCTTCTACTTGACAGTGATGTAAAGTCTCAGTTATATATGTTGTTATTATATGTTATTATTATTATTATTATTGTGCCATGCAATAATTGTCTGTCTGCATATGCTTTTGTGTGTAATGTGTTTACAGTTTCATGCTTTATATAAGTGGGCATGAATACATCACAATAAAAACCATGTGGTCACAGAACAAGGCCTTTCTATGACACAAAAATGTAATTCCAGTTATTTACAAACTATTGACACTACAACAAGTCATTAAATAACATATAAGGACTTTAGTAACTCAAAAACAACCAAATGAATGGGAAGGTAGTTTAGCTAAGTTCAATTGAACATGTTGTGGGGAAATCTGCTGAACTCTATAATTGTATCACATAAGTAAGCTTTCCTTCGTAACTTAATTACTGAAGCAGTGCTTGTAATGTACATTCCTTGTAGGCTTTGAGCGGCCACCCAATCACATGGATCTGTACTTGGCGGAGGCATTGAAGCGGTTACCAACTGCTGGTCACATGCCCCAGGCCCTGCCCGCAGGTCTGCCCCACCACAGCTTACCTGGAATGCACCCACAGGTTAGCCTGGCTGCAGAGATTATCGGTAGAGAGAGGGAGAGACTGGAAAGACATGGTAAGAATCGTAATCGTAGTACTGTGTAGTGGGTAAATCATTTGGCTTTGAGGATATCGATATGGAATGCAAAAATATTTCAATATCTACTGATATCAGGGGGCTGAGATAGTCTACTAAATAGTCCGAATCTGAGAAACCAAAAAAGATTTAGTTCTGCATATCCCTATCTGCTAAGAGGAAGTGTAAAGCAATTAAAACATAATAGTTTTCATGAAAAATGACCAAAACCCGAGATAAAAGTATACAATTTCTTCAGATTTAGGCTTTATTTTAAACATTTGCAGTGTAAGATTACAGTTTTAATTAAAAATGGCAATATTGATATACCTTTTTAGACATCGATATTGTTAACCCTGTCTCAAAACAATAAATATCATCAATATCGATAAACAATGTACCCACTAGTACTGTATAATCGTTTACAATTTAGGATGAACTGTTAGGTACCTATACATACTAGTGAAATTATGATGGTTTTAAAACTGGATATTGGATATTGTTTTCACCCATGGTGGGCGGGCGGGCGACAGGAAAAAGTTTGTCCGGGCTGTATCTCAGAAACCGTAAGGTGTAGGGAGTTGATACTTGGTAGGGACATTGGTTAGGATGTGTAGGTGTGCAACGTCATGGTGTGACCTTGGTTTGACCTTGCCGCAGTGACCTTGAGTTTGAAAATCTTGTCCGGGCTATATCTCTGAAACCGTAAGGTGTAGGAAGTCGATACTTGGTAGCGACATTGGTTAGGGGGTGTAGGTGTGCAACTTCATGGTGTGACCTTGATTTGACCTTTGACCTTGCAGTAGTGACCTTGACCTATAAAATCTTGTCCGGGCTATATCTTGGAAACCGTAAGGTGTAGGAAGTTGATACTTGGTAGGGACATTGGTTAGGGGGTGTAGGTGTGCAACGTCATGGTGTGACCTTGATTTGACCTTGCTGTAGTGACCTTGACCTATAAAATCTTGTTCGGGCTATATCTCGGAAACCGTGAGGTGTAGGAAGTTGATACTTACTAGGGACATTGGTAAGGGAGTGTAGGTGTCCAACGTCATGGTGTGACCTTGATTTGACCTTTGACATTGCCATAGTGACCTTGACCTATAAATTCTTGTCCGGGCTATATCTTGGAAACCGTAAGGTGTAGGAAGTTGATGCTTGGTAGGGACATTGGTTAGGGGTTGTCGTAGTGACCTTGACCTTTAAAATCTTGTTGCACCTTTGGGTCTGTCTTTTGATGCAGATTAAGCACTGTTAAAGTCATATTAGAATTCATTAAGAATTTTACTGTTACAACTTCCCATTGTAACAGATGGAATTTCATCAAGTGAGCCACAGATTTTGCTCCAACACCACACATAAGCATTCATTGAATGTATTACCACTTCTGTATGCATGGTAATATTCAAAACATCTAAACCATAATTTGGCCATGCCAGATGTAGATAAAGAGTGTCGTGATGTTTAGTTTACTGATTAATGCTGTCATCTTGTTATTGAATTGTCTTGTTTTAATACTTCATTTTTACATGCATTATCTTTCTCTTAGACATTATTTTTTCTAAACATTGGTTGGACCTTTATATAACTGACAGTGCTCTGAAAGTATCCTGAACTTTGTACTGATACAGTACTTCTATATCTCATGGTGTTAAAAATATTTCCCTAGGCTGTGGGGTACAGGCATCTCTGATGCTATTTTTTAAAAGATCTAACTTCATATCAGGTTAACGACTTGTGGTCAAGTCCAAGGCTGAGTAAATTAGGTCACCAGGGGTCAAAGAATAACAAGTATATTGCTTCAGTTATTGTAACTCCTTACATGTTGCATTCTATTTATGGTGTATGTGGCAATCATCTAACAGCTAGCTATACTTAACAACAAGTGTTTTCATATGGTTGGCATATATACATTTTGGTGTATTGTACATTTTAAAAAAAATTTTGAAAATTTCCTGGAATTTATCATTGCAAACATATAAGAGAGTTTACTGAAATTTAGGATCGAATGATTTAGGCCTCGACTTTGGGTCATAACTTATTCTCTGTATGTTCTCTTCTTTTCACCAGGTATCCCAGCGGCTCACCTACCAGATCACGTTATTGCCGAGCGTTTGGCCGCAGAGCGCCTTCAGGCGGAACGTCTGTCTGCATTGACAGCTGCCACTGACCCTCTGCTACGTCTGCAGACACCGGGAGGAAATCCACATCCACATCCGCATGCACCACCACACCTTGCAGGTTCGCAGCACACACATACACACTCGCACACTCACTTACACCTACACCAGCCCGAGGTCCCCAATGTACTGGCAGGCTCGCTGCCCGCACTGCCACCTCATCTACCACTGGGTAAGCAGCTGCTTCTTGTGTGCTGGCCCAAGGGGGGAAGGGGCGTTGTTGGGGGGTGGGGGCTGGTGTTGGAAGATGGATAGGAGTGGGGGGTTGTCGGAAGTGTAGGGCATAGTGGATTAAGTGAAAGTGCCCTCGGGGGGGGGGGTTATCACAACGGGTTATCTATATAGCAGTAACTGTCTGAAGTCTAGGTGTCCTTGTTTTAGTATTTTACCAACTGGACATACAAGTAAAAGATGCATGGCTGTTCGCGCACAGATTTATCGAACAAAAAAAAAATTTTTTTTCATTTTAATTCACGTCAAATGTCTTTGAAAACATAAATTATGTGAAAAACGAATATTAGGTAGATAATTCCAACTTAAAATTAGGTTTAATCCCATGTTATATATCACATTTCCATCTTTACTCAGGAGTGTAAATGGTTATCGACATTGGCAGGAGGCTGGAATTGTGTTCAAGGGAGTAATAATACTGATAGAGACGTAGGTGAGCGACAACATGGTTTAACCTTGATTTGACCTTGCCGTAGGGGCCTAGTCACATTTAAAATTTGTCTGGGCCATATCTCAGTAACTATAAGATGTAGAAAGTTGATTCTTGGATGGGTCATTGGTTGGGTAGTGTAGGTATGCTAAGTCATGGTGTGATCTTTAACCTTGGCCCTGCCAAAGTATGTTTACCTACCATAATTCAGACATATTTCTCTTATGACAAATAAAGATGGATTGCTTTAACTGATTATTGTATCCACCGGAAGCATCCGGTGGATACTTTGGTTTAGCGTCCGCTACGCCGCCGCCGCCGCCGTGCGTAGAGATTTTCGGCGTTAACGCTCTAGGAGGAAAACAACAGCAGCTAGGTTCACCAAATTTGCAGGATATCTTCATTGGGGGGTAAGCTTCTCTGGGAAGGAAAATAGCCTCATTCTGAAAAACAAGATGGCCGCCACGGGCATTTCTTTGAAAATAATCTACATTTTTCTACTGGCTGTTCCTCATAGGTAGAAGGTTGAATCTCTTCATAGGTGATATGTATGACACATATACATGTCCTCTACAACCTTGCACACATTTGACCTTGAAGCTCCTAATTCAAGGTCATCCACGGAGTGCCGAAGTAACCCACATAGCGGACTTTAAAAGTGCCTATATCTCCCTTATTATTGGTCCTAGAGGTTTGCAATGTGAAGCCAACCTATAGGAAATCATGTGCTGCGAATCTTCTGATGTGGTCAGATTTGACCTTGGACCCCTCCTTCAAGGTCAAACGAGGATAGCAGAACTTAAAAGTGCTTATAACTCGCTTATTATCGATCCTAGAGGTTTGGGATGGTAAACCAACATATAGGAAATCATGGGCTGGGAATCTTCTGGCGTGGTTGGATTTGACCTTGGGACCCTCCTTCAAGGTCAAACGAGGACATCCAAACTTAAAAGTGCTTATAACTCGCTTATTATTGGTCCTACAGGTTTGGGATGGTAAACGAGCATATAGGAAATCATTGGCTGGGAATCTTCTGGTGTGGTCGGATTTGACCTTGGGCCCCTCCTTCAAGGTCAAACGAGGATAGCCAAAGGTAAAAGTGCCTATAACTCTCTTATTATTGGTCCTAGAGGTTTGGGATGGTAAACCAACATATAGAAAATCATGGGCTGGGAATCTTCTGGTGAGGTCGGATTTGACCTTGGGCCCCTCATTCAAGGTCAAACGAGGACAGCCAAACTTAAAAGTGCTTACAACTCGCTTATTATTGGTCCTAGAGGTTTGGGATGGTAAACCAACCTATAGAAAATCATGGGCTGGGAATCTTCTGGTGTGGTCGGATTTGACCTTGGGCCCCTCCTTCAAGGTCAAACGAGGATAGCCAAAGGTAAAAGTGCCTATAACTCTCTTATTATTGGTCCTAGAGGTTTGGGATGGTAAACCAACATATAGAAAATCATGGGCTGGGAATCTTCTGGTGAGGTCGGATTTGACCTTGGGCCCCTCATTCAAGGTCAAACGAGGACAGCCAAACTTAAAAGTGCTTACAACTCGCTTATTATTGGTCCTAGAGGTTTGGGATGGTAAACCAACCTATAGAAAATCATGGGCTGGGAATCTTCTGGTGTGGTCGGATTTGACCTTGGGCCCCTCCTTCAAGGTCAAACGAGGATAGCCAAAGGTAAAAGTGCCTATAACTCGCTTATTATTGGTCCTAGAGGTTTGGGATGGTAAACCAACCTATAGGAAATCATGGGCTGGGAATCTTCTGGCGTGGTCGGATTTGACCTTGGGCCTCTCCTTCAAGGTCAAATGAGGACAGCCAAACTTAAAAGTGCTTATAACTCGCTTATTATTGGTCCTAGATATTTGGGATGGTAAACCAACATATAGGAAATCATGGGCTGGGAATCTTCTGGTGTGGTCGGATTTGACCTTGGGCCCCTCCTTCAAGGTCAAATGAGGACAGCCAAACTTAAAAGTGCTTATAACTCGCTTATTATTGGTCCTAGAGGTTTTGGTGCATTGTCTTTCGGTGGATACAATTTGCATCGGTTCTCCGATGCGCTAGGTCTTGTCATATGTACTTTTACTTAATTGTGCTATTTCTATTGGTAGCTATACTTCAATTTATAAATTTTACAGCTAATATATTTACTGACATTTTCTCTCTCTTAAGCATCATTTTCTCCACAAAGATTATTTGGACCTTTACATAACTGGCATTGTTTGCTGTGAAAGTCCCCTAGTCTTTGTACTGTTTCACTTCTTGTATATCTCATGGTGTTGAAAACTATTTTCCCCAGGCTGTGGCGTACGGTGCTGTTTTTTCACTCTTCAACCAAAATCAGATGACAAGTAAAATTGCAGTGTCATTTTGTATATGTTAGACCGGAGAATCAGATATATGTTGACAAAAAAATGGCACAACAAAACCCCAAATTAGATGTCGGATGTCATAAGCCTCATACCTGTGTGCATACACTTAGGATGCTTACTTCTGCATCACATGTAGCAGAGAATTGAGGGATTTTAAATGTTCATTGACCCTTCAACTTTGGGCTATAAGGAGGGCTTATTGTAGGCTGATTTTCTTACCTTGTATAACTTCAGGTACTACTGTCATTTTTTGGTCAAGCACTCCCAATTACAGGGCCAATTTAACATTAATTAATTGTATCCACCGGATAGCATCCGGTGGATACTATGGATTTGACTTCGTTACGCCTACGCCGCCGCCGTCGTAGTGTGTAGAGAGATTTCACCGTTACCGCTCTAACGAAAAAAAATATTATAGCTAGCCTTCTCAAATTTGCAGGATATATTCATAGCCATAAAATCTTTCCTGGGAATATTTTTGGCCTCATTTTGAAAAACAAGATGGCCGTGACGGGCGTTTTTCGACTTTAAACAAGGACTTTTGGTGGCCCTCTAGAGCAAAGGGTATTATAGGTAGAGATCTCAAATTTGCAGGATATATTCCTCATTATAAAATCTTGACTGGGAATATTTTTGGCCTCATTTTGAAAAACAAGATGGCCGCCACAGGCATTTCTTTGCAGTCATGAAAAGTGCTTATATCTCCCTTATTATTGGTCCTAGAGGTTTGGGATGGTAAACCCACCTACAGGAAATCATGGGCTGGGAATCTTTTGGTGTGGTCAGATTTGATCTTGGACCCCTCCTTCAAGGTCAAACGAGGATAGCCAAACTTAAAAGTGCTTATAACTCGCTTATTATTGGTCCTAGAGGTTTGGGATGGTAAACCAACCTATAGGAAATCATGGGCTGGGAATCTTTTGGTGTGGTCGGATTTGACCTTGGACCCCTCCTTCAAGGTCAAACGGGGATAGCCAAACTTAAAAGTGCTTATAACTCGCTTATTATTGGTCCTAGAGGTTTAGGATGGTAAACCAACCTATAGGAAATCATGGGCTGGGAATCTTTTGGTGTGGTCAGATTTGACCTTGGACCCCTCCTTCAAGGTCAAACGAGGATAGCCAAACTTAAAAGTGCTTATAACTCGCTTATTATTGGTCCTAGAGGTTTAGGATGGCAAACCAACCTATAGGAAATCATGGGCTGGGAATCTTTTGGTGTGGTCGGATTTGACCTTGGGCCCCTCATTCAAGGTCAAACGAGGATAGTACACAAAATCATGTGCTGGGAATCTATTGCTGTGGTCGGATTTGACCTTGGACCCTCCATCAAGGTTAAACGAGGATAGCCAAACTTAAAAGTGCTTATAACTCGCTTATTATTGGTCCTAGAGGTTTGGAATGGTAGACCAAAATCTAGGAAATCATGGGCTGGGAATCTTTCTGTGTGATCGGATTTGACCTTTGGCCCCTCTTTCAAGGTTAAATGAGGATTGCCAAAATTAGTCTTTATATCTTGCTTATTCGTATTCCTAGAGGTTTGCAGTGTCACACCAACCTATAGGAATTCATGGGCTAAGAATCTTTTGATATGGTCAGATTTCACGTTGGGCTTCTCCTTCAAGGTTAAGCGATGTTACAATGGCTTTGGTGAGTTTTCTTCTGGTGGATACAATTTGCATCGGTTCTCCGATGCGCTAGGTCTAGTTTTAATTTGAAGGTGGTTACATGTACATTCTTCAAGCAATTTTTAAATCTAGACAGTTTGTAAGGGACCAAGGATTTCTTTACCATTCATGGGGATTTAGAATCTTGCCAGAGGTCCTTGAGGTATTAGGAAATATTCCCTGGAGTGGTGTGGACCCCTTAGGAGAGAAATGAGAAATTGTGGTTGGTATAGGTTTGTTCATTACCCTGGGGGAAGTTCTACCAGTGTAACATCTGCCTCAGGAAAAATAACAATTTGCTGTTTGTCAAATAAATGTTTTAGGGGTTACTGTTGCTTTATAATCCACAAAGCACCTGTTTTTGTGTGGTGATGGCCCAATCTGCCTGAATTTAATTTCTTTTTTTAAAGAAAGAGTTTTTTTGGTGTTAGGTTATGTTTGTTATGTTGTGTATGTACCTGTTTATTTGAAGGTGAAGGTTAATACATTAAAAAAATTCTCCTGAGTTTTCAGTCTAATGTTCAGTGATGCTTCTAGAGCGCAGGATACGCGATATCTCGCGAGTTTTAGTACTAGCCCGCAATTCGGTATATTCGGCGCGTTCGGTAGAAGACGCGATCCCGCATGTTTACAAAATGGAGGGGCACCGATCGTTTCGCGAGAATCCTTTATTTTATCATCATGAAGGCTATATTTGGTCGTTTTTTCAGTGAAAAATGTTATTTCATATGAAAACAAAACGGACACTACAGTTTGAAAGTGGATGATGCAAACGTCAGATACCAACAACAATACTGTTAACCAGTTCATACATCATGTGTGTTACCTCATATCTTCTCATGAATATTAATGAGTTGGGAGCTATGGCCGTGAGTTCTCAAGTTTAAGGTGTTAGATATTGTTAAGGGTTCGATTTTATCAAATATTGCTAGAAAACCCCAATTGAAATAGGAAATCTATGACCTCATATCATCTCATGAATATTAATGAATTGGGTGCTATGGCCATGAGTTCCTCATTTTATTGCGCTACAATAGCTTACCATGTGGGACTGAATGCTTTACTGGTTGCCGCGAGGCACAGATGACCAACGCTCGAGAAAAACAAGCATGTAGTTGGTTCGGCCTCATAGGTTGTCGTGACGTCATCACTTCCTGTGTATCAGCCTCCTTTTCGTTGGTCGCCGCCATATTGGATGCTCTGCTAAGTTTTCAAAGCTGTTTTCTATTATATCTCTGGATATATTGTTTGTCATTCGTCCATAATTCGGCTTTTCCTTTATTTAGCAGTATAGAATCTTATACCCAATTTTCAGCACTTCCGGTGCTGTATTTTGTCAGTTTTTTAACGTCTTCTTAATTCACGTGTTGTGTGCTCGCCACTACACTAGTACTGCTCGATTCTACGGTTCGGAGTATTTCATATTTTATTGCATTAAAACATGGCCACCGCCCACCAGTCTTCTAAAGATAAACCCAGATCCAGCAAATGCAATCATTTCTGTCAGCCATTCGACAGTCATGGCTATTGCCCCTCCTGCAGAGATGCAGGGAAGGGCGATGATCTGTGTGTTACAAAAGCTGGTACTTGTCAAATCTGTGCGTCTTTCACAGACGAACAGTCCACTAAAATTGCTAATAGAAGACGATACAAGAAAAAACATCCCACTTCACAGGCATCGGACAAAGATCGGGACGAGGTACTTGGCGATTCTTTTGAATCGTTTTCTGGATCGCAAGCCGAACTTGAGGCTGCGGCTGATCATTTGTTTACTTCACCTCCACGTCCCAGACCCTTATCTTTCGATCCTTTGCCTCTTACTACACCAGGGCGTACTGTTCCTCCCACTCCCAGTACAGCCTTACATCATGAAGTCCATTCTTCTGTAGAAAAGTCTTTGGACCAAAAATTTGATCAGAAATTTGGTGTTTTTCAAGCCAACATCTATGATGCCCTTAAATCTATGCGTGAAGATTTCCTAAAATCTCAACAAGGGCTGGCTGATAAGATCGCCTCTTCGGCTGTTCGCACCGAACCTCAGACCTCTGTCAGTGCTTCAGAACCCATGGATATTGAATATGGCCCTTCTCTTCCTTCTCGCCTTCAGGCCGAGCAAGGTTCGGACGTTCGTCTTAGCTCTTCCGAACATACACAGTCTGTTCGCCCCAAGACGCCCACTCACAAGGTTAGCCATGCTCCAATCTCAGGTTCGGGATCTGATTCCGATCATGATCGCCCTTCATATTCTAGACCTAAAAAGCACTCTGACAAGTCTAAACATAAGTCAAGGTCCGCATATTTGCCCTCATCGTCAGGGGAGGATCAGTCCCCTAGACGTAGACACAGGTCCCCCAAGCCCCAGAGAATGGCCTCTGATGATCAGGAACATCCTCAAATTGACCTTGATCCGCCCTACTATAGGGATGTGGCTCTGGCTGACATCCCAAATCAATATGCGGAGGAGGTAGATACTTTTCGACGTATCCTCAAATTACCTGATCCGAGGGATTCAGTCCCCAGACCTGCTACTGCTATCATAGGTATCGATGACGAGGTGGCCGTCCAAGAGCTGAGACCTACGGGTCCATCAGCTATGTTGCCCCTCAACTCTGGTATAAGAGATGCCTTTGACAAATTCAACAATGACTTTATGGCTGCAAACCTGGCAGAGGGCAAATACCCAAAGCCCCCCCCCTTCCACTTCTAAGTGGTACAAGGTTGGACAACCTTGTTTTTCGGAGAAACTCCAAGATTTAAATGCAGACTTTGCCAAGATCTGTATATCTCCTAAACCTTCGGGGGCCCCTTTAGGCAAGGTCCCACTCTCTGTCCTCAAGGACTTAGAACAACAGGCAAGGTACAATCTAACCACATTGAATTTCACGACCACTTTTGCCAAGACATCCTCCTCCTGCAACTCTACCATGAGGAGGTGTCGTTATGGACTAAAAGAAACCTTCAAGAAGGTCAAGTCCCAGGTCAGGAAAGGTGCCGACCCTGAAAAAGCAGTAAAACGTGGTTATGATGAGGCCTATGACTACTTTGATCTCTGGGAGAAGACCCTCACTATTCAATATAAGGCCATAACCTGCCTGAGCAAATCCCTTGCCCATATTTTACAAAGGGAACTTTACACAATGGCAACTTCCGGCTTGCTTAGACGCGAAGCCGAAATGTCCCATCTGCAGCCACAATTAGGGGAAACCAGACGTCAAGAGCTCAGGAATTCCTCTCTCTGGACTCGTTCCCTGTTCAACTCCCAGTCAGTGAAGGCGAGGACTTCCTTCTCAAAAAAGGCACCTCAAAAGATGCTCAGGGTTTCGGACCCTACCAAAATAAGCCCTTTCGTGGTTCCCACCACAATAAGAGAAGAGGCTCCTACAGGAAACGCCCCTTTGGGGGCAATTCCTCCCAAAGCAGCAACTATTCGTTTCCCTCTTCTAGAGGAAAACCAAACTTCAGAGGCTCCAGGGGTCGTTTTCGACCCCACAACAAAGGAAAAGGGCGTGGAAACCCCTCTTCCCAATGACTCCTATCAAGCCTCAATCAATCCACCAGTAGGAGGTCGCCTCCGTTCTTTCAGGAGAGACTGGCACGCAAACAATTGCTCAGCCAACGTGTTAAATATTATCACCAATGGCTACGTTCTGCCATTCCTCTCAAGGCCAAACTTGATAAGATTTCCTCTGATTGTGTCAGAGTACAAGGCCCCTCAAAAAGACCAAGCCTTGGCCGATTGCATCCAGTCTCTCCTGTTAAAGAACGCTATCGAAAGGGTGGAAAATGTAAAATCTCTCGGGTTTTACAGTCGCCTCTTTCTTGTACCCAAGCCTCACCAAAGGTGGAGGCCAGTAATAGACCTAAGCAGGCTCAACACTTTTCTACACGTAGAAAAGTTCAAAATGGAAATGCCAGAGTCCATCAGGACTTCTCTGATTCCGGGGGAATGGGTAGCGTCAATAGACCTGTCGGACGCTTACCTCCACATCCCCATCCATCCAAACTCAAGGAAGTACCTAAGATTTTGCCACAGGTGTTCCAGTTCACCTCGCTCCCATTCGGACTAGCCACAGCCCCCCAGGTATTTACCATGGTCGTAAAAGAAGTGAAGCTCATGGCCCTCAGCAGAGGACTCAGACTTCATCAATACCTGGACGACTGGCTGATCAGGTCTCAGTCCCAGGAGGAAGCATTAGTGAACACTCGGACAGTGGTAGATCTCACCCAGTCCTTGGGATGGATCTTAAACCAAGAGAAATCAGAACTGAAACCAACTCAGGTGTTCTCGTTCGTGGGCTACGAATACCACCTAGATTCAGCCCTTGTAAAACCCACTCAAGAGAGATGGCTCAAACTTCAGGATTTGATCCTACGACTCAAGTCGAAACATGTTTTGACTGCAAGATGTTTGATGTCTCTAATTGGGTTGCTAGCCTCAACGGAGAAGATGGTCCCGGAGGGACGCCTTCACATGAGACCGTTTCAGTTTCACCTGAAAGAGCACTGGAAATTTCCTCAGTCGCTGGACAGCCTCCTTCCCTGGACAGAAGTCATTTCTGCTCATCTGGACTGGTGGCAGAATCCTGCAAAGGTGATGATAGGCGCCGACCTTCATCCCAAAGACCACAGTATCCAACTCTTTACAGACGCCTCAAACGAAGGCTGGGGCGCTCACTTAGAACAAAGTTCTACAAAAGGTCTGTGGTCACCTCAGGAAAAAGGACTTCACATAAACGTCCTAGAATTGAAAGCTGTCTTTCTGGCTTTGAGACACTTCAAAGACCAGTGTCAGGACCAAACAGTGCTAGTTGCCACGGACAACTCAACTGTGGTAGCTTACATAAACAAACAAGGGGGAACACACTCGGCGGAGATGTGCGCACTCCTGTGGAGACTCATGACCTGGTGCCACCACTATCACATAATCTTGAAAGCCAGACACATTCCAGGGTGCCTGAATGTGATGGCCGACCTACTTTCCAGGTCGAACCAGGTTCAGTCGACCGAATGGTCACTCCATCCACAGGTGTTCAAACAGATCTGCCGAAAGTGGTTCACTCCCCACGTGGACCTTTTTGCCACTCATCTGAACCACAAGCTCCCTCTGTACGTGTCTCCTATCCCAGACCCCCAGGCCTGGGACATAGATGCTCTAAACATAGACTGGACGGGTCTCACTGCTTATGCTTACCCTCCAACGGCTCTCCTTTACAGGGTGATCCAAAAAATCAGGCAATGCACCTGCCTGATCATACTAATAGCCCCAGGCTGGCCAGGGATGCCCTGGTTCTGGGACCTAGTGCAGCTCTCAACAGAGATCCCTCTGCAACTCCCGGTGTCGACAACACTCCTCAAGCAGTCCCACAACTTCGTGTTCCACAGCTCCCCGCAGCTCCTCAACCTCCACGCCTGGTCTCTAGGAGTGGACCACTCCAAGAACAAGGCTTCTCTGTGGAAGTGGCAGAGAGAATTGCTGCACCTCAGCGGTCTTCAACAAGGAACATCTACAAATCAAAGTGGGCCCTATTTGAAAAATGGTGCAGAGATAATTCGGTGGATTTCTCCTCACCATCTGTGAAGCAAATCTCAGATTTCTTTATGTATCTGTACCAAGACCTAAACAGGCGCCCCTCTACCATTGATGGTTACAGGACAGCTATTGTTGACACTCTGGGCCCTACGGCCCAGCATATTGCCCATAATGAGGACCTTCACAGGTTGCTCTCCAGTTTTCACAGGGATCGCCCCAAGAGTTCCAGAAACCTTCCTCAGTGGAACCTATCTGTTGTCCTCAATGAGCTCACAAAAGCTCCCTTTGAGCCTATGAAAGACACAGACCTCAAACATCTCACTCTCAAGACTGCTTTCTTGCTAGGCTCTGGCCTCCGGCAAGCGCCGCAGTGAAATCCACGCCTGGGTCGCAAACAAAGTATCTAATCTAGGCCAATGGGAAAAGGTAGCCTTGTTCCCTTCATCAGATTTTATAGCCAAAAACCAGCTAGCAAGAGAAGGTTCTCAAAGTGTGTCTCCGATGACTATTCCTGCCTTGACTACCATTGTAGATAGACAATTCAAAGAAGACAGGACCTTGTGTCCTGTACGGGCTTTGAGGTACTATCTGGACCGAACCAAGGACCTGAGAGGGTCCCGGTCTCTTCTTTTCATCTCCTTCAAGAAAGGACATACCTCAGATATCAGACCCGCTACTCTCTCTTCATGGTTGAAACAAACCATTCTACTTTGTTATAAGCAAGCAGACCAGCAAGCCTTGGACTTAGTCCAAGTTAAAGCGCATGACATTAGGGCCTTCGCAGCCTCTAAGGCTTTTTACGGTGGGGTATCGGTGGACCAGATCATGCAAGCGTGTCACTGGAAAGCTCACAACACGTTTACCAATTTTTATCTAAAAGACCTTACTTGGTCGGACAACGACAACAACATGTATCTGGGACCAGTAGTAGCGGCTCAACAGGTCCTAGACCCTTCTCCTCAGTGATGTCTTCTTCGGAAAGAAAACGGGGGGGGGGGGCACGTCCGCTACAGCTAAGCCTTCAGGAGTCTCCCCAGGTCTAGGTATAAGCTACCTCATCAGGGTGTTACAGGTAAGGTCTCACATATTAAATTTACATTAACTTTAAATTCTTGGGACCATAAGGTTGTCTTATAAATAAGGTTGCAAATAGCAATTCTCGAACCTTGACCTCATTTCTGACGTCATAGCCCTTAGGGGTTCTTCCTATCTGTGTACTCCGGGTACACAATCCTCCTTCCAAACACCCTACAGTGTACGACACTGTGTATTCTCATCAGGTTTTTGGCTCTTTACAAGTCCGACCTTCAGGATTGGGACTCTGTAAATGGGACTCAGACTGGAAATTTTTTGGAACTATTTTTTATTACTCTCAATTCGAGAAAAACAACATTCAGACCTTCCAGTCTCAGCTGTAATCCCGCCACCGGGCGGTTGAATTCAGCATTCAGTCCCACATGGTAAGCTATTGTAGCGCAATAAAATTGAAAATTTTAATTACTTAAATGTAGCTTTTATAAGCTACAAGCTTACCATGTGGGACTGAGAAGAGTCCCACCCTACCTCCCCGCTGTATTACAGCTGAGGGGACATGGGTTTAATCTCAACGAAAAGGAGGCTGATACACAGGAAGTGATGACGTCACGACAACCTATGAGGCCGAACCAACTACATGCTTGTTTTTCTCGAGCGTTGGTCGTCTGTGCCTCGCGGCAACCAGTAAAGCATTCAGTCCCACATGGTAAGCTTGTAGCTTATAAAAGCTACATTTAAGTAATTAAAATTTTCAAGTTTAAAGCATTTGGTCTTTCATCGAGGCGTTTCTATTTTAAAAAATATTGCTAGAAAAGTATTGTAGAATATGGCCCCAGGTCTTTAATATTTTTGCATCCAAGCACTGATTTAGATAAGTAATAAAAATTACGCAGTGGTTAAATCACAGGACATCCCGATATGTAAATTACTGGCTAAATGTCGGGTAATAATTTCATTGGTTGATTTTTTATCGTTAATTTTCCGGGAAATCTGTGACCTCACATCTTCTTATGAATATTAATGAGTTGGTGCTACTGCCGTAAGTTCTCGAGTTTAAGGTATTTGATCTTCATTGAAGCTTCCATTTAATAAAATATTGTAAGAAAAACCCTAGAAATCCACGACCTCATATCTTCTCATGAATATTAATGAGTTGGTGCTACTGCCGTAAGTTTTGAGTTTAAAGTATTTGATATTTTTTGAGGCTTTCATTTTGTAAAATATTGCTACAATCCTAAAACAAGACATCCCGTGATATAAAGCACCTCCCTAGATGAAGCACTTCCCGACATATAGCCAAAATGTTACATATCGGGACATCCCGGGACATAACCTTCCCATAAAAATTAATGTGATCTAAGTTGGATCAGTTTCCATCTTCTATTTTTTTTCACAAAGATCCATACAGTAGCATTTGTGTAATCCTGCTAACAAAGATACGGACAGACAAGTGCTTCCGAAATTAATCCCTCTTTGGCGGAGGTACAAGTTCCCATTTTTATTGACCAAGCCCCCATATTTTTCGGACATGAGGGGGAACTGCCCCCACATTTCAAAATTTCTAGAATCAACACTGAATGTTAATACATGAAAAAATTCTCCCAAGTTTTCAGTCTAATGCATTTCTTTTCAATAGCCATCTGGATGTGATGAGGTGAATAAGAAAAATATGTACACAATAATTGATAAAAATATATAACAAGTTCATATTCCAAGAAGTAGCTCATAACTAAGGCTATGACTAAGGTCAAACAATGGGTTTGGGTATCTCTATTACAAGGTTGACGACCCCAATCAGGGAACTTGAAATTTGAATGTAAACCGATTGGAAATAGCAGTCAAATACAGCAGTTGGTACAAACAATTCTCTCGAAAGTAAAATACCACATGACTGTGAAAATAAGGAAAGCTGTGTAAAAGAAATAATAATAAAATTGGGTAGGCAATTTTCAATGCTTATTGGGTTTCGGCCATTGTAACTATAGAAATAAACAATATTTGTATACTTTGGTGTGTGACTACAGCCATTTTGCTAGTTTACTCTCATTTTCTCCACATTGTCAATCCATTTTCAAGTACCCAGTTCCCAGTGTTGCAGCCCTAGATACAATTAATACAGCGTCTTAACAGGGGAGTGGCTAGAAAGAGGACATGCTTTTCTGAAGAGATGGATCTTCAGATGATTTGTAAAACCAGATACAGGGTTTTGAGAAGCTTATTCAGTCATATGCAGTGGAGTCTTTATTCTAGGAACCAATTTTGTAATCTGAATATTCAGTTTCATTATCGCCTCCTAAATGAAGGTTATGTAATTGGCCGTTTACATTAGTCTGACTGGCTGTTTGTTTGCAAAATAACTGGAACAGTTATGTATGGTTATTTTCAGGAAATGTCAACCTCGGACAAAGAATCAATTGCTTAAAATTTTGATGGTAATCTCAATCATCATCTGGATCCAGGAATTTTTTAATGAAATTTTTTTCATTGTACTCATAAGCAATATTGGAGGTGTTGAACCTGGGAGGAGGTTTTGCTTCTCTGAGTACTCTTGTTTTGTTGTTATTACAATAAAACTGATCAGCAAGATTGTTGTCGCATAATGGAATGTTTAGACTTTATAGGAAGTATTTTTAGTCTAAAACAACAGGGAAAACACAAAAAATTATAAGAGTAGAAAGGATTTCTTAATATTAATACAGTAGAACCTCGATTTTCTGAACAGGTTAAATGCTGAAATTATGTTTGGATAAAAGAATGTTCATAAAATTGAAAAGTCATTTCAGTACAAAGCAGTAGGGAATTACAAATTTGAGTGAGTGGAAATAGTCATAAAAATCTAATATTTGGATAAAAGAAGATTGAATAATAGAGTTTTACTGTGTATAGAAAATAGAAGGTCAGAGGTTCGGCTATCTTTATATCATATCTCTATATATTCAGGACATGAGGGTCTGCCCGGCTCCCTGCCTAGTGGTGCCACCCCAGGTCCCTCCCTGCCCCCTCATGACCCCTCCCTGCCTCCAGGGCCCCACCAAGTGCTGGAGGCTGCAGCTCGCCAGTCTGCAGCTGCCTCAGAACTCCTGTACAGAGACCTGCTGAGCAGACAGCAGTACAGTGATCCAGTACTGGCTCATCAGGTGGGTGCTTATTAGTGTTGGTATCGAATAATAATATATATATCAATATCAAACCATATTTTTGCTTTCAGTATCGATCGATATTGAATCTTTTTCGAGAGAGAGCTTCCAAATGCTTTCGCAAGTTTTAGTAGTTTCCCGAAACGTAAACAAATATGGCGTTTCCGCTTTAGCGGTAAGTGAGATTTGACAAAAATGACAGGAAAACTAATATATTTCTCAAATTTTATATTTTATTTGATTGGAAAACAGCTTCATTGCATCTATTAAGTACTATGTTTCGATATTGATATTGTACCCTACATTATCGATATCAGTATATTTAGCATGGATCAATAAATATTTCAATATCGATAAACAATACCAGCACTAGTGCTTTATCTGGTTTTAATATTTTGGTAATTGGTAAAAATTAAATAGCAAAGTTGTTCATGTAATATCTGATCTTCTGGTTTTATTTTGGTTTTGGTAGGTATGAATGAAAAATTGTCCAATGAAGAACTGGTTCATTGCACATTTATGTATCTGTTGTTCCATCAAAACCATTAAATATACAAGTTTGGTGAAATGTCTGCATTATTGGTTTCATATGGAGTAAAAATCTCATGAAGACATTTTAATATTTTCAAATTATTTGTCATGTATGCTCACTTTTGGCATTTTCGAAATACCACTGGCAAGCGTACAAAGTACCAGATTTTGTTCATTTAAGGGCCCTGGAAAACCACTAGTAAATAGTAATTTATTGAAAGAGAAGTAAGTTGTTTTCCATTGGTCAGTGGTTTAAAGTACAGAACCTTGACTAGCTGTTTGTTTGGGTTATCTTCGCCCTTCCAACTATCCATCACAATATAACAGATACAAAGGTTCTAGGCATGACATAAACACTAAATAATCTTAATAAACATGTTCTAGAAATTTATATTGTAAAGTATGGCACATCATAGTTTATATCTTGTGTAATAGAAAAAAATAAAGCAGACCACCATGAAGGTATTGTAAATTATAAAACTCTGTCCATTATATATATATATATATGTATACATCTTTTCGGATGATAGAATTAATTTTCTTTTAAATAACACTTAATTCTGATCTCAGTAATGTTATTCATATTGAGGTAATTGCGATAAAGGTACTTCAAAGACCAGTCGTTTATTCCATTTAGTTTTAATTAACCTTTTTAACTACAGGTGCGAGAACAAAGGAAGAGTTATAAATGCCAATACACCTCTAAAAGTGTTATAAGGCAAGGTGTTCGATCAATGGTTAAGGTACCCAGATAATTTGTGGGTATGTCATTTTTGTTGACATATTATCTCCTCTTGGGTTCTACAGAGGAGAAAATAGGATGATAAATGTGGATCACATTGAACCCTATGTAAACTTCGTTATCCCTCTAACCTTTAATTAACAGTGCTTAAAAAGAGATAGGTCACACCGTCATCTGTCACATCACTGCAAATGTGCAGAGAGATCTGGTCTATATCATTAGTATAATTATTATATATCACTGAGAGAGAGAGAGAAAAAACACAGTATATCTTATTATTAGAGGAAAAAAGATGAAAAGAAATTTTAAAATGGGTGTCTTCCCATACCTTGAAATGTATATAGGACGTTAATGAAATTATACTGGTATTCTAATGTGTTGGGGGAGGGGGGGGGGGGGGGAATTCTATAGCTGAGCTTGTGAAGATAAAAACTTTGTTAGAATCAGAGGTTTTGCTCTCTATATTACCAAATACTTCTACAGAATCTTTTGAGTTTTGTTTCCATTTCATTAGAACGAACGTTGCAGATTGACTTCAACCTATCTCAAACAACCTCAGCAAAATTTTTTAGTCTCTATTTTATTTGGAAATACTCCCTGTTATAGATTTTGACCAGATCCAATCAGATATCAGATAACATCGTTTTTAACATCAGATTCAGCTGCTTGCTGAATGAAAAAAAAATTGGCCCATTGGCTGTAATTGTGCAGGTTAATGGAGCAAAACAGAACAGTCCTGTATAACTCTGAGGACACTTTTTTTGACAAAAGCAAGCACTGTAGTGGCTGATGTCTCAGATCTGTTAACATTTAGTTGTAAAGCACTGAAGTTTTCTAAGAGAGAAAAAATGTATTTCAATACAGAGTATTTTGATAGAGAATTTGCAAATTTATGATTTGATATTGATGCTGATATATGAATTCAAAACCAATACTGAACATAAGCATATAATAAAATTTGAGCAGATTTTACAGGTTTTACATTGTCATGCCATCTGCCCCCTTGTGGTATATTTATCACCCCATTCCACCTTATTTGTCCTCACAAGGAAAAAGCCCTCAGTGTGACAATTTAATCAGGAATTTACTTTAATTTATACTTTGGTTTGAGGAGGTAAATAATAATTAGGTAGTAAGGCTTTAGTCTATTGAATAAAAATGGGGGGTTTATTCAGACTGAAGGGTTGTAGATTACAAAAAAAATAAAAATAAAAAAAAGGAAAAAGGTTAGGAAAAATGAAGACAGTAAAAATATAAAACAGAGCCACATAGAGAATGAATCATGGTTAAGGTGGGATGGTGTGCCTTAGGGTAATTCATATACCCTCCTGAAAAGGCCAACTCCACCGTTTTTATGGCTTTTATTACACTGCAAAGGCTCCTTAAAAGTGAATGAGCTGGGACATTTCATCCCACAGAAAGAAAAGAACACTGGTTATAAACAGAAGCTAAGTTATGTCTTTATGTGTCCTTTTAACTGGCAGTAGTTTGGGGTTATTTGAGAGGAGGGCTTCACTTCCTGAAGAATTCGGTCATACAGTGTGGGTGTGGAATCATAGGAGGAGTTTTATCACTTCTGGTGAGCTCACAGCTGAAGAAATGGGAAATTTGCCACTTTTAAAGGCATTGTTCTGTTTGTGTAAATATATGTCTTTAGGTTAACATTTATTGGTTAAGTATCGTTGACTTCCCATCAGCAGAGAACTGTACCACTTAAGTAAATTGTGTTACATATAAACTTGTGAGGCTATGTTAGTAGAGTGCTATCTCTCATAAGTTCTATTGTGAAAGATTGGTGTGAGGTAAGATCAAAGCATAGTAGTGTTTACCTTGTTTGGGCTCTGTAGTTTTAGATAGGAAAGATTCTTTTAAGCAAGATGTACAGTAGAACCTCAGTAGATGTTCAATTATCCAACCCCAAACTCACTCTCCCAACTCTATTTAAACCTGTTATTTTAACCTTTTTATTATCTGACCTAATTGTTACTCCCCCTAGAGGGTTGGATAATAGAGGTTCTACTGTATTTACACACATAAGAAATATACATGTTTGAACTCCACCATTATGTGAGCATTAGTGAGTTTTTGTCTGAGGAAAAAAAGGTACATTGAAATTGACGAAAAAATAATAACCTTTTGGCTTCAGCATCATCAGTTAAAAGCAGTTATGACACAGTAGCTATAGAATCAAACATATTAAAAAGGTAGTGGTCGGATAATCTTCAGTGTTAGGATTCAATTCCAATACGTCAATGCTCAGGTTATCTATGCCCAAGAAGGGTCAAACAAAGGATGTAAAATATGGCAGGGGTGTAAAATATGGCATGACACTGGGCATAGACTCAAATTCCACCTAGTAGAGATGTGGATTACCAGTAAATCTGCAGCATTTCTTGAAAAAAAAGGACAATGGAATACCTCTATAAACCATCCAAATATTACTGTGGATTCAGATAAAAACTGGTTAATGAACCATAAAGATATTTCCAGTGCTTTTCTGAGTGTTAATTTCGAGGAGCAGAAAAAAGCTCTTAAAATTGATAATGAATCCGTAAAATTTGCTGAGTAATCAATTCTGAATTTTTAGACAGACGATACTTAACTCCAGCACATTTTGTAGATAAGTAATTGGTCGTTGATAATCTTATGGACACCTTGTAACATCAGAAGTAAGCCATAAAGAAAAAAACTTTTTAAAAAAGTAAATTCTCGCAAATTTGAAAAATTAAGGCAAGATTTCCCCCTCCCCCCCCCATTAGTAGGAGATGTCATGTGTAGATCATTCTGTAATAAATTTATCCTGTGTACTTGTTTCAGTTGCAACAAGAAGCCCTCCACCAGGAGGCCCGGAGACAGATGTTAGAGCGAGAGAGGATGGCTGGTCACCCCAGCCACCCTCCCCCTCACCTTAGGTAGTTGAAATGAATGTCTGTGAGTAGCCCAGTGCCAGCCTCCCACACTCTCAGAAGAAAAGTGTGGAGAACAGGAAAGGATGGGAGGTCAGCTGATGCCACCCGGGTCACAGCATATCTTCACCTCAGTTTGTGTCTGTGTAACAAAATCATGATAGAAAGCCAGAGTGACCACTGATCACCAGTCCACTCCTCAGACGGGATAAGTTAAAGAGAGGAAGTGAAATGAATAAGCTGATATGATATCAGGAGACATTTGGCCATCATCTGATTTAACTTAAAAGCCTTGACTTCCCCACATCTCATAGATGTGTCTAAGAAAGCCAAAACGGACTATCCGTTGGTTAACTTTCCTTTCAGATCAGATAGGTGTTTGAGAGGCAGTAGTAAGATCAAGTGAGGCTGAGAGTTCATCCAACAATTAATCTACCATTAGAGAGGGAATTACTGATCGATACTAAAATATTTATCAGTTGTCTACCCAGATGGAAAAAAACTGGTTCAGGAAACAATGTATCAGTGTCTATTTATCTAAGCCCCAAATTTTCAAAATAATATTGTCGTCAAGAATTGTTTTCAATTCCTACCCCAGCCACCAACCTTCTCAATTGAAATAGTTCTGTCATACAGAGGCATGCAGAGGTAAAGAACATGATGTGAGGTCACACAGACTGTGGCAGGAATATATAAAGATTTTTCAAAGTAAGGGGCTGTCTCGATATCTCCCATACTCATATAGTTCTGTCAGGGAAAGTTTAGGAGATTGGAAGAGGATAGAGGTCACCTGACAGTGTGTCTCCTTTACCTCAGACAGGTCTATGGGAGATATTTATGTGCCAAATTCTCTTTCCCAAATGCCAGTAGGTACCAAGGACAATACGGAATGATAATACCGTATAATAAATTTAAAACTGATATGACTCATGCAACAAAAAAAAAAACAACAAAAAAAACACACACACACAACAAAAGCCGATACAGATGCAAGTACGATACAAATTGTATTCTGATTAGTAGATATCATTAGCATAGAGCATAGGCCTCCAGTTATCATGATAGTCACTTCCTTATTATGTCCACCCCACTGGGGTGTGGACATATTTGTCATCTTTTGTTTGCATTGTATTGATAGATAATAATTGTGCAAATATAGTAGTACTTGTATTCTCAGAGCTTCTATTATCCAGATATTCAGTTTTATGACCTCATTTCCCCCTCTCCCAAATTTCTATATTTCCCTACTCCTGTACTCTTTCTGTTTCATGATTCCTGTTTTCTGACTAAATTCTTGCACTCCCTGATATCGTTAGATAATAGACGTTGTTCTCTTCATATTCTTGTAAATTATAGAAAAGATTTGTACATAAACTACATGTGATTATTATTATTAGAATAAGAAATATGATATTCAGGACAACGTGTGTAATTCACCTGTGGGAAAATCACTTCTTTGCCGTTGACTTGTGGAAAATTCTTTTTGCATTTGCGATTTTTGTGATTATTAGAAGTCTTTGATCTCCTTTAGTGTAAAATTGAAATAAATATTCCAGACGTTGCCTTACTTTTAAAGGACAGGGGGCCAAGGTGGCAGAGTGGTAAAGCTCTCATCCTCCCACCTTTGAGATCAGAGTTCAAATCCAAGCCCGACCTAAAGTGGGAAAGCTGGTCGTTGCTTGCTGTTGGTCAGCAGTTTACAGTACAGAACCTTGACCAACTGTATGTACTGGTTTGGTCTGCCCATAAAACTACCCATCATGATGTGACCTATACAATGTGTTGAAAGCGACGTTAAAACCCAGATAAATAAAATAAATACTTTTAAAGGATCCCTCCCCACCATGGTGAATTTAACATAATGTGGTGAATGTATCATTTCTTACTCTGTTTAGGAATGAATGTTAGAAATGATAAAAATTACTTGTATAATACTAGGATATGTGTACATTTTCAAAAGAGATAAAGACTGCTATACATATATAATTATGGAGTGATCTATAGTCGATTAGATCAAATCAGATCGTACAGAGAAAGGAGCATTTATGTATGTCGTTTGTTGTATTTCATATATACATGTACGTTGTGTTTACTTTTTTTAAATGGATGTTTAAACATTGTGCACACTGAAAATTATGTGTTTATTCCTGTTTATATCCACTGAAAATACATATTTGCACAAGTTAGTGATCAAAGGTGTGGCTTAAGTTATGTTAAATTTTATTTAAACATTAAAAGAATTTATGAAAAAAGGCAATGAGAAATTGTTTTATTTAAACAGGTTATATTATTTTACCAGAGCCTCCATTTTCTGAATATGCTAGGTGAGAGTTTGTTTGGATAATTGAAAGTACATCATGTATGTACTTGTTGGTACAAAACAGTTAATAATAGTTATTTTCAGAGAGTGAAACTGTTGATCTATCATATATTATTCAATATTCTGTTAATAGGAGAACAGATAATAGAGGTTTCTCCTGTTGAATCAAGTGAGAAAGTTTGTCAGGGTTTTTAAAAGTCATGTTGACAGAATATGTAAAAATGATGTTAAAAAGATGATATATTATGTAGGGTTTCAGAGGTATTATATAGTAGTATAAGATATATGAAATGAACCTCAGTACAAATTTCACAATCTCATTATTTTAAAAGATGTGATACTGTATCTCAGTCAGACAGATCATAAGGTATCTGAAATGAACCCACAGTATCTGTGAAACTCTGTGTCATATGTAAAATTTTGTGGCAGTTTGATTTCATTTATCTCAACTGGGTATGTAAAAATTACCAGAGTATTCCTAAAAGTGGAAGAGATAAATGAATTATTTGGAGAACAAAATTCGGAGAAAAAAAAAGTGTACCTTCCTTTTTTATATATCAGCAACCTTGTATGCATGTTCTCCTAATATTAACCCAAAATCGTTTTCTTCAACTTTTACAAAAAGACCAACTTCAATTCCCTGCATTTATGTTTTGTTGTAATAAGCAATAGCTACATATATAACTTAATTGGATCTGATTATGGATAAAAATTAAATTCATAGTCATGTTAGTAACTTCCCCATGTACTAGTATAGCTTGGTTGGTATGTTTCTACAGATGTTTGACATTTACACAGTGCTAGGTCCTACTACCATACCTTTATGGAGTCTGGGGCACTGGGATAATATATATAAGATATGTAAGACTACTGTGTTTGATATAAAGGTATGCTTAGAATATGGAACACACCACAGTATTGCATGTATAATGTAATTCACCTATTCTACATAAGGGGAGATCAAAAGTCTTATTTAGTCACAGAAATTACAAATATGTGAAGAATGGGGAGTTTTATGACTGAGAACATTTCGCATACTGCTGCGGTGATTTTCACAATTCTAACTCTGAGAAGATATTCTAGTTACAGAAAAAAGCTCCACCAACTGAAATTTTGATCTTTTACTTGTGTTAATATTTCTGCATTTGCTATTTTTTTTCAGTCGTTTTGCACAATAAAATTTAATATATTAGTTAAAGCTTTTTATTTAATTTTATTCCCTTACTAACTTTGTCGTTGAACTTTTTACACTTAATATAGTGAGGGAAAACACTTAATACATTAACAGTTAACTTTTGACGTAGAAATGGGTGTTCCGCGCAGACCAACATCACATGTTAACAATACCTTATAGCATCTCAAACAAATTGGTAAGTTTTGCATCAAACCTAACTCTTGGGGTATAAATATGCATAGTTAAAGCTTAAATAAATTGACACCTTTTTGACTGATAACAGACAAAAGTCACCTGCCTATGTTTTCACAGTCATACTTCAGCCCTTAAAGGCTGTATGGGCATTGTTTCTGCCTGGCCACATCCAGGCAAACCTTTTTTTGTGCCATATCAATACCTCACTGTGTTCCTCCTTTCCGCTCATCAGTCTTCAAGTCAGTCAAACATTTTGATCACAGCTTTGCCTTTGATGCTCCTAAGATCTCGAACGAACTCCCTCATGATGTGCGCAGTGCAACATCAGTTACCTCCTGCAGAAAGAAGCTTAAAACTTACCTGTTTGCAAAAGCATATCCCCCATAGCCTCTACTTTCACCCTGTGTCTCCTTGTTATGACCTTGCTATGTCCTTGGATTAATGTTAACTGCCTTGCTTTATGTTCAGTTGCACCTTAGAGTCCATCAGCGATGGAGATTAAACGCTATAAAAGTCCACATAAGATTATATTAGATATATTGGAAATAAAGCCCCATTTCATACCACACCTTGTTTAAATACAACCCATTACATTCAAGACCATTAAATTCTCCCAACCTACGTATTTATCATCCTTAATCAAAACAGGTAGCCTTGCTTATAGAAATCTGCTATCCCTTTCCTCAATTTGTCATAAGAAGGTCATTGGTAGGCGAGGTTTTGTAATGGCTTCTCCCATTGAATGGAAGATACTCCCACAATTGGTCCGATCACAGCACACAATAACAGGGTTCCGAAGCCACTTAAAAACCTACTTGTTTAAACTAGCTAACCCTCCACCATCGTATCTCCCCCTAGCCGGCGCTAAATTGGGATTTCAACCTGACATGTCCCTGGATTTTCCCTTTTTGACCTAAGCGCATAAGAGGATGTTACATCAATTTTGCGCTATATTAATGTTTCTATTCTAATAATTCGTAGGAAGTTCATACATGGTAGGGATATTGGTTTGGAGGTGCAGGTGTGCAACTTGGTGTGACTTGGTTTGTCCATGCAATGACTGGGCCATATCTCAAAATGCACAAGGTGTTTATACTTGGTAGGGATATTAGGTGAAAGTGTAGGTGCACAACATGATGGTGTGGCCCTGATTTAACCTTTTACTATAGTGACTTTGATTTTATTAGTGGAAAAACAGCTTGAACACAGGTTTATGGTATCTGTATAGTACAATAGAATAGAAGGATTTATAAAGTGCTATATTGCTACAAATCCACTAATGCGCTTATTCAGCCAGTTTGGGATGTGAGCATCAACTGTTTTTATCCCACAGCCCTTAAGGGCTGTCAGGGTATTGTTTTCACCCTGACCCATGGTGGGCGGGTGGGTGGCGGGAAAAAGTTTGTCCGGGCTGTATCTCAGAAACCTTACATAAGGTGTAGGAAGTTGATACTTGGAAGGGACATTGGTTAGGGGGTGTAGGTGTGCAACGTCACGATGTGACCTCGATTTGACCTTTGTCCTTGCTGTAGTGACCTTGAGTTTGTCCGGGCTATATCTCTGAAACTGTAAGGTGTAGGAAGTTGATAATTAGTAAGGATATTGGTTAGGGGTTGTAGGTGTGCAACGTCATGCTGTGACCTCGATTTGACCTTTGTCCTTGCTGTAGTGACCTTGAGTTTGTCCGGGCTATATCTCTGAAACCGTAAGGTGTAGGAAGTTGATAATTAGTAAGGATATTGGTTAGGGGTTGTAGGTGTGCAACGTAATGCTGTGACTTTGATTTGACCATTGACCTTGTCGTAATGACCTTAACCTATAAAATCTTGTCCGGGCTATATCTCAGAAACCATAAGGTGCAGGAAGTTGATACTTGGTAGGTATATTGTTTGGGGTGGTAGGTGTGCAACATCATAGTGTGACCTTGATTTGACCTTGCTATAGTGACGTTGACCTATAAAATCTTCTCCAGGTTATGTCTCAGAAACCGCAAGGTGTAGGAAGTTGATACTTGGTAGGGACATTGGTTGTAGGTGTGCAATGTCATGGTGTGACCTTGATTTGACCTTTGACCTTGCCATAGTGAACTTGACCTTTAAAATCTTGTATGGGCTATATCTCGGAAACCGTAAGGTGTAGGAAGTTGATACTTAGTAGGGAGATTGATTTAGGGTTGTAGATGTTTGATCTTGCTGTAATGACCTTGACCTTTAAAATTTTGCCTGGGCTATATCTCTTAAACCGTAAGGTTGATAGGGACATTGATAGGGGTTGTAGGTGTGCAACATCATTGTGTGATCTTGATTTTGTGTTTGATCTTGTCGTAGTGACCATGAGTTTTAAAATCTTGTCCCGGGCTATTTTTTTATGCCATAAGGTGTAGAAGGTTGACACTTAGCAGGGACATTGGTTGGGGAGTGTAGGTGTGTATCAAGGTGCAACCTTTAACTTTGGCTCTGCCGAAGTGTGTTCACCTACCATATTTGAGATACCGTAAATGACCTATTTAGCGCACAGTGCGCTAAGGAAAGTCTTTTTTTTGTCAATTTTTTGGTGAAAAAATTCCCCTTTAAGCGCACCCCAACATAAACCACTTTCCGGGATGAAGTATAGGTCAATCCGTAAGAATAACGGTGTTTCAACATTTAGCATCTACCGAAAGAACCCACTTCCTGTAAATATGGCGGTAGATGAAAACAAACTCGAAAGTTGTGACAAAAGTGTCAATTTATTCAGTAAAAATACGTGCAATATTTTAAAAATATGTGGATATTGAGGAAAATTAAGAAAGGTAAGATTTAAGCTGGATAGTTTATCATTAGAAACCTTTAGTAACCAACCGCGAGTGTGCACTGTCGCGGTCTACCCGTGTACTGTAGTACTGTAATTTTCCTCCCAGTACTGTAGAAGTTGTCAAGTATATTGCCTTGAAAAGCAATGGGGTGCGGTTACAAGGGCGGGTGCACTAAATAGGTCATTTACGGTATGTATCTCTTATACCAAATATATATGGATTGCTGTAACTAATTATTTTGCATAATTGTGCTATTTCCATTGACAACTGCTATGTTCCAATTAATAAATTTTACAGGTTCATGTTTTCATACTTTTACATACATTACCTTTCTCTTAGACATTATTTTCTCTACTTAAACATTATTTGGACAATTATTTGGACCTGACACTGCTCTGAAATTATCCTGATCTTTGTACTGTTTCACAACTTCTATATCTCATGGTGTTGAAAACTATTTCCCCAGGCTGTGGGGTACAGACATGTCTGCTATTTTTATTATTGTATCCACTGAATGCGTATGGATGCAAATTTGTGGAATATCTTCATTGGTAGATAAGCTTCTTTGAGAATGAAATTAGCCTCATTCTCAAAAACAAATCGCCACCGCGGTCATTTCTTTGAAAATTATCTACCTTTTTCTACTGGTTGGTTCTTATAAGTAGAAGGTTGAATCTCTTCATAGGTGATATGTCAAAGTACCTCATGCAGCAGACTTTAAAAGTGCCTAGATCTCCCTTATTATTGGTCCTATAGAGATTTGGCATGTAAAACCAACCTATAGGAAGTCATGTGCTGGGAATGTTCTGATGCAATCAGATTTGACCTTGGACCCCTCCTTCAAGGTCAAACAAGGATAGCGAAACTTAAAAGTGCTTATAACTTGCTAATTATTGGTCCTAGAGGTTTGCAGTGTGAAACCAACTTATAGGAAAGCATGGGCTGGGAATCTTCTCGTGTTATATTTGATGGTTCCCTGGCTTTGGGGAGTTGTCTTTCTGGTGGATACAAATTTGCATCGGTTCTCCAATGTGTAGATCTAGTTTAACCTCAATTTTACATTTGACATCAATACTTTGATGCTAAAAATCTTGTAAATGTGATATCTTGCGTACATTGGCACAAATTTGTATTCATTTGAATGTTCCATGCTTGTGTCTTTGCTTCATTTCTTCCTTTGATAATTATACATGTATTTTGATCTTGTGTAGTATATGACAGGTGCTGAAACAAATTCTTATTGGATACAGATATTCTGCAATGTGGACAGTTGCTACTTGTCTTGCCACAGCTTCGCCTTTAACCTTATTGTAAATGACCCTTGATCTTTGTAGTCTAGGACTGTGCCATGTCAGATGGTATTCATGTTGGTTACCTTGAAATCTGCCAAATCCTTTGTCAGAGTCTGGTACCCCCAGCGGTTAAGAATTCTTAGTTATTGCACAATATCTCTTTATTACTGTGATTAGAGTGTTGGGAGAATTTTGGGGAGGTTATAGCAAACTAATAGGCTGGAATTCAAAAAAAAAACTCAATTTAATCTCAACCCAACCCAACTGTGCACCCTCAAGGTCACACCGGAGCTGTAAAGTTTTTTCTGTTAAACATAAAGCACCTGTATAAAAGATTGTAAACAAAGCTTTTGTATTGTACTTGCTTTTATCCCAGGCCATGTTTTACTTTTCTTACCATTATATACTTTATTTGCTGTGGGGCGCTGTGATTCTTCTAAATTTCACCATTAAAAACTTCAAAGGTGAAATTTAAAATAGATTTTTGTTCTGAAATGAACACTTTCTCCTTTAATTAAGTGGTAATAACACAGAAACTTTTTTATAGAAGGGGCAGTTTTATTTGTAATTTGGTACAAGTTAACCAATTTCCAGGTACCAACACAGGAGAAAAGGCTTTACTCAGTACTGATGTTGGTCAAAGGAAAAGATTAGCACTTTTTGAGGAAAATTTGCTTTTGTGTTAATTGAGAAAGTTTGTCTTTACAAAGACATGAATTTCAGATTCTCAAATGATTACCGGAAAACACAAAGGCTAATTTAACAAAGTTTGGATTAGATTTGTGATTTTCTTAAAAAAAATCTGAGATCTTAAATTTCTGTTGTGGCAAATGCTTTTGTTCACTTATAGCTCCTAAACATATAACAACAATCAGAACAATATATTTTACCATACAAATGCACTTTGCAAATAGATTTTTTAGATTCAAACTAGGTTCAGTGGGTGTTAATCCTCTATTTATTACTATGAGATATGTCTCTAAATGCCATCTGACAAATATCAGTCCTTCCAAACTTTTAAGTCTCTGTCTAAATATTTTTAAATTTAAACACAAAAGGCTTTTTGTGCTCTGGCATTACCTAGAAAAGAGCCTCCTCAAAAAGGCCTTCCCTTTGTATGGCAAACACGTTGATTCCATTAGTATTGATGATTCTTTGTTTCAATATTTAGATTCCAGCTGATTAAAGATAGACACAGATGGGTTTGTAAGAGTAACCGAGTACAGGATGGTGCTCACTCTGTACATACATATTTCTGTGGACCAATTTCCTCTATGCCAAGTGTTTAGCCTTTTTTGTAAAAAGTATGAATGACAGTTTTTGTGTCACCAGCATTTATGCTGCATGGCATATAGGGATTGCTTTGTCCCCTTATTTTGTAGCATCGGCGTCATCTGTCGTCACACTTTGTATTCCGCACAGTATCTCAAAAATCACTTCTCAGATTAAATTCATATTTGGCATGTGGCTCAAGTTGGTCCTCGAGGTATGCCCTATTGTAAGGTGACCTTAAACTCCCAGTAGTAATATACTTATATTGAGTTTAAGTATTTTCGGTTCCAGTATGAACATTTCAATTCACCATGTGAGAGCTAATGAGAGGTTTTTCAAAGATTTTATAAAAAAGATTTTGCCATTCTGTGTTGTATGCATCCTACGTAAATAGAAATACTTGTTTATTAAACCTAATTGAAACTATTGAAATACGAAATGGATCAAACCAGAAACCAACCATGATGAGTTAAATATTTTGCAGTCACATCTAGTTCACAGGCCAGTACAGAACTGTATAGACACATGTGTATAAGTTCCCAAGTGACTTGAACAGTTCTTCTACTTAAACACTGTACAAGCACATGAAATTTTTTTGATGCCAAACATACTTATAAATGTATCCTTAGTCTTATATTTATTTGATATTTGACTATTATTTCATTTATGACCTCTAATGTCATTTGGTTTCTTTACGCCATAGAAAGAAAAGTAGCTTGACCAATGTATCTAATATCTTAGACTTAATTGACAACAAAAAGAAAAGTTTTAACACAAAAAAAAAATCTATATACTTCAAACGAATTTTATAGTGATAGTTGGCAGATCCATTTGTGAGTATCAGCCTTAATAAAAAGAAATAGTTTAAATAAAATAACTGCAATCTATATAATCAGAAGTCCTAGCATCAGTTTTGCAAAAACACCCTTTAATTTTCATACAAAAAAATGTATGGACTAAATGGGTAGAGGGGCCCTCCATGACTTGAAAGAATGGTAGGTAGTTTACTGCTATGATGAAGAAAACATTTGGAATTGTGTTTTTGAGTGCTGAAACGATCAAATAAGTTGTTCTCTGTCGCTATTTCCTTGTGTTAGCCATATAGCAATATGTTGGAGTCAACAAGTAAGAAAGAATTGTGACCATGGTAATACAGTTTGAAAAAGTATGTAGAAAAGTAGTACAGTGTAAATCCTATGAATATGAGAGATATAAAGCATTTTAATAAAAACTAAATTATATTGTATGTATGTGGTTATTCGTGACACTTTAGTAAGCCTAGACCTTTGAGTCACTACTGTCTAAGGTTGTATAATAATGAATTATAGATTATCAAGTTTAGTGTATAATCAAAAGTTATCACCAGAGGACCTGTCCCATTGTGACCCTGGCTGTTGAACTGGATGTAAAACTTCAACTTTGACTTTTTTAAAGCGAGTTACAGTAGTGCCCCCATCCTCCTTGCTTGCTTCATTATTGTGGTTAGTCAGTAACAATGAGGATATATTTTCAGTTACAACATAACAATATTCATTTTGTTAAAGTTAATTGACTCCCATTAACTGACTTTGTTTATACAAGCTGAAAAATTTGTGAAGTAAACTGGAAAAAGGGTCAAGAAATATAATTGTACACTGTAATTTAATTTTTAAAAGAAATGGTTAAAGCGAGAGTATTGTAACATACAAGTGTTTACAATTTCATGTACAAGAATGCCTAGAACTAAATGATAAATTTGTAAGACAGACCGCTCCTGTTCACCTTTTGATATACAATCTGTACATGGTTTCATTTCAATTTGCATTCATTATGTCAAGATCACTCAGTATTCTAATCTAACAAGCTCGTGTAGTAGTAGTATTTCAAAAAGGGACACACATAAAATAAATACAAGTTGTACTTTGAAACAGAACCACAATGTTTTTGAAAAAATGCCTTTACACTAATTACTGTCAAAGTCAACCAGATTGGATTCGAACCCTAAAGTTATGTTAAAATTTTATTCAAGATGCTAAACTGATACCTTATTTCAGCCAAGCCTTCATTTAAAGTAAACTGGGTGATATTTTGGAAATCTGCAATATCATTGCTGTGAAGTGAATTCCAACAAATGATGCACAATTAAAATTCTTTTAAATTACATTTTTATCCCCAGCCCAAAAAGGAGACGGTAGCGGCAGTGGGCATAAAGCATGTGGGTGTTCCACAGCCTAAACCCATTCATAGATTTTTACCAAATTTTCAGGATATGTCTACCCAAAGAGAAGCTAGAGCTAATTAGGTTTTGGGGGCTATTCAGCAACAGCTGTTGCCATGGCAACACTTTTAAGATTTTTGTTTTAAAGTTTAAAGTTTGTGGGTGTTCCACAGCCTAAACCAATGCATGGATTTTCACCAAATTTTCAGGATATGTTAACCAAAAGACGACCTATAGCTGATTATGTTTTGGAGGGTATCTGGCAACACCTGTTGCCATGGCAATGCTTTATATACTTTTCAGTCTTAAACGTCTTAATTAAAAAATGGACGCTATTAAACTGATGTTACTACAGTTGCATTTTTATCTCCCGTCGGCCAAAGTTGTACCTGCGGGTTGGCGTTCTTGGAACACCCACAAACTTCTTCCCTACTGAGGCTGGTAACTTTTGGTAAATGACGTGGTAGCAACAAGAATAATCAAACCCAACTGCCTTTACAGGTACAGCACAACTGCTATTGACCAGTCTAGAAGGTTTTTAAAAAATAACAAGCATGTTAATACAAGACAGTGGGGAAGCATAAATTTAAATTTTGGATATTAAATGTTCTACTATACACAGTATATACTACGGAGCCCCTAATAGGACATGGTAAAATAAAAATTGCACCATGTATTAAGTTGTGCACACAGATGATCTCGTGATAATGAGAAAATAAGTCCTGATAATGAGATGATCTCATTATAATGAAATAATAAGTCGTGATAACAAGATCATCTCATGATATCAAGATGATCTGGTGATAATGAGATCATCTTGTGATATCAAGATCATCTTGTGATAACAAGATCATCTCGTTATCACAAGTTATTTTCTTGTGATAATGAGATCATCTCATTAGCACCACTTGTTTTCTTGATATCACAAGATCATCTGGTGCTTACCAGATGATCTTGTGCTCACTAGATAAAGTGGTGATCACCAGATGAAGTGGTGATAACGACTTAATAAGTGGTGAGCACTAGTTGATGTGGTGCTCACTACTTATTTTCTTGTTATCACAAGATGACGTAGTGATCACCACATCATTTAGTTATAACCAGATCATCTCATGCTCACCACATCATCTGGTGATAACAAGAAAATACGTAGTGAGCACCACATCATCTGGTGATCACTAGATGAAGTGGTGAGCACGAGATGAACTAGTGATAATAGAATGATCTGGTTAGCACCAGATAATGTAGTGCTCACTACTTCATCTGGTGATAACATAATAAGTGGTGATCACCACATAAACTAGTGCTCACTACTTATTATGTCGTGATGACTACTTTATCTGGTGATCACCACTTTATCTAGTGAGCACAAGATCTTCTGGTGAGCACCAGATGATCTTGTGATATCAAGAAAACAAGTGGTGCTAATGAAATGATCTCATTATCACGACTTATTTTCTCGTTATCACGAGATCATCTTGTGTGCACGACTTAACACATGGTACAATTTTTATTTTACCATGTCCTATTAGGGGCTCCGTAATATACCTCTGCAAAGTCATGGGAAAATAAGATGAGACAATTAGACAATTAGTTTACGTGCCATATATTTTGACTAGGAAAAATTGACTGGCTATCGTGTTTAATTCATTGCCTTTCATACAAGAGGTTATATAATTTGGGTTCAGAATTGAACGGGTAAGTCTATAAATGCCATTATAACACCTGCACCCTGAAATTTAAATGTGGCAGAGAAAGGTTTTAAGTAGCAGTTCCACTTCGCAAATGAACTCCCGTATTGTCTCTATATGAGGAAAACTTGGGGATTTTTACCAACAGGGGACATTTTACAGGCCTACATAAATGATTTGGGAGTATACTGGATGAATCTTGGTTGTTTCAGGTACATCCATCAATGCCTCTAAATTTAAGGTGTAACATATAATTTCTGGGAGCAGTCTGTGAGTGAAGATATTTTTGTCTCTTCTGAGGCTGGTACATAACTTGTTTAAGGGCTATGTGGGGACTGTAGTGGGTACTCTGGTAAACTTTAATGACTATTGGGAGTTCTTTTGTGATTATACCTTACATAACAGGGGGCTGGGGGAAATTGGGGGGTTCATAATCCCTATCCATCAGTGAGTTAACTGAAAGCAGATTTATATGTATGTAGGTCATCCAGGGACAAATACAAGTACATTAGGAGAGAGCTGCGAGCAAATCTAGACTGTGAAGTTTTAAACAAAAGTGTATAAATTTTGGGAGCTAAGCTCCCAGAAAACAAGAATTGCCCTCAAAAACAACTCTCCGGGACTGCTCGGAGACCGTCCTTGGAACTGGAACTGCCCAATTATATAGCAGCATTCCAAACATAGAACTAGCTTGCTCTGTTTGGTTTGAGTCACCATGTTTCCGCAGGAATTCTCCAGAGAATGCTACAGTTAAATGCCTGCTGGCATGGAGTATATTCAAGGGCTTTTCACTCTGTAGATTACCCCCAAAAAATTGATTTGTTGCTATGCCGACAGAATTGTTTCAAGTTGTGTAGCATTACTAGAGCTTTGGATGTATGACAAGGGAGGGATTTGATCTGGGAGGCAACTCAATGAGGCAACAGAAAACCATGTTTCCTCAATGCTGTTGGTTTACACCCGATACCAGATTGGTGATGACAATGTTCAACGCTACTGCTTGCGAAGCTAGTATTGCTCATTATGCCATTTATGGTCACTTCACATATTTTTGAATTTTATTTTTGACCCAATGTGCAAGGTCAATGTGAAACTTATTTACATAGTTGTGTCCAAATTTCTCATCTGCATGTAAGGCTCTTAACTTCAATCAACCCTCTTATAAGTCTACAACGGTAATTGCTAGCAAACTCCATTGCGACAACAAATTGTCTGCTTCTAGTATTGCAGTCCTAGTGACATCCAAATGGTATAGATTACCACATTTAGACAGGTCAAAACAGAACTATGGCTTCTTTCAGAAACAAATTGAAGACTCCTCTTTTCAAACCTGCCTTCCCATCATCACATCTGTCTCTCCTCTGGTGGATGCTGTCTTTGGTATTGACCCCCTGGCTAACCTGCCAAATGTTGTCAAATAGTAGTTGTCATTCTAAATCTAATAATAGATAGGGTGTCCATAATTTATGCAATGAACATATTACTGGGAAAGCAGTCATTGTAAACAGTAGTGTATCTGAACAAAACAAAGACTTAATCTTTCTTCACTTTTTTAATTCATTTAAACCATAGTTTTCTTGCTTGCCTACAGATTTTGAGGATCCTTTTCACTTGTGTCTTCAATGTAATAAGATTAACATTTTGAAATGTATTGTGCTTTTATGTACAATTTGTACTTTTATGTACTTGATGGCATTTGTTAATTAGCAGCCAACTACCGATTTCTTCACTTCAGGGAAGGAAAAAACCAATATCAGCACAGAGTGCTCAGCTATTGCAGTAACCCACTATACTGTGTGGGGAAATAATCAAAACAAGAGCACTCAGAGAGTGCATACCTCTGCCAAGGCTGAGGGAATATCCAGATTTTGGGGGGTATTCATTGATCCAGATGACTCTTAAAATTAAAGGGAATCTAAGTAAATTGGATTAATACCTATCTCCTGATTTGTTTTTGAAGATCCAACCAATAGTATTCATGTAATCTTGGGAAAATCTGGATTATTCTTTTTGTTTTCAGAATGTGATCCAGATTTTTAATTGAATCTAAGTAAGTTGGACCGAGCCCCATCTTCTGATTTTGTGTAAGACTTCTTTATTTGGGGTTTTACGTCGCTTTCAACACTGTACAGGTCATATCACGACGGATAGTTGGAAGGGCAGAGGAAACCAGTACATAGAGTTCGCTAGGGTTGTGTACTGTAAACTGCCGACCAATGGCAAGCAACTACCAGCTTTCCCACTTAAGGCCGTCACGGGGATCGAACCCCGGCCTCAGAGGTGGGAGGCGAGAGTGTTACCACTCTGCCACCGTGGCCCCTGATTTTGTGTAAGAAAGATCCAACCTGCTAACAGACAAATAATCATGAAAATATTACCTAAGCGAAGGTACTAAAATCACTGATAGGTTAGAAATGATGTCAGTGGTTGGGTACCTGCAGTCGATTGTGAGGGAACACCCACAACAGAAAAAGTTGATCTGCAAGGCAAATCGGTGAAGCAGAATAAGACTATTGAGTAGTGCAAGTGGAAAATGCGTCAAATAACATGATCAAAAGTGCTTGTCATGTTAGGATCTATCAAATTGATTCCAATCTAAGTCACTTGTCATGTACAAAGCTTTTGAAAACCACCGTGATTAATGTGGGGGGAAAAGGGGGAGAGTTTTTTATGTTTGGAATGAGTTGAGAGAAAATACTTGATCAAATCAACTTTGAGGAGGTGGCAGGAAATTATATTACCGAGTTGCCAGGATCGATACCATAAAAGGCTATTATTGATGCTCTGATACTAAATCAGCTTATTTTGTTATCTTGACCACAAATGATCGGGTTTTCAAGATTGGTAATTTACTATGCAGGACTGTTTCTCTCTCTGCCGCCCCCTTTGGCCATTCAATCTGCTGTTCTTTAATGCCAGAAGCACAAACCAAATTGAGGATTGACATTAATTTTCTTCTTGAAAGATAAAAGATAAAAAACTTCTTCCACTTGCATAGTTGCATAAAGAAGTCAATGTAATAAGACAATAATCACAAATCAAAAGAAAATTCAGACCAGTAGCAATGCGAAAAACATTAGGCCATCAAATTCTCTCTAAATTTCGGTTCATCTTTTATTTTTTTTGGGGGGTGGGGAGGGAGAAAATGTAAATGGAATGATTTTAAAATATTTTTGGATCTTATTTATAGAAGGCTTCATCTGCCAGAGTTTGCCTTATAATTTTACAGTAGATTTGATTGCTGATATTGCGAGTTGGGATTGCTGATCCTTGTACGAAAACACCTGTGAATATATATGCCGTGTCAGAAAATCCAATCCATCAGAATTTTAAATCCTGTCATCAGAAAGCCCAAGTCCAATTGGACTTTCTGATGTCAGAAAGTTGAATCCTGCTATTGAATCAGAAAATTGCTCTGAGCTATGAATATGAAGTTTTGACATCAGAATTTGAAATTTGGATGGATTGGATCCAATTCTGTTCTATCATTTTACGAGATTGCTCTGAGGTACAAAATTTGAAGTTCTGTTATCAAGATTTGAAATTCTGATGGATTGGACTTTCTGACACTGGAGAATCAGAAAGTCCAATCCATCAGAAAGTCCAATTGTGTTCAACTTTTATTATGGAATTGCTCTGAGGTCCAATTGGAATTTCTGATGTCAGAATTTCAAATTCTGATGGATTGGACTTTCTGACACGACATATATACCAAAGGTGAATTTTCTTGTCCTGGATCAAAACCTTTCCTCATTAAATATAACAAATTTCACTAGGTCAGAATTTCCATATATATTAGACTAGCAATAACAGATTGTCTTTTTCTTGCTAGTTTAGATTTTGGTGGTCAAGTGGAGAACAAGTATGGCATTTCATCTCTTGGTTCTCTTGGTTCTCGTCTCTCTGGAAATGGGATCAAGTTCCTGACATGTGGGATTCATCCAGGGCCTCACCAGATCAGCATAGCTGTTCCTTTATGGTGAGCCAATTGTACACCTACTTCTCAATTGGAAAAAATGAAAACTTTCACAATCTATTAGTGTAGTTTGAGATAGGCTTAAGACAGATTTAAGATAGATTTACTGATATTCCTTCAAGTAAATGCCAAGATTGCTTCAAGAAAAGTTTTGGATAGTTTCCTGATCTATCCAATTGGTTTATAGGCTTAAGATGAAAAACATAGGTTTAAGATCACTGTCAGGTCAAAAAGATGACTTTATCAACTGTAAGATAGGTTTAAAAATGTTTTCCTGATTGCAGGATCTGATGAGGATCTTATAGGGATCTGCAGCAATTTACAATAAATTCAAGCAGTTTGATATTGTCTCAAACTGTTTCCACTGGACTCCCAAATGCATCCAATTGCAAACCCTTCAGGAAGTATTGGAACTCCTTTACATGATCATTCTGATTATAACTTGCGATGACTTTAAGATCATTTCAATTGAAAAGATCAATTTTATTGTGTTAATACATCCTATCCAATGGACAATTGCTAATCCGGTCGGCGCAGACCGGCCCGCCAAATGCCAGAAAAAGACGTCCTGTGTTTCCACCGGCTGGCCGGTCCCAGTACTGTGCACTCCCTAGATGGCGCCTCGTACTTCCTTCCTGTCTAGACAACCTGACGTCATAGCATCTTTTTCGTTTGACGCGTGTACTGTGCAGACGTGTTTTCAACAATCTCCAGAATTTTAAGGAAAAGTGTGCATTATACGGATTTTCAACCTTATTTGCAACTGATTTGTTGTAGAAGTGTTTCCTACATATCAAGCACGGATATACATTAAGAAATCTGTTGGAAACGCTCCCTAGCTGACTCAATTTAGTGTTGATGATAGGGCAGTAAGCGACGAGAAATATGAAGGCTGCCATTTTGCTAGTTTCCTCCCATTCAACCATTGTGTTGTTAGGGGCAGATCAACAATATTAAGGAAATATTGGATATACTACTTACAGGTATTTTTATCCGTGTCTTTTGTTTGAATGTACCTTCGGTAACCTTTCCATTTTCAATCACCATAGAAACATCTTTTTTAGTACTACAAATAGAATCACGGACAACTTCAATCTACGTAGTTTTGAACACTGTAAAAAAGGAATTCCCATATAAGAGGTGCATTCTTCAGAGTGCACTGGTACCGACTTCTCTGCTGTAAGGCATCAGTCACACCAGCCAGTTCGAGTATTTAGTGTTTTTTCATCAGAAGCATGAGATGAATTCTTCAGATTTCTTCAGAGCGCACTGGTACCGACTTCTCTGCTGTAAAGCATCCGTCACACCAGCCTAGCTCGAGTATTTAGTGTTTTTCATCAGAAGCAAGAGATGCATTCTTCAGAAATCTTCAGAGCGCACTGGTCCAGACTTCTTTGCTGTAAAGCATTAGTCGACCGGCAAGCTCCAGTTCAACCGACCTCTCAATAGAAGGTGATAGGTTTACTAGCAGCCACAGGAACGCAAGTTCACCTAGGCCGACTTCATAGGAGACCCATACAGTGGCATCTCAAAAACAGCTGGAGGGTACCAGAGTCACAAGAAAAGGTGATTCTAATACCAAGGTCCTTGCACCCACATTTACAGTAGTGGCCGCAAGAGGACAATGTCCTTACAGGCCAACCATTACACCCAATAAAACATGCTCGGCAAATCTTTACAGAGGCATCAAAAGAAGGGTGGGGCGCTCACTTAAATGAACGCACTGCAAGAGGCACCTGGTCCCTTCTGGAAAGCAAGTTGCATATCAAGTACCTAGAACTCAAGGCAGTCTTTCTAGCCTTCAAAGAGTTCCAAGACCTCTGCATACACAATATAGTACTTGTAGAGACACACAACACCACAGTGGTGTCATACATAAACAAGGAAGGAGGCATGAGGTCGGGCCCATTTTGTGCTCTACTATGGAGAATCTTGACCTAGTGTACCAGAAATCAAGTAACTCTCAAAGCCTGACACATTCCAGGCTGGATGAGTGTGGTAGCAGACAAGCTATCCAAGCTAGGCCAGACCATCCAAATAGAGTGGTCTCTCCTTCAGGAGGTCTTCCAAGCAATATGCAGCAGGTGGCACCGGCCTCAAATAGACTTATTTGCCACGAGGTTCAACAACAAGTTGCCCTTGTTTGTGTCGCCACCAGATTCCCTGGCCACAGCAGTGGATGCATGAGTCTGCCATGGGAGGATCTGGATGCATATGCCTTCCCACCAGCAGCCATCTTGTGCAAAGTGGTGGAGAAGTTGTAGGACTCCCCGTGCAAAAGAATCATTCTGATTGCTCCGGGGTGGCCCAACATGCCTTGGTTTTTGGGACCTAGTGACCATGTCCAGTCAGATCCGACTGAGCCTGCCCGTCTTGTTCAACCTGTTAACACAGCCCTTCAGTCAGATCCCTCACAGAAATTTGATAAACCTAAATCTCCATGCATGACTCCTAGAGCCACATCAATCAAGGAGCAGGGCTTCTGTGAAGCAGTGGCAGCAAGAATTGAGGCTCCTCAAAGAGGATCAACCAGATCAGTCTATGAGACAAGTGGACCATTTTTACAAATTGGTGCCTCACTAATCAGGTGGACATCAGGGCACCCCCCTGTAAAGTCAGTTGCTGACTTCCTTATGTACCTATTGAGGACAGGAAGCTACAGCCCAGCACCATTGATGGTTACAGGTCAGCCATTGCTGATAAACTGGTAAATTCACCCTTCAACATCAGCAAGGACAAAATCTCGCTCGTCTCCTGGATAGTTTCCATAGTGACAGACCCAAAGGCAGGAGGGGAATCCCCTCCTGGAACCTCTCACTGGTCTTGCACCACCTGACTAAGGCTCCGTTTGAATCAATCAAGGGGTCCTCCTTGAAGCATTTGACCTTCAAGACGGTTTTCCTCTTGGCCCTTGGGTCGGGCAAGTGCAGAAGTGAGATTCATGCTTGGCAAACAGGAATATTAGACACCAATATGATTGGCCAAAGGTGTCCCTGTATCCATCACCCAGCTTTCTTTCCAAGAATCAGCTGGCCAAAGAGGGTCCAGACAGTGTGGCCCCAGTGGTTATACCAGCCCTGGCCCCCAACTCTGGATAGATCTCTCAAGTCTGACAGGTCCCTCTTTCCGGTTAGAGCATTGCGCTACTATTTGGACAGGACCTCAGACCTCAGGCAGAATAAGGAGGTGGTTTTTGTCTCCTTTAAGAAAGGTTTCGACAAGGACATCTCACCTGCCTCTATCTCCTCTTGGATCAAGCAGACTTTGATCCTATGTTATGAGCTCTCTGACCAGGAGGCCCACTCTTTACATCAGGTTAAATCCCATGATGTCAGGGCTTTTGCTGCTCCTAAGGTGCTCTAGTTGGGAGTCTCCTTAGATCCAATCTTGTCAGCCTGCCACTGAAGTCACATAATACCTTCACACAGTTCTATCTGAAGGGTGTGGCTTGGGCTGACTCAGAGCTTTACCAATTGGGCTCGGTATAAGTCCCTAGTAACTTACCCGCCGACCAAGCGGTAGTTATTCAGCAATTATCCATTGGATAGGATGTATTAACGCAATAAAATTGCAAATTTAATAAGTAAATTTGAAAATTTTAATTACTTAAATGTAGCTTCTATAAGCTACAAGCTTACCATGTGGGACTTAATGCTGTTCTTGGGTTGCCACACCCGGGGCCAACGTCTTAGAAAAAAAGATCGTTCTTGTTAGCCACCGGATATACTGGTAGTTGTCATCACGTGATAACTTCTGACCAATCGCCCTACTTTCTCGTTGAAATTTTTTAAACCTACCCCTCAGCTGTAAACAGCGGGGAGGCAGGGTGGGACTCTCCTAAGTCCCACATGGTAAGCTTGTAGCTTATAATAGCTACATTTAAGTAATTAAAATTTTCAATTTTATTACGCTACAATAGCTTACCATGTGGGACTTAATGCTGAATTCAACCGCCCGGTGGCGGGATTACAGCTGAGACTGGAAGATATGTAATTTTTTTTCTAAGATTTTGAATTAAAAGTATAGAATAGTGCCAGAAATACCAGTCTGAGTCCCATTTACAGTGCCCCGATCCCGAAAGCCGGGCCTGTAACGAGCCAAAAACCTAAGTAAATGAGAGACAGTGCTAAAAACTGTCTAGATGTTTGATTGTAGGACGGAAGTGCAGCAGTGCTCACTTCAAGGTCTAAGGGTCCCAAAGGGCCCTTCACGTGTGACTGACCAACCCAGTGGTTGGGCATCTCATAAATTTTTTAAACCTGAATATGAGATTAATGACAACTAAATAAGTCCTTAATAGAAATTACTTTGATAATTAAAGAATAAAATGACCTTACCCATAACATCTTGAAGGTAAAGGAATACCTAGATCCTGGGAAAGACTCCTGAAGACTTGGTTGTAGCGGATGTGCCCCCCCCCCCCTTTTTTCTTTCCGAGGACAACTGGTCTGAGGGGAAGGATCTAGGACTTGTGCCGCCACCACGGGTCCCAGATACATATTGTTGTTGGTGTCCGACCAAGTAAGGTCTTTTAGGTAAAAATTTGTAAATGTGTTGTGAGCTTTCCAGTGACAGGCTTGCATGATTTGGTCCACCGATACCCCACCGTAAAAGGCCTTAGAGGCCACGAAGGCCCGGATGTCATGCGCTTTGACTTGGACCAAGTCCAAGGCTTGTTGATCTGCTTGTTTGTAACAAAGTAGGATGGTTTGTTTCAACCATGAAGAGAGTATAGCGGGTCTGATGTCTGAGGTATGTCCTTTCTTAAAGGAGATGAAAGGGAGAGAACGAGACCCTCTCAGGTCTTTAGTTCGGTCCAAATAAAACCTCAGGGCCCGCACGGGACACAGGGTCCTGTCTTCTTTAAACTGTCAATGGTAGTCAAAGCAGGGATAGTCACTGGTGACACACTTTGAGAACCTTCTCTTGCTAGTTGGTTTTTGGCTATGAAATCAGAAGAAGGGAACAAGGCAACGTTTTCCCATTGGCCTAGATTAGATACTTTGTTTGCGACCCAGGCATGGATTTCGCTGCGGCGCTTGCCGGAGGCCAAGGCTAGCAAGAAAGCAGTTTTGAGAGTAAGATGTTTGAGGTCTGTGTCTTTCATGGGCTCAAATGGTGCTTTGGTGAGCTCGTTAAGGACAACAGAAAGGTTCCACTTGGGTAAATTTCTGGAACTTTTAGGACGATCCCTGTGAAAACTGGAGAGTAACCTATGAAGGTCTGCATTGTGTGCAATATGTTGGGCTGTTGGGCCCAAAGTGTCAACGATTGCAGTCCTGTAACCATCAATGGTCGAGGGGCGCCTGTTTAAGTCTTGGTACAGGTACATGAAAAAATCTGAGATTTGTTTCACAGATGGAGTGGAGAAATCCACCGAATTTTCTCTGCACCATTTTTCAAATAGGGCCCACTTTGACTTGTAGATGGTCCTTGTTGATGACCGCTGAGGGGCAGCAATTCTCTCTGCCACCTCCACAGAGAAGCCTTGTTCTTGGAGTTGTCCGCTCCTAGACACCAGGCGTGGAGGTTCAGGTGCTGGGGTTGTTGTGGAACACCAACTTGTGGGACTGTTTGAGTAGGGTCGTTGACACTGGGAGTTGCAGTGGGATCTCTGTTGAGAGCTGCACTAGGTCCCAAAACCAGGGCATCCCTGGCCAGCCTGGGGCTATTACGATGATCAGGCAATGACATTGCCTGATCTTTTGGATCACCTTGTGAAGGAGGGCCGTAGGAGGGTACGCATAGGCCGTGAGGTTGGTCCAGTTTATGTTCAGAGCATCTATGTCCCAGGCCCTTGGGTCTGGGATAGGAGACACGTATTGTGGGAGTTTGTGGTTCAGGTGAGTGGCAAATAAGTCTACATGAGGTGTGAACCACTTCTGGCAGATCTGTTTGAACAGAGGGTGCAGAGACCATTCTGTTGACTGCACTTGGTTGGACCTGGATAGTAGGTCAGCCATCACATTCAGGCACCCTGGAATGTGCCTGGCTTTCAATGTTATGTGGTAGTGATGGCACCAGGTCATGATCTTCCACAGGAGAGCGCACATCTCTGCTGAGTGTGTTCCTCCTTGTTTGTTGATGTAGGCTACCACTGTTGAGTTGTCCGTCGCAACCAACACTGTTTGATTCTGGCACTGGTCCTTGAAGTCTCGAAGGGCCAGGGAGACCGCCTTCAATTCTAGGACATTTATGTGTAGCCTTTTTTCCCGATCTGACCACAGACCCTTTGTAGAATTTTGGTCTAAGTGAGCGCCCCAACCTTCGTTTGAGGCGTCGGTAAAGAGTTGGATACTGTGGTCTTTGGGATGAAGGTCTGCACCTTTCATCACATTGGAGGGATTTTGCCACCAATCTAGGTGGGCTGCAATGGCTTCTGTCCAGGGAAGGAGGTTGTCCAGTGACTGAGGATATCTCCAGTGCTCCTTGAGGTGAAACTGAAAGGGCCTCATGTGAAGGCGTCCCTCCGGGACCATTTTCTCCGTTGAGGCTAGCAACCCAATTAGAGACATCAAACATCTTGCAGTCAAAACATGTTTTGACTTGAGTCGTAGGATCAAATCCTGAAGTAGTTTGAGCCATCTCTCTTGAGTGGGTTTTACAAGGGCTGAATCTAGGTGGTATTCGTAGCCCACGAACGAAAACACCTGAGTAGGTTTCAGTTCTGATTTTATCCACCCCAAGGACTGAGTTAGGTCTACCACTGCCTGAGTGTTCACTTGGGCTTCCTCCTGAGACTGGGACCTGATCAGCCAGTCATCCAGGTATTGGTGAATTCTGAGTCCTCTTGAGAGGGCCATTAGTTTCACTTCCTTTACGACCATTGTAAAGACCTGGGGGGCTGTGGCCAGCCCGAACGGGAGGGAGGTGAACTGGAACACCTGAGCCTTGTAGCAAAACCTTAGGTATTTCCTTGAGCTTGGGTGGATGGGAATGTGCAGGTAAATGTCCGACAGATCTATCGACGATACCCACTCCCCTGGAATCAGGGAGGTCCTGATGGACTCTGGAGTTTCCATTTTGAACTTTTCTACGTGTAGAAAAGTGTTGAGCCTGCTTAAGTCTATGACTGGCCTCCACCTTTGGTGAGGCTTGGGTACTAGGAACAGGCGACTGTAAAACCAGAGAGATTTTACATTTTCTACCCTTTCGATGGCGTTCTTTGACAGGAGAGACTGGATACAAGTGGCCAAGGCTTGGTCTTTTTGTTGGGCCTTGTACTCTGATAGAATCAGAGGAAATCTGATCAAGTTTGGGTTTGAACGGAATGGCAGAATGTAGCCATTGGTGATAATGTTTAACACGTTTTGAGAACATTTGTTTGTTAGCCAGTCTCTCCTGAAAGAACGGAGGCGACCTCCTACTGGTGTACTGAGTGAGGCTTTGGAGGAGTCATTGGGAAGGGGGGTTTCCACGCCCCCTTACCCTATTGTGGGGTCGAAAACGACCCCTGGAGCCTCTGAAGTTGGGTTTTCCTCTTCCCGAGGGAAAGGACTGGTTACTGCTTTGAGAGGTATTGCCCCCATAGGGGCGTTTTCTGTAGGAGCCTCTTTTCTTGTGGGGACCACGAAAGGGCTTATTCTGGTAGGGTGCAAAACCCTGAGAATCTTTTGAGGTGCCTTTTTTGAGAAGGAAGCCCTCACCTTCCTTCACTAGTTGAGACTCGAACAAGGAAGGGCCCCAAAAGGACGAGTTCCTGAGTTCTTGACGTCTCGTTTCTCCTAATTGTGGATGTAATAGAGTCATCTCGGCTTCGCGCCTGAGCAAGCCGGTATTAGCCATAGAGTATAATTCCCTCTGCAAAATATGGGCTAGAGATTTGCTGAGACAAGTGAGGGCCCTGTGTTGGACAAGTACTGTCTTGTTCCAAAAATCTAAGTAGTCAGCTACTTCCTCATATCCGCGCTTTGCCGCTTTCTCAGGATTGGCACCTTTCTGAATCTGAGATTTAATCTTCTTGACCGTAGACTTAATGCTATGTTGGCATTTTTCCAATGAAGCATTGCAAGAAGAGGAGGTTTTGGCAAATGCAGCGGTGAAGTTGAGGGTCGAGATATTTTGTCTAGCCTGAAGTTCCAGCTCCTTGAGAACTGGCAGGGGAACTCTGGCTACTGGGGCCCCAGAAGGTCTAGGAGTAATACAGATCTTAGCAACGTCCGTATTCAACACCTGAATTTTGTCCTGAAAAGTTGGCTGTCCCACCTTGTACCACTTGGAAGTGGAAGGAGGAGGTTTGACATATTTTCCGTCAGATAAATTGGCAGCCTTAAAGTCATGTTGGAATTTATCAAAGGCGTCCTTGATAACTGAGCTAAGTGGAAGGATAGAGGAAGGACCTCTAGGTCTGAGCTCTTGACAGCCTTTTTGATCATCCAGACCTAATACCGAAGTGGACGACCTGGGCATAGATTCCCTGGGGTCAGGGAGAGAGAGAATACGCCTGAAGGTGTCTACTTCTTCAGAGTATTGTGAGGGCATGTCAGACAAAGCTACTTCCCTATAATAAGGGGGGTCTGGATCATGTTGTGGGAGGTCTTGATCAGAAGCTACTCCTGAGGGCTGAGCCCTAGAGGGCTTAGAAGACCTGTGTCTGGCTACAGGGGACTGATCTTCCTCTGAAGAGAATGACACATATCTAGATCTTGATTTATGTTTGCTTGGGATCCGAGGTTCATCGGAATCCTCATTTAGTTGGTCCGAGGCAGAGCTCGGGTCAACTGGCTGCCTATGGCTTTGCTTTTTGTGAGGGTACGAGACCTCTTCGGGATGACCTTCAGAGGGGGCAACGTACTGTTCCGAGGAATCTTGAGTGGGTACTAGACGAGGAGGGAGTGCTGGACCATAGTCCACATCCATAGCCTCGCTTGGAAGGTTAGTACCAGATCTCGGAGGGGGTAAATCCAGAGGGGCAGCATTGTTACTGGACGAGCCAGGTTTGGAAGCAAGAAGTGAGGACTCTACCTCGACTTTCTTTTGTGTAGCCAACTCCTCTCAGAGTGACTGAAAAGCTTCCAACATGGATGCCTGGAAGGAACCCATTTGCTGCTGTATATGTATATTTAAGGAATCACCCAGGGATTTCTCAAGGTTTTTCTGGATTTTATTTTGCAAAGCAGTACCTGGGGTGGGTGGAACAGTCTTGGCTGGGGTTTTTAAGGACAGGGAGCTGAAGGCAAGAGGTTGAGGACGGGGGTTGAGGTGAAAAGGTTATCAGCAGCACACTCGAGGTCTGCATTGGATCCAGTGAAGGAATCCCCGTCGCCTTCACCCAAAAGATCTAGTTCATCATCTTTGGAACTAGTTGCCGCTTTTTGCTTTTTTAAATAACGTTTCCTGTTCTGAATTTTCTGTAACTGCTCATCTGAAAAAGACATGCAGATTTGACAGGGTGTTTCAAAGGTGACACAGGGGTCATCTCCCTTGCCAGCCTCCCTACAGGTAGGGCAGTAGTTATGTATATCAAAACTGAAGCAAAAGTGGCGGCATTTCTGAGCTCTCGGTTTGTCTTTATTTGCTTGGTGAATCGACATTTTATATGCAATAAAAAGACGTACAATATAATTGCCTGAACCGAGGAAAACTCAAAACATGCGAAAATCAAAGAAATATTTATACTGTGAAAATTAAAATTTTACAGAATGATCTATGGCATATATATAAAGAAATATGCAAATATGAGCCTCCAACAATAAGTAAAAACTGAGAAATAAATGAAAATGTCTGTATATTTACAAACTGCTACCAGTCAATCGTGGCCAACGAGAAAGTAGGGCGATTGGTCAGAAGTTATCACGTGACGACAACTACCAGTATATCCGGTGGCTAACAAGAACGATCTTTTTTTCTAAGACGTTGGCCCCGGGTGTGGCAACCCGAGAACAGCATTAAGTCCCACATGGTAAGCTATTGTAGCGTAATAAAATAAATTTTTATAAGTTAATACCTTATCCAATGGACACACAAGACCCTCCCACCGACCCCGCTATCAGCTTACTAGGGGTGTAATAGGTTTAGACAACCGAAAAGATGCTATGACGTCAGGTTGTGTAGACAAGAAGGAAGTACAAGGCACCATCTGGGGAGTGCACAGTACTGGGACCGGCCAGCCGGTGGAAACACAGGACGTCTTTTTCTGGTGTTTGGCGGGCCGGTCTGCGCCGACCGGATTAGCAATTGTCCATTGGATAGGGTATTAACTTATAAAAATTTAATTTACTTATTAAATTTGCAACTTTCTGTACTTTGCCCCATGAACTTCTAAAAATCTGGGTATTAGCTTAGAAAAATGTGGCAGAATTTCAGTCATTTCATTTCAATGTTCAAAGTCATGGTTTTACATCCTGTTCCACAGCCAGAGTAATTTTGGGACAGGCCCTGAGCATTGTCCTATTACTAGTATTTCAATGTTCCAATGTTAAACTGTAATAACAGAGTAGTAAACTAGACAAAGGCCGCTCGCATTATTGCGAGCTGGCGGTGTATCCCCGAACATAGCAAACTTGTAGAAGCAATAACAAAAGAGGTCAAGGCAGTTTAGGGTTTTAGAAATGTTGTTTCACCTTCAAGGAGGCGCATAAAAAGGACAAAATGTTTAGAAATCCCTGGAAAGATCAAACCTGGAAAAGTTCCCACATTTTTTAAAAACAGGGGCCCAAGGTCAAATCTGACCACATCAGAAGATTCCTAGCCCATAATAGATTCCTAGACGACACCAGTAGATTCCCAGCCCATGATTTCCTATAGGTTTGTTTTACATTTCAAACTTCTAGGACCAATAATAAGCGAGTTATAAGCACTTTTACATTTGGCTATCCTCATTTGACCTTGAAGGAGGCCCAAGGTCAAATCTGATCACATCAAAATATTCCTAGCCTATAATTTCCTATAGGTTGGTTTCACATTCAAACCTGTAGGACCAATAATAAGTGAGTTATAAGCACTTTTAAGTTTGGCTATCCTCATTTGACCTTGAAGGAGAGGGCCAAGGTCAAATCTGACCACATCAAAAGATTCCTAGCCCATGATTTCCTATAGGTTGGTTTCACATTGCAAACCTCTAGGACCAATAATAAGTAAGTTCGAAGCACTTTTAACTTCGACTATCCTAGTTTGACCTCAAAGGAGGGGCCCAAGGTCAAATCCGAACACATCAGAGGATTTCTAGCCCACATTAGATTCCTAGTCCACACCAGTAGATTCCCAGCCCATGATTTCCTATAGGTTTGTTTTACATTTCAAACTTCTAGGACCAATAATAGGCGAGTTATAAGCACTTTTACATTTAGCTATCCTCGTTTGACCTTGAAGGAAGCCCAAGGTCAAATCTGATCACATCAGAAGAATCCTAGCCCATTATTTCCTATAGGTTGTTTTCACATTTCAAACCTCTAGGACCAATAATAAGTGAGTTATAAGCACTTTAAGTTTGGCTATCCTCGGTTGACTTGAAGGAGGGGCCAAAGGTCAAATCTGGTCACATCAAAAGATTTCTAGCCTATGATTTCCTATCGACTGCTTTGACATTTCAAACCTCTAGGACCAATAATAAGCGAGTTATAAGCACTTTTGCAACAGTTTTCAAGTTACAATTGATTTACTCAACAGTGAGAACCTCAAAGTAGCTATTACTTGGCTATGCATGGTGCTACAGGTCTGCAATTTTACTATGTTATAGCTGACCCAAAAGTAGCTGAATAACATATTTAAACAAAATTCTCTAAATGCAATAGTTTTCAAGTTACAAGTCAAAACTAGAGGAATGCTTTTGCTAACAAAAGCGAAGCGTCCCTTAAAGTTTAAAATGCTTTGTGGTTTTAATAAGCATGCTGTAAAGCTAAGAATGCACAAAACTGCACCGTATGCTTTCCCAATACCTCTTAATACATTCTGAAGCTATAAAAGCAACAATAAAGGAGATATAAGGCAAAAACTCCAAAGCAGCTATTTAGACCCCAGTTTGGCCCATAAGGGAGGGTCGGGGGGTAAAACTGACCGGCTATTTAGACTCTCCACATATGCTTTCCCAATACCTCTTAATACATTCTGAAGGTCTAAAAGCAACAATAAAGGAGATATAAGGCAAAACTCCAAAGCAACTATTCTATGACCCCAGTTTGACCCATAAAGGGGGGTCGGGGGATAAAACTGACCGGCTAGTTAGATTCTCCACAAATGCTTTCCCAATACCTCTTAATACATTCTGAAGCTATAAAAGCAACGATAAAGGAGATATAAGGCAAAAACTCCAAAGCAGCTATTTATGACCCCAGTTTGGCCCATAAGGGGGGGTCGGGGGGTAAAACTGACCGGCTATTTAGACTCTCCACATATCCTTTCCCAATACCGCTTAATATATTCTGAAGCTATAAAAGCAACAATAAAGGAGATAAAGGCAAAAACTCAAAATCAGCTATTTTATGACCCCAGTTTGACCCATAAGGGGGGGTCGGGGGGTAAAACTGACCAGCTATTTAGACTCTCCATATATGCTTTCCCAATACCGCTTAATATATTCTGAAGCTATGAAAGCAACAATAAAGGAGATAAAGGCAAAAACTCAAAATCAGCTATTTTATGACCCCAGTTTGACCCATAAAGGGGGGTCGGGGGATAAAACTGACCGGCTATTTAGATTCTCCACAAATGCTTTCCCAATACCTCTTATTACATTCTGAAGCTATAAAAGCAACGATAAAGGAGATATAAGGCAAAAACTCAAAATCAGCTATTTATGACCCCAGTTTGGCCCATAAGGGGGGGGGGGGGGGGGGGGGGGGGGTTGGGGGTTAAAACTGACCGGCTATTTAGACTCTCCACATATGCTTTCCCAATACCTCTTAATACATTTTGAAGGTATAAAAGCAACAATAAAGGAGATATAAGGCAAAACTCCAAAGCAACTATTTTATGACCCCAGTTTGACCCATAAGGGGGGGGTGGGGGATAAAACTGACCGGCTATTTAGATTCTCCATATATGCTTTCCCAATAACTCTTAATACATTCTGAAGCTATAAAAGCAACAATAAAGGAGATATAAGGCAAAAACTCCAAAGCAGCTATTTATGACCCCAGTTTGACCCATAAGGGGGGGTCGGGGGGTAAAACTGACCGGCTATTTAGACTCTCCATATATGCTTTCCCAATACCTCTTAATACATTCTGAAGCTATAAAAGCAACAATAAAGGAGATATAAGGCAAAAACTCAAAATCAGCTATTTTATGACCCCAGTTTGACCCATAAGGGGGGGGCCAGGGGGTAAAACTGACCGGCTATTTAGACTCTCCACATATGCTTTCCCAATACCTCTTAATATATTCTGAAGCTATAAAAGCAACAATAAAGGAGATAAAGGCAAAAACTCAAAATCAGCTATTTTATGACCCCAGTTTGACCCATAAGGGGGGGTCGGGGGTAAAACTGACCGGCTATTTAGACTCTCCATATATGCTTGTCAGAAAGGTGTCATGGAATAAAGCTTTAATACAATCGTTTATGGCAAGGAAGTCGAGTATGAAGTATCTGCCATTAAATGTAGAGACATCTACATTATTTTGTGGGACATTCTTATCAAATTTTAGGCTATTAACCCACTATTGGTGGCCATAAATATAAAGAGGTAAACACTGTGGTCATATAACCTAATGGGAGCGGATGGACTAATGTAACTCATTGCTCTGGTTAAGGTTGTTCTATAACCTTATATTTGCATCTGTTCATTGGCCATTGAGTTGGATGGCTCCAACAAATAGTGACTGTTAGGAAATGATAAGGTTATTTCACTATAATTTTTATGATATTTTTATGTGATTTATCTACTCTGTTGTAGAATTTTCAATGAATCTTGTTTGTTGATGAAAACTTCCTATTTCTTACTCTCCCCCTTAAATATTCTTCATGAAACAAAGACTATAAACAAGGTCCATCAAGGTGAACAGTCAGTGACTATAAATTAGATAGCAGTTGGGGAGTTACTCTCTTGTGGTATTCTTTCAAGGTCAGAGTTTAACGTTGGGGTTTTATTAGCCTTGCTTATTAAGGCCCATATGTATATAATATGTTCAGAATAGGTGCAGAAACATTTGGCAATCATAAGGTACGCATTCAGAATTTTAAAGGAAGCTCTCCAGAAGAAGGACTTTCTCTTAGCAGTATCCTATGTATGTGTATGAGTACATTATAGAAAGTGAAACTCCATTATCTGAACTGGAAACATTCCCTAACTGCAAAGAAACTTGAGCCTTCAGCAAGGCTAGGGTTTTATGTACCGTTCAACAGCCAGGGTCTTCACTATTGTTACTTGTGCGAGTCGAGAACCCACACAGAGGTGACAGCCTGTGATTAGATGCCAAACTTGTTAACCACTGGGCCACTGAGAACCCTCTTTCAAGGTCAAACAAATGTATAACTGACCTTGGCCTGAGAAAGTTCAACAACTTATCACTTGATTCTGATCTCTCACATTGTGAATTTGAATATATCTCCTGACCACATGTGGGGAATACCAACTGCCAGTCCAAATATGAAACTAGATGCGGGTGTAAAAGCACAGAGATTGACGTCCAGGTCAAACCGGAAACAATTTATATCGGGGAATCAAAACATTGTATTTAACACTGTAAGCATTTTATTTGCCTATGTTTTTTCTCCTGTTGGGTACAATTACATTTCTTTTCTGCATAAAACAACTATTTTTTGTATTTTAATGTATTGATATCTATAACATATGTACACCTTTAACAACAATCAGATGAAAAGAAAGTAAAAACAGCACAAAATAAAACAAAGAACAGTATCCGGTATAACAATAACAGGTTACAGTACTACTCAGTTTATCTGTACAACCAAACAATAGCAAGTACTGATGAAATTACATCAAAAACATTAACAAGATATTTGCACAAATCCCAAATAAGGTGCTTCCTTTGAAAGATTTTTTTTACAAAAATAAAATGGCAAAAAAGCGAAGATGACCTCTACATAATGGGAGATGGAATAAGAAAACATAACTGACTGCAGTTATAAAGTTAAAACTTCTGTATTTGACATCTAACATTCCACCAAAAGCATAAAGAGTTCTGTTTTGTATATGAAGTCTAAGTCTACGTACACATGTATGCGGCTCACGACATCTGACGGCCGATTTGCGATAGCGAATTTTGTTTCAACCTTCCCATTATTCTGTCGACATTCATCTAAATTCACTTGTCATCCGATTTTTTCGGTCCCAGATCGAAAAAATCGCTGTCGCACAACGGGCGTCGGATGTCGCAAATCGGAGTGGGACACATGTAAACAACCAAACATAAATGAGAAGGAGGGAAAAATTCGCTGTCGCAAATCGGCCGTCAGATGTCGTAAGCCGCATACATGTGTACGCACGCTAAGTTTGATGATCCAAGTGTGTTTCTACCAGTATGCAATTCACAAGAGAATATTATATACACTAAAATGTATAGATCATAAGGAATATTAAATTTAATGTACCGTAAATGACTTATTTAGCGCACAGTGCGCTAAGGAAAGACTATTTTTATTCAATATTTGTTGGGAAAAAATTCCCCTTTTAGTGCACCCATCATGAAACACTTTCCGGGATGAAGTATAGGTCAATCCAGTAAGAATAACGGTGTTCCGACATTTAGAATCTACCAAACATACCCACTTCCCGTAAATATGGCGGTAGATATAAACAAACGCGAAATTCACGGCAAAAATGTCATTTTATTAAGTAAAAATACGTACATGTACTATATATAAAAAAATATGTGGATATTGTGGACTGTCATCGGGAAAAAGAGGTAGGGTGCGGTTACAAGGGCGGATGCGCTAAATAGGTCATTTACGGTATTCAGTTTGCATGTGTGTGAGTTATCAATGAATTTACCTTTTTTATGTAACCTATGTCGGCAAGATGCTATGCTTAGTATTCTAAGTCTAACAGACAAAATAGTTATTTGCGCTTGTTACATGTCAATTAGTCCGATTTCTTTTGATAACAAATGTGTATTGCCACAAATTCAAGATATAAATCTACACCAAACATATTATGCCAATTTACTTTTTAAAGTGCAGCTTTAGAAGTGCTTTTTTTCTAAAACAGCACCTCACTATTGGCACATGACCAAGTCATGTACAGCTATAAAATCCTAACTTTTTAAGCAATTGTACTGACTAAATTTTTTTAAAAATTTCATTATTGTACCAGCCTGCAAAGCAATTATAGCATATGTTCAGTTGTCGTCATGTCTGTGGCTATTAAACTGTTCAATGAACACTCAATTTCCACTTATATCGCCAACTTGGAAATCTTACACGTACCTTTTATTGGATACAAGCTTACCCCATGGAACTTACTGCTATTTGGGAGGCTCATTCAGGTGATCAAAGTTCTCGTAATAATGACACTTTGGTACTTACGCAACCCGGATAATTGTTGGATAGTTGTCCAATGTTATGACCAAATAACAAAAAAGCAGAACAACATGTGTCATCCCCTAGCTTGCCTTTGTGGCCTTAGCACTAAAACTTCTTCTTAACAAGATGTTTGCCCCCCCACCCCCACCCCCACCCCCAAAGAAGTGGAGACTCCCAATTAGCAATGTGTTCCAAGAGGTGAGCTTTTGTAAAAAATGACCCCTTCCACATACATATTTGTAAACATCCATGGAATCACCAAAACATTTTTTCATGTTAGTTCTGAACACATGGTGAGTTTGCTTTCCCACAAAACATCTCCAGTAGTAACACTTTTGAATACATGTGTGAAAGTCAACTATAGCATCTAATAGCTTCTGTATATCTGACACTGAAATCATTTCTAAATTTCACATGGTCAATGTTTCATCATTCAATTTTATTATTTTTTTTTCATTAGAATTTCTGGACAAATCAATCAATTTTACCAAGGAGGAATTACATTGGTGAACTAGAGGATCGCTCGCAAAAAAAAAAGATAATGTTTTTGCATAGCAAAAACAAAGCGTCCCGAAAAGGATATAAAGGTGAGTGCTAAAGTATTAAGAAAATGCTTCGTTTCTAGCCTTATACTGTTGTGGCAACCAAAGTCAGCGCAGTCTGCTCTATCTAGCACGGTTTTCAAGATATAAGCATTTTTGTGTTTTGCAAAAAATAAAAAAATTAAAAATGTCCGCTATATTTGGCGAGACAAAAATATTTTGAAAATTGGCATGGCTACTCTGCAGAGATACCCAGCAGGTCTAAAATTTTGTTGAGTTCGATCCATATAGCACGGTTCTCGAGATATAAGCATTTTTGTGTTTTGCAAAAACTTTGAAAATTCAAAATGGCCACCAATTTTGGGGAGACAAAAATTTTTGTCAAAACCACTGCCGCGGTATGTATCTCCCGCCGAGCATTAAAGCAAAAGAAATAGCTTTTCAGAGATATTCACAATTTTTCATTTTCGTGTGTGAAAGCTCTGCCAAAAGTAGGTGAATGAGTTATTTGAGAAAAATTGGCTATCTGCAATACTATTAAGAGATAATTCACATTTACTCATTTTGAGGTGAATAATTAGCTATGGGTCTGAAACTTCACCAAGTGAAAGCTCTCCCAAAAGTAGGTGAATGAGTTATTTGAGAAAAATTGGGTATCTGCAATACTTTTAGAGATAATTCGCATTTACTCATTTTGAGTAGGTGAGTAATTAGCTATGGGTCTGAAACTTCACCAAGTGAAAGCTCTCCCAAAAGTAGGTGAATGAGTTATTTGAGAAAAATTGGCTATCTGCAATACTTTTAGAGATAATTCGCATTTACTCATTTTCAGTAGGTGAGTAATTAGCTATGGGTCTGAAACTTCACCAAGTGAAAGCTCTCCCAAAAGTAGGTAAATGATTAATTTGAGAAAAATTGGCTATCTGCAATACTTTTAGAGATAATTCGCATTTACTCATTTTGAGCAGGTGAGTAATTAGCTATGGGTCTGAAACTTCACCAAGTGAAAGCTCTCCCAAAAGTAGGTGAATGAGTTATTTGAGAAAAATTGGCTATCTGCAATACTTTTAGAGATAATTCGCATTTACTCATTTTGAGTAGGTGAGTAATTAGCTATGGGTCTGAAACTTCACCAAGTGAAAGCTCTCCCAAAAGTAGATGAATGAGTTATTTGAGAAAAATTGGCTATCTGCAATACTTTTAGAGATAATTCACATTTACTCATTTTCAGTAGGTGAGTAATTAGCTATGGGTCTGAAACTTCAACAAGTGAAAGCTCTCCCAAAAGTAGGTGAATGAGTTATTTGAGAAAAATTGGCTATCTGCAATACTTTTAGAGATAATTCGCATTTACTCATTTTGAGTAGGTGAGTAATTAGCTATGGGTCTGAAACTTCACAGAGTGAAAGCTCTCCCAAAAGTAGGTGAATGAGTTATTTGAGAAAAATTGGCTATCTGCAATACTTTTAGAGATAATTCGCATTTACTCATTTTGAGTAGGTGAGTAATTAGCTATGGGTCTGAAACTTCACCAAGTGAAAGCTCTCCCAAAAGTAGGTGAATGATTAATTTGAGAAAAATTGGCTATCTGCAATACTTTTAGAGATAATTCGCATTTACTCATTTTGAGTAGGTGAGTAATTAGCTATGGGTCTGAAACTTCACCAAGTGAAAGCTCTCACAAAAGTAGGTGAATGAGTTATTTGAGAAAAATTGGCTATCTGCAATACTTTTAGAGATAATTCGCATTTACTCATTTTGAGTAGGTGAGTAATTAGCTATGGGTCTGAAACTTCACAGAGTGAAAGCTCTCCCAAAAGTAGGTGAATGAGTTATTTGAGAAAAATTGGCTATCTGCAATACTTTTAGAGATAATTCGCATTTACTCATTTTGAGTAGGTGAGTAATTAGCTATGGGTCTGAAACTTCACCAAGTGAAAGCTCTCCCAAAAGTAGGTGAATGATTAATTTGAGAAAAATTGGCTATCTGCAATACTTTTAGAGATAATTCGCATTTACTCATTTTGAGTAGGTGAGTAATTAGCTATGGGTCTGAAACTTCACCAAGTGAAAGCTCTCCCAAAAGTAGGTGAATGAGTTATTTGAGAAAAATTGGCTATCTGCAATACTTTTAGAGATAATTCGCATTTACTCATTTTCAGTAGGTGAGTAATTAGCTATGGGTCTGAAACTTCACCAAGTGAAAGCTCTCCCAAAAGTAGGTGAATGATTAATTTGACAAAAATTGGCTATCTGCAATACTTTTAGAGATAATTCGCATTTACTCATTTTGAGTAGGTGAGTAATTAGCTATGGGTCTGAAACTTCACAGAGTGAAAGCTCTCCCAAAAGTAGGTGAATGAGTTATTTGAGAAAAATTGGCTATCTGCAATACTTTTAGAGATAATTCGCATTTACTCATTTTCAGTAGGTGAGTAATTAGCTATGGGTCTGAAACTTCACCAAGTGAAAGCTCTGCCAAAAGTAGGTGAATGAGTTATTTGAGAAAAATTGGCTATCTGCAATACTTTTAGAGATAATTCACATTTACTCATTTTGAGTAGGTGAGTAATTAGCTATGGGTCTGAAACTTCACAGAGTGAAAGCTCTCCCAAAAGTAGGTGAATGAGTTATTTGAGAAAAATTGGCTATCTGCAATACTTTTAGAGATAATTCGCATTTACTCATTTTGAGTAGGTGAGTAATTAGCTATGGGTCTGAAACTTCACCAAGTGAAAGCTCTTTGGGATAGCTGCTCTGCAGAGATACCCTGAAGATAAAAAATTTCGTGGAAATCGCTCTATGTAGCATGGTTTTCGAAATATTAGCATTTTTGTGTTTTGCAATTTTTGCGCAAAAATTCGAAAATTCAAAATGGCCGCCATTTTTGGCGAGACAAAATTTTTTTGAAAATTGGCATGGCTACTCTGCAGAGATACCCTGTGGGTCAAAAATTTCGTCGAAATCGCTCTATCTAGCACGGTTTTCGAGATATAAGCATTTTTATGTTTTGCAATTTTTGCGAAAAATTCGAAAATTCAAAATGGCCGCCATTTTTGGCGAGACAAAATTTTTTTCAAAATTGGGATAACTACTCTGCAGAGATACCCTTTGGGTCAAAAATTTCGTCGAAATCGCTCTATCTAGCAGGGTTTTCGAGATATAAGCATTTTTGTGTTTTGCAATTTTTGCGAAAATTTCGAAAATTCAAAATGGCCGCCATTTTTGGCGAGAGAAAAATTTTTTGAAAATTGGGAAAAGTACTCCGCAGAGATATCCTGCGGGTCAAAAATTTTGTCGAAATTGCTCTATCTAGCACGGTTTTTGAGATATAAGCATTTTTGTCTTTTGCAATTTTTGCGAAAATTTCGAAAATTCAAAATGGCCGCCATTTTGGGCGAGACAAAAATTTTTTGAAAATTGGGAAAACTACTCCGCAGAGATACCCTGCGGGTCAAAAATTTCGCCGAAATCGCTCTATCTAGCACGGTTTTCGAGATATAAACATTTTTGTGTTTTCCTTATTTGGAAAATTCGTAATGATTAATTAATCATTAATTACTCGGCCATTTCTTGACCAATCAATGCCAAAATCTAATGATTTCCAGATTTTAATAGAATGAATGTATTTGCCAAGTTTCAGGTGAATTGATAAAATTCCTTTCAAGTTATCATCCGGACAAGCTTCCCCACCGAAAAAAGACATTTTTGGTCATGTGACCTCTCTGATTGGTTGAAATGTCACTGCAGCATATTCAAAAAAATTCCCCAAGGCTACTGCCTAAACCTGCCAAATTTGAAAAGAATCCGCCTAACGGTTACAGAGTTATAAGGAAAACAAAATGCGGAGCCGGCGGAGCCGCCGGAGCCGGCGGAGCCGGCGGAGCCTGAAGCTCTCCCATACACAAACAAGCGTCCCTTGCGGGACGCTTAATTATTTTTATGGTTAGTGTGTATGTACTTTTGCATTCTTTAGATACAGAAGACCTTTGGCTAATTTTACACATCTTGATCAAATCTTGGCTTTAAAACAAACTGGCGGTTTTTTTCTACATACACCAATGTGAGTGATTAAAGAGAACTACACAGGGAGAAAAACAACTAATCTTTCTTTTTATCTTGTGAATTTAAAAGGCAAAACTACACTGGATACTGATCTAATATTTAAGTAGGTCAAAGGTAATTTAAGCACAGATTATTTCACTGAGGTTTAATTGTAAAGACTGGGAAATAAAGATCATAACTAGCACACAACATTTTCTATCTAGTGAAGGGAAGATGTAACAATATTCTTGAACTTCGATATTGTTTCCAGCAAAAGTTCTAGGATAACTATTTCAATATTGTTGTTGCTTATTAAATTATTAGGTTTTATTCATCAATATTCATTCAGTAATAGCTTACTTTATCTTTGTCAACATTTGAGGGGGGGGGGGGGGGGGGGGGGGGGGGGGAGATGAGAAGATGGATCTTGCCCTAACTTAGATTCCCTTAAATTTTGAGACTGATCTGAATCACAGTTTGGATGCAAAAAAAATATTAAAAAAATCCCACTTTTCCCCTTTTTACTTATTATTACGATACTTGGTGGAGGCATACACTCTCTGAGTACTCTTCTTTACTTTTTCTATTTTATCCTTGAAAATTCATAATTAATAATAAATTTCATCCTCGACAACATTTTTGGGGTGAAAAATATAGTATAAGATACAGGATGATAATGATTAATATTTATAGTAAGAAATCTAAAATTCGCCAGGAATCTAAAATTCGCCACCTCTAAAACCTTAGTTAATTTTATGAAGAAAATGATGTTTTGTCTTAAAATTGGTATTTTTCAGTTCAAGAAGCCTTAATTTACTATACATTCAACAAAGCTCACCTATATAAGAGTAAGAAATCTGAAATTCGCCAGAAAGAAAACCTGCTTTTATATATATATATTTTTTTGATTTCTGGGAAATTCTCGATAAATTCCATGAGGAAACCCCATTTTCTACACATCCTTCACTGATGGCAATTTCTCTGTACATTTTGGATTTTCATGACTAAGTTTGGCCACCAATCTCCCTTAATGTAAAATTGGCACAAAACTTCTCATTTTTAAAGAGGGCAAATTTCAAATACTGTAGAGAATTTCTGATTTTTTACTCTTTGTGTAATCATGAAAATCCATTGACACTGAATTATACATTCTAACTACATGAAAACCAATGGAAAGAAATAGAACAAATTGAAATATTTCAGATGTCAAAACAAATTTGTTTTCAAAATATTCTATTTTGAAAGATGATTATAAACTGCATTCAAATCTTATTCACCAAATGTTTTATGTTATAAGGATATTATAACTACATTCAATTGTTTCTGTGTAAAAGTAGTACCAACAGTATCAATTTCCATCCTTTCCTCCCAAAGCACGCATCCTCAAGACAAGACAAAAAATTGAGATAATTTTTGGTACTTTTGGTATTGCATAAAGGAAACACGAGTCACTATTTACACAATGATGCAATAACAATGTTCTGTGACAGTGAAATAATGAGGATTTATATATTATTTACACCAATTTACACTACAATGAAAAGCTGTTGCATCTCAAGGGGGCTAACCAAGCCTTGAACTAAAGGGTGTAAATTTTAATGTGAAATGGGTTTAAAGACTAGCATGCAAGTACTTCCAAATGAAAGGGATCTAACTCAACAGGGATTCACTAAAATAGTTAAAACAATTTATATAAGCGATCGGCAGGTACCATCGATTTTCTTAATATAACCCAAGGGCAGCCATATTTACTACTATTCTAATTGAAATTAAGGTCCGTATGATGCCACATGAGTCTGAACTTGTATAATATTCCTCGTCTTTTCACACTGTTGATGAAACTGTATGCACAAAAATAAAATTATTTTAATTTTGAAGAGTTCTCCAATTTTTAATTGAATCGGTAGGAACTGTCAGTAAATAACACCTGGCTCCATTTAAAATACACAGAATGTCCTTATTTTTGGACAGATTACTTTTTTTGTTTACCATTATCTTCAGTGTAAGGGTTTAGTGCACGCACGATTTTACCCTTCTTCCAAGAAATTTTTCTTTAAAAAAAATTCCACATTTCTTGAGCTGGAAAGGATGTTTCGCCAAATGTGTTCGTCTTTTTCACTAACACAGTTTTCAACTTCTGTTTTAATTGGTTTCCATCATTAGCAAGAAGTTTGTACTAACTTCCAGTTCATCATGGCGCTAGTTCGGGAACTTTCTGCTCGAAATATTTGTGCCTTACTTTTGTAGTTTGGACATGGTTTTAAAGAAAACATTGCATTTGGTATGTTTTATTTACATGGTATCAGGCTTGTTTTCTGTTGGCGCATGTGAAGTTTTGCAAGCTATCGGGGAAACATTTCGACAAATGTGGAAAAAATATTTATTTGCAAATTTTGTCTTTTGATTAAGTCCCTACTCTTTTCTGGGAAAATCCTTCGAATAAGGGTATGTGTAAGAAGAGAGAAATTCAGTGAATATGGGTCTGGGTGTTCATTTGGCATCCCCTTGATCTTTTGAAGATTTTACATATAGAAATACTTCAAAGACTGGATGAAAATTACAGATGAGTTAACAGGTATATTTAGAGAGGATATATATAAACCGCACTAGTCCATATTATCATTTCTATCCTCTGTGTAATGAAACTAAGAATGACAAAGACACTGTACAAAATTACAAAGTTGGTAAAACCATGACAGAAATTAATACCTGACAGAAAGTCAAACTATTTGCCAAAAAATAAAAAATACTAACATCTACTGATGTAATAACCTCATTTCTAAGACAATAATCTATTTATCTTAAGCTGAATCTTGTGCTAGATGTAACTTTTAATGATCTAGAATTAAGAATTGTAAAAATTGATCCAGTATATGAACTTAACCAGTGAGAAAATCCCTATTTCCTCAAGTAGATTCTTTTACACTTTGTGATTTTTTGTCTGCTCACTCCGATGCAAAATTACTACAAATTTCGATGATTTAATTGGCTTTTGAAAGGTGTCCAAAAGCGTTGAATTTCCCATACTTTCGTGAATTTCACATTTTGTTACTCTAGAACTGTCTACCAAAGAAAAACAATCCCCATTTTAGGTCATTTTGAAAGTTAAGATCTATTAAGATCTTGGCTTTCTGTTATATGTTAGCATCTGTAACATCTCTATGTACATATACATACGTAAAGTATATCAGATTCTACAACTCAAATGGACTGACTACTCTCTGTATTAATTTTGTGACTCAGGTTGACTAACTGGGTTGGCTCTCCATCATGCCAATACAGACCGGAATCTAGAAACTTGTGTTTTAGTGTCAACCAACTGGAAGTACCTATGAAGAAAATATGGCAGCTGATGAAAACAAGTAGATCGAAAGTAAAATGACAAATATCTGTGGAAAATCAGTAAATTTGTGTTAAAGACTAATATTGGGCAAACAATCCTTGTTGTATATTTGGTTTTACCCACATTATTCATGCATGCCATTAATATTTCAATAGTTTTGCGAACACCTAGTTTGTTATTTTGCATGTCGTTTCTTGGCAAAGTCAACCCCTTTGTCAAGTGTTCAGTCATACTCTCACAGTCTGTATCACAACATATAGCAACTGAACCCTCCATAAAGGAAAGGCTTGGGAGTTTTATAAACCTAGGTACAGAAATTCCCAATATACAGTGACAAACCAATGGAAATGTGTGCCCACAATAGTCATCCCAAGGTTTTTTTTTAAGCACTAAATCTTTACAGTTTGGTTTTCTTTTACATAAATACTAAGGCTCTTTAGTACACTGTTTTCTGTAATATACAAGTTCCTACGGGTGAATATGAACAGAATTAATATTCTTCGAAGAATATCTCAGAAGTTGACATCATTCCAAGGCTGTGTCCAATCAAATTGCTCCTGTAGAAGAGGTCCAATTTGGAACATTTACTATAGAATCTCAGTCTGATATTTTCCTTCTGACCATTTATCAAGCCCAAACAGTGGTGAACCAATGCCATGCTTGTTATGAGTATGTATGTGTAGTTGGTGCCTCATGATGCAATAATCTTTGTTTGCCAATCCATAAATATTCCGCCCATAGAACCACTGATGACATTTACACACATATATGATTGGTAGCATCCTTGACACAAAGTAAGTGATACTGATCATTGTAAATACATGTAAATCAATTGGTCCATACTATATGAGACCTCACCGTTTTTTTGTATATAGTCCAGGAAGCGAGTGATAATAGACATGCCTATTGATATTCTTCACAATGGACCTCCTACATGTGCAACTGCTGGAGGCTTCTCCTGTACACTGTTTCATCTTGGGTCAACTATACTATACCCCCATCAGAGTCACCTCTTTATCCTTACATCCTATTTACTAATCAATGACTTATCAGTGCCATACTCAAAGATGTTTGCTCCCAGCACAAAGTACAATTAGATTGCATTGCCTCCTCTTGAGTGCATGTGTCCACACGAATAATGACAGTGACGCTGATGAAACAGGAATTCAGAGGCCTTTTACATATCCATGGTCTCATTTTAACACAGGATTGAAAAGCACTGGCCATTCTTGAGTGAGTGATAATAAGTGATATTACAGGTAAGTTGGGGCAATGCCTGTTTATAAGTTAGTGTTAACATGTGAAGTCACAGGTCACCAAAACCATTGCCTATATATCCAACATGTGATAACAGATGAATTCACACCCCTTGAAAACACGCTCCATTTGTCAGTTTATCATGGTTTAGTGAATTTCCGGCTCTCGAATATACATCTGTCCATTTTTTTTTCGAATGAGTGATAATACAGGAGTTCACAGGGTTTCATCTTGGCATGTGCGGTGGGGCACCGCCAGTTGCTGCACTAGAGAGTCTTTCCCGTTCTCGTTCTGCCATTAGGTGTCTTTGAATTAGTGCTTCTTGGTGTGCCCCCAAGTTCAGACTTAACTGCAAATATAAAGAAAATAAAAACATGTGTATGCAAAATTACAAATAAAATGTATATATAATCTCTCATTTGTAACTTGTGTGGAGTAGAATTCTTGCTGAAGTATCAGTAAACGACAAAACAGATTAGGCTGTAGTCAGCACAGATAGACCATGGATAGACTAGGGGATATTGTCTTTCCATTTCCTCAACCCAATTCACCAAATTTGACAGATGCTAGAGTAAGAAATCTAAAATTCGCCACATATCTGAAATTCGCCACATGTGAAAATACTAATAAAATAAATGAATTGTGGTGAGATTTGTTGACTGTATAGTAAATTAAGTCTTTTTGAACTGAAAAATACCAATTTTTAGACAAAAACATCATTTTCTTCATAAAATTAACTAAGGTTTTAGAGGTGGCGAATTTTAGATTCCTGGCGAATTTTAGATTTCTTACTCTACTTCACTGACACAGTGCCCAGTTAATGGAATAAGCTTCCCCAAATTCTTCATTCATAAGTCAGTGAGGATACACTGATTGCAGAAAATATTCAGACTTATTTCTATAGAGAAGCCAAGCCACCTAATTCCTAGAGACTCCCGTGATCAAATGCTAATTTTTGGTTAAAACCTGTGAGACTTTACAAATGTCTCTATAAGAGTTTTATTATTATATATCAGGAACTTGTGTAAAACAATCAGAGATGAGAGTTTGTGCTGATATATTAGCAGTTTGTCCTTAGACAATCCGTGTTTGGAGTTTGTGTTCCAGGATATTCTTCTTTGATCAGAGTTATTTCCGCTACAGCAAAAAATACAAAGTTCTAGAATCTCCAGATATTTAATGACGAGCATATTTTTCACACATTTCTACACACAGGTCAGGCAGAATTTCTTTGAAAGTGTTTTGCAAGCATTACCCATGAATGGTACTTTGAGAATTTAGGTATTTTTTTCAACTTGTAATTATGTTTTCCTTGGGTCAAAAAAGTTAAAACTTGTAAACTGCATTAACAATAAAAATTCTAGCCAACTAACTGAAAGCTCACCCTTATTAGTTCTACTATTGACATTATAATAGATGCAAACATAATCTATCAAATATTGCAATGTGTGGTGCATTTTAAACAAGTTTAATTTAAATTTTCAATTCTGCAAAAGGACAAAGGTATATTGAATGGCACATACAGATAAAATGAACCCATGAACACTTGTGCGTCGCCCCTCTACAGTTAAGGCAACATACTTTAACCTCATTTACAACACTTTAAATGATATCATTTACCCCTCTTATAACAGACCCCAAGACCCTTTCAAACATGTCCAATGAATAGGTGAAACTTAATATCATCTGCATTGTTTGCACCAAACAAAGACCTGAACAAGGGATAAATGGACAAAGGTTCCACTACAATGAGAGCGAACTATGCCCTCACACACAGCAAAGTGCTAGAAGTTCAGACTCCTGTGAGGTGAAGTACAACTTTTGAAAATAACTGCAACATACATCAAAGGAGACCCTTTTCATAAAAGGGATTTAACACTTATATATGTTTAATTAAAAGTCAAAATTTTTGTAAGATATCCACACAGGAAAAAACCCCACCCCAGAAGCCACTTTTGTATGGAATTTTACTTAAAAGCTCTTAAGTGTTTCACCCAAAAAATGTTCCAAAAAGCTCAGAGAAATACTTCTGTGGTGAGGGTTGTTAAAGAGGTTGAAGGAGTAATATGTTCTTCATAAATTTATGTTAATAAAGCTACATTCTATCAATTTTTCTCATAACCACAAGAATTCGTGGATTGTGTTTGCCTACCTTTATTAGAAGACCACATTACAGTGCACCTGTTAGGAAGAGCCCAAGCAATAATATGCATCAATAAATTAATCCGCTTTCAACTTTAGCTTTGAAGGTCTAAACAGATTAAGGCTTTCAGGTATATCAAATACTCATGTTGTGTGTCTGAAGTAAAGGTGGCTTTTTCTTCATTGCTTACAATGAAAGAAAGTTTATTCCAAATATTCCTCCCAAAAATAAGTAAATGCCAGGGATTTAGATATTTTGTCTTGTGTCCTTGCCCCGTTACCTCCATAAAGGAGGTATTATTTTCACGACCATTTGTCCATTTGTAAGCACAGTTACACTAATACTACTACTGGTTGTTCCAAGAGAGGATGGGTCTTGGTCCAAGTTAGACCCCATTAAATTTTGAGAGTGATCTGGATCTTAGCATAGAATTTTTCTTAGACTTAAGTGTAATTCTAAGAAAAATTCTAAGAATCTTTGTGAATACAGACCCAGGACACTGCAATAACGTCATTGTTTGGTGAGAGGTATGGTCATACCATTATGAAAATCAGGAGATATTGTGTTGCCATTTTTATGTCATTATGATGTCTCTCTACCACTGACACTGGCTCATCTTACAAAATGCTACCTAAACATCAGCCAACATCTGAAAAAATCCTCCAACTCAGTCTAATAGACATCTCTCTGTCTCTATTGTTCAATGCCATAAGGCCCGTCAGATGCAAAGGGTCACGTGTCAAGAGCATTACATCTGTAATATTGACACACACAACAGTAACATGTCTGCTTCTCACAGACAACTCGATTTGTGTCAAAACACTGGAGAACCTATATTTTTCTTTGTTTTGTGTGTCACGCTATTAGCATTTCACCCCACTCTAAGTGTAAGTTTTCATGCATGCATGCAATTTAGGATCTGTGACTTATAGCTGCAATTGTGTAATGTTCTGTTTCCACATGTGCGATTGTGGTATTTTTACTATAATAAACAGCTACTTCCTCTTAAACAAGTGTCATGCAGGGGAGAAATAATAATAATTGCCAATCTCAATCAGATGTATGGAAACAAAGACTAAGCCAAGAATGTGTGACCTTATTACAGGACATGCATTAGAATACAATGGGGATGTTACAGAAATGTTAAAGAGTGGAGTAATGGGTATTGATGGACACAAAATGAAATGAAGTACACAGATTCTTAAATCAGATTTATTATAATTTATTTACTTATGTGGGATTTTATGTCGCTTTCAACACTGTACAGCTCATATCACAATGGGTAGTTTTGTGGGCAGAGGAAACCAGTACATAGAGTTGGTCATGGTTCTGTACTGTAAACTGCCAACCATCGGTAAGCAACTACCAATTTTCCCATATAAGGTCCGGGGTTAGAACCGCCAACCTCAGAGGTGGGAGGCGAGTGTGTTACCACTGAGCCACCGTGTCCTGCAGATTTATTATAAATGCCCAAATATCTTGATACAGAGTAAGAAATGAGAAAAGCATCACATGGGAAACCACAGTCCTTAAAGTAGTCACAAAATTCCCACAGGACAAGGATCCAGAAAGAAATTTCCTCACTATCAAATATCATAGAGTAAGGAATCTAAAATTCGCCAGAAATCTAAAATTTGCCACCCCTAAAACCTTGCTTAATTCTATGAAAACTTGATGGTTTGTCTTACACTTGTTAGTTTTAAGTTAAAAAAAAAACTTAATTTACTATACATTCAATAAATCTCACCTCAGTTCATTTATATTATTGATATATTCACATGTGGCGAATTTCAGATATGTGGCAAATTTTAGATTTCTTACTCTATACTGTGAGAAATTCACACTGCTTACTCAATCCAATGTAAAACTCTCTGCAAATATCAAGTTCCCGTTACACAATAATCAAATTAAACCAAGCAAAATGGTTTTCAGGGCAAGAACATTGTTTTTAATCCTAATTAACCCGAGTATATCAGTCTATAAACATATTTCTGGTGCAGATGATGAAGCAGCAGCTATGCAGATTAGATATGATCGTCCAGATAGAGTTTGATTAATCTGAGGCAAACTGATTAGAACATCAGTTTGTACAGTCATATTAATCAGAAGCTAAGAAACTCTCTTTTAATCAAAAAGGCTAGAAATGGCTAAAGACATTTGGTATTCTCTATAGAAATTCTGTGTTCTGCCTGGTTATTTTTTTTTTGTAAATCACTCCTCAGGGGGCAATCTTGTGAAAATATCTCTGCACATTGCTATATTCCTGTTCCTATATAGAAAATGGATTGCCATACTAACCACCTGATACTATGGAGTCTTCAGCTGGTACCAATTTGCTCAGTATCTAGGCTGTTATATTAACTGCTGTTAAAAATAATGAATTCAAAGAGCATGTTTTGGTGGAAATGTATAGAATTCTTGTCTGTAGCACTAAAGCTCTTTACTAAGCACGAGCTCTAGCGAGCCTCACACTTCTATATATATATATATATATATTTTTTGGTCTCCGGACTTTCATGAATTGTGGCATAGTGTGATGAGTATTTGTCTCTTCACTGAAGTTAAGTGGCAATGGGCTAAATTAGTACTGGGATAGGTGACCACTTTTGTGCACTACTCGTGTCTCTGATGGCTTTGCAGATCGCGCTAGTAGACAGAAACTCCTTTCGGAATTGTAATATATATGCGGTCACTGTGGTACAGTGCAGTTGAATAAAATAGAAATATAAGAAATAATTTACTGCATTCAGGTAGTGTAGTCACTGTGTCACGGATATTTCTGTGTAGAAAATTGTCTACTTTTTTTTAAAAAGCAGGGCAGATTTGGTAACTTGTCATTGGTAAATTTTCATCTGGATCAGGTTACAGCCAGTTCAAATAAGCCCTAATATATATTATATGCATTTTGAGCAACTTACCTGATATGCTAATACTGGGTCTGTGTTATATGGTGGTCTACTGAGGAAATCCCTGTACAGGGCATCTGTCTGGCGTATAATATCCGATACAGGATGCCCAGGGGGGATCCCCTGTCCTGGAATTGCCCCAGCTGCCTGAGGGGGGATACTGCTTGACAGGGGATCTGCTCCTGTAAGGTAGATACATTACTAAAACTGTTAATCCATATGTTAACTAATCACCAAGGACAACAAACTGTTCTTGCTCAATCTAATCAATTTCAATACTTATACAGGTGTCTGTGCTACCTTTTTTCACATTTTAAGATAATATATTCTTACACATTACATAAACAAAATCAATTTTCATATTTGATATTTGAGCTTTAAAAGTGCCTTATCAGATTTAAAAATACTTACTTAGAAAGTTTTTAAGTTTTAAAAACTCTTATGAAACATTCTGGAACTTGAGAAAAACTGGCTTTTGAAACACTTATATAGAGTTTTCATCTTAAGAAGCACTTACTTGTAAACTTCTGAGCTTTAGAACGATTTACTTAAAGATTTGAACTTTAAAAACACTTACTTGCAAAGATTTTGAACTTTATAAACACTTATTTGCAAAGGTTGGAGATTTAGAAACATTTACTTGTCAAGTTTTGAACTTGAGAAACACTTACTTGCAAAGTTTGAACTTGAGAAACACTTACTTGCAAAGTTTTGAGCTAACTGTGCAAACTCTGCCATTCTAGTGGGGTCTGCAGCTGCGGCTGGGTCGGTCGGTGGGAACTTTGCTCCCGCCTGATTGGCCATCTGTCTGTGAAGTACGATCTGTTCGTAAGAAATTCGCTGGTAGTACTCGTATATGGCAGCATTGGCATTACGCAGAGGGTCAGAACCACCAGCAGCACGGGCAGCTTCACCTGTAAGCATGTATTTCATTGGCTGGTTAACATGTATTGAGGTTTTTAATTCGCTGATTCAAAATTTACATGGACAAAATGTACTGATGTACACAAGGTGTTGAATTGGAGGAGGAATTAAAATGCGGTTAAAATTTTGGTATCAACATATTCCAATGTGTTGTTAAAAGATAAACAAGTTATATATTGAGCTAATGCATAAACTCTACTAGCTAAGAAGAAAAGTAGTGAGAATGAGAACAACTGCTTTTGTGTCAGTTGTACTATGCCTATCGGTCTTTACTCTTCTGTTTTCACAAGTTCACTTACATCTTTTTCTCTCTTTATAGCCTTTCCTAAGTTAGGTTTGTCAGCTGAGCATGGAGAAAGCATAATGTAAAATCTAACACACCAATTCCACTCCATAAAACAGAGCCTACAGATCCTGGCTAGATTCTATTGCATGCTTACTGTGGATAACCTAAGGACGAATCAACACTTGGTTATTTAAATGGAAGTGTAGAAACCAAAAGCCAGAACTCCATGCATTAGAATCTAGCCAGGATCTGTAGGCTCTGTTTTATTGTGTGGAATTGGTGTGTTAGATTTTACATTACAAAATTTACTTAGGAAAGGCTACTCTCTTTACTGCATACCTACATTTTATGGTGGAAGAATTCACTCTATTCCAAAATCAAATTTAACCAGTTTGCTCCTTTGTGACGTATACCGTACGTCACATTTCATTAATCCAATGTGCGTTTTGATGTACATCGTACGTCACATGTGAATACATACCCCCTCGCAGTGAAAGGGTTAAGGGTGTTACATCTGATTCAAAACCAAGGATTATATCGGAACATCCTTCAGGATTCCCACTTGTTTGACATGCTATTGCAAGAGTTCTCCCACAACAGTTTTTCTTTTTTTCCCCCGAATTTCAGAAAAAAAGTATAAACGCCCTTTGGGCGATGCATTTTTCAATAGGGGAGGCAACTATTTCAGATTAAAAAATCAACTCTTGAGTCCAGTGGCAATGGGCGATAGTGGACACTTGCAGACTTGATCTCACTTGCCAGCATGTATAACGGTGAGAGAGCTTAAAATGTTAGAAACAAACCTTAAATCTGAAGAAATAAACTATTATCTCGTATTTTTGCAGATGTTAATGTATCTGAGAACAAAACTGCCATGTTTTAACTTTCTTTATTTCCTGTAAGCGGTATTCGATTGGGGAAGTACTAAAATGCATCTTTTTTTCGGAATCCCAGAATCATGGTGACTCTTGAGAGGGATGTAAAACCCCGAAATATAAACTTGCAAAGGTTGGAGGGGGGGGGGGGATTTAATAGGGAGGGGGTGTTTGGACAGATAAATACATTATATATACATTTTTAACACCTTGAATCACCTTCACTAATAATCAGTACATCCCTTCCTCATACTCATAATTTTTAACCGGCTTCTGATCTCAATGCAACACATTGATTTTTCCTTCAATACTAGAACACATTGCCAGAAGTTCAATGGGGCTACTGTTATAAAAATCCTACACGGGATATTTTAATCTCAGACCTGTCTGGGCAACAAAATATCTTCCCGCCCCCATAACCCACAACATCAAAGGAGTGTGAAAAAGGCAAAAACCTCTGCCTGAACTAAAAACCCATTGGCTTTGTACCTGATACACTGTAATCTGTAACAACTGACATCAAAATCAATAGAGTATTACCTTCTATCAAGTGTAGCCCACCAAAACAGATGAGAAAAAAATAAACAGTCATGAATTTTCTTCATAAAACTGCTTCAATAGGCTGATGGAGGGTGACATTTTTATGTGCACTGGTGTTTGTTATGTGTTAAAATATTGCACTTGTTTCAGTGAATGTCAGGGAGCAGGGCATCTCAAAGATGAACACTACAGAGGGTGTTGAGAGAAGAATTAACTTTACTCTCTCTTCCAATGATTTCGAACAAAATGATATGTACTTGGTCTTTCCTGGAAATCTATTCACAGAAAGAATCAAGAGTTTGAAATAAAAGATTAATTTTCAGGTCAAAATGGGTTGTTTGATTTGGCCCTTGTACTTCTTATAAGAAGCTCAATGATGAAAGGGTTTAAAAACATTCAGAATCACTCATTGCTCTGTTACATGTATTAGGCTGAAGTAAATGTCCACACATGGTAAATGCCAGTCACAGTGCTGTGAACCAATGGATTTCTATACAGGGTTACAATACAGCTAATACCATATACGTTAAAGTTTTCATTAGCCATTAATTTTATCTATTTCAGATAGTGAGCTTAGATAGTGAGAATTCATTCCTAGGGAAAGGCTTAAACCTGTAGTAATCTCTCGAGTAGAAACTGATCATTAGTCAAAATTAATTCTCGTGAATTTCTTTAAACAAATAAAGAATTTGTGAAATTTTGTTAAAGCTAAAATTTCTACTGTTACAGTATATTTATTATACTATTGCATATACTCTGGTATATTGTAACCCTGTATGTGAATACAATGAAGGTACAAAAACTTAATCGAGATATTTTTTTGTCCCAGAACAAAAAACTACTGACTTAAGGACCATTCTACTTCACAAAGTTTAACTTATTAAAGGATTTCAACTACAGTTTGTGGAATATACAAAGGAGACGCTTTATGTAATGTGTGTGGTCCATGGAAAAACTGCTTCCTTTTCAAAAGTGTTTCACCCAATGCATGGCTTGGTAATTGGCACATGTCTCAAACTGATACAAAATTAAAATAAACAATGAACTCCACCTCAGCCAATCAGGATCACTTATACATATTGCATCATGATTTGTAAGCATTATATCGATTGGTTATGTGCCAATCTGGGGGTGCTTATCTCAAGTAGATAAGGTATTATTGCCCCTTAAAAAGTACTCTAAAAGGATTCATTTGTTGGCATTTTTCTCATGCCAAGTACATTAGTAAAGTGTACTTTGTGTAGGTTATGAGCGTGCATATTTTTTATTGAAAGATATAACACGTAACAAGTGTAAATCAAAAACAATCTGTGTTCAACTTGGGACAATTTGAGGTACAGATCAGTACAGCCCTAAAGTAGGAACTTGACCTGTCCTTGTTTGTCCGTACCCGTGTCCATATCCGTGCCCATGAAAAAAATGAAAGCTAAACTACACCTACCCATGCCATTGAATGTTAATACCCATGTCAGTATGTCATAAAACTTCAACACTACTGGGGAATTACATTAAAATAAGTCCCCCCCCCCTCCATCCGAGTCCTTAACAGAACAAATTTGACACAAAACACAGATAGAAACAAGGACAGGTGTAGTCACTATCACTGACAACGACACTTATTAAAGTCACACGAGTAAGGAGAGGTGAAGTTCCTACATAAGCCTTCTGACTTCAAACTTTGACTCACCAAGCCTTTCCAGGCGCTCCCTTTCCCTTGCGATGAGATCATTGCTGAGGTTGGCTGGGGGATACACTCCGGGTAAGTGCGAGGGAGGGGGATGAGGGTGGGCACCACTCAGACCACCTGGAATAGCAGCGTATCTCTTTAACAGCTCTGTCCAGCAAGGGTCCATGGGGTTTGCACCCGGAGGCAACAGACGTTCAAATCCTGCACAAAAAAAAAAAGCAATGGTATGATGTTAAAGTGGAATATGGTTTCTATATACTTACAGATGGGTTATTATGTATATTCAATAAGGGTTGAAGAAGTTAGGAATGGGTCATTGTTGACAGGAAACTAACATGTTTTGGTTTCAACAGTTTCACATTACATCCTTAGATGAAACCAGAGTATAAGTAATTTATCTTGTTTGCAAGATTTTGAACTGTTAACTTTTTGTAAATCCTGGCTGAAATTTTTGTTCCAACTAATGAGCATCAAAAAAATATTTCTCAAACACTCACAGAAATCTAGCCTTATCTTACTGGATATCAGTTGTTTTATAAATTTCTGCATGTAGTAACTTTGGTTCTGTAGACTCTGTATAAATACCTACAACCTCTAAAGGATTTAGTTCTTATTATGTCAAACTTTCACTTTTAAAATGCTGGATTTTCTTAATCTGGATCAATTTATACCTCAATTCAACTTAACATTGGTTCTCATTACATAGAGTCCACTGTATAACTAGAATCTCTGTTATCCAAATGATCTGGTTCAGCTTATATGTAAACTTCCACCTATCCCTACATAAACTACCACATTTTCTGATGTTTGGCTGTACTTCTGCAGTCAGAACACCTATATGGCACTATAAATAGCATACCATACACGACACAGGGATAACTAAATCTACCAATTAAATGTTTGATAAGACATATCAAAATATGGAGTGATAAGGGCCTTCCAGACCCAATCCAAGATATTTGTTCTGTATTACATGGAGAAGAGCCATTCTCCTTTTTAGTGGCTTTAGATGTCTGCCATGACAGAAGTAAATAGTCTCTGCCACTTGGATAACATTTGTTATTGCTCATAAATTCGATTGCCAAGTTCTCTCCACACAATCGTAAAAGCTGGCAGATCAAACCCCACCGTGTTTTAAATGTCCTTATAAATGGTGCATAAAAGAAAGGTAAAACTTGGAGTGTCTTTCAAAGAAATATGGACATTGTATAAGAAAAAAATAATGTTATCAGATATTCATAGACATATGTCATAAAGTACAAAGCACATGAAGAGTAGAATGAAACACATTCATTCACAGCTGTATTATATTTTGTTATGCTTTTGTTAACGTTATTTCTGTGTAAATGTGTAACAATTTTATAACAGATATATACAGCTGATTTTTATCAGAATATGACAGTGTGATCATGAATCAATATCTACATGTCATATGCAGAGGGCTAAATTTTCCAAACCAGCAAAGCTAAATTTTTATTTACTGTTGGATGTTCACATTGACTGGCAGATGTAATACAAACTCCTCTTCCCAATATAGTACAAATAATACACATCACTAGTAGTGAGTGGAATCGCCTCAATTTTCATGGTCGATTATTCGTCCATTTTTCCGACCGATGATCGACCAATAATCGACTTTTTTACTCCACTGTCATGAAACACATTCCGGGATGAAGTGTATGTCATTCCGGTAAGAATAACGGTGTTTCCGAGAATTAGTATCCACCAAAGGCACCCACTTCCGGTAAATATGGCGGTAGTTATAAACAAACACAAAATTCGTGACAAATCTCTTGATTTATTAAAGGAAACTCTAGAAAACTACCTAAAATATAAAAAATACATGGATATTGATACACATAAAGAAGGGTAAGAAATAATCGATTTATAGAAGTTGTTAGTGACCGAACACGATTGTAGCACGACACCGACGATTGATCGAACGTTCGTCTAATCGTCCACCCACTAATCACTAGTTTGATTAATCTCTCTTCCCTTACATTATTACACTAGTAATCAGAACCAAATTTTAATATCTGCACCACACCGATACATAAACTGTATGTTCCAGTTCATAATCCCCAATCTGGTACATCCAATACACACTCCAATGTCCAAATATTTCTAAGAATTCATTTCCTACCTCTGCCAACGAGGTTATGAAACTGCCAGCATGTGTTTGTTTGCAAAATAACTCAAAAAGTTATGGACAGATTTTGATGAAATTTTAAGGAAATGTTGATAATGGCACAAGGAAAGGATGATTAGATTTTGGGTGGTAATCTGGATCACAATCTGGATCCAGGAATTGTTTAACAAATGTTTCAATCATTACATTTATAAGCAATATTTGATGCACTGGCCAGTGGCAGAGGAATGTGCTCTTTAAGTGTTCATGCTTTATTTATTTTGGAAATTTTCTCCAGGTTTTTGTATTTTCTAAGACTACAGCATATTACAACACAATATTTGATTATATCAACCACCATATATTTGCTTTACCGATACATCCAGTCGGTTACAAGTAAAACGTGGGTGCCCATATTTGGTTCGGTTACTTTACAACAAATATCCAACCAGGTTTTACTTTGACCTGAGTTAGAACTCTAATAACAATCACTCTAGCTCCTGGTTCACTCACCAGGTGGTTTCATTTCCAGCTCATGTTTCATCTTCTCTCTAAGCTCCATCTCTCTGAGTTCCCGCTCTCTTAGGTCTCGCTCCCTTGCATCCCGTTCACGTTTCTCCCGGTCCAGTTCCAGCTCAAGTCGTTCACGTGAACCCGGTGGGTACATGGATGCCATGCGGTAGTACGGGTCTAGTGGGTGACCTGACGGAAGGCCTGATGGCAGGCTCATCGGTGGCAAGCCTCGGTGTGGATCTCCTGAAAAAACGTACATTCCTTTCAATACTTGTGTCATAACGGGACAGGTCTAGTGCTATTCCAATGTACAAATTCATCTCTAATTAGATTATATACAATGCGTCAAACTTGACCTCTGACACCTTATTAGTAGGGCTTCAAAATATGAAAACTTGTAAGAAATCATGGCCTGCAAATCCTTTGCAAGTATCAAATTTGACCTCTGACCCCTGATTCAAGGTCAATTTGCATTATCATACTAAAAGGGTCTCATATCTCCCTTACTAATGGTCCTTGTTTACCATTAATACATAGATATTTAAGAAGGATCATAATTTTAATATAACACTGCTGTACAAGTAATTAAATTCCTTTAAGATCTTCCAGCTTATGAATACTGATGTTCAAAATATAAAGTAGTACTAAAATACAACATTTCCAAAACACTACCTCATGAAGTACATTTTTGTTTGAAAGGATACTGAAATGAGCTCTTTTGATATCAATATTGAAATCCATGAACTATTTGTTAATTGATATTGAAATATCAATATACAATTCCCCCATGAGACAGGGCCCCAGTGCATATAGTACTGGGTTGGATCTTCATGAAAAGAATGAGAAGATGGGTCTTGGTCCAACTTAGATCCCATCAAATTTTGACAGTGATCTAGATTATCGTCTGGATACAAAAAAACTCACAAATCCAGATGTTCCCATTTACTTATTATTATGTGCCTTGGCAGATGTATGTGCTCTCCAAGTGTTCTTGATTAATTATATATCACTGGCAATGAACCAACAATCGTAAAGTTTATAATTAAAACCCTCTTGCAGGATGACTCACTCACAGATGACACAATGATGAGGCCGCACAAATAATCACTGCTTGCATGGTAAAGATCAAGTGTTTTGGTTTGTCACAAAATCTTCGGACTGCTTCAAATATTTTAATATTTTCATATATTTTTGTTTCCAAAAAGGATCTGGTCAAGAATTACTGTGTTATCATAAGAAGGTAATATCTACGAGAAGATAACCCCTGATGTTATTGCACATGGGCATAAAAGGAAGTGGAGTGTTGTGTCTTCATTTGGGTTGGTCATCAGTTATATGCACCTGCTCTTTTCATCTTTGATTGATCTTACTAGGGCCCTACCTTAGCATATATGATAAATATCAATAAATTGACTTGTGTTTACCCTCACGGGTGGTATATAAACACAAGAAAATACAGGACACAGATTATTTATTGTTAACATAAAAGTTAAGATACTTCAGTTTCTACAGAGCAAACTGAATATTGTTCAACTGTACAGTGTTCACTTACCCAGTAAATGAGGTCTTGCATAGTCTGAGAGTGTCCTCAGTGCTGGCGTGGGGTCGTGTGGACCCGGTACAGAGTACGGGCGACTAGTGCTGCCACCTGGGGGTGAGTGGCGGCTGGGGTAAGGCAGATGTGGTGGCGAGTGAACTGGTAATGATGTACTGGAACCAGCAAGCTCTGGTGGTTTGCTATTACTGCTGCTGTGTGGACTCTCGGACTTCTGAAAAGTTGGATAAAAACTAAAGTCAACTCAATGTTTTACCCTGTGAGCTCTCTCTAGACCCTAAATTTCTATATAAAAACACATTCTCCTCAAAAGAGTTCTAGCTAAAGAAAAACAATTGTATTACATATTTTATACAGCAAAGTACAACATAATCTGATTAATCTGAAATCAAGAGATGTATGTACAACTGACTGAGTATTAATTCTACTAGAGATGCTAGGTGGTCTGGTGGTCAGCAAAATTTGGCATCTACTTTCAGGCGGTCATGTCTGCTACAAGTGGCAAACACTGATTGCCTCTCATATCTGTTATTTTTCCCCCTTCTTTAACATATGAAATCTTCATAAGCAATATTGTATGGTTCCAATGAATCACAGAATTTCCACTACATGTCAAAGTATTTATAGGGCAATATTTACAGTCTTTTTCCTGCAAGTTCTACCTCACATACCAATCTCCTTTAATCCCATCATTAACTGTCACTGTCGCACTAATATACACAGGACCTTAACTGGGAAATGAGAGAACGGGTCTTTTATGATGTCATATTTCCTTGTTTTACTGTCCTGACTTTTCTCTAGGGTAAGTCCTGTCAACCGATAAAAAACCTGCCCATAAAAGGATTGCTTCATTTGGTGATTTCCTCTGCAGTTCACATGAGATACAGTATATTCACTGAGTTATCTGTCCCCAGTGACCCCAGTGCTCATGCAGTTAGAATACATAGAAGGTCCATAACTATTTCTGTAAAAATACTGATAATTTATCATCCTGGGAAACTTTTTTTTTTCAGGGGGGCAATTCTCAGAATTCCTTGACAGTGAATACTTTTACATCTGACTCTTGTATAACAAGAATCTTCTTTAAAAATGTTATTTTGCATATGTAATTGGAAGTTTGTCATAACTGGTATATTGCTGTGGTTCTACCATTCTAGTTATACATGTTCTATTGTGCCAGGGCTTTTGTTAGAGTATTTTTCAATTTGAAACACGTGTACATTCGACCCTGTGTAATCATAACCTAAAGCTTGTACAGGAACTGTTTCTTGTCATGGTTAACTTTCTATTTAAAACTGTGGTCACTTATACCAATGGTAAATTCTACTTATTAGTCCTTATGTACAATATTATGGGTACAAAAGTGTGATATTTTTGTTTTGCTGTCTCTTTTCAACAAAATAAATATTTTGCCTGAAATATTATCCCTCATTTGTAAACACTATCCACACATTGTAAGATCCCACATGAGGTATTAAAAGAATGACATTACACCAAATTATCTTGTCTGACAACTTCCTGTGCCAAGCAAAAAAATGGATTATGCGGACTAATTTCTACAACAAAGTGACACAGAACTGAAACCATAAATAATTGAGTTTAATTCACCTCTTCACACATAAAACACCAACTGAAATAGCCCTTTTGAAAAGCAACTGGCTAAATTATGCATAGCCTCATCATAATGAGATCTACCGAACCACAGGTTTTCATTCATTATGGATATCTAATTCCAATTATTAATATGGATGGGATGGTTTGCAAATGCGTGACAGCCAGAAACATAAAGTCAAGAGGGCTGCAATGGAGTCATGGCTCCCTGGGGAGATATTTACAGCCACCAGACCAGTTTTAACTGGTTTTTCTAAGCTGGTTCCCCAGTCCACATCTCCATGCTTTCTCTCTTTAACAACAGTATTGATCCCTTCTCTCCCTTTCTCTCTCTAAAGAGGAAGCAACTGCCAATAGTTTTATGTGAAGTGACAAATACTGTTTGAGGAGCAACCAGATACTAGGTTGTTTTTTTGGTCTTCCTAAAGTGTGAGAGAAAACGATGAAGGGACAAGAGACTGTAGATTTGAATGAAGGGGTTCTTTGTATAGTGTGAATGGCAGTACTGATCAGTTTATCACACTTATCTTGGGGAAACTTTCTGGAAGGAATAATTGTTCTAGTTATCCTCCTACTCAGTAACAGTTTACATGATATCATTTTTTATTAATTTTTTTTTTCTGTTAAAAGGCTGATATTCTTCAGGGAATTATTTATTTAAAGATTTTTGTTGTTTGGCAGTGAAAACAAGAGGAAGATACTTCTGTCAAAATAAGTTGAAATAAAGTTGTTCTTGTAAAACAAAAAAGTGCCCCTGAACTTGAAAAGAGTGCCACTGATGAGTGTTGAAGGTTGAGATAGAAATAAAGGAGGTGATTTTTCCTTTTCTTTTCTCTGAGGTCTTTCTGGGGGCAGGACTGCTAACCTATGTTTGATGAGTCAGCAAATAATCACCTACTGGTGTGATGCTTGGAAAGGTACCTAAAGTAACTTCTCTGTATTTTCAATAACACGTTTTAACTTTACTAATCATACATTTTGAATACAAAAAGTCAAACTGTTTATTGGAGATAGGGCTCATTTTACTGAAGTTATAAACACTTACATTTTTATTGTTTCAGAATCCAATCTCCAGGTTATTTCAAATTCCACATATAACAGGCAGACTGACAATACACACCAAACACATGTTTCAATTGAATTTACTACCACTCCATTAGTAAAATTTAACTTCTTAATTGTATGCTTCATGAAATTCCATATGTGTACACATTTCTTTTATTCCTTTTGTTCTCATAGATCCTATTTCTTCAATTCTCATAAAATTCTGAAACTATGGTCACCACACTAAATTTGACAAAAATCTAGTAATATTAAATTATTTATATGTTTCAAACTACAGTAATCTAAAACAAAATTTAGCACTGCAAACTTATTGATATACAAGGTAATGGAAAATTTAGTAATTTTAAATTATTTACTTACATCATGTAAAAACTTAAATAACTTATTGTATACTTTGTCTGATAATCCAGTCCTCTTGTATCATCTCTTGAGCAAGTTGCAAATAAACTAGTTTAAGTCTGAAGAACTCTTACTTTTATCTTCTTTCTTTTCAATCTTTTAACTGAAGGACAGCAGTGGGGTGGGAAGGGGTGTTGTCCTTCAACTGGCCATGGGCCTTTATAACCCTCAAGAGGGCAGGGATTCTATCATGAACCAGGGTCTTAACCCCAATAACCTACTGACCATCTAAAGCCTAACCATGTCAGTTGTACTGCCCACATGTACCACCCCCACTGGCTTTAACTAAAGAGCCCTTTATTGTAAATTGTGCACTGAAAATCTTACTGAAATCCTAGGCTTGCTACTTAATGAAGTTGCCTCTTTATCTGACCAAAAATCTAAAGTACTATGATTTGCTATGATGAGACACCCAATAATGAATAAGCACAATAAAAAATGAACGAAGGTAGATGAGATTCCTGATAAAGTCTTTCCATTTTACTGACTATAAGTTTAAGAGTGACTTTGTATGGAGTCACTTACTACCCAACACAAGTCCATTGGGGGCCAGTCTGCCAGACCAAACCCTCTTGGTAGATAAATCTTAATACATGTCAATTTGCTGCATTGACATGCTACACAATGTGAAACCAACGTTTCTATTAGGAAGCAAAATATTGCAATCTGCATAGCAAAACAGGCTTCAAAACAGGCTGTTTCCCTTTTTCTCTTTCTCTTACGGATGAAAGATGTTTTCAGATCTCTCCTTTATGTGAGATTTTGAAACGAGCTCTGTCAAAATATCAGAAGAAATGTTGTACAAATATTGTGTCTGTTCATTGTTAGTGCAGTGCTGCAGGCTATTTACACCTTTTACATGCAGATGGGTTTCTTTTGAGAATTGGCCTTTTCAAGCACTAGGGATTACCCTATAACATGACAAAATGTCCCGCTACAGAAATAATAATTCATTTTAACCTTTACTGAGCGCCATTTCCTTATGAAAACAGCCAAAGTGTCACCCCCAAGGAAATTACAAACACACATATTACCAAGTGTCTCCCTGTCACCCTGTAATAGACTTCATGTTTAGTTTACAGTTTTTTGGCTTGAATGATACACACTCTCAAGGTGTGTTTTACTCCTTGTTTTATCATGTGACTTGTAAATACCAGGTGACGAAAACACAAGATAAAGCAATGAATACCAATTAAAAGTGTACTGTTGTTGCCAGATTGACTTTCTCGACTTTTTCCACAGACATTCAAATAAACATTAAAAAGGCAGCACATCTTTATGTCATCTCATTTCTGCTGAAATTAATCAACTTCAAACAATAGTGTTTTTTTGTTTGTTTGTTTTTTTTTGGGGGGGTGTGTGGGGGGGGGGGTGTGTGTCCATTTATTTTATAAACAATCATCTTTACTTAGAAATCTTTCAGGTCTTGAATGGAATAAAAAGGACTATCCCCTCAACCCCTGTTTTTAACTGTAAAACCCTTTGATTTTATGCCGAAGAAAAATATTATAAATTGAAAATTAAACATGCACATGGTATATATGTTGTATTGAATGTAGATAACTGTTGAATGTATAGATTCAATGGCCCAAGTGTTGAATGTATACATTCAATGGCCTAGGTGTTGAATGTACACATTCAACAGCAAATAGCCATTGAATGTGTACATTCCACAGTTTGGCTGTGGAATGTGTACATTCAACAGTTATGATCATTGAATGTGTATAAGTTCTTTAAATATTATGATTTTTATAAGTAGTCCCTAAACAGTTTAATATTTATGTAAAACTTAAGTTTACAGTTTTACTTAAAATGGCGATATTGAAATACATGTTTAGATCTCGATATCGGGAGTCCAGTTCCAAAACAATAAATATCGGCAATATCGATAAACAATTTACCCACTAGTGTAGATTAAAGGGAACTCTTTATGTTTATAAAGTCTTTAATCCTACAAGATTCTTCTTCTTTGAGCCCCTGCTAACACTTCAATAGAAGACTTTTTCTTTTGATCATCCCTACAACTACTATAAAGAGTGATTTGATTTTAGAAAATACTCAGTGTATGTTAAAGTGTACATAAGTCTTCATACTTCCAATCAACTTATCAACTATAAATTATTTCCACATTCCATGCCCTGAGCCATTGAATGTACACATTCAACAGTTTCACCCATTGAATCTATACATTCCACAGCTGAGCCATTGAATGTATACATTCAACAGTTTGCCCATTGAATCTATACATTCAACGGTTTGACCCGTTGAATGTATACATTCAACAGTTATCTACATTCAGTACAACATATATATTACATGCTTTTGACAATCAACTTCCCTTTGTTATGATCTCAAAGAAAAGTGATCTGAGTTTCTAAAATAAACTAAATCTCAAGTATTTTAACTTGTGATTTTATACCTGAGATACACAAGAACCCAGAGTTCCAATTGACCCCAGACCTGTCACCTTTCCTTTGTTATGCATCTTTCAGTCTCAAATAATGGCCAATTTATTGTTGCAGGAGATTTAAATAACAGGCTCATCACATGAATATAGCCCTAGCTAGTGGCACTTCCTAAAAGTTGGACAAAAGTCCGAGTTTTAGAATGCACCCTAGCTAGTTTTTGAGGCAGTCCAAGAAGTTTTAAAGGAATCAGGGCGGTTTTCATAGTTTTGCTCTAGCCAGTGGCCACATATCCACACCTTCATCATTTTCATCTGATCATATTCTTTTGTAAATACTTCTTCCTGTGAGAAGGCTTATTATAATCTTTTGATTTTGCCTAATTGCTTCAATAAAATATTGTTTATTGGCTGGGAGTTGTGTCGTGCTCCTGTAATCCAGTTACTCGGAAGCCTGAGTTGAAGGACAACTAGCCTAGGTTCATACCTAAAATCTAGATGTGACAACATAACAATGACCATTTTTTTGTAAGAATTATTGTTTTGTTTATTACAATTATTTATATTTAATCATCAGTGGTAGTTTGGAAGTTACTATAATATCTGAAATGACAGGAACATACAAATTATAAACTGGTAAATGTAGAACACAACCCTCTCCATAGCCAATCCATTTGTACACTGGTAATACAGACTTCAATTGTATTGACCAAGTATACAACATCATGCCAGAAAGTGTATGTAGGTAGTTGATGATACTTTGGGATCACATAAAAGTCACTGATTTTAGATAACAAAATATTATTATAGAAAACACCTTTTAAGGAACACCATAGCTTGGGAAAATGGCACATGCTTCAACTTGTCATGAGGATATCTGCACTGGTGAAATCTATGTATTTACATATAAAACAAACACAAATAAGGATTTTATGTTGAAATAGTTTCAATTTTCCAGTATATGTTTAAGCATTTAATCTTCCATTTCAAATCAGTTTTCAACAAGGGCACTTAGAGATCATATAGCTCCGTCAAGGCATGTATTAATTAGTAAATGGGAAAATCCAGATAACTTTTTTTTTAACCCAGACGGTGCAGGTGATCTACATCACTCAAAATTTAATGGGATCTAAGTTGGACCAAGACCCATCCTCTGATTTTTTTTGTGGAAGATCCAACCCAGTAGTATGAACCAAGAGTATATGTGTAATCCTGCTGACAAACAGACAAACTTTTATGAAAGTAATACCTCCTTGACAGAGGTAATAAACCTGACCTGACATTGTTACACAATGGATAAAGCATGTACATTCTTCATACCTACTCTTCACTGTTACAGCCTGAAACTGGAAGCAAAGATTAATAGACTTGGTAGAGAATCTGACTTATTCTACACTTATGAGATGATGTTTAGAAATTGTAAGCCTCTCCCTGATGCGCCCCATCCTTGCCACCCATCCAGTTTTGGTTCTGTCACCCCTTGTTTTTGACTGTGTTTCAGGGGTGACTTTAAAAATGGAAATGATTCACAGTTACAACAGTGCTCCTGTGGTTCTTGGCTAAGGGAAGGGTATACCAAGACTTCAGCTTTCAAATGTTTTGATAAGTGTGATAATGATAGAATTTATTTTAGTTAAGTTAGTCATAATATATGTGTACACAAAGAATTTTTCATTTAAGCTCAAAAGAGAAAAACAATGTGGTATGTTCTCCTTTTACATTATATTTACAGTAACTCTTTTAACATCATTCAATCAATAAACATCTCATTCAAAATATTGTCTTATCAATAATACTTGCAATATGTTTTAATAAAGAAATATATTTCAAATAACTCATTTTTGCATCTCTTTATACACTCGGAATGTATACATAATGATTGATGGATGTAGGAAATATTTCATCTAACATCATGTAATTCAATTTTTTTTAAGCAACAATCTATCACAAGTTCACCAACAATAGTAGCAGTTTACAGTTCTTTTTCTTAGAATTTTCCTACTTTTCCACAGTACAGCTCAGCAAAATCTAAGTTTAAGTGAGACAAGCTGAATGTGGACTTTCACACATAAGCGAGAGAATTGATAACTATGATATTATCACAGCTTAAAAGCCAAAGTTAAAGGGTTAAAGTGGGTCAAAATTCACTTATTCCTCTGTCTAAAATGATAATTAAAGTCAACTTATCCTCTCATAATTGTCACATTAAAACCCTGACTAGAAACATATTTATTACATTTATCAGTGAAAAACAGAAATCTAGCTGTACATATAAATAATATAATGCTAACAGACAAATCTTGGGTATTTTCCACTATGACTAAGGTGATATAAACTCTCCAATCACAGGTCAGTAGAGTTAAAGAAGTCTGGCAGAAGTTCTTGGAAAGCTTTTAATTGTGTGTATTGTACTGGGTTTTTATACTCAGTGCAATATCTCTATATACTACAGGACTCAACGGGCTATTTAACCCATCCGACTGAACAAAGTATAGTCCAAGCTCTCAAGTAACTGACATTCCCCTAACTGAAAGACAGAGGCTCAAGGATGAACATTTTTTAATGTCCTTGAGCTTCTTTAGCCTGCCACTGGGGATAGAACCCAATGAGAGAGGACCGCCATTCTAAGTGGTTCTCCAAGCCACTATGTATCTGCCTGGGTTTGAACCCACGTCCTCTGTGCTCCTAGGCAAGAGTTTTACCAGCTAGGACACAGTGGCAGATTACAGTTAGGTTGCTTTGGTTATAACTTTATAGATCTGCATGTATTTTTTCTTGTTTTTAGTTTAATATTTGATTTCATAGATCTGTCTAGTCTGAGTTCTTGTAGCGGTTAATGGATTATGAACTGTCTGCATTAGGTTGCATTTGTAACACCTAAAATCTGAGTACTGCAAGTTAGCTGTTTCACCCTTACATATATAATATGCATATTTCTGGTCTGAAATATTTATTATAGCATGCAATGAATGTGCTTGTACTATTTTTGAGATACATGGCAAAAACCACTGCAACCTTTCCTACTGACAATTCTGTGTTGTTACCTTTTCAGAGCTGCAAAATCCAATAACTTTAATTGGATCACACACAGACTTTGACATTGTGAACAATTTGCCGCTCTCCAAATATTTGTGTTGTTATTACAATTAACCAACACTTAAACTGCCACATAGAGATTATTAACAGCACTTCAAGGTAGCCCCCTTGCCTTTGATGGTCCCTCTAAAAGCAGTACTTGTGTTAATAATTTCACAAAACAGTGGTAAATTATACTAGTCTACACTGATTTCACACCGAGCTCCTTCACTTGAAACAACACTGAGAGACTGTAAAGCCTCACCACTCAGCCTGACTGTAAAAGCCCCCTTTGTACATCAAGAAGTGTTTGGACTCTTTCATATATTATATCTTTTCAAAGGTCAAATTTTTTTTTTAATTTGGGTGGTGCATCTTTTATTATCTTGTATTTTTTGTTAAAGAAAAGCTGCATCATATACATGTATAGGACACTCTAGTTTGTACCTTGAGATTTTCAGTAGCGCCATGACAGGAAAACCTGTTTAACAAACTTTGTTGAGCGTCACAGCAGAACTGGCAGAAAAGGTAAAGCTACTAAAATATGGTTCTATAAAAAACATGTGTAAAACCTGATATTCTATCAGATGTTTGTTTTTCACATAAATTTACTTATTTCAAGAAATCTGACAATTTAGTTTATACTAATTTCATTATATCGATAAATACCAGTATTTTGACTTGCTCATGCAAAACATAGGTTACTATAAAACCAATACCCAGCCCCTTTCTTTCATCCCTTTAATTTTGTGACATTTTCTTCACTTTACAGTACACCTTTCTTCTGATAAATATCATCATGCACTCATTACTTTACTGTGTTGTTGTGTTGGTTATTTTAAAGATATTCCCTTTTTTCAGATTTTTTTTCTTAAAATGAAAAAACATTGTCAGAAAGAAGAACTCAAAAGGATGAAATATTTGTATTCACTCAATACTGGACATAGTGACACATAATGTCATGATTGTTTACCAATTCCTTCACCACCAAGTGACAGGTACGCCAGATAAGAAGAATTAATTAACAAATATGAAGTGCTTAAACAATACTATAAGTCTATAACTGATAATATTTAGACAAATGTCTGGGATAAGTTGGGAAGGAAATGAGACTTACCTTTTGTACTAAAGACTTTCAAATGTATCCAAGGTTTATTACCCATTTGACAAAGCTTAACCACATAGGCCATGGCTCCATGTGTACCAACATAAGTCTTACCAAGTACTGTGTACGAGTACATTACTATTGGTATTTGAAGATTTGGATGGAACATTCTCCATGAGCCTTAGATACTGGGTACATTTTAATCTTTTTGCCCTAGGGGTCAAAGGTCAAACTTGGTATTTCAGATCCCATTCAAGAGCCAGGGTCATATTAAGATAGGCCCTTAGTATTACCACTTGTGGAAGTGGAACACCCACAGGGATGAGAGTCTGTGATAAGATGCAAAGCTTGTCAACCCACCTGGCCACTAAGGACCCCTTTTTGTCTACTGGAGTAATTAGTTTGCGTACTCATACACCAAATTTTGTGCATAGAGTAAGAAATCTAAAATTCGCCACATATATGAAATTCGCCACATGTGAAAATACTAATAAAATAAACTAACTGAGGTGAGATTTATTAAATGTACAGTAAATTTGGGCTTTTTGAATTGAAAAATACCAAATTTAAGACAAAACATCATTTTCTTCATAAAATTAACTAAGGTTTTAGAGGTGGCGAATGTTAGATTCCTGGCGAATTTTAGATTTCTTACACTACATGTATTTGAAATATGTTGGAATATTGCAATAATGAAAACATGATTTAATGGAGTACATGACGTCACACACACACTCGTGGGTACATTGTTTATCAATATTAGCGATGTTTATTGTTTTTGGGCAGGGTTGCTGATATTGTAGTAATAAATACTGAGTGTGAGGGCGTTTGTTACAGGATATACGCCCGGCAAAAATTCCAAATAATGCCAGAGCGCCGTTACGTATTTATTACTATTATAAAGACCGGCCTACCTGGTTGAAAGAAATATCTATTTATTTTTACGAAGTGACACGAACAAGGACGCTGCCATATTGTTTTGAATGCATGATCGCTCTCGTAAAAGCAGACAATTTTACTATCGACATACAATCGAGCAATCGAAACAGCACTTCCGTTTCTCAGCGGGCCGTTATTGGAGGTTTTACTCCGTGCTGATTCTATGCGCACAGACCAGTTTTCCTTCACTGCGCACTTCCGGTCTTTATAATGAAGTATAAAGACATACATCAGTATCACCATTTTAAGTCAAACTGTAAACTTACACAGCAAACATTTGAAATAAAGCCTAAATATGAAGAAATTGTAGACTTTTATGTTGCTCTTTTCAGTTTTCACTGTCCTTTTGATGAAGCTGTCATGTTTTGTTTTGGCAAATTTCGCTTCCTGTTGGTGGTTGGGGATATGCTAAAACAAAAACATTTTCGGTATCCCAGAATCAGTCTATCTGGTAGGCAATATTACCGCGCTGATATTGAAATATTTTTATATTCAATATCGATATCCACACAGCCAAACGATTTACCCACTAACATAAACACTGTGCAATGTATTCCCATCTAGTACCTTGTAACATGTATACACATGAAGTTGTAGGCTTTGACACATCAAGCAATGCAATAATTTTCATTCAAATATGACAAAATTAGAGTCACTGACCATTTTGTCTTTTTCCTCTTCTGGTCTGCGTTCGTCTTTGCGAACCTCCTCCCTATGGACCTCTTCCCTGCGGAGATCGGGCTCTTTGCTCGTTGGCGGGGAACACAAGGCTTTGTGGGAGCTGCTACTCTTTTCTTCCTTTTTCTTCAGAAGTGAAGATTCTGGAGAAGGTCGGAATTGAAAGTCACACCGAGAACACGTATTCCAGCCTCGACTTAAATGCTTGATAAATCTGCAATCATATAAAGTATCCAAACTATTTCCATGTTGCTAATTCCACAAAAACGTGAGGATATTATATAATATACACAGCGGAGGTGATAATTTTCTGTTGTTGTAATCGTGTAGCCAACTGCCTTGTGCTGTTTAGTCAAATTCAAAATGTTGACAACATTTTGATTTATCATCAGAAAACATCTTTAAAACACTTATTATAGCATGTTTTAATTGTTTGTTAAGAATGAACTAATACCAGCATTTTAAGTTAAAATTAAATACCAATTCAAGCCGATACAATGTAGTATTTTTAAATTTGATGTAGATTCTAACTTCCAGAAGTATTTTTACCATCAGTGAATAATATCTACTTAAATTTTAGAAAGTCATATGTCAGAATAATTAATATACAAATATATATGTCATGGTAGAAACTCCAATCTACTGGTAGAAAGTCCAATTTCTACCGGTAGAATTTCAAATTCCACACCAGATTGGAGCGTCTACCATGACATTTAATTTCAAATGAAAAAAAAATCCAATATACCTTCTGCTCATATATACCAAATATTAAACACCAGAATTTTACCTATCAAAAACCCTCTCCTTTAAAATACTCTCATATCCACAAGATAACACACAAGCAAAAAGTGTATTTATTTTCAGGCAGGAATGTTTTACAATAACTAACAAGAGTTCAAATCCGTGTACATATTTGTTATCCAAAACATGTGTCATATGATTCAGCAAGGTTCACAGGCTTTTGAAATATGTACATACACACACACACACATGCTGTCTTACCAATGATCTTAAAATACTTAAACAACATCACATACCCCACAAAAAATACAAAAAATTTCGCCCAAGGGCAATAGTTCCTTTCACGCCTTATAAATACATGTACATGTAAACTCAGCTCAGTGAAAATGTCCTTATAAAATACATGCACAATCACCTCAGTGAAAGCGTTCTATGTGGAATTTCTGACTAACCTCTTCTATATTTTGATAGTATCTACCTTGGGCGGATGCGCCAGGCATTTTAGTGCAGGTGAAATGGGTGTAGTTTCTGCTCATAAAATGCTCTGTGTGTCATATTTGATGACATTAAATACGAGTGTTAAACCTGTGAATGAGGAGACCCCAAGGTTAACAACCACATATTATATATGTGTGTAGGTAGTTACTAGGTACATGACAAAAAGCCGGCTATTCAAAATTTCATGAGTTACTATTAGTTTTAAAGCCCATTGACATCAAGATAAAACAAGCCAACCAGGCAGAAAGTTGTTTTAACCCAGTCACTCTGTTTTCTGTGTAAAGTTTTTGACAGTCTATTAGGGACCATTCTGTAATACAATCCATAACAAGTAAAGGCTACATCAAAATATAATAATGTATCTTTGATGGTAAAAGATCAATCAGCAATGTTATGTAGTAAACATTAATCTGATCTGTACCAGAAACAACTGTGTTACATTATAAGTCAACTGCAATATTATTAGTTTCATTTAAGAATGTGTGTATATTTTACTTATTTACAACCAATTAAAATTTGAATACAACAGAATCTATTCTATGAATATTAGATTTGATGAATTCATGTCCACTCTCCCATATTTTTACATCATGACTACTTTACATACCGGTAGGATACACCGGTTCCATTTTACTATAAACCTTCTCTTATCCAAACACAATTTCAGATAATTGAGAATGTATTGTAAATTGGTGATAAAACCTTTCAAGTCTGCAGCTCAGTCTCAATTTAATAGACAGTCAAGAAACACAACTGCATTTATTCACAGGATGTTAAGAAAAAATAAGTCTTAATGTTTGACAATAGCTACACCTTTTTAACCTTTTATTGAAATGTTTGAAAAATATTCTCATTTTATCTTCACACAACAGCTGCAGTTATCTTAGGTAGGTCTACACATATTCCCACTCTTCCACACAGGTGTACAATGTATTCAAATATGTCCCACAATGCACTAAAGTTCTTTGCAAAATTTCCAAAGCAATAAAAATATCTCTTCACAAACTACAAATTTCCATTTTTTTCCCCTCCCATGTATGAAATTTATCGAAGTATTGATTCACAAAATTGCATGAAAAACATCAAATCTCTTTTCAGTGCCTAGTTATTATGTTTTTATCTATTGATGTTACACATAAAAATCCAAGCCCAGCTGCATAGAACATAATAAAAATTTTAAATATGGTAATACTGGCATTCCCTTATTAATATAACGACATGAAATTGTGCCCTTTTCTTATTTAATGGCAAGTCTTTAACAAAAACATATTGCCAAATTCTGAACAAAAAAGTAGAAGAAAAACAAACCAAAAAAACCACCCGTTCTATAGATATGAATCCCTATAGAACGTCTTTGGAACATGTAAAATTGGCACAATATGAAGAGTAAAGACGAGTAATTGAGGCAGTAATTGTTGTTAACAATATCCCTTTCACATTTTTCTGATAAATCTACCTCTGCATCTTTAAGGTCTGATTTGATCATGTCACATCATTTGCTTCAGTCTGTTATTTGCAGGAGTTTCAAAGCCCAGTTTCAAAGCCCACCGATATCAAGACAAAAGTAAGAGTCGCCCTGGACAATTTAAACTCTTGAAAAATACTGCCATACAAATCTACAATGCAACTGTTTTTGGAGTTTAAAACGTATACTTATTGTTGGGCAGTATGATTTATTCTGTTAAGTCTTTTGAATAAATCCAGTTATATATTTTGATGTTTTTCGCAGATTTTATTCTTCCCCGATACACTAAGGGTGTCACTCGGGGTTAAAAGCACATCAATATTCTTAAAATCAGTTATCCTAACCCCTAAAATGAATGATAAGGTGTAAAAAAACCGAAACTTGATATACCACTAAAATAAATATTACGGGTGTAATCTTTGAAAATATTCAAAATTATCTTAAAAAATAAAGATTAGGTAAATTTAGTTGATAATTGGGATTTAGACACATTATTATATAAAAATATACAATATTTTTATATTTTAATAGTTTTAGGAGTTCAAGTCTCACTAGTTTGCTCCCAGTTTGTCAATACTTTTTGAATAGCCGGTCCCCCTGTGACTGCTCCAGAGTAAACCCAACTACAGAACTACTTTGGATGTGACAGTCTGGAGTAGTGTGAATGAGACATAAGTGGGTGAGCAAAGGTCAGGCTCTTCTTTCTCAATATGCACGACACAGACCCACACTGATTAGATTTATTATTAACATTGTCACTACTTATCCACAATTTTTTTTATTATTTGTTAAAAACAGGGTATATGTGCACAGTCTCACAATGGGCGCAAAGAGGACCTCACACCTCTACAATTGATAGGGATTTCAAGGCACGACCACAACCCCTACCACAGTCTAGGTGCAAACTACCGGAAAATCACGACCTGACCCTCATTGGTCCCATTTCCTATAGTGTGTTGTGTTAAAGACGACCTTTGTATCAGTGTATTCTTGACACAGACTATGTACAGAACACATAGCCAATCGTTTTCCTACAGAACAACGAACTCTGAACTGAAGAACGATATAGGAAACCTCCGGCTAACAAAAGCTGACTAATTAATAATACCCAGGACTGAGTCAAAACATACCTCACAGGTAAAATAAATAGATCTTTTTTTTCCATTCAAATTATGACAACCGAGTAATTGTACACAGACAGATGTATTACAGAGGCTTAGATCATACGGAATGTGCAAATATAAAGAAAGAAATGACACATTATCAGCATAAATATCCCACCAGAGGCCAATATTATTCAAAGTCTTTTGAATTAGAGATTAAGGATGTTTTCTCAATACCAGCACTATGAAAAGCTGATCTTACAGAGTCACATGTTATAACTTAAAAACCTTGAATTATTCACAAAGTTTTAACCAAACCTTTCTTGTTTGATTCCTAGTTAAATATGGTCATTAATTTATGTATGTCCTAACTACAAAAACAAAATGAAACAATTTGCAGTAAAATCAGCATATTAATCTTTTTGACATTTAGTTATGTTTTTGGTGGCATGAGTTTGTTGGAAAAATACTCCAAAATTTATTGACAGATTTTGATAAAATTTTCAGAAAAGGTCGACAACGGTACAAGGAACAGATGAGGCCATTTTGTTGGTGATCCATACCACCATCTGGATCCATTACTTTTTGCAATGGATTTTGTAATCAATTGCAAACATAGGCAATATATGGCAGGTGTTTTGTACATTGGTAGAAAATTTGAAATTCCTCCCATTATGTGGCATTTGGCAGCGAGGAAACACTGATCTATTTCCTTCATAAGTGAAACAAATTCTTTACACAATTGTGATTCTGTGACAATATTCAGCATCTAGCCTGCCTGTATTCACTAATATTCTTATACTTAGAAGAAGAATTTTTGGTTTTCACTAAATTCTTATCCTTTGAAAAAATTCTTAACTAAGAATTGCTTTGTGAATATAGTTTATTTCTAAGAATAAGAAAGTTTTCTTTCTCTAAGAATAAATTCTTATTCTAAGAAAAAGAATGCTTGTGAATACGAGGTCCTCAGTGGCCTAGTTAGTTTGGCATCTAATCATAGGCTGTTCTAATCATGGGTTCGAGTCCCATAAGTGGCAATGCTGAGGACCCTGACCCTGACCCGGCTGTTGAACGGGACAAAAAACCCCAACTCTGACTTTGACTTTGTTAGTGAATACGGGCCCTAATCTCCAATGATACAAATCCCGCACAAATTAAGATTATTTGGTCTTATTTTTAAAGGGTGACCCCCTAAACCATCCCCCACCCACACAACCCAGTGGCGAATTTCACATACTGTGGCGAAATTTCGCATCTGTTACTGTATTAGACAGAATACAACATGTCAAGCATCTTTGTTCAGAAACACTTCACTTTCCACTGTCATTGATTCCAGCGCTTACAAAAACACCTTTTGAAATGACCACATATAAACACCCATTAACAGATCTGGCCTGGGGGGTTTAAGTAGCTATTTGCTTTGTGTAGCAAGCTGCCACTTAAAGAATATACATGCTTATATTAGTCACACAATGCTGTTTGGTCTGAAATGACCTCCTCTAATAGCTAGTTAAATATGGGGATAATAGCATACTTAGTGTGAACTGATGGCACCCTTACTGTGAACCTCATAATAAGTCTAATTACAGCTTAGCATCAAGGCTATATCCTGTGATTTGCTAAGGTATACATTTAGACCTAATCCACCCTGTTAAATTATTCTATTCACTACTTTACCTGGCATTGATTAGGAAAATGCATGTAGAGCTATCTATATGCCTTTCAGACACACTATCAGAGGCCATAAAAGAAAGACCTTTTGGTTTTTTTCCTTCCTTTTTTATTTGGCTGTGGTGTAATTATCATTATTTTTGTTCTCAAAGACCTCACTGGTAATAACACAGATTTTTCTGTCTTGCACTGGGAAAACTCATCAAGGTCTGGCTCTACCAAAAATGCCTTTCTTTTCAATATATGCTCACACAGCTTCATAAACACTGTGATTTGTTGGGTGTTTATCCTTCTTTCCTGGTGTTTTTCCCCTGAAATACTTTGGTGGAAGTTTAAAGGAACCTCTGAAAATTAACTATGAGGAGAAAATTACAGTAAATATGCTAAACACACGAGCTTAGACAAAACAAAGAAAATTTAAGTGCTGTCGGTGTCATACTGGACTGAAAACAAACACTAAACCACTCAGGTGTTCCTTTAAGATGTATCAACTCTAGGAAATTCAAAATCTGTCCCTTATGATAATAACATGCTGAAAATGAAACTCCGATAACTTACTCGCATAATAACATTATAGTCATTATATGAGAGTCTGTTTAGAGTCAATCATAACAACCACTGTTTTAGTTACTTTTCAACTTTCATCATAATTAGATATGTTATGATTCAAGTAATTTTTACTGGTAACAATAAAGGTGAAAACATCCAAGTGAATCACCAACCTGTTGTTGATTTTAAATGTCCAGTATTCATATGAATAATCCTGTGTTCTTTGAACTGTATTCAAAATTTGCTGATCGTTAAAAGCAAAAGCTATGCTTACCACATGAATTAGGAACTAAACATCAATACCAAACATGAGCTACTTAAATATTTATTCCAGCAACTGAGCTCCTGAAGCACAATACTTCTTAGAAGTTGGTGTAAATTATTACGTGCCTTGCTCTTTTAAAACTTTTTGAAAAGAAAGATTATTTAACAAGTATCTAGGCTCTCCTATTTTAATCTTCATAAAATTATCTCTCCCAAAGTCCTTATCATTAACAACTCATAAGAGATTTACATCTTTTGTTGTCAGTAATAAATAGGTAACAGAAGCATTACCTTCATGAAGACATATATCCAAATGTCACATCTAAATGATAAAGTTGCCCTCTAAACTGCCTCTCCAACACAAGTAAATTTCATTTTTTTCCTCTCCTTTTTTTTATAGATCTACCTTATGCCACCCAAGATGGGCTGATGGTCTCAAGGTTTTGCCATCAGTTACTTGGGGGTCAAAGGTGACTCTTCATGTCAGGAGGATGTTTATTATGATTATAACCTCAACTAGGCACTTGTGAGACCTCAGTATAAACCCAGACACCACTGCATCATGTAATAAAAGAAAAGAAGTTATAAGGTTGCACGCACATACTTCATTACTGAATGTAAACAGTGTTCTTTTATCATGTCTTGTAATTTATGCATAGGGTAAATGTATCTCTACAGTTAGATGGCTAGAATACTGCTCAAATTTGGTTTTTAATTCAAGATTGTTTTATGGTGTAAATAAATACCAAAAAGCTGATCAATGTTTGGGTCACCTGCTGAAATAAAGGCCACCTTTTGAAATTATTTCCTAGCCTGTGGTAATCTCACTTCAGAAGTTTGACCCTGATATTATTTTTCTGATATCATGACAACACATACATTTTCAGTTGGGGATTTTAAAGTAATATTATTCCAACTATATACAAACACACACCTATAGAGTAACCAACAGCATGACTTCACTTTTTTTCAGAATATTATATTTGTGTTCCTTAGGAAAATAATAACATTCCTGGTCTTTACAGAGGTGACTGTTCATGCAAACAAAACAATGTAGAATATAAACATTTCCGCTGTGGTGTATGATCAGACAACCACATGAAGACAGGCAGGGGAGACATAAGGGTTTGACACAGGTGACTCTCCCCTATTAGAAGTGGTTAGAGATGAGACAAAATGACTAATAACAAACAAAAACTGCTTTCTAATGTTCTTTGTTTGGGTTGAGTTATTCTCCTCTGAGGGGGTTCTCTAAAAACATCTTGGTGCTTTCTTGAAAGTTTTTAACCACTGACACTCTTCATGTTCAAGTGTGAAGAAACTACCAGCAACATGACCGGACAAGTTCAAATGTATTTTCTCTTCAAATACCTAGTGTGAAATCAAGGGATCGGTGGTGGTTGGTTTTAGTAGAAAACTCGGCAGTTCTTTATTATTTTATGGAGAGTTTTATTTCTTAAGAGGTGATATTATTCTTAGTTGTTTCAAATGGTCTTCAGGACATATGGGGAGTTCTTTAAATAGCTGTTCTTTGTCCTCTCACTAAATCAGAGTATAGATACACATAGCCATATTATGTGTCAGTAAATTTGGTTTATACTATCACAATGCCCATTGAAAAAAAGAATCACTTTTTCTGATACATGCTTCGATATCTTAAAATACAATGCAGAATAATTTATTTTAATTTATTTCAAGCTTGTCTGATACTAAGTAGATTTACAATAAATGCCACACTGGTTAAGGTTTTGCAAATGTCCACACAGTCACTTAGGTACCTTTTCGTGAGATATCATTACAGATATATTTATTGTTGTCAGTGTCAAATTTTCAAATCTTATGAGCTCTCTAGAATCTTGGAATATGGGGAATACTACCCTCAATTGGTAACTTGAAGTAGCAGACATTCCCAAAAGTGTTAAATTTTCATGATCACGCAAGGCAGAATATTGTTTCATTTATTCCAGTCCATGTTGAACCAGTACAATGCATTGCTAAGATACATTGAGAACAGATGTATCATGCATCAAAATTAGGGAGACTTAAATGTAATTGTAAGCTCTTATATTCATAGGATTTAGTTCTAATTGGACTAACTTTGGGTCTTCCTCTAGTATTTCAAATTACAACAATTTATTTGGATGTTGGGAATTCACTAGTTTCAAAACTTACAGTGTTTCAACCAACACAAAGCCTGCTGCACATGTGTTCACTAGTTACCTTCCTGAACATCAGAAAGCCTGATGAAACAGCCTTCTACAACTAATTAGGAACTGTAAATAAAACATTTTCAAGGAAACATAACCAATGTACAAAAGACAAATTTAGAAGCACTTACATAGCGTGTTTACTCCTATGGAACTCCTCATCTACTACTGTGGCCTCTGGTTCTGGACTTCTCACTTGTTCTACATCTGTATCTGAATCTTCATCTGCCACTATTGGAGACTTGGACCGAGCCCGTTTTGGGGACACTGGTGGCTTATCCGATTCCGGTGACCGTGGTCTCCGTTGAGTAGTAGCAGTAGTAGTGTTATTATTTTCCAGACCACTGGCCTGGTGAGAAGAAGTGGGGTGATTGTTGACACTCGGGGTCACTGAGGTCATGTGTGCTCGGGAGGAGTTCGTAACCATAGTAACAGCCCCGGTGGATCTAGGTAGGGGTGGTGGGAGAACTATATGTGGCAGCGAAGAGGCTATGGTATTCTGGGGCACAGATACCAGCGGAGGCGGTGTAGGTAAAGCCATATTTGGTAGAGGATGTAATCCATTGGGCCGTACCAAGGCTCCTAAAGACATCGGAGGTGCTCCACCCAATGGAACAGGTAATCCAGGAATTCCCTGTGGAAGAGGTGGCTTTGGTCCTAAGTGTCCCGGAAGTGGATTAAACGGGCCTGGATTAGGTGGCAAGTGTGATGAAGGATGCATACTTTATCCTGTCTGCAGATAGAAAAGCAACAAAACAAAAGGAAAATAAGAACAAATATCCAGAGCTGAGCACTATTTGAAGTATCCAAATACCACTCAAGTATCCATTAAGATTCAAACTGAGTACACGTAACCTGGTATTGTATCAGACTAACCATGTAAAATCACAATCAATGTAAAACCACATAGTAGGTAATATTTAAAGAATGATCTATAGGTTTGCAATATCCAATGTTTATATTCTGAAATGTAAATATCATTATCCAAAATGATAGCCTAGGTTGAACATATCCTATGTGTACCTGTATGTTTATATATCCAGTGAACGTTTTATAATAGGAAAAATAATCCCACAACAAAAGCTGTACATACTTTAACAAACCACATCATATATATGAAGTGTATAACATAAACACTTTAACATCAAAACAACTGAGTGTATGTGCTTGTACATATCCAACAGGTTTGGTTACTTTAATAAACATCAAACAATATACAGTATGTATATATGCATGGTAATATGGGAATATAAATATCCTTTCTGCACTTGTCTTATCCTTGTAGGTTATACAAAGGATGTCCAATCAAAACACTGCATAGATACATCATACATTTATATTGTGAAAACAAAGTAAAACAAAACTGCTTTTGACAGAAGCTGTGGAGGTGTTCTGTCTCATTTTTTTTTCACTGAAAACTTGTGACTGAAGTCATAACAAAGCAGTCTGTTCATCTAACCTTCCTATGACCACCTTCTGCTTCTAAAACACACACAAACACTTCTACACACACATAACCCATTGCCATCTGCAAGCCTCAAAAGCACAGAAAAAAACTTCATCCAATGCATCTACACAGTGAGAGAGATGCACACAAAGCTCCCAAACACATACACACATAACAGGAGAATCCAACACTCTCCATAGGTCAATAGAGAGTACTCAATTCACCACTTGGCGGAGCCACTGGCTGGAGGCATGTGTAAAGACACTTCAGGAAAGCTTCTCTGACTTTTGCTGAAAAGCCAAGCAAGAGCTTGGGAACCTTTAAATGGAAATGTTTGTATTGTGAGCTGGCTATCCACTCAATGCTATACCAAATAAAGTGGCTTGTCTATTTGATTGAGGTACATTAACTACTTATTTATGCATACAGGCACTTTTCTATTCTGACCTGGACAGAGTCTGAAGGATCCTGATATATTTATAGACCACATATATACTTCTATTCATTATATTCTGTTGAGAATAGTTACTGTAATTACATGCGGTGCAGAGTTATATGCATATTTTAACAGCTAATATCCATTGTACTTAATAAAGTCTTTCTGAAGAGATATAGAAGTGTTATAAAGCTCCATTAATGATATAATACAGCATTGTTTTTATATTGATATCTTTAAAAACCAGCAATGTCCTCTGTTCTAAACTTTGTGTGTATAAATTAATGATCATTTGCAATTTTAAAGGCAGATTTACTTGCAAGTCTAAAGTTTTTAATTCATTTTCAACACAACTGTAAATATGTATGAGGAAAGTAATTAATATCTAAAGCTAGTATAAATATATCTGCCAATCCAAACGTTTCTCACCAACTCTATACCAGTGATTGTTCATCCCACTCATTTTCATTTCATTTCATCTGTAAATATTTCATCCTGCAAAAGGACTTAATATAATTGTACTTGTATGATTGTTGTCCGATTGCTAATAAAATATGTTTAAATAAAGCTAGTAACCCAGTCACTTTTAAATATCAAACTATCTCCTGTATCCCAACATATTTTGCAATTTTATCTTTACACTTGCTACCAGGGGTTCAAAGCTTACCATCTACCCACTGGTACAAAATGAGCAAAATATCTGAGGGGTAAAAGAAATTCTTTGATTTTTTTAAATCCAAATTGTCCAACAAAATTTCTTCAAAGTAGCATTTTTTATTGAATGGGAACCCAATTGAAAGTCTGTTTCAAGATTTGATTGAAATCATAGTTTTTGTCTGATTTTAATAGCATCATGTCAAGAAGCTTTGAAGAAATTTTCCATAATATCAAATCATTTAATATAATAAGTAGTACTATCATGTGATAAATATTTTATTGTTTTAATTATCTTCTGAAGTTGATCTGGAAGAATTGCCATCAGGCCAGAATCTTTGTGGAGAGTGGCAGTAAGGAACTAGTTCAATGTTCTGAAATAAGTTTCACCAAACCTTATATCGCAATTGCTACCAAAACTAGGGAATTTATAAAGTGTGAATGAAAACTTTAGACACTTTTAACATAAAAAGGCATCAAAGCAAACATGAGACTGAAATCACTTTATTTATTAATGTCGTTAAAAAAAACAAATTCACGAGAGTTGCCAAAAAGTATGCAATTTCGAAAGATGGTCGATGACCTCTTAATACTTATCAAGACCCCATACAGTCAGTGCTTTGATGATTAATACTCAGATTGAAATTACTTACTTCAAGATGATTCACACAGGAAGATAAGAAGAATAATTCTTGACCTTTCTTGTGAATAAATTCTACACTGTACATTCTATTTCTTTTCACAAAAGAAAACACAAAAGAGAAAAGCTGAACCTGAAAAAAAGTCAACAATTTACCTTCTGGTTACAATTTACCATGCAGCGAGAGGATTGTAAAGTGAGAGTGGTGTGTAATATATAGCCTAAAGCAGCACATTGACATTTTAACACAGTTACAAATGTACACTGGTGGTGGCACCATGTTACAGGGGAGGTGGGGGGGGTGTCAGTCCCAAGTGACAGCCATAGAAAACTAGTCTAGTTCAAGTCACTGTGATCACTGACCCAATAAATGGATAAATTGAGGTTGAATTCCGAATGTTTGTAAATGGTTACAAATTTGCAAGGGTGGTCAGCCAAAGATCCTCTGATGGATTCAGTAATGAACATTGGAATCTTCATTTCAAAAAACGGATAGTTTGAGATGTATCATATGCTGGTAATAGTTCAATTACAAAATGGACATAGATGCTAATGTTGTGCTAAGATATTGCACATCATCTGTGGAGTGCAGTCCTCCAAGAGCTTTGAAACTGCTTTGATTTGTACATTAATTGTTAGAACCATGTGTCATTTTAATGTCACACTTGATAGAAGAATGAGTGATTCTGGATGGCTTTTAACCCGTCAGCAAAAACAAAAAGCAAAGCTTCACTTTTTCCAGTAATACATACAAGCTGATTTCTGAATTTCAATTTGAATATTCAGAAAGACAAAAGTTCATAGAAAACTTTATTTGCCACATTCATGTTGCAGGCTCATTTATTTTAATAACACTAAAGTACAAGTTCAGGGACAAAAACTACAGAAACTGAAATCCTGAAGATGCACTTTAACACAGATTTATCTCTTGCATTTCACTAGAACAGTGTAAAATATAGCAGTGATAGTTGAAAGCAACTGATTACTCACACTTTATACAGCTGAATGCTGAAGTTTTTTTTTTGTCTCTCATGTAGGAAGCTAAAAAGGCACATGCAACATGGGGTTAATTTCAATCCAACCAGGGGTTTATTTAACTGTCTTGCAATTCTGTGTTGCCAACCAATATCCAGCTGCTAGACTTTGATAAAAGTAAGAAGCGTTTGTAAATGAAGAAAATGTGTTGCATGCAAACTACAGATTCATTCTACATAACACGGAGGAGATAACTTCCCACACTCAAAAAAAATTCATTCGAAACACATTTGCTGAATGCCAGAACAAAACCTTCAAATGGAATAAGAATGGAATATTTTCAAGCAGATTTAAACCCTGTTATTACCTGAAATTAAATATCTGTACAAACTAAACAATCAGGTATAGTGCATAACACTCAGATACAACAAAAATAGAATTTCAAAATATTTGTCACAAGCCTAATTTTGTTTGCAACCATAACTTTTACAAGCTATTTTTAGGAAGAATAAGCTAAAAATATGGTGGGGGATCTAAGCTCTTAGAATGTGTTCAATGGTGCTGTGTAGTAACTTGTTGAACTGATTCAGAGTTTATTCAGAGACCTAAATATATTTTTGCCACAAGCCAAATTTTGCTTTTTGACAAAAGTTTTAACAAGAAAACTTTTAGAAATGACAAGCAAACTGCCTTTTCTTTCTGGCGAATTATCAGACCCTCATGCAAGCCTGTTTCATGCTGAAGAAAATGATAAAGAAGTTATAGTCATTTTAACTGGAGGTCCATGCTTTATACTGATGACACTTTCCAATCAAATAGAAGTTAAAACAATTCTTCAAACTAAAAATTGTTTTGTATTGGCTTGTGTCATTTCTGATGCATAAGGAGGGTCATAGCCTAAACATAAGGACTTCGAAAAACTCGATTAGTGTAAAAAAGGTTCAGCAAAAAAATACAAATTTCTTGCATGAAAATTCTTATATTATCAAGATAGAAAGGTAGATAGTAAAAGATATTTTAAGGATTAATTTACACAAGTGTTTATATATTCATATTTTCATTCTGTAAACTAGAAAAAATTAACTGCAGGTCTATTCTTAACACTGATGATACCTACTGATCAGGGAGAAATGTAAAGAAAGAAATGACACATAAAAATGGCTTTGTATGGGCTCATGTAATATTTAATGCAATATATATACGTGGGGTCAGCATTTAAGCCCAAACATAAGGACTCTCGAGAACTCTGTTATAATGTGAAAAAGTTCAGCATAAAAGACAAGTATCTGAGTGATTGCTGGTATTAAAGAATGAGTAAAATTTTCACTAAACTTCCTTCCAATGTTTTTATTTATTTATTTGAGTTTTAAAGTCACTTTCAAGACTGTGAAGGTCATATCACAACAGGTAGTTTTATGGGCAGAGGAAACCACTACACACAGACTTGAACCGCAAGACCTCAGAGGTGGGAGGTGAGTGTGTTATCACTGCGCCACCATAGCCCCCCTGCTTCTAGTGTAAGTAATGGGTATATTATATTTGCTTTCAAATACAAAACATGGAGTGTTTAAGGTACTTGGAAGCCTTAATCTCTATCCCTTATGCAGACAATATATGTCAAATTTTTCAGTGGATTATATCGTCCATATCCAAAACCAGAAAATAGAAATGAAGGTGATATATCACCAGACTAGCAATGTTTCAGAGAAAATGTCTGAGGAGAGTACCCTGCATCTTCTGGCCTATGGAAATCAGTAACCATGAGCTTTACTGCAAGATAGATGCATGTACCATAGGAGAAATCAGAAGGTCTAAGATGGATAGGACATATCTCTGAGGAAGCTACAGAACAACTCCAAATTAGCCCTGATATGGACACTAGTGGGAAGGAGGAAGAGAGGTCGCCCATAAACAACATGGAGAAGAAGCGCCGAAGACAAGGAAAAAGAACTGGGGTGGCAAAGATGGAGTGAAGATGCCAGCTGGCACAGGAGTGAAAGACAGAGGAGGTTCACAGGGGATGCTGACAAGCCTTATGAGCCAATCATGGCTGGAAGAGGATAAGTAAGTGTATAGTCTCATATCGTCATTTGCATGTATGGGCCTTCAGTGGCATGAAAAATATTACTACTTAACCTGGATTTCCTAATAACTGGGTAATTTGCAATGGAAAAGTCTTTCTAAACACACAATATTTACTTTAATGTACGGTAAGTATACTTGCCAGAATTTCACTGTAACTTCACCATATTTCAAACCAGATAAAATCAGTTCTTATGAAAATGCTTGCTTGCTGAAAATGCTTTATTCATTTCTGATATTTCTGACCACATTAGGTTTCTGATTTCCCCTGCATGCAAAATTTGCACGAACTTTGACTATTTTGTCTCACATCTAAAGGGCACTCCAGTGGCGAATTTTACACACTGTGGCAAATTTCACCATAATGCAGTGAATTTCATATGTCTTTCCCCATGAAGATAACAATATTTCATTATTTTTGTTACAAAACTGCAGGGCGGCAGGAGTTATGGTCAATTACAGACAGCATAGTTTCATGTTGAATTTTTTTTGTACAAGAGAGAAACAGACAGAAAAAAATGTATAACATGATTACCATATGCATATTATTTTTATGGGAAATTGCCCCTAATGCCCGTGAAGTGAGGAGAAAATGTGAATGTTTAATGAATGGTGAAAGCTCAAGTCATTTGATCATGCACTTTGACACTATGTTCTAACAGGCTTTAATGTGTTCATTCTGGCAAATGAACAAGGGAGATTTTTTATTAGCAAAACAGTACAATGACAGGGGAGGATGAAAAAAAAAAAAAACTTTTTTATGCATCCCTGACAAAAATTTATCTTTACTTGCATATATTGATAAAACAGCTGACAAGCTAAAGGTTGGATTCATGATACACTGAATTCACATATTCGACTGAATAGATTATTTTATTTAGGCTGTATTATTTTATTTTTTACATTTTCCACTCATTATGGAACAAATTATTTGACTACAAAATGCGCAAAATAGCTGGGACCTGTACTTTTTACTCAATTCTAAATTTCAATATTCATTGTGCTGTATTCATTCCATTGTTCACTTCTCTAATCATTTGTGCATCTCAAGATGTGGGTTTACACTAACCAATTGTTCCATTGTCAAAAACTGGTGACCAATCCTCTCATCCATTCTAATGGTAATTATTCATGACAGCCTTAACCTGGTACTGAAGGATTAATTTTATAATCCAATCAGATGTCTACCTGATAAACGTTGAACTGACAACAATCTAGTGACATACTTAGTAAATGTTTAGTATTTGCTTTAAAATTTCAGGTAAACATTAGAAAAAAAAATGATTTGCCATTTTGAATTGAAATTTGAAATTTATGGTACAATATCCTGATTTTATTGCAATGTGAACATCCCTCATGATTTACACTAACTAATGAATCTCTTTATTCAGTTTCGTTGCAATGTGGATCAGCAATGAGAGTCACATTTTTTAAGACTTTGGGTTCTTGTAACATGTCTCCAGTTACTTTTTCCATTGTTACAGCAGTTATTTGATCTCCAATTCCATTTATTACTCCTTTTGGAATACATTCCATATGAATGATTACAGACAGTTTCTACACTCTGCCTGAGTAGAGCTAGTGTAAGTTAATTAAAGTATAAATAGCACTGAAGCCAAGTATGACAGTTTCACTCAATGAATGCCCCCAAAACATAGTTCAGTTAAACTATTCAAATTTATACTTAACTGCTTTGATGGCGACATGCATATGTTTGACTAATGTAATGTCATTGAAAATTACTCCAGATAATTGCAATCCATTGAAATTTAGTGATGCCATGTGATTACTTTTTGGTTTCATCCCAGGTTTTTATGCATAACACATCTGTAAATTTCCAGAGATCTTTGATTGGCCTTGGGTTCCATGCCACAATGGTAAGCAATGGAACATTTTTTGTGGTGCCTTGAGAAGATTACCATCCAGTCTGTTTCTTTTTTCTTGTTGTGTGAACAGACTGAAAAATGTTTGGGCAAAATGTCTTTCGTATAAAATGACCCAGATGTCCTTAAAGGTACCATACATCGAATCCAAAATGATTTCAAAGCAATATATGTAAGTGGAATCTGTGTTTATGTTGGTATTCATGCATGTAAACACAGACGAATATTGGATCCCATACTAACATTGAAATTGATATCATACATCTTAACCATACTTAAACATGATGCCACAAAAAACACTTTTATCTTGATGAATTCTCCAATTTTTATTGAATTGGTAGGTAACGTTGGCATATACCACAGTGCTCCTGTTGGAACAGTCGTAGCTTCCTTTACTTACTGTCAGACCAGTTCATGCTGGTGTTAGGAGCGACACCAGAATGGGCTCTTCTACTTTTGCTTGTGGTATCCATTTTGTGTGTCCTTGCCAAGGACTAGGGCAAATTTGAAATGATTTGGAGGGAACTACAGTACATTTGGGTAGGATACCTAGGACACAACAAGGAATGTTCTTTGCATTTGGAACATATTTATAAAAATGTTGTCACGTCCTCTCACAAGCTGTATCAAACTTTAGACACTGGAAGGCTGACACAGGAGTAGCGGGTTATTCTCCACCGTGTAGTACCAAGATTCAAGTTCACATTGTAGAGGCATATGACCAGGTTGTCAAGAGGACAGCAAATACATATAGTCAAAGTCAAAGTTGGGGTTTAACGTCCCGTTCAACAGCCAGGGTCATATTGGGACAGGTCCTCAGCATTGCCACTTGTGGGACTCGAACCCACAGAGGTGACAGCCTATGATTAGATGCCAAACTTGCTAACCACTAGGCCACCGAGGACCTCTGCAAATACATATAGAAACGACCATACAGAAAGGTGTAACCTAGGCATTATTTATGGTCCGATTTTGACAATTTTTTCATCATTTTGTTCAATGAAAGGAGGGCTTATACCTATATCTGAGTTTAATCTACTGCTTTGTAGGTGAAATATCTTCAACACATGGGGGAACCAACCCAGTATTGCTAAACAAACAAAAGAATAGACAAAAAAATATATCAAAAGTGTCACCATTAATAATCACCATTAATTGTAAAAATATTGTCATATGCTAAAGTGAAGCTATAGACACAGTAATGCCACATACAAAAAAAAGAAGTTTTGTTTCTGTGAAAAAATCATATACATTTGAGGGTTTCTCGGGGACTTCACTATCAAATTTAACTGCACCTAATGCATCTATTTACATAATAATATAAAAATAATAGAAACATCTGTGTAGTGCAAAACCTGGTAAGGATCCTCAAATGTGCTGGAATCCAAAAAGGGGCAATAGAAATTAATACTCTGAACTCTATATATTTTTGGCAGATAAAGACTGTTCATCTCAGCCTTTGTACCATCATACGCATGTATTTATGTATTTAAATGATGACTTTCTGCATGTTCTAATACTGAAAATGTGCAACTAACAACTTGCCACGTATTTGAAAATAAATTTGTTTTATATATTTATATCTGTTGTATTGAATGTAGATAACCATTGAATGTATACATTCAATGGGTTAATCATTGAATGTATACATTCAACGGCTTGGCCATTGAATCTATACATTCAATAGCAAGCAGCCATTGAATGTATATGTTACAGTCAATCTGTGAAACCAGTCATTACGCGTAATGACTGAAAGTTTCAGTCATTTCGCGTAATGACTGAAATGACCAGTCATTACGCGTAATGACTAAAATTTTCAGTCATTTCACGTAATGACTGAAAATAAGGTCCAGTCATTACGCGTAATGGCTGAATTGTGATAAATAGTTTTAAATACTTATTTTACTAAAAATGAAATTGTCTGGCCTCACTTAGTAATTTAAATTGCATTCTCATGTGATTACTAAAGAGGGGTAATGAAATTATCACTTCAGATTTGAACATATTCTGACATGATTACTGATTGATAACATGGGTAAATGATCAAATTATCAAACTCTTCTGCAGTTATTTTAACTAAGCCCCACTTCTTTTAATTCATGTCATAAAAATGACCTTCATATATATGTACTCCCTTGTAGAATATGACAGGGGACCCAATGGATAGGTAGCATTCCTAACAAACGGGGACCCAATCTATAGACTGTGTTCTGTGTAACATTAATGTCCAACTGAAGAACATAGAGTAAATCAAGTATCTTGATGGTTATTTATAGTTACAATGGTACTCAGGTGTGAGTTAGAGCTCTAAGTTATCCTACTCAGGCTTTAATAACTATTAAAAGAATGGATTAAGTTGTCCCAGTTATTTTAGAACATTAAAGGTCAACTCCATCTTTGATAAACAGGCTCTTTGTGTGGAGAGGTCAAACAATAGTAACAAGGCCTGAAAGAACAAAACAGGATGAAAGAGCCGCATTGCAATTAGGACAAGAGTGGACTAGATTCACTTCAAAAGCTTCATGGTTTTGTGCTTCCTAACAACCTGCCACAATAGAACTGAGTCTTTAATTAATAACATAAAAGGCAAAATGTATTATAAATTATGATTTATAAATGAGAATTAGTCTTCAAAAAAGACATAAATTTCAATGACAACAAAGAAATATTTTCATTCTATGACAATGAGTTTAGTTTTAAAACTGCAAATATGAATTTAGATTGTAAACAACATTTAAAATGTAATTAGATACATGTAACCATTCAATATCTTAAAAATATTTTTGAAAATAACAATAGAGTCTATTACACAAGTCTGCGTTTAGGTTTGAAAATTCTGGCTATAAATTCAGGGAGCATGTGAGAATTCCAAAGTTATTTATTTGATTAAAATAGTTTAATGTTCTCTAGCACAAAAATTTTCAAAATGCAGGGGAACAATGTACAAAGGTTCTGAATAATACAAAGGGTGTGAAGAAAAACAACTCTAAATCAATTACACATATTGACTGAAATTAATTCAGTCAATCTGTGTAAAAATGAACCATATATTTCAGTCATTACATGAAATGACTGAAAATTTTAGTCATTACACGTAATGACTGGTCATTTCAGTCATTACGCGAAATGACTGAAACTTTCAGTCATTACGCGTAATGACTGGTTTCACAGATTGACTGTAACATATACATTCAATAGTTTAACTGTGGAATGTGTACATTCCACAACCACAGTCATTGAATGTGTATATGTCACAGTGGAAACTCCAATCCAGTGCCATTTCTAATTCCCCTAGTGCTAGTTCCAATTGGAACTACCACTAGTGCTACTTCCAAGTGGAACTACCACTAGTGCCATTTCTAATTCCCCTAGTGCTGCTTCCAATTGGAACTACCACTAGTTCTACTTCAAATTGGAAGCAGCACTAGGGGAGTTAGAAATAGCACTAGTGGTAGTTCCAATTAGAACTACCACTAGGAGAATTAGAAATGGCACTAAATCTTTGAAAGGTGTAATTTCTAAAATCATCAAATCAACATTTTTATGACAACACTAATTTCTAATCTGAATTGCAATTACCCCATTTTGTCCTTTTAATTGTGGTATCTGCTCAAATGAGCAGCTCTCACCAGAGCAGCAATTTTCTTTAATCTTCTAGATTATAGTTGTCCAGGTAATCCATGCCATCATTTGACCTATTTTTCTTTAGAACATATAAAAGGGGGGCCATCAAAGGAATACATTTCTGTAATTAACTGTGCTGCTGTGTCTATATAAGACCAGCCCATCTGGGCAATGGTCAGTTTAACTTTTGGTAACAACAGTGAATAGTTATTATCTCTAAAGCTTCATATACACTAAGAAGTATGGATGAACAGAAGTCTGAGTTTGTGAGACAGCTTGAAAAGCATATTGATGGACTAGTGGAAAAGAGTAGAAGTATTTTCTCTATATCACAAGAGAGATATGATCAAGCTGTAGCTTCTTTAAGTACTGGGTTTCCAAAAACTTTAAAGTACAAAAAATTGGTGCCAGAAATGTGTTGTACTGTCTGAAGACTTCCAAACCAGTGGTTCCTCAACTGATATAAAACAATAAAACTTGTGAACAGACCTCATATTGTGTATTGTATGTATTGTCATTTACCATATGTAAATACTGTGTGTATTCTCATTTACTGTATTTAAATAAACAGTTTGTGATCAATGATAAACTTCTTCGTGAGAAATTAGATGAAGAATCAGGGCCATTTCTAATTCCCCTAGTGGTAGTTCTAATTGGAACTGCCACTAGTGCCATTTCTAATTCCCCTAGTGGTAGTTCCAATTGGAACTACCACTAGTGCTACTTCTAATTGTTGTTTATCAGCAAAGAATTAGAAATGGCACTAGTGGTAGTTCCAATTGGAAGTAGCACTAGTGGTAGTTCCAATTGGAACTACCACTAGGGGAATTAGAAATGGCACTGGATTGGAGTTTCCACTGTGACATATATAAACTTAACAAATGGAAATATGTAACTGGTACTGTATGAAATGGGACTTATTATTGTTATTTTCTTAATAAATTACATCTGTTGATACACATAGTTATGCATTATGTAATATTAGGGTCGTAGTATTACAACAAAAACTGTTTAGTTTTCTGTAAAAATGTTTAGCTTAATCAGTTTTCTAATTATATAGTCTTACTGGGTGCCACTATGAGGCTAATTGCAATGAAATGCCCAAATTTCACACTTAATTAGAAGAAATAATTGCTATCACATTTTAGAATCATACACTTAAAAGACCATAAAACAACTACTCAGGCTTGAACTGTTTTTCTTTCATTGAGAGGTCAAATATCTTAATATGCGTGGATTAAAGTAAAGCTTATAATACAGCTTTTGTTATGCCTTTGATCAGAAAGGCTTGATGCATAATTTAAGAATTTCTCAAAATTATAAACAATGCAATGAAGTATATAACATTTATGTCATTACATATATGTTTATTAATTTTAATGTTATAGACTGATCCTTCTTTACGACACTTCCTGCAACACTTTTATTCCAATTAATTTAATTGCTTATTATTATGCTAACAATATCCAATATAGGTTAGAAACTAACTCTTTGCAATCAATATCAGCTTTTCATATTTATTTATTTATACATTCCACAGCTCAGACATTGAATGTATACATTCAATGATTTGCCCATTGAATGTACACATTCAATATTTTGACCCATTGAATGTATATTGTATACATGTATACATTCAACGGCTGAGCTGTGGAATGTGCAATACAGGTTATAAACAAAGTCTTTGCAATCAATATCAGCTTTTCATATTTATTTATTTATACATTCCATGCCCTGGGTCATTGAAGGTACACATTCCACAGCTCAGCCTTTGAATGTATATGTTGTATTGAATGTAGATAACCATTGAATGTGTAGATTCAATGGGTTAGTTATTGAATGTGTACATTCAACGGCTTGGCCATTGAATCTACACATTCAATAGCAAGCAGCCATTGAATGTGTACATTCAATAGTTTAACTGTGGAATGTGTACATTCCACAACCATAGTCATTGAATGTGTATATGAACTTCAGAAATTGAAATAAGTAACTGATATTGTGTGAAATGGAACTTATTATTGTCATTTTCTTAATAAATCACATCTGTTGATATTAACTTAAAATAAACCTTTGCATTAGTTGATTATCTGTGGTCAGTTACATAGTTATACATTATAACAAAAAACTGTTTTGTTTTCTAATAATGTTTATCTTAATCTGTTTTCTAATTATATTGTCCCACTGAACCTCTCCAACAATACAGGGGTGCAACCATGGGGCTAATTACAATTAAATACCCAAATTTCACACTTAATTAGATAACTTACTTGCTATCACATATTAGAATCATACACTGAAAGACCACAAAGTAACTACTCAGGCTTGAACTATTTTTCTTTCATCCTTTCACTGGGAGGCCAAATATTTCAATATCAGAAAGGCTTGATGCATCAAAAATAATCCAATGAAATATATGACTTTTATTGCATAAAATTTTACAGTTTATGTCATTACATATATGTTTATTCATTTTAATGTTCTAGATTGATCCTTCTTTATGTCACTTCCTGAAATGTAACACTTTTATTCCTATTAATTTAATCACTTATTATTATGCTAAAAATATCCAATATAGGTTATAAACTAAGTCTTTTCAATCAGTATCAGCTTTTTATATTTAATTATTTATACATTCCATGGCTTGGGTCATTGAATGTACACATTCAATGATTTTAGCCATTGAATGTACACATTCCACAGTTCAGCCATTGAATTTATACATTCAATGATTTGCCCATTGAATGTACACATTCCATAGTTTGTGCCATTGAATGTATACATTCAATGGTTATCCACATTCAATACAACATATACATTCAATGATTTGCCCATTGAATGTGCACATTTGTGCGTTTGACCCAAAAATGGTTATCCACATTCAATACAACATATCTAATCCTCTGATTCAGTATTAGGCAGCTGATACAGGGTCTAATTCGGCCCTTTACTGTTTGTTTTTACTGCAAGTTTTGATCATATATACAGTGTTACAATGTTAAATACACACAGCAATTTCTTTGCAACTGCATAAATAGCACTTTAACTGTCTCAAATGACAAGAGCTTGATAGCTTGTATGTGTGTATAATGTGTATGTATATTTTACATGGAAGAAAAAAACAAACTCCAGTATATGCTTGACATTACACCTACTGCTCTAATGTTTACTGAGAGGGATGATAAATCAGCACTTTACAATTACAGAGAATTCTGCCACAATGAACCCATCAACTAATTTGTATTGCATACATATAAACCTAGCCATGTTTAAGGCTCAAATTTGTACATATCTTTTTCGAGCATGTATACAAATATTTGTTAAGCATAAAACAGTTAGACATGAAAGGAGATCATAGCTAACAAGACAGTCTCAAAGGGCCAGTTACATTTCCATGGATACCCCATGGATATAGGCCATGGTTCCATATATGGTAACTGACAGGGATGCACAAGGGATGAGTAAAAGATTTACAGAACTGGCACGGATCTGCTATGGACCGCCATGGACAGGTTTGCGGATGAAAAAACTGCACAAAGGATTGGTCTTTAATCCGCAAACCCTTTCCGTGTCAGTCTGTAGCAGATCCGGCAATGTTTTTACGGATATTTATTCCCGCGGAAGCACAAAGGATGAAAGGAATGTCACAAGGACATCCAGGATGAGTTTAGGGACAGTAAGAACACTTACGGATCAGCTACGGATGAGATACAGAAGAGCTACGGATACTAACGTCCATACAGACGTCCAGGATGGCAAGTTTGATTTTTCCGTAATGCCCTAGGGATCCTATCTGATCCTTTGCATGTCACTACAGAATGCAGCAACAAGGACATTACGATGTTACGGATGACCTTACGGACAGAAAAGATGATCCGTAAATCACTTAACATTTTCCATAATAGGAAACCTGGCATGATCCAGCGGGCCATCCTTGGATGTGTAACTGGGGTCTTAGCAGTATAGGAACATGTTACAGTACATTATACAAACTAAACCTTATTATATGCATATATTTTTCAATAATTACAAAGAAACTCAAGCCCTAAGCATGGCTTACATAAACCCTAACAGCTGCTTGAAATCGGAGTACTTCAGAGAAAAACAATGGAGTGTGTTGCAAAATTTTAGCAATGGAGAGCAGTCAGTGCTTGGATAAGAAGACCTACAGTAATTTGCCAGCCCCACTCTAACTATGGCTCAGTTTGTTTGTTTTGAATGTCTGTTTGTTTCTAACAACATTACACAAATACTAGTGGTTGGATCATTCTAAAAATAATCAGAAGATGGGTCTTGGTCCAACTTAGATCCCATTAAATTTTGAGAGTGATCTGGATCACCGTCTGGATACCAGAAATAATCCGGATTTCACCTTTACTTATTATTGCATGCCTTGACAGACGTATGCCCTCTCTGAGTGCTCTTGTTTATAACAGATCTGTTTTGAAACAAAAACTTCTTTATTGCCTAACAAAGTTTGATGATTTTGTCACCAATGTCCTCCTTTTGACGAGACACATATTTTGACACACTTTTACAAAAATCCACTTGGACGGCATTTACTAATGTCACACCCCTGTTCCACTGTCCCAAATGGCATTCTTGAATGACTTAGAAATGAAAAAGAGGGTTTCAGAGGCTCATGCACAGTTTTGGGCCAGTGTGGCCAGTAATATTAACTTGTGGAAGGAATACTGGCATATCTCTTACTGCTCCTGAAATCTGTTGATCAAACATAGCATTCGGGAGCAGTTCCAGAGTGCCACCATTGAAGCTGTATTCCTCTTGGGTTCCCATGTCTTCAGAAAGGTTCAAGAATTGTCGAAAATGGTCTTTACCAATCTTTATCAATAATACAGTATCACACTTCAGGATCATACACCTCCATGCTGGCCTGGACAGTCAGATACAAGCTGGAAATATTTAATTCATTCGGGCTTGTTTGTGGCGCGACACGTTTCATGTTTTGGTAGTGTCTGTTCAGTTTCATAACTGTACATAACTCAGGAATCATATTTGGGTTGGATGCTTTTGCCACAACATGAACAGTGTTTCCAGCATATTTTAGAATTTTTGAAATGTTTGAAAACCTGTCACATCCACTCACTAGCTGTATTAAACTCTACATGAGGGACGAAAGGGAGGAAATGGCTAGCTTGTTTGTAAATGCGCACTACCAACAAACAAGGTCCATTTCTGGAAGCATAAGGGCAAGATCGTGAAGCAATTTGAAAATAAGAGTTGTTGGAACCACACAGAATGGTGTTGATGGGCCATTACCATCAGAGATTGATTCAGGACACATTCTGCTGTCATCAGAATATTGTCGGTAGTAGTTTTCAAGAAGAGAGAAATTTGGATTCCAGTTGTGCAAGAATCATATGATTTGAAAGGTTTCTAAATCATTAGTCACAGTGGAACAGCCATCTTTGGACTGACTTCACTTGTGATACTAATTCTCCTCCTTATTTAAATTTTGAAGAAGACCTTCTTCATACTGTTGTCTTGTCTGAATATAATTAGCACTCAGACCAAATTTTGCAAAACATATGGGTATATAAAAATCACACCTTGGGCCATTCCCACTGATCTTGCTTTCGGCTTGAGCTTCTTTGTAATAAATGAAAGCATTATCAGTTTACATACCCTGTAATGTACACGACCTTTATGTCAAGATGCTGCCATGACAAAACTAATATATCCAAACCTATCTGGGCGTTCAGACTAGTGATTCAACCTGGGTTGACACAGATTGAACCAGATTGGAGACTAGTCTGAACGCTCACAATCCGGGTTGACAAAGGTAAATCTCAACCCCACTCAAGAGGTGGATTGAAGCAGACTGATTCAACCCCCTTTGTAGTGTGAACACTCTCAATCCGGGTTGACAAGGGTTGAGTGTATTGTTACTGTAACCAACGGACTTATTGCCATGAAGCAATTGCTGAACTTAATATGTGTCCTTTGTAAGCAGTATTTCGTAATTGACTCAAAGGCAATCAAAAGTGACTGTTGTGTAATTTCTGGGTGGTTGCAATTTGGTATAAAAATGTATGAATATTTGTAATTGTGGTGGAATAAAAATATCTAATGATTGCAATTGGTCTGTTGTTATAAGAACTGACACAGCCTTAATAATATAACCTTGTGCTTTGGTAATTATAAAAAATAACAGGCTATTTAACTGCATTACATATTAGATAATATTGGGAACTTTTTTATTATTATAAATTTTATCATTACCAATTTTTTTTAAAAAAAATTGTCAATTAAGCAATTTTCATGTGTACATTAGGCTAAATTTGGAGGTTTTACTGTGCTCAGATTTTTCACACTTTTCAATCCAGATTAAACTCTGTAGTGTGGACACTCAACTCGGATTGAGATCAATCTGCTTCAATCTGCTTCAACCCTCAATCCTTGTCAACCCGGATTGTAGTGTGAACAGGGCCTATGTTGCTTTGTGAATATTGAGCAAATGTGCATATGTGTGCACCAGCATGTTTTTGTGTGTGTATCAAGCAGAAGAGATTAGGAAATCACATCACAGCTCACCAATGAATGACAGCAGTAGTGCAAAACCTTTTCTTGTTTTTTTTGAAGAATTACCTTGCTCTGGACTGCCCCATTACAAAGAAGTAATCAAGCCACAAATTTCTCTCCTTGTCAGATCCCATCTCTAGAATGCCACTTATTTGTTTGAGTTTCTCTGCTGGGAGAACATCAATACAGCCAGAACACATTCCAGTGTTAACTGTTCCCCAGCCTTGCTGAAGGCTCAAGTTTCTTTGCAGTTAGGCAATATTTTCAGTTCAGATAATAGAGTTTCAGTTTATATAATGTACACATACATGTACTGACTTTTACAGCAGCATACAGCTAAGAGACAGACTTATATCTCATAACATGCATGGGTGTTTTATGAATACCAGATATCTGTGTGCACGTTTAAAAAAGTTATCATGCAAATTTGAACCTTAAGCAAGGCTAACTGTTTCCCACTGCTATATGATGGGTCTACAGCTGTGTTGAGATGCTGATTTAGCTTATAAAGCTCACACTCTGGAAGCAAACACTTGGGATTCATCCCATGCCATCTAGTAACCACCTAGCCTTGCTGAAGGCTCAAGTTTCTTTGCAGTTAGGGAAAGTTTTTAGTTCAGATAATGGAGTTTCAGTTTCTATAATGTACTCATACATGTACTGACTTTTAAAACAGCATACAGCTAAGAGAAAGAGCCTTGTAAACTTTGCTTGAAGTCAAATCCCTCCTAGCCCCACCTCTCTACATGCATTCTGTTTTCTTTATATCCACAAGGGCCTAGCATAAAAAGCCACATTGTATCTGATTAGGTTCTATCTCTTAACATGTATGAGTACTTTATGAATACCAAATATCTGTGTGCATGTTTGAAAAGATATCATGCAAATTTGAGCCTTAAGCAAGGCTAGTAACCACCCTCAGCTTTTCCTGACCTGTGCTGTTGCTGTTACTAAAAGAGGTGGATGTAGTAAGAAGCCAATAATTCATGTAATTGTACAGGAAGATGCTTAGTGCTGTACATCCCACATTTTCATATTTTGAGCTATGTTGTCCAAAAAAAATATATTCTTTTCATCTGAAACCCCATTTACACTGGGTCGAAATTAAATTAGACTCTTCAAAATGTGTCATTTTCATTCTTTGTCATATTTACAGTTATTTTTAAATTTTGGCAAGATCTTTTGGTGAATCGTTTTCATAACTATCAGAAATGCTTGTAACAAGGCTATTTACATGTATATCTCATATTCCTGGCATTCAGACTAGTGATTTAACTCAGGTTGAGACAGGTTGGGGATTCAGTGATTTTCATGTGTACATTGAACTAAAGTTGAAGGTTTTACTGTAATCAGTTTTTTTTACACTTCTCGGTCCAGATTAAACTCTGTAATGTGGACACTCAACTCAGATTGAGATGAATCTTCTGAACCTGCTTCAACCCCCAATCCTTGTCAACCTGGATTGTAGTGTGAACAGGGTATATGTTATAAAGATACTGAACTACATGTAATAATGATTCAACTGTGACACCTGAATATCAATTGTGTGCTGTTTTTAATCAAATCCACTACAATGGAACATCTAAATCTATTGTTGTATGCTTTGAGACAGTTTATTGCCAAAATGGATATTTTACTAAGATCATTGCTTCCGGCATTAAGACATAATTTCTGTGCTTTTTATTATTTAATAATTGAATATAAATTGCTACACAGTGACTGGTCATGTTAAACATCGTAGGACATTGACAGAACACAGTATCATACAGATTTATGTCTGTGTGAATCAAACTGACCATTGTGAATTTCTTTTAAGATACGCATCCAGGTTTAGGCAGCGATATTTTGATATCAACGAGTAGGAAATGAAATTGGGAAAACAATAAATTTTCTTGGCATAGAATTAAATACATAAAGACCAAAAGGTAGGCAATTGTTTGGCTATACAACTGGTTACATACCTTGTACTTCCTCTATTGACAGATATCAAATATGCCAGAACATTCATTACCTCCACCAAGGAGGTATTGTCTTCATGAACATTTGTTTGTCTGTTTGTCAATTAGCAGGATTACACAAATACTATTGGTTGGAACTTCATGAAAAATTTTTCGGAAAATGGATCTTGGTCCAACTTCGATCCAATCAGATTTTTAGATTAATCTGGATCACCATCTGGATACAAAAAAAAAACATATTTTCCCATTTACTTATTATTACATGCTTTGGTGGAGGTCTGCATTCTCTGAGTGCTCATTTGAACCAGGTGCTAATTATAACCAAGAAAATATTTAGTAAATAAAAATAAAAGATGGTACACGTATCAGAGAGAAAAACCAAGTCTCCTGGGTATCTCAAATAGTCCTTGCTTTATATATGGAAGCAAAAATGTTTACCCTTAATGTAAGTTTATTTCAGACATTCTTAAATCTTTAATTCCAGGAGAATTTGGTTTTTGTACTTATTTTTATTTGGTAATACCACCAGGTATTAATATTAATAGAGTTCTTAGACAGATCACAATAACTACAAATATGGACACAAATGAAATGTATCGACTGGGTTATTTAAAATGTAGCAATATGAACACAAGTCACTGGGTGAATAAAAAAGTAACAAGCTGCCTTAATGTCAGCAATTACCAGTAATGTCGTACTCCAACAATAACATATTAACATGTGGACATTAATGTAGAAAAAGGTAGTAATTTTTACTAATAAATAGTAAATTGATATCACTGATTATGCAGAAATGTTGAGTAATTATGATTACAGGAAAAAACCCATTTGAGAAAATTCATGTGGAGATAAGGCCTACTTTTCCATCTGTGGAGAAAAACGCTATACCCATATTTTAATCTATGGAGGAAAACACTACATCACTATTTCTTTATGTGAAAAGGGCCCTAAATCAAGTTAAAACTGTGAGATAAGCCCTACTTTCAGTTTTTGTATGCAGCCCTACAATTACAAACAAAAATGAGTCATGAAAAATTTATTAACCCATAGAAGCCAATGAAGTATGAAAGCAATACAACAAAAACTTATGTCTGGTTGTTTAATATTTATTGCCAAAGTAGGTGCTATTTTTTTGAATACAAATGAATATGATAACTTACCATTGGTGGAACAATTATATTTGCTTTTGCTATAATTGTCAAGAGTTAAATGAAAGTAGACCTTCAATTAATTCAGATCTTTTCTCTATGGGTAGATAAACTGTGGTTGGGGCTTTTGACAACATACTGAAAAAAAACTAATTGAAATTTTTTTTGCCCAGCTGAGAAGCAAGGCTTATCTCCATAGGATTTTCTCCAAAGGCTTTTTTCCATGAGGAATATTCTCTATTTTTAACCTCACCAATGAAGATACTAACCACCAATATCACTGATGTCTTATCATTCTGAGCAGATTAATCTATGGTAAAGAAACTTAATTTTATATTTACTCTGATTACTGCCTTACTACTAATAACTGAAATTACTGGACAGGGAAGATACTTTCCTAGATGGGTACTTTTCAGGACAGGAACTTTCTCAGGCGGCACTTTTTCAACAATTCCTGATGATTATTTACTATGAAGTAAAACCATGAAATATCAGCTAAAGTTTCAGGATAATGTACAAAACCTCTCTTTTTCTTGGTATTTTCAGTACACAATGTAAGGGGCCAGTTACACTTTCACGGATCCCCCACGGATATATGCCATGGTTCCATATACCGTATGGAAACTCACAAGGATGAGGATGGGTCATGTAAAAGATTTACGGATCTGCCACGGATCCCCTACGTAAACTCTTTCCATGTCATTCCGTAGCAGATCCATAGGAGATCCGGCTATGTTTTGGGCGATACTTGTTGGCATGGAAGTGTCAAGGATGGAAGGGATGCCACAAGGACATCCAGTATGGGTTTACGGACAGTAAGGACACTCGCGGATGAGCTACGGATGAGATACGGAAGAGCTATAGATACTATGTCTGTATGAACTTCCTGGAAAAATCAAGCATGTTTGATTTTTCCGTAATGACCTATATGGATCTTATTTGATCGTTGGCATGCCGCTACAGATCGCAGCATGCCGTTACAGATCTCACAAGGACATTACGGATGTTATGGATGCCCTTACGGACGGAAAATATGATCCGTAAATCACTCAACATTTTTCAACATTTTCCAAATTGGGTAACCTACCACGATTCAGCGGTACATCCGGCTATGTGTAACTGGGGTCTAACAACAGAGAAGGAAAAAACACAGTAAAATGGACAAAACAAAAACAAAAAAACTAGCCATTTTTCTTTGCTTGCTCCACACAACCACAAAAACAGCCACTCTACTCTAGACAAGAGGTGATATAAGGTTACTATGTGAGAAGGCAGCTTATCAGTGTGTGAGTCAGGTTACTGGTGTTATCACCTCTAAAGACAGATAAGTTTAGTTACAGTCACTGGGGTCAGAGCTTGTGATGACAGCTTGGCTTGCCATTTAAAACTGTGAAGTCAGAAATAAGAAATGATGCCAAGCTTTCAAGATTTGTCTGTACTTATTAAAGCACCAAAAAATGCAACAATACAAAACAGATTTTTGAGAATTTTAACATGTTTAACAAGTGAATGGAGATGATTGCAGAAATGGCAAGTGTGACCACATTTTTCCTATTATCTTAGAAAATATTAGGTGTTTTTTTTGTATATTTGATGGGCTAGATCCTGCCATTGCATTTATCGCCTTCAACACCTCATTTTTACAGATTTTTATCCCCCTGGATAATATGGAAGCAACAAGATATAACACATCTGGATGAAATGGTTTCTACATGTGTCATTTGAAATAAAAATGTCATGTCTTTCTTCAATAATCATGAATCAGATTGTAACAGTGATGAAACAAGCTCACTGTATTCAGGACAAGCCTTCTAGATTTCAGAAACCTTTTCAGAAGTCAGTAAAGTAGTGACAGCTCATTTTGATGCTCAACACAGCAGTGACAGACAAATGTAACCAGCTGAAATGTCAGTCACTTTGAATGTGTATCTCTATGAACCTTGTGCACAATATATTTGAGTTGACCCTGATTTAGTAACCATACTTATAGGGGCCAAGGTGGCAGAGTGGTAACACTCTTGCCTCCCACCTCTGAGATTAGGGTTCGGTTCCCCGCCTGACCTCAAGTGGGAAAGCTGGAAGTTGCTTGCCATTGGTCGCGAGTTTACAGTACAGAACCTTGACCAACTGTATGTACTGGTTTCCTCTGCCCATAAAACTACCCATTGTGATATGACCTATACAATGTGTTGAAAGCGACGTTAAAATCCAAATAAATAAATATAAGCCACTTAATCCCTTATTATTGGTGCAATTTTGTTTAGTAAATACTTAACTCCAAGAAAAGATCAAAGACGGGCATTACACCAGGCTGTACAAGATAGAAGAAGCTAAAACTATCTGTCATTTGTACCTTTTAAATTATATAAATATCTAGAATGGTAAATAATGGAGCAAGCAGCAAGGTATATAATCTGTAATCTCTGTGATGTTACTATTTTCTTGCTTTGTTATGATTGTTACAATGTCACCGATCAAGTTATCAGCCGAATACAATAACTCTCTCTCTTTATGGTGCTTTATGCAGTCTGCCTCAGCAGCCATACACAACTAGTTCCGCCCTCAGGTACGAGACTATTGATCACTCAGTTATGTCTTTATGTTCACTTGGCACCAGGTTTCATGTTTTATGTTCTTCCTGTGTTTCGTTCCAGGGGGTCCCTACGGTCATACACTTTGAACACTGCCTTTCACCATGTGCTCTGCGAATTATTCCATAAAGCTGTCATAAAAAGGCTGTAACATTATACATAGTGCAGCAGTAAATCAACCATTTAAAGCACCAAAGAATGTGCATGTAATATGGCTTTTGTGACAAGCCCATCCATATAATCATGGCTGAAATTGGGATCTTTGCTTTGGCAATGGTTTTTGAGCTCCATTGTTTATGACAGGTCATTATCATAAGATGGTACAACCTTTATCAGTGCTTAATGGCTCTTATATAAAAGAACAGGAGTGTCTTGTTACCACAAGGGGACCTGCCAATACAATCTTAAGTTCAGCTGATGAATCTTCTTATCAATATATATATATATGCAAATAGTAAATTAAAAAAATATATAATCAGACTATTCAGACGTGGTCGGATCATTAAAGATCATTAAAAATTTAAAATCATATAAATTTATAAATGAACTAGAGGATCGCTCGCAAAAAAAAAAGATAATGTTTTTGCATAGCAAAAACCAAGCGTCCCGAAAAGGATATAAAGGTGAGTGCTAAAGTATTAAGAAAATGCTTCGTTTCTAGCCTTATACTGTTGTGGCAACCAAAGTCAGCGCAGTCTGCTCTATCTAGCACGGTTTTCAAGATATAAGGATTTTTGTGTTTTGCAAAAAATTCAAAATTCAAAATGTCTACTATATTTGGCGAGACAAAAATATTTTGAAAATTGGCATGGCTACTCTGCAGAGATACCCAGCAGGTCAAAAATTTTGTTGAGTTCGCTCCATATAGCACGGTTTTCGAGATATAAGCATTTTTGTATTTTGCAAAAACTTCAAAAACTTTGAAAATTCAAAATGGCCACCATTTTTGGGGAGACAAAAATTTTTATCAAGACCACTGCCGCGGTGTGTATCTCCCGCCGAGCATTAAAGGAGAAGAAATAGCTTTTCCGAGATATTCACAATTTTTCATTTTTGTGTGTGAAAGCTCTTCCAAAAGTAGGTGAATTAGTTATTTGAGAAAAATTGGCTATCTGCAATACTATTAAGAGATAATTCACATTTACTCATTTTGAGTAGGTGAATAATTAGCTATGGGTCTGAAACTTCAAGTGAAAGCTCTCCCAAAAGTAGGTGAATGAGTTATTTGAGAAAAATTGGCTATCTGCAATACTTTTAGAGATAATTCGCATTTACTCATTTTGAGTAGGTGAGTAATTAGCTATGGGTCTGAAACTTCACCATGTGAAAGCTCTCCCACAAGTAGATGAATGAGTATTTGATAAAAATTGGGTATCCGCAATACTTTTACAGATAATTAGCATTTACTCATTTTGAGTAGGTGAATAAATAGCTATGGGTCTGAAACTTCAGAGTGAAAGCTCTCCCAAAAGTAGGTGAATGAGTTATTTGAGAAAAATTGGCTATCTGCAATACTTTTAGAGATAATTCGCATTTACTCATTTTGAGTAGGTGAGTAATTAGCTACGGGTCTGAAACTTCACCAAGTGAAAGCTCTCCCAAAAGTAGGTGAATGATTTATTTGAGAAAAATTGACTATCTGCAATACTTTTAGAGATAATTCGCATTTACTCAATTTGAGTAGGTGAGTAATTAGCTATGGGTCTGAAACTTCACCATGTGAAAGCTCTCCCAAAGGTACATCTATGAGTCATTTGATAAAAATTGGGTATCCGCAATACTTTTAGAGATAATTAGCATTTACTCATTTTGAGTAGGTAAATAATTAGCTATGGGTCTGAAACTTCACGGAGTGAAAGCTCTCCCAAAAGTAGGTGAATGACTTATTTGAGAAAAATTGGCTATCTGCAATACTTTTAGAGATAATTCGCATTTACTCATTTTGAGTAGGTGAGTAATTATCTACAGGGTCTGAAACTTGACCATGTGAAAGCTCTCCCAAAGGTACATGAATGAGTTATTTGATAAAAATTGGGTATCCGCAATAGTTTTTGAGATAATTAGCATTTACTCATTTTGAGTAGGTGAGTAATTAGCTACGGGTCTGAAACTTCACCAAGTGAAAGCCCTCCCAAAAGTAGGTGAATGAGTTATTTGGGAAAAATTGGCTATCTGCAATACTTTTAGAGGTAATTCACATTTACTCATTTTGAGTAGGTGAGCAATTAGCTATGGGTCTGAAACTTCACCAAGTGAAAGCTCTTTGGGAAATTCCGTCGAAATCGCTCTATGTAGCAGGGTTCCAAATATTAGCATTTTTATGTTTTGCAATTTTTGCGAAAAATTCGAAAATTCAAAATGGCCGCCATTTTTGGTGAGACAAATTTTTTTTGAAAATAGGCATGGCTACTCTGCAGAGATACCCTGTGGGTCAAAAATTTTGTCTAAATCGTTCTATCTAGTACGGTTTTCGAGATATAAGCATTTTTATGTTTTGCAATTTTTGCGAAAAATTCGAAAATTCAAAATGGCCGCCATTTTTGGCGAGACAAAAATTTTTTCAAAATTGGGATAACTACTCCGCAGAGATACCCTACGGATCAAAAATTTCGTCGAAATCGCTCTATCTAGCACGGTTTTCGAGATATAAGCATTTTTGTGTTTTGCAATTTTTGTGAAAAATTCGAAAATTCAAAATGGCCGCCATTTTTGGAGAGACAAAAATTTTTTCAAAATTGGGATAACTACTCCGCAGAGATACCCTGTGGGTCAAAAATTTCGTCGAAATCGCTCTATCTAGCACAGTTTTCGAGATATAAGCGTTTTTGTGTTTTCCTTATTTGGAAAATTCATAATGATTAATTAATCATTAATTACTCGGCCATTTCTTAACCAATCAATGCCAAAATCTAATGATTTCCAGATTTTAATAGAATGAATGTATTTGCCAAGGTTCAGGTGAATTGATAAAATTCCTTTCAAGTTATCATCCGGACAAGCTTCCCCATCGAAAAAAGACATTTTTGGTCATGTGACCTCTCTGATTGGTTGAAATGTCACTGCAGCATATTCGAAAAAATTCCCCAAGGCTACTGCCTAAACCTGCCAAATTTGAAAAGAATCCGCCTAACGGTTACAGAGTTATAAGGAAAACAAAATGCGGAGCCGGCGGAGCCTGAAGCTCTCCCATACACAAACAAGGTGAAGCCACCAACAATATGGCTTGAAATAGTTTGTGTACACTGGTCACAGGTTCTTCTGTTATATATTTTTACCATTTTCAAACAAAATAGATCTTCCAATAGTACACCCCATTATATGTACACTGAACCAAAATTCCCCCCAAAAACAACATCTGATAAATACTACTATCCCAGAAGATTCCTTTCTGTAATAATAAGGCTATTTCTTTCCCCACTTCAGCCAAGAATTCAATAAAGTAAACAAAGTACCGTTTATACAGGAAAAGACAGTTGAGCAAACGAGCTGGTCATCTTAAGAGGGCCATTCTGCTCAGCTGTATAAGCCATAATAGGACTACCTGCACATCAACTGGCGTTACATGCCTAAAGGGCAATGGCAAAAGATGCTAATAAAGCAGATGAAATGAGTTGGAAATACCAGCCATGTGGCGGCTTCATTACAGAGATGGGGAGCATGAATTGCTTCAGTCTGACCCCAGGGCATCACACTCTTGTGTGAGTCCAAAGTAAGCTGCTTAAAGGCAATAGAGAGGTATTAAATAAATGTCAGCTTTCAATGGCCTTTCATGGTAATTTTAATCCCTTTGATGGTCCTTAGGATTCTGTACTGAGATTCTACCTAATAAGTGGTGTCTATGTAAGTAGATTCAGTCTTTTTCTTAGGCTTTGCAGATGGGTAATATGAGATGTATGTGACTTAGTGATTATTATTATTGTCAGTGGATGGAAAATCTCAACACAGAGTAAATTAAGTTAGACTACATGATTTATCATTTGGAAAATATGTTTTCATTTGAACATGTCTTTGCATACAACATTCAGTGCACTGATTTAGTAACACTTGTAAAACTTTAGATGTAGTTGCAAGCGAGATCATTTCACTGTCTCTTACAGAATGATCATATAACGATGGCATAATTAACATACAAATCGAAATCAGAACTACTTCAAGGGGTTTATTGAGAATTTCACTTTCACACAGAGGATCATCCAAGGGTATCCAGACAATTACGATAGGATACATTCTACAGGACAATTTGTACCTAGAAATTTCATACTGAAAACATAAATTCAAGTAATGTTTTCTGAGCAAAAATGATATAGTGTTCAAAACTGAAACAACAACATTTACCAGAGAGGATAGAAGACAGCTTTTCAAGATACATTTCAAAACGCTGTTTCAAAAATTCTGTGACCAGTAAAAGCAACAACACAGGAGTCAGTTGGTTGGATTTGCTGATGCTTGAGAAGACCTGGGCACACTCCAAATGTGAACTTTCATCCATCCATTCATCCATGCATCAATAGAACCACAACTTCCTCCCCTTTAACATGTATCAGTGTATATACTAAAGGGCATATTGAACTATGAATACAACAACAGTCCTAATACACAGTGCAAATTCATTTTTACAGTACATAAACAAACTCTGACAACAAAAGATTAGTAATAACACTCTCCAGTATCCCATGTGTGGGTATATATGCGGAGCTGTGTGTATGTCTTCAAGGTAAATGCAATTTGTTTTGAGTGTAAACTGCCTGGATCTGTCAGCCTCATCAGAGTAATGACAAAGTAATGTGCAGTGGGTTTTAGGGAAGTTTATTCAGCATAACTGAGCACACACACACAGCAACACCCTGTCAAAATAAAACCAACAGCTCCCTGGTTAATCAATATACAGGCCCCTGCTGATGCAATGGTCTGCACACATGGAGAAAAGAAACCAAGACTGGGAGGCAAATGAAATGTGAAAGGCTATGACCTCTCACAAGAGTTTTAACCCAGTGCCTGATTGTACAGACAAGTGGAAACAAAAACCCTCCAGAAGAAAACATCAAGCTTGTGCCAGAAGGATCTGCTTGGCAAACATTGCTCTCTCCAGAGCTCTCTATTGGATTTTTAAAGCAAGGCTCCCCAATGTAAAATGGCATTGGATGCTTAATTTCCCCCCTGACTCAAGATCTGTGCAAAAAAAATCGCCCTTTTTGCAGAGAGAAAGTGATTAGATTTCCTCCTAGGCAAAAGACTCCTTATAAACTAGGGGTTATGAAGGGGATTTGGTAAAGAAATCATCAAGGGGGATGCCCATATACCATCATATCTCTCTCTGATGCAGCAGTAGTAATGCAAAGTTTTACCATGCTTTAAATAAACTGCAAAATCATATGGCAAATTAGCCAATCAAACTTTCTATTATAATAAATTACAAAATTGCCTTTAAATAGATATGACAATAGTCAATAACATTATGAAAATTTTTGTAAAAAAACAAAACAAAAAAACTTTACAGTATAAAACACACTGTATCATTTATTTTGTTGCACTGACTACTGAGATAGTATTGCCATTTTGTATCATACTATATCTCCATAGATTTACATGTATATTTGGGTTGTAATGTCGCTTTTAACACTGTACAGGTCATATCACCACATGTAGTTTTGTGGGCAGAGGAACCAGTACATACAGTTGGTCAAGGTTCTGTAGTGTAAACTGGCGCTTATCGGTAAGCAACTATCAACTTTCCCACATAAGGTCTGGGGTTTGAACACCAACCTCAGAGGTGGGCCGTGTGTGTGTTACCACTGTGCCTCCGTGGCCCCTGTGGTGCACGGAAAAAATGCCTCCTGGAAAAAATGCCTCCTAGGAAATATGCCTCTTAGAAAAAATCACTCCAAGAAAGAATGCCTCCTGAATATTTTGTGACTAGGAAAAAATGCCTCCTGAGAAAAGAAATTATTTCAACTTGTAAAAATGGTATGCTTCAAATATATACAAGTCAAAGCTACAATATACAACATCACAAAGTATTACAACACTACAGCCTCACATTACAACTTCAGAGACATTTTCATTTTTTTTTCACTTGAGTCTTATAGTGACAAATGCCTGTCAAAAATTCAGTCTCTTGCCCATTTTGCCTAGCTGTCCAAAGGTACTTAAGTTTCTTTTGCAAGGTTTTGCTGCTTCTTCTCACTCTTTTGGCTGGCTGCTCACACCTGGCTTCCATCATTATAGTTGTCTTGTTTATCTTGTTGTTATAATATTTCTGTCCCTCCTAGTGTGTCTAACTGCAATCAACTCCTTACAGAGGGGACAGGCTACACATTTTAATTAGATGACAACACATATTCCAAACCACAAAGGCCACAACTATTTTATTAACCAACATCACAGCCATGAATTCTGCTTTGAAACTGCTCCTGAGTATAGTTGAAAGGATACCTAATTTGTACTTTGTGATATTGTATGTTGTGGTTTTGACTGTATACATTTGAAATATAACACGTTTTAGATATTTTATGTTACAGTTTTTATATATAACATGTTTAATTGTTTTTTCTCAGGAGGCATGTTTTCTTAGCCAAAGAATATTCAGGAGGCATTCTTTCTAGGAGGGGTTTTTCCTAGGAGGAATATTTTCTAGGAGGCATTTTTTCCAGGAGGCATTTTTTCCCAGATTTGGCCCCTGTATCTCCATAGATCACAAGCTATTTAAACGATGGACTATCAAGATAGCAGAAATGAAACAAAACATATTTTGATCTAACAAATTTAGATACTTGCCCAAACATTGGGAATGGCATATTGACCCTGTTTCACTTCCTATATATAGGACAGAGTGACCACCAAGTTTTCTTGCAACTTTTTCACTCTACACTTGTGTACAGTTAGCCTTGCTGAAGGCTCAAGTTCCTTTGCAGTTCGGGAAAATTTTCAGTTCAGATAATGGAGTTTCAGTTTCTATAATGTACTCATACATGTACTGACTTTTAAAGAAACAAACAGCCAAGAGAAAGCTTCTGGAGAGCTTGCTTCTTGCTTCGTGAATTCTGAATGCGTACCTTATGACTGCCAAATATTTCTGCACCTATTCTGAACATATTATACACATATGGGCCTTAAGCAAGGCTAGTGTACAGCCAAATCATTTAACAAAAAACATTGTTCTGCAAATTATATGAAAAGCCACTTCCTTTGGAAATTTAATTTTTAAGTTACACTGATACTAATAACTATCTAGAAAAAGGTTGTATTCACAAACATGGATTTAGATTATATTTAGATTAGATAAAGATCAGATTAGAGTTGAAAAATACAACACGCTATTCACAAAGCAACTATCCCTTGATTTCAAAAGATTAAATATTTGATCCTTCTTAATGTCAAACATCATTGAGCATTCATGATAATTGGCCAATAAATAGAAGTAATTTTTCTACCCCCTTGAGGGTTAAACTGGATGTCAAACATATGTGTAATGTATTCCCAGTATGTATAGCTGCATCACAATTGATTGTGACTAATGGGATACTTATTTTGCCAAACAAGCAGTGAATCATAAACATACATTTCCTGTCCACATGGTACAAAACAGTGAGTTTCAAGTTATATCAGACAAATGAGCCTTGTTCATTGCAGTCTGTCTAGTTACTGTGAAAGGAACCACTCCTGGAAATGAGACCATACCATGAGGGCCCTCAATGTTGGCTGGCAGTATTGGTGATATCTATTCACCGGGATCTCAGGGCAGCCCGCTTAGGTCAAGCTACTCTGGCAGATGAAAAGCCTACACGAAAATAGCAGCTTGTTTTATCAAAATGAAACACTCCACCTTCCAATGAAGTAGCATGTGAAAAGGTTAAAAGCTATGGCTGCTCAATACCCAGGCTTCTATATCATTTGCAGCAAGTGCAGATTGGAGAAAATAATCTGGAGAGCTGCAAGGCAGAGAAAGCAAAAAAAAAAGAAAGAACTGGAAAGCTAGCTGATAACTATTCTCTCCACCTCTCAGTGACACTTCAGTGTGCCTTTGGTTTTTTTCACTGATGATACGATAACTAGAAAGGGAACCACTTTTCACCATGAGTGACCACAGAATATAACAGCACAGTGTTCTTTCAAGTGGTGGGCAAAAGAGAGCAAGGAAAAGGAAGGAAAATAACTGAATAAAAAGTAATTGTACAGTCTTGCTCAGACTCTTCAACAGGCCTCAAATGATTGTCTACATTTAGTGAATGGCTGCTTGTCTGTTGCTACTGTGACTATCTTGCTAACAATTGGTTCATGAAAGAGCTGAGAAATGCTGGATTCTTGTCCTAAAATGACCTTAGCTGGTGAAGGTAAATCAAAGCCCTGCCTGCACTGGTCACAGAATAGCATTCATGTTATACCCGGTAATTACTGCAATGAATGGTCATTCACATCAAACTGCTGTTTGGCTTTCCTAAAGTGGTCTTAGATGTTGAAGGTAAACTAAAACCAATAGATCTATGACCTTTGACCCATACTCTTTATTGGACATGGTTGTTGTAGAATATACTTCAAGTTATGATAGCTGAAATTTAAACTTTAGCTTGGCAAAATATAGGATGCTTGCCCAAAAGCCACTTCTCTGATATTAAAGGTAAATCAAAGCCTATATCTGACCTAAGACCTTGGCCCTTGATTGTTCATCCTTGATTATAGAATGGCACTCAGGTCATAACGAATGAAATAAAAGATTTGGCATAGTGGAATGCTGATTGGTCTTTCCTAAAGCGATCTGATACATCAAAGGTGTATCAATTCTCATCATTGACTTGAAAAACTGATATGTAATGGTGAAGAAAGAGAAATCACTCTTTGTGAATTGGATTAAACTTCACTTGGTAGATACTAATGAATAAGATTTTGCCTGTTTCCAGTATTCCTTTCAACACAGACAACAATGTGATGATTCAAGTTCTTGTTTTCTGACATAAACTGGAGACCCCACCAATACCACTTAATAATGAGAACTACAACCTAGAGACATAATCAAATCTACATTTGCATCAACCAATTTTTGGTTTACAAAAGCTTTCAATTAGTCATTTTCTGATACCTCTTTGAAAAATGTTATACTTCCTTTTCTAGATTGAATAATTATAAATTTTCAGAGTTTTTTTAACTCTGAGTGATACAAATGAGTTCCTGGCTGGGAGACATGGCATTAGAGCTTTATTCATATAACCTTATTAGACAATGACATCACGTAAGTTAATCTACCAGTGGCTTCTGGGCCCCCTGCTTCTCCTGACATATGAAAATGTCAACTGCTACAAGTCTGATGAGAGACAAATGACGTGTCTGCAAGAAACTATCTGGCAAATATCTTCATGCCCACACAAAACTAGTGGAATGATATAGATATACCCAATTTTCACAACCACATGCGGATGATGACTACTCTAAAGATCCTTCTCAACAAGGAAAAGGGATCAAGTGTAGCTTTGCTTCATGAAAAGTGTGAGTTGAGTAAGTGCATATAGTCTCAATCATTATAGATAAGACAAAAAAAAGTGCATTAGTTTATAGTTTCTTCATATTGTTACCTCCACTGACGAGGTATTATTTTCATGACTGTCTGTCTATCCGTTTGTTAGCAGGATTGTGCAAATACTACTTGTTGGATCTTCCTGAAAAAAATATCAAAAGGTGGCTCTCGATTCAACTTAAATCCCATGAAATTTTGAGACTGTTCTAGGTCACAGTCAGGGAAACAAAAAAAAATAATCCGGATTTTCCCTTTACTTATTATTACATGCCTTGGCAAAGGTATACACTCTCCGAATGCTCTTGTTGTACATTTAAGTCCGCTTAATTTAATATAGGGACTATATCTACAAAAGGTATCAGCAAAAGATAAGCTTGAGTTTAACATGAAAAGCTCGCAATTTTTTTCTCCAGAATCACCAGAAATAGTGAAATATACCTTATGGTAATTAAAAATGGTAGCCAAACTATTCTGCAAAGTGGATCAGTCAAATTTGGCTGAAGATAAAAAGGCCCTGGTGTAAAGCTGAACCTAAAGTAACAGGCAGGACACACAAGTGACCCTGTGTTTGCTCTTCACTCTATTCCTACATGGTCTTGTCTCAATGGTTTTTCATTGTTGGTTTTGGCAAGTTTCTGTGATGTGTTAGAGTGCTAATTACCAATGCAAAGAACAACTGATGCAGGTGTGTCCTTGTCTAATACAGCTGTTCCACTCTGCCGAATGAAGTTCCCAAATAACTTGGGCAGGAAATAAAAAAAGAGAGTTCATGGATATACATGTATGCACACAATTCTGGATTATGTTTGTCATAAATCTGAGAGGAATTTTGACTAGAAAAAATATGGAGAATATAGAAAATTCCAAAGGAGTGGAAAAATATGGTTATTCAGGGAGATTGCTGAATTATTTGTGGCAGTGGAACATCCCCTTTATCAAGAGAATGTCTTTTCATGTAATTCTTCCTCCTAAGTGCCCATGTGGCCATTAGCAATGAACACTAACAAAGCTTTGTTTCATTGTAACCTGTATTTAACACCCAGTGGTGTGGCCACACAAATAAAAATTGAGTGGATGCCATAATAGTGTGTATATGTATTATATCGGATCATGCCTGCTCATGTGCACTTCTCATTAGCAGTCTGTAAATAACACTACACCAGATTGTTGTATGCTTTAAAGTCAACACTACTGAATTACTGTCAATAACTTACAGGTCATGATGTCACAAAGATTTCAGTGGTAACTGCTAGTCTTATGGCAAACACAATGTCACCTTCAGCAAATGAAATTGACTCAGATTAGACAGCAAACATGCATTGTTTGTCCTGTACAAGATGTGTTTCTCTTGATATTACTAACCAAAATAATAGGAACAGGTAATAAAATTGCTTATTTCAGAAATGCTATTTTCAACAGACCCCCTATTTGTGTAAAATTCATACTACAAGCAATCATAATGAACATACCCAGTATAATATTCATAAATAGCCAAGCCATGTCAAAATATGGTAAAAATATTCCTTGTGTGTGTATATTTTCTTTTTTGCAATAATTAAGCATGTTTAGGTATTTACAGCTTCATCAGATATATAAGTACTGTGTACAATCCATAGATGTCCATAGACAGTAAAATTATACTAAAAATAGCATTAGAGATGCCCCTACAAAACAGCCTGGGGAAATAGCTTTCAACACCATGAGATATAGAAGTAGTGAAATAGTATAAAGACCGGGATACATTCAGTGCAGTGTCACTTATATAAAGGTCCAAATAATGTTTAAGTAGATAAAATAACTTCTAAGAGAAAGAAAATGCATGTGAAGATGAAGTGTTAAAACAAGACAATTCAATAGCGAGATGACAGCATTAATCAGTACACTAAAATTTATGAAGCTGTAAAATTTTATTAACTGAAGAATAGTTGTCAAAGGAAATAGCACTATTATGTAAAAGTTCATATAATAATCAGTTGCAGCAATCTATATGTCTTTGTCATAAGAGAAACATGTCTCAAACATGGCAGGTGAACATGCTTTGGCAGAGCCAAAGTTAAAGCTCACACCACGATGCATACTTACACCTCCTAACCAATGTCCCTACCAAGTGTCAACATTCTACATCTCACGGAATCCAAGAAATAGCCTAGACAAGATTTTATAACTGATGGTCACTATGACAAGGTCAAAGCTCAAATCAAGATTGCAGCATGATATGTCACACCTACAACCTCTACGCAATGTCCCTACCAAGCATCAAACTCCTACACTTTATGGTTTCAGGGATATTGGCCGGACAAAATTTTAAAGGTCAAGGTCACTACGGCAAGGTCAAAGGTCAAATCAAAGGTCACATCATGACGTTGCACACCTACACCTCCTAACCAATGTCCCTGCCAAGTATCATCTTCCTACACCTTACGGTTTCTGAGATACAGCCCGGACAACCTTTTTCCCGCTGCCCGCCCGACCGCCTGCCTGCCCATCTGGACACCGTGGGTGAAAACAATCACCCATGGGTAAAAACTAGACTCACACTGGCCAAATTCAGGTCAAGATTACAAAAAATCTGTATATTAATAACTATTACATTAGTTCACAGAGTCACAAACTTATTACATGATGAATTGAAACAAAATACAACTGTATGACAAAATACATTATTGTATGACTCGTCTTCTATATTCAACCAGTGAAAAAAAAATTATTACAAATATATCTCACTGTGCCAAAATAATAATCTCTACATGAAATCAAATTAGGCTTTGATTATTAAATGAAAAATAAATAAAATAGTAGATAACAGTGAAATCAAACAACAATACTTATTGATCTTCAGGTGCTGCAGTTTAATTAATTAGTGTTTCATTAGTATCTTTATATTTAAAGGAACACAGTTTAAAGACAAACAATTATGTCAATAATTATACACCCATTTCACTTGCAGGATTTATAGCTAGATTTCTCTGATTTATGTAACTGAGGAGGCTTCTATGACTAGTCCCGTTGGAAAAAGGCAGCACCGCTTGCACAATACACGATTTGTCCCTAGTGAAAAGATGCGTTTTATGACAGAAAAGATCACCCTTACAACCAAGCTAAGTCTTATGGCCTGCTACCGAGTGCTACAACTCATGAAGCAAACTCATACAAAAAAGGCGATGTAAACCCCAGACACTCTGGCAATTCAAACCACATACCGTATTTATCCGTACAAACACCCCCTCCTTATTAATCACACACACCCCCCCATCCTCTCAACCTTTGCAAAGTTCATATTTCGGGGTTTTACATCCCTCTCAACAGCCAGCTGCTTTGCGATTCTGGGATTCCGAAAAAGATGTGTTTTAGTACTTCCCCAATCGAATACTGCTTACAGGAATAAAGAAAAGCATAACACACAGTTTTGATCACAGACACATTAGTATCTCTAAAAATACCAGGGATGGGTCAGTAGGTCCGGTATCTCGGTGTCGAGAGCATTTTACTGAAATACCGTGATGAGATTTTACAACCGCCACTTCGCTTGTCAGCACATATAATGGAAGGAAGAGTTAAAATATCAGAAACATACCCAAAATCTGAAGAAATTATAAGCTTTTATCCCATATTTTCGTCCATTTACAGACTTTTATAGCACTAAGCGATACGTTGAGCAGAACTGCCATGTTTTGGTTACGACACTTTATAACCTCAATTTCGCTTGTCAACTCATATAAATAAAGGAAAACTTAAAATATTGGAAAAAAACCAGAAATATGAAGACATTATACGTTTTTATCACATATTTTGTGCATTTATGAGCTTTTATTGCGATGTCGTTGAGGAAACGTCCATGTTTGTTTGGGGTGAACTAAAACGCGGAGTCCCGAATTCGGTACGGTTTTGCATTGGCGACATCCCGATCTACATATTTTTCATACCGACCCATCCCTAAAAAATACCAGATAAAAGTTTATAATTTCTTCAGATTTAAGGTTTGTTTCTAATGCTCTCCCGCCATTATACATGCTGGCAAACAAGATGAAGGCTGCAACTGTCCATTATCCCCCATTGCCACTGGACCCGAGAGTTGATTTTTTTATCTGTAATAGTAGCCCCTCCTTTGAAAAATGCATTGCCCGCAGACTTTAATACGAATAAATCCGGTATCTTCTCTTTACACAAAAGTTGGTTTCATTTTAACATAACAGTGAACAAGAATACAAAAATAAGTCATAGCACCCTTAAGATAGGTTTTAGCTGTAAGTAAACTGTGGGTGACTAATGACTGAAAAAAATCAATTTTGGCAAATTGAAATAGTGTGCAAAGATTTTGAAACAAGTTTAAAAACTTAAAAGATTTACAATGATCATCCCAAGGGTCCTCCAGACCTTACTGAGAAAATTATAAATCAAACAACTTCCAAAAGTTGGCTCCTGAGTGCAAACTCAAAGCAGTTGGGAGGTTATGGGAAAATATGGCTAACAGATTCAGCCAAAACTGGAATAAAGATCCTAGCAAATTTCATATGGATGAGGTATACAGATCCATATACAGTACTACTCATTGTTGTATTGGCCAATTTGAATTCGCAGCCAATAAAATGAAAAAAATGCACTTAGTAGAAGTATATGTAAACAAAATATATGAAATATTCCACGAGTCTTTGATGAGGTTAACCTGGTTGTTACAGACACCCAGTCAGGATTTCTCAAGTGGGCCCCTGCAACACAGAGATCGGGATAACCTTTCATTGATCTTTTATAAGAGCATTACTCTGACTTGCACTTGTCTAATTTGCTTTCACCCACAAACTGCTCATTTGCCTGTGCTTACCAAGCACTTGTACAACATTGATAAGGTGTGCTCAAAATTCATCCCAATATAACTGAGAAAGAGAGAGAGAACTTCTGAAAGATTGTGTCAGAAAAAAAGGAATACCCTATTTATGTGTACAAATGCCCTGGGTTTTATTAGGGGTTTTATGTCACTTTCAACACTATCCATGTCATATCACGATGCATATTTTTGTGGGCAGAGGAAACCAGTACATACATGTGGTCAAGGTTCTGTATTGTAAACTGCCGACCATTGGTAAGCAACTACCAACTTTTACACAATAGGTTTGGGGTTAGAACCGCTGACCTCAGAGGTGGGAGGAGAGTGTGTTACCACTGTGTCACCGTGGCCCCCTGAAATGCCCTGGGAGTGATGCATTTTTCAAAAAGCGGGGTGGGGGGAACTATTTTACATAAAGGAACCAATCATGTGTTTGGGAGCAAAGGGCGATAATGACGAACTTTACAACTGGCATCTTGTTTGTAGTTGGAGAATTTAAAATCTTACAAACCTTAAATCTCGAGAAAATTGTTAACTTTCATCACACTTTTGTTTTATTTGGGAGGGGGTTATGAATAAATATGATAACTGCTACTTAGATTGCTTATTTATTCAAGAAAGAGTAATGGGAGTTCCCAAGAGTAACTAGAGTCTGAAGATGACTGGACTTGTGCAAACAAGGGTTGAGCCAGGAGTTAAAGTCAGTAACAAGACAGACACCTTGTGTATCACAATTTTCCTCCAGGTGTAAAAGAAAAGAGGTTCATTCCCATTGTCTCAATAATAATCATCAGGGAACAAGAAAAATACTTCTAAAAACAAGGATTTCCAGATAACAAGACAAAATTCAATGGAAAAGGCCAACTTAGTACATTCCAGTTACAAATGTGAAATTCACAGCTTGGGGGCACCCCTTTAAAAGGAAGACAAAATAAATAAACAAGCAATCAGCGCTCGTGGAGGGGCTCTGTGTCAGCTGACTGTGTGTTCTGAGTTTCAGAGTAGAAGTAACAGAAGAAGAGGACAAAAAGTTGTGCCCTGCAAATGGTATTCAGAAGCAAAGTAAGAAGGTAACTGTTCAGGTGTGAAGTGTAGGCTAAAAAAGATATTTGAAGAAAATACTGCAAATGCAATAGTTTTGGAGTTACAACTGATTTACTCAACAGTGAGAATGTCAAAGTAGCTTTTACTAAGCTAAGCAATCAGTTAAAGGGCTGCAATTTTGATATGGCATAGCTCACGCAAAAGTAAGCGAATAACATATTTAAAGAAATACTGTCAATGCAATAGTTTTCAAGTTACAATAGAATTACTCAACAGAGAAAACCTCAAAGTAGCTATTGCTCAGCAATGCAATGAGCTACAGATCTGCAATTTTACAATGTTATAGCTGACGCAAAAGTATGAGAAAAACATATTTATAGAAACTACTTTAAATGTAATAGTTTTCAAGTTACAAGTGATTTACTCAACAGTGAGAACCTGAGAATAGCTATTACACAGCTATGCCATGAGTTACACGTCTCCAATTTTACATTGTTATAGCTAATTCAAAAGTAGATGAATTACATATTTAATCAAAATTCTCTAAATGCAATAGTTTTCAAGTTAGAACTGATTTACTCAACAGAGAAAACCTCAAAGTAGCTATTGCTCAGCTATGCAATGAGCTACAGGTCTGCAACTTTACTATGTTATAGCTGACCCAAAAATAGGTGAACAATTCTAATTCTAATTCTAATTGGACTTTTATAGCGCTTAATCTCCCCAAACAAGAGGACTCTAAGGCGCAACAAAACAAAAAGCAGTCAACAAAATTCTGTGTCCAGGGACATAACAGGGGTCGAACACCACGGAGAACGCCAGGAGGATGACAACATATTTAAAGAAAATACTCTAAATGCAATAGTTTTCAAGTTACAAGCAATTTACTCAACAGTGAGAGCCTGAATATAGCTATTGCTCAGCTATGCAATGAGCTACAGGTCTGCAACTTTACTATGATATAGCTGACCCAAAAATAGGTGAACAACATATTTAAAGAAAATACTCTAAATGCAATAGTTTTCAAGTTTACAAGCAATTTACCCAACAGTGAGAGCCTGAATATAGCTATTGTCAGATATGCCATGACCTACACGTCTGCAATTTCACTATGTTATAGCTGACCCAAAAGTACATGAAAAACATATTGAAACAAAATACTCTAAATGCAATAGTTTTGAAGTTACAAGCAATTTACTCAACAGTGATAACCTCAAAGTAGCTATTACTCGCCTAAGCAATGAGCTACTGGTCTGCAATTTTACTATGTTATAGCTGACCCAAAAATAGCTGAATAACATATGTGTACAAAATTCTGCAAATGCAATAGTTTTCGAGTTACAAGTGATTTTACTCATTATGGAAGGTACTGAAAAGTCAGAAAGTAACCATTACTCACTTAGCTATTGGGATAGACACCCAAGTTACACACCATGTTGTAGCTATGCAAAAAGTAGCTGACTAACAAATTTTAACAAAATGCTCTAAATGCAATACTTTTCAAGTTATATGTGATTTAGTGCATGATTAGGCATTAAAAATTATTTTAAAAGTTCATAAAATATAATTTAAAAAGATCCATGCCTGATATTCACATAAGGGAATCTACTAGTGGCCTAGTACATATATGCAAGATAACAGAGAAATCCCTGCAATAGTCAATGAGAAAATAAGTGATTTAGTGTATGATTTCATGAATTTTTAAAAATAAATAAGACAGCTCCAGGTCTGATACTCACACAAGGGAATCTACTTGTGGCCTAGTACATATATGCAAGATATGAGAGAAATCCCTACAATAGTCAATGGGAAAATTGTGATAAAGTGTTGAAATTTTCAGACTTTTGGTAGGGGTACCTCCCTTGTAATGGCTCTAACAAACAGACGAACAGACAGATTTTCATGCCTTGAACAATTTTTCATCCTCGAAAGATAAGGTATCTTTAAAAACAAACAGCATGTCTCTAGACCTTGCAGGTTTGGAGGAGAAGTTGTTCACGCGGACACGTATGCGGACACCACAGAGTGATGCCATAATGTCAGCTAACTGACAAGTCAGCTGACATAAAAAATTGGGCTATTTTGGCATCAGTGGAGATAACAGGCCTCTTATAGTCACAAGAATCACAAAACTGTAACAAATTTCCCGCAAATCAAGAAATCAAAAGGGATTTCCTCACTTTTGAATTCAACAAACTTACTCAAACATGAATTTCACAAACTTAATCAATAAAAATTAAATACCCAAAAGAATTCCAACATTGATCACCTATGTAGCCAAAATAAATACTCTCAAGTTGTGGGAAACATGCTTAGTTGCTATTGTCATAATTTAACACAGCGAGTTGATATAACTTGATCTTCAAAGATACTTACAGTTTCACTTTCATCAACACGTTCTTGTGTACTCTGAACTTTCATAACATGTCCACTTTTGTCTGAAAGGAATATATAAAAGGAAAACACTTTAATTTCTAAAGCTAGCCATCTGACACTGAAGATGCCTTATTACTTCTGCCAGAGTATTAAAATTTATGACTGTTTAAGTGTCTGTTTGTTAGCAAGATTATGGAAATACTAACTGTTGGATCTTCATGAAAATAAAAAAGATAAGATACTTAGAGCTCGCTTAATTTAAAAACTAATCTGGAACACCATGTGGATACAAAAACAATATTACAGATCCTGATTTTCCCATTTAATTTTTATTTACAACATGCCTTGGCGGAGGTCTTCACTCTCAGGGGTGCACTTGTTTTGTTATATTAAAGCCTTTATAGTATTTGGAATAAAAGTGCTTCCAGTATGAGTCATGTTATGATATGTTTGCTGCCACATGCAAAATACAGAATCGAATGCATTACTCGCTGACAGTATCTGCAATATCAGCTATTGTGTTATTCTGATAAGGGTGAAATGACATCTGCTGCCCAATGACTAAATGGCAGATATTAGGTATACAAGGATCATGTGATGTGAATGTGACATGCTCAGAGGTTATCTATTTGTAAATCCAAAACACAGAAACTTAATGAAAGTCTAGCTTGTGCAAAGTTAAAAGGTAATTGCATGCCAAACTGTCATCAGGGCCCACATTCAGTAAAACTGGGATTTCTCTGGTCAATTGACCTCATATTCTAATGAAGTTATCATGAACAACACTATGTTTTTATTAATTCATTCAATTTTATTGTCCCTGGAATCACCATCTGAATATTATCATTTATCAGTTTAAGGTTATCCTAAATAGTAATGGGTTTTAATGAGGGATCCCCTTACCACTATACATCCAGCTATTAAAATCTTTAGTTTTGCATTCAAAGTGGTGGTTGCTTGCTTTTGGAATTTAAATAATGTTGTTATTTCAACAAAAGATATGATAAATACTAAAATCTGACCGTGAACTTTGACAAGAAAATTTCAGGTGAGAAATGGATTCTTTCAAAGCTTCTGTGTATGAATAGAACAGAGGTTCAAACAACGGGTAATGAATTTGGTTTCATCACACAATAGAACATCAGCAGGTTGTGAATTTACCAAGACTTTCTGCTATTCCATCTATGTTTTCTTCATTATCTCCCAGGCCAGTGTAATTAGCCTCACTATCGACCCTTGTCATGTTTAACCTGGATGTGGACGTTATATACTTTGTCTTACCAATCCATCATAAAAATGTGTAAAACTGGTAATTGCTTTAATACAGTTTTGTACTACAGTATCACCTGTAATATCTCCCCTTTTATAAACTAAATATTCCAATTCATGAATACAGTTCTGACTCTCTAAAATGTATTTATTTAATACAATTTTTTTATCTCCCACCAGCGGCCAAAGGCCCTGGCCGAGCGATTATAAAATGCCTAGCATACATCTCTACGTGCATGTGTGTGTCAGTCAGTTTGTCATATTTTTACATAAGCCTTTATATCTCATTCGTATATAAAGATACCTTCACTGAACTTGCAGGGAATGTTTATGACAATAAAAACATGTTTTGCAAAATTTTGGCCTCATTTTGAAAAACAAAATAGCCACCATAGCCGAATGTTTGAAAATCAATATGTTGCTCTAAAACTTGAAATATTGCAGCTACCTTCATCAAATTGGCAGAAAAGATTAATGGCTAGGAAAGCTAGCATGATAGTAATTTTGCCTAGTTTCATAAAACAAGAGGAGAGTGCCCATGAACGGGCACTGTGTCAGCTGACTGAGTGTTTTTGATTTGTGAAGGTGATTAGAGGATAGAATAATTATCAGGAAAAGGGCTGTGCAGAAATACAGTAAATGGTAACTGAACAGCAAGTTCGAAAGAAATTCCGAAGCTGACAGAAGAAAAGGATAAAAAAGTTGTGCCCTGTAAATGGTATTATGAATGAAAATAACAAGGTAATTGTTTAAGTGTAAAAAATAGGTTAAAACATATTTAAAGAAATACTACAAATGCAATATCCTCGTTCAACCTTGAAGAAGGGGTCCAAGGTCAAATCTAACCACACAAATACATTCCCAGCCCATGATTTATTATGGTTTACCATTCCAAACCTCTAGGACCAATTATAAATGAGTTATAAGCACTTTTAAGCTTGGCTGTCCTCATTTGACCTTGAAGGAGGGGTCCAAAGGTCAAATCTGACCATACCAAAAGATTCCGAACCAATGATTTCCTATGGGATGGTTTACCATCCCAAATCTCTGTCACCAATAATAAGCGAGTTGTAGGCACTTTCAATTTTCGCTATCCTCATTTGACCTTGAAGGAGGGTTCCAAGGTCAAATCGGACCATATCAACAGATTCACAGCCCATGATTTCCTGTCTGTTTACCATCCCAAACCTCTGGGACCAATAATAAGCGAGTTATAAGCACTTTTAAGTTTGGCTATCCTCGTTTGAACTTGAAGGAGGGGTCATTGAAGGTCAAATCTGACCACACCAAAAGATTCCCACCCCATGATTTCCTACAGGTTGGTTTATCATCCCAAACCTCTAGGATCAATAATAAGGGAGATATAAGCACTTTTCATGACTGACAAAAAACACCTGTGGTGGCCATCTTGTTTCTCAAAATGAGGCCAAAAATATTCCCAGACAACATTTTATGGTTATTAATATATACTGCAAACTTAAGAAAGCTAGCTATAATATTTTTTTTCATCAGAGCAGTAATGGTGAAATCTCTCTCTACACACTGCGGCTATCCAGTGGATACAATGATTTACTCAACAGTGAGAACCTGAAAGTAGCTATTGCTCAGCTATGCCATGACATAGAGGTCTGCAATTTCACTATGTTATAGCTGACCAAAAATTCTGTGAATAACATATTTAACAAATTACTCTAAATGTAATAGTTTTCAAGTTACAACTGATTTACTCAACAGTGAGAACCTCAAAGGAACTATTACTCAGCTATGCAATGAGCTACATGTCTGAAATTTTACTATGTTATAGCTAACCCAAAAGTAGGTGAACAACATATTTAAGCAAACTACTGTAAATGCAATAGTTTTCAAGCTACAACTGATTTACTCAATAGTGAGAACCTGAAAATAGCTATTGCTCCGCTATGCCATGAGCTATAGGTCTGTAATTTCACTATGTTATAGCTGACCCAAAAGTAGGTGAACTTGCAAATTTTAATTAGTAAATTAAATTTTTATTAGTTAATACCTTACCTACCAGACGATAGCTATAGCCCGGCGCCAGCCGGTCCCGCCAAACGAAAGAAAAAGACGTCCCGGGTTTCACCCCCGGCAGGACCGGCACACTACAATCCACTCGCCAGGTGGCCTAGTTCCTGCCTCACTCGCCAGAGGGACGTGACGTCATAGCATCTTTTTCGTCCCTAAGATTGAATGATGAAGGCTGGAAGCGGGGAAGGCCGGGTGGGAATTTCCCGTCTGGTAGGTAAGGTATTAACTAATAAAAATTTAATTTACTAATTAAAATTTGCAATTTCATTGCGTTAATACATCTTACCTACCAGACGATAGCTAGAATAACTACCCAGTGGAAGGAGGGCAGCCTTCTGAGGATTGGGGAAACTCTTATATTATACCTAGGTGTGAGGTTCTAGTCCTTTGAGGAGACATGTTAGTCTCAAGGGTAACTAGACCCACCTGCCCCCCCCCCCCCTTTTTGACTGCTCTGAGGGGAGGAAGAGAGTAAGAGTTCAAGTCAATGATTCCCACGGTTAACCTGGAAGAGTAGGGAAAGTCCTATACCCAGAGGATTACTCTGAAGTAAAAGACTTTAAGAAGCCAAGGCCTAGGCTAAAAGTGAGCCTACACCTAAAACTAACTAGTATGTACACTATATATAATTATATACAAAGAAGCTTAGGGGACTAGTGGTGGATTTGTTGGGCAGCCACCACAGGACCCAAGTGAAAAAGCTCCTTATCTGCCCAGGCAACATCCTTAAGGTAAAACTGTGTAAAGGTGTTGTGGGACTTCCAGTGGCATGCTGCTAGGATCTGGTCCAGAGATATGCCACCTTGAAAGGCTTTGGAGGCCGCAAAGGCCCTAACATCATGGGCCTTAACCTGATGTAAGGTCAAGGAATCTTGGTCAGAGAGATCATAACACAACACTACTGTTTGTTTGATCCAGGACGAGATAGTGGCAGGAGAGATGTCCTTGTTAAAACCCTGTTTGAATGAAACAAAAACTAACTCCTTTCCCGTTCTTAAGTCCTGCGTTTTGTCCAGGTAGTAGCGAAGAGCCCGAACGGGGCAAAGGGATCTGTCTTCCTTTAAAGACTTATCCAGAGTGGGGGCTAAGGCTGGAATGACCACAGGGGCCACGCACTCTGGTCCCTCTTTTGCCAAGTGATTTTTCGCCAAGAAGCTTGGTGAAGGGTAGAGGGAAACTTTGGACCAGTCAGCTTGGTGTCTGATATTTTTGTTTAACCAAGCGTGAATCTCACTCCTGCGTTTTCCTGAAGCCAGGGCTAGGAGAAAAACAGTTTTGAAAGTAAGGTGCTTCAGAGAAGCCTTTCTGAGTGGTTCAAAAGGCGCTTTTGTAAGCTGGTGTAAAACCAGGGAGAGGTTCCAAGCAGGAACCCCCCGGCGCCCTTTGGGTCTATCTCTGTGAAAACTGTCTAACAGTCTAGTCAAATTTTCATCCTTGCCGACATTAACCGAGGTATTTCCCAGTTTGTCTGCAATGGCTGACCTGTAACCATCAATAGTGCTGGGCTGGAGATTCTTCTCCTGGAAAAGGTGCAGGAGGAAATCTGCTATTTGTTTTATAGATGGGTTCCTGAAGTCCACCTGACTTGTTTCACACCATCTGACAAAAACGGCCCACTTCGCTTCGTAGACTGTTCTGGTTGAACGTCTTTGAGGCGCCTCAATTCTTGACGCCACTGGGCTAGAGAACCCCTGCTCCTTGATTGTCTGGGCTCTAGGAGCCAGGCATGGAGATTTAGGTTTCTCAGATCCCTGTGACGTGCCTTGTTGAAAGGTTGGGTCACTAGATCTGGGTGGTGTGGAAGACAAAGAGGAACCCTCGCAGATAGTTCCACTAGGTCCCAAAACCAAGGCATGTTGGGCCATCCCGGGGCAATCAGGATTGCTCTGCGATACCAGTGATCTGACAGCTTGCTGACCACCTTCCCCATCAGAGACACTGGGGGGAAGAGGTACATGTCCAGGTCCTCCCAGGACAATGTCAGAGCATCCACTGACCAGGCCTTTGGGTCTGGAATTGGGGACACAAATTGAACTAGCTTGCAGTTGTACCTTGTTGCAAACATGTCCACTCGGGGATAATGCCAGGTTTGACAAAGGAGGTCGAAGGTCTCTTGATGGAGGGACCACTCCGTCTGAATGACCTGCCTTTGGCGAGACAATTTGTCTGCAATTACATTCAGACGGCCTGGAATGTGTCTGGCCTTCAGTACTATTTGATTGAGGCTGCACCAACATAGGAGCCGCCAAAGAAGGGCACAGAGTGAGCCTGACCTCATACCTCCTTCCTTGTTGATGTATGCCACAACCGTGGTGTTGTCTGTGGCAATCAGGACGACCTTTCCTTGCACTAAATGTTGGAATCTTTTTAGTGCTAACAACACGGCTTTTAGTTCTAAGAAGTTTATGTGCAACTTGCTTTCGGGCACTGACCAAGTACCGCTTGCTGTGAAGTCGCCTAAGTGAGCACCCCAGCCTTCTTTTGAGGCGTCTGTAAAGATTTGAACTGCGTGTCGCAGGGGGTGTAAGGGCTGACCCTTTAGGACATTTTCCTCTTGGGTCCACCACTGCAGGTACTGATGGAGAGACCTCGGAATTGGGATCTCCTTTTCCAGAGATTCTGGGACTCTCCAGTGTTTCTTGAGGTGCCACTGAATAGGTCTCATGTGCAGTCTGCCTAGGGTCACCTGTTTTTCTGTCGCAGTGAGAAGACCTATAAGAGACATGAAAGTTCTCACTCGGCAAGATCTGTTCTGTAAAAGCACTGTTATTTTCTGTTGAAGGGTTTCCCAACGATTTTGAGTAGGCCTGACTACTCCGTTGAGTAGGTCGTACTGGTAGCCTACGAAGTCGAAGACTTGTTGGGGTTCCAGTTCTGATTTTTGCATGTTTACCATCCAGCCCAACTCCTGGCAGAGGGCTAGGAGGGATTGGGTTCCCTGGTGGCAAGATTCTTTGGTAGGGGCTCGAATCAACCAGTCGTCTAGGTACTGGTGGATTCTTATACCCTGTGACTGAGCCATTAACTTGACCTCTTTGACCACACCAGTGAACTCCATGGGAGCTGTTGACAGGCCAAAGGGAAGTGCCCGAAACTGGTACGACTGGTTCTGAAAGTGGAACCTGAGGAATTTTCGGGATGTGTAGTGAATTGGGATGTGGAAGTAGGCGTCGCTGAAGTCTAGCGATGTCACCCACTCCTCTTGTTGTAGAGAGGTCCGGATTGTCTCTGGAGTCTCCATTTTGAATGTTTTTACGCATAAAAACTGATTTAGAGTACTGAGATCCAAGATTGGCCGCCACTTGTGGTTCGGCTTTGGGACAATGAACAGTCTGTTGAAAAAGGCTAGTGAGGTTTGAACCCTGACCCTCTCTACTGCCTTTTTCTCGATCAGAGCTTGTACAGCTGCTTGCAAGTGGGAGTCTCTGATGGGGTTTGCATAGCCACTTACTATCAGGGGATCCCTTACTAAGGGAGGTCTTACTTTGAAGGGAAGAACATAACCCTCCTTTAATATGGACACTACTTTTGGGTTTGCACCCTTGTGAGCCCATATTTCCCAAAAACTCTGAAGACGTCCCCCCACTGGTTGGACACTTGCAACATTGGGGACATTTGGAACATTTGGAGCAGAAACAAAGTGACCGACAAAAGAAGCACTTTTCACACACTTTATTTGACTTTTGATCTTTAATTTTGGTCTTACGTCTTTCTTTTGCGACTGCCACCTTGTTACAGTAGGTACACGACATACAACATGATAAGAAACATTTGTTGGAACAGATACAAAAGAGTTTCTTGTTATGACACTTTGTACAGAACTGACTGGCCGGGCCACCGGCACCGGACTTGACTTGCAGTAATTGTCATTTATACTGTGTCTTCTCATGAGCCATCTTGGTACCACGTCCGGGTTGACCACCCCGGCCTCTGCCCCGGCCTCTATTGCGGGAACCAAACGCTTTCCAAGCTGGTAGTTCCTTTCCGGCTTGAGAAGTTGTTTTAGCAGTGTCTTGAGGTTTCCAACCAGTACTGTAGGGTTGGTATCTCTGTTTTCTGCCTCTACCGGCGAACCCCCCGCGGCCCGGGCCGGGCTGGGAAGTACGTCGGGAAGCTTCTAATTGGTTTATTTCATCCTCAGCTTTTCTAATAGCAGCATCTGGAAATAGCCCATATCCATTCAGGGGGCAATTTCTCAAGGAATTGAAAGTATCTGGTTTAATCCCCGGTTTCACAGCTTCCAAGTATGAATCCCTACGGAGTAGGGTCAAATTTGCCATCTGCACAAATGTAAAGTCTGCCAAATGTTGTAGAGATTTACCCATGGCGAAACTGACATTCTGGTTAAATGAAGATAAATACAAAAGTTCATCCAATGCACCTTGAGCTTTGACAGAAGACTTGCCTTTCTTAAGTTCACTTTGTAAAATATGCAATTGTTCTTGGAAGGCATCCTGTATTTTGGTAATACAGCGATTAAACCCCGCTGACTGGTTGCAAATATATGAAGACTCTTTTGCTGCTTTCTCCCACTTACGCATAGTGTCTTGTGATAGTGGGCGGGATGGAGGCTGAGGAGATGCAGAAGATATGGTTGAAATCCTGGGGAATGAACTATTTATCTTCGCCGCATCATTTGGCCAAGAATTCACTGATTTACCCGGCCTAGTTGGATCTGTAGGCTCCGCCGGGTGTATCCCATACCATCTGCTCTGGGATTTGGGGGGTCTGAGGAATTGGTCCACATGCAGGCCACCTGGATCACTAGATTTTGAAGGATAACCTTCTATCAGTACAAGGTTTAGAGTCTCTAGTTTTCGGCACAACCAATCTTCCGGAGGAAGATCCACAGAAATCTTGCCCACAGGTTGAGAACGGTGACCTGCCCAAGGATTATCAGTGCGGGATTGAGGAGAAAACTCCAGGTCAGGAATGTGTGTCCATCCCATGAACGCGCGGACGCCTCTCACAGTCTCGCGGTAATTTTGATCTTCACTGAGGACCCGGTCCGGGTCTGAGGTTTCTAAGTCTGGGGATTCCTCTGCGTCAGATAACTCACCCTCTTCAAATGTTTCCTGAGGATTGACATCGCGGAAGGTGACCGGCCCGGAGCCGGAAGAAGGTTGTTGAAATGCAGCTTGAGAGGAAGCAGACATAGCAGCTGACGACACAGTAGCCACCGGAGCAGGGTGTTTAAACATAGGTTCTGCTTCCGGGTAGAGGTTTTGAAGTGGAGATTGTCTGTCAGCAATTGAAAAATCCTGATCTCTAGGCTCATCCGGGCCAACAGCCGGACCGGCTGGGCCGGAAGAAGCCGAAGTAGAGACAAAAAAGGGTGTCTGGGAAAGAGCACCTGCTGGAGCAGCATGAGAGACCGGTACTTTGACCGGAGAAAATGTTGGATTTTGTACAGAAGGTGAGGAGCGATGTCCTAAAGTGATAAGCGCCTCAAGCCTGGCCATACGAGTGGCCCACTTTTCGTCCAGTTCCTGAAGATCTTTCTTAAACTGAGGCACAGGAAGGGACAAATCCGGAGCAGAAGAAACAGATACAGCAGGTTCTTGTTCTGGCTGGGCATCAAGTACTACCACAGAAGACGGATCGACTAACACTTCCTTTGCTTTAGCCTTTTCCTTTCTGAGTTTATAGGTAGGAGTACTTAACTTGAGCACTTGCTCCGGGGTAAGGACACTGCAAAAGTCACACTGCAGATTCTGAACACAAGGGTCATCACCCTGTCCTTTCTCGCGACAACGCGCACACCTACTATGTTTGTCAAATGAAGCCATAATATGGCCACACGCACCCTTTTTCTGTCCTGGAGATGCCATGATAGAACAGTTAACTAATGGCAACACTTCCGACACAAATTAAACAGATATAACACAATATAAAAACTAAAGAGTTCACAGATAAAAATCCACAACTTTAAATATCGCGCCAAACGAAAAAGATGCTATGACGTCACGTCCCTCTGGCGAGTGAGGCAGGAACTAGGCCACCTGGCGAGTGGATTGTAGTGTGCCGGTCCTGCCGGGGGTGAAACCCGGGACGTCTTTTTCTTTCGTTTGGCGGGACCGGCTGGCGCCGGGCTATAGCTATCGTCTGGTAGGTAAGATGTATTAACGCAATGAAAAATATATTTTAACAAAATACTCCAAATACAATATTTTTCAAGTTATAGCTGATTTACTCAACAGTCAGTACCTGAGAATAGCTATTGCTCAGTTGTGCCATGAGCTATAGGTCTATAATTTCACTATGTTATAGCTGACCCAAAAGTAGCTGAATAACATATTTGCACAAATTTCTGTAAATGCAATAGTTTTCCAATTATAACTGATTTACTCAACAGTGAGAACTTCAAAGTAGCTATTACTCAGCTATGAAATGAGCCACAGGTCTGAAACTTCACTATGTTATAGCTGACCCCAAAATAGATGAATAACATATTGAAACAAAATACTCTAAATGCAATAGTTGTCAAGTTATAAGAGATTTACTCAACAGTGATAACCTAAAAGTAGCTATTACTCAGCTATGCCATGAGCTACAGGTCTGAAATTTTACTATGTTATAGCTGGCCCAAAAGTAGCTGAATAACATATTTATACGAAATTCTCGAAATGCAATAGTTTTTAAGTTACAAGTGATTTTACTCATGATGGAAGTTAATGAAAAGCCCAAAAGTAGCTATTACTCACTTAGCTATTGAGACAGACACCCAACTTACTCACCATATTGTAGCTATGAAAAAAGTAGCTGAATAACATATTTTAACAAAATGCTCTAAATGCAACACTTTTCAAGTTATAAGTGATTTACTCAACAGTGATAACCTAAAAGTAGCTATTACTCAGCTATGCCATGAGCTACAGGTCTGAAATTTTACTATGTTATAGCTGACGCAAAAGTAGCTGAATAACATATTTATACGAAATTCTCTAAATGCAATAGTTTTCAAGTTATAAGCGATTTACTCAACAGTGATAACCTAAAAGTAGCTATTACTCAGCTATGCCATGAGCTACAGGTCTGAAATTTCACTATGTTATAGCTGGCCCAAAAGTAGCTGAATAACATATTTATACGAAATTCTCTAAATGCAATAGTTTTTAAGTTACAAGTGATTTTACTCATAATGGAAGTTACTGAAAAGCTCAAAAGTAGCTATTACTCACTTAGCTATTGAGAGACACCCAACTTACTCACCATATTGTAGCTATGAAAAAAGTAGCTGAACAACATACTTTCACAAAATGCTATAAATACAACACTTTTGAAGTTATAAGTGATTTAGTGCATGATTTCATGAATTTTAATGCATTAAAAACTAGATTGGGCCAACTCGGTGCCAACATATCCCCAGACAGGTCATCACTCACGCCACAGGTTTTGATCGGGAATTTTTTAAAACATAATTACCCATTATTATATGAACTTCAGCACATCAATCTACTCTGTTTATATCTTCCCAAGGAAGATGGTGTATCCCCAGACGCCAAATACATAACTCAAATTATATTTTCAATCTTCCTGCAATGATAACTCTAAACCTATTTTCAAAGTATTTAAATGATTGATGATTGAATGTCCATTCTAAAATAATAATCCCAAAAGAGCATATCTGTTTCTATATTTGTTGACAAATAAAATATTATTTTTAACTCAACTCATCATACTTTTCAATCTTCCTTCAAAGTATTTAAATGATTGATGATTCAATGTCCATTCTAAAATTCATAATCCCAAAAGCGCATATCTGTTTCTATATTTGTTCACAAATAAAATATTATTTAAAAAAAAATTATTTATATTATTATTTTATTATATTATTTTTAGAATTTGCAAATTGTTTTCAGTTATTCATTTCCTCTATACCTATATATGTGGTCCATATATATGCAACCTAAATATGTGACACAATCTCAGTTCTGACTCCCCTTTGTGTTATATGTAATGAAGCCCACCACCTCCCACCCCCACCCCTTCTCCACACCTCTCTCACTATTACACAAGATCTGCAACCCCATTGAGTTCTTTGTTTCTCATCTGATATCATTAAATACCTTTGTTTATTTAGTGTCACTCAATATAGCTGGAGGTCCCAGAGGTGGGTGGGGGGAATCCGGGTGGGGGATGTGGGTTGGGACTACAAAGAGATGGAGTGCTACAGCATAAATGGTAAACAAACAATCTATATAAAAGGGGTACTCAAATACAAAAAGAATTGAGAATTTTAAGTATGTGATTATCAACTGAAATGAGTTCATAACTGTAGGAGCTGTGTCAAAATTAACTGAGGCAAGTTGAATAAAACTGGGCTAGTTGAGGGTTAAAAATCCCCTAGTTTTACTACATAAGGATATAATTTCATTAATATTGGGACTTAAAGCTCACTTAAAGTGTCCATTTTGTCTACTTGAATATGTTTAACCAGTTTCATTTTAAAAAGTTAAAAACTCAGCAAGCAGAGGTATAACACACAAAAATAAGTTCTTAAAAGACTAAGATAGCCATAACATTATTAATATTCAAAATTTAAATAGACAGGCATTTCCTTTTAAAAATTCAAAGATTTCAGCTCTATAACCCACATAGTTTGACAGTTACTGGGCTTTAAAGTGGCATAATGTCCATAAATTGGGTTTCTGTGGGCATTTTACAATTGTTAAAGAGACCTTAGCAATTAAACTACAGATCTGAAACTTTTTGGGGGACATACATAACAAACAAAAATTATATATAATACAGTTTAAGACTTGTCACACTAAGCATTTCCAAATAACAGGGCAAAATACGGAAAAAATGTCAAAAAAGGCACTTGGGCGAGTGTCTATGGCCCTCATACACAGGTTAAATGTCTACTAAAAACCTTGATTTTCGGCATATGTAAAAAGGACATAATAATGCATTCCCAGATGGGATTTCAGCTCCATCAATCACATAGTTTAACAGTCACAGGGCTTAAAGGTGGTAAAAAGTCCAAATATTGGGTCTCTGTGGGCCTTTTAGAGATCTTGATGTGGCTTTCAAATTAGAGCTTCAGACTTAAAATTTGTTACATACTAAGATTACACATAGAATATGTATCTAATAAAGTTTGAAACTTCTCAGACTTACCATTTCCAAGTTACAGAGCAAAATATGTGAAAAATGTCTTAAAAGGGTCACTCAGGTGGGTGTTTAAGGTCCTCATACACAGGTTAAATGTCTACTTGAAGCCTTGATTTTTGGCACATGTAAAAAGAACATAATAATGTATTCCCAGATGAGATTTCAGCTCTATCAGTCACATAGTTTAACAGTCACAGGCCTTAAAATTGGCAAAAAGTCCAAATACCGGGTCTTTATGGGGCCTTCTAGAGACCTAAATGTGGCCTTCAAATTAAAGCTTCAGACTTAAAATTTGTCACATACTAAGATTACACATAGAATATGCATCTAATACAGTTTGAAACTTCTTAGACTTACCATTTCCAAGTTACAGGGAAAAATATGTGAAAAATGTCTAAAAATGGTCACTCGGGTGGGGATTTATGGTCCTCATACACAGGTTAAATGTCTTCTTAAAGCCTTAATTTTTGGCACATATATAAATAACATACTAATATCTTCCCAGATAGGATTTGAGCTCTATTAATCACATAGTTTGACAGTCACAGGGCTTAAAAGTAGCAAAAAGTCCAAATACTGGGTCTTTGGGAGCCTTTTAGAGACCTCAATTTGACCTTCAAAATTAAAACTTCAGACTTAAAATCTGTTACATACTAAGATTACACACAGAATATATATCTAATACAGTTTGAAACTTCTCAGACTTACCATTTCCAAGTTACAGGGAAAAAGATGTGAAAAATGTCTTATAAGGGTCACTCGGGTGGGTGTTTATGGTCCTGATACACAGGTTAACTGTCTATTAAAGGCCTAAATGTTGGGGCACATATAAGAAAACACATAGATATATTCCCAAATGATATTTAACTTAGAGGAGAGACATAGTTTGAAAGCTACAGTGCTTGAAAGTGGCAAAAAGTGCATAAATTGGGTCTCTGTGGGCACTTTTGAGACCTTAAGTCGATCCCTTTGGGTAAACCTACAGCCCTAAAATTTTCTACAGACAAGGATTACATATCAAAGTTATACCTAGCGCAGTTTGAGACTCATCAGAATTACCACTTCCAAATTATAGGGCAAAATATGTGAAAAGTATAGCAAAAAATCCCTAAGTGGGGGTATTTATGGGCTTCAAACACAATTTTCTCCTCAACTTAAAGTCGTGATTTTCGGCACATGTACTAAGAACATATTAATGTGTTGTCAGGTAAAATTTCAGCCAGCTGAGCATCATAGTTTGTGACCTACAGGGCTCTAAGTGGCCAAAAGTCCAATTTCTGACCTTAAGGTGGCCATAAGTTCTTTTTTACTGGGATTTTAAGGTCACCTTAAAATAGGGATCTTCCTTTGGGCACCCTTAACATGTGTACCAAGTTTGAAAAAAAAAAATTAATTTGTTTTTGAGTTATCGCGTCCATAAGGAAATTTCTACGGCGGCGGCGGCAGCGGCGCGACGGACCTGAATCCAATATATCCCCGACTTTCGTCTGGGGATATAATTATTTAAAAAATTTATTAAAAAAAAGTAAGACAGATCCAGGTCTCATACTCACACAAGAGAATCTACCTCTGGCCTAGTACATATATGCAAGATATGAGAGAAATCCCTGCAATAGTCACTGAGAAAATTGTGATAAAAAGTTGAAATTTTCACACTTTTGGTGGGGGTACCCCCCTTTTAATGTCTCTAGCAAACAGACGAACAGACAGATTTGCATGCCTTGAACAATTTTTCATCCTTGATAGATAAGGTATCTTTTAAAAAAAACAGCATGTCTCTAGGCCTTGTAGTTTTGGAGAAGAAGTTGTTCACGCGGACGCAGACGCGGACGCCCACGCCGCAGAGTGATGACATAATGTCAGCTGACTGACAAGTCAGCTGACATAAAAATGGCCACCATATCTTTAATGTCAAGTGGGGTTATCCTATTAAAAATCGCTTATATCTCCCTTATCATTCTTCCCCGGGGTTCGGAATATGAAAACAACTTGTAGGAGGTCATGGCTTGAGAATCTTTTCCAAGTGTTGAATTTGACCTTTGAAACCTGCTGCAAGGTCAAAGGGGGTCATAATACTAAAATGTCCTTATCTGTTATATCTCGATTATTGGTGCTATGGCTTCAGAATGTAAAACAGCTAATGAGCAGTTCTGGCCTGCAAGTGTTAATGCCTGTGAAAAATTTTGGCATCATTTTGAAAAAAAAAAAACAAGAACAAAATGGCTACCATAGCTGATTGTTTCAAAATCATTAAGATACTCAAAATCTTGAAACAGTGCAGCTACCATCATCTAATTTGTGCAAATGATACACAGCTAGGGAAGCTAGCATGATAGTAATTTAGCCTAGTTTCAAAAACAAATTGGCCAGCATATCACATATTTAAGTTCAAATGGGGTCATCCTATTAAAAAGCCTTCTATCTCCCTTATCGTTGCTCCCAGGGGTTCAAGAATGTAAAAACAACTTATTGAAAGTCATGGCCTGAGAATCTTTTAAAAGTGTCAAATTTGACCTTTGCCTTCGCATCACAGCAACGTGGGCTCATCATACAAAAAAGTCCTCTATCTTCCTTATTATTGGTCCTAGGTCTTCAGAATGTGAAAACAGTGACCTGTTTTGGCTGTCAAAAATTTTGGCCTCATGTTGAAAAACAAAGTGACTGCCATAGCCGATTGTTTGAAATCATTAAGATGCTCTAAATTTAGAAATATTGCAGCTAGCTTCATCAAATTTGTGCAAAAGATATATGGCTAGGAAAGCTAATGTGATATGCCTTGTTTTAAAAATAAAATGGTCGCCATACCACACTTTTAATGTCATATGGGGTTATCTTATTAATAAGGCCTTATATCTCCCATTTTATTGCTCCTAGGGGTTCAGAGTGTGAAAACTTATAGGGAGTGATGGCCTAAGACTCATTTCCAAATATTAAATTTGACCTTTGAACCCTTTTTCAATGTCAAGTGGGGTCATCTTACTACAAAGGCATTATATCTCCCTTAGATCTCCATTATTACTGATCCTAAGGTGGGAGATAAATACTGCGGTGGTACTCTTGCTTTGCATTAGAATACCACTTCTATTTCATGCATGAATCCAGTGTTTAGTCTGCCAAGTTGTCACTCTAGTAACATATTTGGACAATAGTGAGGTGCCTTTTAAAGGAACAAAATAGCCCAGATTGAGAGAGTTCACACTCATAAGGGTGTTGAGCCAAACTGCTTCATTCTGCTTCAATCTAACACTGAGTAAGGTTAGGATTTACCCTTGTCAACCCAGACTGTGAACATACACACTTATTCCCCTATCTGCTTCAATCAGTGTCAACCAGAATAACTTCAGTAGTCTGAACACCAGGCATGTGTTTGTTTATTTAGTGTTTTAATGTCACACCTAGTACCTTATCGGTTATATTGTGACAGGTAGTTGGAAGGGCAGAGGAAACCAGTACATACAGTTGGTCAAGATTCTGTATTGCACACTGCCGATCAACAACAAGCAACTACCAACTTTTCCATATGTGGTCACTGGTCTGGCCAGGATTCAAACTCTGACCTCTGAGGTGGGTGGTGAGTGTGTTACCACCTTGCCTTTTGCCCCCTCACCTGGTATGTAGGTAAAAAAATCACTGTTTTGGTGTGTTTATTAAATAATGCTGATATTTACCAGAATATCATATTTGATGGAGGAGCAAGTGATCCAGGGACACCTTCAACCATTCATTCAACTTTGGACTTCATTGACCAACTTGCAACTACCAACATTCCCAAGGCTGAGATTCAAATTCATTATCTCAAGAGGCGAGAGGTGAGGGTTCATTTAAAGTGACCTGTGAAATCAGTTTAGATGCCTGACCTCAGGTGATTGCAAAAATAAGAATCCAGGAAGAATACCCATCAGGAACCATGCCCATCAGAAGAATGCCCATCAGGAACTTTGTTGATCACACCAATGTGTCGGGGGTGATATTTTGCCAATAAATTTTGTTTTTACCCATCATTATTTCCTACTCCATACACCAAAAACCATATATTTCCATGACACACATATAAAGACTGGCTCACCCAACTGTAGGCTAAGTGTAGGCAGGATACCTATTACTAAATGTTGACTTGGCAGTCAAAACATGCTAATTTGGCAAAAAGAATGACAAAAAAACAGAGTGACAAGTGGAATACACTTGTAACACAAACAACATTATATCAGACAATATTACTTGCCTAAGAAAAAAAAAACAATATACATGACAAGGATCCTTTCTTGTGAACATTTTAAAGCAACTTCTGAAACATATGAAATGAAAAAGAATAGAAAGTGTAACCTGATTCTTATATTTCTAAGTAAACAATTAAATGTGTTCTTCATTAAATATGAAATGTATATTTTCCTTTGAAATCAATAACTTCAAACATGAGGCAAGAAACATGTGTATAATTTCAGGCTTTGATTACATTAAATAGTTTAAAGTTTTTTATCAATTAAAAGAAAACATAGAGATAACTGGATACACTGTACTACTACATTGGCAATTAATTCCTGCTAGTGTCTAATTTACTTTGCAAAGGTAGATATTAATTAAATGCGAGAACTGATTTAATTATGTGGCAAAAAATTTCCGCATTTACACGATCTCCAATTACTTCTTAGCTTTTGCACACAAATAACAAAAGTTAGTGAAACTAAAAGTTCTTACAGATTTAAAAATTCTTAGTCTTAGAATTTTTCCTTATTCTTAGAATTTTTCTAAGAAAAGTCTCAGAATAAGTGTAAATTTAAGAATATGAATATTAGTAAATATAGGCCCAGCTTAACTAATATTTCTCTGATCACTTAAGATTTAATTTCACAGAGTAACCTGCTTCTTTGTACGTTTATTAACAAAGGGAATCTCTAAGTTTAAAATTTTTTAAACATATTCAAAGATTTGTTTTTGTATACAGTACTAAGAGATACACAACTAACAAACCTTAATTAAACTCATTTGTACACTGTTAAAAATACTCTGCTCCCACTTAAACTAATGATTTATTTCATCCATCTCCTGCTGTAAATGAACCATTCAATATCATTGATTCCAAATTAAGGCATTTAATCATACCTGACGGGTAATAAAATAAACAGCGAAATGTTTATAACATATGCATCTACTGATCAATAATAATTAACTTCATGAACTAATGGATTGCAATATAAAACTGATACCCACAGCTTGTATCTCTCTCTAGTGTGTATTTTTTATGCACAAAGAAACACAGAAGAAACAAACCCATCTGCTCAATCAGGCTTTAACTCAACCCAGCCCAATTTCCATACAAAATGAATCTATTGCAAAAACCTGTGCAGTGCAAAAATACAGCAGTGAATCAAAAATAAAACCCAGGACTGCTAGTTAGGCTAATGTATATAAAGTGTGATAAATTTCATGCTGAATGCCCATAGACTGAAGAAGGAAAAACACAAATCATTAATTCAGAACTCACAGGACTGCGAGCACAAAAGTGACACTTATAAAGAGAGAAAAAAAAAACCCTGCCCAACTATTGAGGAGGCCAAAAGGCCAATTATGCTACTGCATTACTAACAACCGATGCAACTCGCATGCGGAAACCCGCACCATCATATTTGCATTATTTTCTATGGAGGTCAAGCATGATAACCAGATTGAACTACACTACCAGAGTAAAACTCTATGAACAAGGATGAAATCTCTGGTCTGCTCTCCCCCCAAAACCCTTAGCTACCAATAGTGTTCACACCACAGAATTTACCCGGGTTGGCGAGGACTAGAGCAGAATATGAAAGCTCCAAAATATGCAGATTTCATCCGGCTAGAGTTTTGCATTGCTCAGGAAGTGGTATACAACCAGATTGAACCAGATTTCTCCCACCCTCTGTGTTGGCTGTATGCTCTTTGTTGGAATGTGCAGTGTAGTCAAGTGATTTTATATCAGGTAGCAATTAACTTATTTATCTCTGTGGCTATATAGGTAGCCTTAACTACCCTGCTGCTTAATTAGTGCTCAATTAATAAGTGGTCAAAATGACAAAGGGAATGCCAGTTTTGGCCATTTGTGTCCCCGTTGCAATTAGGCTTAAAGTACTAATACATATGTTAGGAAACTTTTGTTAATTGGACATTGTAAATGTGAGCATTTATAATACTAAAAAAAGACCATATTAAACAAATTCTAGTTTTAGTCATTTGTGTCCTAGTTGCAAATTAGACTTGAAGTGATAATAAGTATGTGTTGGAAAAATAGACATTAAGTCTAAATATTCTAAATATTTAAAAAAAATATTACATTAAATATTTCAAACTCATTGGAATTTATGGACATCTAAAACCTAACTGATAATAATACATTTGTGCTTGTTGCCTGTTATCTTGAACATACGTTAATTTATTGTATGACGATGTCACATAACGGCCAACATTGTGGGGTCAACTCATTACTCTGTCAAATGTGACACTAAAATAAATATCTGAACATACACCACCACCTCATACACACAGCAAGAATACCGTTCTGCTATGAAAATGTAAGGGTTGGCAGAGGGTTTCAATTCCAAACATAGATGATATAGATAGAATAATTCAACAGGGATTTGGGTTTGTTGATGCTAGTAGATAGACAATACCTCTGAATACACCAAAACAGCAACAAGGTATTTTCCTTAACTAATCAATAAATTATATTCCAGAATATATCTCCCAATAAAATAAATATATATTAAAGTTACTTTTCATTCAAAGAACTTCAGCTAGTACCTTGGTTATTTACAAAGTTTTATTATAACTATTTCAAAGTAAATCATGTTTTATAAAGTTTCAAATCCTACTTTTATATTATGCAAAGACGATCTACCTACATTAAGATCTGAATTAATCAATTTGAACCCATTTTATATAGTCAACTTGTATTATCAGTTATGTCTGAACCTATTCAACAATCCGCAGGAAAGCTTCTCCAGTTGAGGAAAGCTTCCCTCCAAAACACAGACTTGGGGGACCTTTAACTAAGATGGCTGCCATGTAATATACAAATGAGTTGGCCCAAACAAAAGAACTTCCCCTCAAACAGGCAGAATATTGCTGTATTGTACAGCAAATTATTCATTACAGATTTAAAAGGTATCAAAGTAATGATTTACTAAGGTTATGTATGTCTTAATTACAAAACTTTAAGCAAACAGACAGGATTTATAGTTTTACTGCTAAACATGCGCTGACAAGAGAAGGTTCTTTAAATGAGTCAGAAGCAACATAAACATTCCCAATTTACATCAATAACACTGGCAAAGCATTGATGAAACCTACCTGAAATTGTTTTGATAATAGATCTCTGGCTTTTTCAAAACAAAAAATCCAGCTGAAATACACAAATTACTGAATGTTTATATTTAATCAATAAATACTGCCTAGGAAAGCTTCACCAGAACAAAATACTGCTTATTTAAATCAACCCACAAAGACACTTCTCCACTGAGCTTTAGTTCCAATCCATTCACCAGGGCGGCGCACTGGTGCAGTGGTTGTATATCTCTCACTTCTTTTCACCTTCAATTTCTTTTAGTGCAATTGTGCCTCTGTGTATAAATACAACCTTGGATGTAACATAATGAGAGCTGATTTTCTAGGGATTCTGGGCAAGGAAATGAGAAGAAAAACAGAGGATCCAAGGAGGCTGTTAATCTAATCATTTTCACACTGATAGCTCTGACAATGTTCTGACTAAGTGCTACTTCAGGCTCTCCAGAGGTCTTGTATCTTTATTGTTAGTCAAGAAAATGACTTGCATGGTGAGTAGACTGTGGTTGAAATTTCTATCTTCCGAATATATATTTGGAAAGCATGTTCAGAAAATAGAATATGGATGAAATAGTGCACTTTATAGTAAAGGAACAACATATTTTATATTTTGTCAAAATGAAATGTCTGTATTCACGAAATTGTATCTGAATCAGGAAGGTTTAGGTTTAAAACATAAGGAGAAATTATTAACACAGGGGATGGATTTGAATTTGAACATCCAGTCGATATAAAATTTATATGGATCTTTTTTCTTCTAATTTGCTCAGACCTATGAAATAGATATCCTACTGACACAAATGTATGTTTATAAGTTGCATCTGATTATTTTACAAACATGTTGAATAAAAGGTTAACTATGGACATTTGAATATCAATTTTAAGTTAATTTCAATGCACCCCACTTCAATGGAATTTGTACTATTTTATTCTTTGATAAACAAAGCTATTGCCTTTACTGAACCTAAATGGATTATTTTATACATATTGATAGAATATACTAGGACATTTTTAATAGTCAAATAAAAATGAGGGAACGCAGTTTTTGACTTATATTTGATGTAGTTAATGGCAGTTTGTGGTTACCATTTCTTACATCTAACTACATCTAACAACTTACTGTGCAAATGGATTTCTGGCTCTGTGTGAATTGAACTGACAATTATCCATTTGTGAATTTCTGTTATTGATCCATATCTGCAGATTTGGCAGTGTGAATGCACCATTATTTGCAGTAAAATCTAAATAAAACCCCAGTTACAGTACAGGTAGTACATCCCGCAGTTATAAGGCATTGGGCGAAATGCCCCCGTCCATCAACTCCCGTCCGAGAAAAACCTCTATCCGCGGGATGTACCCCCTGTAATGTGACTGGGACATAACGTAATGGCAAAGTTTATTCTAGTGAATGTGAGAAGGAATACACAAAACTGAATACTCATATATCAGATGTAGATAACAGAGGTTCAACTCTGAGAGAAAAATTTCAATATTTATATAGCTTTTGTAAGGGGAGCAGCAAGAGTATTGTATCCAGGTCTGTTTGTCTGTCTGTGTGCATAAGTCGAAAACTGTACATTAGATCAGGGTCATAGTTTCACAAATGGTGGGGTCTACCTATTGTTCATTCCTCCTTAAACATGATCTGGATCAAGTCTTGAGAATTGTTCTTTTTTAGCACTACCCGCAGGCCAGGGGTTGTGTGTCCTCAGACACGTTTTGTTTATTTTTGTTTTATTTGACCTTCAATACATCAAAAACATTAGTGAGACAACAAAATAGCAACTTTTTGCGAGGTCTCCATGCACGTAATCAATAGTTGGCAACTCATAATCACAAATACAATTTGCTTTGTTTGCACTGGATTGTTAAAAGGAAAATGTAGTTGTTAATGAGTGTAGCAATGAATTATTGTGGAATACAATAGACTTGGTATAAAAGTCCTCTTTTTCACATTGGCAGTGGAAAATTTTTACACAAAAATTGTGATAAAATTTGTTATGTTTACAAGAAATATGGTATATTTTGTTACTTTTACTGTTAAGAAAAGAGAGTACATGTACTTGGTTGAAGTCTTGAAGAGCCGAGCAATGGAGGAAGAACTTTTAAGTACAGAAAATACTTCTCATTTTATCCATTACTCGTATCCATATGGGTGAACTGTTCAAACAAATATTCAACAGATTCAACAAATATTGACAAAACATAAAAAATTTGCCTAATATTATAAAGCATTTTTGACATGCCTTAAAAAACTTATCACAGTCAAAAGCTGATATTTTGAATGAACTTCATTTAGTTTTAAAGATACAGTTATAAGCCATAATATATCTTTATACTAAATCTTCTATTGAACTTCATAAATTCTTTGCATAGAATGCTGCCAACAAAAGCTTCTACATTCAATCCTGATAGATTACAAAAGTATAATCTCTAGCCAGTTTGCAAGACAGACAAGAAGCAATAAATTATGCAGAAAAGACAGTCCTTGTGGTATACAGAGACCTAAAAACCTGAGAAAAATCAGGCACTCAGGAATATCCAAATACTCTAGCCTGGAATGAAAGTCTGTATATGAGATTATGGTAAACTCATTACCCACATATCTGCTGCTAGTAACCCATTTGGACAATGATTATGTCCCCTTAACTAGGGATAATGACCAACAGCATTGCTTCTCTGCTGGGCAGAATACCGGCCTATCTAATAGGATTTTTGTGGAAGAAAATCCTTTCAGCTTTCACCCTTTGTGTATTTGGAGACAGTTATCCACTAGAATTAACAAACTCAAAAAGGCTGCTGAGATATTGCATATCATCTGTACAACAGAGAAATTCTCTATATGTCCCACATATTCATAGCAGTGTATCTTAATCATATGGTACTTGTTTCTATGTTTATTAGGATGGCTACTTTAGCATGACATTTTGCAGAGTAATGAATGAGAGGTCAGAGCATTTAAAATCACTCATTAACCCTAACTTTGGGTTACAAAGGCCACAGATTTTGTCGGGGGGAGGGGGATTTCACTTCTTTGTGTCTAAAAGACCCAACAAACCCGAGGGGTAAGATTTTAATGGTCAAGGTCACTACATCAAGATCAAAGGTCAAATCAAGGTCACACCATTATGTTGCACACCTACAACCCCTAATCCATGTCCCTACCAAGCATCAACTTGCTATACCTTACGGTTTCTGAGATACAGCCAGGGCAAGATTTTATAGGTCAAGGTCACTACAGCAAGGTCTTTATAGGTCAAGGTCACTACAGCAAGGTCAAAAATCAGATCAAGGTCACAACATGATGTTGCACACCTACAACCCCAAACCAATGTCCCTACCAAGTATCAACATCCTACACCTTACAGTTTCTGAGATACAGCCCTGACAAACCTTTTCCGCCGACCGCCCACCCATCCGGATATGGTGAAAACAATACCACGACAGCCCTTGAGGGTTGTGGGGTAAGAATACCAGTGCAGTAAGAAATATGTCTATGCTTGTACTGGCAATGTTACACAAAACCTCCCAATTTGAAAGCAAATATTCCCTGAAACAGATGGGTTTCCAAATTACCTTATAAAAGTATGTACTTGCTCACTAGCCTATATTATTGCAATACTAATGATAATTACAAATACAGTAAAACCATACCATCAAATAGAAATAGAACAGAAAGAAAATACCAAAAAGAACATTTTCCAACATTTCGCTTGTGATTTATCCTAATTTTTTTTTTCTTTTTGTTGTCTATATCATTAACATACGATAAGTGCATGTTTCTACATCACCAACACCTCTTTGCCGAATTCATGCATTTTATTAGAAATGCTGCATTGCAAATGACCTTGACAACATAGCCTATCACAGATGGCACTCCTAGTTTTCTCTCCATGTGGTAAAAAATGAGCTTATAACGGTTGTTGAGCAGATAATAAACTAGTGTTAAACAAGTTACACACATATTTTACAATATATATAGGCAAATTTGGTTTCTGAATCTTCCTTATAAGGACATTGATAAAATGATCATTTAAATCAGTTTAGAACAAGTGTCTGTCATTTGAGTCTGCAATTGGGTGTTAGTAGTCTGCCCTGAGGAAACAGAGCCTTAAAGTTAAGGATTCAAAGGTTTTACAGATTTGTAAGATTGAATTGCAAATGACATGAAAAATCAACTGTGATGCTTATTATGTACTACAGATATATGAATATATATGAAGTATATTGTACATTAATGCATCTAAATGAAGTGAATTGCATCCTGTGAGCTCAGACATATTGTACAGATGTGTAACCACAGAGGTTTTTAAATCCCTTTCATCCGCACAGACTTATTTTAAAATCTGATTTTTAAATAGGAAATGTTTATAGTGTATCAAGCTGTATTTAACTAATAAAATTGTTCATAATATCCACCCATCAAGCTTCAAATTTTTATCAATAAATGACAAATGTGGTAAAACTGATGGGAGCACATGATGTTTCAGTTGGCCAAGTAACAGTGATAAATCATTATGTCCTCGTGTAAGCATTTATACATTATGGAAAGTCAAGTGAAAAGTCTGCACTTTCATTTGTCAACAATATATATATGTTACCGTAAATATGCGAAATCAGTAAATACGCGTATTTACTAAAATTTTCAGTAAATACGCGTATTTACTGATTTGGTCAGTAAATACGCGTATTCCCTGAAAATTTCAGTAAATACATGTATTTACTGGTTTTTTGGTCCAGTAAATACGCGTACTTACTAAAATCATTGTGAAGACTTTATATCTTAACCCGTTCGCTACTGAAGGAATATTATTCCATGGGACTGTAGCCATATGACGTCATATCACGTCAGAAACGCCAATGAAGTAAAATAATAACTCAGTACCTTATGCACTTTATTTGCGGTATTTTTCGGCATATTTCATTAGGAATTGATGAAAGTTGAATGGGAAAATTTGTGGGAATTCCCCAAATAAAAATAACCACTAGTAAACAATATGCAGCAATATGCGGTAAATACGGCAATATCTACAGAAACCAGTTAAAATAGGTGAAATGGTGAATTTTTTTTTAGAATATAGCATAACTTTCATATAAAATACTTAAAATATCGGTTTAATACTGATACACCAAAGAAAATGTATAACAGTACACTGAAGGGAAAGAAGAAATATATATTATTACATGGTCCCTTGTAATACTGTCACATTGATGTCGACTGCTCGTCGACACACATGGTAGCGAAAGGATTAAATATCTTGGGCGTTATCTGCTATGTCTTCATATTAACAGTTATTTCAAACTTTAAGTGACTTTGTCATATTCAAGTTTGATATTTGCTTACAATCCAGCACTGGGATAACCACTTTACATCACTTTATAATTTCAAATGCATTTGCATGTGATATGTGATAAAAACTTGTGATATATTTTTTCATTTAAAATAAATTGTTATGTAAATAGACAAGTTTAAAAAATTTAAATATCCAAATATTTATCTAATTCTGATGCTTTATGTATAAGGAACAACAAGCAAGGTAACAAGATTAAGATACATTTCTTGTTCAAGAACAGACTTTCACTGTAGTTTTAACAATGTATTTTAACAATGTATTTCTTTTCCAAAAGTAACCAATAAAATTTAGATCTATAATTAGGTTTAAATAAAACTTCCCTTTAATGTTGTCCCTTTAATAGAGGAAGCCATACCATAACCATAGATGCCTTAAAAGAGATTAAGTCCCTCTGAAAGACTATGAAATCCAATTAGGGGCTAGCTGGTCTTTTCATTGTTTCTAACAACAATTTTTTTATCAAGTAGCCAGTACCTACATTAAAGTCATAAATGTAACAGAAAATGGCAAAATATTAAGCCTTGATTGAAATAAAATAAAGAAACCACTTACTAATAACCTCTGTTTAACAATAGATTCTTTGAGAATACATGCAGACTTGTTTGGGTGTAAATCATGTTGTCTTACATGACAAGGTAAAATTTCTGTTGAATGAAGGTACATTTAAAATATGTCAAAAATTTGGAAATTTAAATTAATTTCTTAAACTTTTATTTATTTCCAATAAAAATGCTTTTTATGTATCAGTCACATAAACATAGTGAAAAGTTAAATGATCTTTAATCATTTGTAGGGATGACATAGGTCTGTGGGATTGAAAATAATATAAACTTAAATGAAATATCTACAGAAAGCACATATCTAAAGTTTTTAGAAATAAATATTTAAAAGCCCAGTGCTATTTTTTCAACATATTTGCATGTAATGTACTCTAAAACTAGATTGGGCCAACTCGGCGCCAACATATCCCCAGACAGGTCATCACTCACGCCACAGGTTTTGATCGGGAATTTTTTATTTAATCCATTTGTTGTATGCCATAAATATTGGGAAAAGTTATATGAACTTCAGCACATCAATCTACTAAGTTTATATCTTCCCAAGGAAGATGGTGTATCCCCAGACGTCGAATACATAACTCAACAGATCATATTTTCAATCTTCCTGCAATGATAACTCTGAACCTATTTTCAAAGTATTTAAATGATTGATGATTGAATGTCCATTCTAAATTAATAATCTCAAAAGAGCATATCTGTTTCTATATTTGTTGACAAATAAAATATTATTTTTAACTCAACTCATCATACTTTTCAATCTTCCTGCAAAGGGTAACTCTGAACCTATTTTCAAAGTATTTAAATGATTGATGATTGAATGTCCATTCTAAATTCATAATTCCAAAAGCGTATCTCTGTTTCTATATTTGTTCACAAATAAAATATTATTTAAAAATCATATATTATTTATATTATTATTTTATTATATTATTTTTAGAATTTGCATTGTTTTTCAGTTATTCATTTCCTCAATTCCTATATATGTGGTCCATATATATGCAACCTAAATATGTGACACAATCTCAGTTCTGACTCCCTTTGTCTTAGATAATTAGATAATGAAGCAAACACCACCTCCCACCCTCACCCCACCTCTCTCCCCTTCTCCACACCTCTCTCATTATTACAGAAGATCTGTATACCTTTGCTTATTTAGTGTCACTCAATAGCTGGAGGTCCCAGAGGTGGGTGGGGGATGGGGGGTGGTACTACAAAGAGATGGAGTGCTGCAGCACAAATGGTAAACAAACACTTATAATATAAAAGGGGTAATCAAATACAAAAAGCTCAGTTAATCTTATCACTAAAATAAAATCAAATATATAAATAAGGAATGTCCAACAGGAAGATTATATACCTCCAGAATTAAATATAAATTATCAAACGACAAGAACAGATTCAGAATTGAGAATTTTAAGTATGTGATTATCAATTTAAATGAGTTCGTAACTGTCGGAGCTGTGTCAAATTTAAGGCAAGTCGAATAAAACTGGGCTAGTTGAGGGTTAAAAATCCCCTATTTTTACTACATAAGGCAAAAATTTCATTAATATTTGGGACTTAAAGCTCACCAGAAAATAACAGTGTCCATTTTGCCTACTTGAATATGTTTAACCAGTTTCATATTAAAAAGTTAAAAACTCAGCAAGCAGAGAGATAACACACAAAAATAAGTTCTTAAAAGCCTAAGATAGCCATAACATTATTAATATTCAAAATTTAAATAGACAGGCACTTCCTTTGAAAAATTCAATGATTTCAGCTCTATGAGCCACATAGTTTGACAGTTACAGGGCTTTAGAGTGGCATAATATCCATAAATTGGGTCTCTGTGGGCATTTTACAATTGTTAAAGAGACCTTAGCAATTAAACTACAGAACTGAAACTTTTTGGGGGACATACACAACAAACAAAAATTATATATAATACAGTTCAAGACTTGTCACACTAAGCATTTCCAAATAACAGGGCAAAATACAGAAAAAAATGTCAAAAAAGGTCACTTGGGCAAGTGTCTATGGCCCTCATACACAGGTTAAATGTCTACTAAAAGCCTTGATTTTCGGCACATGTGAAAAGGACATAATAATGCATTCCCAGATGGGATTTCAGCTCAATCAATCACATAGTTTAACAGTCACAGGGGTTAAAGGTGGCAAAAAGTCCAAATATTGGGTCTCTGTGGGCCTTTTAGAGATCTCGATGTGGCCTTCAAATTAAAGCATCAGACTTAAAATCTGCTACATACTAAGACTACACATAGAATATGTATCTAATAATAAAGTTTGAAACTTCTCAGACTCACCATTTCCAAGTTACAGAGCAAAATATGTGAAAAATGTCTTAAACAGTCACTCGGGTGGGTGTTAATGGTCCTCATACACAGTTTAAATGTCTACTTGAAGCCTTGATTTTTGGCACATGTAAAAAGAACATAATAATGTATTCCCAGATGAGATTTCAGCTCTATCAGTCACATAGTTTAACAGTCATGGGCCTTAAAACTTTTAGAGACCTCCATGTGGCCTTCAAATTAAAGCTTCAGACTTAAAATTTGTCACATACTAAGATTACACATAGAATATGTATCTAATACAGTTTGAAACTTCTCAGACTTACCATTTCCAAGTTACAGGGCAAAATATGTGAAAAATGTCTAAAAAGGGTCACTCGGGTAGGGATTTATGGTCCTCAAACACAGGTTAAATGTCTACTTAAAGCCTTGATTTTCGGCACATGTAAAAAGGACATAATAATGCATTCCCAGATGGGATTTCAGCTCCATCAATAAGATAGTTTAACAGTCACAGGGCTTAAAGGTGGCAAAAAGTCCATATATTGGGTCTTTGGGAGCCCGTCAGAGACCTCAATTTGACCTTCAAATTAAAGCTTCAGACTTAAAATCTGTTACATACTAACATTACACATAGAATATATATCTAATACAGTTTGAAACTTCTCAGACTTACCGTTTCCAAGTTACAGAGCAAAATATGTAAAAAGTGTCTTAAAAGGGTCACTCGGGTGGGTGTTTATGGTCCTCATACATGGGTTAAATGTCTATTAAAGGCCTAAATTTTGGAGTACATACAAGAAAAACATATTGATATATTCTCAGATGATATTTCACTTAGATGAGAGACATAGTTTGAAAGCTACAGTGCTTGAAGATGGCAAAAAGTCCATAAATTGGGTCTCTGTGGGCAATTTTGAGATCTTAAGTCGGCCTAACAGGTAAACCTACAGCCTTTAAATTTTTCACAGACAAGGATTACATATAAGAGTTACATCTAGTGCAGTTTGAGACTCATCAGAATTACCACTTCCAAATTATAGGACAAAATAAGTTAAAAATATAGGAAAAAAGTCCTAAGTGGGGTCTTTATGGGCCTCAAAGACAATTTTCTCCTCAACTTAAAGTCTTGATTTTCGGCACATGTACTAAGAATATATTAATGTGTTCTCAGGTAAAATTTGAGGCAGATAAGCCTCATAGTTTGTGACCTAGAGGGCTCTAAGTGGCCAAAAGTGCAATTTCTGACCTTAAGGTGGCCATAAGTTCTTTATTATTGGGAGTTTAAGGTCACCTGAAAATAGGGATCTTCCTTTGAAAAAAAAATAGTAATCCGTTTTTGAGTTATCGCGTACACAAGGAAATTTCTACGGCGGTGGCGGCGCGACGGACCTGAATCCAATATATCCCCGACTTTCGTCTGGGGATATAATGACGTATGCTTAGTATGTTCTGAGAGTCATCATAATAGAGTAAAATGTTCCAATATAATCCATAGTTTGGTTTACCATTTAATATTATATAGAGTAAAAGCTTCCAATATGATGTACAGTTTGGTTTACCTTTAATATTAAATAATTACAACCAGTGAACATCAAAGTTTCATTTCACATATTTACTGAAAGTCAAACCAGTAAACTTGTGAAATAAGACAGGTCATAAATCAGTAAATACGTGTATTTACTGAAATTTTTAGGGAATACGCGTATTTACTGACCAAATCAGTAAATACGTGTATTTACTGAAAATTTCAGTAAATACGTGTATTTACTGATTTCACATATTTACTGTAACATATATATATATATCTATATATATATATATTTTTTTTTTGAAAAAATAAGTTCAAATACTTTCTAAATGGAAAAAGACAAAGTGATTTTGAGATTTCAAGCTCGTCTTTGATCCTGTGAAATTCAGTGTTTTCAAACATATTATCAACCTTCCGGGGTTCCAAGAGTGTTGTGAATTGTAATGACCAGTAGTTTGACGGTATTTCTAAAAATAATAATCTGTAGGTCCGATGATGCAGGAGAGAGAACAGCTTTATGATTGCAACTGGTAAATAATAATTACAATATTACATTGCTGAAATTAAAATATTTACATTCAGTAAAGGAGGTTCATTATTGCATAAGACTTAAATATAACAAAACTTAGTAAATGCTACACTAAACTGTAATATTAAAGAATAATTCAAATAACTTAATTATCCTGGGTCTGAAACAGTGAATCACTCTTCACATTTCTGGTGAAACATCATTTAAACAATTGATTTGACCTAGCATTCAGGATGGTGCTTAAAACTAAATCTTTGCTTAATTATCAATACTATTCTTGTAAAAATTTAACTCAAATCAATTTATCACTTTAGAAGTAATGCTCCAGACTGTTAGACAATCAATGCTATTTAAACTGTCACCAAAACTTGATCACCATTCACAGGTATTGTAGCCTGGCCTTCCAGGCTGTCTGAACCAAAATGCAAACGTGAAATATTTTTGCCATAATGCACACTATCTCAGAGGCCATTCTAGCCTGGGAGACAAGTTCTCCTCAGCAAGCTAGGCTAAGTAAATATATGAGAACATTAAGAAAAATTCTTACAATGCAATCAAACAGTGGTGTCTATATTATACATGTAAATGCCTGTGGCAAGGTCACAGGTATGGTAAAAAATTACGAGAAGGTATCACCATTAACACAATGTAAAGTCACTCTTTAGGAACCCAACTACTTTATTATCATTTATGTAATGTTAATGTTTATGTAATGTGCACACAGATTACAAACACAAAGCTCATCAACAGGCCACCACAGTGAATTCTTATGACAATTGTACACATTGGCACAGGACTTGGTAGCCACTTCTGATATTAAACTATATCTAACAGATTATTAGAGGGTTCTTCCATTGTAGGAACAATACTGAGTGTGAGGGCATTTGTTACACCATTTATGCCTGGCAAAAATTCAAATAATGCACAACCACGAGGGCATTATGAAATAATTTTTGCCATGCACAAATAGTGTAACAAATGCCTGAACTTGAGCTATTTATTACTATTATAACGGCTGGCCTATCTGGTTTAAAGAAATATCCCTTTAGTTTTACGAGGTGACACAAACAAAAAGCCACCATATTGTTTTGAATGCATAATAGCTCTCATAAAAGCAGACAAATTTCAAGTCAACAAATTCGAAACATCACTTCTAATTTTTTAGCGGGCATTTGTTCTCCTATTTTGGCCTGCTGAATCTATGCACACAGAAGCGTTCTCGTTTACTTCACACTTCCGGTCTTTATAAGATGTCATTCTAACCTAACTGCCATTTGGAAAAAGCCTTGAATCTTGCTTGTGGCTCCTGATCCAGGGGTGAGACAGGGTAGACACTATGCCAGTCTACTCCACATACCCCTATTGGTGCCATTTTAGGTCATTTTATACACATTTTCATAATTTTTCCCAGTTTTTGAACAAAAGTATTACAGGCTCTAAGTCAGTCATCAAAACTTGGAAATTTTAATTACTTAAATGTAGCTTTTATAAGCTACAAGCTTACCATGTGGGACTTAATGCTGTTCTCGGGTTGCCACACCCGGGGCCAACGTCTTAGAAAAAAAGATCGTTCTTGTTAGCCACCGGATATACTGGTAGTTGTCGTCACGTGATAACTTCTGACCAATCGTCCTACTTTCTCGTTGAAATTTTTTATTAAACCTACCCCTCAGCTGTAAACAGCGGGGAGGCAGGGTGGGACTCTCCTAAGTCCCACATGGTAAGCTTGTAGCTTATAAAAGCTACATTTAAGTAATTAAAATTTCCAATTTTATTACGCTACAATAGCTTACCATGTGGGACTTAATGCTGAATTCAACCGCCCGGTGGCGGGATTACAGCTGAGACTGGAAGATATGTCATTTTTTTCTAAGATTTTGAGTTAAAGGTATAAAATAGTGCCAGAAATACCAGTCTGAGTCCCATTTACAGTGCCCCAATCCCGAAGGCCGGGCCTGTAACGAGCCAAAAACCTAAGTAAATGAGAGACAGTGTTAAAACTGTCTAGATGTTTTATTGTAGGACGGAAGTGCAGCAGTGCTCACTTCGAGGTCTGAGGGTCCCAAAGGGCCCTTCACGTATGACTGACCAACCCAGTGGTTGGGCATCTCATAAAAATTTTTACAACCTGAATATGAGATTAATGACAACTAAATAAGTCCTTAATAGAAACTAGAAATAGGACGCCCTGTTGCTTGTAGCTGCGACATATGAATAGAAACAGGATAGCATAGAAGAACACACATTATCATGTGTAATGTCCACCCTATCAACCTTTTGTTAAGAAGATAGAAGCAAATTCCTGTTTTTGTATTTTTGGCAAAAATTCGAAAATTCAAAATGGCCGCCATTTTTGGGAAAAGGAAAATTTTTTGAAAATTGCCAAGAGTACATTTCTTAGATACCCTATGGGTCGAAAATTTCAACGAAATAACTCTATTTTGCACGGTTAAGGCCAGTTTGTGTTTTTCCATTTTTGGCAAAAATTCGAAAATTCAAAATGGCCGCCATATGTGGGGAGGGGAAAATTTTTGGAAAATTGCAAAGAGTACATTTCTTAGATACCCCTTGGGTCGAAAATTTCGCCGAAATCGCTCTATCTCGCACGGTTAAGGAGATAGAAGCAAATTTGTGTTTTGCCATTGTTGGCAAAAATTCAAAATGGCCGCCATTTTTGGGGAGGGGAAAATTTTTGGAAAATTGCAAAGATTACATTCCTTAGATACCCTGTGGGTTGAAAATTTCGACGAAATCGCTCTATCTCGCATGGTTAAGGAGATAGAAGCAAATTTGTGTTTTGCCATTTTTGACAAAAATTTGAAAATTCAAAATGGCCGCCATTTTAGGGGAGGGGAAATTTTTTTTAAAATTGCCAAGAATACAATGCTCAAACACCTGTGGGTCGAAAATTTTGACGAAATCGCTCTATCTCGCACGGTTAAGGAGATAGAAGCAAATTTGTGTTTTGCCATTTTTGGCAAAAATTCGAAAATTCAAAATGGCCGCCATTTTTGGGGAGGGGAAAATTTTTTGAAAATTGTAAAGAGTACACTCCTTAGATACCCTGTGGGTTGAAAATTTCCACGAAATCGCTCTATCTCGCACGGTTAAGGAGATAGAAGCAAATTTGTGTTTTGCCATTTTTGGCAAAAATTCAAAATGGCCGCCATTTTTGGGGAGGGGAAAATTTTTGGAAAATTGCAGAGAGTACACTCCTTAGATACCCTGTGGGTTGAAAATTTCGACGAAATCGCTCTATCTCACACAGTTAAGGAGATAGAAGCAAATTTGTGTTTTGCCATTTTTGGCAAAAATTCTAAAATTCAAAATGGCCGCCATCTTTGGGGAGGGGAAAATTTTTTTTAAATTGGCAAGAGTAGAATTCTCAGATATCCTGTGGGTCGAAAATTTTGCCGAAATCGCTCTATCTCGCACGGTTAAGGAGATGGAAGCAAATTAGTGTTTTGCCATTTTTGGCAAAAATTCGAAAATTCAAAATGGCCGCCATTTTAGGGGAGGGGAAATTTTTTTTAAATTGCCAAGAATACAATGCTCAAACACCTGTGGGTCAAAAATTTCGATGAAATCGCTCTATCTCGCACGGTTAAGGAGATAGAAGCAAATTTGTGTTTTGCCATTTTTGGCAAAAATTCGAAAATTCAAAATGGCCGCCATTTTTGGGGAGGGGAAAATTTTTTGAAAATTGCAAAGAGTACACTCCTTAGATACCCTGTGGGTCGAAAATTTCGACGAAATCGCTCTATCTCACACAGTTAAGGAGATAGAAGCAAATTTGTGTTTTGCCTTTTTTGGCAAAAATTCTAAAATTCAAAATGGCCGCCATTTTTGGGGAGGGGAAAATTTTTTGAAAATTGTAAAGAGTACACTCCTTAGATACCCTTTGGGTTGAAAATTTCCACGAAATCGCTCTATCTCGCACGGTTAAGGAGATAGAAGCAAATTTGTGTTTTGCCATTTTTGGCAAAAATTCAAAATGGCCGCCATTTTTGGGGAGGGGAAAATTTTTGGAAAATTGCAGAGAGTACACTCCTTAGATACCCTGTGGGTTGAAAATTTCGACGAAATCGCTCTATCTCACACAGTTAAGGAGATAGAAGCAAATTTGTGTTTTGCCATTTTTGGCAAAAATTCTAAAATTCAAAATGGCCGCCATCTTTGGGGAGGGGAAAATTTTTTTAAAATTGGCAAGAGTAGAATTCTCAGATACCCTGTGGGTCGAAAATTTTGCCGAAATCGCTCTATCTCGCACGGTTAAGGAGATAGAAGCAAATTTGTGTTTTGCCATTTTTGGCAAAAATTCGAAAATTCAAAATGGCCGCCATTTTAGGGGAGGGGAAATTTTTTTTAAATTGCCAAGAATACAATGCTCAAACACCTGTGGGTCGAAAATTTCGACGAAATCGCTCTATCTCGCACGGTTAAGGAGATAGAAGCAAATTAGTGTTTTGCCATTTTTGGCAAAAATTCGAAAATTCAAAATGGCCGCCATTTTAGGGGAGGGGAAATTTTTTTTAAATTGCCAAGAATACAATGCTCAAACACCTGTGGGTCGAAAATTTAGACGAAATCGCTCTATCTCGCACGGTTAAGGAGATAGAAGCAAATTTGTGTTTTGCCATTTTTGGCAAAAATTCTAAAATTCAAAGTAGCCGCCATTTTTGGGGAGGGGAAAATTTTTTGAAAAGTTGCAAAGATTGCATTCCTTAGATACCCTGTGGGTCGAAAATTTCGACGAAATCGCTCTATCTCGCACGGTTAAGGAGATAGAAGCAAATTTGTGTTTTGCCATTTTTGGCAAAAATTCGAAAATTCAAAATGGCCGCCATTTTTGGGGAGGGGAAAATTTTTGGAAAATTGCAAAGAGTACACTCCTTAGATACCCTGTGGGTCGAAAAATTTCGACGAAATCGCTCTATCTCGCACGGTTAAGGAGATAGAAGCAAATTTGTGTTTTGCCATTTTTGGCAAAAATTCTAAAATTCAAAATGGCTGCCATTTTTGGGGAGGGGAAAATTTTTTGAAAATTGTAAAGATTACATTCCTTAGATACCCTGTGGGTCGAAAATTTCGATGAAATCGCTCTATCTCGCACGGTTATGGAGATAGAAGCAAATTTGTGTTTTGCCATTTTTGGCAAAAATTCAAAATGGCCGCCATTTTTGGGGAGGGGAAAATTTTTGGAAAATTGCAAAGAGTACACTCCTTAGATACTCTGTGGGTTGAAAATTTCGACGAAATCGCTCTATCTCACACAGTTAAGGAGATAGAAGCAAATTTGTGTTTTGCCATTTTTGGCAAAAATTCAAAAATTCAAAATGGCCGCCATTTTTGGGGAGGGGAAAATTTTTTAAAAATTGCAAAGATTGCATTCTCTCGCACGGTTAAGGAGATAGAAGCAAATTTGTGTTTTGCCATTTTTGGCAAAAATTCGAAAATTCAAAATGGCCGCCATTTTTGGGGAGGGGAAAATTTTTTGAAAATTGCAAAGAGTACATTCCTTAGATACCCTGTGAGTCAAAAATTCTGTCGAAATCGCTCTATCTCTAATGTTTTCTGAGATATTAGCAAATTGCTCAAAAGTAGTACTGAAAATACACAATGAAGTACCTAAATGGCTATTACTCATGTACTGACAAAGCTATCAGTCCCAAATGCAATACCAAGCGAGCTATGGACATAACAATCTTGTATTCAAAATTGTAGTAAAATATCTTTAATTATTTTGGCTTAAATGCACGGAAACCAATGGGTGCTGAAAATAGCTGTACTTAAGTATTACTCAGTAAGCAAAAGAGGTACAACAGCCAAAAGCAATCCCAAGCAAGCTACTGACCCAATAAGCCTGCATACCAAATTTTGTGACAATAGCTCTAATACTTTTCCTTTAAATGAGCGGAAACCATGCGTGACGCCGGACATCGGACGCCGGACATCGGACGCCGGACGGCGCAAAAATAATATATCCACCCCCCAGGGGGGTGGACATAATTACTTGAAAATTAAAGGATAAAATGACCTTACCCGTAACATCTTGAAGGTAAAGGAATACCTAGATCCTGGGAAAGACTCCAGAAGACTTGGTTGTAGCGGATGTGCCCCCCCCCCCCCCCCTTTTTTCTTTCCGAGGACAACTGGTCTGAGGGGAAGGATCTAGGACTTGTTGTGCAGCCACTACAGGTCCCAGGTACAAATTGTTGTCGGTGTCCGACCAAGTAAGGTCTTTTAGGTAAAAATTTGTAAATGTGTTGTGAGCTTTCCAGTGACAGGCTTGCATGATTTGGTCCACCGATACCCCACCGTAAAAGGCCTTAGAGGCCGCGAAGGCCCGGATGTCATGCGCTTTGACTTGGACCAAGTCCAAGGCTTGTTGATCTGCTTGTTTGTAACAAAGTAAGATGGTTTGTTTCAACCATGAAGAGAGTGTAGCGGGTCTGATGTCTGAGGTATGTCCTTTCTTAAAGGAGATGAAAAGGAGAGAACGAGACCCTCTCAGGTCTTTAGTTCGGTCCAAATAAAACCTCAGGGCCCGCACGGGACACAGGGTCCTGTCTTCTTTAAACTGTCTATCTACAATGGTAGTCAGAGCAGGGATAGTCACCGGAGACACACTTTGAGAACCTTCTCTTGCTAGTTGGTTTTTGGCTATGAAATCAGAAGAAGGGAACAAGGCAACCTTTTCCCATTGGCCTAGATTAGATACTTTGTTTGCGACCCAGGCATGGATTTCGCTGCGGTGCTTGCCGGAGGCCAAGGCTAGCAAGAAAGCAGTTTTTAAAGTAAGATGTTTGAGGTCTGTGTCTTTCATGGGCTCAAATGGTGCTTTGGTGAGCTCGTTAAGGACAACAGAAAGGTTCCACTTGGGTAAATTTCTGGAACTTTTAGGACGATCCCTGTGAAAACTGGAGAGTAACCTATGAAGGTCTGCATTGTGTGCAATATGTTGGGCCGTTGGGCCCAAAGTGTCAACGATTGCAGTCCTGTAACCATCAATGGTCGAGGGGCGCCTGTTTAAGTCTTGGTACAGATACATGAAGAAATCTGAGATTTGTTTCACAGATGGAGTGGAGAAATCCACCGAAATTTCTCTGCACCATTTTTCAAATAGGGCCCACTTTGACTTGTAGATGGTCCTTGTTGATGACCGCTGAGGGGCAGCAATTCTCTCTGCCACCTCCACAGAGAAGCCTTGTTCTTGGAGTTGTCCGCTCCTAGACACCAGGCGTGGAGGTTCAGGTGCTGGGGGTTGTTGTGGAACACCAGCTTGTGGGACTGTTTGAGTAGGGTTGTTGACACTGGGAGTTGCAGTGGGATCTCTGTTGAGAGCTGCACTAGGTCCCAAAACCAGGGCATCCCTGGCCAGCCTGGGGCATTGCCTGATCTTTTGGATCACCTTGTGAAGGAGAGCCGTAGGAGGGTACGCATAGGCCGTGAGGTTGGTCCAGTTTATGTTCAGAGCATCTATGTCCCAGGCCCTTGGGTCTGGGATAGGAGACACGTATAGAGGGAGTTTGTGGTTCAGGTGAGTGGCAAATAAGTCTACATGAGGTGTGAACCACTTCTGGCAGATCTGTTTGAAGACCTGTGGGTGCAGAGACCATTCTGTTGACTGCACTTGGTTGGACCTGGATAGCAGGTCGGCCATCACATTCAGGCACCCTGGAATGTGCCTGGCTTTCAATGTTATGTGGTAGTGATGGCACCAGGTCATGATCTTCCACAGGACAGCACACATCTCTGCCGAGTGTGTTCCTCCTTGTTTGTTGATGTAGGCTACCACTGTTGAGTTGTCCGTCGCAACCAACACTGTTTGATTCTGGCACTGCTCCTTGAAGTCTCGAAGGGCCAGGGAGACCGCCTTCAATTCTAGGACATTTATGTGTAGCCTTTTTTCCCGATCTGACCACAGACCCTTTGTAGAATTTTGGTCTAAGTGAGCGCCCCAACCTTCGTTTGAGGCGTCGGTAAAGAGTTGGATACTGTGGTCTTTGGGATGAAGGTCTGCACCTTTCATCACATTGGAGGGATTTTGCCACCAATCTAGGTGGGCTGCAATGGCTTCTGTCCAGGGAAGGAGGTTGTCCAGCGACTGAGGATATCTCCAGTGCTCCTTGAGGTGAAACTGAAAGGGCCTCATGTGAAGGCGTCCCTCTGGGACCATTTTCTCCGTTGAGGCTAGCAACCCAATTAGAGACATCAAACATCTTGCAGTCAAAACACGTTTTGACTTGAGTCGTAGGATCAAATCCTGAAGTTTGAGCCATCTCTCTTGAGTGGGTTTTACAAGGGCTGAATCTAGGTGGTATTCGTAGCCCACGAACGAAAACACCTGAGTAGGTTTCAGTTCTGATTTTTCCTGATTTATTATCCACCCCAAGGACTGAGTCAGTTCTACTACTGCCTGAGTGTTCACTTGGGCTTCCTCCTGAGACTGGGACCTGATCAGCCAGTCAACCAGGTATTGGTGAATTCTGAGTCCTCTTGAGAGGGGCATTAGTTTCACTTCCTTTACGATCATTGTAAAGACCTGGGGGGCTGTGGCTAGTCCGAACGGGAGGGAGGTGAACTGGAACACCTGAGCCTTGTAGCAAAACCTTAGGTATTTCCTTGAGCTTGGGTGGATGGGGATGTGCAGGTATGCGTCCGACAGGTCTATCGACGATACCCACTCCCCTGGAATCAGGGAGGTCCTGATGGACTCTGGAGTTTCCATTTTGAACTTTTCTACGTGTAGAAAAGTATTGAGCCTGCTTAAGTCTATGACTGGCCTCCACCTTTGGTGAGGCTTGGGTACTAGGAACAGGCGACTGTAAAACCCGAGAGATTTTACATTGTCTACCCTTTCGATAGCGTTCTTTGACAGGAGAGACTGGAAGCAAGTAGCCAAGGCTTGGTCTTTTTGTTGGGCCTTGTACTCTGACAGAATCAGAGGAAATCTGATCAAGTTTGGCTTTGAACGGAATGGCAGAACGTAGCCATTGGTGATAATGTTTAACACGTTTTGAGAACATTTGTTTGTGAGCCAGTCTCTCCTGAAAGAACGGAGGCGACCTCCTACTGGTGGACTGAGTGAGGCTTTGGAGGAGTCATTGGGGAGGGGGGTTTCCACACCCCCTTCCTCTATTGTGGGGTCGAAAACGACCTCTGGAGCCTCTGAAGTTGGATTTTCCTCTTCCCGAGGGAAAGGACTGGTTACTGCTTTGAGAGGTATTGCCCCCATAGGGGCGTTTCCTGTAGGAGCCTCTTTTCTTGTGGGGACCACGAAAGGGCTTATTCTGGTAGGGTGCAAAACCCTGAGAATCTTTTGAGGTGCCTTTTTTGAGAAGGAAGTCCTCACCTTCCTTCACTAATTGAGACTCGAACAAGGAAGGGCCCCAAAAGGACGAGTTCCTGAGTTCTTGACGTCTCGTTTCTCCTAATTGTGGATGTAATAGAGTCATCTCGGCTTCGCGCCTGAGCAAGCCGGTATTAGCCATAGAGTATAATTCCCTCTGCAAAATATGGGCTAGAGATTTGCTGAGACAAGTGAGGGCCCTGTGTTGAACAAGTACTGTCTTGTTCCAAAAATCTAAGTAGTCAGCTACTTCCTCATATCCGCGCTTTGCCGCTTTCTCAGGATTGGCACCTTTCTGAATCTGAGATTTTATCTTCTTGACCGTAGACTTGATGCTATGTTGGCATTTTTCCAATGAAGCATTGCAAGAAGAGGAGGTTTTGGCAAATGCAGCGGTGAAGTTGAGGGTAGAGATATTTTGTCTAGCCTGAAGTTCCAGCTCCTTGAGAACTGGCAGGGGAACTCTGGCTACTGGGGACCCAGAAGGTCTAGGAGTAATACAGATCTTAGCAAAGTCCGTATTCAACTCCTGAATTTTGTCCTGAAAAGTTGGCTGTCCCACCTTGTACCACTTTGAGGTTGAGGGAGGAGGCTTGACATATTTTCCCTCAGATAAATTGCAGCCTTAAAGTCATGTTGGAATTTATCAAAGGCGTCCTTGATAACTGAGCTAAGTGGAAAGATAGAGGAAGGACCTCTAGGTCTGAGCTCTTGACGGCCTTTTTCATCATCCAGACCCAACACTGAAGTGGACGACCTGGGCATAGATTCCCTGGGGTCAGGGAGAGACAGAATACGCCTGAAGGTGTCTACTTCTTCAGAGTATTGTGAGGGCATGTCAGACAAAGCTACTTCCCTATAATAAGGGGGGTCTGGATCATGTTGTGGGAGGTCTTGATCAGAAGCTACTCCTGAGGGCTGAGCCCTAGAGGGCTTAGAAGACCTGTGTCTGGCTACAGGGGAGTGATCCTCCTCTGAGGAAAATGACACGTATCTAGATCTTGATTTATGTTTGCTCTTGTCAGAGTGTTTTTTGGATCTAGAAGAAGGGATCCGAGGTTCATCGGAATCCTCATTTAGTTGGTCCGAGGCAGAGCTCGGGTCAACTGGCTGCTTATGGCTTTGCTTTTTGTGAGAGTACGAGACCTCTTCGGGATGACCTTCAGAGGGGGCAACATACTGTTCCGAGGAAACTTGAGTAGATACTAGACGAGGAGGGAGTGCTGGACCGTAGTCCACATCCATAGCCTCGCTTGGGATGTTAGTACCAGATCTCGGAGGGGGTAAATCCAGAGGGGCAGCAGTATTACTGGACGAGCCAGGTTTGGAAGCAAGAAGCGAGGACTCTACCTCGACTTTCTGTTTTGCAGCCAACTCCTCTCGGAGTGACTGAAAAGCTTCCAACATGGATGCCTGGAAGGTACCCATTTGCTGCTGTAAATATATATTTAAGGAATCACCCAGTGATGTTTTTCTGGATTTTATTTTGCAAAGCCGTGCCAGGGGTGGGTGGAATAGTCTTGGCTGGTGTTTTCAAGGACAGGGAACTGAAGGCAAGAGGTTGTGGACGGGGGGGTGAGGTAAAAAGGCTATCAGCAGCACACTCGAGGTCTGCATTGGATCCAGTGAAGGAATCCCCGTCGCCTTCACCCAAAAGATCTAGTTCATCTTTGGAACTAGTTGCCGCTTTTTGCTTTTTCAAATACCGCTTCCTGTTTTGAATTTTCTGTAACTGGTCATCTGTGAAAGACGTGCAAATTTCACAAGGGGTTTCAAAGGTGACACAGGGGTCATCTCCCTTGCCAGCCTCCCTACAGGTAGGGCAGAAATTATGTGTATCAAAACTGAAGCAAAAATGGCGGCATTTCTGAGCTCTCGGTTTGTCTTTATTTGCTTGATGGAGAGACATTTTATACGCAATAAAAAGACGTACAATAGAATTGCCTGAACCGAGGAAAGCTAAAAACACGCGAAAGTCAAGAAATACTTAAGGTGGGAAAATCAGAATTTTACAGAATGATCTATAGCATATAAATAAAGAAATATGCAAATATTAGCCTCCAACAATAAGTAAGAACTGAGAAATAAATAGAAATGTCTGTATATTTACAAACTGCTACCAGTCATCGTGGCCAACGAGAAAGTAGGACGATTGGTCAGAAGTTATCACGTGACGACAACTACCAGTATATCCGGTGGCTAACAAGAACGATCTTTTTTTCTAAGACGTTGGCCCCGGGTGTGGCAACCCGAGAACAGCATTAAGTCCCACATGGTAAGCTATTGTAGCATAATAAAATTACTCTGTATGTCAAGATTATTTATATAATGTTCATTATTCCAAATAAACAACATTGCATTACCAAGAATCATTTTGCATCATAACATTAAAAGCTTTAATGACAAAGTAATTGTACTGTGTGACTTTTAAAGCCGAAAGTTAAAAGGTGAAAGCGCATTTAAAACCAGTCATTCCCCAGTCAAATGTGATGCTTAAGTAAACATCTTATCATATACATGGCAAGTGCTAGATAATAAATATACATATCAAAGCTGTAACACTGCTTTGAATATACAGATTTAAGCCCATTGTACACTAGAGCGGCGCGGCACGATGCGGCGCGGCTAAATAAAATAGAAACTAGAGGATCGATCGCAAAAAAAAGATAATGTTTTTGCATGGCAAAAACAAAGCGTCCCGAAAAGGATATAAAGGTGAGTGCTAAAGTATTAAGACAATGATGAAAATAACAAAATTTTCTCGCAAAAAATGGCAGCCATTTTGAATTTTCGAATTTTTCGCAAAATTGCAAAACATAAAAATGCTTATATCTCGAAAACCGTGCTAGATAGAGCGATTTCGACAAAATTTTTGACCCACAGGGTATCTCTGCAGAGTAGCCATGGCAATTTTCAAAAAAAAATTTTCTCGCAAAAAATGGCAGCCATTTTGAATTTTTCACAAAATTGCAAAACATAAAAATGCTTATATCTCAAAAACCGTGCTAGATAGAGCGATTTCGACAAAATTTTTGACCCGTAGATAATTACTCACCTACTCAAAATGAGTAAATGCGAATTATCTCTTAAAAGTATTGCAGATAGCCAATTTTTCTCAAATAACTCATTCACCTACTTTTGGGAGAGCTTTCACTCCGTGAAGTTTCAGACCCATAGCTAATTATTCACCTACTCAATATGAGTAAATGCTAATTATCTGTAAAAGTATTGCGGATAGCCAATTTTTATCAAATAACTCATTCATCTACTTGTGGGAGAGCTTTCACATGGTGAAGTTTCAGACCCATAGCTAATTACTCAGCTACTCAAAATGAGTAAATGCGAATTATCTCTAAAAGTATTGTGGATACCCAATTTTTGTATCCACCGGAAGCATCCGGATACTTTGGTTTAGCGTTCGCTACGCCGCCGCCGCCGCGCGTAGAGAGATTTTCGGCGTTAACACTCTAAGAGGAAAACAACAGCAGCTAGGTTCACCAAATTTGCAGGATATCTTCATTGGAGGGTAAGCTTATCTGGGAAGGAAAATAGCCTCATTCTGAAAAACAAGATGGCCGCCACGGGCATTTCTTTGAAAATAATCTACATTTTTCTACTGGCTGTTGCTCATAAGTAGAAGGTTGAATCTTTCAATAGGTGATATGTATGACACATATACATGTCCTCTACAACCTTGCACACATTTGACCTTGAAGCTCCTAACTCAAGGTCATCCACGGAGTGCCGAAGTAACCCACATAGAGGACTTTAAAAGTGCCTGTATCTCCCTTATTATTGGTCCTAGATTTGCAATGTGAAGCCAACCTAAAATCATGTGCTGCGAATCTTCTGATGTGGTCAGATTTGACCTTGGGCCCCTCCTTCAAGGTCAAACAAGGATAGCCAAACTTAAAAGTGCTTATAACTTGCTTATTATAGGACTTAGAGGACCCATCGAAAAAAGACATTTTTGGTCATGTGACCTCTCTGATTGGTTGAAATGTCACTGCAGCATATTCAAAAAAATTCCCCAAGGCTACTGCCTAAACCTGCCAAATTTGAAAAGAACGGTTACAGAGTTATAAGGAAAACAAAATGCGGAGCCTGAAGGTCTCCCATACACAAACAAGCGTCCCTTGTGGGACGCTTAATTATGTTGCAGCCTGGATCCAGATGATCCAGACAGTGATCCAGATCACTCAAAAAATGTAATCACTTGTTCCTTGTACCATTTAGGTCATTTGCTGAAAATGTCATCACAATCCATCCATAACTTTTTGAGGTATCTGTCTTTAAAAATTACATTTCATGGATCCAGAAGATCCATATAGTGATCCGGATCACTTCCAAAATTCAACCATTTCATCCTTTTACCTTTTCAGACATATCCTGAAAATTTCATCAAAATCCATCCATAAGTTTTTGAGCTATATTGTACACAAACACATCTGGCAGCATGGATCCGGATGATCCAGACAGTGATCCAGATCACTCCCAAAATCTAATCACTTGTTCCTCGTCCCATTAAGGACATTTCCTGAAAATTTCATCAAAATGCACCCATAAGTTTCTGAGTTATCTGTCTTTAAAAATTAAATTTCATGGATCCAGAAGATCCAAACAGTGATCCGGATCACTCCCAAAATTTAATCATATCTTCCTTTTACCATTTTGGACATATCCTGAAAATTTTATCAAAATCCATCTATCAGTTTTTGAGTTATGTTGTTCACAAACAAACAAATAGAGGGCTAAAAATGACCCTCGGTCAGGTACTTTGGCGGTCAGTGGATGACCTTAAATGAAGATCTGTAACTGGTAAGCCTGGATGCTGGTACTCCATCATGTAGTCAACCTCCAAAGCCATTTTCAATAGTTTCCATGCAATGTAGTCAGCATTAAGTGTGAAAATATCTCCAAATTTGCCAAAAATGACCCTTGGTCAGGTACTTTGGCGGTCAGTGGATGACCTTAAATGAAGATCTGTAACCAGTAAGCCTGGATGGTAGAAGTCCATCATGTACTCAACCTCCAAAGCCATTTTAAATAGTTTCCATGCAATATAGTCAGCATTAAGTGTGAAAATATCTCCAAAAAGGCCAAAAATGACCCTCGGTCAGGTACTTTGGCGGTCAGTAGATGACCTTCAATGAAGAGCTTCAAGGTCAAATTTCTATATGCTTACAGAGGACATATATATGTATTATATATACCAGCCATAGGATGATCTGACTTTCTGTATAGGAGAACTGGGCTAAAAAGTGAAAAAATGGCCAAAATCTGACCTTTAAGAGGCCATCAGTGACCTTGAGATTGAAGGTCAAGGTCACAAAACAATAGCGTTTGTGGCATTGCCCATATATACCCATATACCAAATTTGAAAGTTGTAACTAACATATTTTTTTAGTTATCGCGTCCAAAAGGAAATCTCTGCGGCGGCGGCGTGACCGTACTGAATCCTAAATATCCCCGACTTTCGTCCGGGGATACAAATATGGTAGTATATCACAGAACTCTACACAAATATATTAATTGGAAAACAAAATGCAAGCACAAAGGCTCATTGTGAAGGGATTAACTACTGAGAGAAAGATGACAATATGGTCTGTGTTGATATAGACACATAAAAGGGTTTAATTTAATGAAGATTGCAATTAACAGTAATTCTACAAGGGACACACTGGCCAAGGGTCTTGTTTTTGGATGGATTAAGTACTTCAATGGAGAAAGGAATGTCAAGTTAGGTGTGTGGCAATATATGTAGACAAAACACAGCCAGAAGTTAATTGAAAGGGGGTGTAATCACCAGTAATATAAAAGGACAGTGGTCAAAGGCAAGGCTCTTCATTGTGGAGTGATTAAATTGCATGTAAGGGTATGATAGGTGTGGAAATGTACTGTGGGGTATTAGATGTTTAATTATATTTGATTAGTTCAACTATTCTAGCCACTTTCGCTGTAGTTTTAAAAAAATTTTGGTTCAATTTACTGAAAACCGCTGGGAAAAATCGCCCAAATGTGCAAAGTAAAGAAAATTCGCCTGCTTGGCATGTAGTAAAAATCGTACCGCGCCGCGTAAATGTACAACAACTTTTAGGGAGGATTTCACTATCAGACAGATGAAATGCAATACCTCAGCAGTCAGTTCGGTTTGTTTCTTCCTCTAGATAACACCTAGAAATATGCCAAGAGTGAAATTAAATGAGATTTTCCTCCTGCAACAAAAACATTCCCATTTACCAGCAGATGTCTCATTACGGCCTTACGTAATCCCTTGTTACCCTGCCCAGGATTTGAACCCATGTCCAGGGCTGATTGATTATGCAATACTTGCACTTGCAGTATATATTATTGTATTCTGAATTATTGTATTCTGAATTATTGTATTATTTTATTGCCAAAATCAAATGTAACTAGAAATAGGACGCCCTGTTGATAGTAGCTGCGACATATGAATAGAAACAGGATAGCATAGAAGGACACACATTATCATGTGTAATGTCCACCCCATGAACCTTTTGCCAAAATTGTACAGTAGTCTTACAAGACCCTGTTTCATTTGTAAAATATATCAATGATGCTTAAATATTTATAAGTGTACATGTAAATTATTTCAGCTTCATGCCTTTTTGCATTGGTTGGGTCGAATATTTTGACGAAGTCACTCTATCTTGCACGGTTAAGAAGATAGAAGCAACTTTCTGTTTTTCTATTTTTGGGAAAAATACGAAAATTCAAAATGGCCGCCATTTTTTGGAAGAGGAATTTTTTTTTGAAAATTGCCAAGAGTACATTTCTTAGATACCCTATGGGTTGAAAATTTCAACGAAATAACTCTATTTTGCACGGTTAAGGAGATAGAAGCAAATTTGTGTTTTTTCCATTTTGAGCAAAAATTCGAAAATTCAAAATGACCGCCATATGTGGGGAGGGGAAATTTTTTTTGAAAATTGCAAAGAGTACATTGCTCAGATACCCTGTGGATCAAAAATTTCGACAAAATTGCTCTATCTTACACGGTTAAGGAGATAGAAGCAAATTTGTGTTTTGCCATTTTGGGGAAAAATTCGAAAATTCAAAATGGCCGCCATTTTTGGGGAGGGGAAAATTTTTTGAAAATTGCTAAGAGTACATTTCTTAGATACCCTTTGGGTCGAAAATTTCGACGAAATTGCTCTATCTCGCACGGTTAAGGAGATAAAAGCAATTTTGTGTTTTGCCATTTTTGGGAAAAGTTTGAAAATTCAAAATGGCCGCCATTTTTGGGGAGGGGGAAACTTTTTTGAAATTGCCAAGAGTACATTGCTCAGATACCCTGTGGGTCGAAAATTTCGACGAAATCGCTCTATCTCGCACGGTTAAGGAGATAGAAGCAAATTTGTGTTTTGCCATTTTTGGCAAAAATTTGAAAATTCAAAATGGCCGCCATTTTTGAGAAGGGGAAAATTTTTTGAAAATTGCAAAGAGTACATTCCGTAGATACCCTGTGGGTCGAAAATTTCGACGAAATCGCTCTATCTCGCACGGTTTAGGAGATATGAGCACATTCGCCTTTTTCAGTACTCAAAATAGCCAATTACTCATTTATTTAATTAATTACTCACTGATCTATGAAGCAATTCCCCCCAAAAGCAATCCCATACAAGCTATTAACCCAATGAACCTCCATACCAAATTTCAGAAAGATAGGCTTAATAGCATTCCTTAAAATGTCTGGAAACCAAAGAGATACTCAAAAGTAGCAAAGTAGCTATTACTCAGTTAGCTATAGAGCTATCATCACCAAAAGCAATCCCATACAAGCTATTAACCCAATAAACCTGCATGCCAAATTTGGTAAAGATAGGATAAGAACTGTTGCCTAAAACGTTTCCATGGAAACCAAGTGGGACGCCGGACGGTGGAAAAAGCAAAAATAATATGTCCACCCCCCCATAATTATTGTGTCCAACAAGCGAGATACCTAAAATTTATTATCTAGCTTGAGCTGTTTTTGGCTTACTTTAGACCTTGTACAAGGTCCTTCCTTAGTGCATTATGACTCTCTGAGAGCATTTCCCTCCAGAAGAAAGTTTTTCATTTCCAGTGAGAGTGTAAAATCTGCACTCATCCATTGTCTCGAATAAAAAAAACCCAAAGGAAAGACTTGTGAGCAAGTCTAGACTTACTTATATTGGGGGATATACAGAGTGGGATATATTTTTTTTGTACACAGCGGCACTTCTTCAACATGGATAATTAGTTAACAAATATCCATTTTTCATTGAATTTCTTAGACTATGTTTCCTACAAATATGTTGCATACACCATTAGAAAGGGGTTTACTGTACTCTCACTTACTTTGACAGTATTAAAATCAATGCACAAATCGCTCAGAAATCCCAAGTAAAAACATTCAGGTTTTTGTATTTCCTGGTGTTCCTTTTTGTATTTCCTGGTGCTCCTTTTTGTATTTTCCTGGTACTCCTTTATATAAAAGAGCCTTTTTCACATTCTTTCTTTACATGTGGATTTATTTAACTTATTATGCATACAATAGGGTGAATAAAAATAGCATCAGAGATGCCCATACCCCACAGCCTATGGGAATTAGCTTTCAACACCATGAGATATAGAAGTAGTGAAACAGTACAAAGATCGGGATACTTTCAGAGCAGTGTTAGTTCTATAAAGTTCCAAATAATATTTAAGTAGGGAAAATAACATCTAAGAGAAAGAAAATGTATGTAAAGATAAATTATCAAAACAAGACAATTTAATAGCAAGATGACAACATTAATCAGCAAACTAAAAATTGTGAAGCTGTAAAATTTATTAATTATATCCCCGGACAAAAGTCAGGGATACTTAGAATTCAGTATGGTCACGCTGCTGCCGCTGCAGAGATTTCATTTCGGACACGATAACTTAAGAAATATTTTAGTTAGACCATTCAAATTTGGTATGTGGGTATATATGGGCAATGCCACAAACGCTATTGTTTTGTGACCTTGACCTTCAATTTCAAGGTCACTGGTGGCCTCTTAAATGTCATATTTTGGTCATTTTTTCACATTTTGGCCCAGTTCTCATATACAGAAAGTTAGATCATCTTATGGCTGGTATATATAATACATATATATATCCTCTGTAAGCATGCAGAAATTAGACCTTGAAGCTCTTCACTGAAGGTCATCCACAGACTGCCAAAGTACCTCACTGAGGCCATTTTTCACCTTTTTGGAGATATTTTCACACTTAATGCTGACTATACTGCATGGAAACTATTTAAAATGGCTTTGGAGGTTGAGTACATGATGGAGTACCAGCATCCAGTTTGTTGACCTTGGCTATAGTTTTCAAGGTCACCTTAGGCCTGCTAAAATGACTCAAAATGGTACCTTAAACTGTGAGGCCATATACCTCCTTTATTATTGGCTGTTACAACAAAAAAAATATTACAGCTAGCCTTCTCAAATTTGCAGGATATATTCATAACCATAAAATCTTGCCTGGGAATATTTTTGGCCTCATTTTCAAAAACAAGATGGCCACCAGGGACATTTATTCGACTTAAAGCAAGGACTTTTGTTGGCCTTCTAGAGCAAAGGGTATTATAGGTAGAGATCTCAAATTCGCAGAATTTGTTCTGCATTACAAAATCTTGACTGGAAATATTTTTGGCCTCATTTAGAAAAACAAGATGGCCGCCATGGGCGTTTTTTGTCAGCCATGAAAAGTGCTTTTATCTCCCTTATTATTGGTCCTAGAGGTTTGGGATGGTAAACCAACCTATAGGAAATCATGGGCTAGGAATCTTTTGGTGTGGTCAAATTTGACCTTGGGCCCCTCCTTCAAGGTCAAACAAGGATAGCCACTTTTAAGTTTGGCTATCACATTTGATATCACATTTGGGCCCAAGGTCAAATACGTCCACACCAGAAGATTCCCAGCCCATGATTTCCTATATGTTGGTTTACCATCCCAAACCTCTAGGACCAATAACAAGCGAGTTATAAGCACTTTTAAGTTTGGCTATCCTTGTTTGACCTTGAATGAGGGGCCCAAGGTCAAATCCGACTACATCACAAGATTCGCAGTTCATGATTTCCTATAGGTTGGTTTGACATTGGAACCTCTAGGATCAATAAAAAGGGAGATATAGGCACTTTTAAAGTCCGCTATGTGGGTTACTTTGGCACTCCGTGGATGACCTTGAATTAAGAGCTTCAAGGTCAAATGTCTGCAAGGTTGTAGAGGACAGGTATATCTGTTCGACATATCACCTATGAAGAGATTCAACCTTCCAGCTATGAGAAACAGCCAGTAGAAAAATGTAGATAATTTTCAAAGAAATGCCCGTGGCGGTCATCTTGTTAAAGTTAAAGGTCACACCATGATGATGCACACCTACAACCCTAACCAATGTCCCTACCAAGTGTCAACCTTCTACACCTTAGGGAATCCAAGAAATTCCCCAGACAAGATTTTAAAACTCATGGTCACTATGACAAAGTCAAAGGTCAAATCAAGATCATACCATAATGTTGCACACCTACAACCCCTAAGCAATGTCCCTAACAAATTTTAACTTCCTACACTGTAAAGTTTCTGAGATATTACCTTACATTTGCCAAGATATAGCCCAGACATAATATCATAGGTAAAGGTCACTACAGTAAGGTCAAAGATCAAATCAAGGTCACACATGACGTCGCATACCTGCAATCCCCAACCAATGACCCTCTTAAGTATCAACTTCCTACACCTTACAGTTTCCAAGATACAGCCCAGACAAGATTTTAAAACTCATGGTCACTATGACAAGGTCAAATCAAGATCACACCATAATGTTTGCACACCTACAACCCCTTAGCAATGTCCCTACCAAGTATCAACTTCCTACAGTTCAAGGTTTCCGAGATATTATCTTACGGTTGCCGAGAAATAGCCCAGACATGATATTATAGGTCAAGGTCATTACAGCAAGCACACATACAATCCCCAATCAATGACCCTTTTAAGTATAAACTTCCTGCACCTTACAGTTTCCACGATAGAGCCAAGACAAGATTGATAGGTCCAAGTCACTACAGCAAGGTCAAAGGTTAAATCAAGGTTACACCATGACATTGCACACCTACACCCTAAACCAATGTCCCTACCAAGTATCAACTTGCTACATCTTATGGTTTCAGAGATATTACCCGGACAAGATTTTCAAACTCAAGGTCACTCTGGCAAGGTCAAAGGTCAAATCAAGATCACACCATGACATTGCACACCTACACCCCCTAACCAATGTCCCACCCAAGTATCAACTTCTAAACCTTACGGTTTCCGACATATATTCCGAACAAGAGTTAATAGGTCAAGGTCACTACAACAAGGTCACACCATGACGGTGCACACCTACAACGCCAAACCAATGTCCCTACCAAGTATAAACTTCCTACACCTTATGATTCTGAACATATAGCCCAGACAAGATTTTATAGGTCATGGTCACTACAGTAAGATCAAAGGCCAAATCAAGGTCACACCATGACAATGCACACCTACACCCCCAACGTCCCTACCAAGTATCAACTTGCTACATCTTATTGTTTCAGAGATATTGCCCGGAAAGGATTTTCAAACTCAAGGTCACTCTGGCAAGGTCATAGATCAAATCAAGATCACACCATGATGATGCACACCTACAACCCCTAACCAATGTCCCAACTAAGTATCAACTTCTTACATCTTACGGTTTCCGACATACAGTCCGAACAAGATTTTATAGGTCAAGGTCACTACAGCAAGGTTAAAGGCCAAAACAAGGTCACACCATGACAGTGCACACCTACAACCCCAAACCAATGTCCCTACCAAGTATCAACTTGCTACACCTTACGGTTTCCGAGAAATTGCCCAGACAGGATTTTCAAACTCAAGATCACTCTGGCAAGTCAAAGGTCAAATCAAGGTCACACCATGATGTTGCACACCTACAGCCCCAACTAATGTCCCTACCAAGTATAAACTGCTTACACCTTACGGCTTCCGACATATAGCCTGGGCAAAAAATTTTATAGGTCAAGGTCACCACAGTAAGGTCAAAGACCAAATCAAAGTCACACCATGACGTTGCGCACCTACACCCCTGAAATAGAGCCCGGCACACATTTCCCGCCGACTGCCCACCCGCCCATACATGACACCATTGGTTAAAACCAGTACCCCGAAAGCCCTTATTTCAACAGACATTATGAAAAATATGTCACTCGCGAAGTTTGACAATTTAATACTCATACCATGCACTCGTACAATAATGTCATCTTCACTGGTGATATATTTTTTCCCATACATAGCATACATAGCAAGTTTTCCTGTTTTGGGGGGGAGACTTAGGAGAGTAGCCATTTTGAGAAAATATACCCTTTTAAGTTGCTGTAATAACCAATAATTTTAGACAGTAAATTAAATGTTAGAAATACATAAAATGAGCAATTAAAGTAAAAAACATAAAATGCTTGCTATTTTTTATTTAACAACACAAACAATAACTGGTTAACAACACATGTGGTTGTCTAAGGTGTTGGGATATATGTTTGAACACAGGGTACTAGACAGGCCTTGTAATGTTTCAGTATATAATATAAAATACAATAAAATAACTATGCACTTTGCTTTTAACTTTTTACAAATTATTTTAACTTATTTTAACTTATTCTCAAGGTAAATGTATTGTTGTTATAGTGTTCTTGTTGTTATTATTATTAATAATTTATTATCCACTTGCTCAAATATAAAGTCACTTCACAACAAAGGAAAATGTAAAAATTTACACATGTCTTTGCGCAGAAAATATGTCCACATCATCCAATTTCTACATGTATTTGGCAATGTAACATTTAATCACAGTATTCCTGGTCAACAATATAATTCTGCCAAAGTTAATTTGTTTGGGTTTAACATCACGGTCAACACAATGTACAGGTTATATCAACACTGGTAGTTTCAAGGGGAAAGGAAACCAATACGCACTAGTTGGTCAAGATTCTACCCTGTAACCTGCCGGGCATCAGTAAAACCCCAGTCACACTACAGGTGGTATAATATGCAGTTATAGGCATTGGGTGAAATGCCCCTGTTCTTCAACTACCTTCAACTAGAGTAAGAAATCTAAAATTCGCCACATATCTGAAATTCGCCACATGTGAAAATACTAATAAAATAAATGAACTGTGGTGAGATTTGCTGAATGTATAGTAAATTAAGGCTTTTTGAACTGAAAAATACCAATTTTTAGACAAAATCATCATTTTCTTCATAAATTTAACTAAGGTTTTAGAGGTGGCGAATTTTAGATTCCTGGCGAATTTTAGATTTCTTACTCTACCATCTGAGGTTTGTATATGACCTGGAAACACAGTGGCGAAACGTCCATTGCATGTTCTACGGAAGTTTTAAAATGTTTAAAATTTCCACCTCTGAATTTGGTACCGTGAGCATGTGCAGATGAATGCGAGCATGCGGAGATAAATTTCTTGCTACGGTAACTGAAGGTGTAGTCCACAGTGTATATAAGGTTGTGACTTGGTCGTCTTTTCGTGTAACACGGCAACATAAGGCGAGTGGAGGTAAATGGTCATTTCAAAGATATGAGGTGTCCTTCGGCGCCAAACCACCACCAAGTAAAATCTCTGACCACGGGACGTAACACCTGTATTGTGACTGGGGCATAAGCAACTACCTACTTTTCCACAAAGGGTCAGTTTTGGAATTTCAATTAGTTTTACACATTTGCATTGATGTTTTTTACAGATTTATTCCAATTTCTGATTAATATCTTACACAATGACAACTGCTTTATTTTCAATTTATACAATTTTTAACTCCATTAGTGTCACCATAAAGATTCTCCTGGGAGCCATATGGCCTGGTTCTAAGTCATATCTGGTTCAAAAAGACGGATGGAACCATCTTGAAAAAATGTTCTGCACTACATGTATATTTTTTGGTATTTCATTTGATGTCATTTGGAACTCCGTGTTTATCTAAAATTTCCAGCAACCCAATATGAAGATAACTCAATAACTATAATTTTTATTTTTGTTAATTTGAACCAGGTGCCAGTCAACACCAAATCAAAAGCCCTGTAAACTCTAATTTAAGTGCATTATCCAGCAAGTAGCTTCCTTTGAAACAATTATGTGACACTCTATGCTGGCACAGGGTAACAAAGCAGTTTAATATAGTTATCACACTGATACAACCCACAGGATAAATAAGTGGTCGGGAGATCTAATACCAACATGCCAAAGTCTACAGGACACAGCCTAATATCAAACACTTCCATGAGTTTTCTTACATAAACATAAGTATTAGTCATGGTAAGGTACCATGCCTTCTTTCGTTAGTATGGATTCATTTGCTTTACGTTCTGGTTGCACATTTGTGACCATCCCAGAAATAGGAATATTTTTCTCCAGTGGACTGGAAGGGACATCTGTCTCTCCACGGACCTTCACTTTGAATGAACCATCTCGCCTGCTCTCATCTATATACTGGTACAGAAAACTCGGAAACAGTAGGGCAACAGTCAGGGTTAGACCACCGATACAGAATAAGATTAGACCAACCAATTTGCAGACATTCAAATTGAAGTTGTAGGACAAAGCACTCTTGTCAAAAATGTCCTCATTATCGGAGACAGAACCCAAGATAATTTCCCTTTCAGGTACCAGGTAACCCACAAGGACTCCAATGATGCCAAATATGAGGAAGTTCACCCCAATCCAGACAAAGATCTTCCACCATATTGAGGTGCACCTGTTTCTCCTAGGATGCGGATGAAGCAGGTAGCGAAGGTCATCGTCCTCCTCCTCATAGACATTGGGATCTTTGTACACCCTGTTATCATAGAAGTTATGTAGATAAGACTTGACTCCAAAGGAGAGATTGGAGCATCCCTTGCCCACAGCATTCTTCAAGCTCTTGGATGAATCCAGTTCTTGGTCTTCATCTACTTTATCCAGTGAAGGATCTCTGGTCAGCCTCTCTCTCTTTCCACCTCCGCGCTTTCTCTTCGACTTGATCTCTTCAGTACTAGCTGGCTTACCAGAAAGGAGTGTCTCATCATCTTCTTTCTCATCATCTGCTCCATAAGATGGACTGGTTGGAGATTCATCAGTATTGATTAACTGCTGTCTGTCAGACATTGTTGCAGATATGGTAAGGAGGTCTTTGAAGAAGACAGAACTAGTTTACTCTTTAATAAGTCATTGCAGAGGAGGTAACCATCCTGTAAGTACATGCATGAAAAATGATATATAAAAAGTGGTAATGAAAGCACTAGCAGTAGCATATTTGAGACATGCATACTATTACAGCTTCCCAGAGTCCTAAATATATGGTATCAGTCCTGGTATTGTGAAAACATGTAAGTCTTGGGCAAAATACTAAATTTAAATAGTCAGTTATTATTTATCAATAATCAGACTGATTGAAGCTTTATGTGAAGCTGGTAATTAATATTGCCAATAACAATTCGATAAATTGCAATTGACAAAAAAAATTAAGTTTTATGTGACAAGTTATAATCTTTTAAAGTCTTTCATCACTTACTTCTCTTTACGACAATGCTAGTCACAAGTGAGTTGGCTGGTGACAGTCTGGGAAATTACTATTTTCTTTAACATTAATATGAGCATTAAAACCCCTTTTCAAAACATTTCACCAAATGTAACATAGTATATGATATTTTATCATAAAACAACAGACAATAAAATAACAAGAACTAAAAGAAGAACTAAATCTTCTTTCATTCAAAAAATTATGTTTAAGATGAACTTAAGATTGCTGCTGCATTTAAGCACATAAATGAACAAATAGTGACATATACTTGGAACTGTTAAATCAATATTTCAACACTGATTTTGATAGATTCCTTTGGTTTAATATCGAATTTTTAAATTGTCGTTTTCAATATCACTTCTGATTACTATTTGCAAAATATTGTTGTGATTTTCAATTATCTTACATATTAATCCTAAATATTCATACACTGGAAGATATTTTCTAACAGAAATATTAAAATTTAACCATTTGTACAGCAAAGTTGTCTTAAATTTATGACCATACTAAAACATCAAAATTATACGCTGAAATAAAGTAATTTTATTTTTTGTAAATATGACATTAGTAGGCTAGTACCTCTCATATATTCCATGGTGTGAAGTGATAAATCAGTGTTAAAACAATACTTTGATAACAGTACTCAAATTATATTTCAAGTTCTACAACTGGGCAATACATGTTCAAATGAAGACATGTTATACTCTGATTCCAATGCTAAAAGTACACTCAAAGTACTTAACTTTAAAAAAATCTATCCCATATGAAAATATTATCAAAATACACATACACTGTATATATCAATCAGCATTCACTAAGTGTATTATTAAACAGTAGTATTTCTTGCAAATGCAGCATTCATCACTAAATCAAATAATGATTCTGATTATTTCTACAATATGCATAAAAGTTGAACCTAACTTACTTTGACTCAAACATATGGTGTTTTTATTTTCCTCCATATGGTTAAATTCATACACCCACATGAGAAGCAATTGATACACAGTTTCACAGACTTTAACATCCTTGTGAAATTTTCCTTACATTGTCAGCAATACTAATAAGCCAGTTTCACCACAAACTTTAATCTTTCTTGTAAAAACTACTGTGGTAAATTATTAAAGCAATAAATGATTGTCACTAACTTACCCCGAACTGTTTCCACCATTTTGCATTTCCAATGAGATTCCTTCCCAATAAGGGTGTTTCTTCCTGGTGTTGACTGCTAACTGGGTTTCTCTGCTTATTACCCAGAATGCTATCTCAATAACAGTATTGATTAATCCCTGGAAATTCTTTTTTTACCCTGAAGCCCAGAGAGCCTCAAATTGCAAAAGTCTTATACCTGAACTCATTAGCACCCCTTTATGTTGTTATCTTGGTCGTATGATGTATTAAGCAAAAACAACTTAATAATTGCATTATTAGCAGAGTATTCTATGAAATGAGAGAGTGAACAAACAAAAAATACCTGATGCTCATATTAAATTAGGACAATCATCTTAAGAGATTATGAACTTAAACTCGGCATTTTTCTCCAAATGTATCTGATTTTTTTTTTCATTTTTCAATGATTAAAAGAAAGGTGCCTCTACAATTTCATCTTTCTTTTTTTTTGTTTATTCTGTTGCTTCACCCATATTATTGTTCTATTTGTTAAAAAAATGCCTGTGCTATAATTATCACCTCTTGTGAAATTCTATAACAAAAGCAACTTGAGTAAAGGTTTACTGAGCTCACTATTAATGTGACTTTTCTCCACCCACGACTAATTATCAAAGCAGCTTTTGTCAATAGATTCCCCCTCCATAACAACTGAGGATTTTAGACTGGAGGGTAAATGAAGGCAACAAAGCTCACTCTGGCTGTTTACTTTATCAATATGCATAAAATGGGGTGACCATCAAACACGGGTTTTGAGATACATTAGGAGTAATGATATGCCTCTTAAATAGAGTAATAATTCACAACTGAAACTCAGTCCACTTAGTATGACAGAGCATTTGTAGAGTGCAGGCCTCTACTGTGCATTACTTTTAGAGAGATGTCAACCAGAAAGCCAGTCATTGAAAATACATTAAAAATGGGACCTTTGAAAATTTGGGATTTTTTGTATCCAGCATATACTCTGGATCTTTCCCAAAATTTGATGACTTCTTCCTTTGGTCAGGTCCTATCCACATAAAGATATTCATAAAGATATGTTCATTACTTTTGACAGTAATCAAGAACACAGGCAAACAAACAGATAAAAGAACATACAAAAACATAATCTACTGGTGGAGGTAATTATAACATATTGTAATGCTACTTGGGCATTACTTGTGATTTTCATGCATGAATCCAATTCCTTCATTCCAATTATGAGACTTATACGCCGACTTACACATATCACAAGAATACAATACACACAGTACCCTTTGTGTTCTTTACTTGCATAAAAATCATTTAAAGGCTGACATTTTTTGTTGGATACTTCCATAATATTATAATGTAGCTTGCCTGTATCTTTGTTTGTGCCACAAAATTTTACACAATCCTAGAATCAAAGTTGAAATAAATTTTATGCAACGAATGATGCTTATGCAAGAAACCAACAAAGAGGATTACTACCAATGCAGTTACTGCTTTCTGATCAATGTTTAGCAATATGAACCTTTGTGGCAGTAAAGACGGATATTTTTGTCTCCTACAGACATTCTGGTGAAAGTAAAGACAGATATATGCATTTCTGGAAAGTTCTCTTTTATGACCAAAGAAAAATTTTTAAAGCCTTCTCAACTTTTATGTGCAACTGTGGCCTAGTGGGTAATGCACTCGCCTAGGAACACAGAGGACGTGGGTTCAATCCCAGGTACAGGCAGATACATAGTGGCTCGGATGACCACTTAAAATGGCAGTCCTCTGTGATTGGGTCCTATCCCCAGTGGCAGGTTAAAGAACCTCAAGGATGTTGATAAATGGTCATCCTTGAGCCTCTGTCTTTCAGTTAGGGGAATGTCAGTAACTTGAGAGTTGAACTGTACTTGTACAGTTGAATGGGTCATATAGCGCTTTGAGTCCTGTAGTACATGGAGATACTGCGCTGAGTATAAATACAAATACAAAGTGTACATGACAGTTAGGACAATAAATGTTGCTACTCAAAGTTTCTCAAACAGCCCTAGTCATTCCGTTAGATAGAGTGTACTACTTTATATGTCAATATTGCTTAAAAGGCCAAAATATGATGCAACTAAAATGTGCATATCAAAATTCAATTGACAAAACTAAACTTGAAATTGCCAGTCTGAGAGGGCTACCAGGCTGTAACAAGCCACAGGCTACCAGACAGTAGGCATAAAATGATCATAGCAATGTTTTAAAATCATTTGGTTGAAGCAATCTATCATTGGGATTTATAGTCTCATCTCATTTGACCAAATAACTCCATTTTAAGCTCCAACCAGTTTTCCATAACAACTATATCTTTTCATTGCACTACAGCTTTCATTTACAAAGATGGATACACCCAGCACATAAGATACTACGGGCTCTCAACGTAAGATGTCTGAATTCTTCTGCCATCACATTCTTAAGCTGAAACCACCGACTGATGTGACCCTTCAGAATTGAAGCAAGTGCTATCTCTTGTCTAGGCTCTGTGGCAACTTCTGCTAGTGTTTAGAGTGCCATCAAATAAAACAAATAATTGAAAAGGTTTTACTGCTTTCAGATTTTCATATTTTTAACCTTGATTAAATTATTCTGTGTTGTGAGCAATCAGAGTGGATGTAGGCATCAATCACCTGGTTTTCATTGGAAATTCTTGGCTTGTGCTTATATTGTGAAAGTAGCCACACAAAGTTGTTACTTAAATCCAGGTACTAGATTACATTTAAAGATACTCACTATCCAATGTTAGGCGTTGATGAGAATTTCTTTTGATACTGCCCACTGCCCAGTAAAGAGGCATTAAGTACTGTTCAGTCAATAATCTTAATAGTGATGAATAACAATGGCTTCCCTCATAAATCATGACCATCAGATTAACATCTAAATTATATCCACTGAGAAGACCTGAGGGGCTATGGGTAAATGTACAGGAATAGCATGCAAACTGAAATGGCTTTGTGAGGACTTGTCACGCACAGGAATACAAAAACAATGCTTTTTACAACATTCCTCTAACTGACTCTAGATTTTCATCTGAATTTCAATTTTTTTTAAACAAAGCTTGGGTTTACCATACTTCCCCATTATTTTGAAGTTGTGTGCCATACACAGGTCATTCCATAAGCCAAAGGATAATCCTCCATATTCAGGAGGGCCATAATTCATTTTGATATCATCCTGGGATTTTGGGTTTTGGAAAGGCCCTAGTAAGACTTTCACTAATTTATAGCTTGACTCTGTTTGCCATAAGTACTCACTCTGTTATCTAGTTTATCCAAAGGTCTTCTCATCCTCTTAATTAAAATTTAACCTCTTAATTAAGAAATAAAAAGTCACTGTTAATCTCTCTTTGATAGGTCCCTCTGCTGCCCGGACCCCATACTGTGTCTGACAAATATGATCTTCCAAGCAAACAGACAATTTCAAATACCCAGGACAAAATAAGGGCAATACAAATATTTAGATATATTGAAACACTATTGAATTCAATATCAAAGGGTAAATATCACCCCTCACCATAGATTTTCAGCCCCTGATTTCCTCTAGTACATTCAACACTAGACCAAGGACACATCAGTGGCCAGATGCAAGATGTATCCACTGAAAGAAGACAAATAACATGGTTTTGAAGATAAACACCATTTTCAAGATGGCAGATGAAATTAATAAAATTCTGAATTATTCAGACATTAAAGGTGTGGTCATCATCTAGTGGGGTCAAACGGGCCAACATTTGCCCAAAATTGATCTGTATTGCAGTTTTTGAGATAATTGACATTTTCCATTTCTGCAATAATTCACGATGGCGGCTGAAATTTTAAAAAGTCTAAATTTTTCAAAGGTCCTTGAGGAGTAGTCCTGAGTACCCAGTTGGGTCCAAATTTGCCCCAAATTACTCTATATCTTAAGGTTTTCAAGATAAACAACATTTTTTTTCCATTTCCGCCTAAATTGCAAGATGAAAGTCCAAATTTGGAAAAGTCTAAATTTTTCAGAGGTCTCAGAGGAGTACACCTTAGTTCCCAGTGGGTCCAAATTTGTTCGAAATCACTCTATCTCTTATGGTTTTCAAGATAAACAACATTTTCCATTTTCCCAAAATTCAAGATGGTGGCCAAAAATCAGAAAAGTCTAAATTTTTCACAAGTCCTAGAGGAGTAGTCCTTAGTACCCTTGGGGTCAAAAATTTGCCGAAATCACTATCTTTTACAGTTTTCAAGATAAATGACATTTTTCATTTGCACCAACATTGAGGATGGTGGTCAGGGGGGGTGTCAATATTATTTACCCAAAATCGTTTGCATCCCTTACAATTTTTGACATGAACAACATTTTCCATTTCAACCAATTCCAGGATTACAGCCATGACACAGAACATCAAAGAGTAGCTGAATAACATATTTGATAAAATACCTGTAAATTCAATAGTTTTGTAGTTTCAAGTCAGTCACTCAAAGATCAGTTAGCCATGGAACTACAGCTCTGAAAATATGCCATGACACATATCATCAAAATTAGAATCAGAGATGCCCATACTACACAACCTGGGGAAATATTTTGAAACACCATGACATATAGAAGTATTGAAACAGTACAAAGATCGGGATACTTTCAGAGCAGTGTCAGTTATATAAAGGTACAAATAATGTTTAAGTAGAAAAAAATGATATCTAAGAGAAAGAAAATGTATGTAAACATGAAGTATTCAGAAAAAGACAATGCAATAGCAACATGACTCAAAATTATGAAGCTGTAAAATTTATTCACTGGAGAAGAGATGTCAATGGAAATAGCAGAATTATGTAAAAGTACATATAATTATCAGTTGCAGCAATCCATAGATCTTTGTCATAAGAGAAACATGTCTCGAGTATGGCAGGTAAACACACTTTGGCAGTGACAAAGCTAACGGTCACAACATGATGCACACCTACACCCCCTAACCAATGTCCCTATCAAGTGTCAACCTTCTACACCTTACAGAATTCAAGAGCCTGGTCAAGATTTTAAAACTCATGGTCAATACAACAAGGTTAAAGGTCAAATCAAGATCACACAATGATGTTTCACACCCAACCAATGTTCCTACCAAGTATCAACTTGCTACGCCTTATGGTTTCTGAGATATAGCCCGGACAAGATTTTATAGGTCAAGGTCACTACAGCAAGGTCAAATCAAGGTCACACCATTATGTTGCACACCTATACCTACTAACCAATGTCCCTACCAACTATCACCTTCCCACACCTTTACAGTTTCTGAGATACAGCCTGGACAAACTTTTTTGTTTAAGTTTAGCTCAAGAAATTTATTTAACAATTAAAAACTAGAAGAATGTTTTTGCTGACAAAATCGAAGCCACCCTGATGAAAAAGAAGTCGCCCATAAAAGATGTCAACATATGCATCATAAGCAATAGAAACTGTGAACTTTATTGCATTGTGTATGTTACTTGTCCCTATTTTCATCTTTAATGAGTGCGCACAATCAAAGTGAGGTCAGCTGAATAATACAATAGCTTGAGATTAAAAACTCCATAATTTCGCTGCAAGATGGCCATAACTTCATTCATATAATAATAATAATAGTAGGATTTATATAGCGCAAAAGTGATACAAATCCTCTAATGCGCTTGAGACCACGAAGGGAGGGTCCAGGGACAGGTATGGATCGACATCTAAAAAGCTCCCGCCAGGGTATGACTAAGGTGGGGGGTATGCCAGCCTAAACAAGTAGGTCTTTAGCTGGCTTCTGAAACCATCTATTGTTTGCTGAGATCTGACAGTCTGTGGCAGCTTGTTCCATTCAGCTGGTGCAGCTACTGCAAAGCCACGCCTGCCTATGTGCTTCTTAGGGCGGGTTGAGGAGATAGATAGCCTGTTGCCGCGAGTGAGACTGCTCGATCTTATTAAAGCTGAGAGATACGGGGGCTGTAAAAGATTAATAGCTTTGAATACCAAAAGATTATACTTAAAGAGGATGCGATGTTGAATTGGGAGCCACTGGAATTTTTTCAAAAAGGGTGTAACATGACATATTTTGTCAAGTCTGAAGATTATGCAGCAAAGAGCATTCTGGACTCTCTGTAGTTTGGCTATGTTGGACTTGCTTACCCAATAGAGTAAAGAGTTACAGTAGTCTAGATGACTACTGACCATAGCATTTGCCAGAAGTATTGCTGTCTCAACTCCAAGGAATTTGCGAATTCGTCGCAAATCACGAAGATGATAGTAACATGCTCTGCAAACCTTGGCAACATGATTGTCAAAGGAGTTGTCTGAGTCAAAAATAACACCCAGATTTTTTACTTCCACCGACGGAGAGATATTGTTTTGAAGGAGTGGAACAGGGAAATTTGGTGCAAGCGACTCTCTGATGGCTTTTTGACCTATTATGATAAATTCGTTTTTTCTGGGTTTAGTTTTAGTTTGCCACCGTCCATCCACTCCTGTACAGACTTGAGACACTCGGTCAGCTCTTCCATGCTAGAGTCAAAATTCCTGGAGTCAACTGCTAGGTAGATCTGGGTGTCATCGGCATACAGGTGATGAGTAACATTGAATTTTGAAATAACTTGACTGAGGGGACTAGTGTAGAGGGTGAAAAGGAGAGGACCCAGTACAGAGCCTTGGGGGACTCCGAAAGGGAGAATTACGGCCTCAGAGAAACTATCACCTATTTTAATTATTTGTTTCCGGTTTGAAAGATATGATTTGATCCATGACAAAACAGTACCATCTAGACCAAACCAGTCATGCAAGCAGTCATATAAAAGAGAATGATCAATTGTATCAAACGCCGCCGATAGGTCTAATAATGTTAGGGCCACTGCCTTCCTGAGTCCACTGAGAGAGCTATATCATTTTGAATCTTCAACAATGTGGTTTCGGTGGAGTGGGAACTCTTATAAGCAGACTGGTTGACATTTAAGAGCCCCTCGTGCGAAATAAATTCATTTAGCTGCTTTGCCACCACCTTCTCAATAAGTTTAGATATAAAGCTGAGGTTTGACACCGGCCTGTAGTTTTGAGGATATTTCTGTCAAGGCTCGGCTTCTTGTGAAGGGGGGTGACATATGTCATCTTAAAACAGTTGGGGAAACTACCTTCGGTGATTGAATAATTTACAATTTAGTGATGAGAATATCAGCACACTCCTTGACCAGTGACGTCGGAATCGGGTCAAGGTCACATGATTTGGATGGTGAGGACTTTAGAATTTTGAGTAGTTCTTCCTCCGACACAGGTGTGAAAGAGCACAGAGTATTTTTAGTGGGGTTGGGTCTAGTAACTGAAGATAGTATTGATGACTGCAGTGTGGATCTTATCTTGAGGATTTTGTCATAGGGACATGAGGGGACATATGGGGACTTTAAGGTGACCATAAAATAAGAATGTCCCTTTTCTCATCCTTTATGAGTGCATAAAGTTTAGCTCAGGTCAGTTGAACAATAAGATAGCTGGAGGCTAAAACTTCCTTTTTCACTGTAAGGTGACCATAACTTCATTCATATTGCGACTTTAAGGTGACCATAATATGAGAATGTCCCTTCAATATCAATATATGTTAGATATGGAAAAAGAAAGGAGCCAGATGGCTTTATTCAAATGTTATGACTTTAGGGGGGCCAAAATTATATTAACAGTTTAAGGTCAACTTAAAGTCAGGATAACCCTTTGGTTTGCCATCCTTTATAAGTGTGCAAAGTTTAACTGAGGTCAGTCGAACAATAAGATACTTGGAGGCTGAAAACCCCCTTATTTCACTTTAAGGTGGCTACAACTCCATTCATACTGAGAGTTTAAGGTGACCATAAGTATTATTTTTATCTAGTTTAATACCAGTGATAATTTTGATATAAAAAACTGGAAAAAGAAAGGAGCCAGAGCATTTTATTCCAATTCGATGACTTTAAGCAGGCCAAATGTCCATTAACATTTTGACTTTAAGGTCACCATAAAGTCAGGATATTCCTTTGGCAAATCTTAATATATGTGCCAAGTTTGGTTGAAAAAAGTGAAAAACTAAGTGAACTGGAGGGCTAAAACCCCGTTTTTTGACATTAAGGTGACCTTAAAATTGCAGATACAGGGCTAAAACTTTGGCATGTGAAAGATTATCAAAAAGTAGCTGAATAAGTTATCCAACAAAATGTCGAAATCCTGACCGTTTTTGAGATACAGACCAAGTACCCATTTTAAAAAAATTTATGAAAATAAAACGCCTCCCATTCAGGCATCTATGGTCCGATTGATGAGAAAATCCTTTCCAACCTTGGAAATTTGGTCTAGAATGTACCTGATAAATTTTATAGCACAGGTGGGTGTGTTTTTTTCCGAAACGCGATGACGAGGTGTTTTGGAGGTATGCTTAAGGTTACCTTAAGTAAAGCTTAAGGTCTGCGCAAAGTATCTCAAAAATTTTTCCCGCCCCTATAGTTTTAAAGAAAGATAAGAAGGGAAGAAAAATTTGAAAGGCTAAGAAGTTATTCAAGGGAGACCATAATCCGGCGGCGGTGATCAGTCGAACTTCGGTGAAAACAAATGACGGGCCGCTTAATAATGATTACAGTCAACTGGTAGGCTCTCAATAGTACACACAATGACACAATAATGAAACCAATCTGTCCTGGCACTGTAACTGACAATTAAGTTTGTCCACTGTATCCAGCAGTCTGTCCTGTGATCCATACGGTGTCCACTAACACACAGATCTCTGTTTCCTGTGATCCATTCAATATCCGACAACACAAAACATTCTTATCATTCAACACTTCTCAAATTCTTTTAGTCACTATGCCCCAGTTTTTTGGAACTCTCTCCCCTTCCAAATAAGAAACAGTCCCTCTGTCACATCTTTCAGGAAACACCTCAAAACACACCTTTTCAACTCTAGCTTCCCAACTTAGTCTCCTTCCCTCTCGGTTCCACCCACAAACCCGGTACACTGACCTTGAACGACCCTCGACTCTCCTTATAAGAAATTATTTTTGTTACTAGCGCACTGAGTTCCCCTTAGTGGGGAAGATATTGTGCCTGCAAAGCAGTAGATTAGATTAGATTAGATTAGATTATCCTGTGGTCGTTTCAATGTCCAACCATGCAAAATGTCTCTATACAGATATTCACAGAGTTGTTGTTAAATATTATCCAAGTTCAAGTATTTTCTAGTTTAAACATATTACGTGTTAAGAAAGGCTAACACTGTTTCACTTAATTATGTTAAGTTATTTCACCAGCAGAAGTTAATACAATCATTATTATGCTGGTGTTTTTGAAAAAGACAAAGAATGAGTGGACATCTGCCTATGTTCCCTGTTTTTCTTTGTGAGTTTATAAAACAGAGAGAATGGAGTTTGTAAATATATTCTAGAGTAATAAAATGTTTTAGAAAGAAGTCCAGTTTTTGTGGCTAAGAACTTAAGATTAAGAACCTGGGGATTTAAGAATAAGAACTAATATGGTGCCGGAACCCGGGACTTAAAAGTGTAAAGTAAAATAAGAAAGAAAAAAGAAGAAAAAAGAAAGAAAAGATTGGATATAGATTTAAATCTGTGTCTATAGAACTTCCAAGAACAAAGGATCTATTTTCCTGCCTAATGGTATTCATTTCAACTGGATATCATTACCAATAGTATCAGAGAAATGTATTGAGATATTAGAAATAACATTTTGTGTTATTTATCAAGAAGTATAATCAAGAAATATAACAAGATTTAATGTTATATTAAGAAATTCCAAGAATACAAGTACAAGAACTAAAGGATTTCAAAAATGAGTGATAAGGATTTAATAGAAAAGAAAAAAAGGTCACTGACCGCACAAAAAGGACAAGTTACTAAAGCACTTCAAAGATTAGAGGACACATTATCTCAGCCTGAAGCTGATAATGATGTTATTCAAGAACTGTTGGAAAACCTGAACAAAAGATATGAGAAAGTTGAAGGGATCTATGATACCCTGTCAGAGCTGATTGAATCTGGAGAACAAATAGAACAAATGGCAGTGGAGATTGAAAGCTGTCTCGCCAAAGTACAAGACACAAGAATCAAGGCTAAGAAGAAAATGAGTAAGAAACCACCACCAACATCAAACGTTGGTGCCAACACTTCACAAGCTCATGTCAACCTCCCTGAACTGCACCTACCAAAGTTCAAGGGTGACATACTAGAATTCCCACGGTTTTGGGATTTATTCAGCAACACAGTTGACAAGGATCCAAAGCTGTCTCCAGTACACAAGTTTACTTACTTGACTGGTTATCTTGAAGATGAGGCAGCAGATGTTGTTAAAGAACTGAGAGTCACAGAAGAAAACTATCAAGAAGCGAAGGAGCTCTTAAAACAAAGATACCATCGACCAGATGCCTTAATCTTTCGACATATACATTGCCTCCTGCACCTAGAGATAGATAAAAGCAAGAACAAGGACAATCTGAGTAAACTTAGATCAGTGATGGACCAAGTCAACATACATGTAAGATCACTTGATGCTTTAGGAATAAGAGGTGCTGACTATGGTGTAATTCTAGTACCACTGATTTTGTCAAGACTTCCACATGAAATTGTTTGTGAATGGTCCCGAAAATCAAAGAACAAAGAAAGAGACCTACAGTATCTGTTAGATCTGTGCAATGAAGAAATCCATATAAAAGAAAGGACCCAAAGTGTACGGATCACAAGTCTTGAAAAACCAGCAGATAAAACAACAGCCAATCTTGACCGAGAAAGGCGTCAACCACAGCCAAACTTCAGTCGAGCAACTGCAGCTGCCCTGACCACAGTGGAGAATAGATGCATTTTCTGCAACAGAAATGGCCATGATGCTAGTGTATGCAGGACAGTCAGAAGTTTCACATGGGATCAAATTAAAGAAGCTATACAGAAGGCTGGGGTATGTTACAAATGTCTCAACAGTGGGCATATTGCAAAGACTTGCAAAGTGACATGCTCATCGTGTGGAAGAGGACACCACAGTAATATATGTCGTCCTAAACAAGAAACTGAGTCACCAGGCCAAAGTAACAGTTATCAGTCAAGACAACCAATAATTCAGAAAAGTCTGAGCCAAGAAAAGGAGACAAAAACACAGCCTCAACAAGATGATACAAGTGCCTCCTTGAATGTTTCATGTACTGCACATGCAAGTAAAGAAACCATCATGCAGATGACCAGAGTTGAAGCCAGTGGACTTAAAGCTCACAGTTCAGTGAACATTCTGTTTGATTCAGGCAGCAATTGCACCTATATAAAGAAGGAATTAGCTGACAAGCTTGGCTGTAAGAAAGTAAGAAGTGTTCAACATCAAGTGTCTATGTTTGGTGGTCGTAAGACCAAATCCACTCTCAAGATGGTAAGAGAAGTTCAACTAGCTGATCAGTGTGGCAATCTCCATAAGATTGAAGCTATAGAGACAACAGAAGTCTGTGCTCCTCTTGTGCAGCCAAAGATAAACACTGATAACCTTCCACAGGAACTCAAATTGGCAACTATACCATTTGGAACAGTGACGATTGAAATCCTGATTGGGTTGGATAATTATTACAAATTTCTGGGAGATCAAGTGATCAGACTGAATGAGAACCTTGTGGCACACAAAACTCCATTTGGTCACATAGTGAGTGGTGTAGTTGGAACATCAAGCGACAAGGCTGTTCTCTCGCATCAGCTATTTGTAAGGTCATCCTCTGAACAGTGCAATAACTACTGGGAAAATGATTTTAATCTACATTGTCAATCAACCCAAGTTCAAAAGGACAATGAGTGTTCAGCCCAAGAGGACATAGCATGTTTGTGGAACCTAGAATGGTTAGGAGTTGATGAAAATGTGGTGGAAGAAGACAGCATCTTCACAAAGTTCAAAAGGGAACTAGATTGGGCCAACTCGGCGCCAACATATCCCCAGACAGGTCATCACTCACGCCACAGGTTTTGATCGGGAATTTTTAAAAACATAATTACCCATTATTATATGAACTTCAGCACATCAATCTACTCTGTTTATATCTTCCAAGGAAGATGGTGTATCCCCAGACGCCGAATACATAACTCAAATTATATTTTCAATCTTCCTGCAATGATAACTCTAAACCTATTTTCAAAGTATTTAAATGATTGATGATTGAATGTCCATTCTAAAATAATAATCCCAAAAGAGCATATCTGTTTCTATATTTGTTGACAAATAAAATATTATTTTTAACTCAACTCATCATACTTTTCAATCTTCCTTCAAAGTATTTAAATGATTGATGATTCAATGTCCATTCTAAAATTCATAATCCCAAAAGCGCTTATCTGTTTCTATATTTGTTCACAAATAAAATATTATTTAAAAAAAAATTATTTATATTATTATTTTATTATATTATTTTTAGAATTTGCAAATTGTTTTCAGTTATTCATTTCCTCTATACCTATATATGTGGTCCATATATATGCAACCTAAATATGTGACACAATCTCAGTTCTGACTCCCCTTTGTGTTATATGTAATGAAGCCCACCACCTCCCACCCCCACCCCTCTCCCCTTCTCCACACCTCTCTCACTATTACACAAGATCTGCAACCCCATTGAGGTCTTTGTTTCTCATCTGATATCATTAAATACCTTTGTTTATTTAGTGTCACTCAATATAGCTGGAGGTCCCAGAGGTGGGTGGGGGGAATCCGGGTGGGGGATGTGGGTTGGGACTTAGTTTAGTTTATTAGTTTATTATAGTGACATGTATTATGTTGACAAGGATTATACAAAAACTATTGAAGTAATACCCAGCCCTATATGGGCTTATAAGTCACTTTAAATAGAGAGTTAATAACAAACAGAGCAAACATATTTTGAGGTAAGATACAGTAAATAAAGACAGCAATTCAATACATAAAAATTAACAATATAATTTACTTTTTCTTTCTTGCCACAAATCAAAAATAAAATTAATAACCATATTGACATTCATATGAGTTAATACCCTTGATAATTGATCTATTAATAATTCAGATTTATCTATATTTAAAATTTTGAAATATTTCATACGAATCAGCTCTAAAGCTGGACAAACACAAACAAAATGTATCTCATCTTCTACATCTTTTTTACACAGTTTACATGTTCTCTCAAAGAGATGGAGTGCTACAGCATAAATGGTAAACAAACAATCTATATAAAAGGGGTACTCAAATACAAAAAGAATTGAGAATTTTAAGTAAGTGATTATCAACTGAAATGAGTTCATAACTGTAGGAGTTGTGTCAAAATTAACTGAGGCAAGTTGAATAAAACTGGGCTAGTTGAGGGTTAAAAATCCCCTAGTTTTACTACATACGGATATAATTTCATTAATATTGGGACTTAAAGCTCACTTAAAGTGTCCATTTTGTCTACTTGAATATGTTTAACCGGCGTTTAACCAGTTTCATTTTAAAAAGTTAAAAACTCAGCAAGCAGAGGTATAACACACAAAAATAAGTTCTTAAAAGACTAAGATAGCCATAACATTATTAATATTCAAAATTTAAATAGACAGGCATTTCCTTTTAAAAATTCAAAGATTTCAGCTCTATAACCCACATAGTTTGACAGTTACTGGGCTTTAAAGTGGCATAATGTCCATAAATTGGGTTTCTGTGGGCATTTTACAATTGTTAAAGAGACCTTAGCAATTAAACTACAGATCTGAAACTTTTTGGGGGACATACATAACAAACAAAAATTATATATAATACAGTTTAAGACTTGTCACACTAAGCATTTCCAAATAACAGGGCAAAATACGGAAAAAATGTCCAAAAAGGCACTTGGGCGAGTGTCTATGGCCCTCATACACAGGTTAAATGTCTACTAAAAACCTTGATTTTCGCCATATGTAAAAAGGACATAATAATGCATTCCCAGATGGGATTTCAGCTCCATCAATCACATAGTTTAACAGTCACAGGGCTTAAAGGTGGCAAAAAGTCCAAATATTGGGTCTCTGTGGGCCTTTTAGAGATCTCGATGTGGCTTTCAAATTAAAGCTTCAGACTTAAAATTTGTTACATACTAAGATTACACATAGAATATGTATCTAATAAAGTTTGAAACTTCTCAGACTTACCATTTCCAAGTTACAGAGCAAAATATGTGAAAAATGTCTTAAAAGGGTCACTCAGGTGGGTGTTTAAGGTCCTCATACACAGGTTAAATGTCTACTTGAAGCCTTGATTTTTGGCACATGTAAAAAGAACATAATAATGTATTCCCAGATGAGATTTCAGCTCTATCAGTCACATAGTTTAACAGTCACAGGCCTTAAAATTGGCAAAAAGTCCAAATACTGGGTCTTTATGGGGCCTTCTAGAGACCTAAATGTGGCCTTCAAATTAAAGCTTCAGACTTAAAATTTGTCACATACTAAGATTACACATAGAATATGCATCTAATACAGTTTGAAACTTCTTAGACTTACCATTTCCAAGTTACAGGGCAAAATATGTGAAAAATGTCTAAAAATGGTCACTCGGGTGGGGATTTATGGTCCTCATACACAGGTTAAATGTCTTCTTAAAGCCTTAATTTTTGGCACATATATAAATAACATACTAATATCTTCCCAGATAGGATTTGAGCTCTATCAGTCACATAGTTTGACAGTCACAGGGCTTAAAAGTAGCAAAAAGTCCAAATATTGGGTCTTTGGGAGCCTTTTAGAGACCTCAATTTGACCTTCAAAATTAAAGCTTCAGACTTAAAATCTGTTACATACTAAGATTACACACAGAATATATATCTAATACAGTTTGAAACTTCTCAGACTTACCATTTCCAAGTTACAGGGAAAAAGATGTGAAAAATGTCTTATAAGGGTCACTCGGGTGGGTGTTTATGGTCCTGATACACAGGTTAACTGTCCATTAAAGGCCTAAATGTTGGGGCACATATAAGAAAACACATAGATATATTCCCAGATGATATTTAACTTAGATGAGAGACATAGTTTGAAAGCTACAGTGCTTGAAAGTGGCAAAAAGTGCATAAATTGGGTCTCTGTGGGCACTTTTGAGACCTTAAGTCGACCCCTTTGGGTAAACCTACAGCCCTAAAATTTTCTACAGACAAGGATTACATATCAAAGTTATACCTAGCACAGTTTGAGACTCATCAGAATTACCACTTCCAAATTATAGGGCAAAATATGTGAAAAGTATAGCAAAAAATCCCTAAGTGGGGGTATTTATGGGCCTCAAGGACAATTTTCTCCTCAACTTAAAGTCGTGATTTTCGGCACATGTACTAAGAACATATTAATGTGTTGTCAGGTAAAATTTCAGCCAGCTGAGCATCATAGTTTGTGACCTACAGGGCTCTAAGTGGCCAAAAGTCCAATTTCTGACCTTAAGGTGGCCATAAGTTCTTTTTTACTGGGAGTTTAAGGTCACCTTAAAATAGGGATCTTCCTTTGGGCACCCTTAACATGTGTACCAAGTTTGAAAAAAAAATATTAATTTGTTTTTGAGTTATCGCGTCCACAAGGAAATTTCTACGGCGGCGGCGGCGGCGGCGGCGCAACGGACCTGAATCCAATATATCCCCGACTTTCGTCTGGGGATATAATTAACATTTGATGAAGATGAAAGGAGATATGCTGTGAAGCTTCCATGGAAACCACTTTCAAGCCAGCTCCAAAGTAATGAAGAAACGGCGAAGAAAAGATATATCAAACAAATCACGAAACTGTCACCTGAGCAGTACAGTTTATACATGAATGTCTTCAAAGAATGGGAAGACAACAGAACAATAGAAGATGTGCCTGTGGAGGAAATGAATCTCCCCAAAGAAAGAAAAGTCTTCTATCTTCCTCACAGGCCAGTTATAAGAGAAGAAAGTATCACAACTAAAATCCGCCCAGTCTTTGATGGCAGTGCTACCGATCAAAATGGTTTATCAATCAATGATGCCCTGTACACTGGACCAAAGCTACAGAATGACATAGTTGACATCTTGATAAGATTCAGAACACACCAAGTAGCATTAACAGCAGATATTTCAAAGGCATTTCTTCAAATTCAACTGAGTGAAGAAGACAAAGACAGCTGCAGATTCTTCCTACCAACTGAAAATGGTTCCCTGAGAGTTATGCGATTTAGGCGACTTCCCTTTGGACTGAACTCATCTCCATTTATCCTGAATGGAACATTAAAGGTCCATCTGTCTAAGTACAATAGTAAAACAGCAGAAGAACTGAAAAGGAACCTGTATGTAGACGACTTATTGACTGGTGAGGATAATGCCACTGCAGCAAATCTTCTTTACAGAGAGGCAAATCAGATCATGCAAGATGCCTCCATGCCTCTTGCAAAATGGAGGTCAAATGTCAAAGAATTCAAAGATAGCGACATTCCAGAAACAAAAGTGCTGGGATTATCCTGGGACAGTGAGACTGACGAGTTTCATTATGGAGGAATCAAGATTCCTGTTGAAGTTGTTGTAACCAAACGTCTCATCTTGTCCTGCATTGCAAGAGTGTTTGATCCATTAGGATACATTAGCCCTTATATCATTAAGGCAAAGATTTTATTCCAAGAAGCTTGGTTTCAAGGACTGGAATGGGATCAAGAAGTAACACCACAGATCAATGAAGAGTTTAAGAAATGGATTGAAGGCCTCCAAGAAATTAAGGATCATTTCAAAGTTAAAAGACAGTATATACAAAATAGGTACACAGATGAAGACAAGAGTTTGACAGTCTTCTGTGATGCTAGTGAAAAGGCATATGGTGCAGCAATCTACCTGAAGTCCAGCCAAGGTTTCTCCTTGATCATTGCTAAAGCAAAGGTAGCACCAATCAAAAAGGTCAGTTTACCAAGACTTGAGTTGATTGCGTGTATTATGGGATCACAATTACTGAAGAAGGTCAAGACAGCATTAAGCTTTGAGAAAACTAACTACCAATGTTATACTGACAGTGAAATTGCCCTGCAATACATCAAGCAAAGTCCAGACAAATGGAAACCATTCATAGCCAATAGAGTTATGGCTATTCAAGAAACAACTGATCCCTCACTTTGGCGCCATATACCAGGAGAGAAGAACCCTGCAGATGCTCTGACAAGAGGAGTACCTGCTACAAAGTTTATAAGATGTGTAAATGCATGGGTCAGTCCTGCAATGGATTTGCTCCCACATCAGAATCCAGACTCTTCAGACATTAACTCAGCTCCGAACAGCCCCAGCTGGCCTGTGTCTTATTATGCCCATCAGGAAGACATAAAATCAGATGATAGAGATGATTCACGAACATTAATAGAGACTAGAAATAGGCCGCCCTGTTGATAGTAGATGCGAATAGAAACATGATAGCATAGAAGAACACACATTATCATGTGTAATGTCCACCCATGAACCTTTTGCCCAAATTGTACAGTAGTCTTACAAGACCCTGTTTCATTTGTAAAATATATCAATGATGCTTAAATATTTGTTAGTGTAGATGTAAATTATTTCAGCTTCATGCCTTTTTGCATTGGTTGGGTTGAAAATTTTGACGAAATCACTCTATCTTGCACGGTTAAGAAGATAGAAGCAAATTCCTGTTTTTCTATTTTTGGCAAAAATTTGAAAATTCAAAATGGCCGCCATTTTTGGGAAAAGGAATTTTTTTTGAAAATTACCAAGAGTACATTTCTTAGATACCCTATGGGTCGAAAATTTCAACGAAATAACTCTATTTTGCACGGTTAAGGCCAGTTTGTGTTTTTCCATTTTGGGCAAAAATTCGAAAATTCAAAATGGCTGCCATTTTTGGGGAGGGGAAAATTTTTTGAAAATTGCAAAGATTACATTCCTTAGATACCCTGTGGGTTGAAAATTTCGACGAAATCGCTCTATCTCGCATGGTTAAGGAGATAGAAGCAAATTTGTGTTTTGCCATTTTTGGCAAAAATTCGAAAATTCAAAATGGCTGCCATTTTTGGGGAGGGGAAAATTTTTTGAAAATTGCAAAGATTACATTCCTTAGATACCCTGTGGGTTGAAAATTTCGACGAAATCGCTCTATCTCGCATGGTTAAGGAGATAGAAGCAAATTTGTGTTTTGCCATTTTTGACAAAAATTTGAAAATTCAAAATGGCCGCCATTTTAGGGGAGGGGAAATTTTTTTTTAAATTGCCAAGAATACAATGCTGAAATACCTGTGGGTCGAAAATTTTGACGAAATTGCTCTATCTCGCACGGTTAAGGAGATAGAAGCAAATTTGTGTTTTGCCATTTTTGGCAAAAATTCGAAAATTCAAAATGGCCGCCATTTTTGGGGAAGGGAAAATTTTTTTTAAATTACCAAGAGTACAATGCTCAGATACCCTGTGGGTCGAAAATTTCGACGAAATCGCTCTATCTGGCACGGTTAAGGAGATAGAAGCAAAATTATGTTTTGCCATTTTTGGCAAAAATTTGAAAATTCAAAATGGCCGCCATTTTTGGGGAGGGGAAAATTCTTTTTAAATTACCAAGAGTACAATGCTCAGATACCCTGTGGGTCGAAAATTTCGACGAAATCGCTCTATCTCGCACGGTTAAAGAGATAGAAGCAAATTTGTGTTTTGCCATTTTTGGCAAAAATTCGAAAATTCAAAATGGCCGCCATTTTTGGGGAGGGGAAAATTTTTTGAAAATTGCAAAGATTGCATTCCTTAGATACCCTGTGCGTCGAAAATTTTGCCGAAATCGCTCTATCTCGCACGGTTAAGGAGATAGAAGCAAATTAGTGTTTTGCCATTTTTGGCAAAAATTCGAAAATTCAAAATGGCCGCCATTTTTGGGGAGGGGAAAATTTTTTGAAAATTGCAAAGATTACATTCCTTAGATACCCTGTGGGTCGAAAATTTCGACGAAATCGCTCTATCTCGCATGGTTAAGGAGATAGAAGCAAATTTGTGTTTTGCCATTTTTGGCAAAAATTCGAAAATTCAAAATGGCCGCCATTTTTGGGGAGGGGAAAATTTTTTGAAAATTGCAAAGATTACATTCCTTAGATACCCTGTGGGTCGAAAATTTCGACGAAATCGCTCTATCTCGCATGGTTAAGGAGATAGAAGCAAATTTGTGTTTTGCCATTTTTGGCAAAAATTCGAAAATTCAAAATGGCTGCCATTTTTGGGGAGGGGAAAATTTTTTGAAAATTGCAAAGATTACATTCCTTAGATACCCTGTGGGTTGAAAATTTCGACGAAATCGCTCTATCTCGCATGGTTAAGGAGATAGAAGCAAATTTGTGTTTTGCCATTTTTGACAAAAATTTGAAAATTCAAAATGGCCGCCATTTTAGGGGAGGGGAAATTTTTTTTTAAATTGCCAAGAATACAATGCTAAAATACCTGTGGGTCGAAAATTTTGACGAAATTGCTCTATCTCGCACGGTTAAGGAGATAGAAGCAAATTTGTGTTTTGCCATTTTTGGCAAAAATTCGAAAATTCAAAACGGCCGCCATTTTTGGGGAGGGGAAAATTTTTTTTAAATTACCAAGAGTACAATGCTCAGATACCCTGTGGGTCGAAAATTTCGACGAAATCGCTCTATCTCGCACGGTTAAGGAGATAGAAGCAAATTTGTGTTTTGCCATTTTTGGCAAAAATTCGAAAATTCAAAATGGCTGCCATTTTTGGGGAGGGGAAAATTTTTTTTTAATTACCAAGAGTACAATGCTCAGATACCCTGTGGGTCGAAAATTTCGACGAAATCGCTCTATCTCGCACGGTTAAGGAGATAGAAGCAAATTAGTGTTTTGCCATTTTTGGCAAAAATTCGAAAATTCAAAATGGCTGCCATTTTTGGGGAGGGGAAAATTTTTTAAAAATTACAAAGAGTACAATGCTCAGATACCCTGTGGGTCGAAAATTTTGACGAAATCGCTCTATCTCGCACGGTTAAGGAGATAGAAGCAGATTGGTGTTTTGCCATTTTTGGCAAAAATTCGAAAATTCAAAATGGCCGCCCTTTTTGGGGAGGGGAAAATTTTTTGAAAATTGCAAAGATTGCATTCCTTAGATACCCTGTGGATCGAAAATTTTGACGAAATTGCTCTATCTCGCACGGTTAAGGAGATAGAAGGAAATTTGTGTTTTGCCATTTTTGGCAAAAATTCGAAAATTCAAAATGGCCGCCATTTTTGGGGAGGGGAAAATTTTTTAAAAATTACCAAGAGTACAATGCTCAGATACCCTGTGGGTCGAAAATTTTGACGAAATCGCTCTATCTCGCACGGTTAAGGAGATAGAAGCAGATTGGTGTTTTGCCATTTTTGGCAAAAATTCGAAAATTCAAAATGGCCGCCATTTTTGGGGAGGGGAAAATTTTTTAAAAATTTACAAGAGTACAATGCTCAGATACCCTGTGGGTCGAAAATTTGGACGAAATCGCTCTATCTCGCACGGTTAAGGAGATAGAAGCAGATTGGTGTTTTGCCATTTTTGGCAAAAATTCGAAAATTCAAAATGGCTGCCTTTTTTGGGGAGGGGAAAATTTTTGGAAAATTGCAAATATTGCATTCCTTAGATAATCTGTGGGTCGAAAATTTCGACGAAATCGCTCTATCTCGCACGGTTAAGGAGATAGAAGCAAATTTGTGTTTTGCCATTTTTGGCAAAAATTCGAAAATTCAAAATGGCCGCCATTTTTGGGGAGGGGAAAATTTTTGGAAAATTGCAAATATTACATTCCTTAGATACCCTGTGGGTCGAAAATTTCGACGAAATCGCTCTATCTCGCACGGTTAAGGAGATAGAAGCAAATTAGTGTTTTGCCATTTTTGGCAAAAATTCGAAAATTCAAAATGGCCGCCATTTTTGGGGAGGGGAAAATTTTTGGAAAATTGCAAAGATTGCATTCCTTAGATACCCTGTGGATCGAAAATTTCGACGAAATCGCTCTATCTCGCACGGTTAAGGAGATAGAAGCAAATTTGTGTTTTGCCATTTTTGGCAAAAATTCGAAAATTCAAAATGGCCGCCATTTTTGGGGAGGGGAAAATTTTTTAAAAATTACCAAGAGTACAATGCTCAGATACCCTGTGGGTCGAAAATTTTGACGAAATCGCTCTATCTCGCACGGTTAAGGAGATAGAAGCAGATTGGTGTTTTGCCATTTTTGGCAAAAATTCGAAAATTCAAAATGGCCGCCATTTTTGGGGAGGGGAAATTTTTTTAAAAATTAACAAGAGTACAATGATCAGATACCCTGTGGGTCGAAAATTTGGACGAAATCGCTCTATCTCGCACGGTTAAGGAGATAGAAGCAGATTGGTGTTTTGCCATTTTTGGCAAAAATTCGAAAATTCAAAATGGCTGCCATTTTTGGGGAGGGGAAAATTTTTGGAAAATTGCAAATATTGCATTCCTTAGATAATCTGTGGGTCGAAAATTTCGACGAAATCGCCCTATCTCGCACGGTTAAGGAGATAGAAGCAAATTTGTGTTTTGCCATTTTTGGCAAAAATTCGAAAATTCAAAATGGCCGCCATTTTTGGGGAGGGGAAAATTTTTGGAAAATTGCAAATATTACATTCCTTAGATACCCTGTGGGTCGAAAATTTCGACGAAATCGCTCTATCTCGCACGGTTAAGGAGATAGAAGCAAATTAGTGTTTTGCCATTTTTGGCAAAAATTCGAAAATTCAAAATGGCCGCCATTTTTGGGGAGGGGAAAATTTTTGGAAAATTGCAAAGATTGCATTCCTTAGATACCCTGTGGGTCGAAAATTTCGACGAAATCACTCTATCTCGCACGGTTAAGGAGATAGAAGCAAATTTGTGTTTTGCCATTTTTGGCAAAAATTCGAAAATTCAAAATGGCCGCCATTTTTGGGGAGGGGAAAATTTTTTTTTAATTACCAAGAGTACAATGCTCAGATACCCTGTGGGTCGAAAATTTCGACGAAATCGCTCTATCTCGCACGGTTAAGGAGATAGAAGCAAATTAGTGTTTTGCCATTTTTGGCAAAAATTCGAAAATTCAAAATGGCTGCCATTTTTGGGGAGGGGAAAATTTTTTAAAAATTACAAAGAGTACAATGCTCAGATACCCTGTGGGTCGAAAATTTTGACGAAATCGCTCTATCTCGCACGGTTAAGGAGATAGAAGCAGATTGGTGTTTTGCCATTTTTGGCAAAAATTCGAAAATTCAAAATGGCCGCCCTTTTTGGGGAGGGGAAAATTTTTTGAAAATTACCAAGAGTACAATGCTCAGATACCCTGTGGGTCGAAAATTTTGACGAAATCGCTCTATCTCGCACGGTTAAGGAGATAGAAGCAGATTGGTGTTTTGCCATTTTTGGCAAAAATTCGAAAATTCAAAATAGCCGCCATTTTTGGGGAGGGGAAAATTTTTTAAAAATTACCAAGAGTACAATGCTCAGATACCCTGTGGGTCGAAAATTTGGACGAAATCGCTCTATCTCGCACGGTTAAGGAGATAGAAGCAGATTGGTGTTTTGCCATTTTTGGCAAAAATTCGAAAATTCAAAATGGCTGCCATTTTTGGGGAGGGGAAAATTTTTGGAAAATTGCAAATATTGCATTCCTTAGATAATCTGTGGGTCGAAAATTTCGACGAAATCGCTCTATCTCGCACGGTTAAGGAGATAGAAGCAAATTTGTGTTTTGCCATTTTTGGCAAAAATTCGAAAATTCAAAATGGCCGCCATTTTTGGGGAGGGGAAAATTTTTTGAAAATTGCAAATATTAGATTCCTTAGCTTCCCTGTGGATCGAAAATTTCGACGAAATCGCTCTATCTCGCACGGTTAAGGAGATAGAAGGAAATTAGTGTTTTGCCATTTTTGGCAAAAATTCGAAAATTCAAAATGGCCGCCATTTTTGGGGAGGGGAAAATTTTTTAAAAATTACCAAGAGTACAATGCTCAGATACCCTGTGGGTCGAAAATTTTGACGAAATCGCTCTATCTCGCACGGTTAAGGAGATAGAAGCAGATTGGTGTTTTGCCATTTTTGGCAAAAATTCGAAAATTCAAAATGGCCGCCATTTTTGGGGAGGGGAAAATTTTTTGAAAATTGCAAAGATTGCATTCCTTAGATACCCTGTGGGTCGAAAATTTCGACGAAATCGCTCTATCTCGCACGGTTAAGGAGATAGAAGCAAATTTGTGTTTTGCCATTTTTGGCAAAAATTCGAAAATTCAAAATGGCCGCCATTTTTGGGGAGGGGAAAATTTTTTTAAAATTACCAAGAGTACAATGCTCAGATACCCTGTGGGTCGAAAATTTCGACGAAATCGCTCGATCTCGCACGGTTAAGGAGATAGAAGCAAATTTGTGTTTTGCCATTTTTGGCAAAAATTCAAAATGGCCGCCATTTTTGGGGAGGGGAAAATTTTTTGAAAATTGCAAATATTACATTCCTTAGATACCCTGTGGGTCGAAAATTTCGACGAAATCGCTCTATCTCGCACGGTTAAGGAGATAGAAGCAAATTAGTGTTTTGCCATTTTTGGCAAAAATTCGAAAATTCAAAATGGCCGCCATTTTTGGGGAGGGGAAAATTTTTGGAAAATTGCAAAGATTGCATTCCTTAGATACCCTGTGGGTCGAAAATTTCGACGAAACCACTCTATCTCGCACGGTTAAGGAGATAGAAGCAAATTTGTGTTTTGCCATTTTTGGCAAAAATTCGAAAATTCAAAATGGCCGCCATTTTTGGGGAGGGGAAAATTTTTGGAAAATTGCAAAGATTGCATTCCTTAGATACCCTGTGGGTCGAAAATTTCGACGAAATCACTCTATCTCGCACGGTTAAGGAGATAGAAGCAAATTTGTGTTTTGCCATTTTTGGCAAAAATTCGAAAATTCAAAATGGCCGCCATTTTTGGGGAGGGGAAAATTTTTTTTTAATTACCAAGAGTACAATGCTGAGATACCCTGTGGGTCGAAAATTTCGACGAAATCGCTCTATCTCGCACGGTTAAGGAGATAGAAGCAGATTGGTGTTTTGCCATTTTTGGCAAAAATTCGAAAATTCAAAATGGCCGCCCTTTTTGGGGAGGGGAAAATTTTTTGAAAATTGCAAAGATTGCATTCCTTAGATACCCTGTGGGTCGAAAATTTCGACGAAATCGCTCTATCTCGCACGGTTAAGGAGATAGAAGCAAATTTGTGTTTTGCCATTTTTGGCAAAAATTCGAAAATTCAAAATGGCCGCCATTTTTGGGGAGGGGAAAATTTTTTAAAAATTACCAAGAGTACAATGCTCAGATACCCTGTGGGTCGAAAATTTTGACGAAATCGCTCTATCTCGCACGGTTAAGGAGATAGAAGCAGATTGGTGTTTTGCCATTTTTGGCAAAAATTCGAAAATTCAAAATGGCCGCCATTTTTGGGGAGGGGAAAATTTTTTAAAAATTACCAAGAGTACAATGCTCAGATACCCTGTGGGTCGAAAATTTTGACGAAATCGCTCTATCTCGCACGGTTAAGGAGATAGAAGCAGATTGGTGTTTTGCCATTTTTGGCAAAAATTCGAAAATTCAAAATGGCCGCCATTTTTGGGGAGGGGAAATTTTTTTAAAAATTAACAAGAGTACAATGCTCAGATACCCTGTGGGTCGAAAATTTGGACGAAATCGCTCTATCTCGCACGGTTAAGGAGATAGAAGCAGATTGGTGTTTTGCCATTTTTGGCAAAAATTCGAAAATGCAAAATGGCTGCCATTTTTGGGGAGGGGAAAATTTTTGGAAAATTGCAAAGATTGCATTGCTTAGATACCCTGTGCGTCGAAAATTTTGCCGAAATCGCTCTATCTCGCACGGTTAAGGAGATAGAAGCAAATTAGTGTTTTGCCATTTTTGGTAAAAATTCGAAAATTCAAAATGGCCGCCATTTTTGGGGAGGGGAAAATTTTTGGAAAATTGCAAATATTGCATTCCTTAGATAATCTGTGGGTCGAAAATTTCGACGAAATCGCTCTATCTCGCACGGTTAAGGAGATAGAAGGAAATTTGTGTTTTGCCATTTTTGGCAAAAATTCGAAAATTCAAAATGGCCGCCATTTTTGGGGAGGGGAAAATTTTTGGAAAATTGCAAAGATTGCATTCCTTAGATACCCTGTGGGTCGAAAATTTCGACGAAATCACTCTATCTCGCACGGTTAAGGAGATAGAAGCAAATTAGTGTTTTGCCAATTTTGGCAAAAATTCGAAAATTCAAAATGGCCGCCATTTTTGGGGAGGGGAAAATTTTTTGAAAATTGCAAATATTACATTCCTTAGATACCCTGTGGGTCGAAAATTTCGACGAAATCGCTCTATCTCTTACGGTTTCTGAGATATTAGCAAATTACTCAAAAGTAGTACTGAAAATACACAATGAAGTACCTAAATGGCTATTACTCATGTACTGACAAAGCTATCAGTCCCAAATGCAATACCAAGCGAGCTATGGACATAACAATCTTGTATTCAAAATTGTAGTAAAATATCTTTAATTATTTTGGCTTAAATGCACGGAAACCAATGGGTACTGAAAATAGCTGTACTTAAGTATTACTCAGTAAGCAAAAGAGGTACAACAGCCAAAAGCAATCCCAAGCAAGCTACTGACCCAATAAGCCTGCATACCAAATTTGGTGACAATAGCTCTAATACTTTTCCTTTAAATGAGCGGAAACCATGCGTGACGCCGGACATCGGACGCCGGACGCCGGACATCGGACGGCGAAAAAAGCAAAAATAATATATCCACCCCCCAGGGACATAAATAGGTTCACAAAGCCATTCATTTCATGTGAAAGATGGTCAAAGTTCACTAAAGCTATGAGAGTCATGGCTTTTGTGTTACGCTTCATAGCAAACTGCAGATCCAAAGCAAAGAAAATGGTGGATCACATATCCCCTACAGAGTTAGCAATGTCAAAAGAAACTTTGATCAGGTGCACCCAGAAAGCTTACTTTCAAGATGAGATCAAGCTTTTGCAGAAAGGAAGCTCAATTCCAAAAGGTTCAAAGTTGTACCCATTGACCCCCTTCCTGGACAACACAGGAATCATGAGGATCAAGGGACGCTTGGAAAACTCTGATCTTTCCTTTGAATCTGTCCATCCTGTTATCCTTCCAGGATGTTGGTTAGCCAGACTTTTAGCGAGAGACTATCACAAATCCATGCATCATGCAGGCATATCAACCTTGATAAATGCTATCCGTCAGAAGTATTGGATCATAGGCCTCAGAAGAATAGCCAAGTCAGAAGTAAAGCTGTGTTTCCAATGTCAGAGAATTCAAGCAACTGCTTGCAATCAACAGTCACCCAATTTGCCCAAAGAGAGAGTTACCAAACAACATCCCTTTGCTGTCACTGGTGTAGACTTTGCCGGACCATTATATGTAACAGACACAGATGAGAAACATTATATATGTTTGTACACTTGCATGACTATCAGAGCTGTGCATCTTGAACTTACTTCAAGTTTAAAACATGAAGACTTCCTGAAGTCCTTCCGGCGCTTCTCAGCCAGAAGAGGTATACCACAAAAAATGTATTCTGATAATGCATCAACGTTTGTTAAGGCTAGAGACAAAATTAATGTTATGTATGGAGACCAAGCACCCTGGTGGAAGTTTATCACACCAAGATCACCTTGGAAAGGGGGCTGTTGGGAGAGAATGGTCCGCACAGTAAAATCACATCTGAAAAAGGTGTTGAGAAACCAGACAATTACAAAGGATGAACTTGAAACTGTCTTACCTGAAATTGAGTATGTGGTGAACACAAGACCACTGACTACAGTTACTGATGCACCAACTGACATTCGACCACTAACACCAGCTGATTTTGTGTTAAACAGAGAAAACCTTGATTTCTCCACACCAAAATCAATACAGAAATCCTTAATTACTGGAACTCAACAGCTACACAAGTTCTGGAAGTTGTGGAGTAATTCACATTTAAAAGGACTTCCAAGGATGGTTCCTACATTTAAAGAGAAAGGTAATTTACTATTGGGATCTGTTGTTCTCATTAAAGAAGACAATCTTCCAAGACTCCAGTGGCCATTAGCCAGGATTATTGACCTCATGCCATCAGACGATGGATGTATCAGGACTGTAAGATTGAAGACAGCAAAGGGCAGTTGTGTTCGGCCTGTACAAAAACTCCACCTTCTTGAAAGTGCAAAGGATGAAGCAATGCCCAGTGATGATTGCCAAATGTCTCCTGTAATAACTAAACACAGGAAATCCAAGACTGCACATTTGGTAAAGCCTTCAGTAAGGTCTTCTGTGAAACCTATCAAAGAAATCCATGTAACCACATGTACAGGTCGGATTGTACGAAAACCAGACACATATGGCTCACAGTAAATACCTTAGTGCCTTGAAGGAGTATTATCATTCAGATTGGGGCCAGAATAATGCCCAAGTAATGCAAAGGGTGAGGGACAGTCTACCCCAATGACCCCTTCATATCATGTTTAAGACTATTGAACATATATTGGACATATACTTGTATAAACAGTTTTGTGTTTCATACACTTCTCTATAAACTTATTCTTATGTTTATTGAAACAGAGTGTAAAGATTTACTTTGCATGTGTATTTTCATTTAAGTAAGAGTTTCTGTTTAGATAGCAGAAGATTGGATTTATAGAGTCTTAAGAGACAACTTAGATTAAGCACAAGAAAAGTCACAGTTGCTATACTGTTTAATTCCCTATTTTGTAAAATGTGTAATCAGAAACTGATCATTATACTAGTTGCTTCAGTCTTCTTTAGATTCTGGCCAGCTGTTAAGGTTTACGAAATGTAAAATTATATGTTAAACTTAAATGTTCAAAGTTAAAAACCACAGTTACTTTCTGAGATTGTTGGAGCCTCTTCTCCGATTCACGTCTCCAACTGGGGGAATGTTAAATATTATCCAAGTTCAAGTATTTTCTAGTTTAAACATATTACGTGTTAAGAAAGGCTAACACTGTTTCACTTAATTATGTTCAGTTATTTCACCAGCAGAAGTTAATACAATCATTGTTATGCTGGTGTTTTTGAAAAAGACAAAGAATGAGTGGACATCTGCCTATGTTCCCTGTTTTTCTTTGTGAGTTTATAAAACAGAGAGAATGGAGTTTGTAAATATATTCTAGAGAAATAAAATGTTTTAGAAAGAAGTCCAGTTTTTGTGGCTAAGAACTTAAGATTAAGAACCTGGGGATTTAAGAATAAGAACTAATAGTTGGCACAACAATATTATCCACTTGAAAATATGGACAATGTCCAAAATGCAGTAAATCCAGTCCACACACTATATCCTGAGGTAAACAATGTCCACAATACAGTGATTCCACTCTCTGGTATATCAATGTACAATATCCAAAGTACAGTAAATCTATCCAGTAGTGTAGGGATTGGTGCTCGATCTTTCAATATCGATCGATCATCCCACAGAACTGCCGATATCGACACATACTATCAGCATTTCAATATCGAAACCACATATAAGAAACAGACAAAAATAATATAAACAGAGTAACTTTAGTGCTTAAATAAACATTTATTATATAAATGCCTTAAAAAGCACATTTACAACCAAAATAAACTGGTTCAAGTCTGGCGCCCTCTTTGTTTACATTGTCAATGACAACTTCCGGTTTCACAGAAAAGAAACAAACCTGACAGCTAGTACACAGGAAAGCATAAAAACTCTTATTTGATTGGATTTTTGTTTGTTTTATTTTACTTTATATTGCAGAAATATATTTTTGGTGCATAAATAATATCTTTTGATAATTTTGTGAATTAATATTGTGGTCAACCAAGATATTTTGCACCTCTTCTTAAACCCAGACTAAGTGTCTACAACACACGCAAAAGCCAAGCTGATGGTGTGTTCCTTGAGATCCCCCATTTCGCCACCTCAATATATAAGTCTTCTAAGCATTTCGGCCTCAGCTTTGCTTATGACGCTCCAAAGATTTGGAATGATTTGCCTGATGATGTACGTTCGGCCACTTCTCTCCACTCATTCAGAAGGAAGCTCAAAGCCTATCTCTTCGCACAAGCATATCCGCCCTGACTTTTCCTCTCCCTCATTTGTCTCCGTGGCGCTGACCCTTGCTATGTCTCAGGTTTATGATTACAGATTTTTGCTTCTGTTTGGTGTGCCTAGAGTCTGTCTTTGGATAGAGATTGGGCGCTATAAAAATACTATTAGAACTAGAAATAGGACGCATCTGTGGCCAGATGCTGGATGTATCCACCGACAAAGGCCAACTAACATAGTTTAGAAGATAAAAAGCATTTTTCGTTAATAAGCAAGGTGAAAGCACTTTTAAGTTTGGCTACCCTTATTTGACCCTGTAGCAGGGGCCCAAGGTGAAGTCTGACCACATCAAAAGATTCGCAGTCCATGATTTCGTATAAGTCGTTTTCACATTGCAAACCTCTAGGACCAATAATAAGCAGGAGGGGCCCAAGGTGAAATCTGACCACATGAAAAGATTTGCAGCCCATGACTTCCTCTAAGTTGTTTTCATAATAATGAGTTATTTGTGAAATACTGGCTATCTGCAATACTTGTAGAGATAATTCGCATTTACTCATTTTGAGTAGGTGAATAATTAGCTACGGGTCTGAAACTTCACCAAGTGAAAGCTCTCTCAAAAGTAGGCAAATGAGTTATTTGAGAAAAATTGGCTATCTACAATACTTTTAGAGATAATTCGAATTTACTCATTTTCAGTAGGCGAGTAATTACCTACGGGTCTGGAACTTCACCATGTGAAAGCTCTCCCAAAAGTAGATGAATGAGTTATTTGATAAAAAATTGGATATCTGCAATACTTTTATAGATAATTAGCATTTACTCATTTTGGGTAGGTGAATAATTAGCTACAGGTCTGAAACTTCACCAAGTGAAAGGTCTCCCAAAAGTAGGTGAAGGAGTTATTTGACAAAATTGGCTATCTGGAATACTTTTAGAGATAATTTGCATTAACTCATTTTCAGCAGGTGAGTAATTACCTACGGGTCTGAAACTTCACCAAGTGAAAGCTCTCCCAAAAGTAGGTGAAGGAGTTATTTGACAAAAATTGGCTATCTGCAATACTTTTAGAGATAATTTGCATTTACTCATTTTGAGTAGGTGAGTAATTACCTACAGGTCTGAAACTTCACCAAGTGAAAGCTCTCCCAAAAGTAGGTGAATGAGTTATTTGACAAAAATTGGCTATCTGCAATACTTTTAGAGATAATTTGCATTTACTCATTTCGAGTAGGTGAGTAATTACCTACAGGTCTGAAACTTAACCAAGTGAAAGCTCTCCCAAAAGTAGGTGAAGGAGTTATTTGACAAAAATTCGCTATCTGCAATACTTTTAGAGATAATTTGCATTTACTCATTTTGAGTAGGTGAGTAATTACCTACGGGTGTGAAACTTCACCAAGTGAAAGCTCTCCCAAAAGTAGGTGAAGGAGTTATTTGACAAAAATTGGCTATCTGCAATACTTTTAGAGATAATTCGCATTTACTCATTTTGAGTAGGTGAGTAATTACCTACAGGTCTGGAACTTCAGCATGTGAAAGCTCTCCCAAAAGTAGGTGAATGAGTTATTTAAGAAAAATTTGCTATCTGCAATACTTTTAGACAAAATGCAGAATTACTCATTTTTAGTAGGTAAGTAATTTAGCCACAGGCCTAATTTAGATATAAAGCCTACCAATAGAGTACTGAGGTGCACCCTGTAATATACTTTGCAAACTCGAGAAGGCTAGCTATAATATTTTTTTTTGTTAGAGCGGTAATGGTGAAATCTCTCTACACACTACGGCTATCCAGTGGATACAATGATTTACTCAACAGTGAGAACCTGAAAGTAGATATTGGTAAGCTATGCCATGACATAGAGGTCTGCAATTTCACTCTGTTATAGCTGACCAAAAATTATGTGAATAACATATTTAAACAAAATACTGTAAATGTAATAGTTTTCACGTTATAACTGATTTACTCAACAGTGATAACGTCAAAGTAGCTATTACTCAGCTATGCAATGAGCTACATGTCTGAATTTTTTCTATGTTATAGCTGACCCAAAATTAGGTGAACAACATATTTAAGCAAAATACTGTAAATGCAATAGTTTTCAAGTTACAAGTGATTTACTCAATAGTGACAACCTGAAAATAGCTATTGCTCAGCTATGCCATGAGCTATAAGTCTGTAATTTCACGACGTTATAGCTGACCCAAAAGTAGGCGAACAACATATTTTAACAAAATACTCCAAATGCACTATTTTTCAAGTTACAAGTCATTTACTCAACAGTCAGTACCTGAAAATAGCTATTGCTCAGTTGTGCCATGAGCTACAGGTCTGTAATTTCACTATGTTATAGCTGACCCAAAAGTAGCTGAATAACATATTTACACAAATTTCTGTAAATGCAATACTTTTCCAATTACAACTGATTTACTCAACAGTGTGAACTTCAAAGTAGCTATTACTCAGCTATGCAATGAGCCACAGGTCTGGAACTTCACTATGTTATAGCTGACTCCGAAATAGGTGAATAACATATTGAAACAAAATACTCTAAATGTAATACTTTTGAAGTTATAAGTAATTTACTCAACAGTGATAACCTAAAAGTAGCTATTACTCAGCTATACTATGAGCTACAGGTCTGAAATTTTACTATGTTATAGCTGACATAAAAGTAGCTGAATAACATATTTATACAAAATTCTGTAAATGCAATAGTTTTCAAGTTACAATTGATTTTACTCATGATGGAAGTTACTGAAAAGCCCAAAAGTAGCTATTACTCACTTAGCTATTGAGACAGACACCCAAGTTACTCACCATGTTGTAGCTATGAAAAAAGTATCTGAATAACATATTTTAACAAAATGCTCTAAATGCAACACTTTTTAAGTTATAAGTGATTTAGTGCATGATTTCATGACTTTTAATGCATTTTAGACATTTTTGTCTACCACAGGCCTAATTTAGACATAAAGCCTACCAAAAAGATAGGGTGGCGAGTCCTCTAGCATACCAAGCCACCTGCCAAATATGAAAGAAATCTGGAAAGAAATGTGGACTGTAGGTCGCTAACAAGCAATATTCCACATTTTAGACATTTTTGTCTACCACAGGCCTAATTTAGACATAAAGCCTACCAAAAAGATAGGGTGGCGAGTCCTCTACCATATCAAGTCACCTGCCAAATATGAAAGAAATCCGGAAAGAAATGTGGACTGTAGGTCGCTAACAAGAAATCTCTGCGGACGCGGACGCGGAGGGCGCGGACGACGACGATGATGAATCCATAGTATCCCCGCTTCGCGTCGGGGATACAATTAGAATTAATATGTGCACGTTTTCAAAGAACCTGTATTATCCCCCATGGATTATGTTAACGGTCCCGATGTTGAAATATCGATCGATCTACCACCCAAAATTTTCATTTGATATCGATCCTCAACATGGCAGTCGATCCCTATACTACTGTCCAGACACTGTTTTCAGTTTGCTCCAACAAGAATTCATCACAACACAAGAAGCTTATATCCACTTGTTTGTGGTTCTAAAACACCATTAGCTTTCCTTATGGCCAGCAAATACTATGTTCATCTGTGGTCAGATGTACAGCACTATATACAGCTATGGAAATGGCCAGAAGGTTATAGAACTAACTTGAAGGTAATATCTGTCACCAGAACAAGTGAGGAAGTTCTAGAAACCAGTTTAATTGGGTTTCCCCAAATCTATTAATATAATCACTGAGGTTATAGAAGCCTAGAGGGATATCCCCCAGTCTATAAAAAGATCAATACAACAGAGTATAATAAACATCAACACCACAGAACACACAAAAAAATCAATTACTCGATTACCTTATGTGGTAATAATGCTTAGATTATTTTTAAAAATTGCACTAACACAGTGACTATATATGTAACAACTACATACAAAACTAGACCTACACATCGGAGACCGATGCAAATTTGTATCCACCGAAAAGACAATTCACCAAAGCCAGTGAACCACTGTTTGACTATCCTCGTTTGACCTTGAAGAAGGGGCCCAAGGTCAAATCCGACCACGCCAGAAGATTCCCAGCCCATGATTTTCTATAGGTTGGTTTACCATCCCAAACCTCTAGGACCAATAATAAGCAAGTTATAAACACTTTTAACTTTGGCTGTCCTCATTTGACCTTGAAGAAGGGGCCCAAGGTCAAATCCGACCACACCAGAAGATTCCCAGCCCATGATTTCCTATATGTTGGTTTACCATTCCAAACTTCTAGGACCAATAATAAGCCAGGTATAAGCACTTTTAAGTTTGGCTATCCTCGTTTGACCTTGAAGGAGGGGCCCAAGGTCAAATCCGTCCACATCAGAAAATTTCCAGCCAATGATTTCCTATATGTTGGTTTACCATCCCAAACCTCTAGGAGCAATAATAAGCGAGTTATAAGCAATTTTAACTTTGGCTATCCTCTTTTGACCTTGAATGAGGGGCCCAAAGTCTGACCACACAAAAAGATTCCCAGCCCATGAGTTTCTATAGGTTGGTTTACCATCCTAAACGTCTAGGAGCAATAATAAGCGAGTTATAAACACTTTTAACTTTGGCTATCCTTGTTTGACCTTGAACGAGGGGTCTAAGGTCAAATCCGACCACACCAAAAGATTCCCAGCCCATGATTTTCTATATGTTGGTTTACCATCACAAACCTCTAGGAGCAATAATAAGCGAGTTATAAGCAATTATAACTTTGGCTATCCTCTTTTGACCTTGAACGAGGGGCCCAAAGTCAAGTCTGACAACACAAAAAGATTCCCACCCCATGAGTTTCTATTAGTGAGTGGAATCGCCTCAATTTTCGTGGTCAATTATTCGTCCAATTTTCCGACCGATGATCGAACCATAATCGACTTTTTTACTCCACTGTAAGAAAATATATCATGAAACACTTTCCGGGATGAAGTATTTGTCAATCCGATAAGAATATCTAAAAAAGGGTGTCAAGATTTTTATGATATTTTTGTATCTGACATAGTAAAAAAACCAATTGCACAAATAAAATGGGAAACTCTTATTGATGATACTGTTCCAAATTTTTGGAAAGTAATATATAGAATTTGCTTCAAATCAATTGCTGATAATGAACTTAAGTGGTTCCAATATAAAATAGTTAACAATATTTTGGCCACTAAACACTACCTGTATAAAATAAAGCTCTCTGAAAGTGACAAATGCCAACTCTGTAATTCTCAAACAGAAACTATATGTCATCTTCTTTCGCAGTGCAAAGAAACTGAAGAATTATGGAAAAATGTCAAAAACTGGATTTTTAGACGAACTGGGATTAATGTCACATTTACAGAAACAATGAAAATTTTGGGATATACGAAATATGATGAAAACTTTTGGCCTGTGAATTTTATACTTATGAAAGTAAGACATTATATTTACCATTGTTCAAAGACAAAACAACCACTGAATATTTTTCAGCTTCAAAAAGAAATTTAAAAAAATACGAAGAAGAAAAATTATTAAGTAGAATTAATTGTCAGAACCACATATTTGATAAAAAATGGTCAATATGGCAAAGTCTGTTTTTGAATATTTAACCAATAAGTATATAATGAATGAACAATGGAAGTGCACCGCTTTTTGTTTTTACCAGTCAGATTTTTATTTAAAAATATGCTTTAATATAGTTTTGTTTTCTTTTTCAATTTAGATTTACTTGTACAGTATGTAATGCGTTTTTGATGTTCACTTTTCTTATCCTTGTAATAATCTTGTAATCTAGTGAAAAATAAAGAAATAAAAAAAAAATAAATAAATAAAAAAAAAAAAAAAGAATATCGGTGTTTCCGACATTTAGAACCTTCCAAAAGCACTCACTTCCGGTAAATATGGCGGTAGACATAAACAAACCCAAATTCGTGATAAATCTCATTACTTATCAAAGGAAAGTTAAGGAAATTGCTAAAAATATAAAAAACATGTGGATATTGAGACACATAAGGAAGGGTAAGATTTAATCGATTTCTAGAAGTTGTCAGTGACCAAACGCGATTGTACCATAACGCCGACGATTAATCGAACGTTGGTCTAATTGTCCCTTCACTAGTTTCTATAGGTTGGTTTACCATCCCAAACGTCTAGGAGCAATAATAAGCGAGTTATAAGCACTTTTAACTTTGGCTGTCCTCATTTGACCTTGAAGAAGGGGCCCAAGGTCAAATCCGACCACACCAGAAGATTCCCAGCCCATGATTTCCTATATGTTGGTTTACCATTCCAAACCTCTAGGACCAATAATAAGCGAGGTATAAGCACTTTTAACTTTGGCTATCCTCGTTTGACCTTGTAGGAGGGGCTCAAGGTCAATTCCGTCGACACCAGAAAATTCCCAGCCAATGATTTCCTATATGCTGGTTTACCATCCCAAACCTCTAGGACCAATAATAAGTGAGTTATAAGCACTTTTAAGTTTGGCTATCCTTGTTTGACCTTGAATGAGGGGTCTAAGGTCAAATCCGACCACACCAAAAGATTCCCAGCCCATGACTTCCTATATGTTGGTTTACCATCCCAAACCTCTAGGACCAATAATAAGCGAGTTATAAGCAATTTTAACTTTGGCTATCCTCTTTTGACCTTGAACGAGGGGCCCAAAGTCAAGTCTGAGCACACAAAAAGATCCCCAGCCCATGAGTTTCTATAGGTTGGTTTACCATCCCAAACGTCTAGGAGCAATAATAAGCGAGTTATAGGCACTTTTAACTTTGGCTATCCTTGTTTGACCTTGAAGGAGGGGCCCAAGGTCAAATCAGACCACACCAGAAGATTCCCAGCCCATGAGTTTCTATATGTTGGTTTACCATCCCAAACCTCTAGGAGCAATAATATGCGAGTTATAAGCAGTTTTAACTTTGGCTATCCTCATTTGACCTTGAAGGAGGGGCCCAAGGTCAAATCCGACCACACAGAAAGATTCCCAGTCCATGATTTCCTATCTGTTGGTTTACCATCCCAAACCTATAAGACCAATAATAAGCGAGTTATAAGCACTTTTAACTTTGGCTATCCTTGTTTGACCTTGAAGGAGGGGCCCAAGGTCAAATCCGACCACACCAGAAGATTCCCAGCCCATCATTTCCTGTATGTTGGTTTACCATCCCAAACCTGTAGGACCAATAATAAGCAAGTTATAAGCACTTTTAGCTTTGGCTATCCTCGTTTGACGTTGAAGGAGGGGCCCAAGGTCAAATCCGACCACGCCAGAAGATTCCCAGCCCATGATTTCCTATATGTTGGTTTACCATCCCAAACCTCTAGGATCAATAATAAGCGAGTTATAAGCACTTTTAAGTTTGGCTATCCTTGTTTGACCTTGAACGAGGGGTCCAAGGTCAATTCTGACAACATCAGAAGATTCGCAGCACATGATTTCCTATAGGTTGGTTTCACATTGCAAACCTCTAGGACCAATAATAAGGGAGATATAGGCACTTTTAAAGTCCGCTATGTGGGTTACTTCGGCACTCCGTGGATAACCTTGAATTAAGAACTTCAAGGTCAAATGTGTGCAAGGTTGTAGAGGACATGTATATCTGTTATACATATCACCTATGAAGAGATTCAACCTTCTACCTATGAGAAACAGCCAGTAGAAAAATGTTATTATTTTCAAAGAAATGCCCGTGGCGGCCATCTTGTTTTTCAGAATGAGGCTATTTTCCTTCCCAGAGAAGCTTATCCCCCAATGAAGATATCTTCTAAATTAGGTGAACCTAGCTGCTGTCGTTTTCCTCTTAGCGCGTTAATGCCAAAAATCTCTATACGCGCGGCAAACCATGGTATACACAGAATTTGCAAACCATGAAGGTGAAGAATGTCATGTTAGAACTACTTTTAATATTTTTTTAGACTGTAAGGAATGTCCATCTTATGTTTGCTTCTAACTGGTCAGGGGAAATGCTTCTATATGTCAACAAAATGGGTGTTCAGTGTTCACTTGCATTTCCAGTTTGCTGTAAAAATAGCTAATAATAGACATATATATGTGGTGACAGAACTTACAATTTGACAGAATTTTAAATTCTGTCGACGGAACTTAAAATTCTAAGTTCTGTCGACAGAACTTAGAATTTTAAGTTCTGTCAAGATATTTTGACAGAATTTTTAATTCTGTTAACAGAATTTCAAATCCTGTCGACAGAACTTGGAATTTTAAGTTCTGTCGACAGAACTTAAAATTTTAAGTTCTGTCAACAGAATTTAAAATTCTGTCAAATTTTAAGTTCTGTCACGACATATATATAAAAAAAGACTTTCAAAAAACTGTAAGCAAACAAAATCCAGTTATTACTTGTAGTTTACTTCATTTTAAGATTTGATTCAAGAATTCAAACAAATAATCATTGATGTTTCCTGGTAGCTAGAAAGCCAGTGTACAGAATCATGGCTAAAAAATTCTCAAAATTAACTGACTCAATGAAATAGTGGTTGTCTACCAATAAACGCATGTCTACCAGTGAACGGCAACCTTATATTTCTTTGTTGGGGGTCAAGCACAAATGCTTCTATAAGTCTACAAAATAGGCGTTCACTGGTATTCCTGTTTTGCGGTAAAAACGGCCAATAATAGAGATAAATTGTTAAAATATAACACTTTCTAGGAAATACTGCACAATATAGTCGAAGAATTAATTGTAGTGCAAGTCATTTGATTATCTAATAACAGAAGAAAATAATATAAAGCTGATTATGTAATTTAAATTCAAAATATGATCACAGCATGGGCGTTTACTGGTAGAAAGCCACTATAACTTAGGGTGATAATTATGATTTTCAATAAAAATGGTAGCACAAGAAGGGCCTTTCAAAGTAGATTCCGATGACTGATATGTAGGCCTATACTAGTACTGTAGTGGTTGTGGACCAATTCACGCCCGTGTACCTATTCACGCCCACCCTCAATTTTCTTAAAGATTCATAGTTTTTCATAGAAAAGATGTTTACCACATCATACATCATCATTTATTGTGTAACTGTGATTGCTTTGGAGAAATTTAGGGGTGGGTGTGAACAGGTACACGGGCGTGAACTGGTCCACCACCACTACTGCTCAGCCAGTGAATTTTGTCACCCAAGTGAAGTTTGTCACCTGCATTTTATGGTAATATTTAGGGGTGGTGGACCAATTCACGCCCGGGTACCAATTCATGCCCACCCTCAATTTTCTTGAAGATTTATTATTTTTCATTGAGAAGATGTTTACCACATCATAGATAATCATTTGATGGATCATTTACATGTGTAAGTTATTGTTTAACTGTGATTGTTTTAGATAAATTTAGGGGTGGGCGTGAATTGGTCCACCACCACTAGGAGTTTTTCCTGTGAATTTTCGGCATACATGTATGCCTCGTTGCTGAAAGTAGCTATTCCATTTATTTAGATATGAATATTGCCTATCCGTGAGCATTTTACGGCAGGTGAAGAACTTCACTGGGGTGACGAAATTCACTGGCCGACCAGTATCTGTCACTCCTTTGGGCGATAATACCAGATGAAAATACAAACCTACGATAAACGCAATGATGTGACTGCAGAAGATTATCACTATGTATGTATGGACTGTTGGACTTGATTTGTTTGTTGTATCATTTATCGTCAAATGTGTGAAGTGATTTCTGTATTTATATTTCCAATACACCAGTTTACGGTTTCGATCTGCGCATGTGCAATGGTAGTTCCTGTCTTCCGCTTTTCTTCCTGGGAGAGTAAACAAACGTTTCAGGATAAAGACATTCACGTTACAGAATTTTATGATTTCTGAATGTTTTCCATATATATTTTTATTAAGCTCTCATCAAAAGTTTGTTCTGAATTTATATGTGGTAACTATATGTTTTTGTGGCTTAAGTCATGATATTTAGTTTATATTTAAGTAAAATCATCTATTATCGCCCAGTGTATATGCAATACATATGTCTATGTAGCAGGGGTTATAAAATGCTGAATAACTTTGGCATTTATCGATCAATTTTGGCCAAATAAAGACCACAAGAAAGTGCATTTTCAAAGCTTTCCAAATATAAAAGGTTAGCAGATATAAGTTCAACGACTGATTTTTGAGTAATTTTTTTTAAAAAGCTTAAATGTCAGATTTTAACATATATAAATTGCTTTAACATAAGATGGAAACATGCATCCACTACTGTAAATCGATTATGCCTTTGCAGGTATGCATGAAAAACAATTTTTTTAAATATTTTTTTGAGATGCAGGGGCGGATTTCATGAAAGGTCTCAGACTTAGCCCAGCCACTGGCTCAAATCTGAGCCTTCTGACTCAGCTAAGTCTTTGTCTCAAATGGTTTTCACAGAAGGGGTCTCAGTTGAGACCAAGCTTATCAAATAACCACAGTGGTTTTCTGTGTCATGTGACCATTTTTTGTAGTCAAAATATTCTACTGATGACATATATATTCCTTGTTTGACACATAATATCTCTGGCTAAATACCATTTTGCAATGGGAAACCTTGTAAACATGTTAAAACACCCAAAGACTACTTCAGGGGCTTGTTTTATATACGTGTACCCTATTTTCAGCCATTTCAAATTTTGAAGTGATGAAAGAATTATGGCGGCCATATTTGAGCCTTTGTTTACAAAACTTAAGCCCACTTTCAACCAGTCTCAATATTTGAGCCAGTGGCTCAGCCAAAGCTGAGATTGAGACCTTTTGTGAAATCCATTAAGGCTGAGCCCATGGCTCAAGTAAAATATTCCAATAATTTGAGACAAAAGTCTCAAATTTGAGCCTGAGACCGGGCTAAGACCTTTCGTGAAATCCGCCCCTGAACTATTTTTTTTTGGAAATTGTTTATCTATTCTTATAAAAAAATTAAGTGTTACCTCAGACTGAGAGGCCTGGGTTTGATTCCCAGTGATGTGTAAATCAAGACATCATAGCTTAGTGATAGAGCACTCAGTCTGGGTGTAAATATTAAGTTAAATCTACACTGACTTTAGACCTTGCCATATTAATTATACAGCTGTATTTTCTTACATTTTTACATCATGATTACCGTAAATTTCCAAAATAACACCCAGGTTCAAATAAACGCCTGGTTCAAATTAACGCCTGGTACCAAGCACACTGTTTACAATATATAACACTGTTTTTTGTATTTCAAAAGAACGCCTGGTTCAATTTAACGCCTGGTCTGATACCATTTGAAAATAATTAACACCCGGGCCATATTTTGAAAAAATACGGTATGCACATAACATAAATACAAGACAATACATGAAGCTGTACAATGTATTCAAGTGTAAGTGTCAATAGAAATAGCACAGTTAAGTAAAACTACATAAAAGATTTTAAAGGTCAAGGTCACTGCAGGATGGTGAAAGGTCAAATCAAAGTCCTACCAAGATGTTGTACAACTGCACTCCCTAACTAATAGGTGACAACTTTTGTATTGTCAATTTATAATAAAAATATTGTTTGTATGTAATAAATAATACAAGTAAGTAATAAAGTAATATAAGTATAATAAAGTAATATAAGTAATAAATAAATAAATAAATAATGTAATAAATAATACATTTGCCCGCCCCTCCCATAAAAAAGAACTTACTTTAAAATAATTACAGATTTGTGAGTGGTCATGTAATATGTGAAGACCATGGGTTTGAACCAAATAAATATTATCTCCAAATTTTATCTTGCAACCTTTGTAATATCAAGTTATGATGGATTTTTGTCAAGTGCAACATGTAACTTGGTGCTTTTTAACACACAACACCATGTTGCTCTTTGTGCATCATATTGGACTTCAATATCAGAATTCAGGGAAACATGTGTTCCCTGGGCCATAGTATTTTCGATTTTTTAACAAAACATCTAATCACCTCTAAAAATATTAATATGCATGAAAACATTAAACAAATTTTTGAGTTTTTTATTTGTTAAGTGGTGGTTCACATTCTAGATTTAACTAATATTTAATTTGCTTGCAATTGCAAACACCCAGACTGAGTGCTCTATCACTGAGCTATGATGTCTTGATTTACACATCACTGGGAATCAAACCCAGGTCTCTTAGTCTGAGGTTGCACTTAATTTTTTTTAATAAGGATAAAAATTTCCACTGACTTTTATATCTTAAAAACTGTTCTTAATTTCTCCAAGCTATGTAACAAATGTGCACAAACTGTAAGTTCTAGTAACACAGAGACAATATTTGAAAGGTCAAGGTTGCTATGGCCTGACCTCAGGTGGGATTAAATGTACAAATATAGTCAACAAAAAATAGTGCTCATGAATATTCATATCTGCATATGATTTTCTAAATTACCTTCCAAAAGACTTTATAAGAGTATAACAGATAAGCAGATAATAGGGAATTCTGGCGAAATTGACCTTTATATGACCTCAGGGTCTTTGGCTTGAACTTAATGTTTAAACTGCAATTTCTCAACCATTTCTTTTGAATTTGATGCAGTAAAAAACGAACAGAAGCTCTGTAAACATACCTCTCTATTGATGTATGCAACACATTTGTAGGTTTCAGAAATATCAAAGAAATATTGGCACTTGTTAATAGTACTAATTTGACAACTGGCAGTGGGCGAAAATAGGAGATATTGTATTAAAACTGCAGCATATAATTTTCATAAATTCTATAGTGTATACAGAACGAATTTATATAATTTATTCCTCCATTTCCAGTAATAATTTTAATAATATATATGTGTTGATGTACAGTATCCACTGAAATTGATTTTCGCTACTTCCTGGTTCTTCTGTCACAGACGTTTTTTGTTTACTCTCCCTAATTAAATATTCAAAATGTCGGAACGGAACCGTAAACTGGTGTATTTCATGGAACATACTATATCTGTAGCTCAACCCTGGGCCGGGATTCACAAAAAGTCTTAAATGTAAGACAAAATTTTAGCTAAGACCAGTCTTAAGTTTAATACTTTTGTCTTAGCTGAGATTTTATCTTAAGTTAGGATTCACAAAAAGTGCTTAGCAAAATCTTAGCTGAGACAAAATTTATGCAAAAAGTCTTAACTTTTTTTTATCCAAATTAACCAATATTAACAAAACAAAAACATTTTTACCAATAAATACACCAAACATGCTCTTCAAAATTATAAAACAGATTTGGTACTTTTTTTGTAAAATTATGTAAAAATAGTAATCTTGTGTTTTACTTTGAGTCAGCCAATTTTGTGACAATATTTTTGCCACAAGGAGGTAAAATGTGGAAATTTGTAGGAAATTGAATGATGTAAATTTCTATTACAATCCACAGAAATTACTTTTATAGGAAGTCTAGATCCCCGTAGTATATTTTTTATTTGCATTACAAAGGGTAAACTGTAAATACGTACAATGGCATATTTTAAAAATGACTTAAGCCTGCCCTGCAGATGTCTTAAAGTTAAGACAAAACTTAAAACAACATTTTGTCTTAGACCTTTTATGAATCTCATTTTGGCTAAGCATAAATTTTGTCTTAACTTTGTGACAAAGTTTTTAACATTTAAGACTTTTATCTTAGACTTAAGACAAGTCTTAGACTTAAGACCTTTTGTGGATCCTGTCTTCAGCGATGCACCTTTAATTTTCTCAGCCCACCACAACCTTGTTTTTGAAAACGTATTTCAAAAGTGATGTCCTTGGTCTTGGAGGTGGGGGTTTGTAAAGATAAATAATTTTTTCCTTAAATAGGTTGTTTCAACTTCTTCCATAGGAATGTACAACAAAACAATATAGCAGCTGAAATCCACAGATTTTAATATTAAACCAATGCATTGAATCCATAACCTTTGCTGATATTGATTTCTTTAAGCTAAATCTAGAGTTTCTATAGCACTTCCACAGGCTGAATCCACAACTTGCACAATTAGTTTACATTTAACTTCCCAAGAAACAAAGGGGCCATGGTAGCACAGTGGTAACACACTCACCTCCCATCTCTGACGTAGGCAGTTCAAACCCCGGCCCTTATGCCGGAAAGTTGGTAATTGCTTACTAATTGTTGGCAGTTTACAGAACCTTGACCAACTGTATGTACTGGTTTCTTCTGCCCATAAAACTACCAGTCGTGATATGACCTATATAGTGTTGCAAATGACGTTAAAGCCCAAATAAATTGATTAAGAAACATAACATGCTGTGATCTCCTGGTAAGGTATATGATGTCAGTCAAGTAGAATATAGTCCAATGATTGTTGTAGTCATCTCAATAGGATATTATAATTCACACAATGTCAAATGCAGCAAAAAGATCCAAAAGCATAACCATCACTTCATTCCCTTGATCAGTTTCTATCAAACTGTAATTAAATATTGGATAGAACAGTTTGTGTGGAAGGATTTGCCTTGTAGGCTGATTAGAAGGGAGTGTTGTACTTATTGGCACTGTCATAGTCCTTACAGACCATACAGAAGGGGAACAGTAGTAACCACACCAAATTGGGTCTTTTTGCACAGTTGCAAATATACACCAAATGAGCCATTGGAAGCATGTCCACAGTTTTCACAGTGTCCAAATTGTGCATCACAATGTCAATGAGTGGTGAGGCAAGAACATTTTGGTAAAATCTTCAATATGCCAACTAAATGTATCTATTCTGCAAATTCCTCTGTTGGATTTGTTTATTAAATGAGAATATTTTTTTACAAAAAAATTATTTGGTTGTAAGTTGGTATTAGTGTACATTAATTATTTCTTTTTTCTAATTACATCTGGTATCACATCACTGGAACTGTCCATATGGGTAGTAATTCCTTGATTTTCATTTATTAAACAATTATCTCTACTGAATAATAAGAAACTGATATTCTTTTGTAAACTGGCTTCTACAACATTTAGTGCTAATTAGTAATGATAGTATTATATTTTGTCCATATTTCCCAGTTTCCTTGGCTTTCCTCGTTTTTTTTTTTGGGGGGGGGCTTTAATGAACTCTAGTCTTTTTCAGTTTCATTATAATTTGCGAGAGGTTGAAGATAGTGACTATTACTCCCTTGTTTTGTTGGTAGTGCATTGGATGGTTGCTTTGTTTAGGTTGGTTTAGGTCCTCAGTGGCCTAGTGGTTAGCAAGTTTGGCATCTAATCATAGGCTGTCACCTCTGTGGGTTCGAGTCCCACAAGTGGCAATTCTGAGGACCTATTGAGGGCTGTTGAACGGGACGTAAAACCCCAACTTTGACTTTGTTTAGGTTGCTCATTCAAAGAAAGGATATACTGTGCATATCTTTTGTTGTCACTTTAGCTTCTATTTTATATAAATAAATCACAATCCTTCATAAAACACTTTGCTCACTTTTCCACATCCATATAATTATTAACTTCATTGTTCTCATCACATTTTATCCAGAAAAAATTGTGGTTTACTTTCGTAATATAACTTTATGTAGATTAAATTCTATTTAAAAGTTAGTCTGTCAGTTAGTCGTCCTCAATGATAGTCATAGCTCAGACTGGTGATCAAAGAGGGTGAAAAAGACTATGCATGTGTTTATATACTGTGTGTTGTTTAGTCTTCTTATTGGTTTTTATGGGATGAGGCAGAATGGACAAACTGTATTACATTTACATAAAATTTTCTAGGTGTATGATGTAATTATTATTGTACTAACCCCAAAAAAGTGTGTTCACTTTGCATCCTGCATGCTAAACCCGACATAATTTATGATGGTAATGCATGTTGTTTATCAGGGGTCGTAGCTTATGTATAAGCCTGTACACCAAGGAATACCAATTGGTTAGTGGAATGTTTAATGAGACATACAATACCTTATCCCCGAACAAATATTGCATGTAGCCACTACTATCTATAAAATAAGGGCAAACCATGTAAAAAATGCTAGCTTCTTCCCTGACTACACTGTATAGTTTGTGTATTCAGTTTTCTAGTATTGGTGAAAAGAAATACTATGTTTCAATTATTTATGATACATACTTGCTAAAAAAAGAACAGAAGTTTTATAGAGAATAAATTACAATTTATCTTGTTTCTTTTTGGGCTAACTATATTATTAAATGAAATAGAAAATATCATGGTGGTCATTACACAGAATTTATTGATTTCTGTAGAGAGAGCACAATATGCTTGTTTTGTTGTTTTAGGTAGAATGTGTAACAAGAATGATAGTTACATTTCAGTAATAAAAACACAGTTCACTGGTTTGCCTTTTTGTTTTCCTTATGAACATGCAGTTGTCAAAATGTAGTTACTTGAAAGTTAAAACAAACATTATGTAAGCAGTAAGTTGTGCATCAGGTTAATCGTTTACCTGATTGATACTGTGATTATACTCTACTATGTACCAAATATATCATTAATTTCTGAAACTACTTTAACGTAAACATATATGTGGGACAGGCTCCGAATAGCAATCTTCCAAAAATTACCATGTCAAATCTATTTCTATTGTTTTTTTAGGTTTCTTAACCTGTGATTGCTCAGTATTCAGTAAGTAGATATCTCGGACAATTGATATGATGATTGATATCAGTAGCGGGTATCAGAATATAATTAACAGTTATGAATTACTGAAATATGAACCATGTTTCAAGCTACTAACATGCTCTTTTCAAACTAAGTCTGCGTTACTGGGGCTGATTTCACGAAAGGTCTTAGCCTGGTCTCAGGCTAAAAGTTACAACTTTTATATCAAATTTTTGGAAGGTTTTGCATATCGGTTCACAAATTATGAATTTCTGGACTACATACTCTCAATCTTAACTTTGCTGAGTCACTGGTTCAGATGTTGGGACCGTTGGGCAATGGGCTTAAATTTTGTAAATAAAGGTTCAAACATACAGGTCCGAATTAACGAAGAAATAGCATCTCAGTGAGCGGTTACCCAACTAATCTGTAGCCACTGATGAGAAAGTTCACCAAATCACCTTGGAAACAGAATAACACCATTCATTGTTATTGTGTAAGGCATATCATAACATTAACCATTGTGAACATCACTTGGTGATTTATTGTGCACTTCAGTTTATTCTTCTGTTTTTAACTATGAGTGTGGTCCCCTGAAAGTGCAAGTCACCTTACTTTGTTAATAGACACCTCCAGACCGGATCTACAATTTGATGGTCTGGAGTTGAGATTGGCAGATAATCCCTTGCCTAAAAGAGAATATCCATATTATATGGAATAAATGCATCAATCGGGTAAATTCACTTATTGTACACTAGAGTACAGGGCATGGATCTATGAATATAGACTCTATTTATAAAAAACAAAGGATAATAGAATCACCTTTGTATCCAAGCATTTTTTGGTAAAAGGTTACTCTATTAAGGATACCCAGATCTCTATTATTCAATGTGGGTTCCCTAAAATAAACTACTCTCAGGCTGGATCTCATCAGGAATGTGTACAGTGGTTGAGGTGAAATATTGGGACAACCCACACAATTGGCACTAATCAATTTATCTAATTGTCTGTGCATTTTGGTCTTAAGTCACACTCTTAAGACCCCCTTGTTTCTTGTTGTTTAGTTATATGCACATCAGTAGTTAATCAGAGTAATAATTATGAGCAATAATGGTCACTAACCCTTTTACACATATCCCAGCACATACCTGTGTTGAAAAAGGCTCCCAATGGTCCTTCACAATATTTCTCATTGTGATGTTATAATCACATGACCTCATGACAATAAAACATCATGGTAAATGAATTCTCAAACCAGGTTACCCAGTTCACTTTGTACCTTGATGAAGGCTGGATATTATTTATTATTACTTAAAGTGTGGATATAAAATGATTAATAAATATAAACATATTTATTTTTAATTATTGCATATTATATTACAATGGACAAATAATTTAAATACTTATTTGTTGATCTTTATAAATAAATTTTATGGTACTAAAATAAAACATACTTGTATGCTTATTCACAACAAATTTCACAGTATTTATCAAAACCCATATATTTAACTCAAAATGTATTATGTTTTGCTTTTCATATATGAGCCATGGTTATAAATATGACTTATGTATAAATACAAATACATAATTCTAAAATCCATGAACTCTCCATGTAAGTTAAGACAAATCTGTTCAATTTTATGGGAGTAGTTTATATTATTTAATGAATCTAATACTTAGGTGTAAATAAAGCATCAGGCAATTCCATCAAACCATAATTGAATCGTGAACTTGCACCTTGTGTTCATAAGCCAAACATGTAAGATGTAGCTTTACATGTAATAAAGGCTTGCATATTATGGACTGCAAATAACTTGGTCTTTCCTAACTTGTGATAATAAAATGTGGAACATCAGGCACTCAGTACCTAACCTTCCTAAGTCGTTATGAGGCAATGGGTTTGAATGCTATATGAATCCTTTAACTGCTTGTATAAACCTCCCACTATAATATTTAGCAAAATCAATATATCATAAAACTGAACTTATACTATCTATTACTCCATTTAGACTTAAATAAAAGGTGAACGAGCAATGCACCAGTTCACAGGTGTAATTGCATAAAAAATAACACCTCGGAGAGGGTTTACCCAACTAATCTCCAGCCTTTGGTAAGAAAGTACACCCAATCACTTTCAAAACAGAATTACACCATTCATTGTTATTGTGTAAGGCATAACATCACATTAACCATTGTGAACAACATTTGGTGACTTTTATTGTGCACTTCAGTTTTTTCTTCTATTTTGAACTATGAGTGTAACCCCCTGAAAAGGCAAGTCACCCTATTTTGTTAATAGTCACCTGCAGACTGGATCTACAATTTGATAGTCTGGAGTTGAGATCGGCAGATAATCTCTTGCCTAAAAGAGAATATCTGTATTGTACGGAATAAATGCATCAATTGGGTAAATTTACTTATTGTACACTAGAGTAAAGAGCATGGATCTATGAATATAGACTGTATTTATAAAAACAAAGGATAATAGAATCACCTTTGTATCCAAGCATTTTTCGGTAAAAATCTACTCTATTAAGGATATCCAGATCTCTATTATTCAATGTGGGTTCCCTAAAATAAACTATAAACTACCCAAAATGGTCCTTCACAATATGTGTCATTGTGATGTCATAATTACATTATTATGTATTTGTATTTATAAGCATGACTCATATATAAAAGTAAAACACAGTATATTTTGAGTTAAATGTATGGGTATTGATAAATACTGTGAAATGTGTTGTGGATAAGTGTACAAGTTTGTATATATTTAAGTACCATAATACTTTATTTATAAAGATAAATAAATAATTATTTAAAATATCTGTCCATTAAATACAATATAAAATAATTAAAAATAAATATGTTTATATTTATTAATCATTTTATATCCACACTACTACTATAGGGTCTGTATAGGGTGCAGATCAATATTTGAGGATGGGGTAAAATGGGGGTGAATTTATAGGTTGCAGATCAATGGGGGAGGGGGGATTTGCGGGTTGAAGTGTGGTGACACGTGTATTGGTTTATGGGATTAAGGGGTTTTATAATTTATAGGTTGCAGGTAAATGGGGAGGGGGTTTTTGGGGGAAGCAAGTGTGGTGGCATGTGTGTTTTGACTGAGGGATTGAGGAGAAGGAAATTGTGAGACTGAGGACATGCTGAGGACATGCTCCCCCTCCCACAATGGTGCTTTGCACCATTGGGGGTTTGAACTTTGTTGTGCCTTTTATGTGTGTTCTAAATGTATATTTCAAATTATCCCTGTGTTTTTTTTCCTGGTTAGCATCTATTTTTAAAGCATATTGTGAATCTCTGTTTTCACTGAATTGCTTCTCTGCTTTAATCATTTCTTTATCCGTAAAATTTCAGAATATGTATGAAAACCAAGATATCCATATTTTTTAATTATTTGTCAGATTTATAACCTTTTCTTTCTTGAGTCATTTAATATTTATCAGAATAAGTTATAAAATTCTGATTATTCGTTTTCCAACCTATTAAACCAAACAACTTTTTTTTCCTGAGAAAAAAAAAACACATCCTTACTGCTGGAGTTCCAAGCATAAAATGAAACATCAGACAGACTGGCTTATTGACAGAAGTAATGTCTATTGTGAGCCCAGCCAATTGATTAACACCCTCACTAATTGATCTGCAACCTATAAATTTCTACCAGAATCTCAACACCTGTGTCCTCTTTAGTTTGAATTTCTTCCCACATTGAATGGGGTTTTGTGTTTGTTAACAAAATGGTTAAAGGATTTTTCAGAAAAGGTGTCATATGGAGGCACTTTAACTTACTGTGTATATTACTGTTCTATTCTCTACAGAACAGAAAATTCTATATATATGTATATTTATAATAAAATAACATGGCAAGAATAAAATGTTTTTTTTAAAAAAAAAATGTCTGAATGTTAGAGTTAATTCATCGAGTTGTATTACACCAAACATTTAATGCAACAAAAGTATCGTACATGCAGGATATCATCATTGCCTCCACCAATTAGGTTATGTTTTCGCCTGGGTTTGTTTGTGAGTTTGTTTGCTCCTTTTTCTGTGAACAAGATAAGTCAAAAACTTATGGACGGATTTTGATTAAATTTTCAGGATACGTCTAAAAAGGTAAAAGAAAGAAATGATTCAATATTGGGAGTGATCCGGAACACTATTTGGCCCTTCTGGATCCATGAAATCTAATTTTTAAAGACGGATAACTCAAAAAGTTATGAACGGATTTTGATAAAATTTTCAGGATATGTCCTTAATGGGATAAGAAACAAGTGCGTAGATTTTAGGAGTGATCTGGGTCACTGTCTGGATCCATGAAAAATATATTGGAAGTGATCTAGATTGATCTCCAGTGGCGGAGGTCTGCGCTCTCTCCGAGTGCTCTTGTTACAAATGATGATAAATATGGTCCATGAGCTTTTTGGAGTATTCGGAATCGTGTATCCACATTTCTGTGGTTATGTTTTGGTGTTTAGAAGTAGCCCTGGTTTGATTTTATATTAATTTCTCATAAAATTAATGACTTCATGCTTTCCACTTCTACTACAAAAGTATTGAACACATCTTTACAATATTTTTAACAACGGTAGATCATGGCAAAAGGAAGAAAGATAAGAGTTTGGGACAGATTCAGAAATTTCCCCTCCACTGCGACTGAGGTCTGCGCTCTACGGATGCTTTCAACTTTTATCATTGCTTTCAGCTGAGATCTTGATTCTAGTGAGCAACAATATATCGAATAGTACTTTAGATGATGTGACCTGAAATAATTTGGTCAATCAAAAATATCCTGGACAAGTGCATTATGTAAATTTTATTGCAAATAATATATTTATTAAATATTTTAGGGAATGAATAAAACATTAACCATCAATAATTTTCTTTCTTTTTGAATAGTGAAGTAGATGTTTACAACCATTTTACAACCAGTGACAATAACAACAGCTATTTAAGACCTGTTACTAGCTAAATACACAGGAACAAATACATCAACATACAAGTGTAAACATGTTAATAACGTGAGCATGCATAAACAAATTATATATTAAATAAACTCTGCAAAGTATTGTCCAAGTTTAAAAGGTCTTTAAAAGTTTAAATTTCCTTCAGGTCTTTCATCCTCTGTTTGCGAATCCGATTCCACATCCGTACTTTCTGAATCAAAACTGCTATTGTCATCCTCTTCTTCGCTGTCAATAAGTTCATCAAACAATGATGAGTTCCATTGTAAAACTAATTTTAAAGCCTTTGCAAATTGGTAATTTTTTTCATCCATTAATCTTTGGATATCTTGCATAATTTCCCGGTGAATCATACTCTTTTTCAAATTGTGCAGTGTTGTCAAAATATCGGCATACTGTTTCATAATACCCTTTCTATACTTCCAAAATAAGTCTTCTGTAGCCTTTTCTCTTGATTCTAGGTTGGAATAACCATCGTTTTCATAGGAGTCAACCTTTTCAACGTATTTTTCATACACTTGTTGCACTATGTTATGCCAACCAGATTCATCGGGTTCGTCCGTATTTTCAACGCACAGCCTTTTCACAGGGGCCTGATTATTTTCGGGACACCCTCTTTTTACATGTTTCTGTAAGTCCGTTGAAGAGGCAAAAATAATACCACAATCAGTGCATGGACAATGGCTCTTATCCATTTTATATCCCACTTCTACTGCCTTTTTCACACAGTTTTCCTGTTCACTACCAGTTGTCAACTGAATCATTTTACTGTTTCCACCTCCTTTTATAATACTAGTTCTTAGCCTGTCTTTATCAGCTGTATCCTGTTTAAGATCAATTAGTAAATACCGGTATGGCTCCTGTGTAGCATCACGAAATGCATCTAAAAGCACGTGTGAATTTTTTGGGTACATCTGCCTTGCTAAATGTGCCACCTGTTGCTGGTCACGTGGATTTTTAAAAAGCACGATATATTGTGTATTTAAATTCATGGTTCTGTTTTCTTTACCTCGGTGGTACAAATTTTGCAACAGGCAAATAACACTCAAATTACAGTGGTGAGAGCCTTCAGTGTACATTTCACATATATCTACATTTTTGGTAGTATCTTTCATATGATCATCGTAGATGTACAAGGTAGGCTGGCCATCAGGATCCCGCTGTCCAATACCCTGCATGATTTCGATAAAAGGAATAATTTCTTGTAACTCACTGTACGCTGGTTGCCATCTTTTGCAAAACCATAAAATCTTTTTAGGGGGAGGCTTTATCATTGTTTCAGCCTGTTGCAGTAAATGTTTCATCCAGGTGGTTTTTCCACAAGAGGTTGGTCCTGCTAATAACATTGTGAATGGATGCCTAAACACAAAGGGATCCTCGAGCTTCGATGATACTTTCAAACATGGATGAAAATTTTGACTCAAGATATGTACTGCATCGGGTGAAAAACGCTTTTCTTGTGTATGGTCAGGTGTTATATATGTTGCATTAGGTGTTACATGTGTTGCATTTGAAACATCGGGTGTTACATGTGAGGCATGAGGTGTTACATGTGAGGCATCGGGTGTTACATGCGAGGCATCGGGTGTTACATGTGTTGCATTGGGTGTTACATGTGAGGCACCGGGTGTTACATTGGGTGTTGCATGTGTTGCATGTGAGGCATCGGGTGTTACATGTGTTACATTGGGTGTTACATGTGAGGCATCGGGTGTTACATGTGAGGCATGAGGTGTTACATATGTTACATTGGGTGTTACATGTGAGGCATAAGGTGTTACATGGGTTACATTGGGCGTTACATGGGTTACATGTGAGGCATCGGGTGTTACATGTGAGGCATTGGGTGTTACATGTGAGGCCTAGGGTGTTACATGTGTTACATTGGGTGTTACATGTGAGACATGAGGTGTTACATGTGTTACATTGGGTGTTGCATGTGAGGCATCGGGTGTCACATGTGTTACATTGGGTGTTACATGTGAGGCATCGGGTGTTACATGTGTTACATCGGGTCTTACATGTGTTACACCAGCAGATGATCGATTCAGGGATCCTGTCTTGACATTTTTCTTATTCCAAGCTGGTATTGTACCTGTGTTGTGCTGTGTAAGCATATGTCTCCTGAACGAATAAGGTGTAGCAAAACTCTTTGAACATATTTTACAACTTTTATCCATGTTGACACTGTAGTATCCAGGAATAAATGTCTTCTTCTAAATATAACCGTCATCTTTTATAGCTTTTGCAGCTGGTCTTGTGTGACCTGTTAACTTTATAGGTTAACTATACCACTTGACAAAAACTTCTGTTTTTGAAAACTTTATAACACAGGCAATTCTGAAAAAGAGCCATTTAGTCTTCAAAAATATTCAAGATAAGTAAAAAAACTAGGAGGGACGGTTTTCCGATATACAAACTAGTTGACTTCCTGTCCGGAGATATAAAAGAAAGTTTTTACCAATCGGAGCTGCAAAAGGTTTCCCTGAAAGAAGATAAGTTGTGGAAGATTGAGAAAATTCTAAGATTTAAAAGGCCCAAAGGCAAACCTAAAGAATATCTCGTGAGGTGGCTACACTGGCCCAAAAAGTTTGATTCTTGGGTCAAAGCTAGCAATATAGAAAACATATGAAAGATGACTTAATTACTATTATCTCAATTGGCGTGACTCTGTCCATTTAAATAGTCAGAATAAACCCAACAATTTTATTATTAATCTTCCGAAACCGGTCTCATTAGAAGGATGCTGGGAGGTCGCCCTGACAGAACATAGAATTAAAACTTCTAGTAAGGATCCGATATACGTGTTTAGCGATATTTGTGAGGATAGTTATGTATTTGGGGCTTTATTGCCAGTTTTAAGGAGGTTAGATACAAAAGTTGACACTTTATCCCATCCTAACTTTATAAAGGTAGCTAAACCGGAGTTTTCCCACTACTAGAATATACTTGAAGGATTGTTTTATGAAAGAGCAAGTAGTTCAAGACTTTTACTGTACTTTATGTCTGAGACGGGCTGGAAACAACATTTCATGAACATGTCCGAAGGTAAGGCTTCAAAGAGAAGGAAGTATTATACTCTAAAAATGGTGGCCCCTACCGAACAGGCTGTAGAAATGGCAAAAGACCAGGTGAAAGTTATAAAAGCAGTAAAAAGGCGGACTGGACAAAAAAGGTGAAAGGCTGAAAAAAGGCCACAGGTGAAAGGCTGAAAAAAGGCGACAGTTAAAAGGAAACTGAATAGGAAAAATAGTAAAAGAAAACCTACACAGAAGAAAAAGAAGGCCTCCTTTGCTCTGAAGAAAGGAAGAAAACCAGATTTTTTTTCATAATGGATGTGCATTGTTCTAATCTAGCTCTTTTTGAGAAGCCTCTGGTAGAGTCTGCAGTTGAAAGCATTGATTGGGTGCATTTTGCACCAGATGTTATTCCCACAAAAGATTCTCCTTTATCTTTTGATATACCTAGTAATGCCACTATCTACACAGATCTCGGGAAAACTTTGCTACAAGTTAAAGTGAGAGTAACTCATAAGGATGGGAGCGATCTAACTGAGGATGATCAAGTAGCGCTAGTTAATTTAGGGCTGAGCTCCCTCTTTTCCCAGATGGATGTATCTTTGAATCAGAAATTAATAACGACTAGCGTTGGATCGAATCACCCTTACAAAGCTTACATAGATGTACTACTAAACAGTACTGATGATGAATGCGCATCGAGACTCCAAAGCGAATTATTTTACAAAGATACTGCTGGCGCAAAGGATGAAGCCGGACTCAACGGAGGCAATTTGGGCCATTACAACAGAATGTTACACACAAACCAAAGTCAGATACTAACCTTAGAAGGAGGTATAAGAGTGGACATTTGCCAACAAGACAGACTAATTGTGAATGGGGTTGCGATGCGCATAAAGATGATTCAAAACGAAATCTGCTTCCGGTTAACAGCTGATGGAAATAAGGAATACAAGCTTCATATTGAGGATGCGGTTCTTAAAGTGTGTAGAGTTAAGGTTAAGCCAGAAGTTCTCATTGCTCAGAATGAAATCCTGAAGACACAACCAGCTTTGTACCCTTTTTGGCGGTCGGATATTAAAACCTACAGCATATCAAAAGGCAATTATGATTGGTGTGTTGAGGATGTGTATCGCGGTAGTGTGCCAAATGTTATTGTATTGGTGCTCTGCAGCACTGAAGCTTTTAATGGTAATTACAATAAAAACCCATTTAATTTCCAACATTACCACATTAATTTCTTAGAAGTTACTATTGATGGAATGTCAGCTCCGTCGGAGGCCCTTCAGCCAAATTTTCAAGAAGGGGAGTATACTAGTTCCTATTTGAACTTATTCGGTGGTGGATATAAAAAGTCTTGTATCATTTCCATGAAAGATTTTCCGAGTGGGTACTCTCTCTTTCTTTTTAACTTGCAAAGCCAAACTGGTGGTGATCTGTATTCTAGAGAAAAACACGGTAATGTTAGGGTCAAAGTCAAATTTGCCAAGCCATTGCAAGAGAATGTCACAGCAATAGTATATGCAAAATTTCCGGCAATGGCAACCATTAATGCCAGTAGAAATGTGATATTAGATCATAAAAGCTAGACTAGTTTGACCAAAAAATAACAAAATAAAATGTTGATCTTTGTCATTATATGTGTACTCGGTACAGCTCTAGCCGAACCCTGTGGTACGCCTCCGGTGTGTCTATGTCAGTTGGATTTGGGCATAATTTTATGTGCTGGGATGAATATTAATCGAATACCGACATTTTCCGATGAAGTTAAAAATGACACGCTATTTTTGGACATTCTTTCGACAAATATCACTGAAATGCCTTCGCTAAAAGAATGGCCAAGTTTAGAATGGGTTACTCTCAGGGAAAATAGTAAATTAGATTGTAATTTTAGTATCGAAAATAAAAACGTCTATGTGAACACAGATTGTCATGCCATACCCAATACTGTGTACTATGGTATAGATGCACATTATTTTATGCCAGAACACATAGAATTATTCAAACTGATATACACTATAATATTTATCCCCTTTGGGTTTACTTTTGTTTCCACATGCGCTTGCATAATAAAAAGTAAAAGAAAGATACGCATTAAGGAAGCAAATAAAAAATCTAGTTTTAATGGAGCCGAGGAACGATCGATTTTTCCTGTGTGAAGTATGATGGGTTATAAGGACTTGTAGTGAACGATTAACATTCATTTAGACACAAGCTGCCATGGCGAGCATAACTCATACAGTGATTTATGGAGACCTAGGTTGCCCACTAGATCTGAGACATATTGCTGTAAATAGTAGAGATGTTGTGTACAAAACAAAACCATTCGATGTCATTAATTGGCATCACAAAAAAATTAGGTGTAGTTGTATGTTGTATAGTACTGGAAAAATGATTTGCCATGGGAATAAGAAGCAGATGCGAAAATATGCCTGAATACTGTTTAAAATGGGTTATCCTGTATCATTAAACAAAGTGAAGATAGCGACGCATTCAGCAGTCTACAATTTGACCAATGAAGTAAATTACTTTAAAATGATGAAACTGCCAGGGGCCACATATGAACCAGAGATATATCACGCTCTGAATATAAAAAGAAAAAGAGTACACTTTACAGTTTATAGGACTGGTAAGGTAGTCATAACTGGCATTACGAGTGAGCGCGTTATAGACGATATTGTGAACCCAACATTGTTAGAGCTGGAGATTTTATAAAGGCTGCTTAAAACCCATGGTGAAGCATAAAAAAATATAATATAAAAAACTGAAAAAAATGGATAGTCAAACAAAGGACAAATGTGAGAAGCATACATTCGTCATCGAACATATAAACCATTTACCAAGCAAGAGAAGCTATAACTCAGTAGAAGAGTGTGCCAGTGCCGGTTATAGACGATATTGTGAACCCAACATTGTTAGAGCTGGAGAGTTTATAAAGGCTGGCTAAAACCCATGGTGAAGGATAAAAAAAATTATAATATAAAAAACTGAAAAAATGGATAGTCAAACAAAGGACAAATGTGAGAAGTATACATTTGTCATTGAACATATAAACCATTTACCAAGCAAGAGAAACTATAACTCAGTAGAAGAGTGTGCCAGTGCCGGTTTAAGTTTTGGTCAGGCTAAATTTGGAGAAAAATTGGTCAACGTTACAGTGCTACAAGATGGACGGAGTATAGTATCCTGGCAACAATGAGTGAAGGTTGGACTCCCTTCATGACACCCTCACCGCTGAGTGAATAATAGGTCGTTTAAACTAACGGGGATCAGGAAAGTCTATATTTTGAATAGAAAAATGGCTTTTATTTCTACATCCGAATTATTTTCATTACACAAATAATAATAAGTTTCACCACCTTTTTTCACAATTACCAGTAGAAATTCCAATTTAAATATCGCTTTTATGCAAAACAAATTTCGTTAAATAACTATGTCCAGATTTCTGGTATATTGTCTTCCTTTAGAGCTGATATTAGGAGTCTACAAACTCACAAACAAACCCAGGCGAAAACATAACTTAATTGGTGGAGGCAATGATGATATCCTGCATATACGATACTTTTGTTGCATTAAATGTTTGGTGTAATACAACTCGATGAATTAACCCTAACATTCAGACATTTTTTAAAAAAAAAACCATTTTATTCTTGCCATGTTATTTTATTATAAATATACATATATACATACATATAGAATTTTCTGTTCTGTAGAGAATACAACAGTAATATACACAGTAAGTTAAAGTGCCTCCATATGACACCTTTTCTGAAAAATCCTTTAACCATTTTGTTAACAAACACAAAACCCCATTCAATGTGGGAAGAAATTCAAACTAAAGAGGACACAGGTGTTGAGATTCTGGTAGAAATTTATAGGTTGCAGATCAATTAGTGAGGGTGTTAATCAATTGGCTGGGCTCACAATAGACATTACTTCTGTCAATAAGCCAGTCTGTCTGATGTTTCATTTTATGCTTGGAACTCCAGCAGTAAGGATGTGTTTTTTTTTCTAAGGAAAAAAAAGTTATTTGGTTTAATAGGTTGGAAAACGAATAATCAGAATTTTATAACTTATTCTGATAAATATTAAATGACTCAAGAAACAAAAGGTTATAAATCTGACAAATAATTAAAAAATATGGATATCTTGAAATTTATCATATGTATTGTTTATTTTTGCAAAGTATTCTTGTTCAGTGTAGATATTTCTGATATAGTTTTGAAAATCAAGCACATTAAATGGTTTTGAATTTCGTGAACATTTCCAAATAAATTTTTTTCCTGCTAAAAGAGTTAAATTTTTGGGGAACATATCTAACTCATTTTCTAAAACACCAAACAAAAGAATGATTGGTGTTAAATTAATATAAATACCAAGTGACTGAAGCCATTGTCTAACATTTCTCCAGAAGTCAATAACAACAGGACAAGCAGCAAATAAGTGATAAATTGTTTCAGCAGATGACTGACAGAAAGCACAGAAAGCACAACTGTTTATGTTAATCTTTTGTAAGTAAGCTCTAGTACCTAGAATTCTATGAATAATACGAAATTGAAGCCAAATTAGGTCATTTCGACATATAGTTTTGAAACAATTTTTAAAGATTTTATTCCAGGTGTCATCATTTATAGTAGTGTTTAAGACATTATTCCATTTATTTCGTAATGATAAATTTTTATATTGATCATTAAGAGTTTTGTAAAAGTATTTTGAACCTTTTACCCGACTCAGTAGTACTTTTAAGTATGATGGCAGTACAGGTCTGCTGCAAGTATACTGCTTTATACTGAATTTGAGCAAATAATCTTTTAAGCATCTTTGAACTCTTAAATGTTCAAGAAAGTTAGTTTGGAGACCAAATATCTGTCTTAATTCAAACATACTTAAAGAACTGCCATCAGGTTTAAGTATATCTAGTGGAGTATTTATTCCAACTCTACACCAATGTGGATAAAAAAGAAGTTCAGTAGAAATGTGAAAATTGTACCACAACGGCACAGTTAATGTTTCAGAATGACAAACAGGTAGTCGAGTCAAAAAGGTATACCATGCATTAAATACTTCTTTCCAAAAAATATTGGCCGTTCGTTCTGATAAATATTTTGACCACAAAGGACCAAAATTATATAATCTCTCCACATTTGTTGTAGATGCCAAGAGTTTTACCCATGGAGATTCGGAAGTAAACAAGCGTTTTATCCAAACTAGTTTTTGAGACATAATGTAATTTTCTATGTTTATCATCTGGAGACCTCCCTCAATGTAGTTGTTAGTTATTTGCCTCTTACTTATTTTATGTGGTTTGTCATCCCAGATAAAGGAGTACATTAGTTGGTTTAACTGAGAAATGAATTGTTTGCTTGGAGATGGAATTGAAGAAAGTAAATGATTTAGACTACTAATTACAAAAGTCTTGACAATGCTTATTTTCCCAATCGGAGTCAAGTTCCTCCTTCTCCATTTACTTAAAATTTTTGCGATATCATTCAACAGAGTTGTGTAGTTAATCGAAGGGATATCATCAATATCCACTGAAAAATTTAGTCCACGCAACTTAAATTTGGTTGTGCACCAATCTAGTTGCTGTTTAATTTCAAACTTATCTCTTGAATGTTTTTTGCTACCAAGCCATATTATTTTGGTCTTTTCAGTATTTACTTTTAGCCCGGATAATCATCCAAATATTTCTAACGTGTTTAATGCTGCAACTAGAGAATCCTTGCTCCCATCTAAGAACAAAGTAGTATCATCGCCAAACTGTGTCATTTTGAAGTTTATATTATTAAGAGAAATACCTTTAATATATATGTTATTGTCTACCATACAAAATAAAACTTGGGCACAAAGCAAAAACAAGTAAGATGATATGGGATCACCTTGTCTGCAACCCCATTCTATATTAAAGGTGTGTGATAAAAAGCCTGATTGAAGTACTGAAGCTTTAATATCATTATTGAAAATGGTTATCCACTTACAGAAGCTCTTGTCAAATTTCAGTAATTTCAGCAGTTTATACAGGAAGACCCATGAGACAGAATCAAAAGCTTTCCGAAAGTCGATTAGCATTAATTGTCCTGGTAGGTTGTTGTGATCAAGATACTGCATAATGTCATACACGAGACATGTACTGTCCCCAATAAAACGTCCTTCTAGAAATCCAGTTTGGGCTTTGGAAACTAATTTGGGTAGAACAGATTTCAGTCTGTTTGCTATTGCAGCTGAGGCCATTTTATATACAACTGATAATAAAGAAACTGGACGCCAATTCTTAAGAAATTCCCTTGGTTTGTCACCTTTTGGTAGGCAACTTATTATGCAAGTTCTCATTGAGATTGACATCTTACCAGATGTATATGCAAAATTGAGAGCCCTCAACACAAAATATTTCAGTTTACCCCAAAATACCTTGAAAAACTCAGCAGGGAAGCCATCAACTCCTGGACATTTATTATTTTTCATTTTAAGTAAGACCTGGCTAAGTTCTTCAAGTTTTAATTCCCCTTCTAATGAGGCTGATTCCAAATGGTTTAACTTTCTAAAATTAACCTTCACAATTATAGATTCCAAGCCGTCAGAATCTAGAGATACATTGTTTTGTGCTGAAAATAGTTTACTGTAAAAATGTTGTACTTCTTTCAAAATATCTTTTTGGTCTGTTATTTTTTTGCCAGAATCAAGTTGAACACACCTAATGGTTTTTTCAGTGTAGTTGTACTTCTCAAGAGAGCAAAAATATTTAGACGGCCTTTCTCCCTCATTTAACCATTGTGCCCTTGACCTAATGACAGTTCCCTGAATAGCAATATCCCTAATTTTTTCTAGTTCTTTCTTTTTATCTTCAAGTGTGTCTGAATTCTGTGGACATTGATTGGCCTCTAGGAAGGCTATTTCATTTACTAGCTTATTTTCTAACTCACAGGTTTGCCTTTTCTGGAAGGAGGCAAATTTAATACTTTCACCTCGAATTCGAAGCAATAGCATTTCTAAAAATTCTCCATCAGTTATGGTAAAGTTAACCAAATTATCAGGTATATTTAATAAGTAATCCAAAGCGTAGACTGGAATAGCATATTTTTGTTTTTCCTCTTGTATTATAGAATTCACTAGTTCAAGGTAGCTTTTTTCTTTTAGGAGACTGCAATTAAATTTCCACAGTCCCTTTCCCCTTTCAAATTTGCTCAGCATTATTTTAAGCTGAATACTTGAATGATCACTTCTGTAGCTAGGATTAATGTTACAGGCAGTTATGATATCTTGCATTGCATTTGAAACCAAGAAATAATCGAGTCTTGCTTGTTGAAGTGGATTTTTTCGCCGCCATGTATATCGTTTTAAGGAAGGATGAAGAAAACAAAAAATGTCATTAAGATTGTAAATATTTATAATGTCCAATAATGCTTTTCTAGATCGTGGATTATTAATATGTTTATATTTGTCACAGTCTAACAGAGGGTCAAGAATTAAATTAAAATCACCGACAACCATTGCAAATGTCTGAGTGTTGGATTCTAAAATTCCTTTCACGTTCTCAAAAAACTGTGGACAGTCCTTATTAGGAGCATATATGTTAAGTAATTTAAGTGTTATATCACCTAATTTCAAATCAAGAGATATCATATTACCTTCGTTATCTTTATAAACTGCTGCAATTGAATAATCAACTTTTGTGGCCAGTAATATAGCAACACCCCTTGAATTTGAAGATTCACCATTTAAAATACATTCTCCATTCCACATTGATCTAATTATAGGTTCATCTTTTGGAGTCCAGTGTGTATCTTGCAGACAAATGATACTAGCTTTGGTTTTACTAAAGTAATCTATCACATCTAATCGTTTTTGTTTATTTTGAAGCCCTTGACAGTTTGCCGATAATACTATCAATTCATCAGCCTGTGACATTTAAAGGCAGATTGGACCCTCCAGATAGCAGCAGCAGCGAATGAATAAGTAAATTCAAAATAGATAGCAATAGAAAATAAGTTGAGCAATTCATACGACAATAAAGTTCATGTGTCGTGGTCTGTACAAACAATATACTGTTAATCTGACAAAGTACCTTCTCAATTTTATCATAGCATCTAACATTGTACAAGTATGCTAATAAAAACATATTGACAAAAAGTAACACCACAGAAAAAAATGGAATTATGACAAAAAGAGAGAGAAAAGGGTGTTTAAAGCAACATATCTATAAAGCATATAAAGCATAATGATATTATTTCGGTAAATGAATTACTTTCTCAAACATTTATACTACACAAGGAAAAGTAACATTTGTAGTATTTAACTTGTTAGTTAAAATATATTTGAAAAATTACCATATATGATTTCAATGAATACAGTGTAGTTTTTATAAAAAACATAATATTCATACAGTTGTGAAGTAGTAGTATTAAACATATTAGTCTATTGAACACCACATGGGATTTATATAACTACAGTGTACTTTTTATAATGCATTTATTTCAAGATTTAGTTATGAATCATCAGAGTTTAACACAACATAACAGATTCTCCTTTCCACAGATATTGGCAGATTAGTCTTTGGTCTAAGTAAGAATTGTTTAAAAATCTTTTTTGAGTATAAATTGAATTATCCCCATTATAAAGGAAAGTTTTAATTAATTACACAACTGATTGACCCAGTCACTTGCGTATCACTAGTTTTACATATTTTTGTAAAATAACAATATTAATTATACCAATATTAATCCCATTATGAAAAGGGGTGTTTCAAACAATTTATTTATAATACCTAATGTTACACATAAGTTAGTTTCCACAACGTTTATAAAGATAGCATCATTTATAGTATTCAACATTCTAGTCAATATATTTAAAAAGTTACCATGTGTGATCTGAAGAGGTGCAGTGTAGTTTTCATAATGTACACTTTTATGTACTATGGCTCTGAATTACCAGTGTTGACTTGTATTTAAAGCCAGAATTATAATGAATGAATTAAATTACATCAAGGTATATATAAAAGAAACTAGCATTTGTAGTATTAAATACATTAGCCAACTTTTTACCACCTGTGATTTACGTGACTACAGTGTTTTTTCCTAACGTATGCATTTTGAGGTTTAGTTCATAATGTATGCCTATGAAGATTTAGTTATAAATCACCAGAGTTAAACATAACATGCGGATAAATATGGATATCTTGGTTTTCATACATATTCTGAAATTTTACGGATAAAGAAATGATTAAAGCAGAGAAGCAATTCAGTGAAAACAGAGATTCACAATATGCTTTAAAAATAGATGCTAACCAGGAAAAAAACACAGGGATAATTTGAAATATACATTTAGAACACACATAAAAGGCACAACAAAGTTCAAACCCCCAATGGTGCAAAGCACCATTGTGGGAGGGGGAGCATGTCCTCAGCATGTCCTCAGTCTCACAATTTCCTTCTCCTCAATCCCTCAGTCAAAACACACATGCCACCACACTTGCTTCCCCCAAAAACCCCCTCCCCATTTACCTGCAACCTATAAATTATAAAACCCCTTAATCCCATAAACCAATACACGTGTCACCACACTTCAACCCGCAAATCTCCCCTCCCCCATTGATCTGCAACCTATAAATTCACCCCCATTTTACGCCCTCTTCAAATATTGATCTGCACCCTATACAGACCCTATAGTAGTAGTGTGGATATAAAATGATTAATAAATATAAACATATTTATTTTTAATTATTTTATATTGTATTTAATGGACAGATATTTTAAATAATTATTTATTTATCTTTATAAATAAAGTATTATGGTACTTAAATATAAACAAACTTGTACACTTATCCACAACACATTTCACAGTATTTATCAATACCCATACATTTAACTCAAAATATACTGTGTTTTACTTTTATATATGAGTCATGCTTATAAATACAAATACGTAATTCTAAAATCCATGAACTTTGCATAAAAGCTAAGACAAACCTGCTTGATTTTATGTGAGTAGTTTATATCAACATTTAATGAATATAATAATCAGATGGAAATAAAGCATTGGGCAATTCTATCAGTAGTTAAAAACGAGTGGTTAACTTTCATCAAACCATAATCGAATTTTGAACTTGCACCTTGTGTCTATAAGCCAAACATACAAGATGTAACTTAACATGTAATAAATGCCTGTATGTTATTTACTACAAATAATTTGGTCTTTCTTAACTGGTAACAATAAAATATGGAACATCAGGCACTCTGTACCTAAACTTTGTAAGTCATTAGGAGGCAATGGGTTCAAATATTATATGAATCCTTTAACTGACTGTATGACCCTCCCACTGAACTTATACTATTACTCCATTTATACTTAGATAAAAGGTAAATGAGCACTGTACCAGTGCACAGGTGCAATTGCACCAAAAATAGTACCTCATGGAGGGTTTACACAACTAATCTCCAGCCTGATGAGAAAGTTAACCCAATCACTTTCAAAAGAAAATAATACCATTCATTGTTATTGTGTAAGGAATATCATCACATTAACTATTGTGATCATCACTTGGTGACTTATTGTGCACTTCAGTTTATTGTGTTTTTAAAGGCTCAAATATAGCTTCCATAATTCTTTTTCCAATTCAAATTTTGAAGTTGAAAATAAGATTAAAATATATAATAGCCCCTGAAGTAGAACTTGGATATTTGTATGTGGATGCAAGGTTTTTCATTCAGGTTGGAAAATAGCATTTTACCAGATGTAAAGAAAGGATTTATGTCATCATTTGACAATTTTTAATGGAAATAAAGGGTCACATGACACAGAAAACCACTGTGTTTATTGGGTGAGTGTGGTCTCAAGACCCATTCGGTGAAAACTATTTCACAAAAGGCTCAGATTAGAGCCAGGGGGTCAGCCTGAGATCTGGCTAAGTCTGAGACCTTTTGTAAAATTGGACCCTGGTAAATTTCCCATGTGATCAAAAACTAATATTTTAAAGCCTTTACCTTAAGTTAAAATAGTTATAATAGCAAATACCCGATTTTCCAAAAGGGGGTGGCATGGGTTGTTGCAAGTATGGATATTTCGTACTTGGACTTTTCGTAGCAGGACATATCATGCAGTGCTCAGATAAAACGCCGGTGGACAAAATGCCGGTGGACAAAACTCCAGTCAAAATTGCAAGGGAGGACAAAATGCTGGCCATTTTTTGCTGAAAACAAACTACAGAAAAAGTGTCATATGGCAACAGTTGTCACCAAAATGTTGCCAATAATGTAATCACTGCTCTTCCAGTTCACCTTGCAAGAAATATATATCCTGAAAATATTGCTTAAAATCTTTGCATGGGTTTTGTTATAAAGAACACACCAGATTAAAAGTGAAAAGCAACGGGAAATTTGTTGCTATGGCAAAAGCTGTTAGCAAAAGTTGCCTAAAACCAAATCACAAAAAGTCCCTCTTGTAATAAACATATTCTGAAACTTTTGAATTATTTTAAATGCCCACAAAATTACAAGATCAAGAAACAGACATATTACTGCCATTGTAACGCCTGTTGTCGATGTTGCTAAGAACGCAATCACATAGAAGCTATCATGCCATTAAACCTTCAAACAAAAAGAATCTGAGATATGTAAAATACTGTATCTGTGAATGAGGAGCAATGAAGGATGATCCTGAGAGAAAGCCAATTAAAAATGTTGTAACCTTAAACATGTTTCTTTAACTTTCAGTTCTTTGTGGTAATAAAGATCTTTTTTTTGTTTAGATATGTGTACATGTTTAATTGAAAATAATTCGACTACAAGTTTAATATTGTCTGAATATTTAAATAATTTGGCCTGAGCTTAAACTAAAAGTAAGTCAATGCAAATGTAGACACATGTAGACTCTGTTAAAGTCAGTTGTATCCAGACCCAAATCATCTATTACACATAATTTAAGATATTGTTCAAAAATTGTAAAAGAAAAGTAACTATAATTATGCCATTACTGGGAATATAAGGTCACCTCAACATAGTCGTAGGGCAATTTTGTAAGGTCAGTTACATGTGCCTGCAACATATAGAACAAATATAACATGCTATGTTTGGTTTACTTTGCAGAAACTTAGAAAAACATGAGCTCAGTACACTTCTTTTACATATGGGAGTTTAAGGTCACCTTAAACTTTGGCACACATTTAGGACTAGATACAACAGCATACCAAATTTAAATTAAATCGGTCATGCAGTTTTTAGATACTCTTCAGAAATAAAAAAATGAAATTCAATATAATTATATTAACACTACTCCTACTACTAGGAGTTTAAGGTTATCTAAAATAAGCCATACCATGAAGGCCAATTATTTCACATAACAAATTTGATTTGAATCTGTCAAGCCATTTTTAAACCATCATCCATAAATGGCAAAAGGTAAAATCAATATAATAGTGTTACTAGTGTGAAATTAAGGTCATTTTGAAATAGGACATATATCGATGACTTGCAACATCCACATCCTAAATTTAAATTTCATCCTACAACTAATTTTAGGAAGTTTTGTGATGGTAATGCTTGTCATATATATGATAGTGACACAAAGCTGCTGGAACCTGAAACTAATATTTTTAAAAATATTAGCAATTTATTGTAACCTTACAAAAGAGACAAGCTTATTTTTGGTCTAGATATATGTATCTGATGAATATCAATGAAAAGTCTCAATTGCCACATCAAATATCTTTCAAAAAAAAACAAAACAAAACATTGTCTATGCTTTGACCTGAATGTTAGTTTGCAGCTGTGAGGGAGTTTAAGTATTTTCCATGAAGGATCAGTTCCACATTCACAACTTAAACATGCCTCGATTTGGACAATATTTGAAATAATGTTCGAAAATTGCCAAACTTAAAATGAATATAATTCTGTTATTACTGGGAGTTTAAAGACACCTTAACGTAAAGCACTCATCTATGGCCATTACATGTGCATACAAAATCTGAATGAAATCTCTCAAGTTTTTTTCAGTATACTCTAATGAAAACTAAAAGAACTTAAACTCAACATAATTTTTTATACATTGTAATTTAAGAACACCTTAAAATAGGCCCACCTTGAAAACCAATCACGTTTTAAAAAATAAACTAAATATAAGTATGTTACTACTGAGAGTTTAAGGTCACCTCACAATAGGGCACACCATGAGGACCGATTACATTCACATGCCTTATGTAAATTTAATCTTTAAAGCCATCTTTGAGATACTGTCTGGAATGGAAAGTATGATGACGACAAATGATGACGCCATCAATACCACAGTATAGAGAGGACAAAGCAATCCCTATATGCCATCCAGCATAAATGGGGAACTCAGTGCGCTAATTAAACAAAATTGAGGGGTGTTCAAGGTCGGTAATCCAGGATTGTGGGTGTGACCAGGAGGGAAGGAAAACTAAGTTGGGAAGCTAGAGCTGAAGAGGCGAGTTTTAAGGTGCTTCCTAAAAGATGCAACAGAAGGACTATTTCTTACATGGAAAGGGAAAAAGTTCTAAAGGACAGGGGCATAGTGACTGAAGGAATTAGAAAAGTGTTTAATTGATTTGTTAACTTTACGATCAAAAGTGGGGGCTTGAAGGAACTTGAGTTTGGGGGTACTTTGCCTTGTGTTTCTAGAAGAGGTGTAGGGGTGGATTGATCCTCTTAGGTAAACTGGTTTACCCTGGTTGAGAATCTTAAATGTAATAAGACCTATTTTAAATTGTACCCTGTATTTGACTGGTAGCCAATGAAGTTTTTTTAGTTGAGGGGTAATGTCTGAGAATTTAGAGGAACGGGTGACAACCCTGCAGAGTGAGTTCTGGACTAGCTGCAATCTCCTCAAAATCAGTGAGCGATAAGAAGAGTGAATTGCAGTAGTCCAGCCTGCTGCATTTGCATTTGCTAACAGCACTGATGTATTCAGGTCTAGAAGGGGACGAATTCTGTAGAGGTCTCTCGCTTGTACTCTAGTGGACTTAATGCCCTGTGACACATGGTTTTAGATTTTGAAATTAGAGTCGAACACCACTCCTAGGTTCCTGACACTTTGTACTGACCTGATTTCCCAGAATCTTGATAGGGAAGTGAGGGAGGAGTTGGTTACGATTTTTTGGGAGCCTATGAGAATGAACTCAGTTTTGTCTGGGTTAAGTTTTAATTTATTTGCGAATAAATGCTGGTGAAATAAAAATGAAATGTAATAGGCCTCTAAAATGAAGCATGCGATAGACGTCCACTGCTGACATAAATACTTTTGTGTTTGCATGTTTGATTGCTAAACCTCTCTATTCTACCCAACTCGCCCGGAGATAATTAAGAATTAGACTACCTCGAAATTGGTTTAGTAATTTTCCTTATTACTCATAACTTTTTACATCTCGTACACGAGGGTGTATTTCACAACAACACGCACGATGGAAGGTTCTTGACAAAGACAAAATAACATTTTAGCGTTAATTTATTGCTGATAATAGTCTAACAATACAGTGAATAGGGGCTTAAACTGTTGTGAAAGTCTTAAAGATGGGTAAGGATGGTTTTTACAATGTAATTTTGACATTTCAGTTCGCCTGCAGAATCCTTGATTCGAGGGTCTTGTTGATTCGTGTACTGCCCTGCTACGATTTATCGCCGGGTACTACCAATTACCACTACAGTAGACAGAATTCAGAGAGACATAACTTGTCAAATAGTACCTTCCAAGTCTGGCAAATAAGGTATACTGCTCAGCCAGTGAATTTCGTCACCTGCATTTCATGACGATATTGATTCATTTTTACATTTATTTCCATCGCTGAATTACATATTAATATTACAAGTTGTGGTTACATGTGTTTAAACACAAATATCACTGGTTTTAAGGGTTTAAATAGCAGGTGATGAAATTCACTGGGTGACGAAATTCACTCGCTGAGCAGTAACTGTTTCCAAACTGATTGGAACAAATACTGCTCAGCTACCCAAGTTCGTCGCCTGCCCATGTTCGTCACCTGCCTTAAAAACTGAAAAGGACAAGCAATATTGATGCTGAAACAAGCAGAACAAGTGCGTATAATGCTGATCAATGTATTACTCTACAAAGAAAGATAATTGCAAATAGGTTTAAATATTGTCAAAAAGTGCAGGCGACAAACTTGGGTAGGCGATGTACTTTGGTGGCTGAGCAGTACATGTATCGGGCCGTTTTGACACCAACGCCGGGTTGAAAGGGCTCACTGCGCATTTCAACACCACGGTTAATTTACATTTATTACCTTTATCTGTAAACTTTTTTATATAGTGGTGGTGGACCAATTCACGCCCACCCCCAATTTTCTTGAAGATTTATAATTTTTCATAGAGAAGATGTTTACCACATCATAGATAATCATCAAATTGATCATATACATTTGTAAGATATTGTTTAACTGTGATTGTTTTGGATAAATTCAGGGGTGGGCGTGAATTGGTACCCGGGCGTGAATTGGTCCACCACCACTATATAACTCACGTCATTATTATCATTATTTATGTCTTTGTGTTTTGGCTTTTGTACTTGTAGTGCTTTTACTGTATTGCTGTTGAAATAAATGGATGTTATATTGAGAGATTTTTTTGGAGAATAAACCTGCCTGGCGTGAAAACATAAAGGTATAGAGCAAAATCAAAAACGAAAAACTAAAAATTAGATAAAACCTTTTGTTATGTGCCATTTGCCTTCAAATGACCTCTAAATGTTATAACGGTGTTGAAACCGGGCACATATTGAGTGCGCCAGGTCGAAACAGCACATGGAGCTGAAACGGCTCGTACTATACACATCAAAAGGCTTTGAATATGTATGGCTGCTAATGAAATATGAACATTTTAGTTCTTGGTGGCGGACACTGGCGGTAATTGGTACCCGGCGATAATTGGTAGCAAGGCAGTACTGCAATACTGCTCAGCTACCCAAGTTCGTCGCCTACCCATGTTCGTCACTTGCCTTAAAAACTGAAAAGGACAAGCAATATTGATACTGAAATAAGTGAAACAGGTGCTTATAACGCTGATGTGTTAGTCTACAACAGAGTTAATTTTAGTACGCGTTTCCGCGTCTTTTGTCGCTATACTGGGGCGAAAAGACCCATACATGTTATGGTCCCGAGTCGCGGTAACGCATAGATCTTGCATTATCGCCCGTGATTTCACTGTAAATATTGGGGAAATTAGACGAATTTTGTTTCAAAATGAAATAAAAGGACACATATATTGTCTTTTTAACCCAATTCCTCCATGTTTCCTTGCTTCTAAATGCCTTAATTTGATGGGTCGAGTGGAAACGGCACAGTCCAATCATACTTCGTTTAACAAAAATTTGGTATTTATCAATAGAAAACACGTTTATAGTAAGTGATGTAAACTCACCAGTGGATGTAAATTTGCCACTTTTTTCATAGTTTTGTTAAATATATATGGAAATAAATATCTATTGCACAAGATTTTATTATCCAGTTTTTAATATTTTCACTTTTTAAAAGTATATTTTTGCATAATGCACTCTTACAGGTGACTTCAGACAATTGTTAACAAGTAACAACAAACATTTTAAACTACTGTAGGACAAACTTTTGAAAAGTTGCATCTATGTTAATAACAATTTTCAGCTGGAAAAGATGTTAAATAATAATTGAACTTAAATTTTACATGGTATGTTATTGCTTTAAATCCAGTTTTTTTTTGTGTTTTTTTTTTTTCAAAAAGTGGCGAATTTATATCCATTTACATAAATAATGGAGTTTTTTTGTATGAAATAAAAACAACTCCCTGAGTGAACCTATGTCAAGGTAAATAAATTTTTTTTCTAGTTTTAGATAGTGCAGGGTTGGACCATATTTATTGAAACCAAAAAATGAAAAAAAAATCAGTAAAAATTAAACTTTAATTATTGCAAATATATATGTACATCATGCTGACTACAAATATGTCTTGAATTGAAATAAAGTTTTTTCACAGTGAGTAGACTTGAATTTGATTTAGTATTGCAAATTCACTTTGAAGATAGTCTAATAGTACTTCTTTCTCTTCTGTCCTATTTAAGCCAATTTGCTCAAATGTAAGGTTAATTTTGTCATTTGACTCATCGCAGTTACTAAATGTCCCGCCAAAATTTAGTAAAGGAGTCATTTGACTCAAGTAGCTCCAACTCTAGAATGAACACTGCTACAAAGAAAGATAATTGCTAATAGGTTTAAATATTATCAAAAAAATGCAGGTGACAAACTTAGGTAGGCGACGAACTTGGGTAGCTGAGCAGTACTGGATTACCAGACGTTTTGACCCGCTTTTTCCTAGACGTTTCGACCTACTTTTGCAAATTCGACCCAATGTGAAAGCTTAGAGAAAATCAAATACTTCAAAGTTGAGAACTCACGGCCATAGCATCCAAGTCTTTGTGGACTTTATAAAATAATGACTTGGGAGCTATGGCCGTGAGTTCTCGAGTTTCAATTTTAAGTATTTGATCTTCGTCTATGCTTCCGTTTTATAAAATATTGCTAGGAAATCCCACTGAAAACTGTCTGATAAAAGTAGGTCGAAACGTCTAAAAAAAGCACGGTGGAAACGTCCGGTGGGTCGAAACTTCTTGTTACCCTGTACTGTACAGTAGTATCACCGTTTTTCTTGGCTATAGAGCATCTATTTTCACCTTTTATAACATAAAGTGGTGCTTTGGCAGTTATAGTTTTATTATAAATCATCCAAATTGTTGCAAAATAAAATATTAAAACATTAAAACTCGCGAATCACCAAGACGTAAGGCTATGTTTAACAGTGTCTTCGGAAGGAAGGATAAGATATACTTCTGATTGTTTCACGCCCATATTGTAAAGATAGTGGCTTAAGTACAAGCGAAGATAGAAGCGCTGCTCAATAAACTGACGGAATATCTCCCCGCCCCCTTGACGGGAAGGACTAAACACTGCAAGGATGCAAACACCGCAAGGCCCCAGTTTACACTGCTCGGCCCCAATTTACATGTTACAAAATGCTTTTTGCTTAATATGACTTTGTTTTTGCTTTCATTTTATGTCAGGTTATTATTGTCCTGGTTCTCCATGTTTTCAGTGATTTATTCTAGTGATTATGTTTTTGATAGTGCTTGTGCTAGTATTGGTGATTCTGGGAGTGCCAGTGCTTCCGACATTGTAAGTGATTCAGTTAGTGACGGTGGTTCTGGAGCTGAGAATTTATTTCTTTACCTACTCAGTTGCCATGCAATGGCAACTTAACCAAGGCAGGTTGAAAACCAACCATTCCAGGGCTAATAACATCAAGTGACTTTAAGTTGACCATCCCAGTAAATGCCAAAGCCAGAAAAAAAAACAACCAAAGAAGAAGGCCAAGAGCAGAGAGATTTAGATTTAGTTTTACATCACGTTCAACAGCCAGGGTCATATTGCGACGGGTAGTTTACAGGTGGAGGAAAGCAGTGCATACTGCACTGTAAACCACCAGGCATCGGCAAGTAATTACCAACTTTCCAACATGAAGCGCCCGGCCCGAGATTTGAACCGGCGGCCTCAGAGGTTGGAGGCGAGAACTCTAACACCACCGAGCCCCCTACCAAGAGCAGAGAGAGCTCAACAGAAGAAATAATGTAAACTCAACAATATTATATATGTTTTATAAGATATGTCACATTTTCTTGTAATAATTAAGCATCCCTGAAAGGGCGCTTATTTGTTTTCGCCTTCCTCGCCGCCGCCGCATTATGGTCTCCCTTGAATATCTCCCTTATTATTAGAAGGTTTCAAACCATATTTGGCAGTTATATACCTTAGGCATGGGAAAATTTTTCTGCATGCTTAAATTTGACCTTTATGAAGGTCACATGATCAAAAACTATTTTTTGAAGTACACCCCCCCCCCCCCCCCCCCCGTCATCACAGTTCAGGAAAAACTACTTGCTACAGAGCCTTATAATTTGACACACCTGTTCATACTATCGAAAACGCGAGCTGATTAGATTTTGGGAGAAGTCCCTTGAAAAATGTCTCATTTATGAGTGATTTTCTGACACCTTCCAATCTGAAAGCCTTAAATTTAGGCCAACCCCCCTATTATCTTCTTAAATATTGCATTTAGAGCTATAAAATGTACTGGGAGGTAATAGGAAACCATATGTGGAGAGTCTAAATAGCCAGTCAATTTTACCCGACGGCCCCGCCTTATGGGTCAAACTGGGGTCATAAAATAGCTGATTTTGAGTTTTTGCCTTGTATCTACTTAATTGTTGCTTTTATAGCTTCAGAATGTATTAAGAGGTATTGGGAAAGCAGATATGGAGAGTCTAAATAGCCGGTCAGTTTTACCCCCCGACCCCCCCTATGGGTCAAACTGGGGTCATAAAATAGCCGATTTTGAGTTTTTGCCTTTATCTCCTTTATTGTTGCTTTTATAGCTTCAGAATATATTAAGAGGTATTGGGAAAGCATATGTGGAGAGTCTAAATAGCCGGCCAGTTTTACCCCCTGGCCCCCCCTTATGGGTCAAACTGGGGTCATAAAATAGCTGATTTTGAGTTTTTGCCTTATATCTCCTTTATTGTTGCTTTTATAGCTTCAGAATGTATTAAGAGGTATTGGGAATGCATATGTGGAGAATCTAAATAGCCGGTCAGTTTTATCCCCCGACCCCCCTTATGGGTCAAACTGGGGTCATAAAATAGTTGCTTTGGAGTTTTGCCTTGTATCTCCTTTATTGTTGCTTTTATACCTTCAAAATGTATTAAGAGGTATTGGAAAAGCATATGTGGAGAGTTTAAATAGCCGGTCAGTTTTACCCCCCACCCCTCCCCCCCTTATGGGTCAAACTGGGGTCATAAAATAGCTGATTTTGAGTCTTTGCCTTATATCACCTTTATTGTTGCTTTTATAGCTTCAGAATGTATTAAGAGGTATTGAGAAAGAATATGTGGAGAGTCTAAATAGCCGGTCAGTTTTACCCCCCGACCCCCTCTTATGGGCCAAACTGGGGTTATAAATAGCTGCTTTGGAGTTTTTGCCTTATATCTCCTTTATCGTTGCTTTTATAGCTTCAGAATGTATTAAGAGGTATTGGGAAAGCATACGGTGCAGCTTTGTGCATTCTTAGCTTTACAACATGCTTATTAAAACCACAAAGCATTTTAAACTTTAAGGGACGCTTCGCTTTTGTTAGCAAAAGCATTCCTCTAGTTCTTAGTTGATGACTAACTATTTTCTGATACATTACAGAACTCAACAATATATGTGTTTTGTAAGATACACTATGTCACATAATGTAATAACTAACACAGCAAGGCAGGATAGCCACAAAACAACTTAGAGAATCTGATACAAATAAAATAAAACACTTAAATCAATCTATCTTATTCACAGATACAACAGTATTGCACAATATAGCCAGCCAACATATTTTCCCTTTGAAAAGACAGATACCCAGCATCCTTGCGGTGCCAAAGGGGTCCTTGCGGTGTCCTTTCGGTGTTTACATCCTTGTGGTGTTTAGCCCAACCCCTCCTCGACCCATGGTTTGTGCAACCCTGTTTTGACTGAATTCACATCTTCTCCTTTCTTCACTTGATCCTGGCTTTCTACCAGTAAACGCCCACCAACCAGTGAATGCCCACCGTATATTTCTCTTTTGGATGTCAAAGATACGTAGGTGTTCTCTGGTATTTCCAGTTCACAGTAAAAACGGCCGATAATAGAGATAAATTATTAAAATATAAAGCTTTGAAACAACAAGTGGCTGGGGTACGGTAAATCACCACACTCAAGAAGAAATTCTGCAGTGCAGTATTTCAGTATTTGCCATATTCCAGTAAATTACAAGTACACTACAAGCTGGTATCCTAAACATCCTGTAAATTTGCAAATGTTGATTTGCTTATAGACTTATTTAACTGTACAAAATATTTTACTCTCACCACACCTACTGTTGAACTTGTACACATGGAGTAAAAGAAATGCTTGTAATTGTACACACACAGATTTAAGCAATATGAGACCACATTGGATGTACAACAGAATATCTAGCGATATGTTACTCTAACTCCACCTAATGTTGAAGTTTTCTAGTAATATTTTACAAGTATAATATATGCTTATATTTGCAGACACATACTTAAAAATATTAGGCTATGGTGGGTTTCTAGCCATATTTTGCAAACAAAATCTAGCCAACCAGTCTACTTTTCATCTGCCAAAGTGATTAATTTAATTAACCAATGAAAACAATTGTGACTGAACACCTCACTCAAGACAAAGTTCTGGAGCATGGCAATTCGTACTGAAGCATATTTTCTACGGAATGGTTTTTCTGTAACGCAGCCATGCCCCTAAAACAGATGTAACAACATGCACCTCAGTTATAAATTGTAGTGTATATCACTTGACAATCAGTTGGTAGAAGAATAAAATATACAGCTGTAAATAATTTAAATTCAATATATTAGCATCAGCATGGGTGTTAGCCGTTTACTGGTAGAATGCCATGAGAGGATATTTAACCAACTGTATGCTAAATTGCCTTTAAGAAAAGTGAGCTAAGGAGGATAAGCCTTTGCGTAGAGATAGGTTTTGAGCTTCTTTCTAAAAGAGGCCATAGTGGGTGATGCACGGATGTCTTCAGTGAGTGAATTCCAAACAGTGGGGGCATCAAAGGCAAAACTGAAGCCAAACTGCTTAGTTGACTTGTGAATTGTGGGTTGAAATTTTGGTACATTGAGGAAATTGGCAACACTCTGACTGCGTCTAGTATTGTAAGTAGTGCGGTATGTGGATAGATGTGGAGCGAAATATTTAGGGAAACCAGTATGAATAAACTTGTATATTTTTTATGTCTTTTAAAAATATTGAATTACCTTATTTTAAGAATTTATAATTTGCATATTTTATGGAAATTCATGAGTGTGGCCAATGTCAACCATGTTTTATTTTGATGTTTATTTAAACTGAACTGATACATACATATTTGATTATGTAAAGAACATCAAAATGAAGGGCGTTTTGTTTGTGGTGGGTCTTAAAGAAAATAATTTGTAAACCGTTTCTGTTAACATTTCCAAAGGTGATGATCTGTCAGTGACTATTTTGAAGCCATGCCATATTTTTAAGTCTACTTTTGGCCTACAGGGCCGGTTTTATGATGTCCCTTTTGGAAAGGACTTCCTTTAGTAAAGGAAGTTCACTTTTATTCCTTTGGGAAAGCTACCTTAAAATTCAGTTCAACAGCTAAGGAGGGAGCAATTGTTCTTTAAAATTATTAAACATTCCTTGAATTTAAGGGAGTTTTCAAGGTCTCCTTTGAGAAAGGAGGCTTTGTGAAACATAGATGTTTTAAAGGTGGAAGAAATTCAGGGAAGTCCTTGAATTTAAGGTGACCTTTATGTTAAGGAGTCTTCATGAAACTGGCCCCTGGTCCTGGTTTCTGCCGTAACTTGGACCAACTTGTGCAAAAAAAAAAAAAAAAAAAATTGTAAATTTTACTTAGAGTCGTTTTTGAGGAATAATCATACATGTACAATTTTTGCTTGAAATCGGTGCCCCAATTTGGCACAAGTTGCATACATAAACCCCACAAAGATATTTTTTTGTTCTGTATGTTCACTGTGAGTGTCCTATTTGGTATATGGAAGTGCATGAGTTGTTGCTGTGTCAAGCAAAGGTTAAAAATATATATTTTATGTTCTGATTTGTGCCAAGTTGAGGTGTGTGCCAAATTACAGTGGGAAGCAGTGCACTGAGTGAAGTATAGCTTCTTGCCTCAACTCAGCACAGCTTCGACATAAAAATCTTGTTGTGCTTATTTTAAATATACTGTAGTAATACAGATTTCTTTTGATACAGACATTGACACAATAACATTATACATGCCCCTTACCAACGTAAAAGAAAATCAATGAACCTGAGAACACAGAGATAAGTGGACACAAAGATAAACAGTCTTTAGATGGAAATGTTTGTAAACACTATTTTAAGTAAGAAGATACATTATATTTGTATCCACCGGATAGCATCCGGTGGATACTATGGATTTGACTTCGTTACGCCTACACCGCCGCCGCCGCAGTGTGTAGACAGATTTCACCGTTACCGCTCTAACGAAAAAAATATTATAGCTAGCCTTCTCAAATTTGCAGGATATATTCATAGCCATAAAATCTTGCCTGGGAATATTTTTGGCCTCATTTTGAAAAACAACATGGCCGCCACGGGTGTTTTTCGACTTTAAACAAGGACTTTTGGTGGCCCTCTAGAGCAAAGGGTATTATAGGTAGAGATCTCAAATTCACAGGATATGTTCCTCATTATAAAATCTTGACTGGGAATATTTTTGGCCTCATTTTGAAAAACAAGATGGCCGCCACAGGCGTTTCTTTGCAGTCATGAAAAGTGCTTATATCTCCCTTATTATTGGTCCTAGAGGTTTGGGATGGTAAACCAACCTATAGGAAATCATGGGCTGGGAATCTTTTGGTGTGGTCAGATTTGACCTTGGACCCCTCCTTCAAGGTCAAACGAGGATAGCCAAACTTAAAAGTGCTTATATCTCCCTTATTATTGGTCCTAGATGTTTGGGATGGTAAACCAACCTATTGGAAATCATGGGCTGGGAATCTTTTGGTGTGGTCAGATTTGACCTTGGACCCCTCCTTCAATGTCAAACGAGCATAGCCAAACTTAAAAGTGCTTATAACTCGCTTATTATTGGTCGTAGAGGTTTAGGATGGTAAACCAACCTATAGGAAATCATGGGCCGGGAATCTTTTGGTGTGGTCGGATTTGACCTTGGACCCCTCCTTCAAGGTCAAACGAGGATAGCAAACTTAAAAGTGCTTATATCTCGCTTATTATTGGTCCTAGAGGTTTGGGATGGTAAACCAACCTATAGGAAATCATGGGCCGGGAATCTTTTGGTGTGGTCGGATTTGACCTTGGACCCCTCCTTCAAGGTCAAACGGGGATAGCCAAACATAAAAGTGCTTATAACTCGCTTATTATTGGTCGTAGAGGTTTGGGATGGTAAACCAACCTATAGGAAATCATGGGCTGGGAATCTTTTGGTGTGGTCGGATTTGACCTTGGACCCCTCCTTCAAGGTCAAACGAGGATAGCCAAACTTAAAAGTGCTTATAACTCGCTTATTATTGGTCCTACAGGTTTGAGATGGTAAACCAACCTATAGGAAATCATGGGCTGTGAGTCTTTTGGTGTGGTCGGATTTGACCTTGGACCCCTCCTTCAAGGTCAAACGAGCACAGCCAAACTTAAATGTGCTTATAGCGCGCTTATTATTGGTCCTAGAGGTTTAGGATGGTAAACCAACCTATTGGAAATCATGGCCTGGGAATCTTTTGGTGTGGTCGGATTTGACCTTGGACCCCTCCTTCAAGGTCAAAAGAGCATAGCCAAACTTAAAAGTGCTTATAACTCGCTTATTATTGGTCCTAGCGGTTTGGGATGGTAAACCAACCTATAGGAAATCATGGGCTGGGAATCTTTTGGTGTGGTCGGATTTGACCTTGGACCCCTCCTTCAAGGTCAAACGATCATAGCCAGACTTAAAAGTGCTTATAACTCGCTTATTATTGGTCGTAGAGGTTTGGGATGGTAAACCAACCTATAGGAAATCATGGGCTGGGAATCTTTTGGTGTGGTCGGATTTGACCTTGGACCCCTCCTTCAAGGTCAAAAGAGCATAGCCAAACTTAAAAGTGCTTATAACTCGCTTATTATTGGTCCTAGAGGTTTGGGATGGTAAAGCAACCTATAGGAAATCATGGGCCGGGAATCTTTTGGTGTGGTCGGATTTGACCTTGGACCCCTCCTTCAAGGTCAAACGAGCATAGCCAGACTTAAAAGTGCTTATAACTCGCTTATTATTGGTCCTAGAGGTTTGGGATGGTAAACCAACCTATAGGAAATCATGGGCTGGGAATCTTTTGGTGTGGTCGGATTTGACCTTGGACCCCTCCTTCAAGGTCAAACGGGGATAGCCAAACTTAAAAGTGCTTATAACTCGCTTATTATTGGTCCTAGAGGTTTGGGATGGTAAACCAACCTATAGGAAATCATGGCCTGGGAATCTTTTGGTGTGGTCGGATTTGACCTTGGACCCCTCCTTCGAGGTCAAACAAGGATAGTACACAAAATCATGTGAAGGGAATCTATTGCTGTGGTCGGATTTGACCTTGGACCCTCCATCAAGATCAAACGAGGATAGCCAAACTTAAAAATGCTTATAACTCGCTTATTATTGGTCCTAGAGCTTTGGAATGGTAAACCAAAATCTAGGAAATCATGGGCTGGGAATCTTTTGGTGTGATCGGATTTGACCTTTGGCCCCTCTTTCAAGGTCAAATGAGGATTGCCAAAATTAGTGTTTATATCTTGCTTATTCGTATTCCTAGAGGTTTGCAGTGTCACACCAACCTATAGGAAATCATGGGCTAAGAATCTTTTGATATGGTCAGATTTCACCTTGGGCTTCTCTTTCAAGGTTAAGCGATGTTAGAATGGCTTTGGTGAGTTTTTTTCTGGTGGATACAATTTGCATCGGTTCTCCGATGCGCTAGGTCTAGTTTAAGTAAGAGAATACATTTCACATCCGTGATATTTAGCTTTTTGGATATATGTTATTATCTTTCTGTTTTATAATATTTCATCTCACCTTGTCCCCCAAGATAGCATTAGATGATGGTATAAAAAGTTTTATTATTGTTTCCGTAAAAAATAATTGTGATAAATACTAGTATATCAGGTATAAACTGTTAAAAAGCTTATACATTTAAAAAAAAAATTCACCACTCTTCATGGGCCATGAGCTGAAGGCCCAATTAGTAACCAATTCAAACATCTTAAGATTGGGAACAATGTATATGGATCAGATAGCCATAGTGGAACAGCCCTCTAAGCGGAGAATTTTGAATGTGGTGTCATATTCTTAAGACTATACTGTAGTTTTCAAGTCATGTGACACTTGACACTGAAATATATCTTTCCAGTCCCGCAAGCTCACACTGCAGGAATCTATCAGTCATTAGACATAATTAATTAACAACTGAAAAGAGATGTACTGAACTACTTGTCACTTGGCACATCAGTGATGCATCTTGATATAAAGCAGTACATTGCTTTATGAATAATAGTGTCTGCTAGAGTATTGTGTATTGACAAAGAACTTTTAAAAAAAAGTTAGACATACAATAGTTTCTGAATATTCATATCTGTATGTCATAGTTGGTCTCTTTTACAATGGATTATGTGTAGTTTATTAAAGTAGAGTGGACAAATACATGTATACTTTGAACAGGTCTTTATTTTATTAAACCTGTTTCAAAGTCTTATGGACTCTCATATACCATGGATGGTGAGAAAGAAACAGGTTTGTTTGGTTTATTTCTAAATAAAAATTCTGAGTTGGTGCATTAAGCTGGCCATGTTTTATGCACTATATGTGCATTTGATGCACCTTTACTACTTTTATTGGTTCACTAAACCTGTTTAATGTGTGATCAGTTACTGTACAATGCCAAAAAATTTGAGTATCCATTAATTACATGCACGTTTTTAATTTATCCACACTTATTTAATTGTAAGAAATGCTACTGAACTGTTCATAAGTCTTCATCAATCAAGTGTTGGTTAGTAATTGCTTTTACAGGAATGCAGCTGGTAAAATATCCCTAGTACTGGTGATAGTGTTGATTTAGCACTGGTGATAGAGAATTGATTTTCAGTCTCATATTGTAAAGCCATGTTGCCTGTAAAACTTTTTTCAATGTTAGATTAATGGTAGACAATACAATTTTGATCATTTCAAAGAGTTGGCTGGTTAGTTTTATGAACTCATTATTGTCAGTAAACTCATATAGGATTATCACCTATTAACTTATGTGCCATTACCTGTTATTAATTCCCTCTGTACCTGTTATGATATATCATGGTGTACATTTATTTTTAGGAGACTCAGGGGAAAGCAGTGCAGGTCAGAGAACACAAGAGATGGACCACATATACATTAATAAAGGGTTAGAGGACCAAATGGTAGGCTACTTTTTCATGATGTATTCTATAGTAGAATGTACACCTGATTGGCTTTTAGCTGATACATTGCAGTTTAGGTAAAGAATACTTCAGGGGTTTTAATATTCTGTTAAAGACTGGATATGCAGTGCTGGAGTCAGTGATGACTAATGAAGTGCTGAGGGAATTCGAAGGCTATTTATACTATGGAGTCATTAAATATTGCAATTCATATGATTGCAGTATTGCGAAAGTTATAACAGCTGTAATGACCACCCAATTCATATATAATTACACTCACTGAGTAAGTTAATAAGTTAAACAACTGTGACAACCTTAATAAAATCATGCTATTCTACTGTTACTAAATCACAGGTTGTCAGCATTCTTTCAAAAACAAAACCCTTGAAAAATTTGTCATTATTTATTTGAAAAGACCAGTATATCACACCTTATGTCAAACCAGTCATCTATCTGCAATGAATGTGAGAGCAACAAAAATAGTAGGTAAGGAGATGTTGTGTACCTTGAACAAGGTGTTATATTGAACACAGTTGAAAAGAAATAGCCTGTTCTATGACATCAAAGACATATATATGAGGTTAGTTTTAAGGTCATTTACTTTTATTGTATTCCACATCCATAGCACTAGTTTAACAGTACGATAGATTGACTCTGTGCTGCTCTAAGCTAAGGTTGTAAACAAAAAGCTGGTTCTTCTGGTGTTTGGTTGGTTTTGTCCTGAAAACAACCGACAGCTTGGTTTCAGTTTTCAAAATAAATTTTTATGTGGAAGTTTCTTGCAAGATTTCAGTGAAATAATTTTGAAGGTTATGAAAGGAGCGGTATATGAGAATATACCATATTGTTTAAAATTTTACCCTTGCTTGGTTTTGTTGTTAGAAAAATTGTTATACAGGTGATCCAAATTAATTTATTAAGCGTCCTGCAAGGGACACTTATTTGTATATGGGAGGCAATCAGGCTTCGCCAGCTCCGCGTTTTGTATTCCTTATAACTCTGTGACCGTTGGGTGGATTCTTTTCAAATTTGGCCAGCGTATGCAGTAGCCCTGGGGAATTTTTTTTGAATATTCTGCAGTGACATTTCGACCAATCGGAGAGGTCACATGACCAAAAATGTCTTTTTTTGATGGGTAAGCTTGTCCGGATGATAACTTGAAAGGGATTCTATCTATTTACCTGAAACTTGGCAAATACATTCATTCTAATAAAACATGGAAATGATTAGATTTTGGCATTGATTGGTTAAAGAATAGCCGAGTAATTCATGATTAATTAATCACTATGAATTTTACAAATAAGGAAAACACAAAAATGCCTGTATCTCGTAAAACCGTGTACGGTGGAGCGATTTCGATGAAATTTTTGACCCACAGGGTTTGTCTGCAGAGGAGCCATCCCAATTTTCCCAGAAAATTTTTCTCGCCTAAAAAGGCAACCATTTTGAATTTTCGAATGTTTCGCAAAAATTGAAAAAAAAAAAAAAAATGCTTATATCTCGAAAACCGTGCTAGATAGAGCAATTTCTACAAAGTTTTTGATCCACAGGGTATCTCTGAAGAGTAGTTATCCTGATTTTCCAAAAAATTTTGTCTCGCCAAAAATGCGACCATTTTGATTTTTCGAATTTTCGCAAAATTTGCAAAACACAAAAATGCTTATATCTTGAAAACCGTGCTAGATAGAGCGATTGCAACAAAATTTTCGACCCACAGGGTATCTCTGCGGAGTAGCCATCCCAATTTTCAAAAAAAAATTTGTTTTGCCAAAAATGGCAGCCATTTTGAATTTTCAAATTGCAAAAAAAAAAAAAAAATGCTTACCGTAAATGACCTATTTAGCGCATCCGCCCTTGTAACCGCACTCTATCTCAATAAATTGATGGTCCTTGACAACTTCTACTAGAAGATCTAGTGGGTGGACGATTAGACAGTGACAGTGCACACTCGCGGTTGGTTACAAAACGTTTCTAATGATCGACTATTCAGCTTAAATCTTACCTTTCTTAATTTTTCTCAATATCCACATATTTATATCCCCAGACGAAAGTCGGGGATATATTGGATTCAGGTCCGTCGCGCCGCCGCCGTAGAAATTTCCTTGTGGACGTGATAACTCAAAAACGGATTAATATTTTTTTTTCAAACTTGGTACACATGTTAAGGATGCCCAAAGGAAGATCCCTATTTTAAGGTGACCTTAAACTCCCAATAATAAAGAACTTATGGCCACCTTAAGGTCAGAAATTGCACTTTTGACCACTTAGAGCCCTCTAGGTCACAAACTATGAGGCGTATCTGGCTTAAATTTTACCTGAGAACACATTAATATATTCTTAGTACATGTGCCGAAAATCAAGACTTTAAGTTGAGGAGAAAATTGTGTTTGGGGCCCATAAAGACCCCACTTAGGACTTTTTTCCTAGATTTTTAACATATTTTGCCCTATAATTTGGAAGTGGTAATTCTGATGAGTCTCAAACTGCTCTGGGTGTAACTCTTATATGTAATCCTTGTCTGTGAAAAATTTAAAGGCTGTAGGTTTACCTGTTAGGCCGACTTGAGGTCTTAAAATTGCCCACAGAGACCCAATTTATGGACTTTTTGCCACCTTCAAGCACTGTAGCTTTCAAACAATGTCTCTCATCTAAGTGAAATATCATCTGAGAATATATCAATATGTTTTTCTTGTATGTACTCCAAAATTTAGGCCTTTAATAGACATTTAACCCATGTATGAGGACCATAAATCCCCACCCGAGTGACCCTTTTTAGATATTTTTCACATATTTTGCCCTGTAACTTGGAAATGGTAAGTCTGAGAAGTTTCAAACTGTATTAGATACATATTCTATGTGTAATCTTAGTATGTGACAAATTTTAAGTCTGAAGCTTTAATTTGAAGGCCAAATTGAGGTCTCTGACGGGCTCCCAAAGACCCAGTATTTGGACTTTTGCCACCTTTAAGCCCTGTGACTGTTAAACTATGTGACTGATAGGGCAGAAATCTCACCTGGGAATACATTATTATGTTCTTTTTACATGTGCCAAAAATCATGGCTTCAAGTAGACATTTAAACTGTGTATGAGGACCATAAACACCCACCCGAGTGACCCTTTTAAGACATTTTTCACATATTTTGCTCTGTAACTTGGAAATGGTAAGTCTGAGAAGTTTCAAACTTTATTAGATATATATTCTATGTATAATCTTAGTATGTGACAGATTATAAATCTGAAGCTTTAATTTGAAGGCCACATCGAGATCTCTAAAAGGCCCACAGAGACCCAATATTTGGACTTTTTGCCACCTTTAAGCCCTGTGACTGTTAAACTATGTGGTTGATGGAGCTGAAATCCCATCTGGGAATGCATTATTATGTCCTTTCTACATGTGCCGAAAATCAAGGCTTTTAGTGGACATTTAACCTGTGTATGAGGGCCATAAACACTCACCCAAGTGACCTTTTTTGACATTTTTTTCCGTATTTTGCCCTGTTATTTGGAAATGCTTAGTGTGACAAGTCTTAAACTGTATTATATATAATTTTTGTTTGTTATGTTTGTCCCCCAAAAAGTTTCAGCTCTGTAGTTTAATTGCTAAGGTCTCTTTAACAATTGTAAAATGCCCACAGAGACCCAGTTTATGGATATTATACCACTTTAAAGCCCTGTAACTGTCGAACTATGTGGGTCATAGAGCTGAAATCTTTGAATTTTTCAAAGGAAGTGCCTGTCTATTTAAATTTTTATTAATAATGTTATGGCTATCTTAGGCTTTTAAGTACTTATTTTTGTGTGTTATCTCTCTGCTTGCTGAGTTTTTAACTTTTTAAAATGAAACTGGTTAAACATATTCAAGTAGGCAAAATGGACACTGTTATTTTCTGGTGAGCTATAAGTCCAATATTAATGAAATTATAGCCTTATGTAGTAAAAATAGGGGATTTTTAACCCTCAACTAGCCCAGTTTTATTCAGTTTGCCTCAGTTAATTTTGACACAGTTCCTACAGTTACTAACTCATTTCAGTTGATAATCACATTCTTAAAATTCTCAATTCTGAATTATTATTATAAATCTGTTCTTGTGGTTTGATAATTTATATTTAATTCTGGAGGTATATAATTTTCCTGTTGGACATTCCTTATTTATATATTTGATTTTATTGTAGTGATAAGATTAACTGAGCTTTTTGTATTTGATTACCACTTTTGTTTGTTTACCATTTGTGCTGTAGCACTCTCTTTGTAGTCCCACCCCCCCATCCACCTCTGGGACCTCCAGCTATTGAGTGACACTAAATAAACAAAGGTATTGAATGATATCAAATGAGAAACAAAGAACCAGACTTTTCAGTGGGGTTGCAGATTTTCTGTAACAGTGAGAGAGGTGTGGAGAAGGGGAGAGGGGTGGGGTGGGGTTGGGAGATGGGGTTTGCTTCATTATCTAATAAGACAAAGGGGAGTCAGAACTGAGATTGTGTCACATATTTAGGTTGCATATATGTCGTGACAGAACTTCCAATTCGACAGAATTTCAAATTCTGTCAACAGAACTTCCAATTGGAAGTTCTGTCGACAGAACTTCCAATTTGAAGTTCTGTCGACAGAATTTCAAATTCTGTTGGCAGGATTTGAAATTCTGTCAGTATTTTTGGTCAGAACTTCCAATTGGAAGTTCTGTTGACAGAACTTCAAATCCAATTTCGTCCCTCAGAGCAATATCCCATTCCTCATCATTTCATTTCAGTTATTGCTTTTCATTTGTTTTTTTAACTACATATTATTGTTGGAGTTTAACATTCAAATTTATTTTGGAAGAATTGTATACAATGACTCAGTGGCTTTTATAGGTACTATGTAACAAAGGTTAATCACCTGCTCTGGCTCTCTCTGAAGTACTAAACCACAAAGCTTAATTACCTACTCTGGCTCTCTCTGAAGTACTAAACCACAAAGCTTAATTACCTACTCTGGCTCTCTCTGAAGAACTAAACCACAAAGCTTAATTACCTACTCTGGCTCTCTCTGAAGAACTAAACCACAAAGCTTAATTACCTACTCTGGCTCTCTCTGAAGAACTAAACCACAAAGCTTAATTACCTACTCTGGCTCTCTCTGAAGAACTAAACCACAAAGCTTAATTACCTACTCTGGCTCTCTCTGAAGAACTAAACCACAAAGCTTAATTACCTACTCTGGCTCTCTCTGAAGAACTAAACCACAAAGCTTAATTACCTACTCTGGCTCTCTCTGAAGAACTAAACCACAAAGCTTAATTACCTACTCTGGCTCTCTCTGAAGTACTAAGCCACAAAACCAGTTGGAGTTAATTGCAATCCAGTATACCCCTTCACAAGTATAAAACCTTGAGCTGGCTTTATTGCCTTCATTGTAAGCAAAGTATCACAATGGATCAGAAAACAGTTTTCTATCAGTTGCTTGAACAGCATATTAATGGTGTTAGCGGGAAATTTCAAGATAAATTTTGTGTGACCCAGGAAAGTTATGATCAAATCAAGGAAGTGCTAGCAACAGGAAAAGGAGAGAAGTGTCAATTTGGATCTTATTTCAAATTTTGGTGCAAAAAAAACTATAGACTGGAAAAGATTGGTTCACTAAATGTTGTGTATTGTGTCAAAACTTCATGCCCAGTTGTTGCAAAAGAAAGCATGTTTGAGACACTTGTCAAATGTCACGAACGAGTGGGACATTCAGGAAGACGCAAAACCTGGGATGAAGTAAAGAAAAATTATGCTGGAATCAGGTTTGATGTAATACCTCTCTTCCTGAGTACCTGTAAACAGTGTAACGAAAGACGTCCAGCCAAGAATCCTCCCAGTGGAAGGCCTATGATTGCATTGGGGTTTTTGACAAGAGACAAGAGTCCAGATGTTCTGGAAGTTCTGTCAACAAGATTTGAAATTCTGTCAACAAGATTTGAAATTCTGTTGACAGAATTTGAAATTCTGTCAACAGAACTTCTAATCCATTAGAACCAATGAAATACAGAAATTGGAAGTTCTGTCAACAGAACTTCCAATTGGAAGTTCTGTCAACAGAATTTCAAATTCTGTCGAATTGGAAGTTCTGTCACGACATATATATGGACCACATATATAGGAATTGAGGAAATGAATAACTGAAAAACAATGCAAATTCTAAAAATAATATAACAAAATAATAATATAAATAATATATAATTTTTAAATAATATTTTATTTGTCAACAAATATAGAAACAGATATGCGCTTTTGGGATTATGAATCATTTAAATACTTTGAAAATAGGTTCAGAGTCACCCTTTGCAGGAAGATTGAAAAGTATGATGAGTTGAGTTAGAAATAATATTTTATTTGTCAACAAATATAGAAACAGATATGCTCTTGTGGGATTATTAATTTGGAATGGACATTCAATCATCAATCATTTAAATACTTTGAAATTAGGTTCAGAGTTTTCATTGCAGGAAGATTGAAAATATGCTCTGTTGAGTTATGTATTCGGCGTCTGGGGATACACCATCTTCCTTGGGAAGATATAAACTTAGTAGATTGATGTGCTGAAGTTCATATAACTTTTCCCAAGATTTATGGCATACAACAAATGGCTTACATAAAAAATTCCCGATCAAAACCTGTGGCATGAGTGATGACCTGTCTGGGGATATGTTGGCGCCGAGTTGGCCCAATCTAGTTTTCTGTATAATTTACGTATTTTTACTTAATAAATTGACATTTTTATCACAACTTTCGAGTTTGTTTTCATCTACCGCCATATTTACAGGAAGTGGGTATTTCTAAATGTCGAAACACCGTTTTTCTACCGGATTGACCGAAACTTCATCCCGGAAAGTGTTTCATGATGGGTGCGCTAAAAGGGACATTTTTTCCCAACAAATATTGAATAAAAATAGACTTTGCTTAGCGCACTGTGCGCTAAATAGGTCATTTACGGTATATCTCGAAAACCATGCTGGATAGAGTGATTTTGATGAAATTTTTAACCCGTAGGGTATCTCTACAGAGTAGCCATCCCAATTTTCAAAAACATTTGGTGTCTCCTAAAATGGCGGGCATTTTAAATTTTCAAATTTTTCGCAAAAATTGCAAGAAAAAAAAATGCTTATATCCCCAAAAAACGTGCTAGAAAACCCTACAAACCTTAGACACAATGTGTTATCACAACTGTTAAGTACATGTCATTGATCTGTATTATATGTCTGGCATACAGGTGGTCATATATCAATATATGCCATTTTTGTGATTCCTCAATACCTAATAAACTATGCAGACTTTGGTTGCCACAACAGTAGCATTTTCTTAATACTTTAGCACTCGCCTTTATATCCTTTTTGGGACGCAAAAACATCATCTTTTTTTGCAAGCGATCCTCTAGTTCTTTTCGAAGACATTTCGAGAAACAATATCATATTACCGGTAGTTTGCTTTTGGATTGTAAAGTTGGACCAATACAGTTTATGAACCATATTCTAAAGTAAGACTGTTAACAGCTGCATACATCGTCTGTTGGTGCACAAATGTAAACAAACAACTCATGGTAAAAATAAGTGGTTAAAGTTTATAAGATTGTTATTTTTTGCTTGATTTTAATAAAAGGTATATCTTTTTAAAGCTTACACCAAATTGAAAGCATCTACAATGACATTCTCTCAATATTTCTGTGGGCTTAACGGGTTTAATTCAGCTAATTGTATCCCCGACGCGAAGCGGGGATACTATGGATTCATCATCGTCGTCGTCCGCGTCCGCGTCCGCAGAGATTTCTTGTTAGCGACCTACAGTCCACATTTCTTTCCGGATTTCTTTCATATTTGGCAGGTGACTTGATATGGTAGAGGACTCGCCACCCTATCTTTTTGGTAGGCTTTATGTCTAAATTAGGCCTGTGGTAGACAAAAATGTCTAAAATGTGGAATATTGCTTGTTAGCGACCTACAGTCCACATTTCTTTCCAGATTTCTTTCATATTTGGCAGGTGGCTTGGTATGCTAGAGGACTCGCCACCCTATCTTTTTGGTAGGCTTTATGTCTAAATTAGGCCTGTGGTAGACAAAAATGTCTAAAATGCATTAAAAGTCATGAAATCATGCACTAAATCACTTATAACTTGAAAAGTGTTGCATTTAGAGCATTTTGTTAAAATATGTTATTCAGATACTTTTTTCATAGCTACAACATGGTGAGTAACTTGGGTGTCTGTCTCAATCGCTAAGTGAGTAATAGCTACTTTTGGGCTTTTCAGTAACTTCCATCATGAGTAAAATCAATTGTAACTTGAAAACTATTGCATTTACAGAATTTTGTATAAATATGTTATTCAGCTACTTTTATGTCAGCTATAACATAGTAAAATTTCAGACATGTAGCTCATGGCATAGCTGAGTAATAGCTACTTTTAGGTTATCACTGTTGAGTAAATTACTTATAACTTCAAAAGTATTACATTTAGAGTATTTTGTTTCAATATGTTATTCACCTATTTCGGAGTCAGCTATAACATAGTGAAGTTCCAGACCTGTGGCTCATTGCATAGCTGAGTAATAGCTACTTTGAAGTTCACACTGTTGAGTAAATCAGTTGTAATTGGAAAAGTATTGCATTTACAGAAATTTGTGTAAATATGTTATTCAGCTACTTTTGGGTCAGCTATAACATAGTGAAATTACAGACCTGTAGCTCATGGCACAACTGAGCAATAGCTATTTTCAGGTACTGACTGTTGAGTAAATGACTTGTAACTTGAAAAATAGTGCATTTGGAGTATTTTGTTAAAATATGTTGTTCGCCTACTTTTGGGTCAGCTATAACGTCGTGAAATTACAGACTTATAGCTCATGGCATAGCTGAGCAATAGCTATTTTCAGGTTGTCACTATTGAGTAAATCAGTTGTAACTTGAAAACTATTGCATTTACAGTATTTTGCTTAAATATGTTGTTCACCTAATTTTGGGTCAGCTATAACATAGAAAAAATTCAGACATGTAGCTCATTGCATAGCTGAGTAATAGCTACTTTGACGTTATCACTGTTGAGTAAATCAGTTATAACGTGAAAACTATTACATTTACAGTATTTTGTTTAAATATGTTATTCACATAATTTTTGGTCAGCTATATCAGAGTGAAATTGCAGACCTCTGTGTCATGGCATAGCTTACCAATATCTACTTTCAGGTTCTCACTGTTGAGTAAATCATTGTATCCACTGGATAGCCGTAGTGTGTAGAGAGATTTCACCATTACCGCTCTAACAAAAAAAAATATTATAGCTAGCCTTCTCAAGTTTGCAAAGTATATTACAGGGTGCACCACAGTACTCTATTGGTAGGCTTTATGTCTAAATTAGGCCTGTGGCTAAATTACTTACCTACTAAAAATGAGTAATTCTGCATTTTCTCTAAAAGTATTGCAGATAGCAAATTTTTCTTAAATAACTCATTCACCTACTTTTGGGAGAGCTTTCACATGCTGAAGTTCCAGACCTGTAGGTAATTACTCACCTATTGAAAATGAGTAAATGCGAATTATCTCTAAAAGTATTGCAGATAGCCAATTTTTGTCAAATAACTCCTTCACCTACTTTTGGGAGAGCTTTCACATGCTGAAGTTTCAGACCCGTAGGTAATTACTCACCTACTCAAAATGAGTAAATGCAAATTATCTCTAAAAGTATTGCAGATAGCGAATTTTTGTCAAATAACTCCTTCACCTACTTTTGGGAGAGCTTTCACTTGGTGAAGTTTCAGACCTGTAGGTAATTACTCACCTACTGAAAATGAGTAAATGCAAATTATCTCTAAAAGTATTGCAGATAGCCAATTTTTGTCAAATAACTCCTTCACCTACTTTTGGGAGAGCTTTCACTTGGTGAAGTTTCAGACCTGTAGGTAATTACTCACCTACTGAAAATGAGTTAATGCAAATTATCTCTAAAAGTATTCCAGATAGCCAATTTTTGTCAAATAACTCCTTCACCTACTTTTGGGAGACCTTTCACTTGGTGAAGTTTCAGACCTGTAGCTAATTATTCACCTACCCAAAATGAGTAAATGCTAATTATCTATAAAAGTATTGCAGATATCCAATTTTTTATCAAATAACTCATTCATCTACTTTTGGGAGAGCTTTCACATGGTGAAGTTCCAGACCCGTAGGTAATTACTCGCCTACTGAAAATGAGTAAATTCGAATTATCTCTAAAAGTATTGTAGATAGCCAATTTTTCTCAAATAACTCATTCGCCTACTTTTGAGAGAGCTTTCACTTGGTGAAGTTTCAGACCCGTAGCTAATTATTCATCTACTCAAAATGAGTAAATGCGAATTATCTCTACAAGTATTGCAGATAGCCAGTATTTCACAAATAACTCATTAATATGAAAACAACTTAGAGGAAGTCATGGGCTGCAAATCTTTTCATGTGGTCAGATTTCACCTTGGGCCCCTCCTGCTTATTATTGGTCCTAGAGGTTTGCAATGTGAAAACGACTTATAGGAAATCATGGACTGCGAATCTTTTGATGTGGTCAGACTTCACCTTGGGCCCCTGCTACAGGGTCAAATAAGGGTAGCCAAACTTAAAAGTGCTTTCAGCTTGCTTATTAACGAAAAATGCTTTTTATCTTCTAAACTATGTTAGTTGGCCTTTGTCGGTGGATACATCCAGCATCTGGCCACAGATGCGTCCTATTTCTAGTTGACAATTTATAATCATCATAAAGCACTTGAATTAGTCATTTATTCCTACAATAAAGTACCAAGCCATGTTACAGGTGATCGAGGGTTACAAGGAGAGGATGCAGCGTAAGGTTGTGACCTGGGTGTTCATAGTAATGACAGTGGGATTTCTCAGGCTGGTATTCTACTGGAAACCACACTGGTTCCTCTACTGTACACACATTGTGTGTGAGCTCCAGGAGGCAGAGAAAGTCTTATTGCAGGTAACTGATTTCAGTTGTTTAAGTAAGCTTATGTTTTTATTGAACTACAATAGCTTACCATGTGGGACTGAATGCTGTTCTCGGATGGCCGCAGGCCCGGCCAACGTCTAAGAAAAATAGGCATTTATAGTTGGCCGTTGCCTCAGGATGCCTTCTCGTGGTACTCTACGAGATCTCTTCCTACTTTTTCGTTGGCCGCGTGTTTTGGTAGCTTCTGTTTTAAACAGATATATTTTCTTCTATTGCTCAGCACATGCATATTGTTGGATGTTGATTTCTTAATCCTGAGTTGAGTTGAAATTGGTGATCTCAACGGGTATCCGGATATCCGGGTACCCGAACCCTGAATATTTACCCGAATCCGAAATCACATACCCGAGTACCCAAAACATTCAAACTACTGTCAATATCGCCCACTTTGGCTGATAAGTTCAGACATATCTTGACTCCATAAATTCACCTAAAAATGAAACTATTCAATTAAAATGCACAACAGGTATGTTTTCTCACCCTTGTACTCCATTTATAGTATTTAATTTGTCTTTTATTTTGGTTGTTTATGCATTGTCAAATGCCGATATCCTTTGAAAATCGTCAGTATATTAACACAGTTATGTAATTCCGAGTACATGAAATTGTATATATTGCCTATATAGTGACATGCACACCTTAAATAAATAAAAGTACGATATTTTCAAACAGTAGTTCATAATTTAGCATCAATAAAGTTCACTTACCTGCCTGAAAAAAATAAAGTTTCAATTCCGAAACTACATTCGAGCAACAGTGAATGCTTTACTGATAGGTCATGTGACTCCACTTTTATGGACACTGCAATAAACAACCATGTTTTGAATGTACAGAAATCTTTTCGTGGTTAACATTTCTTCTGTGTCTTACTGTTTTGAATGCAAAAACAGTGGCCAACGAGAAATAAAGCAGTTTTAAGTTTGTAAATGTGGAGATTTTTGTAGAATCACCTATTATTGCCCATCGGCGCGAGTACCCGGGTACCCGCCCGCTGAAATCAATACCTACCCGGTCCCACCAAAAAGGGTATTTTGAGAACACTAGTTGAAATTAACTTAATCTAGATGACTTCAATTGAAATCTTAATTTTGGAGAATTCAGTTAGAGTTAACCTAATATTGAAGTTAAATTGAAGTAAATATTATGTTAAAAAATCAGTTAGAGCTAGGTCATTCTTAAAGAGTTAAACTACAGTGAAATTAATCTTGAAGAATTCAATTGGAGTTAGCCTAATGTAAAAAAGTTATTTTGAAGTGAATGTAATCTTGAAAAATTGAATGAAGCTTAGCCAGATCTTGAGTTACGTTGAATTAAGAGTTAAATCAGGGATTGCTCAGTGTGGAAGAGTAAATTGAAATTAAATTTGAAAAGTTAACTTGGAGTATACTTAATCCTAAAGAGTTAAAATATGAAATGAAATTTATTGTGTATCATTCCATTTTCTAGGACCAGTATAATCAGTGGTTTGTTGAAACAGTCAAAATACAGCAGACAGATTGGTAAGTTAAATTAAGCGTCCCTCGCGGGACGCTTGTTTGCATATGGGAGGAATTCTCGCGGAAGGGTCCGCCGGTTCCGCCGTATCCGCCGGCTCCGCAAGTTTGCCTACCTATAGCGTCTTTGCTAGTGGATGGAATTTCTTCAAACTTGGCACATATATTTAGTAGCCCTGGGAAAATTTTCTGAATTTGGTGCCATGACATTTGAACCAATCAGAAAAGTCACATGACCAAAAACAGGATTTTGCTTGTCCGGATGATAATGTAAGAAGCGTTTAAAATATTCGCCTGAAATTTGATATATGGATGCAAGGTATAAAGATCTGGAAAAGATTAGATTTTGGTAGACTTCCATTAAAAAATGGCTAATTAATTAAGCATTAAAAATTTTTATTAATGAGGAAAATACAAATCCCTTAATAACGTCTAAACCGTGCGAGATAGAGCGATTTCGACGAAATTTTTGACCCATAGGCTATCTCTGCTAAGTACTCTGCTCAATTCCAAAAAAATTTCCTCTCTCCAAAAATGGCGACCATTTTGAATTTTGTAATTTTTGACAAAAATGGCAAAAATTTAAAGGTCTGCACTCTGATTTGTGGGAATACAATGCACTCATGTAGTGTTCATCACAAATAATTCACAAATAATTATTTTGGCAAAATTTTTGGCCCACAAGGTATCTAAGCAAGATACTCTGCATATTTTTCAAAAAAAATTTTCCTCTATCCAAAAATGGCGGCCATTTTGAATTGAAACTTAAAATTGCTTGTATCTCCTAAACCGTGCGAGATAGAGCGATTTCGGCGAAATTTTTGGCCCATAGGGTATATATGCAAGATACTCTGCTCAATTATTTTGGCAAAATTTTTGGCCCACAAGGTATCTAAGCAAGATACTCGGCTCAATTCTCAAAAATTTTTCCTCTTTCCAAAAAATGGCGGCCATTTTGAATTGAAACGTAAAATTGCTTGTATCTCCTAAACCGTGCGAGATAGAGCGATTTCGGCGAAATTTTTGGTCCACAGGGTATACATGCAAGTTACTCTGATCAATTCTCAAAAATTTTTCCTCTATCCAAAAGTAGTGGCCATTTTGAATTTTCGAAGTTTTGACAAAAATGGTAAAACTTAAAATTGCTTGTATCTCCTGAACCGTGCGAGATAGAGCGATTTCGGCGAAATTTTTGGCCCATATGGTATATATGCAAGATACTCTGCTCAATTTTCAAAAATTTTTCCTCTTTCCAAAAATGGCAGTCATTTTGAATTGTCGAATTTTTGATAAAAATGGTAAAAATTGCTTGTATCTCCTAAACCATTTTAAATTTTCCAATTTTTTTTCAATATAATTTTAGATTGACAGGGTATCTAGGCAAGATCTTCTTTCTATTATAAGCAGCCAACACCATCTATCTTTTGGGACGCAAAAACAATCGTTTTGCTTTGCTAGCGATCCTCTAGTTACAAGTTACAATCACAATTGAAGAGATTTGTCACATTCTAATATGGATATCTTTGTATATAGGCTTGTTTATCTGTGAAAGTGAAATAAAATAGGGACAAAAGTCAAGTTTAATTTAGCTTTTTTTTTTGGTCTCTATTTATTCCCCCATAAATGCTTCAACAACTGTGTTGAAGAAATACTTAACAGTTTTTTTGCATGTTGTTTATAACCTACATTTATAATATAAGGTTTCCAGAAAGCAGGAAACAGATATTACTTGTTAATCCAAACTGGCACGTAACATAACCATGTTTATTTAAGTTTGGCTTTTGAAAACAAAATATCTTTGTATTTGCAATAAAAGTGATGAATGAAAATCTACCTTAAGTGTCGTTCTTCTAATTAGGGAAGCCACATCATAAAAATAGATGTCTTTAATAGGTTAGGTCAGTCTGAAATACAATGATGAAATCCAATTAGTAGCTTACTGGAGGTTGTTTATCATGCCTATAGAGTGCATGTACCTGAGGTGAGTAGACAATTTAAAGTAGATTTCAACATTATATTGTATATTTGATCCGCTGAAAAAAGTGTGCTAAGTATGTTATAAAAGTCCTCATAATTAAGAAACATGTCCTAGTATAATGTATATTTCAGTTTACTTAAAGTTTTTACCCCACAGCCAGGGTATTGTTTTCACCCATGGTGTCCGGATGGGCGTGCGGGCAGTCGGGCGGGCGGCGGGAAATAGTTTGTCCAGGCTGTATCTCAGAAACCGTAAGGTGTAGGAAGTTCATACTTGGCAGGGACATTGGTTGGGGGGTGTAGGTGTGCAACGTCATGGTCTGACCTTGATTTGACCTTTGACCTTGCCATAGTGACCTTGAGTTTGAAAATCTTGTCTGGGCTATATCTCGGCAACCATAAGGTGTAGGAAGTTGATACTTGGCAGGGACATTAGTTAGGGGTAGTAGGTGTGCAACGTCATGGTCTGACCTTGATTTGACCTTGCCGTAGTGACCTTGACCTTTAAAATCTTGTCTGGGCTATATCTCAGAAACCGTAAGGTGTAGGAAGTTGATACTTGGTAGGGACATTGGTTAGGGGATGTAGGTGTGCAACATCATGGTCTGACCTTGATTTGACCTTTGACCTTGCTGTAGTAACCTTGACCTATAAAATCTTGACCTATAAAACCTTGTCCGGGCTATATCAGCAACTGTAAGGTGTAAGAACAGGGTTAGCGAAGTACCTCTAAAATATGGAGTCCAATGGACTACATGTCCTCCGAAAAATGGAGTCCCAATCATTTTTTCCTGAGTCCAGTGTTTGCGTTAGTGTTATGAAATGTCGGGTACCTTGTACCTTATGGCTCATCAAAAAGGGGTACCACTGTATGAAAATTGAGTGCAAGTAATAATTTTTCTTCTGTAATTCGGGTACATTTAAATATATAGAAGCACCATCCAATTTCCTTTATATTGATAAATAATATGCATCTGTACATAAATAAATGTTAAAAATATTTTAAAAAGCTGAACCCCAGTCAACAAACTTCATTTTAGTGCAATTAGATTGAAATTTATTTTGTATGATTATTTTATTTAAGCTACAAATATGGCATTGATACTGTTTGAAAGATAAAAATTTGTAGTTTTCCTTGCTTTTTGTCTGACAAAAATTCATTGGGTAGTCCCAGAGATATAGTTTTTTTGTTACATCCCCTGTAAATATTTTCGAATTTTACAGCTTTTTTTTTCCGGGCAACTTTCCGGGGTTAAATAACAGGAGTTTCCGAGATTTGTTAGAATAGTTTGTCTCCCACGAAATTCACCGTTCTGGCTTGTCGTTTCGACTGTTTCCGTGCAGAGATCAGGCTTTCTTTCGATACATAACGTTTTGAGTAGATATGCTAGTGTACGAAATATCTCGCTTTACAATGGTGGACGTAAACAACTTGCCAGGAAATCGCTTGAAACCATTTAATTTTAAAATATAAAGCTTATTTTCAGTGTTATATATATTGCTTGCATATCTACGCTTCCTGCCACCGAAATTCGCTTCTAAAGCAGAAATATTTCCTTCATAAAAGTCGCGTCCCGATGGACGCACTGACAACCGAAATTTGCGTCCAAATCTGAAATACCGCGTATTTAATATACTCGGACGGCGTAATCGCGAACCCTGAGGAAGTTGATACTTGGTAGGGACATTGCTTAGGGGGTGTAGGTGTGCTATGTCATGTGACCTTGATTTGACCTTTGACCTTGCTGTAGCGACCTTGACCTATAAAATCTTGTTCAGGTTATATCTCAGAGACTGTAAGGTGTAGGAAGTTTATACTTGGTAGGGACATTGGTTGAGGGTTTTAGGTGTGCCACGTCATGGTGTAACACTGATTGACCTTTGACCTTGCTGTATTAACCTTTAAAATCTTGTTGCACCTTTGGGTCTGTCTGTTGATGCAGATTAAGCACTGTTAAAGTCATATTAGAATTCATTAAGAATTTCCTGTTGCAAGTTCCCATTGTAACAGATGGAATTTCATCAAGTGAGCCACAGGCTTTTCTCCAACACCACACATAAGCATTCATTGAATGTATTGCCACTTCTGTATGCATGGGTAATATTCAAAACATCCAAACCATAATTCAGCCATTTTTGGTTTACTGATAAATGCTGTCATTTTATTATTGAATTATCTTGTTTTAATACTTCATCTTTATATACATTTCTTTTCCGTAGATATTCTTTTCTCTACTTAAGCATTATTTGGACCTTAATATAACTTACACTGCTCTGAAAGTATCTTGAACTTTGTACTGTTACACGACTTCTATATCTCATGGTGTTGAAAAATATTTCCCCAGGCTGTGGGGTACGGGCATCTCTGATGCTATTTTATGTATTTACAACTAGTGGTGAGAATGGTTACTCTTGTCCGGGTTATATCTTGGAAACCATGAGGTGTAGGAAGTTGATGCCTGGTAGGGACATTGGTTAGAGGTTGTAGGTATGCAACGTCATGGTGTGACCTTGATTTGACCTTTGACCTTGCCATAGTGACCTTGACCTATAAAATCTTTTTTTAAAATTATCATTTTTATTGAATAAAATCAATAAAAATGAAATAAAATCTTGTCTGGGCTATATCTCAGAAACTTTAAGTTGTAGGAAGTTGATACTTAGTAGGGACATTAGTTAGGGGTTCTAGATGTGCAACATCATGGTGTGACTTTGATTTGACCTTTGACCTTGACGTAGTGACTGTGATCTCTAAAATCTTTTCGGGCTATATCTTCGAAACCATAAGGTATAGGAAGTTGACACTTGATAGGGATATCGGTTGGGGATTTTAGGTGTGCAACATCATGGTGTGACCTTGATTTGACCTTGCTGTAATGACCTTGACCTATAAAATTTTGTCTGGGCTATATCTCTAGAAAGTTGATACTTGGTAGGGTCATTGTTTGGGTATTGTCAGTATGCAATGTTATGGTGTGACTTTTGATCTTGCCGTAGTGACCTTGACCATTAAAATTTGTTTCTGTTTCTTTAATGACAAAGACATATGGATTGCTGCAACTGATTATTATATGTACTTTGGCATTATTGTGGTATTTCCATTGACAGCTATTCTCCAGTTAATAACTTTTACAGCTTCATAATTTTTAGTACACTGATTAATGCTGTCATCTTGCTATTGAATTGTCTTGTTTTAATACTTTAATACTTAATCTTTACAAATATTTTCTTTGTTTTTGAAGTTATTTTATCTACATAAACATTATTTGGACCTTTATATAACTGACACCACTCTGAAAATATCCGGATCTTTGTACTGTTTCACTTTTATATCTGATGGTGTTGAAAACTATATCCCCAGGCTGTGGGGGTATGGGCATCTCTGATGCTACTTTATTTATTTGATATAAATGTATCATAATGTAGATCTAATGCAGCATTTTTTACCATTCGTAAGTGGCCATTCATTTCAATATACTGACGATTTTCAAAGGGGTTCCTGTCTTTTGCAATATATAAATAACTTGAATATAAGTCAAATTGAATAAAGTAAATGGTATTTATATGCAAAGAAATGATGTTATATTAATTTTCATTGAATGGCTTGATTTTAAAGCATTTTCTTTTAAAGATCGGTATGCAACGTGAGTCGAGTGTATGACAACAGTTATTCGAGGTCATTTTCTTGCACCCGTCATAGCCCTATTTACAACCAGTGGACATCAAAGTTTTACTGCACATATTTGATGACCGTCAAAAAAAAAAAAAGAAATTGTGTATTTACTCAGTATTAGTGTTAAAATATTTGTTGTTAGTTAACAGTGCTTAAATTTTACTGTAACATATTTGTGAATGTTATAACACTACATTGAGTTAATGATTTAATTCGGTCTTGTGTTGTTAGTTTGGACAGAGATTCTGCAGCAAAGGATGTCAGTAAGCAGCAAGGGCTTTCATTGGATAAAAAAGTAAGAAAACATTAATTAAGTGGCTTGTCAGGGATGCTTATTTGTTTTCACGTAAGTTTGACTGATCGCCGCCGCCACTGCCGGATTATGGTCTCCCTTGAATAACTTCTTGGGCTTTCAAATTTTTCTTATCTTTCTTTAAAACTATAGGGGGCGGGAAATTTTTTTTTTATACTTTGGGGAGATCTTAAGCATTACTGAAGGTAACCTTAAGAATTTTTCAAAAACACCCCGTCATCGTGTTTCGGAAAAAACCCACACACACTTGTGCTACAAAATTTATCAGGTACATTCTAGACCTATATCCGCAGGTGAGAAAGGATTTTCTGATCAATCGGACCATAGATGCCTAAATGGGAGGTGTTTTATTTTCGTAATTTTTTTAAAAATGGGTACTTTGTCTATCTCAAAAACGGTCAGGATTTCGGCGTTTTGTTGGGATAACTTATTTAGCTACTTTTTGATAATCTTTCACATGCCAAAGTTTTAGCCCTGTATCTCCAATCTTAAGGTCACCTTAATGTAAAAAATGGGGGTTTTAGCCCTCCAGTTCACTTAGTTTTTCAAGGACTTGTTTATCATCTCGAAGTAATATGTCTGGAGATTGTACTCACAAGATTGGTCATCTAAGATCACTGAAGAAGTATGTACCTTTCTTCAGTGTAAACTTTCTGGTTGAACATGGGCTGATTTTTATGTTGGCTGACTTATCAGTCAGCTGACATGGCATCATTCTGCGGCATCTGTGTGAACAACTTCTCCATAATCACAAGACCCAGAGATGTGCTGTTTTTTTAAAAGATACCTTAACTATCGAGGCTGAAAAAGTGTTCAAGGCATGCAGATCTGTTCGTTCGTCTGTTCCCCAGAGCCATTACAAGAGAGGTATCCCCACCCAAATTGTGAAAATTTTAACACTTTATCACAATTTTCTCATTCACTATTGCAGGTATTTTTTTTCTTTTCTTGCATATATGTCCTAGACCACTAGTAGATTCCCTTGTGTGAGTATCAGGTATTTTCTTTAAATATGTTATTCACCTAATTTTTGGTCAGTTATAACATAGTAAAATTGCAGAGCTGTAGCTCATTACATAGCTGAACAATAGCTATATTCAGGGTCTCACTGTTGAGTAAATCAGTTGTAACTTCAAAACTATTGCATTTATAGAATTTTGTTTCAGTATGTTAGTCACCTACTTTTGGATCACCTACAACATAGTGTAATTGCAGACCTGTAACTCATTGCATAGCAGAACAATAGCTACTTTGATGTTCTCACTGTTGAGCAAATTTTCTTTAAATATGTTATTCATCTAGCCGTAGCCATAGTAAAATTTCAGACCTGTAGCTCATTGCATAGCAGAGCTATGGCTACTTTTAGGTTCTAACTGTTGAGTTAATCAGTTGTAACTTGATAACTATTGCATTTACTGTATTTTCTTTAAATGTGTTATTCACCTACTTTTGGGACAGCTATACCATAGTAAAATTAAAGCCCTTTAAGTCATTTCATAGCTGAGCTTTAGCTACTGTGAGATTCTCCCTGTTGAGTAAATCAATTGTAACTGGAAAACTATTGTATTTACAGTATTTTGCTTAAAGATGTTTTCCACCTACATTTTCCCCCTTAGCAGTTAACTTAGTACTTTACATCTAAATACCATTTTCAGTGCACAACTTTTTCTTCTTTCTGTTCTACTCTGAAACTCAAAACACACATTCAGCTGACACAGAGCCCATTCATGGGCACTGATTGCTTGTTAGCTCATATTTTGCTCATTCATATTTTGAACACTGTCCCTCCTTCCAACTTTGTGTAAAATTGCATGATTGAAGGTGTCAAAATTATGTTCCAGTAATTTGTGTCTATATAAACTAAGGCTTGTTGATTTGTATTGTTTTATATATGATAATCTACCAATTGAGACTTTTCTATGTGCAGTAAAATCAACAAGAACTTGCTTTATATGTATAATCGGTCAGATGTGATGTAAATGTACAAATTATTATAGCCTTGAATATATATAACACTCCTGAAAAAATAACATTACCCGTGTATCTTAAAATTATTACATTATTTGTAAAATTTAATTTAGTTGCATATCTCACAGATTGCTTGTAATATTGAAAAACAATACAAACATTAACACTGCAGACATGGCTTGAGTCTATTTCATATCAGTTACATGTTATCTGTTGATGATTCTTGTACGTTTTTCAGGACAAGCGAAAAATTATAATGTAATGTTCAACCAACTTTTAGGGTTTCAACATTTTCGTGTAAAGTATACAGGAAAATGTTTGTATAGTTGTGTATATAGTATTTTTAGTGGTTTTTTATCCATAATCAGCTCTGCATGTATTTTGGTAGAGTTTAGTGTACAGTATTTGTATCCACCGGATTTCGCTTCCTTACGCCACCACTGCCACACTGCCACACTGCCACACTGCCATTACCGCTCTAACGAAAAAAAATATTACAGCTAGCCTTCTCAAATTTGCAGGATATATGGATAACCATAAAATCTTACCTGGGAATATTTTTGGCCTCATTTTGAAAAACAAGATGGCCGCCATGGGCGTTTTTTCGACTTTCAGCAAGGACTTTTGGTGGCCCTCTAGAGCAAAGGGTATCATAGATAGAGATCTCAAATTTGCAGGGTATGTTCCTCATTACAAAATCTTGACTGGGAGTATCTTTAGCCTCATTTTGAAAAACAAGATGGCCGCCACAGGTGTTTCTTTGTCAGTCATGAAAAGTGCTTATATCTCCCTTATTATTGGTCCTAGAGTTTTGGGATGGTAAACCAACCTATAGGAAATCATGGGCTGGAATCTTTTGGTGTGGTCAGATTTGACCTTGGACCCCTCCTTCAAGGTCAAATGAGGATAGCCAAACTTAAAAGTGCTTATAACTCGCTTATTATTGGTTGTACAGGTTTGGGATGGTAAACCAACATATAGGAAAGCATGGGCTGGGAATCTTTTGATGTGGTCAGATTTGACCTTGGACCCCTCCTTCAAGGTCGAACGAGGATAGCCAAACCTAAAAGTGCTTATAACTCGCTTAGTATTGGTCGTACAGGTTTGGGAGGGTAAACCAACCAATAGGAAATCATGGGCTGGGAATCTTTTGATGTTGTCAGATTTGACCTTGGACCTCTCATTCAAGGTCAAATGAGGATAGCCAAACTTAAAAGTGCTTATAACTCGCTTATTATTGGTCCTAGAGGTTTGGGATGGTAAACCAACCTGTAGGAAATCATGGGCTAGCAATCTTATGGTATGGTCAGATTTGACCTTGGACCTCTCCTTCAAGCTCGAACGAGGATAGCCAAACTTTAAAGTGCTTAGAACTCCCTTATTATTGGTCCTAGAGGTTTGGGATGGTAAAACAACCTATAGGAAATCATGTCCTGTGAATCTTGTGGTGTGTTCATATTTGACCTTGGACCCTTCCTTCAAGGTCAAACGAGGATAGCCAAACCTAAAAGCCCTTATAACTCGCTTATTATTGGTCCTAGAGGTTTGGGATGGTAAACCAACCTATAGGATATCATGGGCTGGGAATATTTTAGTGTGGTCGGATTTGACCTTTTGGGCCTCCTTCAGTGTCAAACGAGGATATCCAAACCTAAAAGTGCTTATAGCTTGCTTATTATTAGTCCTAGAGGTTTGTAATGTGAAACCAACCTATAGAAAATCATGGTCTAGGAATCTTTTGATGTGGTCAGATTTCACTTTGGGCCCCTCCTTCAAGGTCAAATGATGGTTCACTGGTTTTGGAAAGTTGTCTTCGGTGGATACAAATTTGCATCGGTTCTCCGATGTGTAGGTCTAGTTTTATATTAATCTCTTTAAGGTAATATATTTTTGCAAAATTGTTTTGAGAAGTTTCTGAACGTAATTCTTTACTATCTAAGTGAAATCAACCACAAACCTATTACCTAATTTTCTAATTATCTAAAATATTGCATACATTGTATTTTTGTAGGAAAGAAAAGCATATCTCTATTGCTTACATGGCAGCAAGTTTCTTTCAAATATTCCTTAGACTCTTGCATTTAGGAATTTGAGTTTTGTAGTGTCAGTCTTTGACACTCGTGGAGCTGTATATATTTAGAACTGATTGCCGATTCTGTACAATGTGCTAGATATAAAGAAAGCACAGTTACTTATAGCAATTTTTTAAGCTTTTGAACAGGTCTCTGAAGAATGCCATACTAAGAACGATTCTTTAAATACATAATAATTCTTTAAATTAAGAACAGGCCTTTTTTAAAAAGTTAATAATGGATGAAGAATCTTTATGGATGATTGGTCATGTGTTGTTTACAATTGATTTTTCTTGCTAACATAGACAGGTGCTGGTGATCTTATGGAAACAGATGAACCACTGATGAAGCAGCATGTAGGTTTCAATATGTATTGTTTTTTGTGTATCATGGTTAGGGTTGACATACATAGTAATTAATGTGCTCAAGTATGCTTTAACGAGTTGTAATTTTAATGCTCTATTGCACTTTAATGAGTTACAGTACTGTTTGCAGTGTTATTATGACGGATGAAAAACTGGCCAATTTTCTGTGGAAATTGATCATTTGATTGTGTTGGTTTACATTGTTATAATACACAAAACTGGTTTTTATTACCCCGAGGTATTGTTTTCACCCATGGTGTCCGGATGGGCGGGCGGGCTTCAGGAAAAAGTTTGTCCGGGCTGTATCTCAGAAACTATAAGGTGTAGGAAGTTGATACGTGGTAGGGACATTGGTTAGGAGGTGTAGGTGTGCAACGTCATGGTGTAACCTTGATTTGACCTTTGACCTTGCTGTAGTGACCTTGAGTTTGAAAACCTTGTCCGGGCAATATATCAGAAACCGTAAGGTGTAGGAAGATGATACATGGTAGGGACATTGGTTAGAGGGTGTAGGTGTGCAACGTCATGGTGTGACCTTGATTTGGCCTTTGACCTTGCCATAGTGACCTTGACCTATAAAATCTTGTCTAGGCTATATCTCGGAAACCGTAAGATGTAGGAAGTTGATACTTGGTAGGGACATTGGTTATGAAGTGTAGGTTTGCAACGTCATGGTGTGACCTGGATTTGACCTTGCCGTAGTGACCTTGACCTATAAAATCTTGTCCGGGCTATATCTTGGAAGCAGTAAGGTGTAGGAAATTGTTACTTGGTAGGAACATTGGCAAGGAGGTGTAGGTGTGCAACATCATTTTTTTTTTTTAATTTTTTTTTTTTTCAAAAAGTATCATATACAAACTTCAATAATACACTGACAATGAAAGAAGGACAAAAAGAGAATACATCCATTTTCAAATAGGACGATACAATAAGGAAAAAATATACAAAACATTATTATTACAGTAACAAAAAGTACACAAGTGGAATCTAAATTTATCTGCTTTTCTTTACAAGTATTTTTTTTTTTTTTTTTTATCACATAGAACTAAGAAGTAAAATAGCTAAAACCATTTTAATCGTAGGTTAATAATAGATCTTCTAAAGTGAAACAGGTTCAAAAAGTTTCTTGAAACCTAACCAATTTTTCTTAAATTCTTCTTCTTTGCTTATATTAGTGCTAAGTAGAAGTTGCTCATCATAGCATATTTTTAATTTTGTACAAAGCTCCTTAAAGTTTGGTATTTTTGCATTCACTGCACATATAAAAATGTAATATTTGGTAACCAATATTAGGGAATTGACAGCAAGGAAGTTATTGTCATTATTCAAATGGCCCAGTAGGATTTCAAGAGGTGCTAAAACTAAATGTTTATTTAATACAAGATCCAACCAATGGTTTAAATCTTCCCACAGTTGCATCACAACTTTACATGACACAAATAAATGGACAATAGATTCAGTTGCTGATTTACATATCCGGCATGCATTTTCTTGAGACTTGCCAATCTGGTGAAGCAGTTTGTTTGTTCCTAGTATCCGGTAGATTAGTTTGTACTGGAACCAAATGAGTTTGTTATCTAGTATAGTATTAAAACATATAAAGAATATTCTCTTCCAATTTATGTTATCTATAATTGTATTCAATTCATGGTTCCATTGGTCCCTGTACTTATTATCCCCGCTCTTACTATTTAAAATATTGTATATATTTTTGCAGCCTTTCTTTTGCTTAATCAAGAAAGATAAGTGATTGGGGATCCATGGTCTTTCTGGGGATTCTCTTTGGTGCTCAGTGTCACCCATTAATTTTTTAATGGCACCTCTTACCTCGTAATGGTCAAGGAAGTTTTTTATTTTGAAATTATAAACGTCTTCAATTTCAGTCTTAGATTTCATTTTTAAAGTGTTGCAGTTAACCAAGTCACCAACCATAATAATGCCATTCTTGTACCACTGGTCTTTAAGTAGCCCTCTTTTCACTTTCGAGTTGCACCATAACGGAGATAGTATATTATCCTGAGTTTTTATTGACAGAGCATTATAAATATGGTCCCATATTTCGAAAACTTCTTTCCAGAACTGATTTCTGGACTGAGATACTATTGTACGCACCCCATGAGGGCCATAATCAATGAGCGTACTAATTGGACAACATATCTTTTCAAAAAGTGTAGCCCATTGAGTATTCTGTGACTGTAAAAGTCTCCTAATCCATGTACATTTCATTGCTCTCACAAAATATTCTAAATTTATCATTTTTAATCCTCCATTTTGGTAGCTTTGTGTTACATTAATACGTTTCACCTTGTCTGGTTTATTGCTCCATAGAAAGGCATAAAATTTATATTCAAGTTGTTTTATATATTCAGACTGCCCGACCGGACAGGTCATTATTATATGGTTCAGTTTTGAAACTGCTAAAGTTTTAATAACAGTTATCTTACCAATTGGAGTCAAGCACCTCTTGTTCCTCTTGGACATTGGTTATGAAGTGTAGGTTTGCAACGTCATGGTGTGACCTTGATTTGACCTTGCCATAGTGACCTTGACCTATAAAATCTTGTCCGGGCTATATCTTGGAAACCGTAAGGTGTGTGAGGTTGATATTTGGTAGGGACATTAGTTAGGGGTTGTAGGTGTGTAACATAATGGTGTGACCTTGGTTTGACCTTTGATCTTGCCGTAGTGACCTTGACCTATAAAATGTTGTCCGGGCTCTATCTTGGAAACTGTAAGGTGTAGGAAGTTGATACTTGGTAGGGACATTGGTTAGGGGTTATTGGTGTGCATCATAGTGTGACCTTTTTGCTCTGCCAAAGTGTGTTCACCTGCCATATTTGAGACATCTTTCTCTTATGACAAAGATATATGAATTGCTGCAACTGATTTTTATATGCACTTTTACATAATTGTGCTATTTCCATTGACAGCTATTCTCCAATTAATAAATTTTACAGCTTCATATTTTTTAGTTTACTGATTAATGCTGTCATCTTGCTGTTGAATTGTCTTGTTGTAATACTTTATCTTTACATACATTTTCTTTCTCTAAGATGTTATTTTCTCTACTTAAATATTATTTGGACCTTTATATAAGTGAAACTGTGCTGAAAGTATTCTGGTTTTTGTACTGTTTCACTACTTCTATATGTCATGGTGTTGAAAGCTATTTCCCCAGGCTGTGGGGTACTGGCATCTTTGATGCTATTTTTTAATTCTAATAAAGCATCCTTCGATTTACATTGGTAGAATATCAAAAAAGGCTGCTTAAAAGTCTGTTATGACTATCTTTTCCTTTATTGACAATAATTCCCCATAAAGTCCACAGTCCCAGTGATACATTATTACTGTTGTAGAGTGATTCCTCTTTTTCAAATTCTGTACTCCATGTTATCATTTATGCTACTCTTTATTGCATACTTGAGTACCGTGTGTGGGTATGGTTGTTGATATTTTGTGGTATTCTATTTTGTGTTATTATTTTGTTTTTGTCTTTTTAATGTGTTGCTCTTATCTCCATTCTGTTTTTTTTTCTTTCACATGCTATTTTGTCTTTGCCTCGTTACTGTTTTATATATTGATTAGTTATCACATGATAAAATTTATTCTGGAAAGTTTCAGTGAATTGATTTTATAGTCAACTTGGAGCATGTGCAAACTAGGCCACCACAGACTTGGCCCTAAACCGGACAAACGTGATATACTACTTTTTATAAAATCACAGAAATTTTAGTCTATGTACAATATATAATATTTGGTGAATATTATTATGAAAAAAAAGAAACAATTTAAAAAAAGACAAGTTACTGATGTAATCATTGCTATAACATTCTGCACACCACAAATGATGTGTTTTAACTTGGTCGATAATTTCAAGGTTCTCTGTGGCCAATGGACCTTACAATCAAGTTACTTATCCTCCTACTACATTCTGAAGTAAGTTAAAAATAATCACACCAAGTGCACACCTGTTAAATTTGAACTGTTTTGACTGCTAGCCACATTGCGTCATAAGGTATTGATCTTAGGACATACAGTTGCTTTGCATTAAAACCGGCAAATGTCAAAGTTAGGGTTTTATGTCAAGTTCAAGAGCCAGGGTGATGTTGGAATATTAAATAGAAAACAAGTTTTATTTGTAAAATAAACAGGGAGCTGAGTTTGTACAGAATGGACCTTAGCCTATGAAACTAAAGGCCAAGCTTATGAAAGATCTATTCATTATTTTTGGAGTAATCATAAACATAGACAAATCAACAGAGAAACACACACAGCCAAAAACATAACCTCCTGGCAGAACCAATAATATGGACATGTGAGATCATCCAATTTTAGTCCTGTGGCACCCCAATTTTACAAATTACTACTATTTTTGTGAAGTATGCAGTTACAGTCAGGTTTAAATGAGTTGTAATATAACTTGAGTAGAGTTAAAGAAACATAGATAAAATTGTTCTAAAAATCAAGAAGAATAAATGTAACAAGAGAATCAGCACATTTTCATACGAAACTTCATCAACTCCACTTCCCGTTGGTGGGCCTATTTGATTGGGACATTACTAGAACACAAATTTTTGGGAATCCTGGAATTACATTACTTTTTGTATTGGCAGGATTCTCATTTGAAAATAAAATACCCTGTCAAAAATATATATTTATTGTATCCCCGAAAAGCGGGGATACTATGGATCATGCACGGTCATCGTCCGCATCCGCAGAGATTTTTTTGTGTTCAACCTACAAGCCACATTTCTTTTGAGATTTCTTTTAAACTTTGCAAATTGCTTGCTATGGCAGAGATCTGGCCACCCTATTATTTTTTGGTACCGCAGGAGTCAAATTTATGCTCTGGGGAGTCAAAAACGTCCAAAAATTTTGACTAATTTTGACTATTGCTTGTGTTCAAGCTGTAGGGCACAGTTTCTTTCAGATTTATTTTATATTTAGCGCATGAATTGGAGGGTATTACATCTCACCACCCTATCTCTTTTGAAGGCCTGGGGTCAAAATCAAGCAAGCAATAGCTATTTTAAGCCTAGGAGTCAAAATTATACTCTGGGGAGTAAAAAACCTAAAAAAAATTGACTTGTAACTTGAAAACTTGCACCGACTACTTTTGGGTCACCTATAACATAGTAAAATTTCAGACCTGTAGCTCATTGCATAGCGGAGTAATAGCTACTTTGACAATCTCACTGTTGAGTAAATCAGTTATAACTTGAAAATATTACAAAATTGCTTATAACTCGCTTATTATTGGTCCTAGAGGTTTGCAATGTGAAACCAATGTATAGGAAATCATGGACTAGGAATCTTCTGATGTGATCCGATTTGACCTTTTGCCCCTCGGTCAAGGTCAAATGAGGATAGCCAAACTTAAAAGTGCTTATAACGCCTTGATTATTGGTCCTAGAGGTTTGCAATGTGAAAACAACCAATAGGAAATCATGGGCTAGGATTCTTCTGATGTGGTCCGATTTGATCTTGGGCCCCTCCTTCAAGGTCAAATGAGGATAGGCAAAGTTAATAGTGCTTATAACTCGCCTATTATTGGTCCCAGAGGTTTGCAATCTGAAACCAACGTATAGGAAATCATGGGCTAGGAATCTTCTGATGTGGTCCGATTTTACCTTTGACCCGGCCTTCAAGGTCAAATGAAGATAGCCAAAGATAAAAGTGCTTATAACTCACTTATTATTGGTCCTAGAGGTTTGTAATGTGAAACCAACTTATAGGAAATCATGGGCTGGGAATCTTCTGATGTGGTCAAATTTGACCTTGGGCCCCTTCTTCAAAGTCAAATGAGGATAACCAAAGTTTAAAGTGCTTATAACTTGCTTATTATTGGTCCTAGAGGTTTGCAATGTGAAAGCAACCTTTAGAAAATCATGGGCTGGGAATCTTCTGATGTGGTCAGATTTGAACTTAAAAGTGCTTATAACTCGCTTATTGTTGGTCCTAGAGGTTTGCAATGTGAAACCAACTTATAGGAACTCTTCCAATGTGGTCAAATTTGACCTTGGGCCCCTCCTTCAACGTCAAACGAGGATAGCCAAATTTAAAAGTGTTTATAACTCGCTTATTATTGGTCCTAGAGGTTTGCAATGTGAAAACAACTTATAGGAAATCATGGGCTAGGAATCTTCTGATGTGGTCAGATTTGACTTCGTTCCCCTCCTTCAAGGTCAATCAAGGATAGCCAAAGCTTAAAGTGCTTATAACTCACTTATTATTGATCCTAGAGGTTTGCAATGTGAAACCAACTTATAGGAAATCATGGGTTGGGAATCTTTTGATGTGGTCACATTTGAGCTTGAACCCCTCCTTCAAGGTCAAATGAGGAGAGCTAAACTTTAAAATGCTTATAACTTCAGGAATCTTCAGCCTCTATGTCTTTTATTATTGCTTCTACAGGTTTGCTATGTTTGGGGATACACCGCCGGCTCGCAATAAAGTGAGCGGCATATGTCTAGTTAAATTATTATAAATCACTAATTATTGTACTGTGATACTTGTCTTTGGCAATTTAGATCCTCTGCTTTCTCAGTAGCAGTAGTGGTGTTGTTTTAACATTAATGTGCTTTGCTTACTATGGATTCCTTTCACAAACTATATTTTTTCCAAAAGATGGCCATAAATTTCATAAATGCAAAATTAGTGTGCTTCAGTTTAACTAACAGCTTTGTCACAAGGTATATCACAAAACATAACATCGTCAGTATTTTGAAAGTGTAGATTCTATTTTATAATGTTTTGGTTTAAGTTTCAACGGACTGTTTTCTGGTTAGGGTTTATGTATTGTAGTTTTTTACTGTCTAAATATATAAATAGGTGTTTAGCATCTTAGAATGTTAACTAATGTAGAAGAGTATCTTTAATGTCAATACTTCAGCCTATATGGTCAAACTCAAGTTTTTTTTTGTCACTGTGTTCATTGTAAAGTTAAATTTGAGCAATTTATATACCATTATTATAATATGTTATTAAACAAAGTTGTTGGTTATCCTCCTATCCACCCCTCAAACCACGGCGAAATATGGGAAATATTTATTATATTTCTCATAAATATTGTTTTAAATATAATATATAAATATCTTATAAATTTAAAGATATTTTTCTTCTATTCAAGTATATTTATTGGTACAAACATGAAATTAAGAATATTTTTTAAAGTAACTGTGTGTGTGAACATTGAGCCATAAACACTATGGCTTCTGGCAAAGATTATGTTCTTGTTAAAAGACATCTCACGAAAGTGTAGTTGCTGCTATTGTATCATAGAGTGTGGGGATATGATGACTTTGCCACAGTCATGCCACCACTTCTGCAGAGATTTCATAAAAAAGGTGTAAACACACCGAGTTCTCTCCATCTCAATGTCAATCCGGATTAAAGATCTGATAGCTGCAAGGGTGGGACACACTGGATTATTTTGTGCATGCCATATTTGTGATAACATTTAAATTTTTAATTCATCCAAACAAAGTTAATCATTATTTGATCATACTGGTGGATATTCATTTATTGATCAAAAGTTCCTGTAAAAGCTGTAATCATTGAGTTAATATTTGTAGGTTTAAAAAGTGTTTGGAAATAGTATTTTTTCCCAGTTTGGAGATTTTGTAACTTTGGTACATATACAAGGGGCCACTTTACTGAAGTAGCCTAGTTGATTCATGTCATGGATCACAGATGTGGGTCGAATCATTGGATTTAAAATAAAATGAGTAAGGGTGTCACTTCTGAATTTTTGCAATATTGCCATGTTGGAAGTTACCATCTCCTTGTTCCAGGAATACACTGTCTTTGCTTTTGCCTCAGACAGGTAATTGTCTAGTTAGTCATGTTGCATCAACAATTATCACTTTTGATGCAATATTAATTTTGTGTTCAGTTTAATTTTTTTGTTGTAATCATAATTTTTAGATATTTTCCTGGTGTTAACAATTGAGACTGCAAATGTATGTGTATTCGATTTCCTGATAAGATTAACTTTCTTGGATGTACATAAGACTTTTACTGATATGGATCACATTTGAGACCATGAGAATGGGTGTCTGCCCTCCAAAGATCTGCCTCATTAAAAGATTCACACAGCCCAGATATATATCTGCTTTCACTAGTTTTATAGCTGTAGAAAAGTTTTATCAGGGAATTCGTTATGTAATATTTCAATCCATACACATTTAAAATTCTGTCCACATATTGGGTATGAGTATGTGCATTTAACCAATACATGTATAATATTTACAGTTGTAAACAAAGTCAAAAATAGTAAAATACAGTCTTTCAACTCTCTTCTGTATAAGTTATAAATCTCACTCCCCCAACCCTTAATGAATAAAATAAGATTGGAAGTACTTTTCAGTGGCAAACATGTCTAGTTTAATTATGAAGATGTTTTATTGATGAACAGTCATTTCACTTGGCTCTGATTCTTCAAAAATTCCAATAAGTATTATTAGTCTGTTTGAATAACCCTTCTGGCTGTTTTGTTTCTAAACTATCCAATTCTCAGATGTTGATCCTGATTGAGTCGGTGTGAATCGACCTTTATTCATAATCTTTGTGATGCGCATGTGAAAAGCTGTAGATTGTTTCACCCATTTTGTGATGTACAGTAAAATATCACTGTTATATATTGTGTCTCTTTATCTAAAACTAGGATAACACAAGGGTGAAGTATTTTATCAACAAGAAGGTGAAGTATGTTTGGGATGATGGTATGTCAGTCTACCTCAAGCTCAAGTAGGTCACACTTTTTTTCGCTGGCAAGTGCTTCAAGTTTCTTTTGTCATAAGAGACAAAATATGATAGTACAAGAAATATGAAATTTGCTATAGTTTTTGTAATTTGCTGCTGCTGCCCTTTAAAATTAAGATAAAATAATGAAGCTGGTGCTAATTTTGCATTGATAGATATTAGAGACCTACTGTAGTAACAGAAATAACATAATGTGCAAAGAATTTTCCCACAAGTCACTTAAATTGAACGATTTCTTCTCTGGCAAATATCACATACTGTGGCGAATTTCAGATTTAGTACGTATTTTTTTTGTGGCCCTTTCACCACTCAGGGTTTTCTGTTATACCAGTGCCAATGGTGGCATAGAGTCTCCTTGAATAATCAAAGAATTCATAAACAGTACAAATGACAAAGGAGGTAACCTAAATATATATATGTATATATGGCTGTACCTTCAATATAATATTCAAGACTACTTGTATCAGAACTTATGTCAAAAAAATGTAACAGAGTTTAGAAGGGCCATGGACTAGTGTTGACACACATGTTATATCACATCAGTTATACCCTGGCGGGCGCTTTTTAGATGTCGACCCATGCCTGTCCCTGGACTCTCCCTTCTTGGACTCAAGCACATTAGAGGATTTGTATCAATTTTGCGCTATATAAATCCTACTATTATTATTATTATTGTTATTATTATGGTACAGCAAATGACATAGAGCTGTTGACAGAGGCCGACAGGCACGGCAAAAAACTGGCCCATAATATTTGGTCTATATAACATATTTTACAAAACTTTTAAAAAATCGGGTAATAATAAAAAAAAGTATTCCCCATTTTAAAATAAAAATACATTATCTCAGTATTGGCATGACAGGTGTTTTGCCCTTCTGCAAACATTGAAGTATGAATAGCGTGGCAACAGATGTTTGTATGACCAGTATATATGTGTTATCTACAGCTTTATTTCTTTTGCTTATTTGTTTTAAATTTGCAAGAGATTAAGAACATCTGTGATATTCAACATGCATTTTATACCTACTATTGATTTCTGTATATGACATATATATATATTGTTCATTTCTTTCAAATCAAAGATAAAGTTTCACAGATAGTTAGTGATTTCCACTTTGAAGTATGACCACCTGATAAAGTAAAATCCCAGTTCTACTTCCGAAACTTATCATAAAACTGTGAGTAAAAACTAGTGTTGTTGGTTTTAATTTTCCAAAACCAGTTGTTGGTCTCAAAAAAAACCCAACCCCCCCCCAAAAAAAAAAAACAAACAAACCAGATGGTAACCAGTTATAAAACAGTTTTGAAATTGGATGAAAAATCACTTCAAAAACCACAAATGAAACATATAGCTTCCTCAGTCCAGTGAATCTGTGTCATAATGTTTGGTAATAAAAGTTAAGTAGGTTAAACTAGTATGACATTTTATCAGATTTTAGCCTTTTCATAGAACCTTTAATCATATGTTTATTGAATGTTAAAGGAAAAATGGCATAAAAATTTATATTTCATATTAAAAGCAAGAACTGGTTTTAAAAAAGTTTATAATCGGTTCTTGAGTTTTATACCAAAACAAGCCAACACAACCAGATAAACCAGGTTTCCATTTACTAGAGTAAGAAATCTAAAATTCGCCACATGTCTGAAATTCGCCACATGTGAAAATACTAATAAAATATATGAATTGTGGTGAGATTTGTTGAACATATAGTAAATTAAGGCTTCTGAAAAATGTCAATTTTTAGACAAAAACAGCATTTTCTTCATAAAATTAACTAAAGTTTTAGAGGTGGCAAATTTTAGATTCCTGGCAAATTTTAGATTTCTTATTCTACCTAATTTATAACTTGGAAGACAGCTATGACTAGTCCTGTTGAAAAAGAGCAGGATAAGGGAAAACAACCGGTATCAGGTATCAGGTATCCATGTGCTTAATCTCTGAACTTGCAGATTCTAAGTCACATCATCCAAATCATAATACATAAATCAGAAGTCGTATGACTTTTCAGCAAAAGTTTTTTTTGGGGGCTAAATTATACAAGGCACAACTTTCTATCCTACCTCACATTAAGTTATTTTAGACCTGGGTATATATTCACTTACATTCTTATGTTCTTAGAATATTCTTAGAATACACAATTTTTCTTAGAAACTTCTCTGAAAAAGAAAAATTTCTCTAAGAATAAGAATTTGTAATGTCTTGAGAATTTTGAGAATTCTGGCAAATAACTGACAATTTGATACAATAGCTGTGCAGAAAACAGTATCGATGTTTTAGTCATTGACAGGCTTGAAAGACAATATTTTTGGAAAATATCTGTTAAGAAAATACTTTTTATGGCATTTTTATAAAAAAATTTTTTAAAAGAGATGCCTCATTTCCTAACAAATTCGTTGAATACAAATACTATAGGAGTAAAGACATAAGTGAGTGTGGATCCCGTATGTATCTTGTGATTATATTTTCAGAGGACTAGACAGTGATCATCCATGCTCCTTTTTCCACGAAACGACAGGATTAACACAAGAAGAACAAGCATCACGGTAGTAACTGCTGATATTCGTATAAAATTCCATCAATAGGGTTGTTAAAGAGTATTGGAATACTAATTAGTGTAAGTGACTATTTAGAGTGTAGAATTTTCAAAAGAGGACTCTCTTCTACTTACATGTTGGCAGGATTCTTGACAGTTGTATAAAACAATGGCTTAAAATGTATAGAAATATTGGTGGAAGAGTACTAGGAGTAGAAGTAGTACCACACATATAGAGTTCTTTCTTTCCTTAATTTACACTTTTGTACTGTATTTTAGGAGAGTGCTGTATGGAAGCAATAGTATCATTGTAAGGGTTACGCCAGTGCTCAAATTACTTGTGACTGAGGTAAGTCCAGATTTGTTGATGTAATTAACCGGCCCGTCAGGGGCGCTTATTTGTTTTCACGTAAGTTCGACTGATCACTGCTACCGCTGCCCGATTATGGTCTCCCTTTAATAACTTCTTGGGCTTTCAAATTGTTTTTTCCTTCTTATCTTACTTTAAAACTATAGGGGTGGAAAAATGTTTTGGGATACTTCAGTAGAACTTAAGCTTTACTTAAGGTAACCTTAAGCTTTTTCAAAAACACCCCGTCATCACATTTCGGGAAAAAACACACACACCAGTGCTATAAAATTTACCAGGTACATTCTAGACTAAATTTCACAGTTTGAAAAGGATTTTCTAATCAGTCGGACCATAGATGCCTGAATGGGAGGTGTTTGATTTTCATAAATTTTTTAAAAACGGGTACTTCTGTTTCTCAAAGGCAGTCAGGATTTCGGTGTTTTGTTGGAATAACTTATTCAGCTACTTTTTGATAACCTTTTACATGCTGAAGTTTTAGCTCTGTATCTGCAATCTTAAGGTCACCTTAATGTAAAAAAAAGGAGGTTTTAACCCTCCAGTTCACTTAGTTTTTTTCACTTTTTTCAACCAAACTAGGCATATATATTAAGATTTACCAAAGCATTATCTTCACTTTATGGTGACCTTAAACTGTTTATATTATTGGAGCCATGGCCCCCCCCCCCAAAGTCATAAAATTGAAATAAAACTGTCGGGTCCCATTATTAAGCGTCCCGTAAGGGACGCTTGTTTGTGTATAGGAGACCGTCAGGCTCCGGAGGCTCCGCCTTTTCCTTATAACTCTGTAACCGTTAGGCGGATTGTTTTCAAATTTGGCAGGTTTAGGCAGTAGCCTTGGGGAATTTTTTTGAATATGCTACAGTGACATTTCAACCAATCATAGAGGTCACATGACCAAAAATGTCTTTTTTCGATGGGGAAGCTTGTCCGGATGATAACTTGAAAGGAATTTTATCAATTCACCTGAAACTTGGCAAATACATTCATTCTATTAAAATCTGGAAATCATTAGATTTTGGCATTGATTGGTTAAGAAATGGCCGAGTAATTAATGATTAATTAATCATTATGAATATTACAAATAAGGAAAACACAAAAATGCTTATATCTTGAAAACCGTGCTAGATAGAGCGATTTCGACGAAATTTTTGGCCCACACCCACAGGGTATCTCTGCAGAATAGTCATCCCAATTTTCAAAAAATTTTTGTCTCACCAAAAATGGCGGCCATTTTGAATTTTTCGCAAAAATTGCAAAACATAAAAATGCTTATATCTCGAAAACCGTACTAGATAGAGCAATTTCGACGAAATTTTTGACGCACAGGGTATCCCTGCAGAGTAGCCATGCCTATTTTCAAAAAAATTTTGTCTCGCCAAAAATGGCGGCCATTTTGACTTTTTGAATTATTCGCAAAAATTGCAAACATAAAAATGCTTATATCTCGAAAACCGTGTTAGATAGAGCGATTTTGACGAAATTTTTGACCCACAGGGTATCTCTGCAGACTAGCCATGCCAATTTTCAAAAAATTTTTGTCTCACCAAAAATGGCGGCCATTTTGAATTTTCGAATTTTTCACAAAAATTGCAAAACATAAAAATGCTTATATCTCGAAAACCGTACTAGATAGAGCGATTTCGACGAAATTTTTGACGCGCAGGGTATCTCTCCAGAGTAGCCATACCTATTTTCAAAAAAATTTTATCTCGCCAAAAATGGCGGCCATTTTGACTTTTTGAATTATTCGCAAAAATTGGAAACATAAAAATGCTTATATCTCGAAAACCGTGTTAGATAGAGCGATTTCGACGAAATTTTTGACCCACAGGGTATCGCTGCAGACTAGCCATGCCAATTTTCAAAAAAATTTTGTCTCGCCAAAATTGGCGGCCATTTTGAATTTTCGAATTTTTGCGCAAAAATTGCAAAACACAAAAATGCTAATATCTCGAAAACCATGCTACATAGAACGATTTCGACGAAAGTTTTGATCTTCAGGGTATCTCTGCAGAGCAGCTATACCAAAGAGCTTTCACTCGGTGAAGTGTCAGACCCGTAGCTAATTATTCACCTACTCAAAATGAGTAAATGCTAATTATCTCTAAAACTATTGCGGATACCCAATTTTTATGAAATAACTTATTCATCTACTTTTGGGAGAGCTTTCACATGGTGAAGTTTCAGATGCGTAGATAATTACTCACCTACTCAAAATGAGTAAATGCAAATTATCTCTTAAAAGTATTGCAGATAGCCAATTTTTCTCAAATAACACATTCATCTACTTTTGGAAGAGCTTTCACATGGTGAAGTTTCAGACCCATAGCTAATTACTCACCTACTCAAAATGAGTAAATGCTAATTAATTCAAAAACTATTGCGGATACCCAATTTTTCTCAAATAACTCATTCATGTACTTTTGGGAGAGCTTTCACATGGTGAAGTTTCAGACCCGTAGATAATTACTCACCTACTCAAAATGAGTAAATGCGAATTATCTCTTAAAAGTATTGCAGATAGCCAATTTTTCTCAAATAACACATTCATCTACTTTTGGAAGAGCTTTCACATGGTGAAGTTTCAGACCCATAGCTAATTACTCACCTACTCAAAATGAGGACATGCGAATTACCTCTAAAAGTCTTGCAGATAGCCAATTTTTATCAAATAACTCATTCACCTACTTTTGGGAGAGCTTTCACTCGGTGAAGTTTCAGACCCGTAGGGAATTACTCACCTACTCAAAATGAGTAAATGCTAATTATTTCAAAAACTATTGAGGATACCCAATTTTTATCAAATAACTCATTCATGTACTTTTGGGAGAGCTTTCACATGGTGAAGTTTCAGACCCGTAGATAATTACTCACCTACTCAAAATGAGTAAATGCGAATTATCTCTTAAAAGTATTACAGATAGCCAATTTTTCTCAAATAACTCATTCACCTACTTTTGGGAGAGCTTTCACTTGGTGAAGTTTCAGACCCATAGCTAATTATTCACCTACTCAAAATGAGTAAATGCTAATTATCTGTAAAAGTATTGCGGATACCCAATTTTTATCAAATAACTCATTCATTTACTTGTGGGAGAGCTTTTACATGGTGAAGTTTCAGACCCATAGCTAATTACTCACCTACTCAAAATGAGTAAATGCGAATTATCTCTAAAAGTATTGCGGATAGCCAATTTTTCTCAAATAAATCATTCACCTACTTTTGGGAGAGCTTTCACATGGTGAAGTTTCAGACCCATAGATAATTATTCACCTACTCAAAATGAGTAAATGCTAATTATCTCTAAAAGTATTGCAGATAGCCAATTTTTCTCAAATAACTCATTCACCTACTTTTGAGAGAGCTTTCACTCTGTGAAGTTTCAGACCCATAGCTAATTATTCACCTACTCAAAATGAGTAAATGCTAATTATCTGTAAAAGTATTGCGGATACTCAATTTTTATCAAATACTCATTAATCTACTTGTGGGAGAGCTTTCACATGGTGAAGTTTCAGACCCATAGCTAATTACTCACCTACTCAAAATGAGTAAATGCGAATTATCTCTAAAAGTATTGCAGATAGTCAATTTTTCTCAAATAACTCATTCACCTGCTTCTGGGAGAGCTTCACTTGGTGAAGTTTCAGACCCATAGCTAATTATTCACCTACTCAAAATGAGTAAATGTGAATTATCTCTAAAAGTATTGCGGATACCCAATTTTTATCAAATAACTCATTCATCTACTTTTGGGAGAACTTTCACTTGGTGAAGTTCCAGACCCTCTGTACAGTAGCCATGCCAATTTTCAAAATATTTTTGTCTCGCCAAATATAGAGGACATTTTGAATTTTTTTTGTGCAAAACACAAAAATGCTTATATCTTGAAAACCGTGCTAGATAGAGCAGACTGCGCTGACTTTGGTTGCCACAACATTATAAGGCTAGAAACGAAGCATTTTCTTAATACTTTAGCACTCACCTTTATATCCTTTTCGGGACGCTTTGTTTTTGCTATGCAAAAACATTATCTTTTTCTTTGCGAGCGATCCTCCAGTTTTTTCATTTTTTAAAAAAAATCGAACATATATTGATATTGAGGTAGATCAAAAGAACACTTTTACTACCGAATGATCTAAATATTAATAATGTTATGGCCATCTTAAACTTAAAATATAGGGTTTTTCCGCCCTAAGCTCAGTTAATGTTTAAATTTTTAAAATAAAACTTGGCACATTTATTCTGATATTATTGTCACCTTAAAGTCCCAATATGAATGAAGTTATGGTCTCCTTCCAGTGAAAAAAGGAAGTTTTCAGCCAACAACTATCTTATTGTTCAACTGACTTCAGCTAAACTTTGTACACTTATAAAGGATGACAAAAGGGACATTCTCATTTTTAAAGTGTTTGTACACTTATAAAGGATGACAAAAGGGACATTCTCATTTTATAGTCACTTTAAAGTCCCAATATGAATGAACTTATGGCCACCTTGCAGTGAAATTATGGAGTTTTTCATCTCCAGCTATTGTATTGTTCAGCTCACCTCAGTTAAATTTTGCACACTTATTAAAGATGACAATGGGTCATTCTTATTTTCGTTCGACCTTGGAGTTCCAATACAAGTACAGTCATGGCCATCTTGAAGTAAAATGAAGATTTTCAGCCACCAACTGACTTACTGTTCAATAACATCAGTTTAACTTAACACATTGATTAAGCTTAAGGGAGATATTTATGTTCTTTTTACTTAAAATTCTTGTATTTAGAGACTTTGGCCATTTTAACATTGTAAATATATAGTTCTTGCTCCCACCCCATTTGTTTTAAGACTTTTTAAAACCACACCTGGCACATGTATACTTAAAACAAAATTTCTGTTATCTGGCAAAGCTAAGCTCCTACTGTTTATGAAGTAATGACATCTTCAAAAAAATTATGTATTTAGCATGCACTTATCTGGTTATTAACATATTGCAGCTGATCCATGTTTATATAATATAAATTCCCAATTTTAGCCACATTAAAAAAATCCCACATTCTTCTGATTCCATTCTTGTGGAATTGTGGGGATATACCTTTTCCTTTTATGGGGGGTAGAAAAAGGCTTTAATTAATTCAGCTTTTGTTTTGCAGCAGGAGTTGTTGATCTAACTACTCATTCACATAGACTATTTAAATTGGTCAAATATATAGACTTGACTTCTTTCAGAAGATAATATGACTGGGAAAAAACACTTTCTCATAAACAGTTTTTCTTGTACAGTATTTTATGTTTCTCCAGCTATTTGAAAAGGAATGAGTTGTCTCTTCTTTCTCATCCAATTCTGTATTTGCTTTTGTGTGATATCTATCTGGAGGCACATTCATAGCAAGTCCCACTGACTCACTTATGGCCTGCTGTGCTATTCATCCCCTTCTGCACACTGAGTGAAAAGGTTGATAAGGGATATCAAGATGTATTCATTTCCTTTCATTAAGGGATATGCTTACAGTAAATCTTCTTGGGGGTAAACAATTCAAACAAGGACATTTATATTTAGGTTCATGGAAGTGGATCCTTCTGGAAGTAATAGCTCACATTCTGCTTACAAAACACAGTAAAGCTTACGTTATGCTTACAGTCTCATACTGCAACTAGTACAGCTTTATTAACCGAAGTCTCTATCCGGGCCGCTCATTTTTGTCAGCAAAAACCTTTTTCTGGTTTAACATCACTTTTCATCACAGTGAACAAGGTCATATGCTGTGGGTTAATGTGGCAAGGGATACCCAAGTAATCCTGGAAATATCTGTTAAGGTTGAGACAGGGCAGGCATGTGCAGTGGTTTTGTGTATTTAACTACAGTAAACTAGTGCTGTCGTGACACTCACTACTTCTGATACTATCGTTTGGTAGGTCTATTATGAGCGATAATCGGATGCGTTTTTTCATATCTGATTGCAAAGATATTAGCATATTTATATAACAAAGATAAAATATCTTTTAAAGGTGAAGGATTATTCAGCATTTTAAAATATATTTTCGGCCTTTTCACAACACAGTCTGTACAAATCTAGTCACATGACCTATTAGGAAAGCATTAAACCATTGCTTGAATGTAGTTTCGGAATTGCATCTTTATTTTTGTTTCACACTTTCAAATAATCTTTAAAAACACTGTAGTTCTATTTATTTGAGGCGTACATGATATTATAATGCCATTATGCAGCACTTTATAAAGTCGGAATTAGACAATTGCTTTAATATACTGACGGTTTTCAAAGTGTTCCTACGTTTGACAATGCATAAACAATCGAAATACAAGGACAATTATGACCCTAAAATGATGTATTTGGGTGAGAAACAAAATATTATTTTACATTTTAATTAAATAGTTTTATTTTGAGGTGAGTTTATGAAGTCGACATATGTCGGTACTCGGTTCGCCAATGTGGGCGATATTCGATGTTCATTTGCACCAGCAAGTGACAGCACTACAGTAAACAGCACTTTGTTTCAACACACCATCAACAATGGCATTCAAATCATTTGAGCACAGTCAGGCAGATGCGTAGGAAGTAAGCCTTGCCGCTTTACTACAAGGAGGTCATGTGTTGTATGCTATTATAAAGACTGGAAGTGTGCAGACCACACAAAACAATGCAGTGTGCATATTTTTGTGTACATTTATCTGAGGCAAAAAATGGACGATCGCCAATAATAGAGAACCAAACGATACATACAAAATATAGTGCGACAAATAGGTGTGTATACCAACATATTTACAATAATATTTATGGATTAATAAAAGAAACCGGTCTTTATAATGGAAATAAAGTCCTCAGGTTTGTACTTTATGACCTCTATAAAAGGACGGAACTTCCGACATAGTGGACTGGCGCTCCACGCTCTTCCATTATCTGCCGGAAGTACCGTCCTTTTATAGAGGTCATAAAGTACTCACTCTCAGACTTTATTTCTACATTTATACTCAACACAATATCTTCTTACCGCTGAACCAAGGTCCTTCATATTCCATAGTTTGTGTGTTACCCACATGCAATGGCTGATTGCTGCAGAGGATTTCTGGTCAAGAAACTTGCTGCACAAAAAACAAAGATTTTCTTTCCTTGAACAAAAATCTTATTAAATTTTACTCTTTGCATATTTATAGGGGTTATCTACTACAAGCATAAATAAACTCAACTAGCTACTGACTACTGAGGTATTGCAAGCCATCTGCGTGACATTGAAATCCTCCCTAAACTCTTATATTCACAACAATGTTACAGCTTTGATGTGTATCATAATTATGTGGCACTTAGTTAGCATGTTAGGATGTTTAGCACCACATTGGAGTCTGGAATGGGTGATTTTTGAATGCCCTATGACCTCTTACCTTTGGGCTTTAAGGTCAGTGCTCGGGAGTTGAACCTATATTCCAGAGATGTGGAGTGAGGAGTGTTAACAAGTCTGCATCACATATTGAGGTGATGCATATCATCATAGAATCCAAGAAAGAGAGTCCTCTTCCAAAAAAGAATATAAAGAATACTTTTAAAATAACTTAAATTCACAATAAATGGATGTATATTGGTATTATGAAACACATTTTATGAATGAATTCCTATGTATATGTTAGCATTACCTTTGATGAAGGAAAGCTTGACTCTAGATGTCCTATTAACTGCCGAAGTTTAAAAGTCAAACACTAGTCATCTTTCAGATGTGATAAAAAGGTGCATCATACATAAACAAAAGTACTTTGTACATGTGTCCTACATTTGTAATTTTAAACAACCCCCCCGTTGTTTTTGTTTGTAATTTGTAATATGTCTATGACCCAGAGTATATGTTTATGTATGCAGCTGTCACCAGATCCAAACAGCATTCAAAAAGCCAAGTGCATTATTCATGAGTTTGATGACCTGGGTGCCAAACCGATCTGGCCTTTCACACACACATCTTGAATGTTATGTAAACAGATAGTGTTTTAATCCTGTAATGTGAACTGGCAGATGCAAATGTTGTTATGGCAGGTTTTCTCTATCTTCCTGGAACATCCAGAAGTGTAAATGAAATAAACAATTTACACAGTACGGTTAGAGCTAATTGAAATTATACAGATACTTTAGCCATGCCTGAGGCTCAGATTTGCACACCAAAACCTTGTCTGACATGTTCACAAAAGTTTGGTATTCATAAAGCAGTCTTAAATGTAAGGAGATATAAGCTCACCAGACCTGCCTTAATAGTATTCTGATGTAAAATCCACTGTATGACAGAATATATTGTGCAAACTGAAAGTGTATCCATTACAAAGAAAATGAATCAAATTACAAAGAAGCCCAAGCCCTAAGGAAGGCTACACACAGTAGAAAGTTAGAAAAGCACAACTCCACTGGTCACTTATTTATCTGATACTGAAACGGGTTATCAACACTCTTTATCTCATGAGGTTCAGCCAGGGTTATAGTGAGACAGAATATATATTTTGTATTTCAGTTGTCAGCTTATTGTTTTGATAGGTTTCTTATCTTATCACCATATTAATAACATGTAAGTAGGGCATTTTTGAGGCAGGTAGTAGTGACTCAAGGAGTACATGAAGTTTACCATAATAACTTTCCAGGACCACTGGACCTGTAACTCAAACATGTTACAGGTCTGTAGCAAAAGTTGTCATAGTCCATATTCCAGTATAGGTTGATTGACCAAGTGGCAGATGATGAAAACCTCCTATTTAAGTTTGCGAGTGCTGAGATAATCCTGTTTTATAGACATACTGTTAAGTTTTTTTTTGTATGTGTGTATATTTGTAGGGACTGAATCCGTTTTACATCTTCCAGTTGTTCAGTGTCACCCTGTGGTTTTTGGATGAGTATGTGTTCTATGCCTCTGCCATTGTGATCATTTCCACAGTCTCCCTCAGTACACAGATCTACCAAACCAGAGCGGTAGGTAGATTTTATTTAGTGGTTCCAGAAGAATACCAGCACTCAGATTTTCATCTGGTTGTGTATGAACCAGTAAAATTTAGTGTTGTGGTTGAATGCAAATTTTTTGGGGCCACGTTGGCAGAGTGGTAACACTCACGCCTCCCACCTCTGAGGCTGGGGTTCAGTTCCGGGCACGGCCTCAAGTGGGAAAGCTGGTAGTTGCTTGCCGTTGGTCGGCAGTTTACAGTACAGAACCCTAATGAACTATATGTACTGGTTTCCTCTGCCCTTCCAACTACCCGTCGTGATATTACCTGTATAGTGTTGAAAGCGACGTAAAACCCCAAATAAATAAACAAATAAATAAAGAATGCGAATTTTAGAACCGTTTTCCGAAAGCGGAAATTCAGCGAACAAACCGGGTACGTTTGATTTATAAAAGATGAAGACATAAGTTTTCAAACGCGTACATGAGCTTTAACTTGCAAATAAATAAGAACCATGAGGAACTTTTTGAAGACTGTTGAGGACAAAATGTGTGATATATCCGTAGAATATTATAAAATACTGTGAAATATTTGTTGTACTTCAATATTTTGGTGTACTTAAGTTAAAATAATGAAATATGTGACGAAACCGGTTTTGGTTAGAAGAAAACGAAACGTAATTGGATTACTGTCTTTCAGTTGGCAAATAGGTTTCCGGTTTAATGTCTTCAACACTAGTATAATTTCAATCAAATTGTAGTGTATATTTATACTCGGCACAAAATCTTCTTTACTACAACACTCCGGGTGTTATATGACCTATCCTGACTTCACAAATACAGCCCAAGCCCTCAAGTGACTGACGCTCCCAACTGAAGGACAGAGGCTCAGGGATAACCATTTATCAACTTCCCAGGGGTTCTTTAGCCTTATACTGGAGATAGGATCCAATTAGCAGACCACCCAATTTGGTCATCTGAGCCATAATGTATTTGCATGGTAACCGGTGTATTAAATGTATGTATTTTTGTAATTATCTTTGCACAAATTTGATTGTGCAGATTACCAACATGAAAAGATAACTGTACTATGTTTCTACATTTCTGCCTCTAAGGTATGCATGGTTTTAATCTTGATCTGTCTGTTTGAAACAGTTTGTTATATATCTTTTTGCCCTTGCATTTTAATGCAAAAAAGGTTGTGTGAGGGTTAATACAATTTCTCTTACTGCACTTTCATTTAGATCACTATATTCATTTCATCTTAGTACTAGATTGCAGGTAATGGCATCATACACAATAACAACTGATCAGAAATTTTTTAAAAAGATAAAGATATTTCTTAAAGTTAAAGTGAAAATTAAAACTGCTTTTCAAAAAATAACAAAGTTGTTATTTTTGCTACATAAAACTATGTTATAGCTCATGAGTCTTTGTGTTTTGAACCAGATTTCAAATAACTGAAACATATTATACTGTCATCAGTATATGACTAAAAGTATAAAAAAGACTCTGTAAAGCCTTTAAGTTAAAAGAGCACAAGGATTGATCAGTGAAGAACAAAATTGCGTACCATAGCCTTGTTGATGTATGGCGGTATCATTAATGTGTCAATTGATAAGTAGATACAAGTACTTATATATTGTATTTCAAGTAGGTGAATTTTTAAAGCAATCATTTCGAAACTGGATCAAGTGTGTTTTTAAATAACGTTACTGTAAGAAATGAGAAATTCACCCCAGTATGTGAAATTTGCCACTGCAATATAATCTCATTGTATCCACAGGATGCTATCCGGTGGGTACTATGGATTTCGCTTTGTAACGCTGCCACTGTCGCCGCAGTGTGTATAGAGATTTCACCGTTACCGCTCAAACATAAAAAAATTATAGCTAGCCTTCTTAAATTTGCAGGATGTATTCATAACCATAAAATCTTTCCTGGGAAGATTTTTGGTCTTATTTTGAAAAACAAGATGGCCGCCACGTACATTTTTTTGACTTGCAGCAAGGAGTTTTGTTGGCCTCCTAGAGCAAAGGATATAATAGGTAGAGATCTGAAATTTGCATGATATGTTCCTCATTACAAAATCTTGACTGGGAATATTTTGGGTATCATTTTGAAAAATAAGATGGCTGCCACAGGCGTTTCTTTGTCAGTCATGAAAAGTGCTTATATCTCCCTTATTATTGGTCCTAGAGGCTTGCTATGTGAAGCCAACCTATGGGAAATCATGGGCTGGGAAATTCTGGTTTGGTAAGATTTGACCTTGGGCCCCTCCTTCAAATCAAATGGGGATAGCCAAAATTAAAAGTGCTTATAACTCACTTATTATTGGTCCTAGAGGTTTGCAATGTGAAACCAACCTATAGGAAATCATGGGCTAGGAATCTTTTGATGTGGTCAGATTTGACCTTGGACCCCTCCTTCAAGGTCAAATGAGGATAACCAATATTAAAAGTGCTTATAACTCGCTTATTAGTGGTCCTAGAGGTTTGCAATGTGAACCCAACCTATAGGAAATCATGGACTAGGAATCTTTTGATGTGGTCAGATTTGACCTTTTACCCTTCCTTCAAGGTCAAACAAGGATAGCAAATCCTAAAAGTGCTTATAACTCACTTATTATTGGTGCTAGAGGTTTGCAATGTGAAACCGCCCAAGAAATTATTGGCTGGGAATCTTTTGATGTGGTGAGATTTGACCTTTTGCCCTTCCTTCAAGGTCAAACAAAATAGTCCAGCGGAAATGTGAGAAAGCATGTTTTGTTGCTATTATGAAGTTTTTTTGTTGATTCAGCATCTCTGAGCTGTCCTGATGAAAAATCAGCCGGGCACCCTTGAGGAATTTTTTTAAAAGCCAAAAAACAAAATGGCCGCCATAAATAATAGAAAATTCTATTTTTACACACATCTTTGCTTAGATTGTACTTAGAGACACATTATTTGTGTCTAAGTCTAGGTTTCTGGGGTCAAAGAATCTATTTATGATGTGATATAATGTTTAAATAGAATATAAATATCAATTTGAACAACCACACACCAAATTAAAATACACCATAATATTTTTACATTATTGTCACATGCAATACTGCATGTATGCCATTTTATTGTCAAATTGGTTATTTATCCAATTGCCAGATCCATTCTACCATACCACACACTAATTTATCTACCAGAAGTCACAGTCATGTTCACATTCACTACCCAATGTAGATATGACACCCACCTGTTTCAGAGGCCGTATTCACAAAGTTTGTATAGTTGTAGCATGAGATTTGTACTTAAATATAAAATATTTTCTTATCTTAGAATTTTCATATTCTAAAAATTACGTTTAAACCTACAAATATAAATATTTAGCAAACCAATGTTAAATTTGAAACCAGGAAAAATAATGCTTCTGAAAACCCTGTTTTTTTGAATTTTATAATTATGTTAAATTGAATCACACCAGCTATTGATTGACAAATAAACAAACCTAAATTTAGTTTTTATTTAAAATCTGATTCAATAGAATGTTGGGCAATTTTTTTTTAAATGGCACAAGTCTGATGTGACATGAACATGAGCCTGTAAACAGATCTTACTGCACAAAAATGATATGCGCTGTCATTTTCCACAAAGTGCATTGATTAATTTGATCTAACAGATGTGATATAACAGAGTTTCAGCAAATATAACAAACTTGTGATCACTGGAAAATATCTGTTAAAATGGTACAAGTCTGATATGACATGAACATGAGCCTGTAAACAGATCTTACTGCACAAAAAATGATACGTGCTGTCACTTTCGACTGATTGATTTGATCTAACAGATGTGATATAACAGAGTTTCAGCAAAACTATCAAACTTGTGATAACCGGAAAATATCTTACACTAGTACAGATGTGTAACAATTCCACTCTCCAGAGAAAGGATCAGGAAAGTCATCACAAGGAAGATGATATCATAATTCATCACATAGCACCAGTTGTCTCAGCTGCAGATGACTCACTTATCAAAGTTATCTGTGATTATACAGATTCCATTATCTTACTACCTTACTTCTGTATGGAAGTATAAATAACTGTGAAAAACAGAACAGCACATGGAGCATAAGTTTTTTGAGAGCATTTGTAGACATTCACTAAACAGCAATGGACCACAAAAGGATTGTCAGATATTTGCCTGCTGGACTTTCCTTTGTATTTATTTATTTGGGGTTTTACGTCGCTTTCAACACTCTACAGGTCATATCATGACAGGTAGTTGGGAGGGGAGAGGAAACCAGTACATACAGTTGGTCAAGGTTCTGTACTGTAAACTGCTGACCAACGGCAAGCAACTACCAGCTTTCCCACTTGAGGTTGGGCCGGGAACCGAACCCCGATCTCAGAGGTGGGAGGTAAGAGTGTTACCACTCTGCCAACGTGGCCCCCGACTTGCCTTTGTAGGATGGAACCATTTCACATTTATTTGGAATTGGGAGGGCAGAAAATACTTCACTGTACTTTGTCTGCTTGAAGCAGTTGAAATAGATCTGATCACTGAGCCAACTGCCTTCATTACTGATTGTTATAGGTCCAAGGTGGAAGGTGATATGAACACCCATCATTATCAGTTCTGAAATTTAAAATAGCAAATTCAAAAATTAATTGAATTGAAGTGGTTACTTAGAATGTAATTCATCTTTCTTGACCATGTGTATCACACCTATCACAAAGCACCCATATGAAAATCAGCCACACAGTCTGTCCCACCACTGACCCAGTCTGACTTGGACCTCGTGCAATATAAATATTATGGCACAACAATTTTTCCAGCCACATTACCATTGGGTGTATGTGCTGTTTGTCGGAATATTCTTAACTTATCAAGTATGTACATGTTCAATCACTTTCCCATACTCCCCATGGTGGTATGCTTTAAGAAAACTATTCAGGTGCAGCTTGGCCACCAGTTTATCCCCAGGCTGTCCTCAAAACCTTTGATGTATTCATAGTTATAATCCCCCAAAATGTGCTCTATAGTTTCAGATATTGTACTACAAAAGCTGCACTTTTCATACTGGATCTTGCAGATCTTCAAAACGTTTTTGATGGTTAAAATTCTCTAGAGTAATTAAAAATGGAAATTCCTCATTCTAGAGCCATCTGTACTAAATAGGTAGGCAACATAATATTTTAACAATTATATAGATTCTAATGAAGGTCCAATTTATTCATTTGTAACCTTTATCAAATTTTAAGTTATACATTCAGTTTTAGGGTTCTGATCTTGACTTGATAAATTTGGAGTTTTACTTGGCATCAACTATCAAAGTCGCAAGAGGTTAAAGTTTCTTTCTTCATTTTGTAATTTTCATTCACAATGGCTTTGGGATAGAGTGGATAAGTGAGTTAAAATACACTCAGTTTATTTTAATGTTAAATGTTTGCACAAAAGTGAAGTGCCTAAGTAAATTTCAAGATTCAACAAACAAGTCATTTTGTAATTAATACCTTTGTAATGCAATATCTTTTCCTGAAATTGGATTTGGATCCGCCAAGTAAAAATATTCCAAAGAGGTTAGGTTCAAACATCTATTTCCTTATGAAAATTGAGCTCATAACTATGAACTTAACTTGAGAATCTCTTCCCGAAATGAATTTTTAATTCCATTGATCACATACTTCAGAGAAGAATCATCCAGTTAAAACATTTTATTTCTGTCCATAACAGTCAATTTCTCAAAAGTGTTTTTTCCAGTTACCACTTTTAATAAAATGTATGATCCATACTAGCTGTACGGCATCATTTAAGGATGACACATTTGTCAACTTTCGTTTTTTTTCTATCATTAACTGTACACTATTATTAAATATAAGCCCTAGGAGCTTAATTGTTTTACCTAATTTAAATATAAATCTGGATATAACATTGTATTTACATTTTAAGGGAACATTTGTCAAGGATTTGTTTTAATATAGCAATGTTTGATTCTGTGTTCAAGGTTTGTAAGTGTTAAACAAATTTGGCAATTAAGCTAAGGTTATCCTGCAAATCTGACATTTCTGTTGAAGTTAAACCTTGTATTGCATCATAAATATATATTCCTTGACCCCAAAAACCTAGACTTAGACACCAAGATTGTGTCTCTATGTACATTAGAAGTGAAGATATGTGTAAAAATAGAATTTTCCATTATTTACGGTGGCCATTTTGTTTTTTGCTTTAAAAAAAATTCCTCAAGGGTGCCAAGCTGGCACCCGGCTGATTTTTCATCAGGACAGCTCAGAGATGCTGAATCAACAAAAAAACTTCATAATAGCAACAAAACACACTTTGACCTAATATGGCTATTTGGCATCTGGACTAAAAATAGCAAAATCTAAAAGTGCTTATAACTCCATTATTTTTGGTCCTAGAGGTTTGCAATGTGAAACTGACCTATAGGAAATCATGGGCTGGGAATCTTCTGATGTGGTCAGATTTTACCTTGGGCCCCTCCTTCAAGGTCAAATAGGAATAGCCAAACTTAAAAGTGCTTATAACTCACTTATCATTGGTCCTAGAAGTTTGCAATGTGAAACCAACCTTTTGGAAATCATGGGCTAGGAATCTTTTGATGTGGTCAGATTTGACCTTTTGCCCCTCCTTCAAGGTCAAACGAGGATAGCCAAAATTACAAGTGCTTATTACTCTCTTATTCTTGGTCCTAGAGGTATGCAATGTGAAATCAACCTATGGGAAATCATGGGCTGGGAATCTTCTGGGTTAAGCGATGGTTGATTGGTTTTGATGAGTTGTCTTTCTGGTAGCTACACTTTGCATTGGTTCTTTGATGCGCTAGGTCTAGTTTTGTGTTAATGTTGTATCAGGGGTGACCAGAGGCCTAATGTTGAAAAAGGCCGAAAGGGGTTTCGGTCTACTAGCGCGAGCCGCAAAGCCATCAGAGACATGAGTAGTACACCAAAGCGGTCACCCATCCCAGTACTAATGTAGCCCATTGAAACTTAACTTCAGTGATGAGACATGTAACTCATCGTGCTACGCCACAATTCATGAAATTCTGGAGACAAAAAAAAAAAAAAAAAAACGAAAAAAAAAAAGATCTCTAGAACTCTTTAAAAGTCACCAATATGTAAAGGAATTTTCCAGAAGTCAAGGAAATATAAAAGCAGTTTTCTCTCTGGCAAATTTTACATACTCTGATAAATTTACCAGTTCTTGCTGTAAAACTTCAATACACTTGGATAGCCACAGTGCTATATAATTTATTGAGTCTCAAGTGTTCATAAGATATAACACTTCAATATTTTATTCCTTAAAATGAATAAAGGACAAAGTATTCTAAAATGATCGAAACAAGGTTAAATACCTTTCTTCATGTCCCCCCAAAAAATTTCAAGTGGGTATACATTGGAATCCATCTTTGCTGTTTGATCATAAACTGATAAAAATGGTTTATTCTAAATCTAAATGCTGGTAAGACCTTATTTTCAATGTATTTGTATGATTGTACAATATGAGAGTAAATATATTAAATGCTATTGTATTTTATCTTTTTTCACTTCAGTGTCGATAAGTAACCATATAATTCATATTAATTAAGCATCCCTGAAAAGGGCGCTTATTTGTTTTCGCTTCAGTTTCCTCGCCGCCGGCGCGGCATTATGGTCTCCTTTGAATATCTCCCTTATTATTAGAAGCTTTTTAACCATGTTTCATATTTTACAGTTATCTACCTTAGGCATGGAATATTTTTCAATTTGACCTTTGATCTTTATCAAGGTCGCATGATCAAAAAATAGTTTTTCTGGGTACACCCACCTGTCATCGCCGCTCAGCAAAATCTACTGACCGCAGAAGCTTGTAATTTTACACACATGCAAACAAAAATGTGAGTTGATTAGATTTTGGTAGCAATCTGATGAAAATTGACTGATTTATGAGCGATTTTCTCACAGGTACCAACCAGAAAGCTTAAAATTCATCTGAACCTCCCATTATCTTCTTAAATGTTGCATTTAGAGCCATAAAATTTATTATGAGGTAGTAGGAAACCATATGTGGAGAGTCTAGAAAGCAAGTCAAATCCCCCCCCCCCCCCCCCCCATCCCCAAAAATAAGGTTAAAATGTATAAAGAGGTATTGGAAAATATATAGCCGTCAGATTTACCCCCCTGACCCCCCCTCTTATGGGTCAAACTGGGGTAATAAAATATCAGATTTTATTACGCTACAATAGCTTACCATGTGGGACTTAATGCTGTTCTCGGGTTGCCACACCCGGGGCCAACGTCTTAGAAAAAAAGATCGTTCTTGTTAGCCACCGGATATACTGGTAGTTGTCGTCACGTGATAACTTCTGACCAATCGCCCTACTTTCTCGTTGGCCACGATTGACTGGTAGCAGTTTGTAAATATACAGACATTTTTATTTATTTCTCAGCTTTTACTTATTGTTGGAGGCTCATATTTGCATATTTCTTTACATATATGCCATAGATCATTCTGTAAAATTTTAATTTTCACAGCTTAAGTATTTCTTTGATTTTCGCATGTTTTGAGTTTTCCTCGGTTCAGGCAATTATATTGTAAGTCTTTTTATTGCATATAAAATGTCGATTCACCAAGCAAATAAAGACAAACCGAGAGCTCAGAAATGCCGCCACTTTTGCTTCAGTTTTGATATACATAACTACTGCCCTACCTGTAGGGAGGCTGGCAAGGGAGACGACCCCTGTGTCACCTTTGAAACTCCCTGTCAAATCTGCACGTCTTTCACAGGTGAGCAGTTACAGAAAATTCAAAACAGGAAGCGTTATTTAAAAAAGCAAAAAGCGGCAACTAGTTCCAAAGATGATGAACTAGATCTTTTGGGTGAAGGCGACAGGGATTCCTTTACTGGATCCAATGCAGACCTCGAGTGTGCTGCTGATAACCTTTTCACCTCACCCCCCCGTCCTCAACCTCTTGCCTTCAGCTCCCTGTCCTTGAAAACCCCAGCCAAGACTGTTCCACCCACCCCAGGTACTGCTTTGCAAAATAAAATCCAGAAAAACCTTGAGAAATCCCTGGGTGATTCCTTAAATATACATATACAGCAGCAAATGGGTTCCTTCCAGGCATCCATGTTGGAAGCTTTTCAGTCACTCCGAGAGGAGTTGGCTACACAAAAGAAAGTCGAGGTAGAGTCCTCGCTTCTTGCTTCCAAACCTGGCTCGTCCAGTAACAATGCTGCCCCTCTGGATTTACCCCCTCCGAGATCTGGTACTAACCTTCCAAGCGAGGCTATGGATGTGGACTACGGTCCAGCACTCCCTCCTCGTCTAGTACTCACTCAAGATTCCTCGGAACAGTACGTTGCCCCCTCTGAAGGTCATCCCGAAGAGGTCTCGTACTCTCATAAAAAGCAAAGCCATAGGCAGCCAGTTGACCCAAGCTCTGCCTCGGACCAACTAAATGAGGATTCCGACGAACCTCGGATCCCTTCTTCTAGATCCAAAAAACACTCTGACAAGAGCAAACATAAATCAAGATCTAGATACGTGTCATTCTCCTCAGAGGAAGATCAATCCCCTGTAGCCAGACACAGGTCTTCTAAGCCCTCTAGGGCTCAGCCCTCAGGAGTAGCTTCTGATCAAGACCTCCCACAACATGATCCAGACCCCCCTTATTATAGGGAAGTAGCTTTGTCTGACATGCCCTCACAATACTCTGAAGAAGTAGACACCTTCAGGCGTATTCTCTCTCTCCCTGACCCCAGGGAATCTATGCCCAGGTCGTCCACTTCAGTATTAGGTCTGGATGATGAAAAAGGCCGTCAAGAGCTCAGACCTAGAGGTCCTTCCTCTATCCTTCCACTTAGCTCAGTTATCAAGGACGCCTTTGATAAATTCCAACATGACTTTAAGGCTGCCAATTTATCTGAGGGAAAATATGTCAAGCCTCCTCCTTCCACTTCAAAGTGGTACAAGGTGGGACAGCCCACTTTTCAGGACAAAATTCAGGAGTTGAATACGGACTTTACTAAGATCTGTATTACTCCTAGACCTTCTGGGGCCCCAGTAGCCAGAGTTCCCCTGCCAGGTCTCAAGGAGCTGGAACTTCAGGCTAGACAAAATATCTCGACCCTCAACTTCACCGCTGCATTTGCCAAAACCTCCTCTTCTTGCAATGCTTCATTGGAAAAATGCCAACATAGCATTAAGTCTACGGTCAGGAAGATTAAATCTCAGATTCAGAAAGGTGCCAATCCTGAGAAAGCGGCAAAGCGCGGATATGAGGAAGTAGCTGACTACTTAGATTTTTGGAACAAGACAGTACTTGTCCAACACAGGGCCCTCACTTGTCTCAGCAAATCTCTAGCCCATATCTTGCAGAGGGAATTATACTCTTATGGCTAATACCGGCTTGCTCAGGCGCAAAGCCGAGATGACTCTATTACATCCACAATTAGGAGAAACGAGACGTCAAGAACTCAGGAACTCGTCCTTTTGGGGCCCTTCCTTGTTCGAGTCTCAATTAGTGAAGGAAGGTGAGGACTTCCTTCTCAAAAAAGGCACCTCAAAAGATTCTCAGGGTTTTGCACCCTACCAGAATAAGCCCTTTCGTGGTCCCCACAAGAAAAGAGGCTCCTACAGAAAACGCCTCTATGGGGGCAATACCTCTCAAAGCAGTAACCAGTCCTTTCCCTCGGGAAGAGGAAAATCCAACTTCAGAGGCTCTAGGGGTCGTTTTCGACCCCACAATAGAGGAAGGGGGCGTGGAAACCCCCCTTCCCAATGACTCCTCCAAAGCCTCACTCAGTCCACCAGTAGGAGGTCGCCTCCGTTCTTTCAGGAGAGACTGGCTCACAAACAAATGTTCTCAAAACGTGTTAAACATTATCACCAATGGCTACGTTCTGCCATTCCGTTCAAAGCCAAACTTGATCAGATTTCCTCTGATTCTGTCAGAGTACAAGGCCCAACAAAAAGACCAAGCCTTGGCCACTTGTATCCAGTCTCTCCTGTCAAAGAACGCCATCGAAAGGGTAGAAAATGTAAAATCTCTCGGGTTTTACAGTCGCCTGTTCCTAGTACCCAAGCATCACCAAAGGTGGAGGCCAGTCATAGACTTAAGCAGGCTCAACACTTTTCTACACGTGGAAAAGTTCAAAATGGAAACTCCAGAGTCCATCAGGACCTCCCTGATCCCAGGGGAGTGGGTATCGTCGATAGATCTGTCGGACGCTTACCTGCACATCCCCATCCACCCAAGCTCAAGGAAATACCTAAGGTTTTGCTACAAGGCTCAGCTGTTCCAGTTCACCTCCCTCCCGTTCGGACTAGCCACAGCCCCCCAGGTCTTTATAATGATCGTAAAGGAAGTGAAACTAATGGCCCTCTCAAGAGGACTCAGAATTCACCAATACCTGGACGACTGGCTGATCAGGTCCCAGTCTCAGGAGGAAGCCCAAGTGAACACTCAGGCAGTGGTAGACCTAACTCAGTCCTTGGGGTGGATAATAAATCAGGAAAAATCAGAACTGAAACCTACTCAGGTGTTTTCGTTCGTGGGCTACGAATACCACCTAGATTCAGCCCTTGTAAAACCCACTCAAGAGAGATGGCTCAAACTTCAGGATTTGATCCTACGACTCAAGTCAAAACGTGTTTTGACTGCAAGATGTTTGATGTCTCTAATTGGGTTGCTAGCCTCAACGGAGAAAATGGTCCCGGAGGGACGCTTTCACATGAGGCCCTTTCAGTTTCACCTCAAGGAGCACTGGAGATATCCTCAGTCGCTGGACAACCTCCTTCCCTGGACAGAAGCCATTGCAGCCCATCTAGATTGGTGGCAAAATTCCTCCAATGTGATGAAAGGCGCAGACCTTCATCCCAAAGACCACAGTATCCAACTCTTTACCGACGCCTCAAACGAAGGTTGGGGCACTCACTTAGACCAAAATTCTACAAAGGGTCTGTGGTCAGATCGGGAAAAAAGGCTACACATAAATGTCCTAGAATTGAAGGCGGTCTCCCTGGCCCTTCGAGACTTCAAGGACCAGTGCCAGAATCAAACAGTGTTGGTTGCGACGGACAACTCAACAGTGGTAGCCTACATCAACAAACAAGGAGGAACACACTCGGCAGAGATGTGTGCTCTCCTGTGGAAGATCATGACCTGGTGCCATCACTACCACATAACATTGAAAGCCAGGCACATTCCATGGTGCCTGAATGTGATGGCCGACCTACTATCCAGGTCCAACCAAGTGCAGTCAACAGAATGGTCTCTGCACCCACAGGTGTTCAAACAGATCTGCCAGAAGTGGTTCACACCTCATGTAGACTTATTTGCCACTCACCTGAACCACAAACTCCCTCTATACGTGTCTCCTATCCCAGACCCAAGGGCCTGGGATATAGATGCTCTGAACATAAACTGGACCAACCTCATGGCCTATGCGTACCCTCCCACGGCCCTCCTTCACAAGGTGATCCAAAAGAGCAGGCAATGTCATTGCCTGATCATCGTAATAGCCCCAGGCTGGCCAGGGATGCCCTGGTTTTGGGACCTAGTGCAGCTCTCAACAGACATCCCACTGCAACTCCCAGTGTCAACGACCCTACTCAAACAGTCCCACAAGTTGGTGTTCCACAACAACCCCCAGCACCTGAACCTCCACGCCTGGTGTCTAGGAGCGGACAACTCCAAGAACAAGGCTTCTCTGTGGAGGTGGCAGAGAGAATTGCTGCCCCTCAGCGGTCATCAACAAGGACCATCTACAAGTCAAAGTGGGCCCTATTTGAAAAATGGTGCAGAGAAAATTTGGTGGATTTCTCCACTCCATCTGTGAAACAAATCTCAGATTTTTTCATGTACCTGTACCAAGACTTAAACAGGCCCCCCTCCACCATTGATGGTTACAGGACTGCAATTGTTGACCCTTTGGGCCCAACGGCCCAACATATTGCACACAATGCAGACCTTCATAGGTTACTCTCCAGTTTTCACAGGGATCGTCCTAAAAGTTCCAGAAATTTACCCAAGTGGAACCTTTCTGTTGTCCTTAACGAGCTCACCAAAGCACCATTTGAGCCCATGAAAGACACAGACCTCAAACATCTTACTCTAAAAACTGCTTTCTTGCTAGCCTTGGCCTCCGGCAAGCGCCGCAGCGAAATCCATGCCTGGGTCGCAAACAAAGTATCTAATCTAGGCCAATGGGAAAAGGTTGCCTTGTTCCCTTCTTCTGATTTCATAGCCAAAAACCAACTAGCAAGAGAAGGTTCTCAAAGTGTGTCACCAGTGACTATCCCTGCTTTGACTACCATTGTAGATAGACAGTTTAAAGAAGACAGGACCCTGTGTCCCGTGCGGGCCCTGAGGTTTTATTTGGACCGAACTAAAGACCTGAGAGTGTCTCGTTCTCTCCTTTTCATCTCCTTTAAGAAAGGACATACCTCAGACATCAGACCTGCTACACTCTCTTCATGGTTGAAACAAACCATCCTACTTTGTTACAAACAAGCAGATCAACAAGCCTTGGACTTGGTCCAAGTCAAAGCGCATGACATCCGGGCCTTCGCGGCCTCTAAGGCCTTTTACGGTGGGGTATCGGTGGACCAAATCATGCAAGCCTGTCACTGGAAAGCTCACAACACATTTACAAATTTTTACCTAAAAGACCTTACTTGGTCGGACACCGACAACAATATGTATCTGGGACCCGTGGTGGCGGCACAACAAGTCCTAGATCCTTCCCCTCAGACCAGTTGTCCTCGGAAAGAAAAAAGGGGGGGGGGGCACATCCGCTACAACCAAGTCTTCAGGAGTCATTCCCAGGATCTAGGTATTCCTTTACCTTCAAGATGTTACGGGTAAGGTCATTTTATCCTTTAATTATCAAGTAATTTCTATTAAGGACTTATTTAGTTGTCATTAATCTCATATTCAGGTTTTTAAAAATTTTATGAGATGCCCAACCACTGGGTTGGTCAGTCACACGTGAAGGGCCCTTTGGGACCCTTAGACGTCGAAGTGAGCACTGCTGCACTTCTGTCCTACAATCAAACATCTAGACAGTTTTAGCACTGTCTCTCATTTACTTAGGTTTTTGGCTCGTTACAGGCCCGGCTTTCGGGATCGGGGCACTGTAAATGGGACTCAGACTGGTATTTCTGGCACTATTCTATACTTTTAATTCAAAATCTTAGAAAAAAAATTACATATCTTCCAGTCTCAGCTGTAATCCCGCCACCGGGCGGTTGAATTCAGCATTAAGTCCCACATGGTAAGCTATTGTAGCGTAATAAAATTGAAAATTTTAATTACTTAAATGTAGCTTTTATAAGCTACAAGCTTACCATGTGGGACTTAGGAGAGTCCCACCCTGCCTCCCCGCTGTTTACAGCTGAGGGGTAGGTTTAAAAAATTTCAACGAGAAAGTAGGGCGATTGGTCAGAAGTTATCACGTGACGACAACTACCAGTATATCTGGTGGCTAACAAGAACGATCTTTTTTTCTAAGACGTTGGCCCCGGGTGTGGCAACCCGAGAACAGCATTAAGTCCCACATGGTAAGCTTGTAGCTTATAAAAGCTACATTTAAGTAATTAAAATTTTCAATTTGATCCTTTTGCCTTATATCTCCTTTATTATTGTTTTTTAACTTACTGGCCAACGGCCATAAGCTATTGGCATGGCGTCGTCTTCGTTGTTGTCGTCGGCATCATCAACAATTTTTCCAGCCTCTTCTCCTCAGAAACTACTTGACAGATTTCTTTCAAATTTGGTATGGAACTTCTATAGGAAGAGGACTATCATTTTTCCTCATTGCATGTTGATCCGATTGCTCTCTTGGCGGCCATCTTGAATTTTAAATGAATTTTTTGAATTTGAAATGAAAAATTGTGAATATCTCGGAAACTATAGGAGATAGAACAATTTCGAGTGAATTTTTGAAGCACAGGGTTGTAAAAGAGTATTTTGTTGCAACACAAAAAAATTCAATTTTTTTTCCAAATTTTAGCGGCCATCTTGGATTTTAGCGGAAAACGAAAAATGTTAATATCTCAGAAACTATAAGAGATAGAGCAATTTCGATCAAATTTTTGACCCACAGGGTACAAAAAGGGTATTATGTTTCAACACAAAAAAATTTCAATTTTTACAACTTTTGGTGGCCATCTTGGATTTCTGCGGAAAATAAAAAAATCGCGAATATCTCAGAAACCGTAAGAGATAGAGCGATTTTGAGTGAATTTTGGACCCTTGAGGTAGTAAAAAAAATTTCTATTTTTATCAAATTTTGGCGGCCATCTTGGATTTTAGCAGGAAATGAAAAATGTTAATATCTCAGAAACAGTAACAAATAGAGCAATTTCGATCGAATTTTTGATTCAGCTTTAGAATAGATTTCATATAAGGAGAGTCTAGATAGCCGGTCAGATTGACCCCCTGATGCCCTATTATGGGTATATATATTATAGAAAACAAAATAAAGCTTAAATTTTTCTTTCATGTTAATGCATAAACCTCCACATTGTCTGCTTAACTTTCACTTCTTCTCTCAGCACTGCATGTGTTTATTTGCAAAAACCTTTTTCTACTTTATATTATATTGCATTTAACCTGGGGATTTGTGGATGCTTTGTTTTTGTTGGCAAAAACATTTTCCTAGTTCTACAGGTAAACCCAGTTATGTCAAACCGGAAGGTTCCGAATTAACACACCAAGCAGTGCATAACTTTCTTGTTGTATATTTTGTTCTGCTTTATTTTTTCTGTTCAAAACTACAGATGCAGAGAGCCTTGAAGCACACCATCACTGCCAGTGAAATTGTGTCTGTTTGCAGGAAATCCGGGGGTAAATAAAGTAGAATCTGAAGTTACACACATTCTTACTTAATTTCTGGAATATTTAATGAAAAACCATCAAAAGCTTCTCACTTCCACCTCATTTATGCATCTTTCCCAAAAGGATGCTTTGTCCAATTTATATTTTATTGTTCTTTTTTTCTGTATACATTGGTCATACTATTTTTATCTGAAACCTCTGTGACACAAAATTCAAATGCTGAAAATCAACAGTGAGCAGCAGAAGTAGTGTTAACAAGTATATGTCAATAAAGTATATGAAAAGCAGATGTCTCTTGTAAACATTTTTGTCTCGTACATTTTGCTATTGTATTGTCAATCCAAACAATTCCAAAAGGGTAATTGTTTGGAAGACTATTTGTATAATGATAACAATTTCACCTGTCCGATAATGACATGAATGGTATACAGAATATTATGAAAAATAACCACAAATGTTGCTCTTTCAGGGAGGTGGCAGTTATTTACTACATGTGTATATAAAATTTAGAGAGAAATTCACTGTCAAATAAATATGATCCAGTAAATCAACAGCCAGTTAAAGGTATTTGAGTAAAATTTTTGTCCCTAAATAAAAACTTTCCAATTTGATAGGTTAAACTATGGCTTAGTTCTAGCTGTGATTTTACTCAGAGTATGATGACATTCCATCTGAAGACCTGGTGCCAGGTGATGTCATAGAGATTCCTCGGCATGGCTGTACCATGCAGTGTGATGCCGTACTCCTCAGTGGGAACTGCATTGTTAACGAGAGCATGCTCACTGGTAGGTATTTTGCCAGGGTAAATTACAGTGGCGTAAAATGTTATATGATGATCCTGTTCTCCTTGTATCAAATCGTTCATTGGCTGTTGTGGAATAAGGTCATGGTCGACTGGTGATTGAATATCAGTCCATGTTATTTTAAGCTCTCGAGTGATATGAGTATCAACCAGATTTGTTGTTGCTGTATTTGTTTTTGTTCTCATATTCTTGTACTTTTACAAATATTAGACATTTTATTTTTTTGTAAGTTTGATTACATCATCCACCATATTTGCTTTCGTGTTACATCCAGTTGGTGACCACTAAAGTGCAAGTAACTGGATTCTTGCTAGAGCTCAACAGAAATTCTTTATTTTAAAGAGCAGAATAGCCATTTGTAATTATGGCCCCAGCATTCCCATTAATTAAGCGTCCCTTGTGGGACGCTTGTTTATGTATGGGAGACCTTCAGGCTCCGGCGGCTCCACAGGCTCCGCATTTTGTTTTCCTTATAACTCTGTAACCGTTAGGCGGATTCTTTTCAAATTTGGCAGGTTTAGGCAGTAGCCTTGGGGAATTTTTTTGAATATGCTGCAGTGACATTTCAACCAATCAGAGAGGTCACATGACCAAAAATGTCTTTTTTCGGTGGGGAAGCTTGTCCGGATGATAACTTGAAAGGAATTTTATCAATTCACCTGAAACTTGGCAAAAACATTCATTCTATTAAAATCTGGAAATCATTAGATTTTGGCATTGATTGGTTAAGAAATGGCCGAGTAATTAATGATTAATTAATCATTATGAATTTTCCAAATAAGGAAAATACAAAAATGCTTATATTTCGAAAACCGTGCTAGATAGAGCGATTTCGAAGAAATTTTTGACCCACAGGGTATCTTCTGCAGAGTAGCTATCCCAATTTTCAAAAAATGTTTGTCTCGCCAAAAATGGCGGCCATTTTGAATTTTCGAATTTTTCGCAAAAATTGCAAAACATAAAAATGCTTATATCTCGAAAACCGTACTAGATAGAGCGATTTCGACGAAATTTTTGACCCACAGGGAATCTCTGCAGAGTAGCCATGCCAATTTTCAAAAAAAAATTTTCTCGCAGAAAATTGCGGCCATTTTGAATTTTCGAATTTTTCGCAAAATTGCAAAACATAATAATGCTTATATCTCGAAAACCGTGCTAGATAGAGCGATTTCGACGAAATTTTTGACCCACAGGCAGCCATGCCAATTTTCAAAAAAATTTTGTCTTGCTAAAAATGGCGGCCATTTTGAATTTTCGAATTTTTGCGCAAAAATTGCAAAACACAAAAATGCTAATATCTCGAAAACCGTGCTACATAGAACGATTTCGAAGAAATTTTTGATCTTCGGGGTATCTCTGCAGAGCAGCTATCCCAAAGAGCTTTCACTCGGTGAAGTTTCAGACCCGTAGCTAATTATTCACCTACTCAAAATGAGTAAATGCTAATTATCTCTAAAACTATTGCGGATACCCAATTTTTATCAAATAACTCATTCATCTACTTTTGGGAGAGCTTTCACACGGTGAAGTTTCAGACCCGTAGATAATTACTCACCTACTCAAAATGAGTAAATGCGAATTATCTCTTAAAAGTATTGCAGATAGCCAATTTTTCTCAAATAACTCATTCATCTACTTTTGGAAGAGCTTTCACATGGTGAAGTTTCAGACCCATAGCTAATTACTCACCTACTCAAAATTAGTAAATGCAAATTATCTCTAAAAGTATTGCAGATAGCCAATTTTTCTCAAATAACTCATTCACCTACTTTTGGGAGAGCTTTCACATGGTGAAGTTTCAGACCCGTAGATAATTACTCACGTTCTCAAAATGAGTAAATGCGAATTATCTCTTAAAAGTATTGCAGATAGCCAATTTTTCTCAAATAACTCATTCACCTACTTTTGGAAGAGCTTTCACATGGTGAAGTTTCAGACCCATAGCTAATTACTCACCTACTCAAAATGAGTAAATGCGAATTATCTCTAAAAGTATTGCAGATAGCCAATTTTTCTCAAATAAGTCATTCACCTACTTTTGGGAGAGCTTTCACTCCGTGAAGTTTCAGACCCATAGCTAATTATTCACCTATTCAAAATGAGTAAATGCGAATTATCTCTAAAAGTATTGCGGATACCCAATTTTTATCAAATAACTCATTCATCTACTTTTGGGAGAACTTTCACTTGGTGAAGTTCCAGACCCGTAGGTAATTACTCACCTACTGAAAATGAGTAAATGTGAATTATCTCTTAATAGTATTGCAGATAGCCAATTTTTCTCAAATAACTCATTCACCTACTTTTGGAAGAGCTTTCACACACGAAAATGAAAAATTGTGAATATCTCGGAAAAGCTATTTCTTCTCCTTTAATGCTTGGCGGGAGATACACACCGCGGCAGTGGTCTTGTCAAAAATTTTTGCCTCCCCAAAAATGGTGGCTATTTTGAATTTTCAAAGTTTTTGCAAAACACAAAAATGCTTATATCTCGAAAACCATGCTAGATGGAGCAAACTAAACAAAATTTTTGACCTGCTGGGTATCTCTGCAGAGTAGCCATGCCAATTTTCAAAATATTTTTGTCTCGCCAAATATATCGGACATTTTGAATTTTCGAATTTTTTGAAAAACACAAAAATGCTTATATCTCGAAAACCATGCTAGATGGAGCGAACTCAACAAAATTTTTGACCTGCTGGGTATCTCTGCAGAGTAGCCATGCCAATTTTCAAAATATTTTTGTCTCGCCAAATATATCGGACATTTTGAATTTTCGAATTTTTTTGCAAAACACAAAAATGCTTATATCTTGAAAACCGTGCTAGATAGAGCAGACTGCGCTGACTTTGGTTGCCACAACAGTATAAGGCTAGAAACGAAGCATTTTCTTAATACTTTAGCACTCATCTTTATATCCTTTTCGGGACGCTTTGTTTTTGCTATGCAAAAACATTATCTTTTTTTTTGCGAGCGATCCTCTAGTTTTACTGGGGTGGGGTTGGGGGGCTCGGTGGTGAAAGTTGGTACCTATGTGGGAAAGTTGGTACACGTAGTTGCTTTGCAATGTTCAGTTATAGTGCAGAATCTTGACCAACTAATATGTACTGGTTTCCTTTGCCGTTATAACTACTTGTGATAAAACTTGTACAGTGTGTTGAAAGTGATGTTAAACTAGTATAAATCAAGTATAAAAAAATGGAGGTCCTCTGTCATTGGATCCTATCCCCAGTGGCAGGCTAAAGAACCTCAAGGACCTTGATAAATGATCATCCTTGAGCTTTTGTCTTTCAGTTAGGGCAATGTCAGTCACTTGAGAGCTTGGGCTGTACTTCTGCAGTCGGATGGGTCATAGCGCTTTGAGTCTTCAATCGATCAATCAATCAGTTGTCCAAGTGCTTAATCTCCGTATCTACGGATTCTAAGGCACACCATCCAGTTTGTAAGGCATAAATCATCAAGACATTAGACATGTTCCAAGTCGTACCCAGGGAGGCGATCCGGTGTTCAGTAGTTAGAAGCTATGGTGGAAATGATTTCTAAAATAGGTAGGGTTTTAGTCGACTTTTGAAACACGAGAGATTTGGAGCACTGCGGATATCATGTGGAAGATCATTTCATAACTTCGGGGCATCATATGAGAAACTGTTGTTGAAATGGACCTTTGATTTATGGATGGAAGCACAGTAATGAGGAACCTGGAGGAACAAATTTTTGGGTCTTGTAGTACGTGGAGATATCTTGCTGAGTATAAATACAAAATACAAATACAAAATGTGTTGTTTTGGCTATTTTTATGATTAATTTATTTTTCGAATACTAGGGGAGAGTGTCCCAGTGACCAAGACGCCTCTTGCCAATCCCAAGTTGCTTGGCTCACATGCTGAGGATACAGTATTTTCACTGAAGGAGCACTCCCGTCATGTACTGTTCTGTGGTACTAGAGTCATTCAGACACGTTTCTATGACAAGCAGAAAGTAAGAGCTGTGGTCCTCAGAACAGGTCAGTGGCTTGTAGTGAGCAGACAATTTGACAAATGTCTAAGCGGTCACCAGCTGGTGCAGTCATGGAAGTTGATTGGCAGCAATACCATTGATTATTTAGAATTACTACTTCCCATCAATTTTTTCTAACATAGTAAATTATAACCCCTTGTTACAGGTAAATCATTTGGCTGTGTGGACATTGATATTTGACATAAAAATATTTCGATATTATCTGATATTGGGGAGAGTTATTGTCTAATAAAAAGTCCAAACCTGGGATACCAAAAAAGTTGTGTTCTAGCACATCATCTACAACAAACAGGAAATGGATTTACCAAAACCAAAAATGATAACTCTGATAAAAAAGGCATAAAAAGCTGTAAAAATATGAGATAAAAGTGTTATAAATGCTGCTTTATAATTATACACTTTATGTGTTGCATTTAATTTGCATTACATTGAATCTTTGTGTAAAAAAATTTGTAGATTTACAGAAATAATTTTTAAATAAAAATTTTTCTTTGTTTTTGCATTTTTAGGTTTCTCAACTAGTAAAGGTGAACTTGTGAGATCCATCATGTTCCCGAAACCCACAGACTTCAAATTTTCACAGGATTCATTCAAATTCATTGGAGTTCTCTTCTTAATATCTATTATTGGAATGGTGTACACATTTGTTATAATGGTAAGGACCTTTGAACTTCATGTATAAAGTCTTGATATTACTTCAATGGAAATACATAAACTACTAAATTGAAATTCAGGTAAAACCAATTAAGTTCAGGTTCAAGAATAATGTCAGAATTAATATTGGTTAAATATAGGATAAAAAACTTAAGTAATAATAATCAATCAGTAATTCTAGATAACTTGATGCATTTCAGTGGAAAAGACCTGATCGAGTACAGTTATGTACTTTTACTTAAAAGGGAATTCTACATGATGGATCACTTGTTCACTCCCAAAAGGCTAGACTGAATGTTGAATATCACATCCAGTAGACTGGGAGAAATCAAACCATGCAGATTCCCAAATTGTTACGTGTGATTGATTATACTAAAATATTTTCTCATGTAATCAAATTTTTATGTGTGCTTGTTCATATTAAAGTATTTTCTCGTATTTTCAAATTATATTTGTGCGTTTGATCATATTTAAAATGTTTATCTCAGCTGACATGGTATACATTTTCAGATCTCAAACGGTTCTGACATTGGCCATGTGATAGTGCGCAGTCTTGATCTCATAACCATTGTGGTTCCTCCTGCCTTGCCAGCTGCTATGACTGTGGGTGTAGTGTTTGCTCAGCGCCGACTCAAGAAAGCCAACATCTTCTGTATCAGTCCCAATAGTATTAACCAGTGTGGTGCTCTCAACGTAGTCTGTTTTGATAAGGTAAGAAGCTTGTGAAATATTTTATAATGTTGAAACTTGGAATCAAATTGCTTACATACAATAGTTGTAAATATATAAAAGTGAATAGTAAATTCTATTGTAAACAAATTTTAAAAGGAAAGTCTGTAGAGTGATGTTTTGAATTTTCTAACCAAATTGGTTACCAACAGCAGCAGTAATTGTGTAAAAAAGTAAACAGTAAAAGTAAATTACATTGTAATCAAGCTAATAAGGCCAGGCGGCAGAGTCTTTCAAAGACTTCACAATGTCACTTGTATCATGTAAAGGGGTGGAAATAAATGTTAATTAACCCTTGTGACCTATATTTCTAAATTTTTTTTACGATGGTAAAACACTTTTAAACAATCTGAGTCCAACTTTTCCTATTTTATTCATTTCGAGATGGACACACTGACAATGGTTCACACATGTATAGATGCTTCTTGTAGTCCATGTGTTTTTTTTCTGCTATCTATTCAGACGGGCACTCTGACTGAGGACGGTTTAGACATGTGGGGGGTGGTACCCTCTGAAAACGCAGTATTTGAAGACCCGGAGACTGAAGTCGAAAATCTTGGTCGTAAGAAGATTGTGTGCTGCATGGCAGCCTGTCACTCCCTTACCATCATAGAGAATGTACTTAGTGGTGATCCTCTGGACTACAAGATGTTTGAAGCCACTGCTTGGGTGTGTAGACAGTATTTTATTTCACTGAAAATTCTTAGCACAGAGGTATTGACATTTTTAGGTGGTTTTCTGTGTTATTAAGTATTAGTATTTTGTATATTGTACTCCCATCCTTTGATTAGGAGGCTCGGAATAAAATTATAAATTATACATTGGCACTTGATGAGGGATCAAGATATTCATGCTGAGAGTCAAGATTTCAGTTCTAAATTGAAGTGTGTTTTAGTAGTGTTTAAGTGTGATTCGCAGTTACTGCATTGATATGCTAATTTGCTCTACAGTACTTCTGCTTGTATATTTACTGAAAGTGTAAAGGATATGTAAAGGATATCTGGATAGGTATATCCTTTTCAAATTTCTTGTGTTGAAAACTTCGCTAAGTTTATTGACTGAATGCTAAAAAGTAGATTTATAGGCCAGTAACTGAAAAACAAAAACTTGTCTTTAGTTATGGATGACAGTCACTTATGGTAGCAATAATACTGCAGTTTCTCCTGTTTGGATCACAGGTACCATGTGTGCATAAATATCATTTACCAATTGTTCTACTGTGTACAGTAGCTAAAGAAATCGACTATGTAGTCTTTTGCTCTACATGTGTGTCCTGCAAACCCATCGAAGTACTAATGTAGATGTGTACTCATCACACTACACCACAGCTCAAGAAAGTAAGGGGACAACATGGCTGAAAGGGGTTTCAATCTACTAATGCAAGCCACAAAGACATCAGAGAAGGAACAAAAGTGATGTCTAGAAGTGCAAGCCTCCCTAGAGCTCGTGTTTAAAAAGTCCTGTCAGAGTTAAACATTCTCAAACAAAAGACATGTCTTTGAAAATGAGTTTCAGTAATAGAATAATAAATGTAGCTGCAGCTGCATATTTCAGTTGTGTGTTGTGATGAACGTCAGATATTAGTGCTCTGAATATTGATCAGTGGTGTTATTTGTTAGGAACTCACTGAGCCAGGAGAAGACACGACCAGGTATGAAGTGTTCATGCCAACTGTAGTGGGACCAAAGAAACCAGATGTAGTAACTGCTTCAGAGACACTGGCCAGTGAACAGGTAACCGTCTATTAAGGAAAGGGATCGTTTGGCACACTCTGTATAACCAGTACATGAGATATTCACAGGATTTGACTGCAATTATACCTAGCTTCTACTTACAGACACAGAAATGTAGCATTTTATCACGGTGAGATCTCAGAACTGGTTCAGTTTTCAGCCAAAATTTATCTCACACAAATTCTACTTAATAAAGAGTTTACTGTGTACAAATTTCAACAGTACTACCCTGCTAAATGTACCAGTTGTAAAATGATTGTTCAGTTATCTTTAAATATTGTCACACTTAATCTAATTTGTTGATTAGAATAGTGTTAGATATTTTTCTTTTGCATTCTTTTATCCAAGCCAGGATGTGTTCTTGATATTTCATAACTGTCATAGATGTAAGGGATAGGGTTTATATTTTAAAATTAAAATTTGATCTGAGCAATTTGTTGGATCAGATGTAAAAGTCTGCTTTACATGTTAAAACATCATGGGTAGTGTGTTCAATGTTTCAGATTGGCAATATAGTTTTATATTGTTTTTGCAGCATATTCCCATTGAAGTAAGTGCCTTACACCAGTCTCTCAATTTGGCATTTCTTTGCAGAAGTTGGCATTTTGTGTCAATTTCCCTTCCAAGTTTATATCTCTGTCTAGAATTTGTTTCTTTGTGACAGCCTGTCATCTGTTTTATTGTATTGCAGAACATTCCTTTTGAAGTTGGCATTTTGCGTCAGTTTCCCTTCTCTTCCAAGCTGCAGAGGATGTCTGTCATTGCCAGGACCCTGGACAGCTCTCACTTTGACCTCTATGCCAAAGGATCCCCTGAGATGATCACCTCTCTGTGTAAACAACAGGTAAAAGGATTTTGATATTGCCTGCCTGGATGTCACTATATTTGGAAGGTTGTTAGGGATTAGGAGAATGGTTGCGAACAATGCTTTATTGAAAATGTGACACAAAAATGCAACATAAATTAAAACATCATGGCAGAGATCAATGTGGCAAAGCCCTTTTCAACGTGAAATATGTAGCGGCTGGTACTTTTGACACTAAGAAAAGACGTTCATCACAGAAATCACTGAGGTGTAACGTAGCGGAAAATAGATATGGGTTTCAAAAATGTTGTTTGCAACCTCTCTAGTGTCTGTGGCTTTGTATGTTGAACTTCAGAGTAGCAGGTCTTGTGTCTTTGTCTGGCCTGGTTATGGAGATTGTAGAGTAAGAAATCTAAAGTCGCCACGATCTTAAATTCGCCACATGTGGAAATATTATGAAAATAAATGAATTGAGGTGAGATTTGTTGTATGTGTAGTAAAGTAAGGCTTTCTTGAACTGAAAAATCTAATTTTAAGACAAAGCATCATAGCATTAACTAAGGTTTTAGATGTGGTGAATTTTAGATTTCTTACTCTACCAATGGACAAGGTACTTCAAAGTTCAAACATACACTAGACCTAAAGAATGACTTAACCTGTTTATTCAGAGCGTTAAAGTTTTTTCAATAAAATTAGCCATCCTTTTTTAATTTCAAGTCATGATTTAACTGGTTTGCCCCTCTAAGTAAGTATGGTAATTACCGTAAGACCCAGGCTTTAACATTGTGTTGGTATCGCCTCCATGATATATTGCAGTGTTACCATCGGGATTCAAATTAGTTTACAGTTCTACATTGGAAGCCACTGAAGAGACTGAGTTTTGTGTCTTTTTCACCTTTATGGGAAAATTATTTCCTTATTTGTCTTTCTCTCTCACACTACACGTCACTTGTTGCAATTTTCCCTCAGGTGAGAAACAAACTTTTAACGTCTTTACTTTTGACAGACGGTGCCACGCAACTTCCATGACGTCCTCATGCAATACACCCAGCAAGGTTACCGTGTGATTGCTCTGGCCTGGAAGCCACTCAAGAAGCTGAGTTATGTGAAGGTGCAGCGTGCACTGAGAGAACAGCTAGAGGTGGACCTACAGTTCCTTGGCCTACTTGTGATGGAGAACAGGCTAAAACCACAGAGTACACCCATCATCAGGGAGCTCAAACTCGCAAAGATACGGCCAGTAATGATCACAGGTAATGGAACAGAAATTTTCTTAGTAAAGTGATGTTTTTTAGGTGTTAGTATTAGTAATATGGTAGCTTATTAAATAGTATTGAAGACAAGATATGACCAATGGTGATTACTGGTAACTGAATACAGATGTCTAGATATGACCAATGGTGATTACTGGTAACTGAATACAGATGTCTAGAACTGTGCCGTTCTGTGTTATTTGTTTTTACTGCTGTTTAAAAATGTTTAATTAAGCGTCCCGCAAGGGACGCTTGTTTGTGTATGGGAGAGCTTCAGGCTCCGCCGGCTCCGGCGGCTCCGCATTTTGTTTTCCTTATAACTCTGTAACCGTTAGGCGGATTCTTTTCAAATTTGGCAGGTTTAGGCAGTAGCCTTGGGGAATTTTTTTGAATATGCTGCAGTGACATTTCAACCAATCAGAGAGGTCACATGACCAAAAATGTCTTTTTTCGATGGGGAAGCTTGTCCGGATGATAACTTGAAAGGAATTTTATCAATTCACCTGAAACTTGGCAAATACATTCATTCTATTAAAATCTGGAAATCATTAGATTTTGGCATTGATTGGTCAAGAAATGGCCGAGTAATTAATGATTAATTAATCATTACGAATTTTCCAAATAAGGAAAACACAAGAATGCTTATATCTCGAAAACCGTGCTAGATAGAGCGATTTCGACGAAATTTTTGACCCGCAGGGTATCTCTGCAGAGTAGCCATGCCAATTTTCAAACAAAAAATTTCTCGCAAAAAAATGGCGGCCATTTTGAATTTTCGAATTTTTCGCAAAATTGCAAAACACAAAAATGCTTATATCTCGAAAACCGTGCTAGATAGAGCGATTTCAACGAAATTTTTGACCCACAGGGTATCTCTGCAGAGTAGCCATGCCACTTTTCAAAAAAAAAATTTTCTCTTGCCAAAAATGGCGGCCATTTTGAATTTTCGAATTTTTGCGCAAAAATTGCAAAACATAAAAATGCTAATATTTCGAAAACCGTGCTACATAGAGCGATTTCGACGAAATTTTTTATCTTCAGGGTATCTCTGCAGAGCAGCTATCCCAAAGAGCTTTCACTTGGTGAAGTTTCAGACCCATAGCTAATTGCTCACCTACTCAAAAAGAGTAAATGCGAATTACCTCTAAAAGTATTGCAGATGGCCAATTTTTCTCAAATAACTCATTCACCTACTTTTGGAAGAGCTTTCACATGGTGAAGTTTCAGACCCGTAGCTAATTACTCACCTACTCAAAATGAGTAAATGCTAATTATCTCAAAAACTATTGCGGATACCCAATTTTTATCAAATAACTCATTCATGTACTTTTGGGAGAGCTTTCACATGGTGAAGTTTCAGACCCGTAGATGATTACTCACCTACTCAAAATGAGTAAATGCGAATTATCTCTTAAAAGTATTGCAGATAGCAAATTTTTCTCAAATAACTCATTCACCTACTTTTGGAAGAGCTTTCACATGGTGAAGTTTCAGACCCATAGCCAATTACTCACCTACTCAAAATGAGTAAATGCGAATTATCTCTAAAAGTATTGCAGATAGCCAATTTTTCTCAAATAACTCATTCACCTACTTTTGGGAGAGCTTTCACATGGTGAAGTTTCAGACCCATAGCTAATTATTTACCTACTCAAAATGAGTAAATGCTAATTATCTGTAAAAGTATTGTGGATACCCAATTTTTATCAAATAACTCATTCATCTACTTGTGGGAGAGCTTTCACATGGTGAAGTTTCAGACCCATAGCTAATTACTCACCTACTCAAAATGAGTAAATGCGAATTATCTCTAAAAGTATTGCAGATAGCCAATTTTTCTCAAATAAATCATTCACCTACTTTTGGGAGAGCTTTCACTTGGTGAAGTTTCAGACCCATAGCTAATTACTCACCTACTCAAAATGAGTAAATGCGAATTATCTCTAAAAGTATTGCAGATAGCCAATTTTTCTCAAATAACTCATTCACCTACTTTTGGGAGAGCTTTCACTCTGTGAAGTTTCAGACCCATAGCTAATTACTCACCTACTCGAAATGAGTAAATGCGAATTATCTCTAAAAGTATTGCAGATAGCCAATTTTTCTCAAATAACTCATTCACCTACTTTTGGGAGAGCTTTCACTTGGTGAAGTTTCAGACCCATAGCTAATTACTCACCTACTGAAAATGAGTAAATGTGAATTATCTCTAAAAGTATTGCAGATAGCCAATTTTTCTCAAATTAATCATTCACCTACTTTTGGGAGAGCTTTCACTTGGTGAAGTTTCAGACCCATAGCTAATTACTCACCTACTCAAAATGAGTAAATGCGAATTATCTCTAAAAGTATTGCAGATAGCCAATTTTTCTCAAATAACTCATACACCTACTTTTGGGAGAGCTTTCACTCTGTGAAGTTTCAGACCCATAGCTAATTACTCACCTACTCAAAATGAGTAAATGCGAATTATCTCTAAAAGTATTGCAGATAGCCAATTTTTCTCAAATTAATCATTCACCTACTTTTGGGAGAGCTTTCACTTGGTGAAGTTTCAGACCCATAGCTAATTACTCACCTACTGAAAATGAGTAAATGTGAATTATCTCTAAAAGTATTGCAGATAGCCAATTTTTCTCAAATTAATCATTCACCTACTTTTGGGAGAGCTTTCACTTGGTGAAGTTTCAGACCCATAGCTAATTACTCACCTACTCAAAATGAGTAAATGCGAATTATCTCTAAAAGTATTGCAGATAGCCAATTTTTCTCAAATAACTCATTCACCTACTTTTGGGAGAGCTTTCACTTGAAGTTTCAGACCCATAGATAATTATTCACCTACTCAAAATGAGTAAATGTGAATTATCTCTTAATAGTATTGCAGATAGCCAATTTTTCTCAAATAACTCATTCACCTACTTTTGGAAGAGCTTTCACACACGAAAATGAAAAATTGTGAATATCTCGGAAAAGCTATTTCTTCTGCTTTAATGCTCGGTGGGAGATACACACCGCGGCAGTGGTCTTGACAAAAATTTTTGTCTCCCCAAAAATGGTGGCCATTTCGAATTTTCAAAGTTTTTGCAAAACACAAAAATGCTTATATCTCGAAAACCGTGCTATATGGAGCGAACTCAACAAAATTTTGGACCTGCTGGGTATCTCTGCAGAGTAGCCATGCCAATTTTCAAAATATTTTTGTCTCGCCAAATATAGCGGACAATTTTAATTTTTTTATTTTTTGAAAACCGTGCTAGATAGATCAGACTGCGCTGACTTTGGTTGCCACAACAGTATAAGGCTAGAAACGAAGCATTTTCTTAATACTTTAGCACTCACCTTTATATCCTTTTCGGGACACTTTGTTTTTGCTATGCAAAAACATTATCTTTTTTTTTTGCGAGCGATCCTCTAGTTAACATTAAAAACAAAGCCAGTCATTGACTAGAGAGCTCTCATAGAAGGTGTACATATTTTTGTGTCCAGAATACAATCTGGATCTTTCCCAAAATTTAAGCACTTAATCTTTGATTAGGCCTTAACTACATGAAACATTCAGAAAGGTCCTGTCTTTCCTTTTGGATTTATTGTGAACACAGACAAACAGACAGACAAATGTATCCAAAACATTGTGGTGTAGGTAATAATGCCATATGGAATGTTTAGTACAATGATGTTCTTCTCTATAAATTATAACTTTTATTCCAAACTCTTTGTGTGATTATGAAGGCAATACTAATGTATGGCCAGACAGTAATAATGAACTATTATATAAAAATTTGAGTATAGAGATTGAAGACAATATTGTGGCCAATTATTCTGTGATACAAGTATTAGAAATTGAGAGTTTTCATCTATTTATTCAGCTTCTAAGTGTGTACAGTATAACTTAATTACATTGTATCTGAACATGCCCAGGCAGTAAGATTGTGTTCAGAAACCAGAGAGTTCGTAAATAGACAAAGTATTTTAATATAAAATACTAGGGAAGTTCAGAATTTAGATAGAGTGGCATTGAGAAAATCAAACATTTGCAATAAGTTCCTTGTATATTTTCACTTAAAATTAATTCAGGTGACAACATGCTGACAGCACTGAGTGTAGCCCGTGACTGTCATATGATAGAGCCAAGTGGCAAGGTGATCCTGGTGCAAGTTACTCCACCCACCCAGTCCCAGCCTGCTCAGATCCAGTGGTCATACGCAGAAGACATGGCTACAGATGTACAGGAAGTGGTCAAAGGACCGGACTGTATCACCGTGGAGATTGATGACTCAGAGAGGTACATGGATTATTCAAGGAGTTACATCTATTTATGTCAGGCGATAAAGTTGCCGACATTTTGTCATGGTCTTGCAGCAGCCATGTGAAATTGTCCACAAACCTTTTAAAATTCTGGCGGTTTTACTTGAAAGCTTATTCACCAGATGTGGTGTTTTTTAGTCACTGCAGTTCAAGGTACCGACATTTTGTCATGGTCTTACAGCAGCCATGTGAAATTGTCCACAAAACCTTTTAAAATTCTGTCTGTTTTACTTGAAAGCTTATTCACCAGACGTGGCGTTTGTTAGTTGCTGCAGTTCAAGGTGAGTCAGCAGTCATTTTGTCAAAAAGTGTTTCTTCTGAAAATGTGAAAGTTTGAAATCCAGTTTCAATGAAATTTACATGAACTTTTAAATGTTCAAGATAGGTCGGTACTGTTGATATTCCACTGTCAGCCATTTTACTGAAATACTGTGACAAAATATAACAACCGGCATCAGTTGTCAGCACATATGATGATGTCTACACTTATGTCTCTTATTTTTGCAGAATTTTAGGCTCTTTTAGTGATTTATTTAAGCGTAACTGCTATGGTATAACTTAATTTCCTTTTCATGGATCTGTTCAATTGGGATTATAATACCAGAACACTTTTTCAATATCATAGAATTGCATTGGTTTTGCATTGGCGAGATACTGATCTGAAAAATATACTTACGAACCATCCAATGTCAATAGTTAATATCGATATATTACACCCAGAATCCACTTTGCCCTGACTGGAAGGACATGGGGTCTGATCCGTCAACATTTTCCGGAGGTGCTTTCAAAGCTTGTGGTGAGAGGAACAGTGTTTGCGAGGATGTCACCTGAACAGAAGCAACAGTTGGTGGAGATGCTACAAGATGTGGGGTGAGAGATTGTTGTTGTGTTGGACTGTATCACATTAATACTAAGCATGATATGTGCATTACTCCATAACTCAAGGTGCAAATTTGACATACCCTGACTGCACAGATACAGCCTAGTTTTAGTGACAAATATTGACAGAATCGTAGGGATGACCATTTTTCCAGGTCAATGAGGTTCTTCAGCATACCACTGGGGATAGTACCCAATCACAGAGGACTGCCATTTTGAGTGGTTATCTGAGCCACTACGTATCTGCATATAAAATTTGCCATAGGGAGAGGGGTGGTGGTCATTAAAGTAAGGCAAAATCATCAAAATTTGTGCCAAATTTGGATCAGGGCACTTCATTAACCTAATATAGGCACAAAAGTCATAAATGTGAGGAGAAAGTTCTCAGGGGGTGGGGGGTTCCTCATTTTAGAATATCTCATACTTGGGTAAATTTCACATTTCTCACTCTACCTATATCTTTTAAATTTTGCCAATTAATCTCTTGGTTCTCACCGCTCAAGTCTTCAGTTTTAATCTGGATTGTGGGAAGATGGGGTATTATCTGAGGCCAGTGCCTAGTCTGACAAAGCCTGCTTTGGAAAAGACCTCCTTAAGGAAAGGAAGGTCTGTTTTTTTGTGAGTTTCATTAAATGCAGGAGAATTCAAGTAGACACTGATACAGCTACCTTTTTCTTGTAGTCAAAACTGGTTATCTCACATATTCCTATTTAATATCAGTTTACCCAAATATTCAATAAAATTAAACAAAAAAAATAAATAAACAGAATTTTATTATATTCAATCAGTATCCTAAACTTTTTTCATCAAATTTCCATTTTCGGTAGCCGGTTCTAAAATTTTTATTCAACGAGAACACTCAACTCAAGGAAATCCTCAAATTTAAGGAGACCTATATTTTAAAGAGGCTTTTTGAAAGACCTTGTTCCAGTGCAACCAAAAAACTGTTAAAAGAGACACAAATATCTATTTTATACATGTTTCTGTACACACCAGGTACTATGTGGGTATGTGTGGGGATGGGGCCAATGACTGTGGGGCTCTGAAGACTGCTCATGCTGGCATATCTCTCAGTGAGGCCGAGGCTTCAGTCGCCTCCCCATTTACTTCAAAAGATCCAAACATCAGCTGTGTGCCGAATGTCATCAGGTTTGGCATTTTTAGTTTGTGTACAACAAATAAATATCAGTTGTGTGATGAATGTGGTCAAGTTTGACATGTGGAGATTATAAATATCATCTAGTACTGAATGTGATCAGGTTTGGCATTACAGTTTTTAGTTTTTATGCGATAAATATCATCTGTGTGATGAATGTGGTCGAATTTGACATGTGCAGATGATAAATATCATCTAGTGTACTGAATCTGATCAGGGTAGACATTATAAACTCTTAGTTTGTTTACAGTAAAATAAATACACTTTAACCAAGGAGTATTAAGAACAAGATACTGCCTAACATATTTATGAATTTCATCAGTGGTTTTACCAACTACATGGGATTTTGTGATTTAAGAGCTCAAAATACAGCATACCCTTCAGTAAGAATCTCCAATTTCTGCTGGGATTTGGTAATCGTTACATGTTCATATGTCCAATAACATGAAAACACCAAAAGGGATACTGCTTGTTCTGATATTATAACCCCCATTACCCAGTTTGACATTTTATGTTTTATGTTTGCACAGAATCTAATGTATTTATAATTAAACCTTTTCTTTCTGCTTCTAGGGAAGGTCGTGCTGCACTGGTGACATCGTTTGGGATCTTTAAGTACATGGCTTGTTACAGCTTAACCCAGTTTGCATCAGTCTGTATTATATACTGGGTAAGTCATATTCTTCTTTTTTTTGTCAAAGTCAAGTCCTTCCCATCTCACCAGTTGCAAGAATAATGATTAATTGTGTATCAACAAAATTTAATTTAGTAGTCAGTGTAAAAGAAGCCTCTTACTCTAATGTAACTTTATTGTAAATGGTATGTTATTCATATATGATAGATTCAGTATGTCCAGAATCTCCAGTATTCAAATTATTTGGTTATAGTTATGTCTTACTCCACTTACATCCAGAAAAATATGGTATTTTCTGATCTTTGGATCTGAAAAAAGTCAAAACTGTCACAACTTGTTTCTAAAATTACCTTATACTGGTTCTACTTTTGCAAAGTCTGTTGCACTATCGTATTGAGATTTTCTTGCCCTTCATTTCTAAGAGTCGATACTGTACTTACAGCTTGCCAAATTTTTTGCAGAAATACCCCAAAAACCAATATCCTGCAGGTATTCAGTGGAAAGAAATAATTACTTTGTTCCTAATGCCTCCTTTACATGCAAGTGCTATGAATAACATCGGACAAAGCAAACAATGTGTTGAATTTAAAAAAAAAAGTTTTGAGTGGCATGCTTGGCAATTTTTTAAAACAGATTGTGATAAACATGGTTGCCACCCACTGTCACCATCTTGAGACTGGTTTCCACTCCTTTGAAGGAAACCTATTACACATATTATCTCCAATTATATATATAGACATTGTTTATATTGATAGCTTGCTTGATTGTGGTTTTTGACACCCAGTGAAAAACAATATGGCCACCACAGCCACCATCTTAAAAGCGTTTTGAGAATGAAACCACACCAGACATCATTGCCAAACTTTATGTGAAGGTTCTTGGCCCATTTTATCAATGGATTGCAAAGTATTAATTTCAGGGCCTATTCTTAAATAAAAACCACTATGGCAACCATGGTTCCTTATTCTAAATCTACTGTTTTTCTCTTTGCCATCTTTTGCACCGCTAGAGTTTATTTGCAGAGGAGCAAATGTGATGTAAATCACCATATATATTTTCAGATTGGAGCCAATCTGACAGACTTCACCTTCCTGTACATAGATCTGTTTTTGCTGTTGACCCTCAGCGTATCATGTGAGTACTTCGAATTCATAATACACATTAAAATGATTTTTCAGAGTAGTAACTCAGTGTCCCAAGTTTGTGCTTCTTTGTAAATAGAATACATGGGACTTGCATGTTTCTGCTTTAACTACATGTGGCAGAACCGAAGAAGTCATAAAATCATTACTAGTGGCTTAGCTGGTAGGGATTCAGTTGGTACAAAGTTGGCTACTAGAGTGTAAAGTTGTGGGTTTGATTCACATGAAAACATTGTCGTGTGTCATTGTGATGGCCAATAATAGATTGTTTAAAGTGGTTGGATTATTTGCACAGTGGAGTGGTTCTGATAATACTGTGAACCAAGAGGAATGAGTAGGAACCCTGGGACAGGTTTCATTGTATCCTCAGACGAAAGTAGGAGATACGTAGGTTTTAGCATGGTCACACCATGACAGAGATTTCCTTTCAAATGTGACAACTTAAGAAATATTTTTACTTCGTTAGTACATCCTACTCACTGGACAATTGCTATACTGGTCAGCGTGACCTGCCTCGCCAAAAGAAAGAAAAAGCTGTCCTGTGTAATACACCGGCAGGACCAGTCATGAGTTAGCATTCGCTAGGTGGCGCATCATACTTCCTTCCTGTCTAGTCTGTGTGACATCATCGCATCTTTTAAATTTGCATTTCAGGTAGACTTTTCAAATTTAGTGTGTGGGCATATAGGGGTAAGATTTCAGAGCCTGGTGTTTTCTGGTCCCGGTCTTCCACTAGAAGACTGATTGTACTCACATATAGAAGGTCAGGCCCTCCTATGACAAATACACACAACAGATATGTATGTCCCCTATAAGCATGCTGAAATTTGACCTTTGGTCTTTTAACTTTTTTCCTGTGTGATTTGGTGTCTGGGTATATAAGGGTAAGGGCTTGCAATATGTTGTTTTGTGGCTTTGACTTCCCACTTGAAGACCAATGGCGGCCTTCTAAAGGTCAAATTTGGGGTATTTCTTTACATTTTGAACTTTCATATGCAATAACTTGTAAATATTTTATTCAAAGCATTTATATATGTGTGTGTATATGCATAGATATGGGTAAGGCTTTAAAGCATATTGCTTTGTGGCTTTGACCTTTTAGTAGAGGACCAATGGCGGCCTTCTAAAGGTCGAATTCTGGGTATTGCTACACAATTCCTACTCACATAGAGAAGGATAAATCCTCCTATGACTGTTTTATATAGTACATATATATGTCCCCTTTATGCGTGAACTTGTTCTGTGGACTGGACTGAAAAGACTGAAAGACCAATGGCTGCTCCTCAAGTTAAAGTTGGGGTATTTCTTCACAGTTTGGGCTGCAAGTTACTTTCAGGACAGAACATCCTATGGCTGATATGTATCAGACAAATATATGCCCCTATAAGCATACACTACTTTTGTAGACTCAGCCTTTTCATTGTAAGACCAATGGTCTAATTTAAAGGCCAGATTTGGGATATTTCTTTTGGGACATTTGGACCTAGTTCACACATACAGGGCAAAACATCCTATGGCTAATATTTATAATATAGATGTATGTCCCCTGTATGCCTACATTTGCTTTGTGGCCTTGACCTTCCATAAGAAGACCAGTGGCAGCCTTCTAAAGGTCACATTTGAGGTATTTCTTCACATTTTCATATGTGATAACTTTAAAAATATTTTACATAAGCGTTTAAAACTTGGTATGTGGGTATGCATGGGCGAGGCCTCAAAGCCTTTTTGGCCTTTGTCTTCCACTGCAAGACCAATATTGGCCGTCTGGCACAAAACGAAAATGTTGATTATCTTGAAAACAGTTAGAGATAGTGATTTCTAGCAAATTTTGGATCCTTGGGGTACTATAAACTCTTGAAATAATGAATCTGGAAAATGTTAATTTTCCGAATTCTGGCCTCCATTTTGAATTTGGACGGAAATTAAAAATGTTGATTATCTTGAAAACTGTTAGAGATAGAGTCGTTCTACACAAATTTTGGACCCATAGGGCCCCCCCCCCCCCATAGGGTACTAGAGACCCTAGATATGATATCTCGGAAAAAGTTTCGGCTATAATCTAAGTTTGGCGGAAATCATAAATGTTGAATATTTTGAAAACCATTAGATATATAGAGATTTTGAACAAATTTTAGACCCAATGGTTACTAGAGACCCGTGATATAGTGCCTCTGAAAAATTTGTACTTTTCCAAATTCTGGCCGTCATTTTGTATTTGGTGGAAATTGAAATGTTCCATTTTAGAATGGCTGAATTCTGGATATGTTAGACTATACAGTGTCCTATCCAGGGATGCACTGCGTCGAGTTGGAGCAATTCCAGTTTGTAGAGGAGAAAATATTGCAGAACTCAAGAATTGATAAAATTGACCTTGTTGGCTTAGCTTCCTGGAATATCCCTTATAGTTCATTTGGTGCAATGTTGGTCTCTAGAGTGAGAAGATATGGGTTTGAGCCACCTAGAAATTGGGGCCTGTGATATACAAAGCACATGAATGTTACTAGCTGTGCCTTATTTAAAAGGAGTTTGATTTTTCTAGAGCTGTTGTAAGTTACTTATATGGGCTTTTAGTCTTCGTAAATTTCAAAACAATTTCATGTGTTGGCCACATATAACGCTAATAAATTACTTATATGATAATATATGGCTTGAGCATTTGTATAGTTGTATCATATTACTAAGTTTGTAATTTCCCTCGTCCCAGATATTGTTATTGGGTTTATTTGTTTATGTGTCTGACTGTCTATGTACATAACTTGAGAATTATACATCAGATCTGGGCCAAAACCATTTATTTCAGCACAGGTGACTGTCCTTTCTCCAGCACTGCTGGTTTTGATGTTTCTAATCTGAATTAATGATTAGACACAAGTTTGTTCTTGAAAACATCTGCATTTTACACCTTTATGTTGCTGTTTCAACAAAACAGTAAAACATAAATTAATAAATAAATTTGGCTGAACATTTCGCATTTTGACTTCCTATGGGGTAACAATGGAGTTGATCAAATTTATAATTTCTCGCAGTAACATTGCCATTTCAGCTTATGGGTGGTTTACACTTGTGGACTCATTTTACTGAACAAGTGACAAGCAAGTTTAGTACCAGATTTCTATTTGGTTTGAATGCCGTGGAAAACTAGTTTTGGTTTTTGCAAAATAATTACACCACAATTGTACATTAAAACTATTATTTGAGCATGCATGTCAAAAAAGTATTTGGATATTAATTGTTCAATTTGTGCAACTTGACTTACATATATTTATGTTATAAGAGAACAGTTCATTTTTTTTGAATGCCACTGTAGGCAGTAAATATAAATTGTATGAAATGTTTATTATCAAATTATACTAATAAGATATGGCATATTGTCAAATTTTATTCATCGTATAAAAGAAAGACATAACCAAATGAAGAAAGACTTGTATATCATAAAAAATATTGGAACTATAAGTATACTTTTATATACCTTGTGTATAATGTTATTAGCTACTATTAACTACCTTTACCATTAACTACCATTTGTAGTTTGAATAAATTGTAAATTGTGTATTTCTTCATGTTTGAATAAATAACTTAGTTAATTAATGAGTAGGGATCAATCAGTATCACCAAAATGGAGAGAGTTTTTCTAAAATATTATATTAACTATTTTCAATGAAATAAAATGATACTGTAATTTTTACAATAAACACCCCATCTGTAATTGTGGCTCCTCCAACCTTTTAATAATAATTATATCCCCAGACGAAAGTCGGGGATATATTGGATTCAGGTCCGTCGCGCCGCCGCCGCCGCCGCCGTAGAAATTTCCTTGTGGACGCGATAACTCAAAAACAAATTAATATTTTTTTTTCAAACTTGGTACACATGTTAAGGGTGCCCAAAGGAAGATCCCTATTTTAAGGTGACCTTAAACTCCCAGTAAAAAAGAACTTATGGCCACCTTAAGGTCAGAAATTGGACTTTTGGCCACTTAGAGCCCTGTAGGTCACAAACTATGATGCTCAGCTGGCTGAAATTTTACCTGACAACACATTAATATGTTCTTAGTACATGTGCCGAAAATCATGACTTTAAGTTGAGGAAAAAATTGTGTTTGAGGCCCATAAATACCCCCACATAGGGATTTTTTGCTATACTTTACACATATTTTGCCCTATAATTTGGAAGTGATAATTCTGATGAGTCTCAAACTGCGCTAGGTATAACTTTGATATGTAATCCTTGTCTGTAGAAAATTTTAGGGCTGTAGGTTTACCCAAAGGGATCGACTTAAGGTCTCAAAAGTGCCCACAGAGACCCAATTTATGCACTTTTTGCCACTTTCAAGCACTGTAGCTTTCAAACTATGTCTCTCATCTAAGTTAAATATCATCTGGGAATATATCTATGTGTTTTCTTATATGTGCCCCAACATTTAGGCCTTTAATAGACAGTTAACCTGTGTATCAGGACCATAAACACCCACCCGAGTGACCCTTATAAGACATTTTTCACATCTTTTTTCCTGTAACTTGGAAATGGTAAGTCTGAGAAGTTTCAAACTGTATTAGATATATATTCTGTGTGTAATCTTAGTATGTAACAGATTTTAAGTCTGAAGCTTTAATTTTGAAGGTCAAATTGAGGTCTCTAAAAGGCTCCCAAAGACCCAATATTTGGACTTTTTGCTACTTTTAAGCCCTGTGACTGTCAAACTATGTGACTGATAGAGCTCAAATCCTATCTGAGAAGATATTAGTATGTTATTTTTATATGTGCCAAAAATTAAGGCTTTAAGAAGACATTTAACCTGTGTATGAGGACCATAAATCCCCACCCGAGTGACCATTTTTAGACATTTTTCACATATTTTTCCCTGTAACTTGGAAATGGTAAGTCTAAGAAGTTTCAAACTGTATTAGATGCATATTCTATGTGTAATCTTAGTATGTGACAAATTTTAAGTCTGAAGCTTTAATTTGAAGGCCACATTTAGGTCTCTAGAAGGCCCCATAAAGACCCAGTATTTGGACTTTTTGCCAATTTTAAGGCCTGTGACTGTTAAACTATGTGACTGATAGAGCTGAAATCTCATCTGGGAATACATTATTATGTTCTTTTTACATGTGCCAAAAATCAAGGCTTCAAGTAGACATTTAACCTGTGTATGAGGACCTTAAACACCCACCTGAGTGACCCTTTTAAGACATTTTTCACATATTTTGCTCTGTAACTTGGAAATGGTAAGTCTGAGAAGTTTCAAACTTTATTAGATACATATTCTATGTGTAATCTTAGTATGTAACAAATTTTAAGTCTGAAGCTTTAATTTGAAAGCCACATCGAGATCTCTAAAAGGCCCACAATGACCCAATATTTGGACTTTTTACCACCTTTAAGCCCTGTAACTGTTAAACTATGTGATTGATGGAGCTGAAATCCCATCTGGGAATGCATTATTATGTCCTTTTTACATATGCCGAAAATCAAGGTTTTTAGTAGACATTTAACCTGTGTATGAGGGCCATAGACACTCGCCCAAGTGGCTTTTTTGACATTTTTTCCGTATTTTGCCCTGTTATTTGGAAATGCTTAGTGTGACAAGTCTTAAACTGTATTATATATAATTTTTGTTTGTTATGTATGTCCCCCAAAAAGTTTCAGATCTGTAGTTTAATTGCTAAGGTCTCTTTAACAATTGTAAAATGCCCACAGAAACCCAATTTATGGATATTATGCCACTTTAAAGCCCAGTAACTGTCAAACTATGTGGGTTATAGAGCTGAAATCTTTGAATTTTTAAAAGGAAATGCCTGTCTATTTAAATTTTGAATATTAATAATGTTATGGCTATCTTAGTCTTTTAAGAACTTATTTTTGTGTGTTATACCTCTGCTTGCTGAGTTTTTCACTTTTTAAAATGAAACTGGTTAAACATATTCAAGTAGACAAAATGGACACTTTAAGTGAGCTTTAAGTCCCAATATTAATGAAATTATATCCTTATGTAGTAAAACTAGGGGATTTTTAACCCTCAACTAGCCCAGTTTTATTCAGCTTGCCTCAGTTAATTTTGGCACAGCTCCTACAGTTATGAACTCATTTCAGTTGATAATCACATACTTAAAATTCTCAATTCTTTTTGTATTTGAGTACCCCTTTTATATAGATTGTTTGTTTACCATTTATGCTCAACCCACATCCCCCACCCGGATTCCCCCCACCCACCTCTGGGACCTCCAGCTATATTGAGTGACACTAAATAAACAAAGGTATTTAATGATATCAGATGAGAAACAAAGAACTCAATGGGGTTGCAGATCTTGTGTAATAGTGAGAGATAGTATAGGGATTGGTGCTCGATTTTTCAATATCGATCGATCATCCCACAGAACTGCCGATATCGACACTTACTACTAGTATTTCAATATCGAAATAACATACACCAAACAGACAAAAAAATTTTAAAATGCTTATTTTACAGCTTAAACGTATTTTTATTGCATAAAATCTTTAAAAAGACACAGTTTCAACAAATACAAAACGGTGTCAAGTTTGCCGCCATCTTTGTTTACATTGTCAGTGACCTACTTCCGGTTTCACGGAAGAGAGCTAGTACACAGGAAAGCATAAAAGACCTGTTTTCTGTAACTTTTGTTACTTTTCTTTATATTTTCTATTGCAGCAATGTATTTTTGGTGGATAAATAGCATGTTTTATTATTTCTTGAATTAATATGTTCACGTTTTTAAAGAACCTGTATTATCGCTCACGGCTTACGTTACCGGTCCCGATATTGAAATATCGATCGATCCACCACCCTAAATTTTCATTCGATATCGATCCTCAATATGGCTCTCGATCCCTATACTAGTGAGAGAGGTGTGGAGAAGGGGAGAGGGGTGGGGGTGGGAGGTGGTGGGCTTCATTACATATAACACAAAGGGGAGTCAGAACTGAGATTGTGTCACATATTTAGGTTGCATATATATGGACCACATATATAGGTATAGAGGAAATGAATAACTGAAAACAATTTGCAAATTCTAAAAATAATATAATAAAATAATAATATAAATAATTTTTTTTTAAATAATATTTTATTTGTGAACAAATATAGAAACAGATATGCGCTTTTGGGATTATGAATTTTAGAATGGACATTGAATCATCAATCATTTAAATACTTTGAAGGAAGATTGAAAAATATGATGAGTTGAGTTAAAAATAATATTTTATTTGTCAACAAATATAGAAACAGATATGCTCTTTTGGGATTATTATTTTAGAATGGACATTCAATCATCAATCATTTAAATACTTGGAAAATAGGTTTAGAGTTATCATTGCAGGAAGATTGAAAATATAATTTGAGTTATGTATTCGGCGTCTGGGGATACACCATCTTCCTTGGGGAGATATAAACAGAGTAGATTGATGTGCTGAAGTTCATATAATAATGGGTAATTATGTTTTAAAAAATTCCCGATCAAAACCTGTGGCGTGAGTGATGACCTGTCTGGGGATATGTTGGCGCCGAGTTGGCCCAATCTAGTTTTTAGTGAGGAAGAAGCAGATATTAAAATAAACAGTTCTCAGTGGTGAAACGCCTATCAGTTAATCTACACAATTAAGAGGATGCAATAAAATACCTTGCATTATTAATTTTGTCAGCCATGTTTATTAGCTGTGACACCAACAAGGAGTAAGTCCGAAATTGCTAGGAAAATTAATTGAACATTTTAAGATAGTTGTTGAACCTATGTGTAAAATCTTAATCCAGTACATTTTAATTTTATTGTTATAAACATCCCACTTCTGAAACAAAAATGCATAGACTCTGGACATTTATAACAAACATTACAACATATTAATTTGCCCTTGGGGCATTTATTACAAAAATTAAAGTGTATTGTTTTTTTAAGATTATTTATCATATTTGTTTTCAACTCATCTTTGCCTGTATCCGGGCCTATCCAATTCGGCTAACAATATAGAACACCTACGTTTGTTTTGTTATCCCAGAATTGAAAGAGTTTTATATGGGCAGTATTACGCTATACTAAAATTGTTTCACCAATTTATACCAGCAGTTTATCAACTTCTTTTGTCAGTAGTTAAGATTTGGTTGTAAAATCAGTCCGTATTTCTCCACTCCACATTTTTTGTGCTGTCTCCACAATCATATCTGCAACTAGTTGATGTCCACTATGTTCCACTTCTCCACTCTTCTGCAACACCCACACAAAACTTTCGATGTATTTACTCTCCTTTTTCTGCATGATATCCAGTAGTAACTTGGCCTGTGCTATGCTGCCTTTATTGGCCCCTTCCTTCCCTACCAGTTCGTACTCTTCCGGCAACAGGATTGAGTTTGCATAGAGTTCAGGAAGCAAGTCGTCTGTGTGTAGAGTGTCGATAATAGCTCTGTTGTGTTTCTTCATGGCATGGCGATAGTATGGAATAGAAGCCATCGTGCTTGTAAATGATGTATATATTGTAATATCACCTCCAAATATAGTTATAATTAGGAAGACAGAAAATAGGTTTACGATTGTATGTATATTCCAGTAAGAAATTATGCAGTAAAATGTTAACTTTCTTCCTCTTTAAAAATGCACAGAATACTTTGTTTCTTGTCTCAACAAGTATATAATTCAATAAATGTGTGAACTAAAAACACTTTCCATATTCCAACAATTATATATCTTCAATGAATGTCAAAATCTTTCTTCTTTCAAAGAACAAAACATCTATTTCTAAAGTATTACAAGTATCCGGAAAAGTATAGAGTATGTATTATGTCATCAATAGCTCCAATTGTGTCCTTCAAAACCTATACGAACACCCAAATATGTAAAATGTATAACTATCTATATAATATACTCGATCTATTTGCTGTAACTGCATATATATTCACAATATCACAAGACACTTCATTACAAGATATTCTCCTTACTGTAGTATATATGAACAACACCAGGTTCACACAAGTTTACTTTAAATAAATCAGACTCTGATTTGTATCTTTACACGTCCTTCTATGTGTATCATTCAAAGTCCATATTTACTGGTCCCAACCAATACTTGATCATCTGGTACTGTTTATAATTGTAAATATACCCAGCATCAGAGAGTAATAAGAACTGTTTGTAGTCCAGAAAGGTACTGTTTGTGCATGTAATCAAAGTGCACAGCAAGGTTATCTCCAACTGAAGCTAATATTATAATGTTTTTTCATGAAACAGTTTTACAGAAAACCAAAAAGAGGAAAAATTTGCACAATCAGGAAAAGCTTTTGAATTCAAGTAGGGGAATTCCTCATGTTCTATATTTAGAACATCAAGGCTATTCATCTGTGAATCTCTTAAGATTAACAGAAGTGGAGGTAGTTGTGTCTTTGATAACAAGTGTTGATTGGTCAACTTTATGATTTTAATAAAGGCCAAATTCACCAAAGAAATTCTTTTTGACATTGAGTGTTTTTAGTTAGACATTTATTGTAATTGCACACTTTGGCCATATCCTTTTTTTTGTTTAATATATATGGGTACTGTATGACTTTTGGAGAAACAGACAGGTCCTTAGAGACTATCTCCCCTTACTCCAGAATCCTAGTGGTGTAATGAACTCCTGTAAGTTTTGAATTCAAATGTAACTGTTCAGGTTAATGATGCAAATATGACTTAGAGCAAGTTTAATTAATTTAACTGATTAGTTTTGCTCAAAATATATGACTTTGTATTATATATAGACTGGTATATATTTTGGAATATGAAATTAAATTGTGTTTACCTTTCATTAATTGGTAGTTTCTAATTAAAAGTCCAATACATGTTAAACTGGATATTTCAACTATTAACTCTTTCTTCCATTAACAATTATATGAAATAAAAATAAACATCCACAGAAGTGTGTAGTGTTATTTTATCTTACTCTTAAAGTTTACTAATACTCCCCACCTCCCCACCCCTCCAGTTTAGAATTTTACATTTCTAAATTCTTAATCTTTAATTTTTTTATATTAGCTACACATGATGGTTTTTAATTTTTAGATTTATTAGTTATAATTGTATCCCCGACGCGAAGCGGGGATACTATGGATTCATCATCGTTGTCGTCTGCGTCCGCGCCCTCGTCCGCAGAGATTTCTTGTTAGCGACCTACAGTCCACATTTCTTTCCGGATTTCTTTCATATTTGGCAGGTGGCTTGATATGGTAGAGGACTCGCCACCCTATCTTTTTGGTGGGCTTTATGTCTAAATTAGGCCTGTGGTAGACAAAAATGTCTAAAATGTGGAATATTGCTTGTTAGCGACCTACAGTCCACATTTCTTTCCAGATTTTTTTCATATTTGGCAGGTGGCTTGGTATGCTAGAGGACTCACCACCCTATCCTTTTGGTAGTCTTTATGTCTGAATTAGGCCTGTGGTAGACAAAAATGTCTAAAAAGCATTAAAAGTCATGAAATCATGCATTAAATCACTTATAACTTGAAAAGTGTTGCATTTAGAGCATTTTGTTAAAATATGTTATTCAGCTACTTTTTTCATAGCTACAACATGGTGAGTAACTTGGGTATCTGTCTCAATAGCTAAGTGAGTAATAGCTACTTTTGGGCTTTTCAGTAACTTCCATCATGAGTAAAATCACTTGTAACTTGAAAACTATTGCATTTACACAATTTTGTATAAATATGTTATTCAGCTACTTTTGGGTCAGCTATAACATAGTAAAATTTCAGACCTGCAGCTCATGGCATAGCTGAGTAATAGCTACTTTTAGGTTATCACTGTTGAGTAAATTACTTATAACTTCAAAAGTATTACATTTAGAGTATTTTGTTTCAATATGTTATTCACCTATTTCGGAGTCAGCTATAACATAGTGAAGTTCCAGACCTGTGGCTCATTGCATAGCTGAGTAATAGCTACTTTGAAGTTCACACTGTTGAGTAAATCAGTTGTAATTGGAAAACTATTGCATTTACAGAAATTTGTGTAAATATGTTATTCAGCTACTTTTGGGTCAGCTATAACATAGTGAAATTACAGACCTGTAGCTCATGGCACAACTGAGCAATAGCTATTTTCAGGTACTGACTGTTGAGTAAATGACTTGTAACTTGAAAAATATTGCATTTGGAGTATTTTGTTAAAATATGTTGTTCACCTACTTTTGGTTCAGCTATAACATCGTGAAATTACAGACTTATAGCTCATGGCATAGCTGAGCAATAGCTATTTTCAGGTTCTCACTATTGAGTAAATCAGTTGTAACTTGAAAACTATTGCATTTACAGTATTTTGCTTAAATATGTTGTTCACCTAATTTTGGGTCAGCTATAACATAGAAAAAATTCAGACATGTAGCTCATTGCATAGCTGAGTAATAGCTACTTTGAGGTTATCACTGTTGAGTAAATCAGTTATAACGTGAAAACTATTACATTTACAGTATTTTGTTTAAATATGTTATTCACATAATTTTTGGTCAGCTATAACAGAGTGAAATTGCAGACCTCTATGTCATGGCATAGCTTACCAATATCTACTTTCAGGTTCTCACTGTTGAGTAAATCATTGTATCCACTGGATAGCCGCAGTGTGTAGAGAGATTTCACCATTACCGCTCTAACGAAAAAAAATATTATAGCTAGCCTTCTCAAGTTTGCAAGGTATATTAGAGGGTGCACCACAGTATTCTGTTGGTAGGCTTTATGTCTAAATTAGGCCTCTGGCTAAATTACTTGCCTACTAAAAATGAGTAATTCTGCATTTTCTCTAAAAGTATTGCAGATAGCAAATTTTTTTTAAATAACTCATTCACCTACTTTTGGGAGAGCTTTCACATGCTGAAGTTCCAGACCTGTAGGTAATTACTCACCTACTCAAAATGAGTAAATGCGAATTGTCTCTAAAAGTATTGCAGATAGCCAATTTCTTTCAAATAACTCATTCACCTACTTTTGGGAGAGCTTTCACTTGGTGAAGTTTCAGACCCGTAGGTAATTACTCACCTACTGAAAATGAGTAAATGCAAATTATCTCTAAAAGTATTGCAGATAGCCATTTTTTGTCAAATAACTCCTTCACCTACTTTTGGGAGAGCTTTCACTTGGTGAAGTTTCAGACCCGTAGGTAATTACTCACCTACTGAAAATGAGTAAATGCAAATTATCTGTAAAAGTATTGCAGGTAGCCAATTTTTGTCAAATAACTCCTTCACCTACTTTTGGGAGACCTTTCACTTGGTGAAGTTTCAGACCTGTAGCTAAATATTCACCTACTCAAAATGAGTAAATGCTAATTATCTCTTAAAGTATTGCAGATATCCAATTCTTATCAAATAACTCATTCATCTACTTTTGGGAGAGCTTTCACATGGTGAAGTTTCAGACCTGTAGGTAATTACTCACCTACTCAAAATGAGTAAATGCAAATTATCTCTAAAAGTATTGCAGATAGCCAATTTTTGTCAAATAACTCCTTCACCTACTTTTGGGAGAACTTTCACTTGGTGAAGTTTCAGACCCGTAGGTAATTACTCACCTACTGAAAATGAGTAAATGCAAATTATCTCTAAAAGTATTGCAGATAGCCAATTTTTGTCAAATAACTCCTTCACCTACTTTTGGGAGACCTTTCACTTGGTCAAGTTTCAGACCTGTAGCTAATTATTCACCTACTCAAAATGAGTAAATGCGAATTATCTCTAAAAGTATTGCAGATATCCAATTCTTATCAAATAACTCATTCATCTACTTTTGGGAGAGCTTTCACATGGTGAAGTTCCAGACACGTAGGTAATTACTCACCTACTGAAAATGAGTAAATTCGAGTTATCTCTAGAATTATTGCAGATAGCCAGTATTTCTCAAATAACTCATTAATATGAAAACAACTTAGAGGAAGTCATGGGCTGCAAATCTTTTCATGTGGTCAGATTTCACCTTGGGCCCCTCCTGCTTATTATTGGTCCTAGAGGTTTGCAATGTGAAAACGACTTGTAGGAAATCATGGGCTGCGAATCTTTTGATGTGGTCAGATTTCACCTTGGGCCCCTGCTACAGGGTCAAATAAGGGTAGCCAAACTTAAAAGTGCTTTCAGCTTGCTTATTAACGAAAAATGCTGTTTATCTTCTAAACTATGTTAGTTGGCCTTTGTCGGTGGATACATCCAGCATCTGGCCACAGATGCGTCCTTAGTCTAGTTGATGTTTAAACTTTCATTGCTAAATATTAATTATAAAAATTGAGGTTAAACATTAAACTGAAACCCTATTTTCATTGCGTTAATACATCTTACCTACCAGACGATAGCTATAGCCCGGCGCCAGCCGGTCCCGCCAAACGAAAGAAAAAGACGTCCCGGGTTTCACCCCCGGCAGGACCGGCACACTACAATCCACTCGCCAGGTGGCCTAGTTCCTGCCTCACTCGCCAGAGGGACGTGACGTCATAGCATCTTTTTCGTTTGGCGCGATATTTAAAGTTGTGGATTTTTATCTGTGAACTTTTTAGTTTTATATTTGTGTTATATCTGTTTAATTTGTGTCGGAATTGTTGCCATTAGTTGACTTTTCTATCATGGCATCTCCAGGACAGAAAAAGGGTGCGTGTGGCCATATTATGGCTTCATTTGACAAACATAGTAGGTGTGCGCGTTGTCGCAAGAAAGGACAGGGTGATGACCCTTGTGTTCAAAATCTGCAGTGTGACTTTTGCAGTGTCCTTACCCCGGAGCAAGTGCTCAAGTTAAGTACTCCTACCTATAAACTCAGAAAGGAAAAGGGTAAAGCAAAGGAAGTGTTAGTCGATCCGGCTTCTGTGGTAGTACTTGATACCCAGCCTGAACAAGAACCTGCTGTTTCTGTTTCTTCTGCTCCGGATTTGTCCCTTCCTGTGCCTCAGTTTAAGAAAGACCTTCAAGAACTGGACGAAAAGTGGGCCACTCGTATGGCCAGGCTTGAGGCACTTATTACCTTAGGACATCGCTCCTCACCTTCTGTGCAACAAAATCCAACATTTTCTCCGGTCAAAGTACCGGTCTCTCATGCTGCTCCAGCAGGTGCTCTTTCCCAGACACCCTTTTTTGTCTCTACTTCGGCTTCTTCCGGCCCAGCCGGCCCGGCTGTTGGCCCGGATGAGCCTAGAGATCAGGATTTTTCCTTTGCTGACAGACAATCTCCACTTCAAAACCTCTACCCGGAAGCAGAACCTATGTTTAAACACCCTGCTCCGGTGGCTACTGTTTCGTCAGCTGCTATGTCTGCTTCCTCTCAATCTGCATTTCAACAACCTTCTTCCGGCTCCGGGCCGGTCACCTTCCGCGATGTCAATCCTCAGGAAACATTTGAAGAGGGTGAGTTATCTGACGCAGAGGAATCCCCAGACTTGGAAACCTCAGACCCGGACCGGGTCCTCAGTGAAGATCAAAATTACCGTGAGACTGTGAGAGGCGTCCGCGCGTTCATGGGATGGACACACATTCCTGACCTGGAGTTTTCTCCTCAATCCCGCACTGATAATCCTTGGGCAGGTCACCGTTCTCAGCCTGTGGGCAAGATTTCTGTGGATCTTCCACCGGAAGATTGGTTGTGCCGAAAACTAGAAACTCTAAACCTTGTACTGATAGAAGGATATCCTTCAAAATCTAGTGATCCAGGTGGCCTGCATGTGGACCAATTCCTCAGACCCCCCAAATCCCAGAGCAGATGGTATGGGATACACCCGGCGGAGCCTACAGATCCAACTAGGCCGGGTAAATCGGTGAATTCTTGGCCAAATGATGCGGCGAAGATCAATAGTTCATTCCCCAGGATTTCAACCATATCTTCTGCATCTCCTCAGCCTCCATCCCGCCCACTATCACAAGACACTATGCGTAAGTGGGAGAAAGCAGCAAAAGAGTCTTCATATATTTGCAACCAGTCAGCGGGGTTTAATCGCTGTATTACCAAAATACAGGATGCCTTCCAAGAACAATTGCATATTTTACAAAGTGAACTTAAGAAAGGCAAGTCCTCTGTCAAAGCTCAAGGTGCATTGGATGAACTTTTATATTTATCCTCATTTAACCAGAATGTCAGTTTCGCCATGGGTAAATCTCTACAACATTTGGCAGACTTTACATTTGTGCAGATGGCGAATTTGACCCTACTCCGTAGGGATTCATACTTGGAAGCTGTGAAACCGGGGATTAAACCGGATACTTTCAATTCCTTGAGAAATTGCCCCCTGAATGGATATGGGTTATTTCCAGATGCTGCTATTAGAAAAGCTGAGGATGAAATAAACCAATTAGAAGCTTCCCGACGTACTTCCCAGCCCGGCCCGGGCCGCGGGGGGTTCGCCGGTAGAGGCAGGAAACAGAGATACCAACCCTACAGTACTGGTTGGAAACCTCAAGACACTGCTGAAACAACTTCTCAAGCCGGAAAGGAACTACCAGCTTGGAAAGCGTTTGGTTCCCGCAATAGAGGCCGGGGCAGAGGCCGGGGTGGTCAGCCCGGACGTGGTACCAAGATGGCTCATGAGAAGACACAGTATAAATGACAATTACTGCAAGTCAAGTCCGGTGCCGGTGGCCCGGCCAGTCAGTTCTGTGAAAAGTGTCGTAACAAGAAACTCTTTTGTATCTGTTCCAACAAATGTTTCTTATCATGTTGTATGTCGTGTACCTACTGTAACAAGGCGGCAGTCACAAAAGAAAGACGTAAGGCCAAAATCAAAGATCAAAAGTCAAATAAAGTGTGTGAAAAGTGCTTCTTTTGTCGGTCACTTTGTTTCTGCTCCAAATGTTCCAAATGTCCCCACTGTTGCAAGTGTCCAACCAGTGGGGGGACGTCTTCAGAGTTTTTGGGAAATATGGGCTCACAAGGGTGCAAACCCAAAAGTAGTGTCCATATTAAAGGAAGGTTATGTTTTTCCCTTCAAAGTAAGACCTCCCTTAGTAAGGGTTCCCCTGATAGTAAGTGGCTATGCAAACCCCATCAGAGACTCCCACTTGCAAGCAGCTGTACAAGCTCTGATCGAGAAAAAGGCAGTAGAGAGGGTCAGGGTTCAAACCTCACTAGCCTTTTTCAACAGACTGTTCATTGTCCCAAAGCCGAACCACAAGTGGCGGCCAATCTTGGATCTCAGTACTCTAAATCAGTTTTTATGCGTAAAAACATTTAAAATGGAGACTCCAGAGACAATCCGGACCTCTCTACAACAAGAGGAGTGGGTGACATCGCTAGACTTCAGCGACGCCTACTTCCACATTCCCATTCACTTCACATCCCGAAAATTCCTCAGGTTCCACTTTCAGAACCAGTCGTACCAGTTTCGGGCACTTCCCTTTGGCCTGTCAACAGCTCCCATGGAGTTCACTGGTGTGGTCAAAGAGGTCAAGTTAATGGCTCAGTCACAGGGTATAAGAATCCACCAGTACCTAGACGACTGGTTGATTCGAGCCCCTACCAAAGAATCTTGCCACCAGGGAACCCAGTCCCTCCTAGCCCTTTGCCAGGAGTTGGGCTGGATGGTAAACATGCAAAAGTCAGAACTGGAACCCCAACAAGTCTTCGACTTCGTAGGCTACCAGTACGACCTACTCAACGGAGTAGTCAGGCCTACTCAAAACCGTTGGGAAGCCCTTCAACAAAAAATAACAGTGCTTTTACAGAACAGATCTTGCCGAGTGAGAACTTTCATGTCTCTTATAGGTCTTCTCACTGCGACAGAAAAACAGGTGACCCTAGGCAGACTGCACATGAGACCTATTCAGTGGCACCTCAAGAAACACTGGAGAGTCCCAGAATCTCTGGAAAAGGAGATCCCAATTCCGAGGTCTCTCCATCAGTACCTGCAGTGGTGGACCCAAGAGGAAAATGTCCTAAAGGGTCAGCCCTTACACCCCCTGCGACACGCAGTTCAAATCTTTACAGACGCCTCAAAAGAAGGCTGGGGTGCTCACTTAGGCGACTTCACAGCAAGCGGTACTTGGTCAGTGCCCGAAAGCAAGTTGCACATAAACTTCTTAGAACTAAAAGCCGTGTTGTTAGCACTAAAAAGATTCCAACATTTAGTGCAAGGGAAGGTCGTCCTGATTGCCACAGACAACACTACGGTTGTAGCATACATCAACAAGGAAGGAGGTATGAGGTCAGGCTCACTCTGTGCCCTTCTTTGGCGGCTCCTATGTTGGTGCAGCCTCAATCAAATAGTACTGAAGGCCAGACACATTCCAGGCCGTCTGAATGTAATTGCAGACAAATTGTCTCGCCAAAGGCAGGTCATTCAGACGGAATGGTCCCTCCATCAAGAGACCTTCGACCTTCTTTGTCAAACCTGGCATTATCCCCGAGTGGACATGTTTGCAACAAGGTACAACTGCAAGCTAGTTCAATTTGTGTCCCCAATTCCAGACCCAAAGGATGAACTTTTATATTTATCCTCATTTAACCAGAATGTCAGTTTCGCCATGGGTAAATCTCTACAACATTTGGCAGACTTTACATTTGTGCAGATGGCGAATTTGACCCTACTCCGTAGGGATTCATACTTGGAAGCTGTGAAACCGGGGATTAAACCGGATACTTTCAATTCCTTGAGAAATTGCCCCCTGAATGGATATGGGTTATTTCCAGATGCTGCTATTAGAAAAGCTGAGGATGAAATAAACCAATTAGAAGCTTCCCGACGTACTTCCCAGCCCGGCCCGGGCCGCGGGGGGTTCGCCGGTAGAGGCAGGAAACAGAGATACCAACCCTACAGTACTGGTTGGAAACCTCAAGACACTGCTAAAACAACTTCTCAAGCCGGAAAGGAACTACCAGCTTGGAAAGCGTTTGGTTCCCGCAATAGAGGCCGGGGCAGAGGCCGGGGTGGTCAGCCCGGACGTGGTACCAAGATGGCTCATGAGAAGACACAGTATAAATGACAATTACTGCAAGTCAAGTCCGGTGCCGGTGGCCCGGCCAGTCAGTTCTGTGAAAAGTGTCGTAACAAGAAACTCTTTTGTATCTGTTCCAACAAATGTTTCTTATCATGTTGTATGTCGTGTACCTACTGTAACAAGGCGGCAGTCACAAAAGAAAGACGTAAGGCCAAAATCAAAGATCAAAAGTCAAATAAAGTGTGTGAAAAGTGCTTCTTTTGTCGGTCACTTTGTTTCTGCTCCAAATGTTCCAAATGTCCCCACTGTTGCAAGTGTCCAACCAGTGGGGGGACGTCTTCAGAGTTTTTGGGAAATATGGGCTCACAAGGGTGCAAACCCAAAAGTAGTGTCCATATTAAAGGAAGGTTATGTTCTTCCCTTCAAAGTAAGACCTCCCTTAGTAAGGGTTCCCCTGATAGTAAGTGGCTATGCAAACCCCATCAGAGACTCCCACTTGCAAGCAGCTGTACAAGCTCTGATCGAGAAAAAGGCAGTAGAGAGGGTCAGGGTTCAAACCTCACTAGCCTTTTTCAACAGACTGTTCATTGTCCCAAAGCCGAACCACAAGTGGCGGCCAATCTTGGATCTCAGTACTCTAAATCAGTTTTTATGCGTAAAAACATTTAAAATGGAGACTCCAGAGACAATCCGGACCTCTCTACAACAAGAGGAGTGGGTGACATCGCTAGACTTCAGCGACGCCTACTTCCACATTCCCATTCACTTCACATCCCGAAAATTCCTCAGGTTCCACTTTCAGAACCAGTCGTACCAGTTTCGGGCACTTCCCTTTGGCCTGTCAACAGCTCCCATGGAGTTCACTGGTGTGGTCAAAGAGGTCAAGTTAATGGCTCAGTCACAGGGTATAAGAATCCACCAGTACCTAGACGACTGGTTGATTCGAGCCCCTACCAAAGAATCTTGCCACCAGGGAACCCAGTCCCTCCTAGCCCTTTGCCAGGAGTTGGGCTGGATGGTAAACATGCAAAAGTCAGAACTGGAACCCCAACAAGTCTTCGACTTCGTAGGCTACCAGTACGACCTACTCAACGGAGTAGTCAGGCCTACTCAAAACCGTTGGGAAGCCCTTCAACAAAAAATAACAGTGCTTTTACAGAACAGATCTTGCCGAGTGAGAACTTTCATGTCTCTTATAGGTCTTCTCACTGCGACAGAAAAACAGGTGACCCTAGGCAGACTGCACATGAGACCTATTCAGTGGCACCTCAAGAAACACTGGAGAGTCCCAGAATCTCTGGAAAAGGAGATCCCAATTCCGAGGTCTCTCCATCAGTACCTGCAGTGGTGGACCCAAGAGGAAAATGTCCTAAAGGGTCAGCCCTTACACCCCCTGCGACACGCAGTTCAAATCTTTACAGACGCCTCAAAAGAAGGCTGGGGTGCTCACTTAGGCGACTTCACAGCAAGCGGTACTTGGTCAGTGCCCGAAAGCAAGTTGCACATAAACTTCTTAGAACTAAAAGCCGTGTTGTTAGCACTAAAAAGATTCCAACATTTAGTGCAAGGGAAGGTCGTCCTGATTGCCACAGACAACACTACGGTTGTAGCATACATCAACAAGGAAGGAGGTATGAGGTCAGGCTCACTCTGTGCCCTTCTTTGGCGGCTCCTATGTTGGTGCAGCCTCAATCAAATAGTACTGAAGGCCAGACACATTCCAGGCCGTCTGAATGTAATTGCAGACAAATTGTCTCGCCAAAGGCAGGTCATTCAGACGGAATGGTCCCTCCATCAAGAGACCTTCGACCTTCTTTGTCAAACCTGGCATTATCCCCGAGTGGACATGTTTGCAACAAGGTACAACTGCAAGCTAGTTCAATTTGTGTCCCCAATTCCAGACCCAAAGGCCTGGTCAGTGGATGCTCTAACATTGTCCTGGGAGGACCTGGACATGTACCTCTTCCCCCCAGTGTCTCTGATGGGGAAGGTGGTCAGCAAGCTGTCAGATCACTGGTATCGCAGAGCAATCCTGATTGCCCCGGGATGGCCCAACATGCCTTGGTTTTGGGACCTAGTGGAGCTATCTGCGAGGGTTCCTCTTTGTCTTCCACACCACCCAGATCTAGTGACCCAACCGTTCAACAAGGCACGTCACAGGGATCTGACAAACCTAAATCTCCATGCCTGGCTCCTAGAGCCCAGACAATCAAGGAGCAGGGGTTCTCTAGCCCAGTGGCGTCAAGAATTGAGGCGCCTCAAAGATGTTCAACCAGAACAGTCTACGAAGCGAAGTGGGCCGTTTTTGTCAGATGGTGCGAAACAAGTCAGGTGGACTTCAGGAACCCATCTATAAAACAAATAGCAGATTTCCTCCTGCACCTTTTCCAGGAGAAAAATCTCCAGCCCAGCACTATTGAAGGTTACAGGTCAGCCATTGCAGACAAACTGGGAAATACCTCGATTAATGTCGGCAAGGATGACAATTTGACTAGACTGTTAGACAGTTTTCACAGGGATAGACCCAAAGGACGCAGGGGGGTTCCTGCTTGGAACCTCTCCCTAGTTTTACACCAGCTTACAAAAGCACCTTTTGAACCCCTCAGAAAGGCTTCTCTGAAACACCTTACCTTCAAAACTGTTTTTCTCCTAGCCCTGGCTTCAGGAAAACGCAGAAGTGAGATACACGCTTGGTTAAACAAAAATATCAGACACCAAGCTGATTGGTCCAAAATTTCCCTCTACCCATCACCAAGTTTCTTGGCGAAAAATCACTTGGCAAAAGAGGGACCAGAGTGCGTGGCCCCTGTGGTCATCCCGGCCTTAGCCCCCACTCTGGATAAGTCTTTAAAGGAAGACAGATCCCTTTGCCCCGTTCGGGCTCTTCGTTACTACCTGGACAAAACACAGGACCTAAGAACGGGAAAGGAGTTAGTTTTTGTTTCTTTCAAACAAGGTTTTGACAGGGACATCTCTCCTGCCACTATCTCGTCCTGGATCAAACAAACAGTAGTGTTGTGTTATGATCTCTCTGACCAAGAGTCCTTGACCTTACATCAGGTCAAGGCCCATGATGTTAGGGCCTTTGCGGCCTCCAAAGCTTTTCAAGGTGGCATATCTCTGGACCAGATTCTAGCAGCATGCCACTGGAAGTCCCACAACACCTTTACACAGTTTTACCTTAAGGATGTTGCCTGGGCAGATAAGGAGCTTTTTCACTTGGGTCCTGTGGTGGCGGCCCAGCAGATCCACCACTAGTCCCCTAAGCTTCTTTGTATATAATTATGTCCACCCCCCTGGGGGGTGGATATATTATTTTTGCTTTTTTCGCCGTCCGATGTCCGATGTCCGATGTCCGGCGTCCGGCGTCCGATGTCCGGCGTCACGCATGGTTTCCGCTCATTTAAAGGAAAAGTATTAGAGCTATTGTCACCAAATTTGGTATGCAGGCTTATTGGGTCAGTAGCTTGCTTGGGATTGCTTTTGGCTGTTGTACCTCTTTTGCTTACTGAGTAATACTTAAGTACAGCTATTTTCAGTACCCATTGGTTTCCGTGCATTTAAGCCAAAATAATTAAAGATATTTTACTACAATTTTGAATACAAGATTGTTATGTCCATAGCTCGCTTGGTATTGCATTTGGGACTGATAGCTTTGTCAGTACATGAGTAATAGCCATTTAGGTACTGCATTGTGTATTTTCAGTACTACTTTTGAGTAATTTGCTTCTATCTCCTTAACCGTGCGAGATAGAGCGATTTCGGCAAAATTTTCGACCCGCAGGGTATCTGAGGAGTGTACTCTTTGCAATTTTCAAAAAATTTTCCCCTCCCCAAAAATGGCGGCCATTTTGAATTTTCGAATTTTTGCCAAAAATGGCAAAACACAAATTTGCTTCTATCTCCTTAACCGTGCGAGATAGAGCGATTTCGTCGAAATTTTCGACCCACAGGGTATCTAAGGAATGTAATATTTGCAATTTTCAAAAAAATTTCCCCTCCCCAAAAATGGCGGCCATTTTGAATTTTCGAATTTTTGCCAAAAATGGCAAAACACAAATTTGCTTCTATCTCCTTAACCGTGCGAGATAGAGCGATTTCGGCAAAATTTTCGACCCACAGGGGATCTAAGGAATGCAATCTTTGCAATTTTCCAAAAATTTTCCCCTCCCCAAAAATGGCGGCCATTTTGAATTTTCGAATTTTTGCCAAAAATGGCAAAACACTAATTTGCTTCTATCTCCTTAACCGTGCGAGATAGAGCGATTTCGGCAAAATTTTCGACCCACAGGGTATCTAAGCAATGCAATCTTTGCAATTTTCAAAATATTTTCCCCTCCCCAAAAATGGCGGCCATTTTGAATTTTCGAATTTTTGCCAAAAATGGCAAAACACAAATTTGCTTCTATCTCCTTAACCGTGCGAGATAGAGCGATTTCGTCGAAATTTTCGACCCACAGGGTATCTAAGGAATGTAATATTTGCAATTTTCAAAAAATTTTCCCCTCCCCAAAAATGGCGGCCATTTTGAATTTTCGAATTTTTGCCAAAAATGGCAAAACACAAATTTGCTTCTATCTCCTTAACCGTGCGAGATAGAGCGATTTCGTCGAAATTTTCGACCCACAGGGTATCTAAGGAATGCAATCTTTGCAATTTTCCCAAAATTTTCCCCTCCCCAAAAATGGCGGCCATTTTGAATTTTCGAATTTTTGCCAAAAATGGCAAAACACAAATTTGCTTCTATCTCCTTAACCGTGCGAGATAGAGCGATTTCGTCGAAATTTTCGACCCACAGGGTATCTAAGGAATGTAATATTTGCAATTTTCAAAAAAATTTCCCCTCCCCAAAAATGGCGGCCATTTTGAATTTTCGAATTTTTGCCAAAAATGGCAAAACACAAATTTGCTTCTATCTCCTTAACCGTGCGAGATAGAGCGATTTCGGCAAAATTTTCGACCCACAGGGGATCTAAGGAATGCAATCTTTGCAATTTTCAAAAAATTTTCCCCTCCCCAAAAATGGCGGCCATTTTGAATTTTCGAATTTTTGCCAAAAATGGCAAAACACTAATTTGCTTCTATCTCCTTAACTGTGCGAGATAGAGCGATTTCGGCAAAATTTTCGACGCACAGGGTATCTAAGCAATGCAATCTTTGCAATTTTCAAAATATTTTCCCCTCCCCAAAAATGGCGGCCATTTTGAATTTTCGAATTTTTGCCAAAAATGGCAAAACACAAATTTGCTTCTATCTCCTTAACCGTGCGAGATAGAGCGATTTCGTCGAAATTTTCGACCCACAGGGTATCTAAGGAATGTAATATTTGCAATTTTCCAAAAATTTTCCCCTCCCCAAAAATGGCGGCCATTTTGAATTTTCGAATTTTTGCCAAAAATGGCAAAACACAAATTTGCTTCTATCTCCTTAACCGTGCGAGATAGAGCGATTTCGTCGAAATTTTCGACCCACAGGGTATCTAAGGAATGTAATATTTGCAATTTTCAAAAAATTTTCCCCTCCCCAAAAATGGCGGCCATTTTGAATTTTCGAATTTTTGCCAAAAATGGCAAAACACAAATTTGCTTCTATCTCCTTAACCGTGCGAGATAGAGCGATTTCGTCGAAATTTTCGACCCACAGGGTATCTAAGGAATGTAATATTTGCAATTTTCAAAAAAATTTCCCCTCCCCAAAAATGGCGGCCATTTTGAATTTTCGAATTTTTGCCAAAAATGGCAAAACACAAATTTGCTTCTATCTCCTTAACCGTGCGAGATAGAGCGATTTCGGCAAAATTTTCGACCCACAGGGGATCTAAGGAATGCAATCTTTGCAATTTTCCAAAAATTTTCCCCTCCCCAAAAATGGCGGCCATTTTGAATTTTCGAATTTTTGCCAAAAATGGCAAAACACTAATTTGCTTCTATCTCCTTAACCGTGCGAGATAGAGCGATTTCGGCAAAATTTTCGACACACAGGGTATCTAAGCAATGCAATCTTTGCAATTTTCAAAATATTTTCCCCTCCCCAAAAATGGCGGCCATTTTGAATTTTCGAATTTTTGCCAAAAATGGCAAAACACAAATTTGCTTCTATCTCCTTAACCGTGCGAGATAGAGCGATTTCGTCGAAATTTTCGACCCACAGGGTATCTAAGGAATGTAATATTTGCAATTTTCCAAAAATTTTCCCCTCCCCAAAAATGGCGGCCATTTTGAATTTTCGAATTTTTGCCAAAAATGGCAAAACACAAATTTGCTTCTATCTCCTTAACCGTGCGAGATAGAGCGATTTCGTCGAAATTTTCGACCCACAGGGTATCTAAGGAATGTAATATTTGCAATTTTCAAAAAAATTTTCCCCTCCCCAAAAATGGCGGCCATTTTGAATTTTCGAATTTTTGCCAAAAATGGCAAAACACAAATTTGCTTCTATCTCCTTAACCGTGCGAGATAGAGCGATTTCGTCGAAATTTTCGACCCACAGGGTATCTAAGGAATGTAATATTTGCAATTTTCCAAAAATTTTCCCCTCCCCAAAAATGGCGGCCATTTTGAATTTTCGAATTTTTGCCAAAAATGGCAAAACACAAATTTGCTTCTATCTCCTTAACCGTGCGAGATAGAGCGATTTCGTCGAAATTTTCGACCCACAGGGTATCTAAGGAATGTAATATTTGCAATTTTCAAAAAAATTTCCCCTCCCCAAAAATGGCGGCCATTTTGAATTTTCGAATTTTTGCCAAAAATGGCAAAACACAAATTTGCTTCTATCTCCTTAACCGTGCGAGATAGAGCGATTTCGTCGAAATTTTCGACCCACAGGGTATCTAAGGAATGCAATCTTTGCAATTTTCAAAAAATTTTCCCCTCCCCAAAAATGGCGACCATTTTGAATTTTCGAATTTTTGCCCAAAATGGCAAAACACAAATTTGCTTCTATCTCCTTAACCGTGCGAGATAGAGCGATTTCGTCGAAATTTTCGACCCACAGGGTATCTAAGGAATGCAATCTTTGCAATTTTCCAAAAATTTTCCCCTCCCCAAAAATGGCGGCCATTTTGAATTTTCGAATTTTTGCCAAAAATGGCAAAACACAAATTTGCTTCTATCTCCTTAACCGTGCGAGATAGAGCGATTTCGTCGAAATTTTCGACCCACAGGGTATCTAAGGAATGCAATCTTTGCAATTTTCCAAAAATTTTCCCCTCCCCAAAAATGGCGGCCATTTTGAATTTTCGAATTTTTGCAAAAAATGGCAAAACACAAATTTGCTTCTATCTCCTTAACCGTGCCAGATAGAGCGATTTCGTCGAAATTTTCGACCCACAGGGTATCTAAGGAATGTAATATTTGCAATTTTCAAAAAATTTTCCCCTCCCCAAAAATGGCAGCCCTTTTGAATTTTCGAATTTTTGCCCAACATGGAAAAACACAAACTGGCCTTAACCGTGCAAAATAGAGTTATTTTGTTGAAATTTTCGACCCATAGGGTATCTAAGAAATGTACTCTTGGCAATTTTCAAAAAAATTTCCTTTTCCCAATAATGGCGGCCATTTTGAATTTTCAAATTTTTGCCAAAAATAGAAAAACAGGAATTGGCTTCTATCTTCTTAACCGTGCAAGATAGAGTGATTTCGTCAAAATTTTCAACCCAACCAATGCAAAAAGGCATGAAGCGAAAATAAATTACATCTACACTATCAAATATTTAAGCATCATTGATATATTTTACAAATGAAACAGGGTCTTGTAAGACTACTGTACAATTTGGGCAAAAGGTTCATGGGTGGACATTACACATGATAATGTGTGTTCTTCTATGCTATCCTGTTTCTATTCGCATCTACTATCAACAGGGCGGCCTATTTCTAGTTATATATAGTGTACATACTAGTTAGTTTTAGGTGCAGGCTCACTTTTAGTCTATGCCTTGGCTTCTCAAAGTTTTTTACTTCAGAGTAATTCTCTGGGTATAGGACTTTCCCTACTCTTCCAGGTTAACCGTGGGAATCATGGACTTGAACTCTTGCTCTCTTCCTCCCCTCAGAGCAGTCAAAAAGGGGGGGGGGGGGGGTGCAGGTAGGTCTAGATATCCTTGAGACTAACATGTCTCCTCAAAGGACTAGAACCTCACACCTAAGTATAATAAGAGTTCTTTCCAATCCTCAAAAGGCTGCCCTCCTTCCACTGGGTAGTTATTCTAGCTATCGTCTGGTAGGTAAGATGTATTAACGCAATGAAATTGCAAATTTTATTGCGCTACAATAGCTTACCATGTGGGACTGAATGCTTTACTGGTTGCCGCGAGGCACAGACGACCAACGCTCGAGAAAAACAAGCATGTAGTTGGTTCGGCCTCATAGGTTGTCGTGACGTCATCACTTCCTGTGTATCAGCCTCCTTTTCGTTGGTCGCCGCCATATTGGATGCTCTGCTAAGTCTTCAAAGCTGTTTTCTATTATATCTCTGGATATATTGTTTGTCATTCGTCCATAATTCGGCTTTTCCCTTATTTAGCAGTATAGAATCTTATACCCAATTTTCAGCACTTCCGGTGCTTTATTTTGTCAGTTTTAACGTCTTCTTTCTTCACGTGTTGTGTGCTCGCCACTACACTAGTACTGCTCGAATCTACGGTTCGGAGTATTTCATATTTTATTGCATTAAAACATGGCCACTGCCCACCAGTCTTCTAAAGATAAACCCAGATCCAGCAAATGCAATCATTTCTGTCAGCCGTTCGACAGTCATGGCTATTGTCCCTCCTGCAGAGATGCTGGGAAGGGCGATGATCTGTGTGTTACAAAAGCTGGTACTTGTCAAATCTGTGCGTCTTTCACAGACGAACAGTCCACTAAAATTGCTAACAGAAGACGATACAAGAAAAAACATCCCACTTCACAGGCTTCGGACAAAGATCGGGACGAGGTTCTTGGCGATTCTTTTGAATCGTTTTCTGGATCGCAAGCCGAGCTTGAGGCTGCGGCCGATCATTTGTTTACTTCTCCTCCACGTCCCAGACCCTTATCTTTCGATCCTTTGCCTCTTACTACACCAGGGCGTACTGTTCCTCCCACGCCCAGTACAGCCTTACATCATAAAGTCCATTCTTCTGTAGAGAAGGCTCTGGACCACAAATTTGATCAGAAATTGGGTGCTTTTCAAGCCAACATCTATGATGCCCTTAAATCTATGCGTGACGATTTCCTAAAATCTCAACAAGGGCTGGCTGATAAGCTCGCCTCTTCGGCTGTTCGCACCGAACCTCAGACCTCTGTCAGTGCTTCAGAACCCATGGATATTGAATATGGCCCTTCTCTTCCTCCTCGCCTTCAGGCCGAGCAAGGTTCGGACGTTCGTCCTAGCTCTTCCGAACATACACAGTCTGTTCGTCCCAAGACGTCCTCTCACAAGGTTAGCCATGCTCCAATCTCAGGTTCGGGATCTGATTCCGATCATGATCGCCCCTCATATCCTAGACCAAAAAAGCACTCTGACAAGTCTAAACATAAATCAAGGTCCACATATTTGCCCTCATCGTCAGGGGAGGATCAGTCCCCTAGACGTAGACACAGGTCTCCCAAGCCCCAGAGAATGGCCTCTGATGATCAGGAACATCCTCAAATTGACCTTGATCCGCCCTACTATAGGGATGTAGCTTTGGCTGACATCCCAAATCAATATGCGGAGGAGGTAGATACTTTTCGACGTATCCTCAAATTACCTGATCCGAGGGACTCAGTCCCCAGACCTGCTACTGCTATCATAGGTATCGATGACGAGGTGGCCGTCCAGGAGCTGAGACCTACGGGTCCATCAGCTATGTTGCCCCTCAACTCTGGTATAAGAGATGCCTTTGACAAATTCAACAATGACCTTATGGCTGCAAACCTGGCAGAGGGCAAATACCCAAAGCCCCCCCCTTCCACTTCTAAGTGGTACAAGGTTGGACAACCTTGCTTTTCGGAGAAACTCCAAGAATTAAATGCAGACTTTGCTAAGATCTGTATTTCTCCTAAACCTTCGGGGGCCCCTTTAGGCAAGGTCCCACTCTCTGTCCTCAAGGACTTAGAACAACAGGCAAGGTACAATTTAACCACGTTGAATTTCACGACCACTTTTGCCAAGACATCCTCCTCCTGCAACTCCACCATGAGGAGGTGTCGTTATGGACTAAAAGAGACCTTCAAGAAGGTCAAGTCCCAGGTCAGGAAAGGTGCCGACCCTGAAAAAGCAGTAAAACGTGGTTATGATGAGGCCTATGACTACTTTGATCTCTGGGAGAAGACCCTCACTATTCAACATAAGGCCATAACCTGCCTGAGCAAATCCCTTGCCCATATTTTACAAAGGGAACTTTACACAATGGCAACTTCCGGCTTGCTTAGACGCGAAGCCGAAATGTCCCATCTGCAGCCACAATTAGGGGAAACCAGACGTCAAGAGCTCAGGAATTCCTCTCTCTGGACTCGTTCCCTGTTCAACTCCCAGTCAGTGAAGGAAGGCGAGGACTTCCTTCTCAAAAAAGGCACCTCAAAAGATACTCAGGGTTTCGGACCCTACCAAAATAAGCCCTTTCGTGGTTCCCACCACAATAAGAGAAGAGGCTCCTACAGGAAACGCCCCTTTGGGGGCAATTCATCCCAAAGCAGCAACTATTCGTTTCCCTCTTCTAGAGGAAAACCAAACTTCAGAGGCTCCAGGGGTCGTTTTCGACCCCACAACAGAGGAAAAGGGCGTGGAAACCCCTCTTCCCAATGACTCCTATCAAGCCTCAATCAATCCACCAGTAGGAGGTCGCCTCCGTTCTTTCAGGAGAGACTGGCACGCAAACAATTGCTCAGCCAACGTGTTAAATATCATCACCAATGGCTACGTTCTGCCATTCCTCTCAAGGCCAAACTTGATAAGATTTCCTCTGATTGTGTCAGAGTACAAGGCCCCTCAAAAAGACCAAGCCTTGGCCGATTGCATCCAGTCTCTCCTGTTAAAGAACGCTATCGAAAGGGTGGAAAATGTAAAATCTCTCGGGTTTTACAGTCGCCTGTTTCTTGTACCCAAGCCTCACCAAAGGTGGAGGCCAGTAATAGACCTAAGCAGGCTCAACACTTTTCTACACGTAGAAAAGTTCAAAATGGAAACGCCAGAGTCCATCAGGACTTCTCTGATTCCAGGGGAATGGGTAGCGTCAATAGATCTGTCGGACGCTTACCTCCACATCCCCATCCATCCAAACTCAAGGAAGTACCTAAGATTTTGCCACAGGTCACAGGTGTTCCAGTTCACCTCGCTCCCATTCGGACTAGCCACAGCCCCCCAGGTATTCACCATGGTCGTAAAAGAAGTGAAACTCATGGCCCTCAGCAGAGGACTCAGACTTCACCAATACCTGGACGACTGGCTGATCAGGTCTCAGTCCCAGGAGGAAGCATTAGTGAACACTCGGGCAGTGGTAGATCTCACCCAGTCCTTGGGATGGATCATAAACCAAGAGAAATCAGAACTGAAACCAACTCAGGTGTTCTCGTTCGTGGGCTACGAATACCACCTAGATTCAGCCCTTGTAAAACCCACTCAAGAGAGATGGCTCAAACTTCAGGATTTGATCCTACGACTCAAGTCGAAACATGTTTTGACTGCAAGATGTTTGATGTCTCTAATTGGGTTGCTAGCCTCAACGGAGAAGATGGTCCCGGAGGGACGCCTTCACATGAGACCGTTTCAGTTTCACCTGAAAGAGCACTGGAAATTTCCTCAGTCGCTGGACAGCCTCCTTCCCTGGACAGAAGTCATTTCTGCTCATCTGGACTGGTGGCAGAATCCTACAAATGTGATGAGAGGCGCAGACCTTCATCCCAAAGACCACAGTATCCAACTCTTTACCGACGCCTCAAACGTAGGTTGGGGCGCTCACTTAGATCAAAGTTCCACCAAGGGTCTGTGGTCTCCCCAGGAAAAAGGACTTCACATAAACGTCCTAGAATTAAAAGCTGTCTCTCTGGCTCTCAGACACTTCAAAGACCAGTGTCAGGACCAAACAGTGCTAGTTGCCACGGACAACTCAACTGTGGTAGCCTACATAAACAAACAAGGGGGAACACACTCGGCGGAGATGTGCGCACTCCTGTGGAAACTCATGACCTGGTGCCACCACTATCACATAACCTTGAAAGCCAGGCACATTCCAGGGTGCCTGAATGTGATGGCCGACCTACTTTCCAGGTCGAACCAGGTCCAGTCGACCGAATGGTCACTTCATCCACAGGTGTTCAAACAGATCTGCCTAAAGTGGTTCACTCCCCACGTGGACCTTTTTGCCACTCATCTGAACCACAAGCTCCCTCTGTACGTGTCTCCTATCCCAGACCCCCAGGCCTGGGACATAGATGCTCTAAACATAGACTGGACGGGTCTCACTGCTTATGCTTACCCTCCAACGGCTCTCCTTCACAGGGTGATCCAAAAAATCAGGCAGTGCACCTGCCTGATCATTCTAATAGCCCCAGGCTGGCCAGGGATGCCCTGGTTTTGGGACCTAGTGCAGCTCTCAACAGAGATCCCTCTGCAACTCCCGGTGTCGACAACACTCCTCAAGCAGTCCCACAACTTCGTGTTCCACAGCTCCCCGCAGCACCTCAATCTCCACGCCTGGTCTCTAGGAGTGGACAACTCCAAGAACAAGGCTTCTCTGTGGAAGTGGCAGAGAGAATTGCTGCACCTCAGCGGTCTTCAACAAGGAACATCTACAAATCAAAGTGGGCCCTATTTGAAAAATGGTGCAGAGATAATTCGGTGGATTTCTCCTCACCATCTGTGAAGCAAATCTCAGATTTCTTTATGTATCTGTACCAAGACCTAAACAGGCGCCCCTCTACCATTGATGGTTACAGGACAGCTATTGTTGACACTCTGGGCCCTACGGCCCAGCATATTGCCCATAATGAGGACCTTCACAGGTTGCTCTCCAGTTTTCACAGGGATCGCCCCAAGAGTTCCAGAAACCTTCCTCAGTGGAACCTATCTGTTGTCCTCAATGAGCTCACAAAAGCACCCTTTGAGCCTATGAAAGACACAGACCTCAAACATCTCACTCTCAAGACTGCTTTCTTGCTAGCTCTGGCCTCCGGCAAGCGCCGCAGCGAAATCCACGCCTGGGTCGCAAACAAAGTATCTAATCTAGGCCAATGGGAAAAGGTAGCCTTGTTCCCTTCATCAGATTTTATAGCCAAAAACCAGCTAGCAAGAGAAGGTTCTCAAAGTGTGTCTCCGGTGACTATTCCTGCCTTGACTACCATTGTAGATAGACAATTCAAAGAAGACAGGACCTTATGTCCTGTACGGGCTCTGAGGTACTATCTGGACCGAACCAAGGACCTGAGAGGGTCCCGGTCTCTTCTTTTCATCTCCTTCAAGAAAGGACATACCTCAGATATCAGACCCGCTACTCTCTCTTCATGGTTGAAACAAACCATTCTACTTTGTTATAAGCAAGCAGACCAGCAAGCCTTGGACTTAGTCCAAGTTAAAGCGCATGACATTAGGGCCTTCGCAGCCTCTAAGGCTTTTTACGGTGGGGTATCGGTGGACCAGATCATGCAAGCGTGTCACTGGAAAGCTCACAACACGTTTACCAATTTTTATCTAAAAGACCTTACTTGGTCGGACAACGACAACAACTTGTATCTGGGACCAGTAGTAGCGGCTCAACAGGTCCTAGACCCTTCTCCTCAGTGATGTCTCCTTCGGGAAGAAAAGGGGGGGGGGCACGTCCGCTACAGCTAAGCCTTCAGGAGTCTCCCCAGGTCTAGGTATAAGCTACCTCATCAGGGTGTTACAGGTAAGGTCTCTCATATTAAATTTACGTTAACTTTAAATTCTTGGGACCATAAGGTTGTCTTATAAATAAGGTTGCAATAACAATTCTCGAACCTTGACCTCATTTCTGACGTCATAGCCCTTAGGGGTTCTTCCTATCTGTGTACTTCGGGTACACAATCCTCCTTCCAAACACCCTACAGTGTACAACACTGTATATTCTCTTCAGGTTTTTGGCTCTTTACAAGTCCGACCTTCAGGATTGGGACTCTGTAAATGGGACTCAGACTGGAAATTTTTCGGAACTATTTTTTATTACTCTCAATTCGAGAAAAACAACATTCAGACCTTCCAGTCTCAGCTGTAATCCCGCCACCGGGCGGTTGAATTCAGCATTCAGTCCCACATGGTAAGCTATTGTAGCGCAATAAAATTGAAAATTTTAATTACTTAAATGTAGCTTTTATAAGCTACAAGCTTACCATGTGGGACTGAGAAGAGTCCCACCCTACCTCCCCGCTGTATTACAGCTGAGGGGACATGGGTTTAATCTCAACGAAAAGGAGGCTGATACACAGGAAGTGATGACGTCACGACAACCTATGAGGCCGAACCAACTACATGCTTGTTTTTCTCGAGCGTTGGTCGTCTGTGCCTCGCGGCAACCAGTAAAGCATTCAGTCCCACATGGTAAGCTTGTAGCTTATAAAAGCTACATTTAAGTAATTAAAATTTTCAATTTTAATTAGTAAATTAAATTTTTATTAGTTAATACCTTACCTACCAGACGGGAAATTCCCACCCGGCCTTCCCCGCTTCCAGCCTCATCATTCAATCTTAGGGACGAAAAAGATGCTATGACGTCACGTCCCTCTGGCGAGTGAGGCAGGAACTAGGCCACCTGGCGAGTGGATTGTAGTGTGCCGGTCCTGCCGGGGGTGAAACCCGGGACGTCTTTTTCTTTCGTTTGGCGGGACCGGCTGGCGCCGGGCTATAGCTATCGTCTGGTAGGTAGGGTATTAACTAATAAAAATTTAATTTACTAATTAAAATTTGCAAATTTAGTGGTTGTTGACTTTTTCAAATGTGGGATACGTTGCATGTTTTTCTATTAGCAACACAGACACTTAGGGATCATATACCTCCCATTTGAAAGTAAATCTTCCAAACCATGAAAATTGGTTTTCAAAAGTTTATGTATTTACAACATAAAACAAAATTTATAAAATACTGTCTCCTGAGGTATGAAAAATGATATTCAATTGAACACTTTTGGTATCAGTACTAAAATCTAGGAAGCAGTATCAATTGATGTTGAAATGTCGATATATAATTGCTACCTTACCACACAGTTTTTACCACTTCTCGTCAAGACATTGTTGCTGTATTTCTGCAGTTGCGTTCACTGGTGCCTTTGAAGACATTGTCCCTAAAGCTCCACAGATCAGCCTGCTGTCTCTGGCTCCCATCCTGTCCATCCTCATTCAAATGACAATCAACATTGCGGTCCAACTCTTAGTCTGGTTCAATGTACAGAACCAGCCTTGGTGAGTATTATTTTGTGTTTGTATTGCTCCTCTTGTATCGCTGGTAACAATCATAATTTCTACGTCCAATGATATGGGTTTTAATCTTGCCCCAAAATTTAAGATTAAAAGTTGGCAGATAGTTGCTAGCCAATATCTAGTGATTTACTAAAATGTTACAAAGATTTGTTGTAGTGAAATGATATATTCCAAAAGTACGTTCTGGCATACAATAAATGAATATCCGGTACTTGTCTTTCAGCCTTATTGCAAAACTTTTTACCCTATTAAAGTATATTCTTATAAAAGCCCATCACTGAGTTTCAGTGTCAGTCAGAACCCCAGGGCTGTATTCACTCAATAGAATACTGACAGATCAGCCAGAAATTAATGACATGGTTTGAACTGTTAACACCAAAAATAAGTTGGTTTTTAGCTGATCGTTCACTAATCTCTTTTTGTGAATTCAGCCCTGGGAACTTTTTATATAAGGCTTCTATCTGTATAATGTGTAATTATTTAGGTATGAGCCATATGTGCCCAATGAGGAGCTGGGGTATCAGACTCACCTTGTAACAGCCGTCTTCCTTATTTCCTCCTTCCAGTACATCACTTTAGCCATTGTCTTTTCCAAGGGCTCGCCATACAGAAAATCCATCCTGACCAACTGTAAGTATTGACTGCAGTGATGCACTGAAATGCATGTAACTTGGTCCATCTATTTTTGTGGTCAGCCAGCTGTTTAAAGAGGATGATTTCTTACCAATTAACTGGAAACTCATTTTAAAAGCTAAACAAGAGTATCAGAGAGTGATGAGTAATAATATGTAAATGGGAAAATCCGGATCTTTTATATTTTTTAGGTATCTAGGCAGTGATCCACATCACTCTCAAAATATTAATGGGATAAAACTTGGACCAAGACCCTTCTTCTATTCTTTTAATGAAGATCCAAAATAGGCAAAATAGTATTTGCGTCATCCTGCTAGCAAGAAACAGACAAATGGTCATGAAAATAATACCTCGGAGGTAATAACTTATTCGAAGCAGCTTTGTCCCAATAAAGCATTTTGATGTCATATTTTGTTGTCAGTTGATATATTCACCCAATAAAATCACAGTGCTAGCTGTATATGCAAACATAAGGAAATGAACAGATATAGGTTTTTCACACAGTTGCCAAGGTGATCATAAAACAGGTGATGGGATGTTAAACACAGTTTAGAAAAACATTGACTAAAGTTATTTTGATATATCTGTGTATATTTGTGTATATTTTACATGTTTTTAGTGGTTATTTGATTATGAAATGTCAGCATCATTTTGCATTTGTAAAACCTAAAAACCAGTTTCTATAGTTCCTCATTTAAACCTATAGTGTGTTTTAGGATTCTAACTGATGGTGAAATAAATTCGGCTTATAGGATTGCATTGTCTGCCAATGTTTTAAAACAGTCACATTTAACCTGTGGCCTGGCCTTGCTATGGCAGAGAATAACTCTTATTTATTGCATTGAGGTTATAAAAATGAAAACTAAAATTTTATCATGAGAGATGACAAATCAGTACAATCCTTGAAGAGACTCAGATTGTGTTCAGAGGTATTTGTTGTGATAAAATAGGAAAACTTCCAGAATGACATATACAAAAAAAAAAAATATTCTATAGCTTGAACGGGCTTGTATCAGAAAGTTTGATGTCCTATAATTCAGTAGGCCAGTTCAGGCTTGATATGTGCAGACCTTTACACACATTGTTTTATTTTGCAGATGTCTTCCTCATTAATATTGCCATTTGTGTTGTGGCATCTCTCTTGGTGTGCATATATCCATTTGACTGGGTTGTCAATTTAATGGAGGTATGTCCTGCAAAGTTTCCTTGAAAATATTTTTCATTATGTGTACAATAACTAATGTTAAAGATCACATTCTGGATAATATCTTCTCAGGTCTCTTTATTTTGTGAAAAAAATATCGTGTATAAAATATCAAAGCCAGTTTCTAAAGCCAGAATTTGCTTTCTTTTCACATAAAAGTTGCTGAAATCACTTCTTTTATTTAAGTTGTATGAAAATGATTACAATACTGTCGATATCAAGCAAGAAATAAGTATTCTCTTCTTAATAGGAGAACCCAAACTCCTTACCCCACTAATTTATATTAATCATTTAATATAGGAATCATATTAAATACAGTGGTAAATGTATTTTTACATCCATTGTTTTTGTTTCAGCTTGAAATGCCACCTTCTATTCCATACCGTCTACTGATTGCTGGATTTGCTTTGATCAACTTCTTTGTCAGCTTTATTGCTGAGGTAATGTGTCTTATAAGCTGTTGAAATACCATTATTGTAAGAAATATCACTAATTTAATTTTTTTTTGTACAATGATCAGCCATTGTGTTAAGCTTCATAGACATCTGGTATAGAGTAAGAAATCTAAAGTTCGCCACATATCTGAAATTCGCCACATGTGAAAATACTAATAAAATAAATGAATTATGGGAGATTTGTTGAATGTATAGTAAATTAAGGCTTTTTGAACTGAAAAATACTAATTTTTAGACCAAAATTTCATTGTTTTCATAAAATTAACTAAGGTTTTAGAGGTGGCGAATATTAGATTCCTGGCGAATTTTAGATTTCTTACTCTATACTATGGAAAAGTTTTTGTTACACTCCCACATGCAGTGATTTTCACAGTATAATTTCATGCTCTGGGAGGATAATTGACCAACTAGCCTCATCAGATTTTCACTATATCTTCATTGATGGTTAAGCTTGTCTGTAACTGAGTTGAGCATCATTTTAAATAACAAGAAGACTGCACCAGGCATTTCTTGAAAATTTATCAGTCACTTCTTACTAGTTGGTTCTCATAAGTAGACAGTTGAATCTATTTATGACTGATTCATATACATGTACTGTACTGTTCCTGTACTGGAATGTAGACATTTGACCAGACTCTTCACATTCAAGGTCATCTATAGACTGTCAAAGTACCCATCACCACCAATTTGGGCCATTTGCTAAAATTAAATAATTGAAGGCTGCTAAAGTAGTAGAGGTATTTAAGTATAAAAATAGAAAGCATTTCCAGAATGCAGACTTCCGCCAAGACCACTGAGTATCCAAATATTATAATTTTACCCAAATGCTGTTATTCATTTTAACCCTCATATTCGGAAAGCTTGACTGTGATATTCTCATCCAAATAGCCCAAATCAATGAAAATGGAACTGTTAACAATTTGCGATTTTATTTGTTATATTCAGAGTATGATCACCTTTATCATCAAAATTAATCACCTTTAGTCAGGCCCTCCCCACAAAAAAGGTTTATAAAGATGTGTTCATTTGTTGTGGGGTAATTCTGAACACAGACAGACAAGTGAATGCACCAAAAACATAACCTCCTTGCCAAAGGTAAGAGTAGGGGGATAAAAGTTTGAAGAATTTACAAAAAGTGAATGTTCGGATAATTCAAAGTCCAATAATAAACTTTCTACTGTATATACAACCCATTCACATATTTGGAATTGTTTTTTATTTCTTCTACCCAACAGACCTTCTTCATTGACAGTAGTCTGATTGAGAAGCTCCACAACAAAGTGCATAATCGTAAATCCAGTAAGAACACAGGCTATATGGCTATAGAAGAAGAAATCAACACCGACCCGAGCTGGCCTTCCACAGCCATTTCCTCCGTCAGTTTGGCTGACCTCATGAGACAAGAGTCAGAAATTAGCCCAGATTATGCAAACAAGGACTCCAAACTGCAGCCCAATGGATCCCTGAGCTTCTTGCAGAGTGATATTGACCTCGATTCAAGCCACTCAAGTTCTGTTTTGGATGGGATGAGTTTTAGTAAGCACCGTCATCGCCACCGTCGCCACAGCAGTGGCAGAAAGCGGCAGGATTCTGTCACCAGTTACGAAAATCCGGTATATATAACATTAGAAGATGAAAACATCACTCATTCTCCTCCAAGTTCACCAAAAGCCAATGTGCCTTTGCTTCCATTTGCTGTTTCCCCGCAAAAGCAGAAAGCTGCTGACCAAACTCCCTTGGTAACTGCAGAGGAAGCAATAGCAGAGAGCAGAGTGGCAACTAATGTCGGTAGTAATGTCGGTGTTAGTGATGTCACTGAGGGAAAGTTACCTCCACAAGTAACCAGATTATAGCACAGAAATTTGAGATAGAGCTAGAAAAAAAGTTATCTTTTATTGTTTATAGCCGTTTTTAAAAGCTTAGTAATACAATTAAAACTCTCCCCTTCTGCTTGCATTCAGTGTTGGTGCCAGTTAGTTACTACTCACAATGAAATAAACACAACTCAGATGCATGTATCCATTCAACCAAATGAAAGGGCTGTATTCGCAAAGAAGGATTATGGTTAGCCCAAAATTAAAGTTAATAGATCAGCTAATCTGTGACTGTAATTGGTATACACAAAGTCAAGCTGACTCTTTTGGATTAAGTGCAGAAGATTCAACCATGTATGAGCTGAAATTCAGTCCATTTTGATGGGTGGATCAAATTTAAGGCAAAAGTTGAGCCAAAAATCAGTTTAACTTCTTTTTGAATACCACCCCCAATTCTTTTCTTAGTTTTGGATTAATTTAAGTTATTTTGATACTTAATTTTCACTGATCCCTTTTCGTGAATGTGGTCCCAGAAGTCCAGCGAAATATTGATGCTTGTGTAAACAAGAGTATTGCATGCCTTTCCTCTGTGAAAAGCTGCAATGGCAGCCTGATGGTTTTCAGGGCAGAATGTTGACCAACTAGTATGCGGTGCTTTCCTCCACCCCCTCAAGTTATCCTTGTGAGATATAAGCTGTATAACATGATTTAAGTGATTTTAAACCCAAATTAGCCGATGAAGACCTGTCTTCATGTGTTATATGAATATAGATTTATTACTCCCAGACTCCCTTGTCTGTGTAGGGTGACATCAGGGTCTGGCAAAATATGGATCAGTGAAAATCTGATCAAATTTGGGCATGGTAATCATGTGGTTTAGTATGAAGTTTAAACAAAACAGCAGTTTCTAGAAATGTTATCTTTGCATGGAATTAGTTTGTGAATGGTATACATGTGTGTCATACTCAAAAATATGACCTAGTGGGCGACGGTATAATATATTGTAGTAGTTAATATCTAGCGAGTTACTTGAAAATGAATAACAGAAGATGTCTCAGGGACGGAGATAAATGTTTCAACAAGTCACTACAGAGGCAGAGGCAAAGTAAACTGTTTGAATATCCTAAGCGATGAATTCTGTTTAAGTTATGACAGTTTAACAACAAACAAATCAGACATAAGATCTTTTTAGCTCAAGTGATATCTGCTTCGTGAATAGCAATTTGATCCATTGGCTCACTTGAAGCTTTTTCTCAAATTTGTTCTTATCTTAATCAGTTGTAGTGAATATTGGCTCTTCGTAGACTAGCTCTTGTGCCTTGAGGTACCAGAGTACTCTGAAATAAACACAAGTAAGATAACTAAATTAAGAAATTTAAAATTCGCCAGAAATCTAAAATTTGCCACCTCTAAAACCTTGTTGAATTTTATGAAGAAATTCATGCTTTGTCTTAAACATGTTATATTTCAGGTCGAAAGCCTTGATTTACTATACATTCAACAAATCTCACCTCAGTTCATTGTTTTACTAGTACTTCCACATGTGGTGAATTTTAGATATGTGGTGAATTTTAGATTCCTTACTCTACATTCATTGGGTGAAAGTGAAATTCTTTGAAGTCCAAGGTTTTAATGATAATAAAATTAATAAGGATAATATAGTTAGGCTGACATAATATTGCAGGTGCCTCATCAAGGAGTTTTTGAAATGCAGTTTGAATGTTAGTCTCAAACTGCTTTAGTTTGGCTTTGCAATTTTATACATCTGAATGATATAGAAGGGAGTTTGATCACTGGGAAATTTTACACATTGTGTTGAATTTCGCATTTCATGTTTTGAGACCTTAATAGTAATATTTATTCTAACTTGTAGGTATTCTGACAATGGATAATTATGAAGGAATTACTTGAAGACATCAATATTGAAATTCCTGGTGACCACTTGATAACGATTCTAAACAAACCTTGTTTTATGAAAAAACTTTTTCAGGTTTTCAATTTAAGATTTGGCTTTTTCTGAAGTTTTGAGATTTAGTGTTCGAATTCTAATTAAACTTTTATGGCACTTTATCTCTGGTGACAGCAGATTCTGAGACCCAACATATATTCATTAGACAGAGTCAAAAAAATCACACATCAGTGTACCTGAAAGAGGCCAGCAGGTGTTTTTAAAATGGAGCAATATTCAGTAGGAAGCCAGTGTAAACTTCTAAGCATGAGTGTCATATGCTCACACCTATTACTGTTAGTACCCACCCAGGCAGGACTATTCAGGATTCATTGTAACTTAAGCAAGTTAAATCATAAAAGGCTTCTAAACAGAGCATAGCAATATAACTAGTCAAAACAGCCACTAACTAAAGCATTTGCTGCCATGATGACAGGTTCCATGAGTGACTTGCTGCAAATGGTCATACTGCTATAAATATAAGGGTTTGTACAGGATTTCACCATCTTATAGATAAAGAGAGCCACTGCAATAGTCGCGATGGCTACTAACCAAAGCATTTGCCATGATGGTAGTCCCATGAAAGGTACTATCAGGTCCCTGAGAATGAAACCCAATCTATAGACAGAGGGAACATGATTTGAGAAGGAAAAGTCAGAGTCAAACAGCACACACTCGAGTTTCTCACAACAAGAGCTGGACTAATCAGGTTTTGAAACATACTGACTAGACTAATACTGACTGATAAATATGCAGTAAGTATGACATGCAAGTGCTTTGAACCAAATAGAATAAATTCTGTATCCATTTTAACCATGCCAAATTTTGACTTATTTATAAGAATTAATGACCACCCAAAGAATCATCCAACCACTTGTTTTATACTAATATGAACTAATGAGTAAATATTAACATGAACAAGAAATGATTTGGGTGTGACCGATAAACTGGCATACCCGCATTTTGTTATGTTTAGGTAGAAATGATGAAATCTACAAACAATATTTAAGTACCGGTTATTGAAAAAGTCATTATATTGGCTTTCTAGTGGTTAATACTTTATCAAAGCATTAAAACCAAATAAATTTAAGGGAGTATGTTACATTTTTACTTTATATTCATTGTAAAGGAAATTTTTGAACTTTAAAACATCTTGGGAATACATTTGTCTTGTTAAAATCATGGCTCATGTACGTTTACAGTCAATTTTCACAATATCCATGCAAGCATTCAAAATCCTGGATTACATTCAGTTTCCAAGCCCTAGAACCAGTTTTGATAGAACTGGACCGACCACTAAGAAATAATGTAGTGAGATCACTGATCAGTCTATATGTCGTGTACAAAATCTTGTACAAGTTATAACTTGTATGGCTGAGTTGTACAAGTTATAACTTGTACAAAATCTTTTTCAAATTTTGTACAAGTTATAACTTGTACAAAAATTATGCTTGCACAAGTTATAACTTGTACAGCACTATTCTTCATTGATGTTTGGTAGTGTATTTTTGCTTTAAACTTTTGAAATTACACTAGGCTTTAATTTAGGTATTCCATTTAAGGAGATGGGTAGTTGTGGATATTGTAGTAATGTGACAAATTCTATATCAGATTATGCAGAAAGATTCAAATACATAGATAAATTTTCTTTTGTACTGACTATATGTTTCATCATACTTTTGCTTTGACCTTTTCAAATTACTGTAGGCTTTAATATGGGTATTCCATTTAACCGAACAAAACTTAACAAAAATGTTTAAGTAAGAATTTTTCAAAGTCATCAATTGAATAAACTTTTCAAATATTAAGTTTAACTGCTTAGTCTGATGATGTATTTCACTTGTTTACCACACAGTGTATCATAAGCAGAATATTAACATGAAAGGGTAAACCTTTCAATTCTGATTTCTTTGATCTGAGCAAAAAAGGTTAAATGTCATGTAAGGATGAATAGATTGGACCCAAGCCAAAGGAAGCCACATGTGAATTACTGTTTAAGTCTTCTTATAGCTTGATTGATATTGACTATAAAAAGTCTGTCAGGCTCAAGAAGCCCCTATTGTAAGGCAATTGTATTAACTCTTACTGCCTTTATTGCTTTGATTGATAGTGATTTATAAAAAGTATGGCAACCTCTAGAAGTCCCTATTGTCAGTCAATTACAATCATGTTTAAAATTAACCCTCACTATTTAACCTATCTTAACCAGCAAAGGGTTTCTTAAGGTGCCACCTGTTAGAGTTTTTCTTTAGTCTTTTAAACATGTATTAATCCCCACTGTTTAAAATATATTGACACCTGGTACACCTAAATTATACCATTAACTGCAATCTATCAATTAAGCCGTCCTTAATAGGAGTCCAAAACTATCAAAAAACTTACTTGTACAACTCTAAAACTACTAAAAAAGTGTAGAGAGAGAGAGAATTTCATTTATTTTAGTGCCACCTGCACACAATTAACAAAAATATACAGTAACAAGTTAATATACAGCAGCCAGCCCTAAACATCAGGGGCCGGATTCACGAAAGGTCTCAAGTCTCAAATCTGAGATTTTGGTCTCAAATCTAAGATTTTTCTTAGATTTTTCTCAGATTTGAGACCTTTTGCTCAGCTGGGATTCACAAAAGATCTCAGGCTAAGATTTTTCTCAGATTTGGTCTCAAATCTAAGACTGCCTAGGGGGTGACTTAAGTTTTCATAAAATAGAGTATATGTAATAAAAAGTCACAAAACGAAATGAAAATACATGTAGTGAAGTATGACATATTATTTAACTTGTAACACAAAATATGAATATATATGAAGAGTTTGTACAAAAACAACAGTAGACATTTATATTACAAATTTACACGAGTGGCTTGTTTTGCTGTTATAATCAGTTCTTTTAAATGTCAGTACAAATTATAGTAAAAAGATAATGTTTTGCTTGATTGAAAATATTCTAAAATGTGAGTATATATGTGGTAGAGTGGTATATAAATATGTATGCTTTCCACTAATCTCAACAAAATGTTACACCAATTGTGATTGGTCCAGACTCAAAACTTGGCTCAGATTTTGGTCTCAGCTGAGATTCCTTTCGTGAATCTCAACTTAAGTAGAAACTCAGCTGACCCGAAAATCTCAGATTTGAGAAAAATCTCAGCTGAGATTTGGCTAAGACTTGAGACCTTTCGTGAATCCGGCCCCTGGGCTTATGAGGCACTGTTGATACATAATAACAATGTAACAGAAGATATTAGAGGACCTAAAATATATTTAAATTAACAAAACATTGTGTATTGGCCTAACTTGAACAACTCAGTTTTTGTGCATCTAAAAGATTTCATTTTTACAACTCAGTTGTACAGCTCAAAAACTACTAAAAAGTGTATTGGTCTAACTTGCACAACTAAGTTGTTCAAGTTAAGCTTTTTAGAAGCTCAAAAACTTACTTGTATAGCCCCAAAACTATTATTAAGTGTATTGACCTAACTTGTACAACTCATGTATACAAGTTGAGCTTTTTAGAAGCACAAAATCTTTCAAATTTTGTACAAGTTATAACTTGTACAGGATTTTGTACAAGTTATAACTTGTATGAAATCCCAACTTGTACACGACATATATACATATACTGCTTTGCAAGTGCAATATCTTCCCTATATGGGGGAGCTTGTTGCACTAAAGTACAGAAAATCATCCAAAAGTAATACTCAAGGGATGTTCTAGGTCATTAATCCAGGTTTTTGGGTGTGAACGAGGCATAGATATTAAGTGGAGAAGCTTGAGATAAAGAGGTGGGTTTGGAGATACATTCTGAAGGATATTACTGAGGGACTGGTTCCAGAAAGTTTATGTATAATTACTGAAAAACTGAGAAAAATGTTTGTGTGATTTGTGTGCTGTATATGCCTCTTATGTTGAAATAATATAAATGCTGAGAAATTCATTTGAACATTATCTAAGTCTGTTATGGTAAGCCCATACTTTATGCAATATTGGATACTAAACAGATTAACAGTTTACAACAGGTAGTTTTATTGGCAGAGGAAACCAGTACATACAGTTTGTCAAGGTTCTGTACGGTAAACTGCAGCCCATCGCTAAGCAACTACCAACTTTCCCACATGGGGTCCGGGATTTGAACCGCAGACTTCAGAGGTGGGAGGTGAGTGTTATAAATGCCCCACCGTGGTGCCAATAGATTTACAGTTGATTTAGGGATAAATACAAAGAAAATATTAATTAATGAGAGTTAGTAGGTTTCTGCATAATTGTGAAGTGAAAGTAAATGTATTTTGTAAAGGAGTCCTGTTGTTGTAAAAACATTGGGAGAGTATCTTGTTAGTTGTTACTCTTTTAAAATAAATTTTTTTCAACACATTACTTTTGTGCTGGTCAACAACCCCACAGTTAATGTTACCTATTTTTTTCAATGCAGTTATGGTATCCAATATGTCATTTGTTTCTTCAGAATTTTAATGTTATTCTTACACGATTCTTTTACTCCAAGAATAAGAGTAATTCAGAGAAAAAAATGTTAGTGATAATGTAGCCTAGAACTCCAACAGACAAATGCATGTTGTATAAAGTGGTGGTGTGAATGTTATGATATATGTGAAATAATTGTGAAATTTGTAAATTTGTTTCTCATTTAGTGTGTACACCTTCAACATTCGGGTTTTTTATGTAATTTATGAAGTGGATTGTTAATGATGTTTTGAGAGATGGATGTTTTATTAAGTTCTGCATTGTGTTATTATTGCATACAGAATGCATGTGCATATTAAAGCGTATTTTCTCATAAATGGCTGAGTTAGCTGATTTATTGGTGTTTTTGAGTTTAATTTTTCTCTTAAATACTTAAGGTCATTGTTATGCCAACCAAAGTTCACTTATAAGAATATTGATACATTTTACGCATATCTGGATTTATAAGAATTGCACTTTACAGCATCCATACCATAATTTCTGTAATTATCGCCTCTCATATTATCCCTCCAACAGTTTTACTTACAATTTTGAAAAAAGGATCAAATATTAAAAGAAACATTACTCAGTAGTAAAAATACAATCTATAGATTGTTTTATTTTTTCAATAACTGAATGCAAGAGTATGTGCTTAAGTACCATGCGTTATTAATTTTGTTAGCCATGCATACTTTATGTTACAGCCAAACAAAGTAGATTAAAACAATACTGGAGGAAGAGAATATATTGAATATGTCAGAGTAGTAATAATAATAGTACTAATGTTAAAATCAGCTCCCATAGAGTTTTATCACATAAATTATGGTATATTAAGTATGCAAATGGTTCCAGCTCTTTCATATTAATTGATGTCACCATCATGGTCACGATCTGACCATATATGGTCAGAGACCATATATGTTAGCATCAGAGTATAATCATCAGACCCAGATCAGACGACCAGCAGTTGACACCCCTATAGGGTTTTTTTTATTTTCTTCAGCTGTGTGGAATTAAAACTTTTGGTCAACAGAAAGGTATTACCCATGACATAAAAACAGTACATAAACAAGGCTGAAAGGGGTTTTGGTCTACTAGCATGAGTCGCAAAGCCATAAGTAACATGAAGTGGTCACCCATCCCAGTACTAATGTAGCCCAATGCCACTTAACTTCGCCAAAGAGACAGGCATTCATCAAACTATGCCACAATTCATGTAAGTCTGCAGATGAAAAAACAAAAACGAAAAAAAAAGAAAGAAAAAAAAGTGATCTCTAGAAGTGGGAGCCTCGTTAGAGCTCACGCTTAATAAAACTGAGACTCATGGTCTAAGTTATTTAAAGTATTATGTACGAGAACATTGATGGTGAGGAATACTTGTGTGTTTTAGCAATTTGAACCATCTCCAAGGTTGTCCTCCTGAAATTTTCCTTTGGTATGGTAGAATATTGCCCCGTTGGTGGTGAATGGGTTATAAGCCCTAAAACAAATTATTAGCCAACAGATTTCCTATTAGTTTCTGCAGAAACACTTGTAAATTGTTAAGTAATAGTAATATGATGTTATTAATTTTCACTAGTTATGAGCTTTGTGTATCCAGAAATAAAATTTAGGAAAAAACTCAGCTGAATTATGTACAAAGAGGATAGTTAAATTGAAAAAAAAAAATCAAAGCTTATAAGTGAAACAATTAGAATACTGTATTTTTACAAATGTTCAATGGAATGACATAAAAGGTTTAAGGTCATGTTGAGTTCTACAAGTGTTCCCATGTTTAGAAAGCAGCCTGGTTCCTAGTCTGTGCCACTGTGCCCATCATCTGTATTTTAGTTGATTGATCCCATTTGTTTAAGGGATATCAAATACTTCTACTTGTGTCAGAGATCCTTTGTGGCCAAGTAGTTAGCAAGTTTGGTATCTGATCACTGGCTATCAACTCTGGCGCCTTTTGAAAATTTCTAGAATCAACATTGCTTTAACTATGGCGCTTGCAGTTGAGGTAGTGACTGTAATATATTGGGAGAACTAATTATACATGTGATTCTTTATATTAACTATATTGTAGTACAGTAGAATGTCTATCACTCGGGTGCTATTGTACATATTTTCTTTTGTTTTTGTTAGAATAAACAGTTTTATTGTAAGATTGAATAATGCATATGTTCAAAAGATAGAGGGAGAGACCTTATCATGATACACAAGTGATATCACACAACAAATTTTCACTTAGATGTCACAATACTATTACAGTTAAAACAGGGAGTCTAGTGTCATTGAATATTTACAACTACAAAATGTTAATTTACTGCTTCCTAGCAATAAACTAAACTAGGTACAGTGTTATAAAAACACTAAAACAATTTTGAAAAAAAAAACGTGTACACAAGTTTTGTGCCTGTGATATCAGGATTTTGAAATTTCAATCACAATATTTTTGATTTCAAGTGCTTTATGTTGATATGATCATGGAGTGATTGACCATGAGGTTATTGGTTGTAGGGTTGACCTTCTAGTCTTCAAGTGAATTCTGCAAATAAAAATGTTGTTGAATAATACATGACAAAAATATCTTAGGGTCAAATAGTTTGACACTGTTAAAGGGGTATTAATCAGTGTAAAACTCCCTGCTATTGACCATGTAACTGCCAGTATGTATATGCAGTCTTTTTTTTCATTTATGAGAACCTGTAAGCAGTTTTTACATGGATTAACCACGCACACTGTGTTCTATTTTAAAGGAAGTTTTACAGAAAGAATCATTGCATGTGGTGGAAGGCTACATAATATCTAAAAACAAAATATAAAATTGCAGATATGCATTAGCCATCGAATAGGATGAGTCCATCAAACAGCAGTTGGCAAGTGTTTCTTACAAAAACATGTAAATGAAGTAATTTAAATCTTTAAAATTTGAAGGTTATTGTATAGATATTGTGGAAGTGAACATAATAAATACCGTATTTTTTCAAAATATGGCCTGGGTGTCAGTTATTGTGTCCACCCCCCTGGGGGGTGGATATATTACTTTTGCTTTTTCTGCCGTCCGGCGTCCGGCGTCTGATGTCCGGCGTCACGCATGGTTTCCGCTCATTTAAAGGAAAAGTATTAGAGCTATTGTCACCAAATTTGGTATGCAGGCTTATTGGGTCAGTAGCTTGCTTGGGATTGCTTTTGGCTGTTGTACCTCTTTTGCTTACTGAGTAATACTTAAGTACAGCTATTTTCAGTACCCATTGGTTTCCGTGCATTTAAGCCAAAATAATTAAAGATATTTTACTACAATTTTGAATACAAGATTGTTATGTCCATAGTTCGCTTGGTATTGCATTTGGGACTGATAGCTTTGTCAGTACATGAGTAATAGCCATTTAGGTACTTCATTGTGTATTTTCAGTACTACTTTTGAGTAATTTGCTAATATCTCAGAAACCGTAAGAGATAGAGCGATTTGGACAGAATTTTTGACCCACAGGGTAGTAGGAAAGTATTCTATACAAAATTGAAAAATTTCAATTTTCGCCACTTTTGGCGGCCATCTTGAATTTTTGCGGAAAAACAAAAAATGTTAATATCTTGGAAACCGTAAAAGATAGAGCGATTTCGACAGAATTTTTGACCCGTAGGGTTGTAGCAGAGGATTCTATGTGAAATTAAAAAATTTCAATTTTCGCCACTTTTGGCGGCCATCTTGAATTTTTGCGAAAAACGAAAAAATCTTAATATCTCAGAAACCGTAAAAGATAGAGCGATTTGGACACAATTTTTGACTCACAGGGTAGTAGAAGAGTATTCTGTACAAAATTGAAAATTTTCAATTTTCGCCACTTTTGGCGGCCATCTTGAATTTTTGCGTAAAACAAAAAAATCTTAATATCTCACAAACCGTAAGAGATAGAGCGATTTCGACACAATTTTTGACTCACAGGGTAGCAGAAGAGTATTCTGTACAAAATTGAAAATTTTCAATTTTCGCCACTTTTGGCGGCCATCTTGAATTTTTGCGAAAAACGAAAAAATCTTAATATCTCAGAAACCGTAAGAGATAGAGCGATTTGGACAGAATTTTTGACCCATAGGGTAGTAGAAAAGTATTCTATACAAAATTGAAAAGTTTCAATTTTCGCCACTTTTGGCGGCCATCTTGAATTTTTGCGAAAAGCGAAAAAATCTCAATATCTCAGAAACCGTAAGAGATAGAGCGATTTGGACAGAATTTTTGACCCATAGGGTAGTAGGAAAGTATTCTATACAAAATTAACAAATTTCAATTTTCGCCACTTTTGGCGGCCATCTTGAATTTTTGCGGAAAAACAAAAAAATGTTAATATCTCGGAAACCGTAAGAGATAGAGCCATTTCGACAGAAATTTTGACTCGCATGGTAGTGGTAGAGTATTCTATGTGCAATTGAAAAATTTCAATTTTCGCCACTTTTGGCGGCCAGCTTGAATTTTTGCGAAAAACAAAAAATCTTAATATCTCAGAAACCGTAAGAGATAGAGCAATTTGGACAGAATTTTTGACCCACAGGGTATGGAGAGAGTATTCCATGTGAAATTGAAAAATTTCAATTTCGCCACTTTTGGTGGCCATCTTGGATTTTTGCGGAAAACTGAAAATGTTAATATCTCGGAAACCGCAAGAGATAGAGTGATTTTAACAGAATTTTTGACCCGTAGGGTGATAGCAAAGTATCCTATACAAAATTGAAAAATTTCAATTTTTTCGCCACTTTTGGCGGCCATCTTGGATTTTTGCGGAAAACCCAAAAATGTTAATATCTCGGAAACCGTAAGAGATAGAGCGATTTCGACTGAATTTTTAACCTATATGGTAGTAGAGGAGTATTCTATGTGAATTTGAAACATTTCAATTTTCGCCACTTTTGGCAGTCATCTTGTTTCGTAGAAATTTTCAACCCACAGGGTATCTAATCAATGTACTATTGGCAATTTTCCAAATATTTTACTCTCCCCAAAAATGGCGGCCATTTTGAATTTTTCAGTTTTTGCCTAAAATGAAAAAATGCAAGTTTGCTTCTATCTCCTTAACCGTGCGAGATAGAGCGATTTCAATGAACCCACAGGGTATCTGACCAGTGTACCCTTGGCAGTTTTCAAAAAATATTCCTCTTCCCACATATGGCAGCCATTTTGAATTTTTGCCAAAAATTGAAAAACGGAAATTCGCTTCTATCTACTTAACCATGCAAGATAGAGCGATTTCGTCAAAATTTTCTACCCAACCAATGCAAAAAGGCATGAAGCTGAAATAATTTACATGTATACTAATAAATATTTAAGCATCATTGATATATTTTACAGATGAAACAAGGCCTTGTAAGATTACTGTACAATTTTGCAAAAGGTTGATAGGGTGGACATTACACATGATAATGTGTGTTCTTCTATGCTATCCTGTTTCTATTCATATGTCGCAGCTACAAGCAACAGGGCGTCCTATTTCTAGTTTTAAAATGGAATCAGACCAGGTGTGAAATTGAACTAGGCGTTCTTTTGAAATACAAAAACAGTGTTATAAATTGTAAACAGTGTGCTTGGAACCAGGCGTTAATTTGAACCAGGCATTTATTTGAACCGAGCGTTATTTTTGAAATTTGCGGTATTTCATAAAGTTACAGTTATTTGTTCAATAAAGTTGCTATTTTGAAATTATTAATTTTATTACCAGGTCATTTGTAGCCTGTTCTACATCTAAATCTATACTAGCCATGGTAGAAATATTATGATATTAATTTTACAAGTTGTTCAATTGTATATGTTACATTATAGTGTAAAATAGAATTTATAAGTAATTTATGTATTTTCAAAGTAATATTTATTATTAATGTATACCTATGTTTTAATCTATTGTATATAAACCTCACTGTAATAATGAATCAATGAGTTAAAACAAGAAAGCATCCAGAAGAGGTAAATTTTTTTGTATTTCAGATACGCTTCAATTGAATTAATCAACCAAGCAATAATAATAGATTGTAAATTTACCCCTATTCACAGTGATCTGTTTTCTTGAATAAAGTGGGTGAAAACTTATTTTATGCAAATAAAAGACTTCTGATGTAGTTCTCACAACTTTGTTTCATTTTTAATTGCGTGCCCCAGTAATTGCTAATGGCATGTTACTATTGTTGCATATTTGGGTTAAAAGAGAAACAAAAATCTGTATCATGAGTTAATTTTATTTGATTTCAAGTGGAGTAAGAAATGTAAAATTCGCCACATATCTGAAATTCGCCACATGTGAAAATACTAATAACATAAATGAATTGTGGTGAGATTTGTTGAATGTATAGTAAATTAAGGCTTTTTGAACTGAAAAATACCAATTTTGAGACAAAAACATCATTTTCTTCATAAAATTAACTAAGGTTTTAGAGGTGGCGAATTTTAGATTCCTGGCGAATTTTAGATTTCTTACTCTATCACACTTCAGGTTTTTAGTAGGGCCATGGTGGCACAGTGGTTAACACACTCGCCTCACTTCTGAGATTGGAATTCAAATCCTGGCCCAATCTCTAGTGGTAAAGTCGGGAGTTGTTTGTTTTTGGCTGGTGGTTTACAGTACAAAACCTTTAGCAAATCTTATTTACTGGTTTCTTCTCATTAAACTACCAGTCACAATATACCTGATGCAAAGGTACTAAGCACGACTCCAGATACACAATAAATAAATAAATCAACTCTCTGGGATTTGCCTCTGGACTAGTCTGATTATGTGGTCCAAAGCATGATCTTATCATTTGTAGCCTTTGTGATAATTATATCCCCAGACGAAAGTCGGGGATATATTGGATTCAGGTCCGTCGCGCCGCCGCCGCCGCCGCCGCCGCCGCCGCCGCCGCCGCCGCCGTAGAAATTTCCTTGTGGACGCGATAACTCAAAAACAAATTAATATTTTTTTTTCAAATTTGGTACACATGTTAAGGGTGCCCAAAGGAAGATCCCTATTTTAAGGTGACCTTAAACTCCCAGTAAAAAAGAACTTATGGCCACCTTAAGGTCAGAAATTGGACTTTTGGCCACTTAGAGCCCTGTAGGTCACAAACTATGATGCTCAGCTGGCTGAAATTTTACCTGACAACACATTAATATGTTCTTAGTACATGTGCCGAAAATCACGACTTTAAGTTGAGGAGAAAATTGTGTTTGAGGCCCATAAATACCCCCACTTGGGGATTTTTTGCTATACTTTTCACATATTTTGCCCTATAATTTGGAAGTGGTAATTCTGATGAGTCTCAAACTGCGCTAGGTATAACTTTGATATGTAATCCTTGTCTGTAGAAAATTTTAGGGCTGTAGGTTTACCCAAAGGGGTCGACTTAAGGTCTCAAAAGTGCCCACAGAGACCCAATTTATGCACTTTTTGCCACTTTCAAGCACTGTAGCTTTCAAACTATGTCTCTCATCTAAGTTAAATATCATCTGGGAATATATCTATGTGTTTTCTTATATGTGCCCCAACATTTAGGCCTTTAATAGACAGTTAACCTGTGTATCAGGACCATAAACACCCACCCGAGTGACCCTTATAAGACATTTTTCACATCTTTTTCCCTGTAACTTGGAAATGGTAAGTCTGAGAAGTTTCAAACTGTATTAGATATATATTCTGTGTGTAATCTTAGTATGTAACAGATTTTAAGTCTGAAGCTTTAATTTTGAAGGTCAAATTGAGGTCTCTAAAAGGCTCCCAAAGACCCAATATTTGGACTTTTTGCTACTTTTAAGCCCTGTGACTGTCAAACTATGTGACTGATAGAGCTCAAATCCTATCTGGGAAGATATTAGTGTGTTATTTATATATGTGCCAAAAATTAAGGCTTTAAGAAGACATTTAACCTGTGTATGAGGACCATAAATCCCCACCCGAGTGACCATTTTTAGACATTTTTCACATATTTTGCCCTGTAACTTGGAAATGGTAAGTCTAAGAAGTTTCAAACTCTATTAGATGCATATTCTATGTGTAATCTTAGTATGTGACAAATTTTAAGTCTGAGGCTTTAATTTGAAGGCCACATTTAGGTCTCTAGAAGGCCCCATAAAGACCCAGTATTTGGACTTTTTGCCAATTTTAAGGCCTGTGACTGTTAAACTATGTGACTGATAGAGCTGAAATCTCATCTGGGAATACATTATTATGTTCTTTTTACATGTGCCAAAAATCAAGGCTTCAAGTAGACATTTAACCTGTGTATGAGGACCTTAAACACCCACCTGAGTGACCCTTTTAAGACATTTTTCACATATTTTGCTCTGTAACTTGGAAATGGTAAGTCTGAGAAGTTTCAAACTTTATTAGATACATATTCTATGTGTAATCTTAGTATGTAACAAATTTTAAGTCTGAAGCTTTAATTTGAAAGCCACATCGAGATCTCTAAAAGGCCCACAGAGACCCAATATTTGGACTTTTTAACCACCTTTAAGCCCTGTGACTGTTAAACTATGTGATTGATGGAGCTGAAATCCCATCTGGGAATGCATTATTATGTCCTTTTTACATATGCCGAAAATCAAGGTTTTTAGTAGACATTTAACCTGTGTATGAGGGCCATAGACACTCGCCCAAGTGCCTTTTTGGACATTTTTTCCGTATTTTGCCCTGTTATTTGGAAATGCTTAGTGTGACAAGTCTTAAACTGTATTATATATAATTTTTGTTTGTTATGTATGTCCCCCAAAAAGTTTCAGATCTGTTGTTTAATTGCTAAGGTCTCTTTAACAATTGTAAAATGCCCACAGAAACCCAATTTATGGACATTATGCCACTTTAAAGCCCAGTAACTGTCAAACTATGTTGGTTATAGAGCTGAAATCTTTGAATTTTTAAAAGGAAATGCCTGTCTATTTAAATTTTGAATATAAATAATGTTATGGCTATCTTAGTCTTTTAAGAACTTATTTTTGTGTGTTATACCTCTGCTTGCTGAGTTTTTAACTTTTTAAAATGAAACTGGTTAAACATATTCAAGTAGACAAAATGGACACTTTAAGTGAGCTTTAAGTCCCAATATTAATGAAATTATATCCTTATGTAGTAAAAGTAGGGGATTTTTAACCCTCAACTAGCCCAGTTTTATTCAACTTGCCTCAGTTAATTTTGACACAGCTCCTACAGTTATGAACTCATTTCAGTTGATAATCACATACTTAAAATTCTCAATTCTTTTTGTATTTGAGTACCCCTTTTATATAGATTGTTTGTTTACCATTTATGCATCCCCCACCCGGATTCCCCCCACCCACCTCTGGGACCTCCAGCTATATTGAGTGACACTAAATAAACAAAGGTATTTAATGATATCAGATGAGAAACAAAGAACTCAATGGGGTTGCAGATCTTGTGTAATAGTGAGAGAGGTGTGGAGAAGGGGAGAGGGGTGGGGGTGGGAGGTGGTGGGCTTCATTACATATAACACAAAGGGGAGTCAGAACTGAGATTGTGTCACATATTTAGGTTGCATATATATGGACCACATATATAGGTATAGAGGAAATGAATAACTGAAAACAATTTGCAAATTCTAAAAATAATATAATAAAATAATAATATAAATAATTTTTTTTTAAATAATATTTTATTTGTGAACAAATATAGAAACAGATATGCGCTTTTGGGATTATGAATTTTAGAATGGACATTGAATCATCAATCATTTAAATACTTTGAAGGAAGATTGAAAAGTATGATGAGTTGAGTTAAAAATAATATTTTATTTGTCAACAAATATAGAAACAGATATGCTCTTTTGGGATTATTATTTTAGAATGGACATTCAATCATCAATCATTTAAATACTTTGAAAATAGGTTTAGAGTTATCATTGCAGGAAGATTGAAAATATAATTTGAGTTATGTATTCGGCGTCTGGGGATACACCATCTTCCTTGGAAGATATAAACAGAGTAGATTGATGTGCTGAAGTTCATATAATAATGGGTAATTATGTTTTAAAAAATTCCCGATCAAAACCTGTGGCGTGAGTGATGACCTGTCTGGGGATATGTTGGCGCCGAGTTGGCCCAATCTAGTTTCTAACAGCTCGTGTTTAATCTTGTTCGTCAAAGCTACACTATGACCAGTCTTCACGGTGATACACCCTCTTCATTTTGGCTGTATATCTTGTGCTCCCCACGCTTTTCATGATGTGAATAAACTTATCAAAAAATGCAGGCAATTAATCTTGTTCCATGAGAAAATAGATTTTAAGAGTCTCTGTACTAACCTTCCATGCTACCTTCGAGCTATTACATGGTGTGTTGAGTTATTATCTTGAACTGTGGTCATCAAACAGCATAGAGATATCCTATCATTTTGGTTGTGGAAGTAATCTTTTGTACAAATCAACTTTTTATTGCGTTAATACATCCTATCCAATGGAAAATTCCTTTACCGGTCGGCGCGACATCTGCCAGAAAAAGACGTCCTGTATATAATACCGGCAGGACCAGTCACAGAGTGTGCATTCGCTAGATGGCGCATCGTACTTCCTTCCTGTCTAGACAGCCTGACGTCATAGCCTCTTTTTCATTTGGCGCGTGGAGTGTGCAGACGTGTTTTCTACATAGAGACGTTTTTGAAGTTTATCAATGAATTTATCCATTTTATGAACATTTTAAGTATTCCTACTTAATTCTATGAGTTTTATCATCATTATGTCGTCACCTGGACAAAGAGGAACTTGCGGGCACGTAATGGCTTCATTTGACAATCACAAGAAATGTGCTCGTTGTAGAGAGAAGGGAGTGGGTGACGATCCGTGTGTGCAGAAGAGGGATTGTCAGATTTGTAAGGCGTTTACGCCTGCGCAGTTGAAACAGTTATCCACCCCTACCTACCAGTCCAGGAAAGAGCGAGATTTGAAGAAAATGGCCTCAGATTCCCCTGCTAGTTTCACCCCCACTCTCGTGGACCCATCAGAGGTAACTTTGTTGGGACAGGTACACAAGGAATCTTCAGCTGACTTGACCCCTGCTAGCAAGAAGAAGGCAGACCCTTCCCCTACCCCCAAGGCTAGCAGTAAGAAGAAATCCAGCAGCAAATCTAGGTCTGATGACATTAAAGACCTGGATGAGAAGTGGAGTGAACATTTTGCCAGACTGGAGGCTATGCTGGTGTCCAAGACGTTTACGGTCCCTGTGAATCCTGTACAGAATCCCCCTTCAGTGGTTACCAGTGATCAACCCTTTTTTGATCCTGGACCTGGCTTGTCCTCTGGTGTGACTGTTGGGGGCACTGGTTCCAATCTTGGTCAGACCACTGGTGAGGCTGCTGTGATGAGAGAAGCTGTCAACAAGAGTGCTACCCACCCTGTCGAGGGTCCCGGTACTGATGTGAAACAGCAGAATACCACCCAGCCTGTTGAGGCTCCTGGTGCAGGGACGGCCACCCAGTCTGTTGAGGCTTCCGGTGCAGGTCCTGAGGTTTTGCTTTCCGGTGCTGGTGAGACAGTTCTGCAGTCTGACAGTGACTACAACCTGCAGAGTGAGCCCGGTTCCCTAGTAAATGCTAATGACCAGTACGGCTCTCCAGAGAGAGACTTCAACAGGGAAGATACCGGTGACCTAGACCTCTCTGAAGATGCTACCTACAGAGAGACAATCAGAGGGGTGAGGTCGTTCATTGGTTGGCACGACATTCCTGAGTTCGACAGAGTTTCATCTTCAGATGACAACCCTTTTGCCGGTTCCCGATTCCAGCCTACTGGGAAAGTCTCTGTTAAACTGCCTGTGGACGAATGGCTTTGCCGGAAGATGGAGAAACTCAACCTCACCATTACTGAGGGCTAGCCTTCAAGAAATGCAGAAATTTCTGGCTTACTCCGGGACCAGTTTATCAAACCACCCAGGTCATCTAAGTGGTATGATATGCACACAAATAAGGACTAAGACATTTCTACAGTCTGTGCCTGGTCTCATGAACCGGCAAAGCTGAACAGCACATTCAGTAGGGTGGCCAGACGAAGTTTAAAGGTTGCTCCACCCTCCAGGACTTTCAGCCAAGAGATGTTAAGACGTTGGGAAAGGGCTTCACGTGAACAGACTGTTATGTGTAACCAGGCTGCCGGTCTGTCACGTTGTTTGACCAAAGTCCAAGATGCCATGTCTTCGCAGCTGAAGACCCTACACTCTGACAAGAGCAAGGGCAAGTCTTCTGAGAGAATGCAGCAGTCTGTTGACGAATTGGAGTATTTGGTCACTTTCAACCAGTCAATTTCACAAGCAATGGCCAGAACAATGCAGGACTTTTCTGAAGGCGTGTTTATCAGCATGGCGAACTTCACAGCCACATCCCACCAAACTTGTCTCCAGCATACACAGACCTTGGTAGCTCTCTATCGAGAACTAGGTTGGCTGATAAACAAGGAGAAGTCAGAACTGGACCCAAAACAGGTTTTCAACTTCGTAGGTTACCAGTTTGACCTCAGGGAGGGCAAGGTCAGACCCACACCAGAGAGTGGGCAGACCTTAACAGACAAGATATTGTCAATCCTGTCCGGTCCGGTGTGCCCGTTCCGGCAGTTCATGTCTCTCATAGGACTTCTAACAGCCACAGAAAAACAAGTCCATCTAGGTCGACTTCATATGAGACCCATACAGTGGCACTTGAACAATTGGAGGGTACCAGAATCACTAGAAAAGGTGATACCCGTCCCCAGGTTGCTCCAACCCCACTTAAGGTGGTGGCTGGAGGAAAGCAATGTGCTTCCGGGTCAACTATTACACCCACTAAAACATGCTCTGCAGATATTTACAGATGCATCAAAAGAAGGGTGGGGTGCTCACTTAAACGAACGCATTGCAAGGGGAACCTGGTCCCTTCCAGAAAGCAAGTTGCACATAAATCACTTGGAACTAAAAGCAGTCTTTCTGGCCCTACAAGAGTTCCAAGACCTCTGTTCAAACAACATACTCCTAGTAGCCACAGACAACACAACAGTGGTTGCCTATATCAACAAAGAAGGGGGGATGAAGTCGGGGGGCCCTGTCTGCCCTACTGTGGAGAATCCTGTCCTGGTGCACCAGGAAACAGGTAACTCTCAAGGCATGTCACATCCCCGGCCGGCTGAACGTGATAACAGACAAGCTATCCAGACTTGGCCAGACCATTCAAACAGAGTGGTCCCTTCACCCAGAAGTGTTTCAAGCTATATGTTCCCGGTGGCACCAGCCCCAAGTGGACTTGTTTGCCACCAGATTCAACAACAAACTCCCACAGTTTGTGTCACTGGTTCCAGACCTCCAAGCTTTGGCAGTGGATGCACTCAGCCTGTCTTGGGAAAACCTGGACCATATGCCTTCCCACCAGCAGCCATCTTGGGCAAAGTGGTGGAGAAGTTACATGACTACCCCTGCAACAGGATCCATCTGATTGCACCAGGGTGGCCCAACATGCCCTGGTTCTGGGATCTGGTGGCGATGTCCAGTCAGATCCCTCTATGTCTGCCCAACCTGCCCAATCTGGTATCTCAACCATTCAACCAGACCCTGCACAGGAACCTGTCAAACCTGAAACTACATGCCTGGCTCTTAGAGCCACAGCAATCAAGGAGCAGGGATTCTCTGAGGCAGTGGTAGCATGAATTGAGGTTCCTCAAAGAGGATCCGTCTATGAGGTAAAGTGAACCATTTTTACAAAGTGGTGCCTCAGTAATCAGGTGGACTTCAGGGCAACACATTTAAAGCCATAGCTGACTTCCTGTTGCACCTATTTCAGGAAAGGAAGTTGAAACCTGGTACCATTGATGGTTACAGATCAGCCATTGCTGACAAGTTGGGCAACTCTACCATTAATGTCAGCAAAGATGAGAATCTCACCCGTCTCCTGGATATTTTCCTTAGAGACAGGCCCAAAGGCAGGAGGGGTATACCCTCCTGGAACCTGTCCCTGGTCTTGCACCAGCTGACTAAGGCTCCCTTTGAACCTTTAAAAGAGGCCTCACTAAAACATGTGACTTTCAAGACTGTTTTTCTGTTGGCCCTGGGTTCTGGTAAACACAGGAGTGAAATCCATGCTTGGCTACATAAGAACATCAGACACCATTCAGAAGGGTCTAAGGTGTCTTTGTACCCCTCACCCACCTTTCTATCCAAGAATCAGCTGGCTAAGGAGGGTCCAGATAGTGTGGCTCCAGTGGTCATACCAGCCCTGGCCCCCACTCTGGATAAGTCACTCAAGGGTGACAGGTCCTTGTGTCCAGTCAGAGGCCTTCGCGATTACTTGGACAGGACCTCAGATCTTAGGCAGAACAAGGAGTTGGTCTTTGTCTCCTTCAAGAAAAGTTTTGATAAGGACATCTCACCTGCCACCATCTCCTCATGGATCAAACAAACTGTGATCCTTTGTTATGAGCTCTCTGACCAGGAAGCCCTCGCACTGCATCAAGTCAAAACCCATGATGTCAGGGCCCTTGCTGCTTCTAAGGCCTTCCAGTCGGGGGTCTCCTTAGATCAGATTCTCTCAGCCTGCCACTGGAAATCCCATAACACCTTCACACAATTCTGTTTGAAGAATGTGGCTTGGGCAGATACAGAGCTTTTTATGTCAGCTGACTTGTCAGTCAGCTGACATTATGTCGTCACTCTGCGGCGTGGGCGTACGCGTGAACAACTTCTCCTCCAAAACTACAAGGCCTAGAGACATGCTGTTTTTTTTAAAAGATACCTTATCTATCGAGGATGAAAAATTGTTCAAGGCATGCAAATCTGTCTGTTCGTCTGTTTGCTAGAGACATTACAAGGGGGGTACCCCCACCAAAAGTGTGAAAATTTCAACACTTAATCACAATTTTCTCAGTGACTATTGCAGGGATTTTTCTCATATCTTGCATATATGTACTAGGCCACAGGTAGATTCTCTTGTGTGAGTATGAGACCTGGATCTGTCTTACTTTTTTTTTAATAAATTTTTTTAATAATTTTTAATGCATTAAAATTCATGAAATCATGCACAAAATCATTTATAACTTGAAAAGTGTTGCATTTAGAGATTTTGTTAAAATATGTTATTCAGCTACTTTTTTCATAGCTACAATATGGGGAGTAAGTTGGGTGCCTGTCTCAATAGCTAAGTGAGTAATAGCTACTTTTGGGCTTTCAAGTAACTTCCATCATGAGTAAAATCACTTGTAACTTAAAAACTATTGCATTTAGATAATTTAGTATAAATATGTTATTCAGCTACTTTTGGGTCAGCTATAACGTAGTAAAATTTTAGACCTGTAGCTCATGGCATAGCTGAGTAATAGCTACTTTTAGGTTATCACTGTTGAGTAAATCGCTTATAACTTCAAAAATATTCCATTTAGAGAATTTCGTATAAATATGTTATTCAGCTACTTTTGGGTCAGCTATAACATAGTAAAATTTCAGACCTGTAGCTCATGGCATAGCTGAGTAATAGCTACTTTTAGGTTATCACTGTTGAGTAAATCGCTTATAACTTGGAAACTATTGCATTTACAGTATTTTGTTGCAATATATTATTCACCTATTTTGGGATCAGCTATAGCATAGTGAAGTTTCAGATCTGTAGCTCATTGCATAGCTGAGTAATAGCTACTTTGAAGTTCTCACTATTGAGTAAATCACTTGTAACTTAAAACCTATTGCATTTAGAGAATTTCGTATAAATATGTTATTCAGCTACTTTTGGGCCAGCTATAACATAGTGAAATTTCAGATCTGTAGGTCATGGCATAGCTGAGTAATAGCTACTTTAAAGTTCTCACTATTGAGTAAATCAGTTGTAATTGGAAAACTATTGCATTTAGAGAATTTCGTATAAATATGTTATTCAGCTACTTTTGGGTCAGCTATAACATAGTAAAATTTCAGACCTGTAGCTCATGGCATAGCTGAGTAATAGCTACTTTTAGGTCATCACTATTGAGTAAATCAGTTGTAACTTCAAAACTATTGCATTTACAGTATTTTGCTTAAATATGTTCTTCACCTACTTTTGGGTCAGCTATAACATAGTGAAATTTCAGACCTGTAGCTCATTGCATAGCTGAGTAATAACTACTTTGAGGTTCTCACTATTGAGTAAATCAGTTGTAATTGCAAAACTATTGCATTTAGAGAATTTAGTATAAATATGTTATTCAGCTACTTTTGGGTCAGCTATAACATAGTAAAATTTCAGACCTGTAGCTCATGGCATAGCTGAGTAATAGCTACTTTTAGGTCATCACTATTGAGTAAATCAGTTGTAACTTGAAAACTATTGCATGTACAGTATTTTGCTTAAATATGTTGTTCACCTACTTTTGGGTCAGCTATAACATAGTAAAATTTCAGACCTGTAGCTCATGGCATAGCTGAGTAATAGCTACTTTGAGGTTATCACTGTTGAGTAAATTGCTTATAACTTGGAAATTATTGCATTTAGAGTATTTTGTTTCAATATGTTATTCACCTATTTTGGGGTCAGCTATAACATAGTGAAGTTCCAGACCTGTGACTCATTGCATAGCTGAGCAATAGCTACTTTGAAGTTCTCAATGTTGAGTAAATCACTTATAATTTGAAAACTATTGCATTTAGAGAATTTAGTATAAATATGTTATTCAGCTACTTTTGGGTCAGCTATAACATAGTAAAATTTCAGACCTGTAGCTCATGGCATAGCTGAGTAATAGCTACTTTGAGGTTATCACTGTTGAGTAAATCACTTATAACTTGCAAACTATTGCATTTAGAGTATTTTGTTGCAATATGTTATTCACCTATTTTGGGGTCAGCTATAGCATAGTGAAGTTCCAGACCTGTGGCTCATTGCATAGCTGAGTAATAGCTACTTTGAAGTTCTCACTGTTGAGTAAATCAGTTGTAATTGGAAAACTATTGCCTTTACAGAAATTTGTGCAAATATGTTATTCAGCTACTTTTGGGTCAGCTATAACATAGTGAAATTACAGACCTGTAGCTCATGGCACAACTGAGCAATAGCTATTCTCAGGCACTGACTGTTGAGTAAATCGGCTATAACTTGAAAAATATTGCATTTGGAGTATTTTGTTAAAATATATTGTTCACCTACTTTTGGGTTAGCTATAACATAGTGAAATTACAGACCTATAGCTCGTGGCATAGCGGAGCAATAGCTATTTTCAGGTTCTCACTATTGAGTAAATCAGTTGTAACTTGAAAACTATTGCATTTACAGTATTTTGCTTAAATATGTTGTTCACCTACTTTTAGGTCAGCTATAACAGAGCAAAAATTCAGACATGTAGCTCATTGCATAGCTGAGTAATAGTTACTTTGAGGTTCTCACTCTTGAGTAAATCAGTTGTAACTTGAAAACTATTACATTTAGAGTATTTTGTTAAATATGTTATTCACAGACGTTTTGGTCAGCTATAACATAGTGAAATTGCAGACCTCTATGTCATGGCATACCTGAGCAAAGCTTCTTTCAGGTTCTCACTGTTGAGTAAATCATTGTATCCAACCTGTAGGAAATCATGGGCTGGGAATCTGTTAATATGGTCCGATTTGACCTTGGAACCCTCCTTCAAGGTCAAATGAGGATAGCCAAACTTAAAAGTGCTTATAACTCGCTTATTATTGGTCCTAGAGGTTTGGAACGGAAAACCAACCTATAGAAAATCATGGGCTGGGAATCTTTTGGTGTGGTCGGATTTCACCTTAGACCCCTCCTTCCAGGTCAAACAAAGATAGCCAAACTTAAAGTGCTTATAACTCGCGTATTATTGGTCTTGGCGGTTTGGGATGGTAAACCAACATATAGGAAATCATGGGCTGGGATTCTTTTGGTGTGGTCAGATTTGACCTGGGACCCCTCCTTCAAGGTCAATTGAGGATAGCCAAACTTACAATTGCTTATAACTCGCTTATTATTGGTCCTACAGGTTTGGGATGGTAAACAAGCTACAGGAAATTATGGGCTGGGAATTTTTTTGTGTGGTCGGATTTGACCTTAGACCCCTCCGTCAAGGTCAAACAAGGATAGCCAAACTTAAAAAGTGCCTATGACTCACTTATTATTGGTCCGACAGGTTTGGGATGGTAAACCATCCTAAATTCTTTGGCTGGGAATCTTTTGGTATGGTCAGATTTGACCTTTGGATCCCTTCTTCATGGTGAAACGAGGATATTGCATTTATAGTATTTCTTTAAATATTTTTAACCTACTTTTTACACTTAAACAATTACCTTGTTACTTTATTTCATAATACCATATGCAGGGCACAACTTTTTTGTCCTTTTCTTCTGTCAGCTTCGGAATATCTTTCGAACATGCTGTTCAGTTACCATTTACTGTATTTCTGTACAGCCCTTTTCCTGATAATTATGCTTTCCTCTCATTATCACCATCACAAATCAAAAACATTCAGTCAGCTGACACAGTGCCCGTTCACGGGCACTCTCCTCTTGTTTATTTAGTGGTGGCTGTCCAACAGGTCCACCACCAACCCCCAAAATGAGGAGATATGTAAATATGTATATATGTACATAGCCTGTATATTGTAAAAAAAAAAACTGTGACTTGCTTCCTTTGGGAAGTTTATTTCTTGGGACTAAACTCAGCCCCTCTCTCTCTGTCTTCTTCCTCAGATCTGGGAAAGAAAAAAGGGGGGGGGGCAACATCGGTTGACTTCCGGATAACCGGTTAGTTGGTATCCATCCCTGACCTCACAGGGTTCTCTAACCCTAGGTCAAAATGGGTCTTCTCAGTTTTGTTCTGTTATGAGTTCACTTATGTCCCTAGCAGCTTACCCGCCTTCCAAGCGGTAGTTATTCAGCAATTGTCCATTGGATAGGATGTATTAACGCAATAAAATTGCAAATTTAATAATAATTAAAGATAATTAATAAGTAAATTAAATTTTTATAAGTTAATACCCTAATAGAAGTGAGATTCATGCTTGGCAAAGCAAAAATATTAGACACCAATCTCACTGGTCGAAGGTGTCCCTGTACCCATCACCTAGCTTTCTTTCCAAGAATCAGCTGGCCAAAGAGGGTCCAGACAGTGTGGCCCCAGTGGTTATACCAGCCTTGGATATAAGGACACCTTGGATGAGTGTGACTGGTGTCTGATGTTCCATGTAGCCAGGCATGGATCTCACTCCTACATATATCTGAACCCAGGGCCAACAGGAAAACAGTCTTGAAGGTCAAGTGTTTCAGGGAGGTTCAAGGGAGCCTTTGTCAGCTGGTGCAGTACCAGGGAAAGGTTCCAAGAGGGTATGCCCCTCCGACCCTTGAGTCTGTCTCTGTGAAGCTATCCTGGAGATGAGTGAGATTCTCATCTCTGACAACTTGTCAGCAATGGCTGATATATAGCAATCAATGGTGCCCGGCTAACTTCCTGTCCTGAAACAGGTACAGGAGGAAGTCGGCTATGGCTTTTAGAGGTCGTGCCCTGAAGTCCACCTGAATATTGAGGCACCACTTTGTGAAAATAATTCACTTTGCCTTATAGACTGATCTGGTTGATCCTCTCTGAAGAGCCTCAATTTGTGCTTCCACTGCCTCAGAGAAGCCCTGCTCATTGATTGCTGTGGCTCTAGGAGCCAGGCATGTAGGTTTAGGTTTGATAGATGCCTGTGCAGGGTCTGCTTGAATGGTTGAGTCACCAGATTTAGCAGATTGGGTAGGCACAGTGGGATCTGACTGGGCATGGCCACTAGGTCCCAAAAAAGGCATGTTGGACCACCCTGGTGCAATCAGTATGATCCTGTTGCACAGGTAGTCCTGCAACTTCTCCACCACTTTTCCCAAGATGGCTGCTGGTGGGAAGAGATATGGGTCCAGATCTTCCCAGGACAGGCTTAGCATGTCCGCTGCCAAGGCCTGGGGGTTTTGAACCGGTGACACAAACTTTGGTAGTTTGTTGTTGAACCTGGTGGCAAACAGGTCCACTTGGGGCTTGTGCCAGCGGTTGCATATTGCTTGGAAGACCTCTGGATGAAGGGACCATTCTGTTTGAATGGTCTGGCCTAGTCTGGATAGTTTGTCTCTATCCCATTCAGCCTGCCTATGATGTGTCGTGCTTCTCCACAGAAGGGCACACAGAGGGCCCGACCTTATTCCCCCTTCTTTGTTTATATAGGCAACCACTGTAGTGTTGTCTGTAGCTACCAGAACTATGTTGTGCAAACAGAGGTCTTGGAACTCTTTTAGGGCCAGAAAGACGGCCTTTAGTTCCAGATAGTTTATATGTAGCTTGCTTTCTGGAAGGGACCAGGCTCCCCTTGCAGTGCGTTCGTTTAAGTGAACGCCCCACCCTTCTTTTGATGTGTCTGTAAAGATCTGCAGAGCATGCTTTAGTGGGTGTAATGGTTGATCTTTAAGCACATTGCTTTCCTCCAGCCACCATCTTAAGTGAGGGTGGAGTGACCTGGGGACTGGTATCACCTTTTATAGTGATTCTGGTACCCTGGAGTTGTTCTTCAAGTGCCACTGTATGGGTCTCATATTGAGCCGACCTAGGAGGACTTTTTTCTGTTGCTGTGAGTAGACCTATGAAGGACATGAACTGCCGGACCGGACAATATTGCTTGAATCTTTGTTAGGACCTGCCAACGCTCTGGTGTGGGTCTGATCCTGCCCTCTTCTAGGTCGAACTGATAACCCAAGAAGTTGAAAACCTGTTTTGGATCCAGCACTGATTTCTCCCTGTTCACCAGCCAACCTAATCCTCGACAGAGAGCTACCAAGGTCTGTGTATGCTGGAGACAGATATGGTGGGACTTGGCTCTGACCAAGCAGTCGTCTGGGAACTGGTGGATCCTTTTACCCCTCTGTAAAGCCACCAGTTTGACCTCTTTGGTCATCACTGTGAACTCCATGGGTGCTATGGACTGGCCAAAGGGTAGTGCTTTGAACTAGTAGGACCGACCCTGGACATGAAAACGTATGTACTTCCTGGACTGGCTCTGAATTGGTATATGGAAGTATGCGTCTTTGAAACCTATGGAGGTAACACACTATCCTGCCTGTAGGGAGGTTCTTATTGTCTCTGGTGTCTCCATTTGGTGTTTCCGCTCTGTATATAGGAAGGTGTTCAAGGTGCTCAGTCCAGGATAGGTCTCCATTGGTTGTTGGGTTTGGGTACTAAAAATAGCCAGTTGTAAAAGCATAGAGATTTCTCAGTTGCTACCGGTTCCATTGCATTTTTGTTCAGAAGCTGATGCAATGCCTCCAACAAGTAGAAGTTCTTGTGGGGATTTACATAGCAGCTTATGACAGTTGGTGACCTGGCCAAATTGGGCCAGAACCAGAAGGGGAGGGTGTAGCCTTTCCTGAGTATTGTTACCACTTTAGGGCTGGTCCCTAGGGCTACCCACTTCTCCCAAAACTGGTGCAATCTGGCCCCTGCAGGTAGATCTGGAGCAACAGTTGGGACATTTGTGACAAGGTTTACAGAACTCAAGTGACCTACACAAGAAACATCTTTCACATATTTTATTTCTGTATAATTCTGACAATTGACGGGATTTACACCTTTTCTTTGTGGATACCCTTTGACAAAATGAACAGGACTGACAAGACAAGAGTTTACATGTAAATTTATAGTCTCTCTCTTGCTGGTTACAGACAAGTCTTTCCTTCCGGCTAGCACTGCTGGAGGGTTCAAACTTTCCAAATTGCCGGATACATCTACAAAGTCCTTCAGTCCGGTCACACACTTTACACATTAATTGTCATTTATGCTGCTTTGAACCCTTAGCCAGCTTCTGTTGGAAAGTTGACGCATTGCCACTACCTTTCTTGCCCTGTTGCTGGTCCCTTATCTGCTTCCAAGCTGGTACACTAGATTTTCAGTCTGGTTGGTGAGAGGGCTTGGTAGTAGAAGAAGCATAGGGGTGATAACTTAGAAAAGAACAACTTTCCTCACTTTGTGAGATCTCCTCTTCTGCTTTCATCAATAACTGATCCGGGAACAGGGACTGCAAGTGCAGTGGGGCAGTAAGCAATGCAGTGAGAGTGTCCTGTTTAACCCCAGCTCGCAAATACGCCATATAACTGGCCCTTCTGGCCAGTGTTAGATTAGCCATGTTGATGAAGATACCGTCTGAGAGGTCCTGCATCGTGCGAGCCATAGTCTGGGTGATGGATCTGTTAAAAGTCACCAGGTATTCAAGTTTCTCTACAGTGTGCTGTGAGCTTCCTGCAGCTTTGCTTTTGCCCTTATCAGAATGCAGAGTCTTTAGTTGTGCAAGCAGGGTGTCTTGAACCTTGGTGAGGTACCGGCTCAGTCCAGCAACTTGATTACACATCACTGCCTGTTCTCTGGCTGATCTCTCCCATTTTCTGAAGGTATCTTGACTGATGCACCAGGAGACTGGGGCAGAAGGTAAGCTGTGTCTGGCAACTCTGCTGAAGGTACTTTTGAGCTTAGCTGGGTTGGTTGACCAGAAACAAACTGTTGATTTGCCAGAGTCCTACTTGTCGGTGTGCATATCTTACCATCTAGAAGTTTTAGGCGTCTCTCAACAGTCCAGCATTCCTGGATGGGTACCCCTCAGAAATGGTGACGTCTAACAACCAGTCATTAGCTGGTAGCTTATGGATACTTTCCCGGTAGGCTGGGTTCGGAAACTGGCAAAGGGGTGATCGTCTAGTGAGGAAGACAAACTATAAAAGTCTGGTATCTGGTGCCAGCCCATAAAAGAATGCACCCCTCTCATTGTCTCTCTGCAGTTAGCTTCTTCAGAGAGCTCCTGGTCAAGTTCGTCGTCCTTGGCTGGGTCCCTGTCTGACAAAACTTCCCAGTCACTGACCACATCAGGGGATTCTGGTTCACTACACAGTTCATCTTCCATGTCAGACACACCAGTATTATCAGCAGCCAGAGTTCTCTTACTGGTGAAGGACCGGTCCATAACACTGCCATCTCCACTACTGGTACTGGTGTGCTGAGAGTGCACATTAGATCTAGCACTGGGAGCCTCAACAGGCTGGGTGGCCGTCCTCATACTGGGAACCTCAACAGCCTGGGTGGCAAATCTTACTGTACCAGCAGCCTCAACCAGGTAGCAGTCATCGTACCGGGAGCCTCACCAGGCTGGGTAGCTGTGACATCCCCGGTGGCCTGAACAGGACTGGAACCGGTAAAAACTTCAGCAGGTTGGGTGACCTATATCATGCTGGGACCGGCTCCTGGATCAACAAGGGGCTGGTCACTAGTCACCACTGCAGCAGGTTTCTTCACCTGCTCCACCGGTACAGCAAAAGACTTGGCAAGTAACATTGCTTCAAGCCTAGGAAACCTCTGGGACCACTTATCGTCCAGGCTCTTCAAGTTGTCTGATGTGGGTTTGCTGCTGGATTTCTTCTTGCTGGGCTTTGGGGACTTGTTAGGTCTCTTCTTCGTACCAGCCGGTGTGATTTCAGTAGACTTTCCAGCTCATTCTCCCTCAGGCCGTCCAAACTGTTTAACCTCTGAAGGGTCCATGAGAGTAGTGGCAGCAGACACAGGGGAGGCATAAACTGTCGTCTGCTCTTTTTCCTTCCTGGGCCCGTATTCACTAACATTCTTATTCTTAGAAAAAGAATTTTTCTTAGAATTAGAAAATTTTCTTATCTAAGAATTTTCTTATTCTTAGAAAAAAATTGTATTCACAAAGCAATTCTTAGTTAAGAATTATTTCTAAGAATAAGAATTTTCTTAGTTAAGAATAGTGAACAGAAACATGTGCATGCATATAGTTTTTGATGTCACATGATCAGTCATGTGATATATTTACACCTTTATTGTTTGAAATGGACTCAGAATTGGGTGCTGGATTCTCAAAAGGTCTAATCTTAGCCTTTTCTTAGGCGTAGCCGAGTCTTAAACATAAGATTTTTTTTCAGCTAGGAATTTTCATAAATAGGTATTCATAAAGCAGGTTTCAGCTTGATTAAAAGTCATCAACTTAAAAAGAATGATTTTTTTCATATAACCAAATTTATTGAACATAAATCAGAAAGCAGTGTACATATTAACTATAAAATAAGTATATCCCAAATATGCAGCTACAAATATGTATTCTGCACTAAACATAAACATTGACATGCTGTCCTTGATTGAGTTTGGTTAATATGATTGGTTTATGCCAGGGAATGTAAACACAAGTGAGCTGTTGATTTGACCCTACATGTGCCACTTTGATAAAAATCAATAAATGGGAAGTGCCCATGCACTAAGCAAATCATGTCAATTGTGATGCTTATAGTTATGTCAGGGTCAGTAAACAAAGCATAATTCTGGGGAAAAAACAACTTCAAGTATTTAATATAATTATTTTACATCAGTTTGGTGTAGTACGTAGTGCACTTGCTATTTTTTGCGGGATATATAATTGTAAATCTTATTCATATTTATTTGGGGTTATTATGTAATAAAATAGTTGCACCAAATGGATAAAATAATTTGAAAAGTGAAACTAAAACTTTCACAGTGGGATATGCACATAAACTCAATGTTGGATATGTGCTGCTAAATGCTGTTGATGTATACTCTGATCTTGTGGATATATATTTCTCAGAATATGTTGATGTACACTGTAAAACTTGTCCACTTACTGTTGACACTTGGATCAGAAAGGGATAAGTTTTGCAGTTGAGAACCTTCTAACCTCTTAAAAACATATAAAAAACTAATATAGAGGGGTGTGTAAGTATTTTTAACTTAATTCTAGCCATTTGAAATTTTGAAGTGGGGAAAATATACATGGCGGCCATATTTAAAGCCAGTCAACAAGATAGCATATATCATTCACTTCAGTCTTTATCTGTAAATATAAAGTTCTTGTAAAAAAATCATGCAGATCAGAAAAAAAACCACTGGATTTGTCTGGTCATAGAAAAAAAAATGTCTATTTGCATGCAATTGATAAAAAATATGAAATATGTCACCTTTTTCTTAACTTAAGTAAGGTCTTGATCATTCTTAGATTTGAGCATCATTCTTAGAAAAAATTCTAAGAATAAGAAAAAATTCTAAGAATAAGAATTTAGTGAATACCAAAAATACTTATTCTTAGAATTTTCTAAGAAAAATTCTAAGAAAATTCTTATTCTAAGTATAAGAATGTTAGTGAATACGGGCCCTGGTTCTGTAGGTGGTGATGGCCAATTACTGGACCTGCTCTGGGGTGAAAGCTTTGCAAATGGGGCAATCTTTCTTCAACGCACAAGGGTCGTCACCCACCCCTAGTCTCTACATCGTGCGCACTTCAAATGGAAATCAAATAAAGTAATAACATGGCCACAAGTGCCTATCTTTTGTCTTGGTGAAGTCATACTGATCAGGAAAATGGCAGAATAACATAGATAAGTAAAAGTTCAAATAATGGTGAATTCTTTGAAAAACTTCTAAAATCTTCTCTCTGTAGAAAACATGTCTGCATACTCTACGCACCAAACCAAAAAGATGTTATGATGTCACGCTATCTAGACAGGAAGGAAGTAAGAGGCTACACATGGCAAATGCACACTCCGTGACCAGTCCTCGTGGTAGTTTATACAGCACAGCTTTTTTTCTGTCGTTTGGCGGGACCGGTCGCGCCGACCAGTAAAGCAATTGTCCATTGGATAGGCTGTATTAACGCAATAAAATGTACCTGTTCTTATATACATTTTAATTTTCACATCCGCAACTGTCTGCACCCATGATACCCTAGATGTGTCAGTATTACAGTGAATTATTGTCCACATCAACAAAATAAGGGTCTTGAACTTTTTTGATAAATGCAGTGTACAATGTCTCATAAAAAATATCCAGGGTATATCCAGCCTTACTCTCTGGCCTTTATTAAGGTAATATTTAACCTTATAAATTCCAAACCTGTGTTGGCCTTTGATTTTGATGTTTCTAAGAAATAGCAATTGGTATTATTTTGTGTTAAAAATTTAAACAATTCAATTTTGCTGTATTTTATTCACGCAACCCTAGTTCTAAATTATATCTTAAATAAATCAAGACAATGGAAGGCCCCTGCACATCAATGATGACACTACGTAATACAACAATTTAGTTTCAAATCATGATGTACCTTGGCTATTAGCACTGACTAAGAATGATACAACATGCACTAATACAAAATGTTTTTGCTTTGAAGAATTCAATAACATTTGTTGGATCGGTTGGTATTGTCTTCCTCATTTCTGCTTTGATTTTATATATCTTTTCATGAGGATCATCAGTTTAGTAAGGGCTTTTATCTGAGGTTTGGTATATGAAGAATTGTGTTCACATCTCTCTGTATAATTTGCAAATTCTTGTATGTATCCAGCAAAACAAAGATAACAAACCTTGAATATATCCACCATTCCAGTCTAATGGGGAGAAATAATGTGAAAGAAAACAGATTAAATAACCAGGATTATAGGAAATAACTTGCATAACCAAATACCAACATAATAAATCTACACCCTGAGGCAATATAGTGCTGGAAGATGATGTTTCATATAACAATACAACATGGAAGCAGCTGGTATCTTCAGAGGAGTTCTGAAACACAGAAACCAAACTTTAAAGAGACTAGACACCATAAAATAAGTTACAATTTCTTTCTTTTTTCAATAGTAAATTGTTTTAAATTTTATTTAAATCAAACTTTACATGATATACAATGATAAACAAACTGTTCCTGACATTTAATGTTTGCAGACCAACATATATATAAAAGCTTGATCAGAATGCAAAACCATCATCTGACTGGAATATTGCTTTTATGATCTTTTGTAATGCAACAGGAAATGCTCATAATTAGACAGAAATTGTGATACATATTTATTGTCAATACAAAACTTATTGCAGTAATTTTAATCTAGTACATCTTTAGACTAGATTTGTCTTTTTAAGCACTCTTTACCACTTTTAAGTTAAATCTCAAGAGACCAGAAAAGTATTTCGATTTAATATCACTCAAATGACAAATGACTTCATATTGTGGCAGATTAAAATATAAACTAAAACTTTCAGGGAATTCATTCTTCAGAAGTGTACAAGTTCTAAACTAACTTTAGATATAACACCAAAAAAGATAAGTTGCATGAGCATAAAGATAAATTGTAGCAATAAAAAAATATTCGTTGTGACCACTCAGGACAAAAATGACCACTCATTAAGCTTTTTAAACACGTTTAAAAGTAGCCAGACTGGACAGGTTTGAACCCTAGCCTGCAGGTATAATTAGATAGCACCAGACACATTGGAGAAATTTACCCACCACTTTACAAGTAAGAGAAATTGTAAAAAAATCTGTATCTGAGATTGACTGCACAACACCCATACAAATATAGAAGTTCAAACAACAAAACAACAGTTCCTGCCTGATGTTATACCTGGACATGGTGGATCTATCCATTTTTATGTATTTTATGTATGAGAACTAAAAAACAAAGATTGTATGTGCTATGTACAATATTGACTGCCCATATTAATATTACTAAAAAGGTATCAGTGAACGGGTACTTTAGCAATACATACTGGGACAACAAATGAACACGCGCAGGTCTTTGATCTCCATTCCTGATGTCCCTGATACACTGACAATAATCTTAGAAACATCTGTCACAGATGATCTATCCTGGACCGTGATAAATCCTCTCAGATCTTCAATATTTATCTGTCAAAAAATTGTATGATTTTTATTATCACGAATATTCAATCACTTTACAGCATACAGTAGCTGTTGTACAATTAGGTCAACTAATAATAACTATTTTGGGGTTCTAGCAATAAAATCCTGTGAGTAACAGAGATTCCAGTCAAACAGTCTACTTTTATGATGAATTGTAAAACAATAGTGGTATTATTCTACATATGACAATAGAAATATACAAATATGCAAGATAAGCAAAAATGAAAGTGGACTTTGTGAATTTGCATTGGCATAAAGCAAAATATTGCATTTTTATTCTAAAGATAACGGATCACTTTCTTAAGGTCTTGCATTTTGGGAACTAAAACAGGGAAAGTTGAAATTATATGTTACATCATCTAAAATTTAGTAAGGGCTGACTAAACACAATAAACTGTTTTTAAGTTTGATTATGAGTGAAATAACTTCCCATAGCTTTATAAAATTGTCTTCACTCACTTGTTTTGTCAAAGCCAAACTACCATCTGTATTTACGTAGAATATTGTGACAAGATCAGAACCACGAGCAGCAAGCTTGACCTCTTGTATTATATTTGGAATGCATCCATCATTGATGAGCAGCAGCAGTTTATCATTGGACGACATTACAAGAGAGCTTTTTGATCCAAACAATGCATCAGACAAGTCATACATAGGTTGTCCAAATGGGAACTTGTTGCCAAAAGAACCCATTGCATCAAGGGTAAAATGTTTGCCTTCTGTACTGTATTGCAAGATGATTGAATCATGAAACCTTGGACAGCCTTGGCAAAAATATAATTGTTTCATTCATTATATTGGCATGAAATTGACAGCAAAATATATTTTTACACAGAGTAAGACTGACAAAATTCACCACTGGGAGGTAGCCTTTAAAAGCAAAACTAGGTAATCCACATTTGTATCAATTGTACATCAGGGGAGATCAGAGGTCTAGTTTTATCACAAAAGGAATTTCCCACTAGTAATTGTCATAAAAGGGATTTCCTGTCAATTGTCTGTCACATACTGTGGTTAATTTCGTATTTTTTACTCCTATAATTTAATGTTATCCTTGTAACCATAACATTCTATCCAGCTTTTATAAGCTTCAAGAATTGTACCGTGTATCATGGATTACTTATTTACCACTTATTATTACATGATTAAGAACCTCTCAGATCAAAGATCATAGCTTTCTGTGAGTTTTATATGTGGAATTGAACCCACATCTCTCTCTGAGTCATACATGTGGAGAACAAATTGGTTAAATACCACAGTTGCTATCCCCACTTATCCAGAAAGGCCTCTAGAACTTTCAAAAAAGAAATATGTAGGAACTGTAATAATATAAAGTTGAAAATTTAATTATTGGGTTGATATATGTTTTTATTGTGAAGTTAATTGGTAGAACAGGATGACTTGTTTAAATAATACATAGGAAATGCATTGACACCCTTTGTAAGTATTACTGGTATATGTTTTTTTCTGATTTTTTATTTAGAAAATTTTGTATGTTGCATGTTATTTTGACCATCAAGTTATCCAAATGCAATGTAAATAACCATACAGTGATTAAGCTTACTTACGGTAGCAAGACAACAATACCAAGAGGTCTCGTATAAATATCTTCTGTTGACCCGCAGCAACTAGAATGATCTTTTGAATATCCTTCAGTGAAGGCTCATCAACAACTTTAGATAATGTAGTTTTATCTTTGATCAGTTTCTACAATATAGACAACATATTTGTTGGCAGCATATTTTGAGTGACTATGGAAACCATGCTAAATATCCAGCAATCACCAATTCATTAGGAAATTGGAATAATAAAGCCCAATAATGGTTTACAGATCCTTTTGAGCAATAATTATGCTGCTTGCTACATTAGCATGATATTGAAGTAGCAAACATATGAGAATGGAACACAGGTATTAGCAAGGGTATTAGCAAGGGTATTAGTTTCACGTAATTTCAGATAATCTTCACTGACACTAGATCTGTATCTTCCAGTTTTGTAGAATTTATTCTATGTTAAGGGATAGATTTTACATTTACGTAATGTTTGCAAATAGGGTGCTTTAGAAATTGGAATAAAACAAGATATTGATTTAAAGAATACTTACATAATTTTTTAAAACAAGCTTGCCATGTTTATCCGTGTAATATATAGTAACCCTGGGGCTTCCACGGATTTCAAATGTTACTTTCCTCAGCAGAGATTCTATGCAAAAGGTATCCACTGATATGATCAACTTATCCTTGTTTGATAATAAGAGGGCTCCTTCTGAACCATAAAGTGCCTTTGATAAATCATATTTTGGTGAGCCAAATGGGGACTGTTGTCCAAAAGGTCCAAAACCAATGAGAGAAAAGTACTCATTCTCAGTGCTCTCTTCCAGTATAATCAGTTGGTCACTGTCTGAAATTCACAGAACAAATTGCACAAGTTAACTTAAGTATTGGTGTTATTAATGGACGCTGGCCATACCTGGCCATACCCACATTAAAATTTCATAAAGATGTGTTTACTAGATTTGGAGTAATCACAAACATGGACCGATAATCATATGGTCATACTATCCCATTAGGAGGGTTAAAAGAAATAATATTTGGGTGTAACTACAATATGGGGATACTCGTTTGACTTAGTGGTCTATATTCTGTGAGTGCTTTCTGGAGTGATCAGTTTTACTGCCTGTTTTTGAGCAGGTTACGCAAAGATTCAGCTTTAACATCATATGTTATACTGGAATTATAAATGAAACATGCTGCATAACAATAAGTATTAGCAATAAATACATGTAAACTATTTTACAAAAAATAGCATCAGAGATGCCCATACCCCACATCCTGGAGCAATAGTTTTCAACACCATCCCCAGACAAGATTTTAAAACTCATGGTCACTAGGACAAAACCCCCTAACAAATGTCCCTACTAGGTATTAACTTCCTACATCTTATGGTTTCCAAGATATAGCCCAGACAAGACTTTAAAGGTCAATGTCACTACAGCGAGGTCAAAGGTCAAATCAAGGTTACACCATGATGTTGCACACCTATAATCTCCCACCAGTGTCCCTATCAAGTATCAACTTCCTGCACCTTACAGTTTCTGAGATATGGCCCAGACAAGATTTTATAGGAAAAGGTCACTTCGGCAAGGTCAAAGGTCAAATCAAGGTCTGACTATAAAGTTGCATACCTACACCCCCCAACCAATGTTCCTTCCAAGTATCAACTGCCTGCACCTCACGGTTTCTGAGATATGGCCTGGACAAGACTCTATAGGTCAAGGTCAGTGCAGCAAGGTCAAAGGTCAAATCAAGGTCACACCATGACATTGCACACCTACACCTCCTGACCAATATCCCTAACAAGTATTGACTTCCTACATTTTACGGTTTCTGAGATATAGCCCAGACAAGATTTTATAGGTCAAGGTCATTACAGCAAGGTCAAAGGTCAAATCAAGGTCACACCATGACATTGCACACCTAAACCCCAAACCAATGTCTCTACCATATAAAGCTCCTACACCTCACGGTTTCCGAGATATAGCGTGGACAAGATTTTATAGGTCAAGGTTAATACGGCAAGGTCAAATCAAGGTCAAACCATGACGTTGCACACCTACACCTCCTAACCAATGTCCCTACCAAGTATCAACTTCCTACACTCTACGGTTTCTGAGATACAGCCCAGACAAACTTTTTCCGGCCACAACCCATCTGGACACCATGTTTGAAAACAATACCCTGACAGCCCTTAAGGACTGTGGGGTAAAAAATGTATAGCAAATCTGTATAAAGCTTGTGATGATTCATTCTGTGACAAAATTAATGTTTGGTGTAATCACCAGTAAGCTGGCATCCAAGAACAAACAAACAGCTAACTTCAACAGTGTCACAAGATGTTGGAACAAATGATATCCTGATTTCAACTGCATTTTCAATTCCGTACAATGGCCATTGGTTTCCATCATTTAATACTTCTACCAAGGTGCCTTGTAAAGGGTTGTCTATGTTGAACTAGAAAACAAAATGCATACAAGAAAATTTAACAGGGAAAATCTAAACCGTTCCCTTTTAGGCCTGAAATTTTGCAATATGTGCAGGGTTTGGGTGAAAATTCAGAACATTTCACCATACCATAATGGTACTTTCACACATATATTGAAACCATTTTACCCAATTCGCAAAAATCATGTCAGTAAACAAAATGAAAAACCAGTCAATAAAACAGCAAGTCTTCCTTTTAGGTAAATATTTATTTATTTGGGGTTTTACGTCGCTTTCAACACTGTACAGGTCATATCACGATGGGTAGTTGGAAGAGCAGAGGAAACCAGTACATACAGTTCGCTAGGGTTCTGTAAACTGCCGACCAACGGGAAACAACTACCAGCTTTCCCACTTAAGGCCATGACGGGGATGGAACCCCGGCCTCAGAGGTGGGAGGCGAGAGTGTTACCACTCTGCCACCGTGGCCCCTTTTTAGGTAAATAAGGTAAAAGGAAAATAAGGTGTACTTTATAATAACTAAAGTTTAATATATATTTTTGTGATTAGGGTGCACCTTCTTGGTGCATATTTTAGTAATTTTATATCTCTAGGGGAAAAAGAAACACAGTTTTTATAAAGAATAAACTTTTATTTATCTTGCTTTTTTGGCTAAGTTTAACCCAACAAGACTCAGATGTATTAGATTGTATCCTGTGATAAAATTATCGTGTGCAAATTATGCACCAAAAGCTTTGTTTACTTTTATAATCCACCACTTAAATTTAATAATAAGCAATATAAGTCCAAAACATAAGTCCAAATCCAAAAAAAATTAGTAAAATGTATCTGTAGTTACAGGCACTAAAGAATATAAAAAATAGCATCAGAGATGTCTGTATCCCATAGCCAGGGAAAATAGTTTTCAACACCATGAGATATAGAAGAAGTGAACCAGTACAAAGATCAGGATACTTTCAGTGCAGTGTCAATTACATAAAGGTTCAAATAATGTTTATGTAGAAAATAACATCTAAGAGAAAGAAAATGTATGTATAGTATTAAAACAAGACCATTCAATAGCAAGATGACAGCATTAATCAGTAAACTAAACATTACGAAGCTGTAAAATTTATTAATTGGAAAATAGCTGTCAATGGAAATAGCTCTGTTACAATACATTTTTAACGATATATATAAAATATTTGTGGATGACATAATAAATGAAATATTTATAAATAACTGGCTCTTGCTTACTTATTTGTAACCCCAAATATCTTTGCTGTGGGGTCCCAGACAAAATGCTGGGATATAACCCAGTCTGAATGTTCCATTTTTTGCGACAGAATGTTTTCCTGTGCAGAAACAGGGTCACCTCCCACCAATTTACATTCCCAAACATTTCTATTAATTCTCAAATAGGAAAGGAAACTCAAAACGTTGACATGCACATCACTGACCAGCCTTGCAAACAATCCACTTACCCATTACACTGTTGTATATTCCTGTACATTCCCGAAGGAGTCAAGATAGGGCCATGGATCACTACTAATGGTCAAAACCAGACATGCTCACCCCAGACACACCAGGATATGCCAAAAGTTCTCCACATTTCTCAGCCTTCCTACAGAGCATGTGTGGACCAGACCAGATACGATGCCAGACTGTTAAAGTCATTGATTCTCAAGTTGGAAAATATTGTTTTTATTAGGGGTGAGACGGGACCAGATTTGTGGAGTCGAAATACCCGATACGGTAGACCCGATCCGTTTCGCGGGTCGACCCGATAAGTACAATGTATATACGTACATGACAAAGGCAGTTAAAAATCTTTTTTTTTGTACCTTTTTATTCTTTTGAAGCAAATAACAGTCAGATATTAAACATTTCTAGAGGTTTCTCCAGTTTATTGGTTGTTTACAGTATGAACACCTTGATTTCAAAACGAGGCTGATGTTTGCTATGTTAGCAAAAAGGTTATTGTAAGACAAAATAAAACACAAGGAAAGGTGAGTTGGTCATTTATTACATTTGTACTTGTAAGAATTGAAACTTTGTCATGAACAGCAAAACCTACAAATTACGGGTATTCCGTTTGTAGATTTGTTTCGTCGGGTATTACGTCAGCACCACTCGATAGCGGGTACCCGGGGACCCTATCTCACCCTTAGTTTTTATTATAAATATAGTAAAATGACATCTAAGAAGAAGAAAGATGGCAGTTCTTAGGCTGAAAGGAAAGATGTGAACAAGACAACTAAGCCAGAGGGAATATTGGAGGAGGAAAAATCCATAGACACACCTCTACCCAATTGTAGATGGAGAGTGAGATGATATATGAGACTCAAATCTCAGAGATGACACAGACGTCAACCAAAGCTACCCAAGGCCATGGGGGACCAGTGAGGCCACTGACTAGGAGGACAAGGGGGTTGGGGCAGAGGAAAACAAGAAGAGGAAGAAAAGCTGCCGCCACTTATCTCACTGATGAACAGCAAAAACAAGTGGTTGAGGGGCTGAAGGATGAGAACCATGACCTTCTATACAACAAGAGGCGCTAGGGTTACAAAGACACTGCAAAGAGGGACAGGGCCTGGGTGGACCTGTCAGCCAAGGTAGGAATCAAGGTGGTGATGCTAAAGACCTGTTTTTCTACATAGTTTTTCTATCAGCATCTGAGCCACACCAAGTCTGGGCAGGGCAGACTAGACATGACTGAGGGGCAGCTGTGTGTCATGCTCAACATTGACTTTTTGAGGCAACACATAAAGAGAGTGAGTGTTCTTAAGAAGCATCCTCAGGTCTTCAACATTTAGAGTAGCAGTTGCGGCCACTGTCATGACCTTCTATGTCTGACACAGCCATGGTTTTCAAGGCACCGTATTATGACAGTGACAACTGGTACCAAGGCCCAGGTCCTGCAATGGGCAAACATGTTATAGGGCAGGGCATAACGATTAGAGACACTATTCAACTCTATCACATGGTGCTAAAAAGTGGAGGACCATCACCCCTGCATCGGCCATCTATCCTGCTGAGGGAGGTCATAGAGAGATGTGAGAAAGGTCTGTAAATAACTGAGCAGTTGGGGTCATTGCTGGAGGTGGTGAGGCTAAGAGATGGCTGACAAACAACTTTTCTAGAAGACCACTTCGTGGTGTATAAAGAGCAAGGAGATGAACTGGATGTACCCTCCTCACAGCCAGCACCGTCCAATTATGTATGTGTCAGAAGTTATGCCAGTGCAATTATCACAGTCCTTCAGCCAGTGTTACAGCCAGTGCAACAGGAGCACACTCAACAGATACCGAAGCCAAGTGCAACAGATCACTGAAATGATACAGCAGCAGTCAATGAAGCAACCAATGCAGCTCACTCAGAAAAAAAAACAGTCTCAGATTCACATATACCGCAGCCAGTGATAAAACAGATCACTCAAAAGATACAGCCAATGTTGCAGCCAATATCAGAAAATATAACAGTCTCAGATTCAGGCCGGTTTTAGCCACTAAAATATCAGATGAACAGAGGAAGCACATGTGCAGATCCCATCCCAGCCTGGTCCACCATGCTTGAGGTTTCATACAACAAATCCTCCACACCTGGTAATATTGAAGACACTATAAAATAAATGTATTTTGTATCCCCTCTATATTCTTTTAAGGGATGTAAAATATGGTAGCCACAATTTATATCCCCAAAATAGGCGGATTAAGTCTTTTAAAACTATGACTGCCATACTTAATATCCACATTATAACCTGTATCCACATCACTGATTTTCAGAAAATATATTACAAATGAAGATGACAATATTATACTTGTGCATAGCATGCTTTTACGTATATTGTTAATCTTCTTAAGTTATATATTTATCATAATATTTAACTTGTGATTTCTCAGAACTTATTGGCTGGATTTTTATGCAACCAAAACAAAAAGACCACTGTAAAAAGATCTTTCTACTAATATATAAATAGATATTTGTAGGTCACACAGTTTTCGCAGTATTTTTGAAAATTTTTACACTTTTTTAACAGTCAGTGTCGATGGTCAGGAGGATCTGCTGTGTACCAAATAAGATCCCTGCTTGGATATCCCCTTATACAGTACATATACGACGTGTGATGGTTACTAACATAGATTCCTTATGTGTTTGTGACCTGTTTGTGCATGAAATAAGCAAATAAATATGATACTCTACTTTTAAATATATTTCAGCAGTCACATGTGGATATGAATGTATAATGAAACAAATCATGTAAATTAGTTTCAATTACCATGTACTGCCAGTATTATTGTTGATGCTACTTGCAAAATAACTGTAAAACTCTCCATGGACATAACACTGCTATTGTATATCTGACCGGCTATAGCACAATTTAATTGGCTGATCACTCAATTTTTAAAGGTTATACAAAATTTATCAAGGAGTACAGAATATGTCGGTTCCCCTTCCTTTGCCACATTTGCAATTTTGTAACCCCCCCCCCCACACACACACATACTCCATGAGAGACACAAAATCGGGCATCACACCTCGAAAATTGAACAACTTAATGGAGAAAAAGGGATGAACATTATAAAAGGAACATATCTGCAGCCAATGATGTTAAAAATTATTCAAAATGTATTCTGTATAGAATACTTCTATTTTTTTAACTAACCAAATAAATGAATTACCTGTGTTTTTGTGGAAGAATCGTCTTTGCGTAAAATTTCAATTATCACCAAATCAGCTCCTTCTACTGCTAGTTCCACCGCTAAAACTCTAAAGGGTTCTTTGTTTTCAGCAGTCACAACAATCTGTTCCCCAGAATTCAGAGGGACTTTATCATCAGTTTGTAGATCTTCAAACCTCTGAACTTTTATTGGCATCCACAACGAATATTGCAGTCCTGTAAAGCCTCCACTCATTCCAATAAACAGTTCCAAATCTTCAGGGCAACACAGAAGATCACCTAAAGTGCATCATCCAGTTATCCCATTTATTATAACAATATTATCAATATCAATGTATAAAATAAAGAAATATAATGTACCATATACCTATCATTATCCTTAAAAAAAGTTATTTGAAAACATAACATTCAAAATTAAATAGTATTTGCCCGAAAATAATTAGAAGCAGTGATCAGAACAAATATGGGTTTGTTAATAAAAGACCCTTTAACTCAAGAAAACTTTACTATTATCCTTGTGAAAATCACATACCTGTTGGTGTTTCTTTGGTAACAGTTTGTGTAGTAAATAGCATCTGAGTAGTTTCCTCATCTGTACAATACATTTAATGTAAACGAATGAATATGCGAGAGTCATTTTAACATTGTGATAAGGAATAGAGTCTTCTTCACAGTATTTGTAAAAAAATGGATTAAGTTTTCTACATACACTGTTAAACTCTTCTCCCCAATGGTTTCAATATATACCTTACACCTTGGAGTATTTAAGAAATAAAGCTCATACATAGATAGACTACCAAACTCAGGCAGTTTCTCAACTAACACTTGCAATCCTGAGCTTAAACCTTTCACTTATACAAATACCTTATGAATACAGAGAGTTGTTTCCATTGGGAAAAGGCCACCCAGGGTATGATATTTTTTTCATTTCAAAAGAAACTTCTTCTTAACTCAGTTTAACGGGAACATTTTGAATACATGTATTTTGAATTGAAGTAAGTATGTAAGAAGCATTAATAATGCTCTGAAGTAACCACTCTCTAAGGCACTGATGGCAAAAGAAGGGATAGTTCAGTTAAAAAAAGAGGCCAGTGTCCGTGTTAGCATCTGATAGGGATGACACACTACGATGGAGGGCAGGCTCATCTGAATAGGCAGGTCTTAAACTGTTTTCTAAATCCAGTTATGTTTTCCATATTCCTAATCATGGCTTGAGGCAGCTTGTTCTATTCTGTGGGAGCAGTTACTGTAAAACTGCATACCCCCAAGCGCTTGATATAAGGTTGGCTAAAGTTTATTGTCATGTAAGCGAGAAGGTTGTATTCGAACAGTATATGGTACTGAATGGGAAGCCAGTGTAGTTTGTGTAGGAAGAGTGTCACATTACTGAATTTGTTAAGTTTGCACAGGATGCGAGATAAGGCATTTTGAACTATTTGAAGTCTCCCAATATATGCCTTTTATGGATACAGCAGTGAATTACAGTAATTCAGGTGACTGCTTACCAAGGCACTTGCCACCTTTACAGCCGTTTCCTGGGTTAGATACTTGCAGACTCAGTAAAGTTCCTGGAGATGGTAGTAACACACATGACATAAATTATCCACATAACTTTGCATTGAGTTGTCAGCATCTAGGATGGCACCAAGGTTTTGACTGATTCAGCTTGTTTCATGAAATTACCAAGAAAAATTACAGGGAATGATGACTTCACTAAATTTCTAATTTGATCGTTGCTAATAAAAATAGATTCTGATTTGTCTGGGTGTAATTTGAGTTTAAAATTAAAATTCCTTGAGTCAAATTCTAAGTAAACATGTGTATCATCTGCATATAAATGATGGGTGACATTAAATTGAGATATGACTTTACTGAGAGGAGTTGTTTTGGGTAAAAATGAGTGAGTCCAAGACTGAAAGATGTCCATCTATATCAATCCACTGTTTCCTTGAGTTAAGGTATGACTGTACCCAATTAAGCACAATCACATCAATGCCATACCAACGTTGAAGGCAGTCATATAGGATAAAGTGGTCTATTGACATTCTCAAGTATTGCAATTTGATAGAGTGTAAAAGGTCCAACATATATTTATATATTCTAGGGCACACTCTTAATGTCTTGATCTTCCCCTGTGACTCCAAATTAGTTTGTGATGTCAGCATTTGTGACTTTATATCCCATGACATAGTCATAAGATGTTATCTGGAATTTTCCTGTCCTGCCAGGATCAGCGAGCAACAGTTGTCTTCTGGGATGTTCCACTGGAGCTGACCCTATTAACCAACTCGATGGTTGGTTGCAAAAGTTGGGAAAAGTCGACAAAAATCAAGAAAAAAGCACGCAAAAATTTTGGGGCATTTTCATCTCCCTGACAGGACATAGTACATCCTGGCTTGTCTGGATCTACCTACCGACCTGACTTGGGGTAGGGATGTTTTTCAACACGACTAGACGGGGAATACAAGGACAAGCCATAAAGCCCTAAAAGATAAGCTGTATCAAGCCCTGACAAGCTGCACTGACAAACTGACAGGACGGGAGCATTTTCCCGACCCACCCTACTGGACTGATTAATTTCTTGAGTCGGGATCAAACCTATACTATATACACCCCTTCTGGCTGCCATAAATTATCATTTGTCACTGCATGGATGCCAGCTACACACCACAGGAACTTTCTACAGAAACTTAAGGTATTGTTGTTTTTATAGAGTTTAATATTGTGATCTTCATTGTGATTTGCAGACAGAAAACAACACATCTGAACCCAGGACCAGCAGCTGCTCTACAGCCACAGTCATCACCCAGGTGAAGAATAAAGCTACCAAAACCCTGGGTCATGCCCTGGATACTTCAAATAGAAGCAAGAGGATGCTACAGAGCCCTCCTGGCCGACCTAATACAGACTGATATCTCAGGCTACCAGAATTTTGTCAGGATGCATCCATCATTATTTGACCTGATTGAGGAACGCATACATCCCGTCACAAGAAGTAAGTCACCAATATCAGGAAGCCCTTAGATGTAGGACTGAAACTGGCAATAACACTAAGATACCTGGCAACAGCATCACCATCTGAACCTCTGGGGGAGGGAGGACCAGATTTGTACTATGTCTTGCTAAGTGACAACGCCTTTGTCTTGATGTCATGGATGGTGAAACCCTGCAGCAGACAGCTCACAAGGGATGAGAGAATAGCAAACTACAGAATCTCCATATGCAGAAGGGTAGTGGAGAATGTATTTGGAATATTAGTGAGCAGATTCAGAGTACTGCTGGTCACAATGGAGCAAAGCCCAAAGGTTGTTAGAGATAATGTTTTAACAGGTGTGGTGTTGCATAACATGCTGAGGACACACCAGGGTGGAGCAGACAGGGCACCAACTCCAGTAGATGATATAGCGGCCCTACAAAATGAATAGGTGGTGTATGTACCAGATGACAACTACAGGAATCCTTCAAGGGAGGCCAAACATATGTGACACCTGCTGAAAGATTACTTCAATCATCTTGGTGCAATGGCTGGGCAGGAGGACAGGATCTGCGATGGGAGCTACCCTGGGGACAGAAGAAGCTAGCATGTATTGGTCTGTTTAATGACTCCCCTATTATTTCAAGAAGTTGTTTTAAGCAGGTGTTGCTTCCAACAAATTTCCCAAAAACTCCTATACATTTCCAACAAATTTCCAAAGTATTTCCAAAAAGAAAAAAAAAATCACAAGTCTTGTAACATTTTTAAATTAATTAATATTTTTTTAATTTTATAAATGTTTTTTTTTCTTTCAGTTTTTTTTCTGGCAAATTTGCAAGATATTTCTAAATTGGAAACTTTCTTGATTATCAAAATCCTTTGAGAACTTTAAAAGTTTTGCAAAGGTCAAAATTGAAAAAGGTGTACCCAAAGGTCTAAATCATTCCCAAAAATGTCAAAATTCTTTTAGTATTTTAAACTCTTTTCTTCAACATGTTTTCAACTTCAAATTTTCAATCACTCACTCCCTCACTCATTCACTCATTTTGGGGTTCGCGTTTGGGGGTCGTGTGTTTGGTGTGGGGGTGTAATGCTTCTTGTTGTGGGATTTTGGTTAAACAGAAACCTATTAATTGTTTTTGGGAGATTTTGGTGGTCCTGAGTTTGATCTATAAAATTTACAGCAGTGGTCCTAAAAAGGACCAATTGTTGGCAAGTGCAGTAGGTCTATTGCTGCTTCTGCTTGGGCTTGGATGACTGCTGGGGAGGCTGAGGTTGGGCTGACTGATGCTGGTGAGGCTCTTGCTGTATGGTGGTGGTTGGAGGAGAGGCGGCTTGTTGATGCGGGTCAGTTGGTACAAAGGGCTGAGGTGTGTCAAACTGCTGGTAGCTCATGACTGACTGTAGATTCCAAAAACTAGACAGTCCTGATATGTTGTGTTGACTTTCTTCGCCTGTGGCAGAGGCAATTGACAGTGGGTTGAAGTGCTTCATCAGAGTCAGTGTGAAAGTAAGCGGTCTTGAAGGCTCGAGTTGTTGCTCATCAATAACTATGAAGGAAGTTGGCTGCTCTCTGGGCTGCTGCAGTCCTTTGGCTGCCACTTGGCTCTGCAGAGCTGGTTGGATGACCTGGCTTGCTGGCATCTGAGTCTATGGAATAGTTAAGATGTATTCCCTGGTGCTGGTTGCTGTGGCTGCTGAACAGTCTGTGGCACAAATGTGGAAGTGACACAGGAGCTCCTAGAAAGTGTAGGTTGCCGGGGCTGATGGGTCATTTCCGACTTAAAAGTTTTACAGCCTCGTCTCTGAATGTTTGAAAGTCTGTTTCTTCTAATGCCTCATTATCAGATCCCAGGTAGTTGCAGATGGCTGTTGTGGTGGTCTCCTGCTTTGGCCCATGGTCCATGACTTGGTGGTCTACTGTTGAATGTTTGGTAACTACACTGGGGCTTGTAACTGAAGGCTGTAGTGTGGTGTCTGATTGCATGCTGATCTCCATACAATCTGTGTCAGTTGAACCTCTGGAGATGTCATTTGCTGAGGTAGCTGGTGCACTGGTTCCTCAGGCCAGGGACTTGAAGCCTGTAGATTTGCTGAATCCCTTGCCTCTGATGTGTGTCTTCAAGAAGTTAAATTTATCCTAAATCCAGTTCTGCATCTCTGTCATTTCCTTGGGAGCCTGGTCGCACGTGGACTTGGTGAGTTTTTGAAGCAAGTCCTTTGGGATTTGAACCAAGCCCTGCACACTTACAGACAGCTTGCTGCTATTGTCAAACGTCTCCCAAATGTAGTCCTTCCTGGCCTTTTCCTTAAAGTGCTCGTTGGTCTTGTCAGAGAGCCCCTCATGATTCTTGACAAAGTCCACAATAGCCTCCACATCTGAGCCTGTTGAATGTTTGACATATGTCCCTTCTTGTGCCTGGATTGCGATTGACATGTGCATGCCTTTCCTCCACCCTCTGTGACATTTCACTTTTACTCCACCCAGTTCTTTGTCTTTTTTTCTGCCACTCCCTCCTCTGTGAATTTGGAGTTTCCTAATTCCTGCCTTTCTGGCTTCTTCCTCCTTCTCTTCCATCTGTTGTTTCTGTGTTTCCTCCCCTCTCTCTCACTGCTGTCTCTCCTCCCGCATCATCAGTATGTTTCCAACTGTATAACTAGTGTTCTCAAAATACCCTTTTTGGTGGGACCGGGTAAGTATTGATTTTAACGGGCGGGTACCTGGGTACTCGCGCCGATGGGCGATAATAGGTGATTCTACAAAAATCTCCACATTTACAAACTTAAAACTTACACAAATAATGGGATCCAACTATTTGGTTTATTTCTTGTCGGCCACCTTTCTTGCATTCAAAACAGTACGACACAAAAGAAATGCTAACCAAGAAAAGATTTCGGTACATTCAAAACACGGTTGTTTATTGCAGTGTCCGTAAAATTGGAGTCACATGACCTATCAGTAAACATTCACTGTTGCTCGAATGTAGTTTCGGAATTAAAACTTTATTATTTTTTTCAGGCAGGTAACTTGAGGTAAGTGAACTTTTTTGATGCTAAATTATCAACTACTGTTTGAAAATATTGTACTTTTATTTATTAAAGGTGTGCATATCACTATATAGGCAATATATAATGTTTTATGTACTCGGAGCTACGTAGCTATATGTTAATATACTGACGATTTTATACAGTATAACCCAACTTAAACTCTGTAAGCGTGACTGTGTGGACTTCTATCTTCCTCATTCTTCTTAAAAGAAGCATTTGTTAAAACAAAAGCCTACCAACAAGTCAGCCTATCTTGTATCTTAACACTAAATCCTAATTAATTTGTAAAAAAAAAAAAAAAGCTTTATCAGAAACGCTGGCATATGTAATCTGTGGGTTGTTTAAATGAGGTCTGCTTGTCAGTTTCTGTTTAGGGCTTGTTGTGGTGTGTTTCCAGCTTGTACTGCTGATATGTTACCGAGCAAGTCAGGCCAGTAATGTTTAAGGCAGGCCAGTTTCCTTTCATGTATGGTCAGTTTATGTCTACTGTCAGGGAATGGTGTCCTGGTACTGAACCATGGCAATAGGATGTCAAAAAGAAATCAAAAAGACACTGGGTATGACATCCAAAACTCATGCTTATTTGAAATTCGAAATGACATCATATGTTAAATGTCAAATAGATCTTTAGTAGCCTAGTCTATTTGACATCTCCAAAAGCCATAAAAATGACATCTAGTAGCCGATTATAAATTTGATATCAGCATAAGACATCAATATGATGACCCAATTTGGACTGACTTCATATCTATGTGACATCAGAAACTGACATCAATTTGATGTACTGATTTAAAAATCTGATTGACATCATTTTGCAAGTGCTTTTTAGTAATACAAATTCAGTTAAAAATATTTTTGGTTTCAAAGTTAATACTGTGTTACATTGTTTAAACTCCCAATATACAACTGCCATTTATGCACACTTACCTGACACAGCTTTAAGTCATTTCCATGTACTATACAGATTATTCCATGGGAGAAAATAATGAATATCAACTGGCAACCAGTTGGGAAAATTTATACCACTTGTAAAGATACAAATTATGGGTACAAACATTTGAATATTAGAAGCACTTTTGCAAAACTTTTTTTCTTTATTTGTTCAATCTGTGGCTTGGTTGCAAACACTAAAGAATACATTTGTTTACAAGTCAACATATTTCTTGAAGGTTTTTGCTGTTACACAGCATTTTAGTTACAGTTTTAAACATAATTGTTTTGTCTATACCAAAAATTAATTATTTCTTTCAAAGCAACATCACACAGACTAGAGGCCAAGTTGGTTAGTAGGTTCAGCATCTAATCACAGGTTGTCACCTCTGTCTGGGTTTGCCCCTACTCATGGTAAAAAGCTGAGGGCCTGTTCTAATATGACCCTGGCTGTTTTCAGGATGTAAAACCCAACTTTGACTTAACACAGACTAGATAAATTATTCCGACTTAGGCATGATTTAGACATCCATACGATGTATTGGTAATATTCATAAAAAATGAAATCATAATTTTATAGAATACCAATGTCAATCTGATCTCAAATGATATGATGATACTCTACTTTAAATGTCTTAACAAAGTGACATCATAGTAATATCACTAAGATGTCAGAAACAATGCCCGAGTATAATATCATGTCACACCATATTATTCGAACATCATATTTTCATCATTTGACATGACTACACAGAGTCATGTTGGGATGGTGTCCATTTTATGTCATTGAATAGGATAATACGATCATGTTAGGTCTGGTAATCATTTAGACATCTAGTTGATATTATAGGTATGTCATTGACATAAAGTCATGTCATGTCACATAAACTGGATGTCAGATTTATGTCAGATGACGTGACCACCTAATATCATGTCCGAGTGATAGTTACTTGATGTCATATACTAACATGACCAAAACATGATGTCAAGAATTGGACCTGTGCCTGCTGGGAGGCCCTTCCAGACAAGACAGTTATAATATAAGACATTTTAGAAGTGTGTCCAACAAGCCGTAGAGACCCACAACAGGACGATTACCAGGTGGGCAGAGCCAAGGTCTGGATAAGAGTTGAGGAGGGTCAGGGAAATATCAAACATGTTTCATGTTTTGCCAATCCACCATGACAAGCCAGGAAACTTCAACTGACTATGTAAACATTACTCCCAACCCATGAAAAAACAATATTTACTGACAAGACGGACCCAATGAAACATCCAATTACCTACGATATCATAAGATTGACATGGACCAGTTTTTCAACAACCTCAGAAATATCCCATTTTTATTATTGCCAGAATGTACAACCTCTGGATTATATAGCCAGTAAGTTGATGGACTTGGTCATGTGCATGACAAAATGTACACCCATTACTTCATGCGCTCTTAAACAGTCAGCTGAGTGGCTGCCTGGCTCATAACACAAGAGCAATTTAAACGGATGTGGTGTAAACACAAGTCACTGTTCATTAGGTCGAGGCTCTGCAAACAATTCACTTGAAATTTTGGGGTATTGCATCACACTTTTGAGACTATTCTGCCTGTTCATATCTGAGATAAAATTCTAGCAAAAGAGTTTGTATTCTTTTTCTGCAAGAAAATAAGGAAATTTTTGATATGTTCAATACTTTTCGATCTCCAAATGAAGCAGTACAGTGATACCTCCTTCTTTTCAATTCCTTAAGGTGTGTGAGTGAAGATGATTCTCCAACTAAATCATGCTAGATCCTACATTTCTCCTCAAAGAAGGCTTTATTCCTGATGGATTCAAAGAGGCTGTTGTGACTTTTCTGATCAATCACTCTGCAAACCAACTAGCTCATTCAATTGAAACAGCTGTTACTGTCAACAAAACAGGAGGTTCATATTTCTCTTGCAGGGTGAGAACCCATGGCTCTGGTGTTAGTTGAATTGTCAGATGTCTTTGATACCAGCAATCAATAAACCTTCCTTGCCTACCTTAGATCCTGGTTTGATCTCACTGGTATTGCCCTTAATTGCTTTGTTTCTTACTTCATTGATTCTTGTCAGGCCATTAAGAAAGGCTTTATACTCTCTGACTTACTTAAGCCCATGTAGAGTCCTCCAACAATCAGTACTAGATCCATTATTATTCTCACTTTATAGAACTCCATTAAGCAAGACCATTGACCCTCATCTTGACATCAAATTTCATTTTTATGCTGCGGGCACTCTGTTATTTATCTATTTATCCGATCAGAACACTTCCCTGGTTCTTGCTAAACTGAAAATCTACCTTCAAGATGTCAAAACATGGATGTCTTTAAATGTTTTGGCTTCAAAGACACGACATCAATAACGTCATCTCACTTTCATGTCAATATCCTATGGAACATTTTCCATTCTTCTGACACTGTTCGAACCCTAGGTATGTTATGTGATGCAAACTTCTTCCCCAAACATGTTTGTAAGAACTGTAAGGCCTATTTCCTGCAAATGTGTGATCTGGGTCGAATTAGATGGCATCTTACCCATGAAGTGGCTGTCCCTTCAGCAAATGCCTTGGTTAGTAGTTGCCTGGACTACCATAACTCACTGTTCAGAAGTTCGTCAAGTTTAAACCTAGATAACTGCCTGTGTATTCAGAACACTCTTGTAAATATATGTCAAAGCAAAAAAAAAAAAAAAAAATAATCCATGCACCAAGCAAGCTAAAAACGCTCCACTAGTTACCTGTTGAGTAACCGTCGGGTGTTCAAAACTGGTATGGCTGTCTACAGATTTCTTTCAAAGGGCTTCCCGAGCTATTATGGACCTTCCTAGTCTCTGAGCAGTTGCTGTGAGCTGAGAGCACCAGATATGGTTATTCTGACAGGCAGCACTTAGTAGTTCCACATTCCCATTTTTCGATTCACAAAATCAAACAAGTTTATGATAGTTTTGTCTTCGATGCCCCCAAGGTTTGGAATGGCCTACCTCACAACATACACAAAGCAATCTCTATCGCCTCTCTCAGGAAAATATCAAAGTGTTTGCAAAGGCTATCATCTCTAGCCACATCACCCCCTTTGTTCACACTGGTATGACCTGGTTATGTTAATATACCAAATCTTCTTCAGTAGGTTTATGAATAGTTGAGTCTGTCAAAAGATGAGTGATTAAGTGCTATAAAAGTTCTTATTACACGAGATAAAAGAAATTATTTATAACTGACAAACACACCCTTGCATCACACTTTGTGATGTCAAAAATCTATATTATATGGTCACTTAAAAGATGTGAAAGTTTAAAACAAAATACATTACCCAGATTAAAGGATTTCTGTACTGACAAGGCAGTATTACGTCATATTGAAAAATCTGTTGATTTGACTTGTAGATAAATGGTATTAAATCTAACATGAATATCATCTATTGTTAAACAGTAAATCAGTTTTTATAATTTCAAACATCAAATGAACTGAACATTCAGTCTCCGAATTGTATCAGAATTTTTAGTAAATTAGAATACTGTAATAATTTCTAGGTAAAGGCATCAGCTGCACATAATACTTATTTATCTGAATGTTGATTTTAAAACTCCAATTAGCTGAACATGTAGATTGTCATAAATTTTATCACAATATTGGTAAAATGGGTTTGAAATACTGGAATAATTTATTATTTGAAGTTACAGATGTCATATATGTGAAATATTTGTTCACTGGAAGGTTAATTTACCACAAAATTTGGTCGAGTATATCAAATATTCACGTTTATACATTTAAATACAATTAATTTAAATCTGTTTTGCTGAGCAAATATGTTAACAGGGGCAATCAGTTAAGTGATTATTATGACAAATCCATTAAACTAATGTCACCTCAAGAGTCCCGCTGCAGGCGGCAGAATCAAGTGGTCATTTTACTTACCTGTTTTCTAAAAAGGGTTTTACCCTCTCAGTATAGTTTCTTTAGTCACTAGAAATACTTACTCGGTGTTGGTGTTGGTACTGCAAATACACAAAATACTAACTGTTGTATTAACCTCAACAACATGGACATGCATATCTTTATATAGTTTTCTGTGTTACAATTACAATATTAAGGCACAAAACAGTAACAACTACTTCTTAAAGTGTTTAAATGCACAGCAAATAGTCGGGGAGATAATAGTATACTTTCAACCCTCACAAAATAGAACCTGCATTAATATACTTAATTCCGAATGGTGTTGGAGTGGGTGCTGAAATTCACAATTTAGTTTTATTAGTATTGATGATTTATTCTAATAAGACACACTTGTATCAAGTATCCACAGTTCTCACTGGCCGAATGGCGAAAATAGCCAGATTATAAATCTGTACAAAGGTATACCAAAATTGTTTAATTCATACATATATGAAGTTAAACATAAATTTACACGTTCATTATGTTAGCAGTTTTAAAGTGCCAACCGGACTATATTTTGGATAGTGATAGATTATTACTAGATCACATGATTCATACTTTGTATTTATTTGGGGCTTTACATCACTTTCAACACTGTACAGGTCATATCACGACAGCTAGTTTTGTGGGCACAGGAAACCAGTAAATAAAGTTGGTCGAGGTTTTGGACTGTAAACTGCCGCCCAATGGCAAGCAACTACCAGCTTTCCCACTTGATTCAGACATGGTAAAACTTAAACTTAAGGTGATGGAGCAGGTATTAATACCTTTAAAAGAATTAATACCTTTAAAAGAACTTTTACTACTGCTTTAGTAAGAAAATATAGCTTTCAATTGATAAAACAGATTTGCCATCATCTGCTCATCTTCAAGCAGTTTCTTTCCTCTCATGAATGATTTACTTACAACATTTAATAGCAATGGTGATTTTAATGCCATAGCGCAAACTAGCATCAAATATTCTCGAGATACAAAACGTATATAATGTACCAAAACAGCACAATTCAATAACAAGATGGCATCATTAATCAATAAACTAAAAGTACATATTAAATATGCTGCCGCAATCCATATATCTTTGTGACACGAGAAATATGTCTCAAATATGGCAGTAGAAGTATTTTGGCAAAGCCAAGGTCTAAGGTTAAACAAAGGTCACACCATGACATTGGGTACCTACACCAAAACAAATGTCCCTACAAAGTATCATCTTCCTAAACCTTGGGGTTTCTGAGATATAGCCCAGACAAGATTTTAAAGGTCGATGTCACCACAGCAATGTCAAAGGTCAAATCAAGGTCATACCATAATTTGGCAGACCTACACCAAATAAGTCTCTACCAAGTATCAACATCTTACATATCACTGTTTCTGAGATACAGCCTTGACTAGCTTTTCCCAGCTACCCACCTGCAGCCTGCCCATCTGGACGCTATGGGAAAAAACATTACCCACACAACCTTTAGAGGTATAAAAATCATATATACTATATTGAGAATCAAAATTGATAAAGTAAATTTTACAGCAAGAATGCATAGATGGATGATCTTTTAATTAAGCACTAAAACCTATTATGACGAGAACACAAGGAAAAATGATAAAGTAGTTGTGAAATGTAGAACACTTTATCTCTACATACTTGGTTCTGGTGTTGGAGTTGGTGTAGGTGTTGGAGCTAGATTAAAAGTAAGAGTTGTACATATCTAAGCAAATTTGAATATTGCAAGGATTGTGTATTTATTGCAATCACTCTCACGGTATAAAACTATCTTATCTATGTCAACACATACAAGGATGTTAGTTGACAAACCGTCTTTGCAAAGGTTAATTTTCACATCATCCTGTTGAGAGTTGAATCTAAGTAACTAGAAAAATAGTTTTATTCAACCATGAATTCTGAATAGCAGGAAAAGGGTTGAAGTCTGCCACCATGAAATTCATGTCTGTAATTATTTATAGTGACAGTGGGTTTACTTCAATTTCGCCCCCATCAGTTTTGCCACCAAAATAATTTGGGCATCAATTTTGCCCCCAGCAATTTTGCCCCCATTTTAAAGTAGGACATTTCGCCCCAAAATATTTTTTTACTTAAAATGGACAAGATGTTGGTTTATTTTTTAAATTTTAAATTGACAAATTAGGTAATTGTGATGCATAACACAGTTAAACAGTTAAATCACAAAGAAGTGAATCTATAGGAATGGCTTCTTATATTAGGCTTTGGGATTAGCATTATCAGATGTATATGTTCCCGGCCGTTTTGAAACCTTGGCCGTTTCGAAACAGCCAAATTATTTACTTGGCCGTTTTGAAACCTTCCTGGGTTTTGAAACGGCCTGGCCAGTTCAAAACCTGGTTTCAAAATGGCCAAATCAATAACCTGGCCGTTTTGAAACCTCACCTGATTTCTAAATGTTTCTATACATGTGTTTTTATATGTATAAAATGTGGATTCTTTGAAATAGGTCTGGGAGTAGCTACAGTTAACCTGTGATCTTCAATTGTGTCCTTTTACTTGAAAAGATTTCTTTAAAGAAAAAGTTGAAATTAAATAGTTAACATATTCGCCACTGTGCAAAATATTTAGTGTCAATTTGGTCTATGTTATATACTAATGATTAATGTAACTTTTGTATATTTAAATCTGTTTTTTTTCACTTGCCAGATTAATTAATAAGCCATGGAGAAGCCATGATAAATATTAACTCTGTGATGTTGATTTGTTTGCCATTGATTGCAGAAGTGCTTAATTGGATTTATTCCTATTGTCGCAGCTGTCTTTTGATGTTGATTTGTTTTACTTAAATATTAGTGGGCTGTTTAAAAGGGAGTATTAATAAATGTTAAACAAATTCACATCACAGGAAGATCAATCAAGGAGGGATTTATTGTTTGACTTTTCAAAGAATTATAGTAGATGAGCTACCATACATTTGCTTTATATAATTTCTTTTTTTCAGTGCTATCTGATTTCCTTCTTTTGGGCACCTTCTTCACTTAATCTTACTCAGTTAATACTGACAGACAATTGCAATGATTTGCTATTATTATTAATTTAGAAGATATCTCTTGATGTTGATTTGTTTCATTTTGCAAATGGGTGGGGTGCATAAAAGGGATTAGTGGTAAAATATTGTTTAAATATAAAACATATTTACAAAATTTTTATCATTTTTCTTCCAGCCAAGAATATGTTTCACAATAAACCAAATGCAGTTCTAATAAACATATAAGTTTTTATTGTATAACAACTTTTATACTTAAAAGCAACGGAACAAACCTGTCCCCCAATGTCAAACTGGTGAGGTATCAAAACGGCCAAGAGGAATAGTTGGCCGTTTCGAAACGGCCAAGCCATTTCTAAACCTTGCAAAGGTATCAAAACGGCCATGGCCGTTTCGAAACGGCCAAAGGTTTGAAACGGCAAGTAACATATATACATTGACTTGCCTTGTGCATCAAAGCAAAACTATTATGAAGTGAAACCCTTTGATTTATATTACATGTGGCTTCTTTTTGTTATATTAGGTGTAGATCCACTGTCTTTGAACTATTCTTTTCAATCAAAGAACAGTTTGGCCATTATTCTTTTTACTACACAAAAGCAAATTGTGTATGAAAAGAAAACAAAAGTGTAATTGTAATTAATTGGACATCTGGTAAGACTGAATTAAAAAGAATTTAGTTCATGTTGACTGGACAAATGATATACTAGTGTAGTGCTAACCAAACTGTATTGAATTTGTAGTTGATGTTTAATGTTGTTAAATAGTTGACAACAGTAATAGAATGGACCTTTTGACTTTTATTTGACTGGATAAATTATATATTAGTATAGTGCTAACCAAATTGTATGGAGTTTAAGGTTGATGTTTGATGTTGTTAATTTAGTTTGACTACTTTGCATTGAAATAATAATTGTGTACATGTTTTATATGTCAGAAAAGAAATATTTTGGGGGCGAAATGTCCTACTTTATAATGGAGGCAAAATTGCTGGGGGCGAAATTGATGCCTAAAATATTTTGGGGGCGAAATTGATGGTGGCAAAATTGCTGGGGGCGAAATTGACGTACCCCGTGACAGTGATATAGGCGTGGAGTAGGCGTCACTTGGCCAACAACGAATATAAGATATTATCAAGAGCTCATTGTGCATTACTAAGAGATTATTGTCAGAATATCAAATCCTAAAGAATACTATATTTTACATTATTGGCTGTGTTTAGAAACTTAAGCTGAAATAATGTTGTAAAGTAACTTTTTTTTTCTTTTTGGCAGTACTTTTTCATGGTGTTTGTTGTTATTTAATTCGTTTTCAGTGTTGCTTGACTTTATATAATAAAGTTCAGATGATATAAATACACTTACCATCTGAAACGTATGCCGCTGAAAACTACTACTGTAGTAACCTTAAAATAGGCTTTGACCATATTTATTTGCACAATATCTAAATACAATCTAATGCAATAATTATAATAGTAACAGAATATTTGTAACCTACAAGGCTCAACAATAATAAAATCTGTCAGGACAATAATCGCTGACAGCATTCCATCTCTACAGCTTATGGCCCAAGAAAAATTAGCTATAAAAATGTCAATAAAAATCTTATACAAACAATCCTAATTCAAATCGGATTTTGATATAGCTTAATCTCCCTCAAAGGCTCAACAAAATTCAGCATCCCGAGACAGAAAAGGGGTGAGATGAAATGAGGTGATAATGTGTACTGATAGAACACACCTTGACATTTTACACCCAAAATGATCCAAAGCTATATTTACTTCAAAGAATTTACCAACTTTTAATGGATCGGAAGATACTGCTACAGCATACACTCAAATTTCACCTATATATGGCTAAACAAATTTTGCTAATTTTTTTACACTATTTTACTTAGCTTGGAGTGGGTGCCTATCTAAGCTTATAGCTTTGAATCTAATTGGTTTGATGTTTACAAAAGGCCTTCAGGGTCAGATTTCTAGATTTTACATTTGTTTTCATCATGACAAGAAATTGCCTATGCAAATTGACTCTTTCACCCATGACAGTTACGCTTGCTTCCTGACCTATTTGTGCAATTAAACAGTGTCTGAATTACATTGGCAGTGATAGATTGGACAAAAGTGAATCAGGTATTGTCGAGAAATAAAAACAATACAACCAGAAAAATGTAATTACAAGTAGTATAGGAATCAGGTGTCTCTTCTACAAATGTATTTTCTGAATATTGGTGAAATGCACAAAGCAAAATCTTATCCATTGTGTGTGTTGGTGTAGGATAAAATGCTGGGGCCGGTTTCATGAAAGGACTTAATTCTGGTCTCAGGCTCAAATCTGAGACTTTGGGCTCAAATGTTGTAAATATTTTGCTGAGTCTGTGGACTCAGACTCAAAGCATTTCACAAACAGGCTCAACTTGAGATTTGGCTCAGTCATGGGCTCAATTTTGAGCCCACCAAGGAGGTGTCTCAAATTTTGAGTCCAAAGTTTGTCATCCAAATACTTGTGTATAAAGCAATATAATTTGCATGAAAATGAATTTGTTGAATCTTGAAATATTATATTTTTATTTTGCTTACTAATTACAACTACATATTCAATATTCATAATAAGAAAAGTCAATTGAATTGACATGATTTTTTGATCGTTGTCAAGTGAATAGTTACAAGGGGGGACTCAAAGCTTGACTCGGTCTCAGTTGAGTCTCAAACAATTGGCTTGTTACCAATAATATTATATCAATTTTTTTTCATGTGTTATCAGCGTTAATGCAATTTAAATCGATATTGACCATGAAATAAATGCACTTGCATAAAAAACAAACCAAGGAAGTGTCTTAAATGAAATTTAAAAGTTGAGACTATGACTTGAGACCAGTCTCAGCTGATCCACCTTTTGTGAAATCCATTTGAGCCAAAAACTCAGCCGAGACAAAAGTCTCAGATTTGAGACCCAGACTCGGCCCAAAACTGGTCTCAAACTGAGACTTTTTATGAAACCGGCCCCTGGTGTTGTAAAAGGACAATACATTTGTCAAATAGAAAATATTGAATATTAAAGACATATGAAAGTCAGTCATAGAAATGACCCCCTTATTGGTCCCTGATATATGATTTTGAATTTCTTTTAGACTAACGTCTGTAAATCAATCACATCAATTTTAATCACAATAGTATTTTTTGTGATGTAAAAGTTATCATAGTATCATTGTAAAAACAATATTAATTTTTATTGGAGTCTAACTTTATAATAATACATCAACATTACAATTCATACACTAGAATCACAAAAAAAATCGCAAAATTAAAACAAACATCTGGTAAGCTGTTTGACTTCATTTTTACATTATATTTTATCATTTCAAGTCATTCTAGTTCACTCAATACAGAAACAAGTTATGCAAAGTTAGCAGACAATATAATACAACAATATACTCATACAATCAGGTAACGAATATAACTCATCACTTTGGGACTGTTGAAGTGCTAGCAACTTTTGCTCATCATAATTATTTTTAACTCGAAGAAGTAATGCAACAAGATTTCTAAACCCTTTCTAGAAAATGAAAATAACTATTAAAAATGTTTATTGGTGAAAAATTTTGATTGTTATATATCCCAACAGAACATCCTCAGGATTGAATTGAATAAAATAAATGAATAATGTAAAAACATTATGCGTTAAATGAACCAAAATGTAATACTTTACTTGGAGTTGGTGAAGGCGTAGGTGTTGTTGGTGGCTCTAGAAAGAAACATAAACCACAAGCCATGACAATGAAGAAAAGAGTAAGACATATTGTTGTTTCATATGTTCCCAACAACATTGCAAAAATATGATAGATGAACACTTCAAATAGATGAAGCTTTAATGGGGCTCCAGGTATATAATTAGTACTTTTTTGTTCTGTGAAATGAGATAAAGCAAATTCAATAAAAATACAGTGTAGATATATATTATAAGAATATAAAGGCGGTTTAAATCTTTGATTTATCTTAAATAAACATTCTATACTATTTATCCTATAAAAGGTTATTTACATACTGTTGACCAAGCCTGTTATATCAAATATAAAAAAGTGATATGAATAATTTATAGATATACCTTCAAGACAAGTACACACAAACAAGTCCGATATTGTAATAGTAGTGTTTGCATCTGCTGCTTCAAAGGTGATGACAATTTCTGATACACCTAGCAAGCCTTCAACTGGCAGACCTTGATCAGTACCATCTCTCTGTATGCTAACATAGAATGGCGCCACAGGGTTATCTATGGTAAACTGAAATATACATGTTATTCAAATATATTTAGTATTACTGCAAACACGTGTAACATCATCAATTCAAGAAGCATCAGTTTTTTCAAAAGAAACATAAACTGTACCTCTATTACTACATCAGGTTCATTCGGTCTGACAAATGTAACAGTGACAGTATCTGCCCCTTTAGCTGTAAACTGAAGACCCATTACTCTGAAAGTACCATCCTGCTCAGGAGAAGTAATAACTATTGAATCATCTGGATTGATATCAATACTATTAGCTGTAACAGCATCATCTGGGTTTACATCATCATTTCCAGGAACATCAACATCTAATTGAATCTTCCCCTCCCTAACAACAGCTGCCTGTAGGCTGCCTGGGCAATTTGGACATGCTGTAAGGATGATATAGAACTCAGAATGTTATATGTTTAAATTTCAACATTTCAATTGTATATTTCAATTGTATATTTTAAACATATTAACTTATACCCGAAAATTGTTAAATTTCAACATTTCAATTGTATATTTTAATTGTAGATTTCAAACATATCAACTTATACCCGACTTCCACTGTTGCAAGTTTTCTTTCAAATCACCACAATCAATTGGTTGGGAGCAAAATTCTGGAGGTCATATATGACCTATTTTTAACATGTAAAGGCTTTATACCCGGTTGCAGCAGTTGTGGCCTTAGTAGTCAACATGTAAACAAGAGCACACGGAAAGGAGCCAAGTGCAGCGTTTGCGAAATTTTTGCACAGATAAATAAATGATCTCATTGATTTCTATGGTAATGTAACTAAAAAGTGGTCCATAATCAAGGATATTGACCCAATCATGCCCAAATTTGAATCAATTTTTTCTTGTAACAGTTTTGATGCTCCTGTAAAATTTCATCACTGTATGTGTAGTACTTTTGGATATATGCTAGAAAAAACAAACAAGCGAGCAAGCAGACTTACTAATAATACGTTCCAAAAAGTTTGCAAAGTAAAAAACCTTTGTGACTCAATCACACTTCTTCATTAATGTTATCCACTCAGAAGACTATTACAACTATTCATTTTTAAATTGCACGATCAATTTTTATCTCCCTAATTTGGAGGCAACTAATGTTTGATCTGACAAGATCACTCATAACACTCTTGCCAATGTCCCGATATTCTTCCCTACTGTCACGACTGGAGCAATTTGATTTGTCAAAAAGTGGCAAAGATCAACTATTATGATTATGATATGATTGCAGCTCTTGATCACCAACTTTAGGATCCACATTGGAGCAATGCTTCACAAAGTAGTATTTGAGTTAAGGTATGTCGTGGTGGAGTGGTAAATTTTAAAAGGTAATACTGAGGAAAATGTAAGGAGAAAAAAATGCAAATGATGATAAGAAACTGGGGACTGTTCTCCCAGAAACCAAGACCAGCATATCCAGCAGGCTGAGGTCCACAGGGCTCTACATAGTGAAGCTTGCAAAACCAAAAAAAAACATAGACACAGAAATACAAGTGACAAGTGGAAGTGTAGAAGATGTAAAGGTAGCTGGCTATTTAAGAAAACAAAAATTAGCAACAGACATGGCCATACCTAACCGCCCAGGGAAATCACATTGAACACCGTGAGATAGAGAAGAGGTGAAACAATGTAAAGGCCAGTAAGTAAAAGTGCATTTATGTATGACAAACTTACCAAGCTTTTACTAAATGTCAGGACTTAGCAGAAAATATGATAATGTATCAGATTGGTAACCTACTTTTAATATGCAATATCACTCCTGTCTCTTGTCTGCCTCCTTCCTTCATGGAATAAAGAAGGGACTACCATTGTGCGACACTTTTAAAAGCTAGATCCTTGTCTAATCTTTTGGAGTTTAAAGTCACCCTTACCTACAGGTCTTCTTTTGAACTTTTTATATCCACAATATAGAAATAGAAAAAATGGTGTTTCCATGGTAATCCTTGTTGAGATGATATTGCTGACAAGCTAATAGTCCAGCGGATTTGTGAGAAAGTACGTTTTGTTGCTATTATGAAGTTTTTTGTTGATTCAGTATCTATGAGGTGTCCTAATGAAAAATAAGCCGGATGCCAGCTTGGCACCCTTGAGGAATTGTTTTAAAGGAAAAAAATGGCCACCATGAATAATGGAAAATTCTAGCTTTACACATATCTTCACTTCTATTGTACTTACAATCTTGGTGTCTAAGCCTAGGTTTTGTGGGGTCAAATAATCTATTTGTGATGGGTTGTATGGTTTAAATAGAACAGAAACATCAGATTTTTAGATTCATCCACTAAATTTTGATACAAGATTTTTTTGACAACATAACTTTACCTCATTGTCACATGCATTATTATTACATATTCAATTTTATTTTCAAAAATTGGTTATTAATCCAGTTGACAGATCCATTCCACCATACTTAATATAGATTTATCTGCAAGTCACAGTCATGTTCATATTCACTCTCCAACACCGATATGACACCCATCTGTTTCATGGGCAGTATTCCCTAAAATTCTTATACTTGTAGTGTAAGAATTGTACTTAAATAAAATAATTTTTCTTATCTTAGAATTGTTGCATTACTGGATAAGCATGATTGCTAGCATGAAAATATTCTTTTCTAAAGTAAACTTTTAAACCTAAATTATAAATATCCAACAAACCATAAAAATGAAAAATTTAAAATCAGGAAAATATACTTATGAAAAACTGTTTTTCCTTGTCAATTAATATTCTTTTTTGGAATTTTATAATTATGTTAAAATGAATCACATCAACTCTTAACAGACAAATAAACAAAGTTAAATTTAGTTTTTACTTAAAGTCAATAGAATGTAGGCTGATGTTGGACAAGTACAGCTAAATAACACATGCTAGACCTGAAATAAAAATGAACCTACAAACAAAACTCCACACACAAAAAGTGGTATTCAATGTCACTTACAACAAAGTGCAACTGATTGATTTGATCTGGCAGATGCGATATATATGATTTTCAACAAACAGAACAAACTTGTGATCACTGGAAAAGATCCTACACTAGCACAGGTATGTAACAATTCCACTCTCCAAAGACAGGATCTTAAAAGTCATCATGAGGAAATTGATGATAAATTTATTAATTAGCATCAACTGCCTCAGGTGCAGGTAATAACTCAAAGAAATCTATGATGATACAGATGTCGTCATCTTACTTATTTATTTCTGTATCTAAAACCAAAACTGTAAAAATAACATGGAGAGCCCAAGTTCTTCATGAACATTTATAGACATTTGCTAAACCATATTAGAACATGAAAGGCACATTTGATTTGAAATTGGAAGGGCAATAAAAAATTCACTGTACTAGGGGATCTTGGAGCAGCTGAAATAGATCTGATCACTAAGCCAATAGCATTCATTGCTGCATGTTATAGGTCCAAGGTGGAAGGTGTTACACCCATCATTAGTTGTGAAAATCTGCAGATTCAGTTCTGCCCTGAAAATGAATAAGTATATCACCCTCAACAATTGTTCATATGAAAATCTGCCACCCAGTCTGATCCAGAATAAATCTGGATATAACACTGTATTTACATTGTAAGGAAACACTTAATGATCTATTGTTTTGATTTGGTGATATATGTTAATATTCAAGGTTTGTAAGTGTTGATCAAATGTTTGGTAATTAAGCTAGAGTTTTCCTACAAATCTGATATTTCTGTTCTAGTTAAATATTACATCATAAATAGATTGACCCCCAAAACTTAGGCTTAGACACCATGATTGTGTCTAAGTACAATAGAAGTGAAGATATGTATGAAAATAGAATCTTCCATTATTTATGGGGGCTATTTTGTTTTTAGCTTTAAAGAAATTCCTCAACGGTGCCAAGCCGGCACCCAGTTGATTTTTCATTTGGACACCTCATAGATATTGAATCAACAAAAAACATCATAATTACAACAAAACACACTTAGACCTAATATGGCCATGTGGCATCTGGCCTAATAAGCTGTTTTGAGATTTCAAATCCCTAGTAACAGTAATCAAGGACTTTTTACTGAATTTACCCTGCTTAACCTTAATTCAGGAGTTAAAGGTCAGACCTTACCTTGTGAAAAATTCACATATCTGGATTTCGAAAAAAAACCTGTTTCTACAATTGAAATAAGAGCTGGTAATAGCGGAGATATCTGGTATTTTGGTATGAATACCCAATTTGACCTTGCAATTATGGAGCCTCTGAAGATGGCTATCAGCTCTAAAATCAGGATATTCATATTTAGTCACCCACCACTCACTTCACTTTTGACAATTGGTATTGGTAATCCTTATCAATTGTAACAAATAAGGTGCTTTATGTGGATGGCCGAGTTTTCCCATCTTTTTGTGACAGGATCACAAATGTAACAGACTGCCAAATCATCTAGGTTTTTCAGTAGATCAGGAATATAGAACTGGGATATAGATACAATTTTCTAATACCCATGTTTAGTGCAACATGCTTGTCATTTCTTCAGAAATATAGCTGCATAATATTATTTATTATTGTGTATTTGTACCAAGATTTGATAGATATTGTAACATTTTCATCAAAACTTTTAACCTGTTAATTTGGATGTACTTTAGCCATAGAGAATCACTTTATTCATAGGTAATGAAAGTAAATTACATTAGGGTGAGAAATATACTTTTTGCATCTTTACTTAGTTGCATATCAGCATACATTTTAATGTAGAGAATAATACCTACCCATTGTTACTGGTGTAGTGGTTGTGGGAGCCAGTACTATAATACACAAAATATTGTAAAGTTATCATTCACATTAGATAACATATTAGTTATGACATAATTCAAAAGGGAAAATTGACAAGACAATTGATTCACATGTATATTTGCCAATGTTTTGTATCCATATATTAGAGAAAGAGGTAATATTTGATGGATATCTATTTCAGTTAGTTTTTCTGATATTACCAAGAGTTGGTCATTGATTATCTCTATTAGGGTGTTTTTGGGAGTATTTCTTTGTTAATCTGTCTGTGCTTACTATTACTACAAAGATAATGAACATAATTTTGTGTAGGTAATGCCTGGTCAAAGGATGCTTAGATTTGGGATATCTCCGTATCATATTGTGGAGATGAAAAAAATCCCAAATATTTGGAAACACCCTTTGGCAGAGGACTGTGCCCCAAGAGTGTTTTTGGTTATTTAGCAGCTTATGATAGATAAAGGATATGGAGGGTTTATTGCTTTGTCTAAAGGGGGCATTGATCTTTGCTTAAACATCTATACCCACCTATATCTTGGCATCCTTTTATAAATAAAGCTTTCAATTTGGGACTGTTGAAAGTTGGACCCCATTGTATCGTGATGGAGGGTCGTTCACGAGTTGTGTTTATTACACAATTTATCCTTCTAAATTTCTGTTGCAGACCTTGGCTTATCTATAAATAAAATGACACTAAGTTGAAATATTAGTATGAATCTGCAAAGTGATATAATTTTATATCATGGATATTTCCAAACACACTTAAACATTGTAAAAGTATAATGGTAATTTAACTTTCTGAGATGTGAAAACTCTGAGTTGCAGAAACTATTTTTTTCTAAGTTGAATATACCGTTTCTTAAGTCGAACAATCAAGATACTTAGCGCTGTGTATGACTTAATTAGTCATATATTCAACTCAGTGTGAAACAAGTTTTAGCAGAGACTAACCTGTACCTAGTAAGTTGAATATATGACCTAAGTTGTATTTAAGTTGTATTTACATATATTATTTAGTAAGGCATTGTATCACTTGTTAAGCTATATATAAGACTCAGTATCTTGTTTACATGTATAAGTAAGATCTAATAAGCCAAATATTCAGCTTACCATTACGTAAAATATATGAGGTATGGATTAATGAATATCAGCCAGTAAGGTAAAAGTTATATCAGCTATTTCATTGTATATATGGCTTACTTAGTCATATATTCGACTAGATAAGTCATACATATGAATTTTTAACTTGTATGTTTAGACATCTATGAAATGCCTAGCCATTTCGTGTGATGACTAAAATATTAAGTTCAGTGTTACAATGATTGCCTAAAGATAAATTAAAATTTCAGGTACTTTCTAGACAGATCTTTTTAAGTATCTTATTGATAGGATGTGTTTACTTTTTGCTTATATAAACAATTTAAGATACAATTGTCACTATATGACAGGTAATGAAAGTATATTTTTATATATCTCTTACTTTGTGTACAAATGAACTGTAGCAAGTATGGCAAAATACTAAAATGATGTTTTTTTCAAAAGAGTATGTCCTCATATATTGTCCTCATTGCTTATGTCAGACAAATATTTCAAATCCTTTGTGATGAGATTTCAGGCATTGTGTAATCATTCATATAAATAAGGTTAATGATACATCTTTTCATATGATCAACCTAGTTTGAATTGTACACTGTTTTAAAGGAGGGGTCAAAGAAGTTGGATCATATAGTGACTACCCTGCAAAGTAAATTTTGAACACACTGGAGTCTCTCCTAAACTGGAAGTGTGCGAGTGAGCAAGAGAGAATTTGCAGTAGTCCAATCAGCTGCTTACTTGAATGTTTGCAAGGAAGATAGCTATATTGAGATTGGGTAAGTGACAAATCCTACCTTAAATTGATGATTTATAATCAGTCAGTGTCAGGGATTTATTTGATTGAAATTTTGCAATGACACAATCAAAACATTTGCACTTAATATCAATGGTAAAGGCAATTTAACTATTATGTTACAGCCATATAAAATAACATTTTAATATTCCAAATGCACTAAAAGTTTGAAACAAAACCAATTTACAAAAAACTTATGAAAGCATAAATGGTGTGAAACTTGTATGTAACTAAGGATTTTTCAAGAGTCAGGAGCAATGTTAACAGAGTCAGTTATGATCAACTGTAGTTTCCCAGCTTGCCATAGGGGGTCAGGTAAGTATCAAACGTTTAATATTTCACTGACCCTCCTAACTCTTGATCCCGATCCTGGCTCCACCCAGTCACTTCCAGTCTTGTCCTTATCACTTCCAGCCTTGTCTTAATCACTTACAGTCTTGTCCATATTACTTCCAGTCTTGTCCTTATCAATTCCAGTCTTGTTCTATCATCAAACTGGTTTGACTTTGTCACTTAAATCTTGCTCATTTGCAGTCCATTTCCAGTATAATGTGAGGTAAAAATATTATGTTAAAAATGAGAAAAACATTCTATGTAACCACAATCTTAAAGTTAACAGGTAGAAAAGGTCCATTTATATGCTGTAAAATAACAAGAAACCTGAAAACGTCATTTCATTTTGGTTACACAATAATAAAATTCCCAGCCTATTTTAACAGAGCAATTTCTTGGAAAAAATGGGATCAAGTGTTGAACAATCAAAAAATCGATAAATTAGGTCAAGGACAGTCAACCAAATATTTGGATCCCATCACATGACCAGAACTACAGTATGTTTTCCTTTACGTTGGTGTATGAAAGCCAGCAAAAAACAAAAGCGTTGTCATTGTCATGTGAGATATTGCCAGAAGCACATCTTCCTCTGAAAATTTGAAAATGATGCAATGTTGTTAATAAAAATTTTCTATTGTAAGTGTTTTTTTTGCTCATAGTCTGAATCAGAAATATATTGATTTATTTCTTATATAATATTAAAGTTCACACCTGAGAACCGTAATTGAAATAACAAATATGTCAATGTAGTAGTTATGGTAACATGATGTGATCCAAATATTCAGCATTAACCTCGTTTTTGATTTGTTGGTTGGTCGACACTTGATACTCTTTTTTCCCCAGGCATTCATAAAAACTGGAATTACAATACCCACTGCAAGTCTGGTCATGGTGATTCTGTACACTTCTCCAGTCCTGTCAGTTTATCACTAGGGCTTGTCATGACTTGATACGCCTTGTCTGTTGTGCCTCTAGGGCTTGTCCCAGGACTCTCAAGTTCAATTTCGAAGGAAACAGATCAACCTCAAGTCATGTTGGGATGTGGATCCAGACAAGCCTTGATGTATTATGTCCTGTCATGGAGGTTGAACGGACTTTTCATTTTCCCACCCCAAAATGGCCCCGATCCCCAACTTTTGTAACCAAACCTAGAGTCGTAGTCAGTTTAAGGGTCAGCCCCATTGGAACACCCCCATAGCATGCTTCTGTTATGAACTTCTGTTATGCTTCTGTTGTTAAATCACTTGGTTTTAACTTTATATTTTCTCATACTGTCAAATAAATGTGCAGACACTTTTATCAATTAAAAAAAGAATATTACCGTGTGATTATATCTTGGTCGTGTCTTTATTGTAAAGAATACAATACTTTTTACACGGATGACCACACGAATCAGTCTGAAATCCAAGTTTCGGTTCTGTGCAGCAGGCAGCAGTCTGATAAATATCCTGTCAGACAATGGAACCACTGATTCTTTAGATCCTTTTAAAATAGACTCAGCAACTTCAATGGTGGTGTCATACTTGAGAATGAAGTCACTCTGTGTGAATGTCGCTATGAGAGTTGTTTCTCCAGGTTCACATTTTACTGAAGTATATCACAATATATCAGACTTAGCATTTGAAATAATTATACATTCAAAAGTAATTTTATATCCAAATGTTAAATTATTTTTGTTTGGTATAAATACACAAATATTTTGTACAAATCAGTATAGAATGGTGATGATAATAATTATAAAAGATAATAAAGTGGTCTGGTTTGTTTAGATATTCCTTTTGTGGTTCACTACATTTTTAAACTTTTAAACGTGGTGCTTGGCCTCTTTTCTGTCCCCGGATATTGAAATTATTTGACTGTTTTTGTTTTGTTGCACCTTAGAGTCCCCTTTGAATAGGGGAGATTAAGTGCTATTAAAGTCCAATTAGAATTAGAATAAGTATTGTATGTTTACATACTCAAGTATAGTAATTAACTTTGTATGATTATATGTTTGTATTGGATAAAAAAACAATGTATTACTATGCTTTGTTCTAAAAGTTACATGTAAGTATTGCAGTGCATGGCACTATAATAAATGACCAAAAATATGTAAAAGGACTTGGAGACATTCTTAATACAATCACTAAATGAAGATAACATGACTGAGTTAAATTGCTCCGAGTCTGTTCTGATTTTGGAGCAAACCTTTAAGAAGTGGTTCTTTAATCAAGACAGAGACTCTGGCTTTAAAGTCATGGTTGATCGGAGACAAAATGACCAAAGTAGCCAAAAAGGACTGAAAATGCACACTGACTATTATGTTCTTATTACAGACTGATTTGATTGTCTGTAGGCAAAGTTCCGCCTGATCCCGGTTGTACTTGGACTCACTCATACTTTTCAACCTGACCTGTCCCAACCTATCTGACTTCATTCTGACTTCATACCTAACAGTGATATGACATAACGTATCCCAATCAGATTAGCCATGGTGACTATAGGATATGAAAGGTCCAGATCCACAATGTACTCCTGAATCGGCAATAAAAAGTGAGGCCTGGTAATGTTATTAAAATCATGAATTACCTCTGTGAGCATATGAAAAGCTTGTTTTTATAACAGTATCCACGCTATATGAATCGAGAATGTCAGCAGTTTCCTTAGGTTAAAGTTATTGTGACTAGAGTTCAGGTCAAAGGTCAAATGAAGGTCATGTTGACTACAGTTTGAGGAATTTTATTTACATGTTAGTAACATTCATCAGATTACAGGATGAAAAACTTTTAAAATTTTCAAACTCGTGGGAAAATTTAAAAGCCCACTACATCACAGCAACTAGTGCCTAAAACATAAAGCAACTTGTATAACGTAAAAATACTTCAGAGTAACTTGTACAATACAGACTAGCTAACATATTCATGCAATTAAGTAACTCGTACCAGCATAATGATCCCTAAACAAAACAGTAATTGTCATAATCGAGAGGGGAGTTAGGGTCTTGCCTAACTCTGCCTAGGCTAACTCCACCCAGTGGTAAGTTTCATACTGTAGGGGGCTACCAGGGAATCGCCTGGCCCTGCCTTGAGTTCACTGTCTTTGTAACATGCTGAGTCAATTCGAGAGGGAGTACCCAGGGTCAGCCTGGGACCGCCTAACCACTATGCCCCTATGAGAGAGCTTATGATGTACTAGGGTGTGGAGGTGGGAATTTTCAAATATTTGGTTGTTCATTCTTCGACTTTCAAAATCAATATGGCCAATTTGTATTGAACCCCAACAACCAAAATCAATAACTGGCTCTGATTGGTTGCTAACCACCTTGTGGTTAGACCCTAGATTTTAAGGTAGGGAGTAAACTGAACTAGCAGCCCCCTGGCAGGCCGTGCTATGCACAGTTTCCTTAGGTTAAAGTTATTGTGACTAGAATTCAGGTCAAAGGTCAAATGAAGGTCATGTTGACTACAGTTTGAGGAATTTTATTTACATGTTAGTAACATTCATCAGATTACAGGATTAAAAATTTTTAAAATTTTCAAACTCGTGGGAAAATTTAAAAGCCCAAGCCCAACTAGAGGGTATGAGGAATGACTGAAGCAAATGTGGTAGGAATGACTGAGGGAGCCAGGGATGCATTCTGAAGATAGGTCCATACCGCCGAGCTTCTCCAAAGTCCATGGGCCATGATGTGTTGCAACTGAACATTATTGTCATAAGCTAAGGTGGCTCCGGATCTTCTAAAGGTATGAAAACCATGGCCCAGGGAGGGGATGCCCAAGTGATCTAGAATCTTCCTAAGAGCATCTCTAATTGTGGTATCAATTACTGGAAAATGAGGAGGGTGGGGATGGACAAATAGGGGGGAGGAATGAGGTAGAGGCCGGGATGCCAGTAATTTTTTGAGAGCCAACACTGGACATAATTTTGAGTTGACTAATGAGGGTAATTGGACAAAGTGATGAGCAGTGCTCTGTTGCAAGGTCTTGGTCCACTTCAACAGGACATGAGCTCCAGGGTCCGCAAAAATTATGTCCTGCCTAAGAAAATGTTTATTATTGTCAAATTTGTATCTGGAATGGGGAGCAATGTTGGACATTCTCAGAAAACCAAAGAAAGCTAGCAAGAAAATGGCTCTAAATAAAGGTGGATCCTCCAGGATTTCACAAGTCTGTGAAATAAGAGATAAAGTAGATATGTTAAAGATGCCCCTGGGTGTGGGGGTAAACCTTGAGTTGATAGACACACTCCTAAGGTATTCCTGTATGAGCCTATGTGAGAAAATATGGGTAGGCCATGAGTACTTGATGGCTGCTTTCTTGAGTGAAGAGATATAGTTAAGAATGACCTTGTAGGATATAGAATTCGCATACAAGTACTCTAAGAAGGCTAGAATTGAATGAATAGAAGGAGAGACAGGTAGGTCCATGAAAGTCACAAAAGCAAGGTAAGTCCTGAGGTGAGTAAGATGAGAACTCCTGGTAGCAGGTCTGTAAGCTTCCTTAGTCCTCTGTAGGGCTGCCCTTAGCAGGGAGGAAGATGGGAGGTTGAGACCTGAAATTACAGTTGTAGGTTAAGGTTAAAATAACGGGCTGGAATATGTTCCCAGACATATTGTTCCTGTAACTCTTGTAACAAAGTTAAATTAACTGGCTTGTCCGAATATACTCGAGACAAGGTATCTGCAATTGTGGATCCCTGGAAAGTGCCTTATTTGTAGCTGTATATCCCAAGTAGCAGTGATTAGCCAAATGTTTCTTATACATAAGCCCAAAAAGGTGTCCCTAGTCTTACCGGTCTCAACCACCTGGACCACCCCAAGGTTGTCACAAAAAATTTCTATGACTGAATGGCGCCACAAATGGCCCCATGTTCTCAAAGCAATGACTATGTTCAGCATCTCCAGATGTATTATCTTGAGGTCAAGGTCAGCACAATTGTGAATTGGGGTAGCATACACCCTGTCCCTCCAAACAGCACCCATTCCAGTAAGACTGGCATCAAGATGCAGGGATTGGTGGACACAAACGAGCTGCTTACGTATGTAAGAAACCCCATTATATGCAGGTAAGAAAGTCAAAAACCACTGTATATCCTTGTGAAAATCTTCAGTAAGATGTATGCTACGAGAGCCCGCGTTCGCCCTGAACGTCGCCAAGATCCTGTTGATGAAAACCCTAGCTGGTCGCACACATTTGTGGATATACAGAAGCTTTCCTAGTAAAGATTGATAATGCCTCTTTGAAATAATGGTTTTAGTGCTAACTTTGACGCATTCTGCATATATTTCTTTAAGTTTGTCCTCTGCAATACTCATGGTATTGTTGTCAATGTCAATGTCTATGCCCAGGCATGACAATTTTTTAGTGGGAGGTGTCAATTTGTCATAATTAATGGGAAGGCCTAGTTCATCTAAAAGTGCACATAAGCGTTGAAAAATATGGTCAGCCTCAACGCTTGGAAGTACCGCAATGTAATCATCAATATAACATCTTAAATTCGCGCCTTCCTTCTTCATAATGAACGCAATAGCGTCGGGTAAAATCTGGAATGCCGCGGATCCGTGCGTCCATCCGAACGCGACCCCTGCGTCAACAAAGAATGCATCCTTCCACTTAATGCCCAACTTAAGGCTATCAGCTGGATCCACTCGCAAATTTCTGAAAGCGCGAGCTACATCTACTTTAAATAACACGGGGTCCTGAGTGCATTCTAATATATCTCGCGCAATGTGGTCTACCGTTGGGAATTTCAATGTAAATGGGTATTCATCAAAGCTATTTTTATCAACATGAGAGTTCACTGAACATTCGTATGGATATGATAGATTCAATATTACTCTCCTTTTATTTACATCTTTGGGACGTGTTAATAATGGAGAACAATGAAAATGTTCATGGTCAATGACATTGACTGGGCCTAACAATGCCCCCAGTTTGATTTCTTTGTCAATATATTCTTGAACCTGCTGAGGGTGTTGACAAGCAGAATAATGGTTGGTAATCTCTGTATTGTTTAATTCGTGAGGGTTGTTCAAAGACAATGGAAAGCCGAATTTAATGTATTGAATAACCCTTTTGTCTTCATAATCCTTGAGATGTCGCTCCCAAGCTTCTACGTTTAAGCCCGACTTAATGGGGATTCGTATGGCCCTGTAGTTCGAACTTCGAATAGAATCCGCTATAGGAATTAATTTTTTAATCGAATCTATGCACACTGGTTCCTTATCTGGACCTATAAACTCGAAATCAGTAGCAGACCGAGACAAGTAGCCCACTTCCTTGTCATGGTAGTTGAAGTCATAACGAGCATCTTGTGCTTTGTCATCTTTGGTGCGATTAACCGAACGCGTCAGGTCGTGAGATCTAGATGTAGTTTTCTCAAGATTCTTATCGGACGGAGTGACTGTAAGCAGAATATCCATAGTATCCACCCTATTTGTATCAAATGTAACTTGATTAACCTTATCTATGATTTCATCTATCATGTCTACTACATAAGATTCATATGAACATCCATGATTTTTCCATGAATGTAAATCTTTCAGGTAATTATCATACACCAATTCTAGGGCATCTTCTACAGAATAACCCCTGGTATTATTATGACATTGCAACTGTATAATATAACAATTCGTCACAGCTATGACTTTCAAATAGCCCTCAGGTGGGTGAGCACAGTGGATTAAGCTATGTGTCAAGCCCTGGTCACTCTCAATCAAATAATAATAACCCCCAATCCCTTTAATAGTCTGATCATGGAGATAAACAATGTTTGCTCTGTGACCATTAGCCATTATCATATGTTCAAATATGCTCATTTTTGCCCTATTGGGAAGATTTTGGTTAATGTTATGACCCAGAATCCCCCTGTGCTCTTCCACTGCATGTAAGGATAACATATGTGAGGGTAAGCCTTCACTATTATGTACTTTTATGAACATTCTGTTAACCGAACACAATTTATCGTCATCAGCATTTGCTGATGAGTTATTTACTGAGTGATCTACTACTGAAGACATGTCATTTCCATGTTGTGTATAATACATACAGTTAGTAACATGCATACTGTTGTTAACCACAATACCACCACCATTGTCATAATATTCATTACTAATAATGTTCTTGTTCATTTTAATCAGTTCATCATAACCAAAATTAGGTTTATTATAATGTCCACAGTCACCTGCAATACCATATGTCTGATCATAGCAAGATTTATCATTACTTTTAACTTTACAATTGTGCCTACTTCCAGGTCCCTGTGGCTGCCCATCCGTGAGGGTATCCCTGGGGTGGTCAGGGGTCTGACCATCATCCTATTTGGTTACATTCTGCCTCAACTCCTGAGTACGTCCAGGACCACGAGAGGAACACTTAAGCTCTGGGTGCATTAGTGAGCGTCCTTGTTTATAGCATGTATTACAAAAATGTTTGTAAACTCCATGGTGGGATTCGTTGTTACAGTTACCCTCGTTGTAAAATCTGCAAATCTTAGACTTCTGACCACTGGGATTAACACTGGTGGAATTAAGCACTGCTAACTGGGAACTACTGATTCTGTTCAAGGACCATTGTAAGGAATCTGACCACTGCAATCTACCTTCTTCTATGTCTGTCATTGACACTGCCCATGAAGATCTGACAGCAGGCCAGGGCAATGAGCCAGCATCTCGCATTGCCAATGACATCTGAGTTAACATACACCTTAAAATTGTGTTATCTTCTACGAGTAGCATGTTGTTAAGCTGACCTGATGTCCACTGTGCCATGTTGAGCTCGTCATAAGGAGGTTTCTTATTATGTGAACTGGATACTAACCCCTCATTAGGCCATCTGTACTGGGGACTCATCATGGAAGTATCAGTAGTGTTGTAACGTCCTGACCTCTTTCTAATGTTATGGTTCTTACCTGGAAAAACCTGCTGGTCAGCCTGGTCTTCATACTGAGCCAACAAACGCGTGACCGCTGATGATACCGAGGGTATGGACCTCATCACATCAGGCTTGGGGATCACAGCATCATGAGAAAGTTGTGTTCGAACCTCGCCCCCCCCATGTGCAGGTTGAGCATAAGAAACAGATGGCACAGACATTCTATCAGATGTACTGGGTAGCATGGTAGTCATAGCTTGAGAAGTAACAGTACCTGCGTGGTTGGTGGAAAAATCGACCCTTGGTTGCTGAGTGTGAGCTACAGGAGCTGCCCCTAAGCGTTGAGCTGTTGGTGAGCCTATGGGAGTGGAACTGACGCTATTTTGACGCTCCAGACTGTCCATTCGCTTAGTTAGGGCTTGGTTGGAGGCATCAAGCTTATGGAGCATTTGCAGGATAGCCTGTCCTGTAGACTGTGAAAAATCCCCCTGGGTTGGGTCTTGGGTCGTAATGTTACTGGCAGTACTTACGACCTCCTGAGATGACAGTTGTGGAGCCACCTGTAAGTACGATCCGTCATTCTTTGTCGTAGCATTGTTCTTTTTAGTAGATTTCTTCATAGAACTCTTAGCTTTCGCTGCTGACAAAGTTTTCTTCTTCGCTGATGAAGCGGGTGACTTCTTCTTCGACGAAGGCATCCTCAAATTAACATTAAAATCAACTAAAATAACCAATAAAAATGTTCAAATATTTGGTTGTTCATTCTTCGACTTTCAAAATCAATATGGCCAATTTGTATTGAACCCCAACAACCAAAATCAATAACTGGCTCTGATTGGTTGCTAACCACCTTGTGGTTAGACCCTAGATTTTAAGGTAGGGAGTAAACTGAACTAGCAGGCCCCTGGCAGGCCGTGCTATGCACACTAAGGGGGCATAAATATTTGAGAAAACTTATGGTTTTATCTCTTTCTTTTGACCTAGAAATGTGTTTTCTGATACTTTTAAGTTAACAGAAAATACAGACCAACAGTCCCAGGCTTGGGCTAGAGAAAGAATAAAGCACAGATGAAACTGAACAGATTAAACCCCACCTCCCTCTCGAGAGTTTCAGAGGGAATTCGTAAAGAAGAAATCACCCATCCAGTTGGTAGGGTCTTGGATTCAAAGTAGAGAGAGCCACATATTACTCCCAGACCTGTACAATTTTTTTTCAGAATGATCCCAAACTTTACAATCAATGAGAGGTTTGAACACTGATCAAGAAAGATCTTGCATGGTTCAGAAGGCCTTTGGATCTAAAACATAAACTTGGGGTCACCTTGAGGCACCTGGTAACTGGCAAGTTTTTTAGCTCTCCTGGTTATTCAGAGTTGCCAAGTCAAGCATTACCAAGTCTGTACCACCCATGTGCCAATCAATCATAGCTGAATTTCAAAATGAATACCTCTGCTGCACCACCAGTACCGAGGAATGAAAGAAACTGGAGGTCTTCAGGACCCAATGGAACATCCCACTAGTTATCTGGATCATCAGATGCAACTATGTGGATATCAAAAATCGCCCCATCAAGGGAGCTAATACTTCAACTACAAAGGATTCATCTCCATTGTGTCGCTTGCCCTGGAAGATGGAGACTACAAATTCATTTGAATTGTTCTTGGCTGCAGGGGTGTGCAGTCAGATTGACATACTTTTTCAGTCTGAACTGGAGGTAAAGCTGGAAACTGATCCCTACGGCTACCAAGGCCTGAGCCACTGATTGAAGGCGGGAGAAATGTAAATTACTTCCTGCTGGTGGGCAATCCTTTCATTCTGAAGCTGTGGCTCATGAAACCTTTCTCTTTCTTGAAGAGATTTGTATCTACAAATATCCAGTGGCACAAGTGTGGCAGAAAACACATTCAGTATTCTGGCCAGTGGATTTAGAGTTCTCCTGACCACAATGCAGCAGCACAATGCAGATGATAGAATGTTGGTTTGAGATCTGCATGCTCCCTGGCATACAATATGGGATTTTGAAAAAGAGAATCTGTTCTCCAGCCAGGATTCGTGCTGTGTCATCTGAATAGATCCTGATCTAGATGTTGAAACTATGATTTCTTGACTTCTAGCTTTCTGTAATGGTCGCATTGGGGGTCAAACCATCTTCTAAAAGTGGTAAATTTGAGGTTTCCATCTGTCTGTAAATTACTGCCACAGCTCCTCTTTCAGATGGCAATCTTTGAAGAATTCATGGCATTTGTAACTCAGTTCCTCAAGGTCTTTGATGAATGTTGTAGTAGCCTCCTTGTCCTCATCACTCAGAATCACATGCTGTTGCTTTCTTTTCTTGAAACATGGCCTACCTTATTTGACTTTTGTGACAGCCTCTCTGTCTCCATTCCTCATTTGTGTCCTCAACCCTCTCAGTGTCTTGCTTTACCTCTTCTCCCTCTACCCTTTTCCCTTTTTGTCCCTCTTCTCTATTTCCTCCTTTGTGTCATCTATATCAAATTCAGCTTTCCTCTCTCGACCCACAATAGTTCTCTGAACTCTTCTTGCATTTTCGTGGTGTGCAATATAAAAATAAGGCCAGAAAGCTTGTTGGTCTTAATGGGCGAGCTGCAAAGCCATCAGAATCATGAGTAGTGCACTAGAATTTTTGAAAGTCTGTCAACAAACACAAATTCTGATTCAGACAAATCCCATAGTTAGCTTAGACATTAGATGGTTATCCATCACCAATAAACATAAAAAATGTTTTAAATTGGTTTGAACATTTACATCAAATAATCAGTGCCCATGAACGGGCACTGTGTCAGCTGACTGTGTCTTTTGAGTTTAAGAGTAGAAATGAAAAAATAAAAGGATACAAACATTGTGCATGTGCCCTGCAAATGGTATTCAGAAGTAAATTACAAAGTTAACTGTTGAGGTGTTAAAAGTAGCTGGAATACAGATTCAAGCAAAATACTGTAAATACAAAAGTTTTGGAGTTACAAGTAATTTACTCAACATTGAGAATCTCAAAGTAGGTTTTACTCGGCTAAGCAACTAGCTTCAGGCCTGCAATTTTACTTTGGTATAGCTGACCCAAAGCTGAATAACAAATTCAAACAAAATGCTGTAAATACAAGAGATTTTTAAAGTAAAAATTGAACTACAAGTCTGCAATTTCACTATGTTATAGAAAATTGAAAAGTAGGTGAATATCATATTTAAAGAAAATACTGTAAATGTAATAGTTTTCAAGTTGCAACTGATTTACTGAACAGTGAGAACCTCAGCTAAGCAATGAGCTACAAGTCTGCAATTTTACATATTAAAACAAAACACTGTAAGTGCAATAGTTTTCAAGCTACAATTGATTTACTCATCAGTGAGAACATCAAAGTAGCTAATACTCAGCTAAGCAATGAGCTACAGGTCTGAAATTTCACTATGTTATTGCTGACCCAAAAGTTACAAGCGATTTTACCCATTATGGAAGTTACTCAAAAGTCAGGAAGTAGATATTACTCACTTAGCTATGGGGATAGATACCCAAGTTACTCAACTGTTTTAGCTATGGAAAAAGTAGCTGAATAACTTGTTTTAACAAAATGCTCTCAACGCAATAATTTTCAAGTTATAAGTGATTGCATTATTGCATGGATTTAAATGAAGGACAAGAGAGAAACCCTGAAATAGTGAATGAGGAAATGGCGATAAAGTGTTGAAATTTTCACATTTTGGGTTGGGGTACCTCACTTGTAATGGCTCTGGGGAAAAGACAAACAGATCTGCATGATTTGAACAATTTTTCATCATCGATAGATAAGGTATATTTTTGAAAACAGAAGAAAAAGTCCTTACTTTCCAGGATATCCAAAATTTGTTTAAGTTTTACTTAATCCTAAGTCTTCAGCAATCTTTAGAGGATTTCCCACTTGAGCTGAAATTTATTAAATCTAAAAGTCTAACTGAAATGGGAAAAAGCGAAAGAAAACAACATACATTTGAAAGAACAGCATACAAAGCTAGACTTGATAAAGCTCAGTGAAAGTGAACCTTCCCATTTACTTTCATTTTCTTATATTAGTTACACAACACATATGGAAGAAAGACACAAGTAACACTAATATTCCTCTCTTTCTTTGAAAACGTGGACACACACATAAATATACACCACACACACTCACACAGAGACAATTCTTTTCTCACCTGCATTTTTAGTGCATTAAAGGGGAGTTGAGGGGGGTTCTTTTTTTATAGATTAGCATTGTATTGACTGGTTTTATGCATATCATGTATAATTTATGCAGCTATTGCTCACTTATGCAATGTGCTATCTTATATCTGAAAAATATAGGTAAAAACATATTTAACAAAATGCTCTAAATGCAATACTTTTCAAGTTATAAGTGATTTACTGCTTGAATTCAGGGATTTTAATGCATTAAAAATGTTTCAAAACTTCATAAAAACTGAAGATAGATCCAAGCCTGATATTCACACAAGGGAATATACTTGTTGCCCAGTACATATATGCAAGATAAGAGAAAAATTCCTTCAATAGGCAACGAGAAAATTGTGATAAAGTGTTGAAATTTTTACACTTTGGGTCGTGGTACCTCTTTTCTAATGGCCCTAGGGAACAGATGAACATACAGATCTGCTTGGATTTTACGATTTCTCATCCTCAATAGATAAGGTATCTTTTAAAAGTAACAGCATGTCTCTGGGCCTTGTACTTTTTGAGGAGAAGTTGTTCACATGGATGCTGGTATGTAGGCAGACTCCGCAGCATGATGCCATAAAGTCAAGCTGACATAAAAAGCTTTTAAAACCCATTTAAACAAAAAAATTCCAAGTAAATGTTTACACTGTTATGTTTAAAACACGTTTCTTTACATTCTCTTTACAAACATTTATGCTGGAAACATTTATTAAACATTTATAAAATTATTCAAGAAACTAGGTTTGATGGGAAACATTTTTTTAAACATTCATAAAATAGCTGAAGAAATAAAGTTTATGCTGGAAATTTTTTTCAAGCATTCATCATGAAATGTTTGATAAACAGTATACCTAAAAAGTTTAAACAACATTTGTTGACAATGTTTTGTTAAGGTTTGCTCTGAAAATGTTTTACAAACGTTTAACAGCAACTAGTTTTCATACCCATCATTTTAAAACGTTTTTGAAATGTTTTCTGTCAAAAGTTTTAAAATCATCCTCTCACAAACGTTTTTTATACCTAAATTTTGAGAATGCTTCTTGAACGTTTTCCATTCAAACATTTTCACATGCAATCCGTAAAAGTAAGAATTGAATTGGGGCACAATTTTTAAGGCACTATTTTACAATGTTAGACACAAAAATAATATTTTCATTAGTGAACAACTAAAAAGATATTGAATTTTATCTCTGAACCCAATTAAGGTAAGTATTGCTGAGTAATCTTTTTGAGACTTTATTATGTTCTTTATTGGTTTTTGTATCCATCGTGTTTTTTCTAACCTTTGCCAAACAATTCCTTTTAACGTGTGTAAAACTCAAAAATGTCCACTGGGTCCAAGTACTAATATAGCCCTTTGATTTCTAACATTAGAAATGAGAAGCATTCTCATCACACTATGCCCTAATTTATGAAAGCCTGGTGACAGAAAAAAACAAGCAAAAAAGCGATATCTAGAAGTACGAGCCTTGGTAGAGCTCACGCTTGAAAAATCAAGTGAAATGTGTAAACTAATTGTAACATTTGCCCTAACTACTGAATTAAAAATTCTGAGCTTGCACCTCAAAAATGTGATGCGTGTGGCCTGAAAGGACTTCATATATGCTGACACGCAGGGAAAATTTTGCAAAGTCAGGGACCAAAGTTGGAAACATGGAACCCACCACTTTAAGCCTTGAATTGTTTTCCTATGACTACATTGTAAAGAGTATTAAGATCAAATGATGTCAATTCTACTATTTACTTTGCAGGGGTAAGAATAATAGTTTGTTAAAACTTACACTTGTGACAGCCTAGTTGGCCTTGATATTAGTAGTCCTGGTGTGACCCTTCAGAAATACCCACATCATTATTTTATACATGGGTAAATTCTGACAAAGGGGTCCTCAGACTGTATTTTCAAGAAGGGATAAGGGAGATATGAAGGCCAAAATATGCTTGTACAAACTGAATAGCTAAGCTGATGTTTCTCTGATCTTTCACTGATTCCTTTTTTATGAATTAAGGCCCTGGAATCTTAAGCTGGTAAGAGTGGGATAACTAATTATACAAGAATTTAGTTTTAAATTAATTTTGTGTGTGGAATGAACCAGCATTTTTCAATAAAAACAATTAAATAAAAGAGTGCAATAAAATATTAAAAATACACACTTACCTTGTGAGATTGCTTTCACTTTTAGGCTTGACAGTTGAAAATTGCCCCGACAAAAGAAACTAATCGTGATATTTATAACACTTGGAAAACTACACTGGCTAGGTGGTGGAGTCATTTCAAATGTTGTGCTATTTAACACCTGTGTGAAAATAAAAGAAAATCTTTTTTTATATATAAATGAACTATTGCAGGCACTACCCTATAGTGGTAAGGTCACACCTTTCACTATGGTTGTTATATGTACATATATAATTTCTGCTGGATGACCTCATCATTATGGCTCGTGGAAACCCTCTTATACGGGGATTATAGATTGAAGAATAAACTCCTCCCACATATTCATTTGTCCCCTCATGAGAGGTATTCCAAACATTTCAAAAAGGCAGCCTTGAACCCAAAATACATTCTGAGTTGTGTCAAATCATACCACTGTATATGAAATTATTGACAGGGTTTTTGATAAGGTTGTGTAACAGTACAGTTGGAACTTGTTTGAGCAGAATCACCAACCGTGCAATGACTGTCACCGAAAGAGGAAATTTCCTGGGTGTCAAAATTACCTAAAGGCTGACCACAAATGGGTATACAAGAGGTAGCATTGGGAGGCAACTTTTCACCCTCATGACCAAGCTTTTGAAGGGGCAGATGATTAATTTGCCACTAAAATCCCCAATGGAACAAAGTATGCAGCATGACCTTATATGGAGTACATAGCATGATTTTAACCTCCATCAACCCCAAGAAAATCTCTTATGTATGCTCGAAGTTTTTTTGTATTCACAGAACAACATTTTTTCATCACCTTTTCAGTCTATATTTTGTTTTTCAGTGTTTTAAATGTATTTCCATTCATCCGTTTCACACAGTTTACCATGTGCATTTGACAGGTTTTTGTCATATTCACATGAAGCATTGAACAAGAATACACAAATGATTGGTTTCATTCTTACATAATCAATATATTGTGCTTTTACCTTTGTTGTCTGGGTAGTTCCGTTTTTGTACTCCAGTGTCACTGACATATTAATAGGTCTATTTACGTCAAATGAGATGTTTAACAAATCAAATCCATTCCCATCATCATGTATGTCAACAGTACTTCCAATTTCCAATGTCCAACCTTTTCCATCAGCCATAGCATCCAGAAAACCATCAGGGGCCTCTTCACCATCAATAGCAATTTGAAAATCATCATTTTCACTCAATAATATATCATGGTCTTGATATTTCTCGCAAGCTAAAATGTACAGTTTGTTTAAAAACAAAACAAAACATATAATCAGTAAAGAAATGTGGATCAGCACTATATGTCAGCAATCAACATACAATACTAACATTTTGTCATACTAAAACCTGCATCTAATTAATTAAAAACCTAACAACAGGGCATTGAAAGTCAAACAATACCCCTGATTTCTGTCCTTAATTCTGCTGAAATAAATCCACAGTTATCACTTATAACAGGTGATTACAGGGGGCAATGTGTTAAGTTGTGTTCTGTAGTTAATTGGAAACTAATTTATTTCTTAAGAAGGTTCACATGGTCATGTGTATTCGTATCTGGATGTTTCAACGTATTATTGTTCTTGACATGGTAATAATTAGCAAAAGAGTCACAAACAAAAGCAATATCATGATTTTTATTTTATCCTTTACACTGGTAATGAGTTGGTATGACAAGCAAACCCATACAAATAACAGGCAGAAACTCAATCAAATCACAACACTGCATATAGTATCCTTTTGAGTAAAACATTTCATGATGAATATTTAAAAACATTTACAGCATAAACTTTTCTTCAGCTATTATATATATATATATATAAATATATGTTTAAAAATGTTTCCACTCAAACCTAGTTTCTTGAGTGATTTTATAAACGTTTAATAAATGATTTCACAATATAATCAATAAGGTACTAGGCATGATGGAAACACTTAATAAATAAGAAATGTCTTTTTATTGTGTTAATACACCCTATCCAATAGACAATATGCTAAACCGGTCGGTGCAGACCGGCCCGCCAAACGTCAGAAAAAGACGTCCTGTGTTTCCACCGGCTGGCCGGTCCATAGTCCTGTGCACTCCCCAGATGGCGCCTCGTACTTCCTTCCTGTCTAGATAACATGACGTCATAGCATCTTTTTCGTTTGGCGCGTGTACTGTGCAAACGTGTTTTCAACAATCTCCAGATATTTTAAGGAAAAGTGTGCTTTATGACGTATTTTCAACCTTATATGTGGATATTTTCTGTGTAGAAGTGTTATCTACTGATCAGGCACGGATATACATTTAGAAATCTGCTGGAAACGCTCCCTAGCTGATTCAATTTAGTGTTGATGATAGGGCAGTTACAACGACAATATAAAGGCAGCCATTTTTTTTCTAGTTTCCTTCCATTCAACCATGGTGTTGCAGATCGACAATATTAAGGAAATAGTGAATATACTACTTACAGGTATTTTTATCCGTGTCTTTTGTTGAATGTACCTTTGTAACTTTCCAGTTCAATCACCATAGAAAGGTCTTTTCTAGTACTACAAATAATATCACGGACAACTTCAGTCTACGTAGTTTTGAACACTGCAAATAGAAGGAATTCCCCAAGAGGTGCATTCTTCAGAGCACACTGGTAAAGACTTCTCTGCTGTAAGCATCAGTCACACCAGCCTAGCTCGAGTATTTAGTGTTTTTTCATCAGAAGCAAGAGATGAATTCTTCAGATTTCTTCAGAGCTCACTGGTCCAGACATCTTTGCTGTAAAGTCTTAGTCGACTGGCAAGCTCATGTTCAGCCGACCTCACCTAGTATTTCCATAGAAGGAACTTCATCTTTAATCACTCTCAGTCCCAACCTTGTGGACCCGACACTTGTGTCGGTAGTAAGGGCAGTGGATGGCCAGGAAACTGGTTTGAGTGTACAGCCAGCTGAGAAGAAGAATCGACTTCAGACCGACCAGGACTTCATCTACAGAACGCACTGGTCCAGGCTTCTCTGCTTTTAAAGCATCAGCCGACCGGCCAGCTCAAAAGAACGCGACCTCTGACATCATATCCAGTCAGCCAATCGCGTGTCCTTCCGACCCATCACGAAGCAGGTCACGTGTTTTTGCCGACCAGGAAGGTCGGAAGTCACGTCTACTGTGACTACAGTCCCTGCTTTGCAGACCCGGCCTTGTTGTCGGTAGTGGGGTTTCGTGGACTGTAAAGTTGCCGGTAAAGCATCACACAAAGAACGCGACCTCTGACATCATATCTAGTCAGCCAATCGCGTATCCTTCCGAACAATCACGAAGCAGGTCACGTGTTTTTTACCGACCAGCAAGGTCGGAAGTGCGTTCTTTGTGATTCCTCTCCCTGCCTTGCAGACCCGGCTTCGTTGTCGGTAGTTTGGTTTGTGGATGAGCAGAATACTGTGCATTTGCATGTTAAGTATCACAAAAGAACGCCACAACTGACGAGCTCCAATCAGCCAATCATGTGTCTTTCCGACCAGCAAGCTGGTCACGTGACACACCAAACACCAAGTATTTCTGAAAATAGTTCACAAGGGCTTTCCCAGCAACTGTCAAATCTACAAATAAGACGTGCGATTAAAGAAGTACTTTAATTAATGGAGGAAACCTACAGCAAGCTGAATTCAACACACGAGATTTAGCAACTGTTTTTTATTACTGGCTACAACTGGTTACAGAGTGTACCGGCTGGTACTGGCTACACAGCGTTGTACACTTGCTTCAACAACTGATTACAGAGTGTACCGACTGGTACTGGCTACACAGCCTAGTACACTTGCTTCAACCTATGGGTTACAAGTCTACTAACAGGGTGCTGGCTACACAGTCCTTACTGAAAAGTGCTTCACCCCAACTGGTTACATATATATAGACCAGTAGCTGTCAAAATTGATTGGTGACCCCAGCCTGCCAGTTTTTTGCCGGTTACAGAGAATTACTGGTTACAGTAAAGTACCGGGTATAGAGTCCTGGTACCGGACAGAGTTGCCTAAGGTTAATTTGGTTACAGAAAATTCTTAGACCGGTCAGTGGTCTTGGTGATATGACAGTGATATGACAGTGTCCCCAGCTACTGCTAGGCAACCTTCCCTTATCACACCTCTCAACAACCTGGTATCGGTGCTGGACTTGACTGGAGAGATAATAAATTTTGTCATCATGTCCAGCCAGGGGTCAGACATCTCACAAATGACAATTGCTCTGTAAATGCTGCACCTTGCAGGCTGCTGGCCCGGGGCGAAGAGTCTATTAATGTGAAAAGTTGTGTCAGCCCCACCGGACCACAATAAGAACAGAGAGACTGTTAACCTGGATCATTGTCACCAGACCGGACCAGTGTCCGGAGGGACAGAAAATGTTTGTCAGAATATCAAATGTCCCAAATGTGACACACAATCTGCCTATAGGGTCCAGACTAAGCCCTTTTTGGGAACTTAGGAAGCCTTGGGGGCTGGACCCTAGGTAGTACAAATGTTGAAGTAGGAATACCTACGTCCATAAACCTATACAAGAACAATCCAGGAAATGCCTAAGATTTCACATCCAAGGTCGGGCATACAAGTTCAAGGCCCTGCCATTCGGTTTGTCCACAGCACCTTTTGAGTTCACCGTGATACCAAAGGAGGTGAAATTGATGGCCATACACAAGGTTTTAAGAAGCCACCAGTACCTAGACGACTGGTTGGTGAGAGCCAGTTCCCACCAGGCTTCTCTCCAACATACACAGGAACTAGTAAATAATGTGTCAGCAACTAGGTTGGCTGGTGAACTTAGAGAAATCAGAACTGGAGCCCAAACAGTTAGACCTCAGATCCGATCAGGTCCGGGTGACTCCAGATCGGTGGCAGAACCTTCAAGAGAAAATGCTGAAAGTGCTATCCCTACCAGCTTGCCCGGTCCGGGAATTCATGTCCTTGATAGGTTTGCTAACAGCTACAGAAAAGCAAGTTCATCTAGGCCAACTTCATATGAGACTCATTCAGTGTCATCACAAACACAACTGGAGGGTCCCAGAATCACTGGAAAAGGTGATCCCAATCCCCAGGTCCTTGCACCCAAATATTTACAGACGCATCCATAGAAGGGTGGGGTGCTCACTTAGATGAGCACTTTGCAAGAGCAACCTGGTCCCCTCCGGGAAGCAAGTTGCATATAAACTATCTAGAACTTTAAGCAGTTTTTCTGACTTTAAAGAGTTCCAAGACCTTTGCTCAAACAAGATAGTACTTGTAACAACCGACAACACCACAGTAGTGTCATACATAAAGGAAGGAGGCATGAGGTCGGGCCCACTTTGTGCCCTACTATGGAGAATCTTGACCTGGTGTACCAGGAAACAAGTGACTCTAAAGCACGACACATTCCAGGCCGGCCTAATGTGGTACCAGACAAGCTATCCAGGCTAGGCCAGACCATCCAAACAGTGGTTTCTCCTTCCAGAGGTCTTCCACTCTGTTATGTTTAAAACCACACTATACTTGTAACCACACTTTATTAACTAAGGCTGACATTCTTTTAGTACACACAAATGGTCCGGCAAACCCAAACAAAACAAACAGACGCTATTCATATTACGTCAGTGTATATTACGTCACATTGCATAAAACGTCACAATCCTCCCCTTTCTTTATTTCAAGAGAAGGTAATATAATGTAACTCAATTAAGAAATGGTATTGCTCTAGTGTCTTCAATTACTCAAAAGAAACTTGAAAATGTCTACTATTTTTTTTAGATAGGAGTTAATACCTAGAGTCTTTTATTTATTTAACTAAACCAATGAACTTATACTATGAGGAGAGAGGTTGCTAGCACATCATCCTCAACCCGACTCTTTACCAGTCGGTTCCCTAACTACAAAAATGTCTGTTTAACATTCCTCAATAAGCCGGTGTGGACGATGCCTTTGACGTGAGGGGTATCTGCTGCCTAGAGATGGGACACTATTATCTGCACATGTTTTGTCCGTTGTTGCAGATTCCACACCACAATTATCAGGCTGTTCCACATTCACTATAACTGGTTCTGTTGACACCGTTGGTTGTTGGTCACGGTAATGTATGGGTCTAAGGTCGTCAGATTCACTGTCACCATGGGCTGGCTCACTAGTAGTGGTTGTTCCATTACGCATTTGATCAGAGTGTCTTTTCCATAAGAAGCCCTCAGGTGTCTGTACTCGGTAAGAGACAGGTCCTAGCTCTTTCACAACAGTTCCACATGTCCATTTAGGTTTTTCCCTCCGGTAGTCTCTCACAAACACCTTCTGACCCATCGTGAACTGTCTTGGCTTCTTGAGACTGTCACACTTCCTTTGATTAATGGTCTCATTATGTGAGATCAACATGTGATCTAGACGTGTTTTCAATTTCCGTCCCATCAGTAATTCTGCTGGTGAAGAACCGGTGGTGGAATGTTGAGATGTTCTATATCCTAGCAGAAAATTTGCCACACAGCTGTGAAGGTCTTTTGTGTGCACAAAAGTTTTCTTGATACAGTTCTTGAATGTTCTTACCACCCGTTCGGCCTCACCGTTCGACTGCGGATGATATGGTGGAGACTTCACATGCTTTATACCACAAAATTTCATATAAGTCTCAAACTCTTCACTGGTGAACTGGGGTCCGTTATCAGTTACCAAACTAACTGGCAATCCATGAGTTGCAAAAATGTTTTTCAGTGCTGCAATTGTTTGAGTGGAAGTTGTTGTTGTCATGGGAACAGCTTCCAACCATTTTGAATGTGCATCAATTACCAGTAGAAACATCTTTCCCTCAATTGGACCACAAAAATCTGCGTGAAGTCGTTGCCATGGTTTAGTTGGCCATACCCATGTCTGAGTCTTGGTTGCTGGGGCTGGTAATACTGTTCTACATGACTCACAGTCAGCCAACATACTTTCAAGATCTGTGTCTATGGATGGCCACCAACAGTAACCTCTAGCTCTTGACTTCATCTTAACCACACCTTCGTGGAATGCATGTAGCTCACTCAAAACCTCCCCTTGCAACTTTGCCGGAATTACCACCCGGATTCCCTTGAGAATACAGTTTTGTTCTATTGTTAGTTCATTTCTACACCTAAAATATGGTGCTAGTGCTGTCCCAATATGACCTTCACCTTCCCAGTTGGTGCAAATATAATGATGTACCTTTGCTAACAAGGGATCTTTTTGAGTGCACCTGGCTATTTGTTGGCTATTGATTGGACCTTTGTTAAGTTGTGCTAAGTGGAAATCTGTTATTTCTGCTAAGTTGAAAATACCAAACGCCTCACCATGTTCAGTATTTGCCATGGGTAATCTTGAAAGGCCATCTGCTACAGCATTTTCATGTGATTTCTTACACCTTATTTGATACTGATATCCTGAAAGCTGAATAGCCCACCTCTGAATGCGAGAAGCTGCCACTGCTGGAATTGCTCTATCAGGGCGAAAAATGAAACTCAAAGGTTGGTTATCAGTTTCCAAAATGAAATCCCTTCCATACAAATAGATATGGAACCTTTGGATTGCAAAGATAATTCCCAATGCTTCTCTCTCAATCTGAGAATAGTTACGCTCCGCCGGGCTTAGTGCTCTGGAAGCAAAAGCTATAGGTCGTTCTGTCCTATCTGGGAAAATATGGGAAATTACGGCACCCAAACCTGTAGGACTTGCATCACTGGCTACTACAATAGGTAAATTGGGGTCAAAATGTGTCAACACAGAGGCAGATGACAAAAGTTCCTTGACCTTTGAGAAAGCCCTGTTTTGTTTACTCCCCCAGTGCCATTTAACCTTTTCCTTCAACAGTTCATTCAGATCACTGACCAGGGTTGCCAAATTTGGAATAAAACGCCTATAGTAGTTGATCAACCCCAACCAAGATTTCAGTTGTTCCTTATTCACAGGGACAGGAGCTGTTATCATGGCCTTGACTTTTTCATCAGTTGGATGAATTCCCTCCTTATCCACCCTGAATGCAAAATACTCAACGCTGTCTGCCAAAAAGGAACACTTTTTTTCATTTAATTGGATGTTGTACTCAGACAAACGATCTAAAACTGCTCTCAAATTTGATAAATGTTCCTCAGTTGAAGCACCGGTGATAATAATATCATCCATAATGCACCCCACCTTATTCAGACCTTGAAGAACCTTATCCATAGTTTCTTGGCACTTAGCCGGAGCGCTTGAAATACCATATGGCATTCTTGTATACCTATATAAACCTACATGGGTGTTGATGCAAACTAAGTTTCGACTAGATTCATCTAGTTCCATTTGTTGATAGGCCTGGGTAAGGTCAAGCTTTGTGAACTTTTGTCCACCATTTAAGGTTGCAAATAATTCTTCCACTGTGGGAAAGGGATAATCAGGTACCTTCAACCAGGGATTTATTGTCACCTTAAAGTCCCCACATATTCGGATAGAGCCATTGGGTTTGGACACCGGGACAATTGGGGAGGCCCAATCACTGTACTTTACTTTCTCAATAACCCCCAGATCCTCCAACCGCTTCAGCTCCCCCTCTACCTTTTCCTTAATGGCAAATGCCATGGGTCTTGGCTTAAAGAACTTCGGTTTTGCCCCTTCTTTAACCTCCAAGTCTACCACTACCCCTTTTAACTTCCCCAGTGACCCCTTGAAAAGATGCTTATATTCTTGCTTTAAGAGGTCCACTTGGCCCTGACCTGTACCAAGCTTTAAAGCCTTAATGCTTTGCCAGTTAAGTTTCAATGCATTTAACCAGTTTCTACCAAGTAAACTGGGGCCTTGACCTTGCACAATGACCAAAGGCAATTCCTTCAACTGATTTCCGTAAGCAACTTTGACAACTATTTCGCCAACAGTCTCAACTGCTTCTCCAGTGTACGTTTTCAACCTTGTCTCACAGGGTAGAAGCTTCACATGTGCCAAGTAGTTACTGTACTCAGTTGAAGACATGATGCTAATTGCTGCACCAGTGTCAATTTCCATCATGATCTCATGATTTTCAATCACAACTGGGACTTTATATGGGCCAGTTCTTTTGTCCGGGAGATTCAAGTGCAGAAGCGGATAACGAAACTGTTCAGGTTCTCCATGTGTTGGTGCATCTGAATCTGTAGCTGACACTACATGAAGGTTGCCCTGGGCTTTATCTTTACTTGCACTTTGCTTGCCTACCTTCAACTGTCTTTTTCCCCGACACTGAGATTTCAAATGACCTTTTTTGTTGCAATTATAACAAACACTGTCTTTGAATCTACACTCATGTGGAGAATGTCCCCCTCTTCCACACCTCCAACAAGCTTCCTTGCTTACTTTTTTTGGTTTGACACTAGCTGTGACTTTCTTGACCACTGGTATGTCACTTGGTTGCAACTCTGCAGCCTGGGCTGTGGCTATCTCCATTGAGCACGCTGAACTTATGGCAGTGTTTAAGGTTAGGTCTGCCTTTTCCAGGAGTTTTCTTTGAATGTTTTGGGTCCTTACTCCACACACTAACCGATCACGTAGCATGTCCTCCAGTGTTGTCCCAAATTCACAATTTTCAGCTGCTTTTCTTAAAGCTGCAACATAGTCATTGATTGACTCATGCGGTTTTTGGTCTCGTCTGTAAAACTTGAACCTCTCCACAATTACCAGGGGTTTTGGAGATAAATGACTTGCTATCAAATCCACTAACTCTTTATAAGTTTTTTCTGTGGGTTTCCTTGGTGCTAGGAGATTTTTCATAAGGCTATAAGTTTTAGAGCCACACACAGTCAACAATATGGCCCTCTTCTTTTCTTCTGCTTCATTTCCAGTAATAGTATTTGCAAAGAAATATGCATCCAACCTTTCAATAAACTCACGCCAGTCCTCCCCATCATGGAATTCAGGCAATTTTCCCAATGTAGCCATTTTAACAACAATACAAAGTTCACTGCTTTGTAGCTAAAAAGAGTTCCTGCCAAGGCTAAGTACTGTACACATCACAAACACTTCACAATAGGTTTTCTTCCCCTGCACTGAAGAAAAAAAATGTTCACTGCATTTTTTTTTATCAGTCACTGTGATGCCTATTTATAGCACAGTTCCAACAGGATACACATTGGAACACAAGCAAACAAAACTCCACACACTTGAAGTTTATCCTCGTCGCCATTTGTTATGTTTAAAACCACACTATACTTGTAACCACACTTTATTAACTAAGGCTGACATTCTTTTAGTACACACAAATGGTCCGGCAAACCCAAACAAAACAAACAGACGCTATTCATATTACGTCAGTGTATATTACGTCACATTGCATAAAACGTCACACACTCTATGCAGCAGGTGGCACCGGCCCAAAATAGACTTATTTGCAAAGAGGTTCAACAACAAGTTGCCTCTGTTTTGTGTCACCGGTACCGGATCCCCTGGCCACAGCAGTGGATGAGCTCAGTCGGCCATGGTAGGATCTGAAAGCATACACCTTCCCACCATCAGCCATATTGGGCAAAGTGGTGGAGAAGTTGCAAGACTCCCCATGTAAGAGAATCATTCTGATTGCTCCGGGGTGGCCCAACATACCTTGGTTTTGGGATCTAGTGGCCATGTCCAGCCAAATCCCACTGAGCCTGCCCAATCTGCCCAGCCTGTTCACAGCCATTCGATCAGATCCCTCACAGAAATCTAACAAATCTTAATCTCCATGCAGGGCTCCTAGAGCCTCAGCAATCGAGGAGCAGGACTTGTCTGAGGCAGTGGCAGCAAGAATTGAGGCTCCTCAAAGGGGATCAATCAGATCAGTCTATGAGGCAAATGGGTCATTTTTACCAAGTGATGTATCATTCATCAGGTGGACTTCGGGCACCCCCTGTAAAGTCAGTCGCTGACTTCCTTATGTACCTGTTTCAAGATAGGAAGTTGCAGCCCAGTACCATTGATGGTTACAGGTCAGCCTTCAACATAGCAAGGACGAAAATCTCGTTCGTCTCCTGGATAGTTTCCTCGGAGACAGACCCAAAGGCAGGAGTGGCATACCCTCCTGGAACTTCTCACTGGCCGTGCACCAGCTAAGACTCCATTTGATCCAATCGAGGAGGCCTCCTTGAAGCATTTGACCTTCAAGATGGTATTCCTCTTGGCCCTTGGGTCGGGCAAGTGCAGAAGTGAGATTCATGCTTGGCAAAACTGATATATTGGACACCAATCCGATTGGTCAAAGGTGTCCCTGTATCCATCACCCAGCTTTCTATCCTAGAATCAGCTGGCCATAGAGGGTCCAGACAGTGTGGCCCCTGGGGTTATAACAGCCCTGGCCCCAACTCTGGATAGATCCCTCAAGTCTAACAGGTCCCTCTGTCCGGTCAGAGCATTGTGCTACTATTTGGACAGAACCTCAGACATCAGGCAGATAAGGAGGTGTTTTTTGTCTCCTTTAAGAAAGGTTTCAACAAAGACATCTCACCTGCCACTATCTCCTCTTGGATCAAGCAGACTGTGATCCTATGTTATGAGCTCTCTGACCAGGAGGCCGACACTTGACATCAGGTTAAAGTCCATGATGTCAGGGCCTTTTCTGCTTCTAAGGTCTTCCAGTAGGGAGTCTCCTTAGATCCAATCTTGTGAGCCTGCCACTGAAGTCACAATACCTTCACACAGTTCTATATGAAGGGCAGGGCTTGGGCTGATTCAGAGCTTTACCAATTGGCCCTTAGATTGAGGAGATTTGTATATGCGCATAACAGTTCTTCATGTACATAAGAATTAAGTGTGGCATACTTCCTTTGGGAGGTTTATTTGCATTCTGGGACTGAACTCATCCCTCTCTTCCCCTATCTCAGAGCAGGTCTGCAAAAAAAGGGGGGGCGACGGCGGTAAAGCCCCGGGTAACCGGCTGCTGGCAACCGACCATGGCCTTACAGGGTTTCCTGACCTTAAAGTCAACCCAGGCCTGGGCCTATAGGTCTCCTGACGAAGTCAGCCTAGACCGTAGGTTAAAATTTGCTATTACTTGTGAGTTCACATAAGTTTCTAGCCGACCAAGCGGTAGTTATTCAGCATATTGTCCATTGGATAGGATGTATTAACGCAATAAAATTGCAAATTTAATAAGTAAATTAAATTTTTATAAGTTAATACCCTATCCAATGGACACACAAGACCCTCCCACCGACCCCGCTATCAGCTAACTAGGGGTCTAAGAGGTTTAGACAACGAAAAAGATGCTATGACGTCAGGTTTGTCTAGACAGGAAGGAAGTAGGAGGCGCCATCTGGGGAGTGCACAGTACTACGGACCGGCCAGCCGGTGGAAACACAGGACGTCTTTTTCTGACGTTTTGTCCATTGGATAGGGTATTAACTTATAAAAATGTAATTTACTTATTAAATTTGCAAATTCAGTCAGAACCTGCTGGAGCTCTACTTTTGCTTAAATGGACTAAAACTTTGAGGGACAATAAATCTTACCATATCTTTAAATTACAAAAATTAAAAACTTTTTCTTGTGCCCAGTTAAGGCCCCCATTTTAGCTTAGCAGCCTCTGCCAGTCATTATGCTCCAGTTTTTGCTGCATATGATAGTTGTCCTAGACAAAACATCGACACTCTCAAGACAGTCCTCATACACCAAAACATGAATCACCAGAGAAACAGTTTTCACGCGATATTCTGGTGCTTCTTTTATATTAGGCAAACACTCCATTCCAAATAAAAATGTTCTATGTTCTTTGTCATAGCTGTCCCGTGTGGACTTATCTCCAGAATGCCTCTATGGCCTTATCCATAATTCCTTAAATTTTTACTTTCTCCATCCTAGCTACGTTTGAGTTGGGCATGGTTGTTTTAAAATTCTACCAATAATAACAGGAGCAGTCAGAAATCTATTGTGACTCTCAACTTCAGGCCAAACCCAGTGGTCTTACTGATTCCCCCAAATCTTGTATGACTATGAATCCGACCTCTCAAAGTCTGTCATGAGTGCGTGATCATGGCCATGTTCCTCCTCTCCTGTTCCAGGGTCTGATTATCTGCCACTGTGGCCTAGTGGGCAACACACTCGCCTAGGAGCACAGAGGATGTGGGGTTCAATCCCAGGTATAGGCAGATACATAGTGGCTCAGATGGCCAATTAAAATGACGGTCCTCTGTCATTGGGTCCTATCCCCTGTGGCAGGTTGAAGAACCTCAAGGACGTAGATAAAAGGTCATCCATGAGCCTCTGTCTTTCAGTTAGGGGAATGTCAGTTATTTGAGAGTTGGACTGTACTTGTACAGTGGAATGGGTCATATAGCACTTTGAGTCCTGTAGTACATGGAGATATTGTGCTGAGTATAAATACAAAAAAAATTCAGAACCTGGGTCTTGCTCTCCTTGGTCCATGTTCCCACCTGTCTGCCATTGCCTGGATTTAAATTAGCCTTTGAATCATTACACAATAGCTTTCAAGTTCATGCAAGTGCAATCCAGGAGCTTTAAAGCGTTTTCATTCATAAGCAATATTGGGGGTACTGGGCCTTTGTAGAGGTATGCATTTATGGAGTGTTCTTGTTAATTGGTGAATTTTTCTTGGCAACATTCTAGATTAAACAAGAAAGCAATTTTAGAGGTCAAACCTCTGGCGCAAGCATTCCCACATAATTCCTAAAATTTTATTACTTCTTTCTTTGGTCAGGCTTAATACATATAAACAAGGCTGAAACATCTTTCAGTCTACATTGTTTGAGCTGCAAAGCCATCAGAAACACAAACAATGCACTAGAATTTATGAAAATCTGGCAACTAGAACCAAGTCCAAGTTACATAAATCCTATATCTGGCATCAAACTCAGATGCTCACCCATCCCATTGACAGAAAATAAATGGAAAAAGTGATCTTTAGAAGTGTGAGCCTTGCTAGACTCCCTGCCAAAAATCATGAAGATCTGTTCATTACTTCTGGAGTAATCATAAACACAGACAAATGAATGCACTCAAAGATCTAACCTCCTGGCAGAGGTAACAATACTGCAATTGCAGACGGGTGCCTGCTTGATACATCTTTCTAGATTAACTGATGTTGCTTTCTCACTCTCAATGTTAGTTTAATGAAGATTGAGTCTAATTTATTGTTGTATATCCCTATCATTTGTAGAGCACTTTTAATTCAATTTTGCAATCATTTGTGGGTGTTTTCTTCTTTGTATAAATTCACAACATGAAAACATCTGTATCAATTACTTTTCTCCAGTCAGGATACAAAACAGCTTTACTTGGTGTTTGTTTTCTTGCCCCCAAAATTCAAAATCAGTTATGACTTACCATAACTTGTGAAAATTGAAATGGGGTATTCTATCCTCAAAGTACTTCTTTTTGACAAAGTCAAAATGTATAAAGCATGAAAATAATGAAGAATGCTGTTATATAAGTTATAGCTCATGGTGATTTTCAATAGGGCTCCAACAAGTTATTGGTTATAAAATAATTAGTAAGTACAAATAGCAAATTGTACATAACTTGAACCGTACACATATGTTACTGTAAATATATAAAATCAAACATTAACACCTTCTGACACCCAAAAATTTGTTGAGCACACAGTTCCCCACACACAATGCAATATATATTAGACATATTAGCATCCAAATATTGGTACAGCATCGATTGTTTCTGTAAATACACATCAATGCTAGCTATGGTGCAAAGCAAATGTTTGAACATTTTGGCACACAAAAATTTATAGAGCACTGGTAGAGATTATATTATGCAAATATGTAGTCATGAAACCATAGTAAAAAGATTATCATTAAATATTTTAGCCAACCAAATTTTCAGCCATTTCTTTTGTAAATATACTGTGACAGATACTACATCACATATAATGTATAGCATATACAATTTAGCACCCAAACATTTGCAGGGCACCAAGTTTATTTTGACAATGCGTTAGAAAAGCTCTCAAATAGTACAAAGCACATTGGTAGACATACAAATTGAAACCACTCCTTATATTTGCCCGATTATAGGTATATGTTGCAGTGAATACTTGCTTTATCTTTAAAAACGCAATGGAAACCCTTTGGTTATGTCTATGGAATAGTGATTACTGAATTGGACCTGGTGTTGTGCCTTAGAGTCTGCCTTGGCAGAGATTAAGTGTTACTGTTATTAAGTGGAGAATAGAATAGAAACTCAAAAAATCAATAATAGGATAGTAGATAAATATTAATAGTAGGAATTAATAGTAGTTTAATGTCTGAACATTTCGATAACAAAGATGTTTATATGTTTGGGGATTACCAAAAAAAAAAAAGATTTATTGGTTGAGGGAGATTTGTTAGCCTATTCAATAGATTTACATGAGTATCTGTCTTTTCACTGAGGTTAAGCGACAATGGGCTACTGGGATTAAGATGTATTTATATCAGGATATTTTTGCAACTGGCATGAAATGACAATTGTTGGTATTCTATGGGACAAATATAGGCATTTAAAAAATATTTCTTTACTTATCAAAAGCAGATTAAGATAAAGTGAAAGCAATTATAGATTTACAGAACATTCTTTTAAATAGCCACAGTAAAACATAATATCATAATCATCTAAAATGTTTTGATACTCACTTGGTATTGGTGTAGGTGTTGGAGTTGGTGCTAAAATTCAGATTAGTATTAATGTTAAATGTCTTAAAAACTTTGCATGATACATGTTCAAAAATAAAATGCATGTCAGTACACTAAACCAGATATTCTAACAACTTGATTTTGGAATGGGTGTGCTTATTGGGATTGGTGTTGGGAGCTATGAGGTTATACACATTAACAGTCATGATCTGTGCGTTATTGTTTCAATTAATGAAAAGTTGTCATAGGTACATTTTTCTATGATATTTGAGGAAATAGTCTACAGCGTTTAATAGATATGAAAGTGGCAACAGGATCAGTCAAGAGAAATTTGTGGCAAATAGCATTTAGCTTATGATAATTCTTTTCTAATCTATAAAACTGGTTTCATGTTTAAAATAGTCAAATTTGTTAAAAGATTATCAAAGGAACTGTTTAACAAATAACAAAATAATATTCATAAAATCAGTTGTTTTCAGGCTCCTAAAACACTTACTCAGAGGAGTTGCTGGTGTAGGGGTAGGGGTTGGTGCTGAAATACACAAAATATTGTCATGTTGAGACTAGAAAAAAGAGGTTATTTAGCCAAAGTAAGTGGCCCTGACAAAGAAATTAGTCAAAATTATGAAAACATGAAGAAATGTATATATTTGAATGGGAGCAGAATGTACACTTAATAGTATCCTGCAAGGAAAAAAAATCACAAATGTATTTGAGAATTCCCAGACTGAAAATCTCTGGATATTAGCAAATCAAATGATGTTTTGTGTCTGTATGAATAACACTTTTAAACTTGTAAAGTAGGTAAACACCTGTGTATAGCTAAAGGATAAAGTATGCATTCTTCTGGTAAGTGAAATTTATTGTTTTTTTGCATATTATTAAATTGAGGTAAATGTGGAGAATAATACATTGCTAATGTGCCATAAAAGCCCATATTGCATGGGATTAAACAAATGATATATAAGTGACGAACACTGCCTTGCATTATACTTTGTGATATAAAAATCTATATCATGTGACAAGGCAAAATTTAGTGTTTAATAGATATAAAAGTGGCAACATGATCAGTCAAGAGAAATTTGTGGCAAATGGCATTTATCTTATGATCATTCTTTTCCAATCTTTAAAACTGGTTACATGTTCAAAATAGTCAAATTTGTTAAAAGATTATCAAAGGAATGGTTTAACAAAATAATATTCATACAATCAGTTGTTTTCAGGCTCCTAAACACTTACTCAGAGGAGTTGCTGGGGTAGGGGTTGGTGCTGAAGTACACAAAATATTGTCATGTTGAGACTAGAAAACAAAATAGGTTATTCGGCCAAAAGTAAGCGGCCCAGACAAAGAAGTTAGTCAAAATTATGAAAACTGCAGAAATGTATATATCAGAATAGGAGCAGAATGTACACTTAATAGTATCCTGCAAGGAAAACAATTTCACAAATGTATTTGAGAATTTCCAGACTAAAAATCTCTGGATATTGGCAAATCCAGTGATGCTTTGTGTCAGTATGAATAACACTTTTAAACTTGTGAAGTTGGTAAACACCTGTGTATAGCTTAAGGATAAAGTATGCATTCTTCTGGTAAGTAAAATTTATTGGTTTGTTTGCATATTATTAAATTGAGGTAAATGTGGAGAATAATACATTGCTAATGTGCCATAAAAACCCATATTGCATGAGATTAAACAAATGATATATAAGTGACCAACACTGCCTTGCATTATACTTTGTGATATAAAAATCTATATCATGTGGTCACTTATATGAATATTATAACAAAATACATTCCCCAGATTTAAGGTTTTCTGTACTAACAGGGCAAAACTTAAGATGTATTTTTATCAGGTTATTTTAATGTTAATAATGTGATAATTACAGCAACTGGCATGAAACAACAATTGTTGGTATTCTATGGGGTAAATATAGGCATTTAAAAATATTTCTTTATGTATCAAAAGTAGATTCAGATAAAATGAAAGCAATTATAGATTTTTTAGGTTATAGATATAACCTAAGCACATTAGATGTTTATTTATGTTTATGTTTATTTGGGGTTTAGCGTCGTTTTCAACACTGTACAGGTCATATCACGACGGGTAGTTGGAAGGGCAGAGGAAACCAGTACATAGAGTTCGCTAGGGTTGTGTACTGTAAACTGCCGACCAACGGCAAGCAACTACCAGCTTTCCCACTTACGGCCATGACGGGGATCGAACCCCGGCCACAGAGGTGGGAGGCGAGAGTGTTACCACTCTGCCACCGCTAAGCACATTAGAGGATTTGTATCAATTTTGTGCTATATAAATCCTACTATTAAATCCTACTATTATTATTTACAGAACATTCTTTTAAATAGCCACAGTAAAAACATAATATCATAATCATCCTAAATGTTTTCATACTCACTTGGTATTGGTGTAGGTGTTGGAGTTGGTGCTAAAATTCAGATTAGTATTAATGTTAAATGTCTTAAACACTTTGTATGATACATGTTCAAAAGTAAAATGCATGTCAGTACACTAAACCAGATAGCCTCACAACTTGACTTTGGAGTGGGTGTGCTTATTGGGGTTGGTGTTGGGAGCTATGAGGTTATACACATTAGCAGTCATGATGTGTGTGTTATTGTTGTCATAGGTACATTTTTCTATGATATTTGAGGAAATAGTCTATAGTGTTGAATAGATATAAAAATGGCAACATGATCAGTCAAGAGAAATTTGTGGCAAATAGCATTTATCTTATGATAATTCTTTTCCAATCTATAAAACTAGTTACATGTTTAAAATAGTCAAATTTGTTAAAAGATTATCAAAGGAACTGTTTAACAAAATAATATTCATACAATCAGTTGTTTTCAGGCTCTTAAACACTTACTCAGAGGAGTTGCTGGTGTAGGGGTAGGGGTTGGTGCTGAAACAGACAAAATATTGTCATGTTGAGACTAGAAAAAGAGGTTATTCAGCCAAAAGTAAGCTGCCCTGACAAAGAAGTTAGTCAAAATTATGAAAACATGAAGAAATGTATATACTGGAATGGGAGCAGAATGTACACTTAATAGTATCCTGCAAGGAAAGAAATTTCACAAATGTATTTGAGAATTCCCAGACTGAAAATCTCTGGATATTGGCAAATCCAGTGATGCTTTGTGTCAGTATGAATAACACTTTTAAACTTGTGAAGTTGGTAAACACCTGTGTATAGCTTATGGATAAAGTATGCATTCTCTTGGTAAGTGAAATTTATTGTTTTTTTTTGCATATTATTACATTGAGGTAAATATGGAGAATAATACATTGCTAATGTGCCATAAAAGCCCATATTGCATGGGATTAAACAAATGATATATAAGTGACGAACACTGCCTTGCATCATACTTTGTGATGTAAAAATCTATATCATGTGGTCACTTATATGAATATTATAACAAAATACATTCCCCAGATTTAAGGATTTCTGTACTAACAAGGCAAAAATTAAGATGTATTTATATCAGGTTATTTTAATGTTAATAATGTGATAATTACAGCAACTGGCATGAAACAATAATTGTTGGTATTCTATGGGGTAAATATAGGCATTTTAAAAATATTTCTTTATGTATCAAAAGTAGATTCAGATCAAATGAAAGCAATTATAGATTTACAGAACATTCTTTTAAATAGCCACAGTAAAAAATAATATCATAATCATCTTAAATGTTTTCATACTCACTTGGTATTGGTGTAGGTGTTGGAGTTGGTGCTACAATTCAGATTAGTATTAATGTTAAATGTCTTAAACACTTTGCATGATACATGTTCAAAAATAAAATGCATGTCAGTACACTAAACCAGATAGCCTCACAACTTGACATTGGAGTGGGTGTGCTTATTGGGGTTGGTGTTGGGGAGCTATGAGGTTATACACATTAGCAGTCATGATCTGTGTGTTATTGTTTCAATTAATGAAAAGTTGTCATAGGTACATTTTTCTATGATATATGAGGAAATAGTCTACAGCGTTTAATAGATATAAAAGTGGCAACATGATCAGTTAAGAGAAATTTGTGGCAAATAGCATTTAGCTTATGATAGTTCTTTTCTAATCTATAAAACTGGTTACATGTTTAAAATAGTCAAATTTGTTAAAACATTATCAAAAGAACTATTTAACAAAATAATATTTAAATAATCAGTTGTTTTCAGGCTCCTAAAACACTTACTCAGAGTAGGTGCCGGGGTAGGGGTAGGTGTTGGTGCTGATATACACAAAATATTATCATGTTGAAACTAGAAGAAAAAGAGGTTATTTAGCCAAAAGTAAGTGGCCCTGACAAAGAAGTTAGTCAAAATTATAAAAACATGAATAAATGTATATATCAGAATGGGAGCAGAATGTACACTTAAAAGTATCCTGCAAGGAAAAAAAATTCACAAATGTATTTGAAAATTCCCAGACTGAAAATCTCTGGATATTGGCAAATCCAGTGATGCTTTGTGTCAGTATGAATAATACTTTTAAACTTGTGAAGTTGGTAAACACCTGTGTATAGCTTAAGGATAAAGTATGCATTCTGGTAAGTGAAATTTATTGGTTTTTTTTTGCATATTATTAAATTGAGGTAAATGTGGATAATAATACATTGCTAATGTGCCATAAAAGCCCATATTGCATGAGATTAAACAAATGATATATAAGTGACCAACACTGTCTTGCATCATACTTTGTGATATAAAAATCTATATCACGTGGTTACTTATATGAATATTATAACAAAATACATTCCCCAGATTTAAGGATTTCTGTACTAACAAGGCAAAAATTAAGATGTATTTATATCAGGTTATTTTAACGTTAATAATGTGATAATTACAGCAATCGGCATGAAACAACAATTGTTGGTATTCTATGGGGTAAATATAGGCATTTTAAAAGTATTTCTTTACTTATCAAAAGTAGATTCAGATAAAATGAAAGCAATTATAGATTTACAGAGCATTCTTTTAAGTAGCCACAGTAAAAACATAATATCATAATCATCTTAAATGTTTTCATACTCACTTGGTATTGGTGTAGGTGTTGGAGTTGGTGCTAAAATTCAGATTAGTATTAATGTTAAATGTCTTAAACACTTTGTATGATACATGTTCAAAAGTAAAATGCATGTCAGTACACTGAACCAGATAGCCTCATAACTTGACATTGGAGTGGGTGTGCTTATTGGGGTTGGTGTTGGGAGCTATGAGGTTATACACATTAGCAGTCATGATGTGTGTGTTATTGTTGTCATAGGTAAATTTTTCTATGATATTTGAGGAAATAGTCTATAGTGTTTAATAGATATAAAAGTGGCAACATGATCAGTCATGAGAAATTTGTGGCAAATAGCATTTATCCTATGATAATTCTTTTCCAATCTTTAAAACTGGTTACATGTTCAAAATAGTCAAATTTGTTAAAAGATTATCAAAGGAATGGTTTAACAAAATAATATTCATACAATCAGTTGTTTTCAGGCTCATAAACACTTACTCAGAGGAGTTGCTGGTGTAGGGGTAGGGGTTGGTGCTGAAATGCACAAAATATTGTCATGTTGAGACTAGAAAACAAAAGAGGTTATTCAGCCAAAAGTAAGCGGCCCAGACAAAGAAGTTAGTCAAATGGGATTAAACAAATGATATATAAGTGACCAACAATGCCTTGCATCATACTTTGTGATATAAAAATCTGTATCATGTGGTCACTTATATGAATATTATAACAAAATACATTCCCCAGATTTAAGGATTTCTGTACTAACAGGGCAAAAATTAAGATGTATTTGTATCAGGTTATTTTAATGTTAATAATGTGATAATTACAGCAACTGGCATGAAACAACAATTGTTGGTATTCTATGGGGTAAATATAGGCATTTTAAAAGTATTTCTTTACTTATCAAAAGTAGATTCAGATAAAATGAAAGCAATTATAGATTTACAGAGCATTCTTTTAAGTAGCCACAGTAAAAACATAATATCATAATCATCTTAAATGTTTTCATACTCACTTGGTATTGGTGTAGGTGTTGGAGTTGGTGCTACAATTCAGATTAGTATTAATGTTAAATGTCTTAAACACTTTGCATGATACATGTTCAAAAGTAAAATGCATGTCAGTACACTAAACCAGATAGCCTCACAACTTGACATTGGAGTGGGTGTGCTTATTGGGGTTGGTGTTGGGAGATATGAGGTTATACACATTAGCAGTCATGATGTGTGTGTTATTGTTTCAATTAATGAAAAGTTGTCATAGGTACATTTTTCTATGATATATGAGGAAATAGTCTATAGTGTTTAATAGATATAAAAGTGGCAACATGATCAGTCAAGAGAAATTTGTGGCATATAGTTTTTATCTTATGATAATTCTCTTCTAATGTATAAAACTGGTTACATGTTTAAAATAGTCAAATTTGTTAAAAGATTATCAAAGTAACTGTTTTTAGGTTCCTAAAACACTTACTCAGAGTAGGTGCTGGGGTAGGGGTAGGTGTTGTTGCTGATATACACAAAATATTGTCATGTTGAAACTAGAAGAAAAATAGGTTATTCAGACAAAAGTAAGCGGCCCTGACAAAGAAGTTAGTCAAAATTATGAAAACTTGCAGAAATATATATATTAGAATGGGAGCAGAATGTACACTTTATAGTATCCTGCAAGGAAAAAAAATTCACAAATGTATTTGAGAATTCCCAGACTGAAAATCTCTGGATATTGGCAAATCCAGTGATGTTTTGTATCAGCATGAATAACACTTTTAAACATTAAATTCCTCATGCATATCAACCATTGTTATTCAGTTAATGAGTAATTATAATTTGAAGCATTAAATTAATCCAACATTCAGTTTATTAATTCTATCACAATATTTAATGTATTAGAATATTGTAATAATTTCTAGGTACAGACGTCAGATATACTTAATATTTGTTTATACGAATGTTAATTTTAAAACTCAAATTAGCTGAACCTGTAGACTGGTGTAAATTGTACCACAAAGTTAGTGAAATGGGCTTGAAATACTGGAATAATTTATTATTTAAAGTTACAAATGTCATATAAATGAAATATTTATTCACTGGAAATTTATTTCACTGCAATTATTTGTTTTCGTAAAACAAAATAGAACCTGCTTTAATATACTTCAAAAGTGCACCTATTAGTAGTGCTCTATCTTAAGGAACGTGGGTCTTGATAAAAATAACGTCCAAATCGTGGTTTTCTGTTATAACCTCCTTCTTTTGAATGGTGTATAGGTGCTGAAATGCACAATTTGATTTATTAGCATAGATGAATCATTCTAAAATGACACTTTTATTCATCATTCACATAGGCCGAATGGGGAAATAAGTCAGATTATGAATATGCAGAAAGATCTACAAAAATTGTTTAACATATTACAAAGAGCTAATATTACTGCTGCTGTAATCAGAAAAATATAGCTTTCAATTGATAAAATAGATTTGGCATTATCTACTCATCTTCTATCAACTTCTTTGGTCTCTTGAATGGTTTACATACAACATTTGATAGCAAATGTTCCAGTTTCTGTGATATAGCCCAAACAAGACGTTAAAGGTCAATGTCACCTCAACAAGGTCAAAGGTCAAATCAAGATCCCATCAGGACATTGCACACCTGCAACTCCCACCCAATATTCCTACCAAGTTTTGACTTCTTACACCTTATGGTTTCTGAGATACAGTACTGACAAGATTTTAAAGGTCAAGGTCACTACATCAAGGGCAACGGTCAAATCAAGGTGACACCATGACATTGCATACTTTCTGTCCCACCTAATGTTCCTAATAAGCTTCACGTTCCTAAACCCAATAGTTTTTGAGATATAGCCTGCACCATACTGTAAAGGTTGATGTCACTACAGCAAGGTCAAAGGTTAAATCAAGGTAACATCACATGTGTTTCTCCTAACCAATATTTCTACCAAGTATAAACTTCCTTCACCTTACAGTTTCTAAGATATAGCTAGAACAAGATTTTCAAAACCCAAGGTTACTACGCCAAGGTCAAACGCCAAAGCAAGGTCACACCATAATATTGCACAACCCCTAACCAATGACCCTAGCAAATATAAGCTTCCTACACTTTAGGCTTTCTGAGATGTAGTCTGGACAAGATTTTCAAACTCAAGGTTACTACGGCATGGTCAAATCAAGGTCACACCATGATGCTGCACACCAAAACCCCTAACCAATGTCCCTACTAAGTATCAACATCTAGCACTTCACAGATTTTGAGATACAACACGAGCCAGCCTTTTCCTTTGACACGCCCATCTGCCTGCCCATCTGGATGCTATGGGTGAAAAGAATAACTGCACTGCCCTTAAAAGCTGTTGGCTGAAAATCTCCACATACTTTATTCAGAATAAAAATTACTAAAGCAAATATCACAGAAAGACTGAATCAATGGATCTTACAAGCACTAAAATTATTGTGATGGCAATGAGAAATGGAATAATACATAATGATAAAATAGTTATCAAATGTCTAAGAGTTTATCACTACATACCTGGTTCTGGTGTTGTATTATGAATCTAAATATTTAGTAAAATACGTTTATTCAATGACGAATTTTAGATAGCAGTAAAAATTTAAACGGCTCAGGTCCTTGTGAGGATATGCTACTTGGATATCTCAATACTACTTAAAAGGTTTTATATTTAAAAGAATTTTCTTCAAAGGGTTAAAGTCTATCACTTTGAAATTCATTTCTGTAGCTATTTACAGTGGACTTACTTGGATTAATTGTTGGAGTGGGTGTAGGTGTCACTTGGACTATAACAGATATAAGATACTAGTAGCTGCTTGTACATTACTAAGCGAATATTGACACAATTTCAAATCTTTCATGCTATATTTTAAAGCTGGTTGTTAGATGTAATAATGGGGATTGTTGATTGTGCTAAGAATTTATCTTGAAATAATGATTCACACAAACTGTTTCCTTTTTCATGTCAGTACTTTTTCATTGTGTTTTGTTGTTAGTTTTGTTGTTTTCAGTATTAGTTGACTTTCTATAATAAAAAATGCTTTGATATTGTATTTATCATTAAATAAATACACACTGTCTAAAACTTATGTGTACTGGAAACTAATAGGAACCTTAAAATGGGCTTTGACTTAGGTAGCTCAAAATAGTCTTTCATTTGCACAATATCTAAATATGATCTCATGTAATAATTAAAATAATAATACGATTTTTGTGATAAACAAAGTGTAGCAATGGTAAATGTGTCAGGACTATAATCGCCGATAGCATTCCACTTCTACAGCTTATTACCTCCCAAATTAATTATTATACTTTCAATGGGGACATTATTTTTGTTCCAGCGATCATCTCCCACAGACCAGAAATTCTAATTCAAATTAGACTTTTATAGCGCCTAATATGCACTTATTTAGAAGGCCCTAATGAGCAGCAGCACCTAAATGAATCAACCAAATTCAAGTTCCAGAGATGGAAATGGGGTGACATGAAATAAGGTGGTTTTATATCTGAACCAAATTTGCTGTTCATTATGCCATTTTACTTAGCTTGACAAGGGTGTGTATCTGAGATTATAGCTTTGAACTGTAGCAGTTTGATACATATAACAGACCTTTAAGGAGAAAATCTTGACTCGTCTGGTACAGCCTTGATGCTGCATCTGCCTTTGTGTTATATTTGAACATTTTTGTTTTCATTGTGACAAAAATGTCAACTTATGAACTCTTTTATCTATGACAGTAATGGTTATGTCCTGACCTCATATGTGAGATTAAGCAGTGTCAGAATTACATTGGCGAAGCACAAAAACGGACCAAGTATTGTTTGGGAATAAAAAATACAGCCAGGGGCGGGATTCACAAAAGGTCTCAAGTCTCAAATCTGAGATTTTGGTCTCAAATCTAAGATTTTTCTCAGATTTGAGACCTTTTGCTCAGCTGGGATCCATAAAATATCTCAGGCTAAGATTTTTTCAGATGTTGTCTCAAATCTAAGACTGCCTAGGGGATGACTTTAATGAGTTTAATAAAATAGAGAATATGTAATAAAAAGTCACAAAACAAAATGAAAATAGTGAAGTATGACATATTATTTAACTTGTAACACAAAATATGAATGTATATTAAGAGAACCTCAACTTAAGCAGAATCTCAGCTGAGACAGAAATGTCTGATTTGAGCAAAAGCTCAGCTGAGATTTGAGACCTTTTGAGACTTGAGACCTTTTGTGAATCCGGCCCCAGGTAAGTGTAAATATAAGCAGTTCAGGTATAGGGTGTCTGTGCTACAACTATATTTTATGAATTTTTCTTTTGCTCTAAAAATACTTTCCAATAATAGTCCAATAGTTCAGGGAGGTAGACTTATGTTTTTGAGTCTGAAAGGATAAATGGTTGTTTTTACTGTATAAAATGCAAAAGCGAAATCTTACTCATTGTGGGTGTTGGTGTTGGAAAATATGATGGTGCTGTAAACAGACAATACATTTGTCAAATACGAAATATTGAATTTTAAAGAAATATAAAAGTCAGTCATAGTAATGACTCTTTGTCCCTGATGACATGATTTTGAATTTTCCCTTTTATAATCACCCCCCAGAAGAAGTGCATGAAAAGTATGTAGATTACATACTCTTTTAAACAAACATCAGTAACGACAGTTAAATCAATGACATAGCAATTTAAATCTTTTTAGTATTTTCTTCAATGATGCAAACGTTATCACTGTATAAATAATATTTTTTATGCTACTTTTTATTGGAGTCTAAATTTATAACAATTTATCAATATTAAAGAAAATCACAAAAAAAACCCCATTTAGTTGTGGTAAACTATATGACTGTATGAAATTATTTTTTATCATTTCAACTCCTTCTAGTTCACTCAATGCACACACAAGAAATGTAAAGTTAATAGACAATATAATACAATAATATACTCATACAGTCAGGTAACAACTGCAAATTGCTTTTTTAAATATACTTTCCATTTGTGGCCTTTTAACACTTTGGGATATTAGAAGTGCACGCTACTTCTGCTAATCATATTTTTAACTTGAAGAAGTAAATGCAACAATATTGATTTCTAAACCTTTTCTAATATTTGGAAAAAAGTATGAATTTTACCATATGAAAGTTTTTATTGCTACAGAATTTTTGTTTTTTTTTCTTTACACATGTATTCCAACAGAACATCCTTTTAGGATTAAATCAATTAAAAATATTGAAAAACACTTTGTTAAATGAACTAAAATGTAACACTTTACTTGGAGCTGGAGCTGGAGCTGGTGTAGGAGTAGGTGTTGTTGGTGTCTCTAGAAAGAAACAGAAAGCCACAGGCCATGACTATGAAGGGAAGAGTAAGACATATATTTTTACACGTTCACAACAAAAATGCAAACATACAACATATGAACACTGGAAAAGGATGAAACTTTTTATGCTCTGTGAAATGAGATATAGCAGATATATAACACTACAGCGTGGACACATATTAAAAAATAATATAAGCGATATTTAAATCATGGATTTAACCTGTGTTTACATAAGTTATTTGCAATATGTTGGCCAAGCATGTTGGAGCAAATATAAACGAGTGACAGGAACAATATTTATATATATACAGATAGATATATATATACCTTCAATACAAGTGCACACAAACAAGTCCGATACTGTAATAGTACTGGTTCCATCTGCTACTTCAAAGGTGATGACAATTTCTGATACACCTGGCAAGCCTGCAACTGGCAGACCTTGACTAGTGCCCTCTCTGTCAATGCTAACATGGAATGGCACTGCAGGGTTTGGTATGGCAAACTAAAATATAAATGTTATATATTTAGTCTTTCTGCAAATGTGTAACATCATCAGTTTAAGGGGAATCAATTTTTAAAGGAAACTTAAACTCACCTCTATTACTGCAACAGGTGCATTAGATATGATAAATGTAACAGTCACAGTTTTCGCCCCTGTAGCTGTAAACTGAAGACCCATTACTATGAAAGTACCACCCTTCCCAGGAGATGTAACAATTATTGAATCATTTGGATTGACATTAATGCCATCAGATGTCACAGTATCATCTGGGTTTACGCCATTATTCCCAGAAACATCAACATCTAATTGAATGTTACCCTCCTCAACTAGAGCTGCCTGTAGACTGTCTGGGCATTCTGGACATGCTGTAAGAATGATATAAATTCATAATTTTATATGTTTTACATCGTATGAAATTTTAAAAATTTCTTATTATATCAATTGTATATTTTAAACATATCCACTTATACCCCAGTTCCACTGTATCAAGCTTTCTTTCAAACCATCCCAGTGATGTAGTTGGGGGCAAATTTCTGGAGGTCATATGACCTATTTATAATTTGTAAAGGCTGGATACCTGGTTGCAGCAACTGTGGCCAAAATAGTCAAACTGTAAGCAAGCTTACTTGGAAAGGAGCCTAGTGCAGACTTTGCAATATTTTTGCACAGGGCATTAAACAAATGATCTTATTGATTTCTATGGTAATCTAACTAAATGTTCTATGGTAATGTAACTAAATGTTGGTCCATAATCAAGGATATTGACCCATTCATAAAAAACCTTTGTGAGTCACTATCAGTTCCTGATTAATGTTATTCACACAGAAGGCTGTTGTAACTATTTTTTTAAATTGCACGACCAATTTTTACCTTTGGAGGCAACTAGTGTTTCATCTGACAAGATCACTCATAACACTCTTGCCAGTGTCCTGATTTTCTTTCATACTGTCATGACTAGAGCAACTGGATTTGAAGAAGAGTGGCAAAGATCAGCTATTATTACCTTTCTAATTGAAACGATCAATCTTAACAGACAAATCACATTTGATTTCAGCTCTCAATCACCAACTTTAGGATTCATATTGGAACAATGTTTCACAAAGTTGTATTTGAGTTAATGTATGTTGTTGTGGATTGGTAAATTTAGAACTGTAATACTGAGGAAATGCAAGGAGAAATATGCAAATGATAAGAAACTGGGGACTGTTCTCCCAGAAACTAAAACCAGCATATCCAGCAGGTTAAGGCCAGAGAGCTCTACAGAGTGAAGCTTGCAAAACAAAAAAACTACAAGTGACAAGTGGAAGTGTAGAAGATGTCAAGGAAGCTGGCTATTCATGAAAATAAAAAAATAGCAACAGAGATGCCCGTTCCACACAGCCCAGGGAAATAACATTGAACAGAGATATAGAAGAGGTGAAACAATATAAAGGCCAGGAAACTTTCAGAATGGACAGTATAAGGTGTACGAATGTGCAGAAGAAAATGAAATGTAAAAGAGCATTTAAGTATGTAAAGACAAAGTAACAAAACAAGAATTCCGCAGAATTGTACTGTGTCCCCAGCTTTAGTTATGGACTGAAACACATGAATTTAGAAAGCACATATTATGCCATTATGCTGGATGGACTTTATTTGTCGATTGACTGGCAGTACTTTTTAACATCCAGACCATCTCTGAAAAGGTCAGAATCACTGTAAGGCACCACCTTTTTGAAAAATATAACCCATATATTATGTGTAGTTTTTTACTTGTGCACACAGGAATACAAACAAACAGATAATAATATGAAGGTATCACTTACCAAGCTTTTACTAAATGTCAGAACTTTGCAGAAAGTTTTATAATGTATCAGATACTATTTTTAGTATGCAATATGACTCCTGTCTGTGTTGTCCGCCTTTTCCCTGCATGGAATAAAGAAGGGACTAGCTAGATCCTTGTCAAATCTTGTTTAAAGTCACAATTACCGACAGGTCTTTTTCAGAGCTTTTTATATCCACAATATAGAAACAGAAAAAAAGTATTTCCATGACAGCACTTGTTGTGAAGATATAGCTGAAAAGCTAATAAGCTCCAACCCATGCAATGGTTTTGGAATGCAACAGACCCACAAAAAATAAAAGTTAAAGAAGCATTAAAAGTGTTGCCATGGATAATTATGTGATTAGTAGGAGTTTATGGTTACCCTAACATAGGGCACATATCTAAGACCGGGAACATCCATATACCAAATTTGAAATCTATACATGAAACAGTTTTTGAGATACCTCCAGATGTGATGACGATGTCATCACCATAGCCGCTGGTAAGTAAGTAAGTAAGTAAGTAAGAACACTTATATAGTGCCGAATTTGATGTAAACATCCTCTAAGGCGCTGATGTGCAAAAAGGGATAGTCCAGTTCCAGAAAGATGTCCGTTTCCATATTAGCGTCCGGTAGGGGAGATAGGCTATGGTGGCGGATAAGCCAATCTAAAAAGGTATGTTTTCAACTGTTTCCTGAAACCAGAAATGCTTTCTATGATTCTGATGGCTTGAGGAAGCTTGTTCCACTCTGTGGGAGCCCCTGCTATGAAACTGCGTAGCCCTGAGCGTTTATTTGGTTTAGATGAGGAAATTGATAGGCGATTGCCCCGTGTAAGATCACTCCGCCTAATTAAAGCGGAGAGATATGGAGGTTGGCTCAAATGTATTGCTTTATAAATGAGGAGATTATATTTGAACAGTATATGGTAATGACTGGGGAGCCAGTGTAGTTTGTGCAGGAAGGGTGTAACATGACAGTATTTATTTAGCTTGCACACCGTCCGACATAAGGTAGTCTGCTAGTATATGCCTTTTTTGTGTTGTAAAGCAGTGAGTTACAGTAATCCAGACGACTGCTTACCATGGCATTTGCCACCTTTACAGCTGTTTCATGATTTAAGTACCTGCGGACCCTTCGTAGTTCCCGGAGATGGTAGTAACTTATGCGACATAGATTAGCCACGTGTCTTTGCATTGAATTTTCAGCATCCAGGATGACACCAAGGTTTTTTACCGATTCAGCTGGTTCCATGGTGTTGCCAAGCAAACTCACTGGGAAAGATGACTTCAGGGAACTTCTAATTTGATCATCACCAATCACTGTGAATTCTGTCTTGTCAGGATTTAATTTAAGCTTATTATTTCCCATCCAAGCCTGGACCGCCTCCAGGCAATTTGTTAATTCAGTGATACTGGAATCGAAGTTCCTAGAGTTGAGTTCCAAGTAAATTTGTGTGTCATCTGCATATAAGTGGTGGGTGACATTGAATTTAGATATGACTGAACTGAGAGGGGTTGTGTATAGGGTAAAAAGGAGTGGCCCTAGAACTGACCCTGGGGAACCCCGTAAGGGAGTTGAAAAACATCTGAAAGATGTCCATCTATTTTGATGCGCTGCTTGCGTGAGTTGAGGTATGACTGGACCCACTTAAGCACTACCCCATCAATGCCATACCAGTGCTGAAGGCAGTTGAATAGGATTGAGTGGTCTATTGTATCGAAAGCTGCAGATAAGTCCAAAAGGACTAATCCAACAGCTGCACCCTTGTCCATTGATGTGGCAATGTCATTTTGTATTTTGAGCAACGCCGTTTCAGTTGAGTGAAAAGCTCTATATGCGGACTGGTTTTCGTTAGATATACCCTCGTGAGCAATATGCTCATTTATCTGCTTAGCCACAGCACAGAGTTTGGAGATGTAGCTGAGGTTGGACACTGGTCGATAATTCTTGAGAATATTATGTATGTATATATATATATGTCAAGACCAGCTTTTTTCAACAAGGGTGTAACATGTGCAGTCTTAAAACAGGAAGGGAAACTGCCCTCCTGTAGAGAGTAGTTCACAATATTTGTAATAGGAGTCAGGAGCACACTGATACATTCAAGGACCAATGATGTTGGGATGGGATCCAAGTCACATGATTTATTTGGTGTGGACTTTATGATTTTAAGGACTTCTTTCTCTGACATGGTCCGGAAAGAAACAAAATTGTTTTTGTAGCAACCTGAGACAAGGGGATCGGCATCAGTAGACAGTAATCCAGATCTTAATTTAGCAATTTTGTCTGCAAAATACCTGCCAAAAGTGTTGACTAGACTGTTCATGGTGGCATAATCTGGAAGTACCATTTTTGGTGATCTATGGAGGACTTTCTTTATGGAATTCCACAAGGCCTTGGGGTTATCCTCATTTTTCCTAACCATATCACTGTAGTGTTTGGTTTTTGCACATTCCACGAGACGGTTGAAATGGTTCACAGCGGCTCTATACCTACTGCGGTTTATGGCAGAGTTGTCCTTTCGCCACTCCCTTTCGAGTTTGCACCTACGTCTCTTTGCTGCCAAAATCTCACTGTTGATGAACCCTTTGTTGACATGTTGTGGGGTTTTACATTCATGTACAGGTGCATGCTTGTCAAGTATGTTCCTAAAGGTATGAAAGTACTGGTGTAAAAGTAAGCTAGCTGTTTTGTAAGGAGCTTGGATAAGCTCAGAATTTACAATGTCAGACATAAATTCAGTTTTATTTATCTTGCGAAGTTTCCTGATTTTCAACCATTTTACTCTGCAGGAATTTTTGACAGGGAATGTTGTAGTGAAAAAGACAGCTAGGTGGTCTGATATGCCGTCCTTTACATGATGGTGAACTGAGGAAGTTAGGGATTTACTAGTGCAGAGTACATCAAGGATATGTCCTTGTATGTGTGTAGGTGTTGACACATGTTGAATAAAATCAAAATCCAATAGAACTGTGTTGAAATTTTCTGTCCAGCAATTTTGACTGTCAAGCTGAATATTGACATCTCCCAGGATAATATTTTCATGTGGTGACAAAGCAGCTGCTTCCATGAAACTGTTGAATTCCTCGATAAATCTGCTTTTGCTGGTACTTGGAGGTCGGTAAATTACATGTACCAGGAGCTGGCTTGACTGTCGATCTGACAGTTTGACGGTAATGTGTTCAAACGTTTCCCGCCGATCAATTTGACAACGCACGCTATCAATGTCATTCCTAACAAGGACAGCAACTCCACCTCCTTTCTTGTTCTCGCGTGGGACCTGGTGAAGCTGGAAACCTGCAGGGGTTATCTCATCCATTAGGCCTTGTGTGTCCGACGGTCTTAGCCATGTCTCAGTGACACCAACGATGTCGAGATCATTTGACAAAACAAAATCACTAAATGCTGATGTTTTGTTACGCAATGAACGGACATTCAGATGACAGGCTTTGATATTTCTGGCTGATGGACCTGGGTTCAAACTAATGTCACCAGAAAGAATCAGGATGATGGACCACCAAGGGTTGACATTTCTGAAACAGTGCGTCACTTGACGACAGTGGGCCTGCAGGGCGACAAAAGCAATGTCGCAACTGTCCAAAGAGGAGAGTAAACTTGGGTGAATAATTTTTGGTGATGGCAAACTATTTTCCTTGGTGGGGGTTGTTGACCGAACAGTCAAGAGGATGGAAAAACAGAACCAAAAAGTGCAATGCATGAAATGAAAGCCAAAAATTAAAATTTAGAAATAGGTGCACCTACCTTTCCTACGTACAAACCTTTCTAATTACAGCATCACAGTACCAAAATCAAAAGATGGTAGGTTAGGAAGGGGTAGATTAGTGCATATGTTTGATAGATGTGTGGGATTAAAATATAACAAACAGTGGACAGGGATAATTAATTGGTAAACAATATTTTATGATATATATCTATTTTACATGTAATACACTTGATCTGCTTTGTGTGTGGAACAATGAAAGTGTTACCGCGGGAATTATCGAGTGGGCGATAATACCCGTTTAATGACAAACAGCACTTTTAACTGATATCTGGGTGTGGTGACAATCAGTAATCTATTTGTTTACAATTATTTGATAAAATACATATAGTTACAGTAAAATATGTCAAATACCGACCAGTTCTATAGAGAAAGTAAAATATTTTAAACGAAAATATAAAAACCACGTCTCCCCTGGCGAACGCTAAAACACCGGATGACACAAAACTGCTACAACCTTAAGTTATAAGTTTAAAAAATATCAACTATTTATTATAAACTTACAAAAGAGACCTTTTTCTTTTGGTTAAGATATATACTTGCTAAATTTCAATGAAAAAAGCTCAATAGCCACATCAAATATCGTCCAAACACTAAAAGGGCACATGTTAAATGTAAATTTAATCTATGAAGCTATTTTAGTGTGAAAAAGCCAACACTAGAAAAAATAGAATGCTAGTGATAACAAGGCAATTAAATAGCAAGATGACAGCATCAATTAGTAAACTAAAAGCTATGAAGCTGTAAAATTGCTAAATTGAAGTCTACCTGTCAAAGGAGACAGTATTATTACGTAAAAGTACATATAATAATCAGCTGCAGCAACCCATATATCTTTGTGATAGAAATATGTCTCAAATATTACACATTTTTGATAGGTGAAAGTCATACATCACATTAAAGTCACACCGTAATCATTTCACACCTACATTCCCAATCAGTGGCTCTGCAAAATCAAGATAACAGCATGTTGTTTACATGTACACTCGCATACTCCCCCAACCAATGTCTTTAGAATGCATCAACTTTCTACACCTAATGGTTTCTGACATAAAGCCTTGAAAATATTTTAAAGGTCAAAGTCACTACGGTATGATCAAGGGTCAAATCAAGGTCATACCATGGCATTGCATACCTATGCATTCCACCCAATGTCCTGACCAAGTATGAACATACACCTTACGGCGCCTGAGATATATTTCAAGCTCAAGATCATTAAAATAAAGCCATATCAAAGTCAAAGGCCAAATCAAGGTCGCACCATGGCAAAGAACAGCTACAGCAATAATCAATGTTGACACCAAGTATCAACTTCCTACACATGACAGTTTCCGAAATACAGCCTGAACAACAGTATTGTTCCTGCTGCTTGCCCACCAGTCAAGCTGGACCCCATGGGTTGAAACAATATCTGCACAGCCTTATGAAGGCTTTGGGGTAAAATTGGAAAATGAAAATTGACTATTTACAGAACAGGATGTAAGCAATAATGTACTTTCCACAGGATAATGACTTCATAAGTCCTGTCAGGTTTAAAAATTGTGTCATAGACCCGTGCACACAGCCTATGTGGTGGTGTTGGCTTTTTGTCAATCATAATATCCAGTTCAAAATTGCTGATATTATTATCGATATCTGCTTTGAAAAAAATGTTACTGCCATCGGTTCATCAGCTATACATTTTATGATAGCATGTCTTTATAGGTCACCTTGCTCATGTTCTGATGTATTCTTTGGCCAATTATTCAATCTCTTTGAGTACCTGTCTTCAGTTACTTCTTCATTTTTATGTGTAGTTATTTCAATTTCCATATTGATTAAACTTGATAGCGTTAAATTTCAGAATTGTCTACAGTTATATCACTCTATGTTCACACCCCAACCCACATTCATGGACACATTCTAGATCTCATCCTCATTCCTAATGATCCCAACATTGTTTTAAATGTTATGGAGTTTATCTTGGATTATTTCCTGGTTAATTCAATTTCATTAGCCCTTCTGATCTGGGTCAAACTCAGTTACGTTTTGGAGGTATCACAAAATGAAAATGGATAGTCTGTGAGCAATCTTGCTAAGTTACATGTCCTGGCAATACAGTTAGTGTCGTCTATGAGCAATACATAACTGATTTAAGCAACATGCTTGACAAACATGCTCCCATGTTGTCCTGAACATTGACCAGTGGTGCTGCTGGAAGGCTTTCAAACTCCCACTTGCTGGCTAAAGCTGACAGGCATCAGTTTGAATGGATCTGGTGCAAAAATAAGTCTTCACAAAATTGAGCTAGACTCTGTAAACAGATTTCCAGGTGCAACGCACTAGTCAACCTGGACAAATCCAACTATTACAGAAATCTTGTCAGAGACAATGCTCATGATTCAAAGAAACTTTGGCAGGTTCTGCACTCTGCATTATACTCTGTTTGGATTAAATGTAACAAGTAATCGTAAAATCACCACTAAAATGTTGCTTGTTGGATTGATGGCACATATATTTTGGCTAAGGAGTGAAGATGTTGTTGCAGCTGGTTTTAAAAGGCTATTGTCTCCTCATTCTTAAAAAGGCCTTAGTACCACCTGATGAAATAAAAACTACCGACCGGTCTGTGGAGCGTCTTGTGGCTTTTGATTAAAATGATCATGTCATATCTAATGGACTTGAAAATGTCAATCAGTCAGCCTGTAAGCTTGGTCACTCAACTGAAACTACATTGTTGTCAATAAAGAGCAAAATCATACTTGCTCTTGCTAGAGGTGAAGCTACTGCAGTTGTTCTCCTTGACCAATCTGTGGCATTTGACACAAGTGATTATAGAACTCTTATAGACTAAGTTCCTGGTTTGTTGTTTGTGTTGTAGTTCTGGACTGGTTACCTCTCTGACTGCTCTCAGTGCATCAAGAATAACATTATTAATCTGGTGCCAATAAGCTGTTGTATGGTGTGCCCAAAGACTCTGTCCTTGGTCCCATTCTATTTTCATTATATACTACTCCCCAGAGCAAAGTTATTCAAATTATCTTGGCATAAGTTTCGATTTTTATGCCAATAACATGCAGTTACATGTTCATCTTACACACAAGAATGTAGCTCAGGCCTTTGAAAAGCTGAAAAACTGCTTAGATGATGTCAAAAATTGGTTATCTGTGTGTACAAGACAGACAAGAGTCTCTGTGTAAAACTCTATGGATCTCTGCTTTTGGTATCATGTGCCTTCGATCCTTCCCTTAGATACAGATTAAGTGTTATAAAAGTACCAGTAGAATTAGACAATCACAAAAAGGATTGCAATGCACTATGATCCAAGAGCAGGATCCACAATAACTGGACACAGTCCCAATTGATTCTGTGTGGCAAACTTACATAGAGGAAGTTTGTGTGAGCATTCACAAAAAGGTTCATATTAAAGTTTCTGTGATGATGATACACTTACTAATGGTCCATTCACGCATTTACATGTGCTGTGATCATGTGGTTGAATGTGCCATTAAACTTCAATCAATTTGGGGAAATCTTCCTTGGAGTGTGTCCTTTTTCGCTTGTAGGACTCACTTTTTTGTCTCTGGTCTTTTATGAATTGTAGCACAGTGTATGTCATTTCACTGAAGTTAAGCGGGGATGAGCTTTGTAAGTACTAGGATAGGAAACAAACCCCTTTGGTGTACTAGTTATGTCTCTAATGACTTTGAGGCTCACGCTAGTAGACCCAAACCCCTTTTAGCCTTGTTTTCACAGTAGCTTTTAAGGCGCATAGATAGCCATATGAGGAATATCTTTATTGCCACGAAATAACAGTGCTTGAAGCCCAAGGCTTCTGACTCTGTGAATTATGATAAAATAATGGAAGCAAGGCATCATGATATTTGTAATGATATTGTAGGTAATAAATTGTGTGTCAGTTTCACTTGGACATATATGGAAAATAATTTTAATTTGAGTGAATTTTGTATCTCTGATAATATGTTTATAACAGAAATTCCTGTGTAATATTCCTGTGAAATTCTCATATTCCAAATCCCTGGGACCAATAATAAAATAAGTTTACCTTATTTAACCTTAAAGCAGATGTATATCTGATCCTGGGGAAAAAGTCCTGTGATGTTTCAATCAGTTGTTTTCACATTTCAAATCCCTAGTAACAGTAATCAAGGACTATTTCCTGAGTGTACCCTGCTTGACCCTCAATTCAGGTGTTTAAAACTCAGATCTTATTCTGTGAAAAATTCACATATCAAGATTTCCTAAAAACCCCATTTGACCTTGAAGCAAGAGCCTCTGAAGTTGGCTATCAGCTCTGAAATCATCAGGCCATTCAATTAAGTAACCCACCATTCACTTCACTTTTCACAATTGTTATAAGTGATCCTTATCACTTGTAACAAATCAGATGAATTTTTGGGATGGTCGAGATTTCCAATTTTTTTCAACAGGATCCGTCACAAATGTACCCAACTATGAAATCTGCTATGTTTTTCAGTGGATCAAAAATATGGAACTGGGGTATAGAGATAATTTTCGAATACCCATGTTTAGTATAACATGCTTGGCATGTTTATGATTTAGAAATATAGGTGCACAATATTATTTGTTCTGTACATTTGTACCTAGATTGATATATATTATAAGAATCTCATCAAAACTTTTAACCTGTTAATTTGGATATACTTTAACCATAGACAATCGCTTTATTTCATAGGTAATGAAAGTAAATTGCATTAGAGCGAAACATATACTTAAAACATTGCCTGTGAAAGCAGTCCCTTGTTTACTTAGTTGCATATCAGCATACATTTTAATATAGAGAATAATACATACCCTTTGATACTACTGCAGTGGTTGTGGGAGCCAGTTCTATAATACACAAAATATTGTAAAGTTATCATTCACATTAGGTAACCTGTTAGCTATGATGAATTTCAATAACAAAAATTAACTAATAAGATGGTTGATTCCCAAGTATCCTTGCCAATGTTTCTTATCTAGGTGTTAGAGAAAGAGGCAATGTTTGATGGATATCTACTTCAACTACGTTTTCTGACATACCAATAGTGATTTGCACTCACTTTTTATCTCTTTTAAGAGGTTATGGTTTTTTGTGAGCATTTCTTTGTTAGGCTGTCTGTATTTACGATTACCCTCCAAAATAATGAACAGATCTTTATGTGGGTAGGGCTTGGTCAAAGGAGATTCAGGTTGGGATATCTCTACTGTTTTTTCTGTGAGCATGAAAAAAATTTCAAACTTTTCACACAGGTTTATTACTTATTTTAAAACGGGCACTGGCCTTTGCTTAAACATCCATACTCACCTGGTTCTTTGCATGCTTTTATAAATAAAGCTTTCAATTTCGGATTGCTAAATTCTGAAGCCCATTCCATCGTGACAGAGGATCGTTCAGAATTCGTTTCAATTACGCAATTTATCCTTTTAAATTTATGTTGCAGCCCTGGACTTATCTATAAATAAAATGACATACAGATGGATTGAGATTTCAGGCAATCTCTGTACTGATCTTTTTAAGCATCTTAATAATATGATGTAGTTATGTTTTGCTTATAGACGCAGTTTAAGATATAGTTTACTATATGACCAGAAATGAAAATATATTTGTATCTATCTCACACTTTTTTGTACAATTAAATAAACAATTTCACACTTAAGAGCGAAATATTTCATACTTACCAGCACTTAATTTGCAAGAAGGCCACAATGTTAAAATGATTTAAAAAAAATAGTAAGTCCTCATATAATGCTATGATGGCTTCATTAATTTTGCCAGACAAATGCTTTAAACACCTTGAGATGAGATTTCAGGCATTGTGTAATCATCTATATGTAAGATTATTGTTTATTGATTATGTATTTATTTCTTACTATTAGAATCAATTTAAGATGTAGCAAACGGTCTTAATTATATGACAACTAATTAAAGTATATTGAATTCCCCATCCTTATTAGTGATAGATTCACTGAGCCTTAACTTCTTTGATTTAGGTGATTGGTCTACATAAAGCTTCTCCAGGTGAATAGTACTAAATAAAGACATGCAACAATCTCTAATGGCAATCCTGATGGCCTTCCCAATGTGACCCTGATATGTGAATATAATATAAAACCTTTGACCTTATAGAGAGACAATAATTGCAAGATACTTCATATGTAAACCTCTGAGAGAGCATCAGAAAAATAATTAAGCAATATTGTTTCTTTAATACAGATGTCTGTTTGGCCGCCTAAGTTGATCAAATGTATAGCTTGTTAAGTGAAATACAAAAACAGCAAACTTCTGCAGCATGAATACACATCAGCATCTTCTATAGAAAGATAATAAGTTATTAAGTAATTTACCTTATGTTAATGTATGATCTATGTTTTGTAATTTTCTTTTGCCTTTTTGATCATAGCTTTCCTGATAAAAAATTAAATAAAATGAAAATGTTCGAATAGATGTACGCATTGTATACACACACACACACACACACACACAAAAAAAGAAGCTATTATTTCCCCCCTTTTTAAATGTTATGATAATATAAGCAATTTAAGTCAAAACAGCTGGTATCAGTCCCTTTTCATTATAATCCGCTAGTGCATGGTATAACAAAAACAGCACTACCCTGCAAAGTAATTTTTACTGGAAGTGTGAGTGAGGCAAAGACAGAATTTGCAGCAGTCCAATCAGCTGCATACGTCAATGTTTGCAAGGAAGCCAGCTATATTTAAATTTGATAAGTGACATATCCTATTGCAAATTGATGATTTATAATTATTTAATATTTAAGGTTATAGATTTCATTTGATTGAAAGTATCCCAGTAAACATTTAAATCTTTTAAAAATAGTTTAAATATTTAAAACTGTTTTAAACCCTATCTTTTGGGTTACTAAATGTTTCCAAGTGAACGCTTACACTGTAATGTTTAAGAAATGTTTTATACGCATTCTCTATTCAAACGTTTTTGCTGAAAAAAATTATTAAACATTTATAAAATAACTCAAGAAACTGAGGTTTTACTGAAAACATTGTTTAAACATTTATAAAATAGCTGAAAGAAATGAAGGTTATGCTAGAAATGTTTTTCAAACATTTACCAAGTAAAAGTTTGGTAAACAGCATACATAAAATGTTTAAACAATATTTGCTGACAATGTTTTGAAAATATTTGCTCTGAAAATGTTTTACAAATGTTTAATAGCAACTCTTTTCATACCAATCAGTTTAAAACATTTTTGAAATGTTTCCTATCAAATGTTTGGAAAGCATTCTGTCACAAACGGGTTTTGTACACATTTTCACAATGTTCGTTAAACCTTTACCTTTAACCACTTGCAAGCAAAGATGGCGGTGATCAATAACAGGGGATTTTAGAGGACTTTGTAAAAAATTGCATCACATGCAAGGCCTACAAGTCAGAATTGAATTGGGCCACAATTTTTACACCACTATATTACAATTTTAGACATAAAAATAATATTTTCATTTGCGAGCAACCTAAAACACACTGATGCCTAATTAATATTTTTGAGACATTATTTTATTCATTTGTAACATTTGCTAACATTTGTCATTAAACGTTTAATAAAGAGTGTACATAAAATATTTTAAAATAATTCTATTATAAATGCACTTCGTACCCATCATTTTTTTAACCTTCACAAATGTTTCCTTTTAAAATGTTTACAAAACTTAAAAGTGTATACTGGGATGCAATGCTGCAATAAAAAACATTAGGACTTAATTTCAATAGTATGTACAATTTACCTACTATTTCACAAACATTTTAAAATGACATTTTAATATTCAATATGCACTCAAAATTTTGAACATTCTACATAAAGCTCATGGACACAAAAATGGTGTGGACTAATTATGTTTAGTGAATAAATTAGGATCACCAGACATGCCTTTTTATGATCATAATTTCAAGAAAGGCATTACATTTTAATTTAAATCATTTGATTCTGATTTTATATTTTCCCATACTGTCAAATAAATGAGTAGACATATTAACAGCTAAAGGAGAATATTACCTGGCTAACATATCTTGGTTTGACTTTTACTGTAAAGTTTGCAATTCTTTTCACCCGGATGACCACACGAATCAGTCTAAAATCTAGATTTGTTGTAGCAAATGGCAACAGTGTGATAAATATCTTGTTAGACAATGGAAACATTGATTCTTTAGATCCTTTTAAAATAGACTCAGCAACTTCAGCAGGATCATCATAGTTGAGATTGAAGTCATTATGTTCGAATGTCCCTATGAGAGTTGTCTCACCATCTTCACATTTTACTGAAATATATCACAGTATATATTACATTTAACATTTGAAGTAATTATATATTTAAAAGTAATTTTATATCCAAATTTTAAAATATTTCAGTTTGGTAAATACACGAATATATTGTACAAATAAGTATAGTATTGTGATGGTAATAATAGTGAAAAAAATAATAATGTTGTCTGGATTGTTTGGATATTCCTTTTTTGATTCACTACATTTTTAAACTTATAAGTATTCTACATTCAGATACACATTTATAGTCATTAAATTGGTATGAGAGTGTGCGTGTATTGGGGAAAAAGCACATGCATCACTATCCTTTATTTTAAAAGATAAATATAAGTATATTGCAGGTGCATGTCACTACAATAAATTAATAAAACAAAATATATAAATGGACTTGAGACATTCTTAAAACAATCATTGAATGATGATAAACAACACAATTGAGTTGCTCCAAGTCTGTTCTGAGTATGCAGCAAAACTTTAAGGGGTGGTTCTATGTTCAAGGATTGTCAAGGCAGAGGTTCACACTTTAAAATCAGAAATGCTTTGGGACAAAATGACCAAAAAGTAAAACAATTCTTGAAAATGCACACTGATTATCAAGTTCTTATTACAGACTATATTGTTTGTCTGTAAACCAATCCCAACTAATCCTGATCATAGTTGGATGCATTCAGACTTTTCAACCTGAACTGTTCCCAACCTATTTGATTTTATCCGTATACAATGTGATGTAACAGTGATATAACAGAACTTATCCCAATCAGTTTAGCCATCATGACTATAGGATAGGACAGGTCCAGATCCAGTCTACTACTGAATCTGCAAGGAAAATTAAGGGTGGGGACTGCTATGACATTAATTACCTCTGTCAGTATATAAAAGGCTTGTTTTTCACAACAGTGATTTACAAGGGGCCACTCTCGCCTCCCACCTCTGAGATCGGGGTTCACTTCCCGGACCGACCTCAAGTGTGCTGGTAGTTGCTGGTCATTGGCCGGCAGTTTACAGCACAGAACCTTGACCAACTGTATGTACCAGTTTCCTCTGCCCTTCCAACTACCCATCGTGATATGACCTGTATAGTATCGAAAGCGATGCAAAATCCCAAATAAATAAATAAATAGTGATTTACAAAGATAAATAATTGAATCTGGGTATATGGCCAGTGCTTGTGGTCTCTCAGTAAAAACCTTCAATCCAAATATAATTTTAAATGGAATTTCTTAAATTTCAAATGACGCCACAGAAATAAAATATTTACCTTCCTTGATCACATCCTACAAGTTATTATGATTTTTCAAGCCATGGTGAAATCTTTAAACTCCATAATTATAACATAATATATTTCCATAAAGTTATTTTTTTTAAATTTGGGTTTTTATCCCCCTGTCAAATTTAAGGGTGGCTTTTTTACGGATTTACCAAAAACAGTGGGTGTTTTTATGGTAGGGTTTTTAGGTTCCCCAATAAAACATAAAAATATATATATTTACTTACAATGGTACTCATTCACTGATTTTTGAAGAACTCCAGGATTATTTGTGGTTTTGTTCATATTATTTTTATAGCCAATTTAAAATGTTATTTAGAAAAGTATTAAATCCCTTTTATAGTTTCATAGTCACTTTGAAGAACTGATTACAAAATAGTGTAAGCCTTTTTTATCATGCTCTTACATATATCAAACACACTTTATTCCTTTTATATTATTAGTTTGGGGTTCTAGCTGGATATATTTGTATTTATATTTGTATTTGGACTCGTATCTGTATTTGCCTTCTAAAAATCATTTGTATTTGTGTCTGTATTTGCCGATTGAGAAATTACTGTATTTGTATTTGCAATCTTTTTCTATATTTGTCCCAACCCTGGTCTAAATTGTGAATAATAACAATATCACGAAAGGTCAATTTTACAATTTATTATTTTTTGTGTACCAACATTAATAATTGGGTGAAACCTATATCTGAAACAGTCGTGCTGGCCCCCTGGAATCCTTTACTGGTAAGATTGGATAAAATTATACAAAATTGTAGTTTTAAATTAATTATGAGTGTGGAGTGTGTATAACACTGTAACAAATAAAAGAGTGCAATAAAATATTAAAAATAAACACTTACCATCTGAGATTGCTTTCACTCTTAGGTTTGCCACTTTAAACTTGCCAAAGCATAGGAAATTAATCGTGATCTTTTGAACACCTGTAAAATTACATTGGGTAGGTGGTGGAGTAATATCAAATGCTCTGCTGTCTGATACCTGTTTGAAAATAAAAGAGAATTTATTTCTATAAATATATAACATTACAAACACTACCCTGTACAGATAAGGTCAGATCTTTCCTTATGGTCGTACCTGTCCATATTTGATTTCTGCTTGATGAACTCGTCATTATTGCTCTATAAAGGAACCCTCGTATTTGGGTAGTACATTTTGAAGAATGAAGCACCCCACATATACTGAATACTACTACATTCTCTCCCCCCCTCTCCCAAATCCAAAATATATGTATTAGTGCTGTTTGTAAAGACTCGTTTAAAAAACATTAAAACAAACAGTCTTGAACTCAAAATACATTCTGTGTTGTGTTGTACCAAGACACCAATGCCAATGCAAATTCCTCAAGGTGGGCTACCAAAATATGAAGCAGACCTGACCACAACTTAACACAAAGTACATGAGCTCGTTCTGTTGTAGCATGTGACTCCACCATGGACAGGTGTGACTATAGGGATAACCAATAGTCTGTGACAGTATTTGGAGTTTAAATCCTAATTATTTCAGAGCTTTTTTGAATCCCAGAAAAAAGGTTTTACAATATTAGGAGTAGCCGGATGGAGGGTGAAGTTCTTGAGATGCCACGGTGTATTCCATCTGTTCATAAATCATCATAAATCAGGAATTTGGTTATCACTTAGCCCATGATGCTTCCAAGGTATGTAATGAGCTGACTTATAAAATCTGCTCTTGCCACCTCTCTTCTATCATTTTGGAAGAAGCTAAAAGTTTATCGCTTCACAAAAACCTACCCGCCTTAGGTTTGATCATATTTTTTACAGTCTCTATGGTGTGGACACCCTCCCCCTTCGGTGTCTCTTGAGTTTGAGTTTTTGGTTTTGTTTCTGTTGTTGTGCCTTAGAGTCTGTCTTTTTATGGAGATTAAACACTATAAAAGTCTTATTGGTATATACATGTAGATTATAAACATGTACATAGAATATAACCACATAATCTTGTAATTGTATCACTGTATCTGAAATTATTGATAATGTGTTTAATGAAGTTATATAACAGTACAGTCAAACCTGTGTAGAGAAACCACCAAGGAATTTCAATTGAATTAATTTTTACTGTCCAAGGTCAAAATTAAAATAACTGAAATTAATGCCAAGTGAAAATTTCAACTAAATACAGTGGTTCATTTGTTATATGTTTTCTGGAATTATATATCACTTCAATACATATTTCCCTTTTCCAACCCAAAGGTGGCCTGTCTGTCTGGAATCCAGTGGAAGATCTGTGGTTTTTACTTGAGAAATTCAGTTACAAGAAACCAGAAGCCCACCACTCATAATGTTGGTGACTTGACAGTTACAAAGAAAGTTTAGTCGTCTAAAACAGATGTCACTCAGATGGCCTGTCACCGACCCTGCAATTGCTTACCACAAATGGGTACAACAGGTAGCATTGTGAGGCAATAGGACTTCTCAACCTCATGGCTGAAGTTTCGAAGTGGCAGATGATCAAGTGACGACTAAAAATCACCAACTGAACATGAGTAATAGGCAGCACGACACCTTGTATGAATTATACAGCATAATTTCAGCCTATATCAACCCCCAAAAGTCTCTTATATATGGTTAAACGTTGATATTCACAGAATAACATTTTCTCTCACTTTTTCGATATTTTCTCTTTAAACATTTAAGATATATTTTCATTTGGTTATTTGAAACAATTTCACCATGTGCATTTGACAGTTTATTGCCGCATTCATGGGGTAAATATACACACAAATGACAGTATTCTTGCATAACCAGTGTATTGTACTTTTACTTACATTTGTTGTCTGGTTAGTTCTGTTTTCATACTCCAGTGTCACTACCATATCGATTGGTCTGTTTGTTTCAAAGGAGAGATTTAACAAGTCAAATCCATTTTCATCATCATGTATCTCAATAGTACTTCCACATTTTAATTCCCAACCTTTTCCATTAACCAGAGCATCCAGAAAACCATCAGGCGCCTCTTCACCATTTATAGTAATTTGAAAATCATCATTTTCACTCGATAATATATCATGGTCCTCATATGTTGGGCAAGCTGAAAAGTTTGATTTATTTTTACTCAAACGAAAATAAAGACACATGGGTCAATACTATGAGTCAATAATCAAGACACATGGGTCAATACTATGAGTCAATAATCAACATACATACCTAATCAGTTAAAAATATAAAAAGGCATTAAAATTAACAAATATCAACAAACTAAAAATTCATTTATTACTTCAAATGGCTCATATGTACATTAATGCAATTGGTATATGCATGCTTTACTCTATTATTGTTAATTATAAGACAATGATAATGGATGAACCACAAGAACCACAAGGGAGTTTTTTTTTGCTTACTTAACTTCACTTAATGTATAGAATACATGTTATTATTGAAACTCTTTGCATGTATTAGGACAAAATGATGTGATCTTATTTCTAGTAAAGTACCATATCAGTGTTCAATAAATCATAGACACTTGCATTTTGAAAACATTTTGTGGTTATCCCACTGTTGCAAGCTGATATCCAAATCACCACCGACATTGCAGCCCTGAATCCTGGGTAGACTAGGGTAGCATTTTTGTCTTGATATGCCAACAAATTAACAATGACATAGTTCGGAATTTTTCACCAAAATATTTACAATATGTAATGTGTGGTGGAAGAGTGTACCTAGCTAGGCAAGTTTTGATGGCAGGGCTGTTAGGGCCCTGCCGGGGCAGTTGTCCCACAATTACAAATATTTGTACAACCTTATTTTACTCTTATTTTATTTCTTCTTGACCTAGAATTCTAGAAACCAATCAGATTCGATTCTTAGTAATTCGAATTGCCTCCATCTTCACTTTGAATTTGCCATTCAAGGGCAACACATGATTTGAACCCACCATCCACACCCAATACCTTGATAGTATGTTTCACAGTTGTTTGTTAGTCCTGATGGACTTACTCTCTGTCCCTGACCCCTTGTGCATAGTCCCAGCACTTAGGAGGTCTCCATATTTGGATTGACATAGGACTCAGAGCTTTGGGATACTCTAAACTCCTGATCCAAGTTAGAGCTTTATCATGGATCCTGTAGTCCGTGCTCCTTAACCTGGTAAGTTAAGGTATTCCTTGATGTAATTCAGGCTTCTGTTACCCTCTTAGGCTGTGTCGCCTCGTTGCCTCTCCCCAGCACAAGGTAGGTCTCCATTGGGATTGACATAGGCCTCTGAGTTTTTGGGATAGGCTGTGGCAGACTGACCCTGGTCACCCCTACCGACTGTTCGTTTCGCAGGCTGATGCCTTAGTTCCTCTAGTATTTGATCACCACTAGAGAGTATTCTGATCCCTGAGTTCGAGATGCTCCCTTAACTTGGTACATTAAGGTTTTCAATGATATAATCCTGTTCTCAGGTACCCCTTGTTGACAATGTGGTCAACATGGTTTAGGCAGGACCAGGATGACCCTGGCTCCCCCCTCTTGATTGGACACATTGATGAACTCAACGAGTTCCATTGGACTGAGTGGTTGACGTCCCCCACAGGTTATGATGATTTTCCACAGGATGGATTATGTTTTCAAACTGCGCATTAGTCAATGTTCTAGCATTCTAGAATCTTTTACAGTTATCTTAGTATGTACACCTTGTTTACTACATTGTGATCAGAAGTATGTTTTATGTCTACAGCACTGGTTGGTGCTAGAAATTTTTAAAATTTCCATGTCAATGTAACCTTTTAAAAATCTTTTCTTGTTGCTAACATGTAAATAAAACTCCTCACTTTCATCTTCTCACCTTCAACCTTTTATTTGACCTTCATTTGGCCTTAGTATAACTGTGGGAGGCAGGGCTGCCCCATTTCACCTTTCACTTTGACCTTCATTTGACCTTAGGACAACTGAATAGTTACTGAGATTCCTGGCTTAACATCAAGTGACATACATAGTGGCTGGCATACATACACAGATTGGGTAAGGTCACTTTTAGGTTTGCCAAAAAGCAACCAAGCGAGTAGCTAGCGCCATCCGCTACCAACCAGGACAAAAGCCCCAGGTCAGCTTCTCTAAAGCCTACACAATGTAATAGCCCTAATTTCCCATATTATGTTAGGTGAACTAACGTTTTTCACTGCACATATTCACACTACCTTCTAAAATAACGTTAGATATAAGCACTAAAACATGGGAGTGGGAGGGCGGGATTTAAACTTGTCCACCATTTGCTTTTCAAACGAGGGCCACAAAAGCTATCCAGTGATTTGAGTATTCCATGCATGTGCAGGTGAATGGGTTAACATTTTGTGCCAAATAAAACCGCAAACTCTTCAAACTCTATTACAGTCATCTCTGGATATGTCAATTAATTAACAACATGGTGCTGTAATTTCTTTACTAAAATGTTGATAATAGGTATAAATGCTATACCCCTAAATCCCCCTTTTTATGTTGCATTAAACCAACATTTTTCACTGCCCCAGACCATCGAAAATATTGGTGAGAGCAATGGGTTTTGATTCTGCCATGCCAGATGGCATCTAATGACAAAGCACTGTGAGACTGTGACACTGGTTTGCCGCAACCCCTGGAAAATAATCACCCTCCTATCTGTCCCATAGCGCACGTTCTCTGAAAATCTTATGATTGCATATTAGTAAAGGAAACCAAGGAAGCAAGGGAGTTTTATGAAAGAATGTGGTGAAAATGTCACAAGGGCATGTGACAATGAGAGATTGGAATCTTTGGACATGAACCACACCGTCTTGGTCACAATTTTATAAGTTGTTTGCCCATTTCAAAGCCTGTCACTGCAATAACCACAGGGCACTGTATAATAGATGGTGCTCACTGGTGTAAAAGGCTCCCACAGAACTAAATGACATGTGTGGAGATACACATATAGTCTTAATGGAAAAATCCATCACATAGAGTCCCAAAGTCTGAGAGGACTGTCTCTGACGGGAGGTCCAGTGGAAAGATTTGCTGAGGTGGTACAAGCCTTGAAATTCATTCAAAATAGAGTAGAACAACAGAAAATGTGAAATCCATTTCTATTGTTTTACTTTAGTGTTCGTGCTGCCTGGCGGCTGTCATATAATATACCAAATTAAACAAAATAATAAGGGCTGATTAAATAGCAACATTTTATTGTTCCAACTGTAACGTATAGTACACAAAGAAGTAAATAATGCTTTAAAATATTTTCTTACCTTAAATAAAAATGGTCCTGAGACTGATATGATCTCAGTCCCCCTTTTGACCCCAAGCCAGTAAACCACCAAGTTGGGTTTAAAATATTTTCTATTTCTAAATTTCTTTTGTATGGGTACATTAATTTATTTTGCATAAACATGTCTGTACAATTATCCAAGCTGGCCACCTATTATTATTTCTTTCTTTATCTATTTATTTCAGGTGTTGAACCAACTCAGAAAAAGCCAAAACATGGAGGAGTCAGAATGACGAGACTGAGGTCAAACAATTCGAATGAACTTGCTCAAGGTTAAAGGTCAAACTGACAATTAGCGGAAATAACCCAATGGGTGCATAGGCACAAACATTGAGGTGGTTCAACCCCAGAAAGACACCAGAATTATGGACTTCCATAAGTACTTATTTTGGTAGTTAAGTGACAGGTCCAGAGGTGGAGGAATGTGATACTACATGAAAGTAAACCATGTTTTGGTGGCAAGACTGTTGTGAAAGTAGAATTTAATGGAAATATCATATCCTAATGACAATTTTGAGGAGAGAGAGAACCACCCTAAGGTGAATTTCACAACATTACACCCAGTGCAAGTCTTAAAGCTAGGAAATCCAGGATGTAAAGGCAAGGTGTAAAGAAGTCCAGATAAAACCAGTGAGGTGGGCAGTGAATTGTTGGCCTTTGCAATCTATCTAGCTAAAAGTCAGTATGTACACCCAGAGACTGATATGATCTGTTTTGGTTACACTGGAACGTCTTTAAAAGTCAAATATATCCACCTGTAGCATTGCAAGGGTTAATTTATTAGAGACACCACAGCCTCAAACCCAGGTCCATGTTTTAATGTGGATATGTGTATTCATACAGCAAATAGGTTATTATTTAAATAAATAATGCTGTTACGCAAAATTGTGGCAACTGGGGTTTGGGAGGGAAATCACCTTGGATTCACTCTAACAGCTTGGAAGGCAATCATGTATTACGGTGACTGGCAAAAGTTGAATTTGGATATTTTGTCTTCCAGAATCTCTTTTTGGTAAACAATGTATAGAGTATAAAACAACAAAGAACACTGATGCATTTGTTATAGCTTGTAGATGCAAGGGACATTTCTAACAAAACTTTGCTACTTGCTTGTGTTCATTCCAAGGAAATTTCCTCGGGTTAAGTTGCCAGTCCATGTAAAAACAACACGACAGAGACATATTTTTGAAAATTGAACTTGAATTAATTTAAGGATTTTTTCAATTGGAAGTTGTAAAAAAAGACTGATATCTTACCCAGTAAACACCAAAAACATTTTAAATGGTTTAAATATTTATAATAGGTTTTTAAAAACTATTTAAACTGTATCTTTTGGGTTGCTAAACGTTTCAAAGTTTCAAACATTCTTTATACAAATGTTTTTGCTGAAAACATTTTTAAACATTTATAAAATAACTGAAGAAACTAGGTTTGACTGGACCAGATTTAAACATCTATAAAATAGCTGAAGAAATGAAGGTTATATTAGAAATGTTTTTCAAACATTCATTATAAAATGTTTGATAAACAGTATTTGCTGACAATGTTCTGTAAATGTTTGCTCTGAAAATGTTTTACAAACGTTTAATGCCAACCATTTTTCATACCCATCATTTTGAAATGCTTTAAAATGTTTTATATAAAATATTAATAAAACTTTTAAAAACATTTTAGACGTTTTGAAATGGTTTACTTGTTCACTTGTAAACGTTTAGTAACCCAAAAGATAGTGTTTAAATTTGATTTATTTTTTTTGTAATCGTTTAAACCATTTTAAAATGTTTTAATGTTTACTGTTCGATTATACAAATTTACTGAATTTTGAAAAAAAATGATCAAAATGTTCTTATCTAGTACTACAAGAAATACCTTTTCCCCATTCAATACAGAAAAGTAAATAAAATTCAATTTGATATAATAGTTCTAAACTTACTTTTATAAGGGTCATCTGTTGTAGGTTGCAATGTGGTCGTGCCAAACAGATCTGAAATATTGAAATACAGACAACTTTTTGTCTTGAATGCTTTTATTTTTATGTAAACTCAAATATTAGAATAAAAACTGATTCCCTGTAAAAGTCTTCTTGATATCTTCGCAAACTTACCAATTATTTGGCAACCAGAAATTTCTATGCCACTCAGTTTAACTGAGCATGATTCAGGGCAGTTGGGAGACTTTTTAAATCTGATCTCAATTGATCTCAGTATTTTCTTTGGATCTGTTTCAAACCTTTGATCAAATTTCTTGTACTTGTTACAAATGTCTGGAGACTTGTAAGGTACCTGTAAGTAAATAAAAACATTTTGAATTAAATGATGGCAAGCTGCAGGCAGAGAGGTATTACTCAATATTATGATTGGAGAGTTGGGGTTTTATATCTCGTTTAATAGCCAGGGTCATTGGGACACCTCTAATTTAATCTACTGCTTTGCAAGCACAATATCTTCCCCACAATGGGAAACTCTGTGCGCTAATTAAACAAAATCATAATTGTAGGGAAGTCGAGGGGCCTTCGAGGTCAGTAATCCAGGATTGTGGGTGTGACCGGAAGGGAAGAAAAACTAAGTCGGGAAGCTAGAGCTGAAGAGGTGCGTTTTAAGGTGCTTCCTAAAAGGTGCAATGGAGGGACTATATCTTACATGAAAAGGGAAAGAGTTCCAAAGGGCAGGGGCATAGTGACTGACGGAATTAGAAAAGTGTTTAATTGATTTGTGAACTCTGCGATCAAAATTGGGGGTTTGAAGGAACTTGAGTTTGGGGTTACTTCACCTTGTGTCTCTAGAAGAAGTGTAGGGGTGGATTAATTCTCTTAGGTAAACTGGTTGACCCTGGTTGAGAATTATATGTAATAAGACCAATGTTAAATTGTACCCTGTATCTGACTGGTAGCCAATGGATTTTTTTTAGTTGAGGGGTAATGTGAGAGAACGGGTGACAACCCTGCAGAGTTAGTTGTTTACCTGCAGGTCCACAACATACCAACTTGTGGGAGTTGAACCCACACACATGTGGCAGCCTGTAATTGGGTACTCACCTTACTTATGCTTCTGTTACCCACTAAGCTACAGAGGATTTGAGAGGTATCACTTTAGGTGGTCTGCTTTACTATAACATAAACACACCGGACTCATACCCCGTTTGCCCTTCTCTGGTTCCGGTCCGGTTTAGCCTTGCCTAAGGCTCTAATTTGTACAATAACTTTTTCATACCATATACACAAATATTGTGTGTTCATAAAACACTGGTAAATTTCGAGAGATATTAGATGGAGAGTCTGATGAAGAAGCCACTTTGTGAGAGTACATACTTTAGCCTTATATTTTACGGATAGGTCTGAATCATCTCTGTTCCCACACTACAATATGATGAAACATTTAGGTTCACTTTGCAATATATAAAAGGAATATTTACAGTGCCAGAAAGATCCTAAAATAATACTTCTCATACTTGCGAATTGGACCATGGTTAAGAGAGGAACAACATTTTGAAAAGTTTCATTCATTAATTCATTCTTTCATTTCTATCTTCCGATTTCGAGTCAGTCAAAAGATACATAAATTACAATGGAATTTGATATTGCTATTGAGTATGGTATGCTTTATTTTGGTCTTGGAGCTTGCATAGCAAATGAACAAAACATATTTTGGCAACTGTAACACAACAATTTCAAAAGTAAAAGATTTAAAGTTATTTAATATCAAAATAAAATCTTTCAAAAACTGTTTTATTGCAATCTTTGTTGTAGGTGTTGATAAACATTTTGTAATTTTCATAAAGCTTTCCTTACGTATTTCTATTGTGTACATATTTACCTGTTTTTCATATTGCAAAAATGTCTCCCGTCCTTCAACTTTATCTTTGTATAACACTGTCACTTTAAAACAAATTGCTCCTGCTATTTGAAATGCAATTTGGTGAAGAGAGATGTCGTTTCCTTCTAATTTTGGTGTTATGGTAAAAACATCTAATTTCCCAAGGCATATGGTATACAAGGTCAATGGTTTAGAGCCATTTCTATAGTCTTTACAACTATCTGGTGCAATAATGACATCAAAACCAGATAATGGTATAGGCTCCATTAGGATCCCGTCTAGATGAGGACATTGTTCTGAAAGCAACAATGTTTATAACGATTGGCAACCACTGTACCATAATCTAAATATCCATCTTTTGAAAAAAAACAGAGATGCAGTACAATGATTAGATATTATTTCCTCTTTTATACAGATGATGATGATGTCAAATGTACAAAAACAGAGATGCAGTACAATGATTTGATATTATTTCTTCTTTTATACAGATGATGATGATGTCAAATGTACAAAAAGAAGGTATATATGAGCAGTGTAGGTAGCTTTGGTGGTACTATTATTTCCATTAGTACTTATTTATTTATTTGGGTTTTAATATCGCTTTTTAACACTGAATAGGGCATATCAGTAGTTTTATGGCCAGAGGAGATCAGTAAATACAGTTATTCAAGGTTCTGTACTGCAAACTACTGTCCATCGGACCAACTTTCCCGCAACTACCAACTTTTCATATAGGGTCTGGGGTTTGAACCACAGAACTCAGAGGTGGGAGGCAAGTGTGTTACTAATGCAACACCGTGGCACCTATAGCTCAACTAGGAGGTTCAGTTTTTGAGTGGAATCATTTATATCATTTCTTTTCTTGCCTGTATTTGTAACAGCTCCATGAAAAATGAACCAATCTTTCTGATTTTTTTATGTGGAGAGGGTCTGGCTAAAGGCAAAAGTTTGTACTTTTTAGGAAAAATCTGCATCATATTCTGAATATATAAAACCCCCAATTTTTTTAAAGGTCCCATTTTCAATGTAGTTTCAATGACTTGGCTTTTTTTAAAGGTCCCATTTTCAATGTAGTTTCAATGACTTGGCTTACTATGTGACATTACTCCAAAAATAATGAGCTAATCTTCATGATATATTTTATGTGGGTAGACCCTGGTCTAAGAAAAAAGTGAGTACATTTTGGGAAAGATCTGGACCATATTCTTGATCACAAATTAATCCCAAACTTATCAAAATACACGCTGGCGGTGGCTTGCATTCTCCGAGTACTTTCTAGATAGAAAATATGTTGCCAGTTTGCATGCTTGATTCACAGAAAACATTTAACTCACCTGGATCTTGTGTGGCGACCATTTCTAAAAGACTTACAGTACCAGCTGTGGAATCAATTGTATTAAAGGTCAAGATAACATCTGTCACATCTTCCATGGCAGTTGGTGATATGATTGCACTGCTCTGTTCATTATCTAGCCACACAGTTGACTGGATGTTTGGGTCATCAATAGGAATCTACCAAATGTATAAACTTACGTCAGTAAAATAATGTCCAAGAAAATTCTGACAAATCCCTATTTAAATTGATTTGATAGCAATATGTTAGCGAGCTGTTAAGGGACATTACAACTTTAAACTTTGGCCAAACTCTGCTGAAAAGGACAGCCAAGAAAGGCAGACTCTTATAGGTGTGTTCACCCTCACTGACTCTAGGGTTGGTTTAGTTTGTTTACAATGTCATACTTTGAGGGTCGCTTAAATATCAATCATGTTTGATATTTCACTGATAATGCATGTCTCTTCATCCTGACACTAGATCCGCCTACAAAGTTCTTTCGTTCAACTGTTTTGTTCTTCCCAGTACAAATTAGAAACGTTTTAAAATGGATTAAATGTTTACAAAACGTTTTTAAAACCTATTTAAACCCTAATTTATGTTTTTTTAAAACATTTCCAAGTAAACGTTTATGCTGTAATGTTTAAAACAGGTTTTATAAACATTCTCTATACAAAAGTTATTACTGAAAACATTTATTAAAAGTTTATAAAATGACCCAAGAAACTAGGCTTTACTGGAAACGTTCTTGAAACATATATAAAATAGCTGAAGAAATGAAGGTTTTGCATCATGAAATAGTTGATAAACAGTAAATGTTTAAACAACATTGTTGATCAAATGTTTTAAAAACATTCTATCAAAATTGTTTTCTAAACCTATATTTTCAAAATGCTTATTAAACCTTCACCTTCAAACATGTCCAAACAAAGATGGTGGTGAGCAATAATAGGGGATTTTAGAGGACTTTGTCAAAAATTGCCCCACATGCATTCCCTAAAAGTAAGAACTGAATGTGGGCACAATTTCTAAGCCACCATCTTACAATCTTGGACATTAAAAACAATATTTTCATTAGTGAGTAGCCTTAATAGATATTGAATTTGACCTCTGACCCCATTATTATTGAGTCCTTATTATGTTCATTTGTAGTGTTTTTCTGACATTTATCATTTCACGTTTAATAAACGGTATACATAAAACATTTAAAAAACATTCTATTATAAATGTTTTTTGTACCTTTTTTGGTACTATTTTTAACTTTTGCCAAACGTTTCCTGGGTTCTCATTTTATATCTTATCTTACTCACTTCCAGTCCAGTCCTACTGACTACCTATCTTATAGTTAAATACTTGCTGTCTTGTCCCTTTGGAGCTCTCCACCCTCCCCCAATGACAGGTACCAAAACAACATTATAGTAATGTATATTTAAAAATTTTACAATGTAAGAAGACAAAAATATGCAAATTGAGCTAGTAGAGCCTGAGAATTTTCCAAAATAAACTTCACAGTGCTATTTTAACTTTTATTATCTTTGGATTATTCACAAGGCTCATTTAACCTTTATTATCCACCTAATGTGTAAATAATCAACAATCCTAGCCAATATTCATCTGCAATTTGGATTAATCAGTTCTGAAATATGATGACGTACCAGTAAAGATAATTAAAAATTTTAGTTAGGGTACCAGGAAATGAAAACCAAGGAATTGTTATCTGGTCTATATTGTCTAAGGTATATAAGTAAATATAAATATTGTAACTGAAGAGATAATTCAATGCCTCTAAACCTCATAACAGTGTGTTTGATTTTGATGCATTTACAGAATATATTTCAAGTGGAGACGTTACGATGGACCAAAGGTGGTATCAGAACATTACAAATTAATTACTCAAAAGGGGTGATTGCAAAAGCACTTCCGGGTCACATATTCTGGTCCACTGGTCTAACCAAGGAGCACTGTCTGACTGTTAAAAAGGGTGTATGGCCTGGAAAGAACAAGATGGATCAGCTGCTGAAAACCTTGAAGAAAAGCATCATTGAAAAGAACAATGACGAGTAAGCCAACATTAATATCATATAATTGTCGTGGTCTAAATGATTGTAACAAGAGGCAGAAACTGTTTTCATGGTTAGAGTTTGAATATAATATGCATACAAGAGACCTTTTATCTCTTGTAGGCATATTATGAGTCACTTTTTAAGGCTAGTTGGAAAGGAAATGTAATGCTATCCTTGACGTATTCTAATCATAGTAGAGGCATTACTGGTTATTTAAACAAAATTTTCAGGGTTAAGTTATCAGTTCTTTTTCAAGCAATGATGGCCGAATTCTACTTGTAAACCTTAAATATTAAGGTAATATTCTCAGTATTGTTTCTGTATATGCACCAACATATAAAGCTGAAAGGATGATATTTTTTGAAAAATTATCCCAATTGATCCTAAAATATGCAGAAAACATTATTATTGCAGGAGATTTAAACTGTTGTCTTCTCCAATCTGACTGATCCCCTGCCACTATAAAAAATGACAAAGGTGCAGCTTCAATTAAAAAAAACCTATTACTTCAATGTAAATTGAATGATAGTTGGTTGATAACTAATCCAAATATACCTGGCTATACTTATCAGGATAAAAAGTGCAACAGTAACACTAGAATAGACTATGAATCCAAACCAAATTATTTTTAATTTAATTGACATACCCCGGGAATTATTTTTGATTCTCTTCCATAAGTTATTATATTTTCGGTATGCTTTTTATTATGCCCCAGTTACACAATTGTCAGTATTCCTTACGTTCATAGGCATCTTATATATATGACCTCATTCCCCTTTCTACTGCTACATTGTGTCAGTGAACTTTCCATAATGTGCTATTAGCAATATTGTACGTTAAGCAGAATTGGATCTATCAATCAATCAGTCAATCAGTTAATTGAGCCATTGATCAATCAATCAATCAATCAATCCCAACTATGATAGTTTTGAGCACATATAGAAGTTTTAAACTGTTTCCACCAAACATAGCTGGTATCAGTACTGTAAGGTAATTTGAACAGTGTCCTATAATTTGTGTAACTCTTCTGCTGCTATCTCCCAACACTGTGTTATTCTATCATTTTCTATGTCACCAGAGAAGTTAAATATTTACCCTGATATTACTTAAGACCATTTTCAAGCAAATCTGGAGCTAGATATATGTATTTTGGTTTCACTGGATTTACAGCATTCTGCTTCTGCTGTTTCCTACCATCTGTAACTACCGGAAATAACCCCTGTAGTTGACTGGCACATTAGCAACTTAATTTGCATAATAATACCTTTGTTGGCATCTTCCTTAGAAGTTATTGTGTTGATATTAAATTGACTCTTCATAATATTGATTTACCTTAATGGTCTCCCAGTCGTAGTTTGGTTTGTGAAAATGCATTGTTACTTGTGATATACCTCGCACTCTAAAATGCAGATTAATTACACTAAACGTGGAACCACCTTCCAGTGCAGTTATTCTGACTTCATCTCCCAAATGTACATTGAGACCAACTGCAGATAAAATTAGTTCTGCTCCAACAGTATCAGAATTGATGAAAATCAGCATTCTATAATGATCTGCTTCTTTAAGATGCATTACAAAGACATCGTTGTCTGGACAAGAGAATTCTAGAAAAAAAAAAGAAAGAGAATTCCAGTATTTTTTGTATCATGGTATAACTATATTAACTATACTTTACATAGACATAAATTTAGCTTTTAAAATATAAAAAAGTCCCAACTTTCAGCATAAAGTTTCAATGGCTCCTAATGTAAGACATTGAAACAACACATTGAAAGGACATATTTGAACATTTAGAAAACAAAGATTTTTTTAATCATACGGATCACATTGCAACCATCAGGAGATACAAATGTGTCACAGCAATGATATTTATAAAATAATTGTAATAAATGAGAACATTACCTGAAGTGATTGTTGAAGTTCTATAATAAGAAGTTGAAGTTCTATAATAAGAAGTTGTCCCATTTTCTGCATATGTGAAATGGGATGTTGATGTGCCAATGGGACTAGGTGTAGGAGTGGGTGTAGGGGTAGGAGTAGGAGAAGGCGTAAAAGGAGGACTTATTGTAGGTGTAGGCGCTGGTGTAGGTGTAGGAGAAGGAGTAGGTGTCGGTGTAGGAGTAGGTGTTGGTGTAGGGGTAGGTTGAGGGGTAGGTGCAGGGGTAGGTGTAGGCTCTGTAAAGACAGATAGCCTGCTCATTAAGCATAAACATATTCTACCAATATAAAAGTTTACAGGGGTATACAATTTTTATCAAAGTAGTTAAATTGTATGATAAATATATCTTTTGATGCAAATCCGAAAATAGGTGTTTTATCACCTGTTATGAGTTTAAAGTCTTTTAATATACTCAACTGACTATCGCATGTTAGATATGAAAATCTGTGTGTGTTACTGTGTCACTTTGCATTTTGACCAAAGTATATTCAGATACTTTAGTCATATGTGTGATTTTTGTCAGATTGACCCTACAATTCCCCGCCAATCTGGCCTGACCCATCATACACAACATACCAGAGAATTATGTACGAAGGCTTATAATCTAAAACTTGTCACAATTAAATTGAAAAAGAAAGAGAAAAAGCTTTGACATTTGTATTATTTATATTAGCATATTAATAAATGTTAATTAACATCACACACAGAAGAAAAAAAATATAACATTTTTTTTTTATTTGACAGACACATGTAATTTATTTAAGCTGATCTAAAAATTTACGAAAACTAAACAATCAAAATATCATATATTAAGACAAATGATTCAAATGTATCTTTACCAATGCTTCTTATCTATTTATTAGAAAAATACAATATTTGATAGCTATTTACATCATTATTTTTTTCTGACATCACAGACAATTTGTTTATGCTCACTAATACCTCTATATATAGAGGTTATGTTTTTTTGGTTTTACGATAACTTTACATAAAGGAACAGTGGTTCATAAAGTTTGATGTGGTTAGGGCCTAGACAAAGGAAGATAAATAGATCATAATCATAATCTGGACATGAATAAAAGTTTAAAGGAAGAGGTCTCCACTCTATGACTGCTTTCTAATTAATTCAGTAATCTATGGCAGATCAAGGTTAAATGAAAAACTGGGGTTAAATGCTTAAAGGGACCACTGACCTCTTTGTAAACATCTTTACCCACCTAGCTTTTTACATCCTCTTATGAATAAACCTTTCAGTTTGACTATGCTGATGTCATCTGAACCCAATGCTATCGTGACGGAGGCTGGTTCAGAAGTTGTTTCAATTACACAATTTATCCTTTTATAATTCCCTCCAACTGGCTATAAATAAAAAGGCATTTAATATAACAAACTCGAAACATCAAAATGGATCTGTGAAGTAATATATATATATATTTATATATATTTGATTGAACATTGTTTACCTATAACTGATCCAACATTCAAAGATGTAGAAACTCTGAGCTGCATAATATTTTTTCCCGAGTCAAATACTCCACTTATTAGAACTGGAATATATGCAGCATTAAAACAAATATACCAGTCCCTAAGTCTATATATGAGAAACTTCATTGTATATATGACTTACAAAATCAAACATATGACTTGAAACTACATATTACTGGGGGGATTTCTTGGGTGTGTGTGTGACCAATTTGCAAAGTGGTGCGATGGGGGATTTTGCAGCAGCTTAATCGGCTGCTTAACAGAACTTATGATGAGAAAATAACTCTCATATCATATCTCCAATGATAAATTTACAAACCAATTAAGCCAATAAGAGCACTAGGAGAGCACATTCCTCTGTCAAGGCCCAACACCTGATTTATTTATGAGTGCAATGCGAAAAAGTTCCTTGATCCAAATGGTAATCCAGAAGAAAGAAGAAGAAGAAATTCATTTAAAATTCCTGGATCCAAAGCTATTCCAGTTATTTTTCAAAACAACATGACAAATGCAACCAAAAGCACATCTTGCCAAAAGTAATTAAGCCTAAACTTGTGACTTTGTGACCGCCATTAGTACTCAGAAGCTGTTCTTTATGTAACTGATCTTCTTACAGAGCTTCCAAAAATCATAATTTGTGCCAGGCAACTATGTTTTGTGCATGAATTACGGTCAGCCAACAGGTTTGTCTCATTGCTGATAAGGCATTCCATTTTTCCCCTTTGATTTGGAATAACCTACCTGACTACATACAAAATGCAACATCTGATGCCTCCTTCAGAATAAAAAGTCAAATGTAACCTGTTTGCATAATATTTGTCCATCTCGCCTGCCTGTGTCTCCCTGGTATGACTTAGAGTCTGTCACAAAAAGGACTTTTAACAGTATCAAAGTTCTCATTAGATTAGATTGGACAGATAAATTTTAACTGATTGCTTAATCATATAATTGATTGAATAACTTTTCTTTGTATCATATTACATAGACACTGGCAGTATTGGATTTTGACATGGCAGCCTAAAAAGGGGTTTAAACCATCAAAAACTAGTTACAACTGTAAAAAACTTGAAAAGGGGAAAACAGGTACAACAGAAAAGTAAAGAAAAATCAGTACGTTGCTTGTTATTTACCAATGTTATATACTTCTACTGATATGTAAGAAATTTACTTACAAAGATCATTACTATAACAAAGATGAAAACGCCTTTTAACTGCATGATGAATCAAAGTGACCTCAATGTAAGCACAATAATCCCCACTTTAGCTTGAGTAAATAATAATAAAAGTAGGATTTATAGAGCGCAAAATTGATACAAATCCTCTAATGCACTTAAGTCCAAGAAGGGAGAGTCCAGGGACAGGCATGGGTCGACATGTAAAAAGCACCCGCCAGAGTATAACTAAAGTGGGGGGTATGCCAGCCTAAACAAGATGCACTCAGAGAGAGCAAAACGCTCGACTCTGTGTGACCAGTCTCTCAAGTGATATAAAGTATTGAAAGGAAGACAATAAAATACAACCAAACATGTAAATTAATCTTCATAGAAATATCAAGTAGAAAGCTAAAGTCATTAAAAATACATTGAAATGGGACCTCTGAAAAATCATGATTTTTTTTGTATCCAAAAAAAGATTCAGATCTTTCTTTTAGTAACTAATTCTTCCTTCAGTCAGGTCCTACCCACAAATTTTTAAATAAAGATCTGTTCATTAGTTCTAGAGTAATCTAAACACACACACACCCCCCCACACACAAAAAAGAGACAATAAAACAATTAGCACACAAAAATATAAACTGCTGATGGAGGTAAAAATATTGCTTAAAGGTCACTTCTTGGTGAAAATCAGTCATGTAATTTTTTGTGATGGACTGTCAAGGTATTGAAAGAAAAAAAGAGAAAATAAAACAGAAATAATAATTAATAAAAATAATGAATATATCACCTCCCTCTTTATTATGTTTATGTCAATTTCAAGCCATAAATTGAGAAGAAATATTTTTACTTAAAGTCAGCAAGTATCACAAGCTAGGTTTGTGACCTCACAATGACAGTTACATTGTGACATCACTGAGTAATGACATCATCAGAAAGTAAAATATTGATTTTTTACGTATGTGATGAAGAGAAGCAGTTTCACTGTGAATTCCCTATTAAAAATAAGAAAAACTCTCTTCTGGCTTTAATTTTCAAACAAATTACACAAAAATTGGCAGAATCTGTCTGTGCCCCATGAAATACCTTCCCACCAAATTTGAGATTGATTGATGTCGTAGTTTTTGAGTTATAAGGGAAAAATGGTGCACAGACAGGGAAGCAGATTTCACTGTAAAAGCCCAATTACAAATAAGAAAAACTCTCTCCTGGCTTTAATTTTCACACAAATTACACCAAATTTTCAAGAATCCATCTGTACCCCATGAAATATCTGCCCACCAAATTTGAGCTTGATTGGTGTTATAGTTTTTGAGTTATAAGGGCGAAACAGTGCACAGACAGACAGACAGACGGACGGACAGACAGAAACAAACTGATCACAATAACCCTCTCCTATCGTCGAGCGTTAACAAGTGAGTCTTAAGCTGGCTTCTGAAACCATCTATTGTTTGCTAAGATCTGACAGTCTGTGGCAGCTTGTTCCATTCAGCTGGTGCAGCTACTACAAAGCCACGCTTGCCTATGTGCTTCTTAGGGCAAATTGAGGAGACAGATAGCCTATTGCCATGAGTGAGACTGCTCGATCTTATTAAAGCTGAAAGATATGGGGGCTGTGAAAGATTAATAGCCTTGAATACCAAAAGATTATACTTAAAGAGGATGCGATGTTGAATTGGGAGCCAGTGGAATTTTTTCTGCTTTGCTTAATGTTTTCACTAAAGTTTCACTGGTGTTAAACTAGTGATAGGAGTTTGATTATTCACATTGTATTCCAGTGATTGGCTGATACCCATGCAACAGTAAATTTCATGTTTACAAATAAATTAAAACTTAATCCAGACAAAATCGAGTTTACCGAGGCTCCCAAAAAATTGTATACAACTCCTGCCTCACTTCCCTATCAATATTCTGGGTAATCAGATCTACAGAATTCGTTCCCTTCTAGACCTTAATGCATCAGTGCTGTTAGTGAATGCTTGGGTGAGCAGCAGGTTGGATTATTGCAATTCACTGTTCTTACCACTCACTGATTATGAGTTAAGGAAATTGCAGCTAGTCCAAAACTCACTCTGCAGGGTTGTCACACATTGCTCTAAATTCTCTCACATTACTCCTCAACTCAGAAAACTCCATTGCCTACCAGTCAGATACAGGGTACAATTTAAAATTGGCCTTATTACATTTGAAATTCTCAACCAAGGTCAACCAGTTTACCTAAGAGAATTAATCCACCCCTACACCTCTTCTAGACATATACGTCGAAATAGCCCCAAAATGAAGTTCCTTCAAACCCCCACTTTCGACCGTAGAGTAAATAAATCAATCAAACACTTCTCTAATTCCTTCAGTCCCTTTGCCCCTGTCTTTTGGAACTCTTTCCCCTTTCATGTAAGAAACAGTCCCTCTGTTGCATCTTTTAGGAAGCACCACGAAACCCACCTCTTCATCTCTAGTTTCCCAACTTTGTTTTCTTCCCTCCTGGTCACACCCACAATCCTAGATTAACGACCTTAATGTCCCTTGACTCTCCCTATGATAATGAGTTCCCCTTTGTGGGGGAAGATATTGCACTTGCAAAGCAGTAGATTAGATTTCGGTTTCGAATGGAACAGTTAAAAAACCATGTACAGTGAACAAACCAAATACATAGTTCACTCTGTTCTATGTTTGCCTTACAGGTTACATACAAACCAAAATAGTTAACTTGTCATGGTTTGTCTGTGGCTCAAAGAGCTTTGTGCTTTAGTAGTGCTCATAAGGTTTCATAAGTCAGAATTTGGATTCGCCATAACATGCATGGTCATTCTGATATGTAGTCTTGTCCGTTGATTGCTTACTTTGCTTCCAAATATGCTATTATGCAGGAATTTAAAAATGTTTTGTAAAACTGTAAACATCATTTTATCTTTTACAGTGTGAAAGGAGATGTTTGCATATCTGAGCAAAATGGTAATAATTGAAACAATACAATAGAATAGAGGATCCTTTACCAATGTAAATTTTATTTATTTTATTATTTTTTGGTTGGGGGAGGGGGTTGGCTATACAGGGCAGCTGATATTTACATGTGCACCAACAAGTGCCGAGGTCTGAGGACTCACAATGGGCAAGGTTCTCAAGCAACACTTAATGAAATCTGACAATAGAAAATTGATTAACAAGAGCACTCAGAGAGCCCAGACATTCGTTGAGACAAGTAATAATAAGTAAATGGGATAAATCAGGATGTTTTTTTTTAATCCAGATAATCATCCAGATCACTCTCAAAAAAGTTTAATGGGATCTAAGTTAGACCAAGTCCCATCATGTTATTTTTACCTGATCTTCCAACCAGTAGTATTTGTGTTATCGTGCCAACAAACAAACAAACAAACAAACAAAAAATACAGCACTTTGGTAGAGGTAATATTTGCATAGAAATATTATCAAATGCTATGTGGAGTAAATTTCCGATCACTGGTAAAACTAAGTTTTACAGGTAGGTTAAGGTTAATGAATATATTACAAATGCTTGGTATTTTTTCCTCTGTACCCTTTTTTCGGTCTTAAATGTATGTATTTACACTGAAACTGAGATTGCATAACATTGTTTTTTAGTATTTTGAAATGCATTTTTTCTGCAACAAACTAAATATGGTGTTTAATTGAATTAACATATTCAGATGACTAAATTTTGAGCATGATATTCTGTTTCTGATAATATTCCTGGGTTTTTTTTGACATTTTTCACATCTGGGGATTAAAACAGCTGGTAACCCTGGATACTGTAATAACAACTAAAAGAAGAATATTCTGATATTACCTGGTTGGAAAAATACCTCGGTTGAACTTTCACTGTAAAGTTTTTAATATGTTTCACACGAATGACCACACGGATCAATCTAAAGTGCAAGCCTCCAGGAATATAGGGCATCAATCTGATAAATATCTTGTCAGACGATGGTGACACTGATCCACCAGATCCTCTTAAGATAAGGTCATCAACAAAGCTAAAGCTATCATACATAAGCATGAAGTCGGTCTCTTGGAATTTCGCTTTCAGACGAAGCTCACCTTCTTTACATTTTACTGAAATATGTCACAGTACTATATATTTACAAAAGCCATCCATAGACTTTTATGCATAGCAGATAGTCAAGTATTAAATATTTAAAATAGTCATACATTTATATACCATTTTACATCCATATATTTTAAAATATTTTTTATCGTCGGGTGTACACACACATCAAAATTTTGTACAAGTAACCATAAAATGGTGATAAAAATAATAAATAAAAATGCCATAGAACACACAAACCCTCATACCCACGGCTAGTGCTGACAAAAAGTGAACATAGTATTTTGATCTGGTTCCAGATAAAGGACCAAGAAACAGGTAGACTGCACCTTTTGTCAAAATCTATCTCAGATGCAATGAGAAGAAGGAGGGAGGAGGTGGAGGAGGAGGACAATGGGGAATGAATTTCATCAGTAACTTGTTCCATACAGTTTTTGCAACGCAAATGAAATCGTGTTACTTCAATATTTCATCAATTTATGAATTGATGAGTAATACTATGGAAGCAGAAAGAGTTCACAACCAGACTTAATGCAGAATCAACTTACAAATGTAAGCAAGGTTTTAAAAGGTCAAAGCTTAAGTCATATGTTGTAAATTACATTGTTATTCCCCAAACACCCATTGATTAATGGCCTGTTCTCACCTTGTCTTATGGTTGTCTCAGTAGGTGTTTGTTTCCCCCCCCCCCCCCGCTTAATAACCTTGTTGTTATGGTTCCAGAATGGGACATTCTCATTGAGGTAGTAAACATTGAAGCATGAAGCCTCCCTGAACCCTCCCACCTTGTCGGTTCCTTTACCCCTCCAATGCATATTCTCCACAGCTCATAAAACTTTAAGCATTTCAAGAGATATGTCAAATCAAACAATGATGACCTACTCAAATGTGAATCCCAAAATCCAATGAAGACGGTCCACCAAAACTTAGGGTAGACTGAACCAGAATCGAGAGTAGGGAATACCATTGTGTTGTCTCATGTTACTCCAGTAAGAAAATGTGGGAACTTGGTATAACTAGCTTAAAAACAGCCCTTTATAGTATTTAGTTTTTGTTCCAAAATACACCCTACTTTTCATATTCTTAATCAAACCAGGAAATCTTTATTTGAGACAGCCTGGTTGGCTTTGAAATTTTCAATTCCAGTGTGACCTTTCTCAATATATTTCCCTAGGGGCTCGGATTTTACTGAAATAATTAAGATAAATTTACTCTCTTATAAAATAATAGCCAGCTATTGTATTAAAATATTTATACATGTGGAATGAACCAGTATTATTAAATGAAAAACACTATAGGACAATCTAATAAAAAAGTGCAATAAAAATACAAAAAATACAAACTTACCATCTGAAACTGCTCTTACTTCCATGTTTCTCAACATAAAATTGTCACTGCATAAAACATGAATTGTAATGTTTCGAACACCTGCGAAACCACATTGGTTAGGTGGAGTCATTTCAAATTCTTTGGTCTTTGACACCTGTGCGATAGTAAAAGAAAATATTCTATTCTATATATTAAAGATTGCACTTTGTAACCCTGTAACTTTGTAACTATGTAACAGTGAAAAAATAGGGGGTCACTGATGAAATCTCTCGCCTCCCACCTCTGAGACCGGGGTTCAGTTCCCGCCACAGCCTCAATCGGGAAAGCTGGTAGTTACTTGCCTTTGGTTGGCAGTTTACAGTACAGAACCCTGACGAACTGAATGTATTGGTTTCCTCTGCCCTTCCCACTACCCCTCCTGATATGACCTGTACAGTGTTGAAACCAACCGCAAAACCCCAAATAAATAAAAAATAACGCTGATGAAACTCTTATTAAAGCAAGAAACTGATCCATAATTTCTAAGTCTGGGTGTTCTTTATACCCCTTTCCCACTACAGGTGGTATATGCTGTGGTTATAAGTTTAACTCAGTGGCACAACAGCCTCCCAGGATGCCTCATATCTTCTGAGATTTGTGGTATTCATGTGGAATACAAAGCACGGCTACTGAAGGGACATGGTTTGTGACCATCAGGAACAGCACAGTGACAGTAGTACGAAGGTCTATTACTGAGAGCCAACCACCATTTACCTCCACCCACCTTATGTAGCTGTCGGACAAATATGTGCTACTGAAACAAGAACAAGACACATCCTTATATCAACCATAGAACACACCTTCAGTAATTACCGTATGAAAAAATTACCGGAGCTCATTCCTTCTGTCCCACCTTTAATATTATTTAAGGTGCTTTCATGTGGCCTTTTGTTATCTTGTTTTTCATTAGTTTACGGTTCCTGTCCTTGTCACCAGCATCCATGTGGTCACTCAGACTTCAAAAGTTGGCCAGTGTACAGAAAAAGATATCCCACTTCTCGGGGTCCTCCCTTATCTGGTATTTGTCATGTTTGCTGTCAGTTTGTTCAGTTGTAGGTGTTGCTCTACCTGTGGGGCTCGCTGTGCTTCTTACTGCCTTTGGTGCTCACTAGCTGTGATGACCTGTGTTAACTACCTGGTATAATGTCGTGCACCCAATGGGATGGTGGTGCTGTAGGATTCGCTGGGTTCCTGGGTCGCCCCTTGAGGTGTGGGGAGGTAACTGGCCTGGTTACCTGATGTCTTCCTGTCTACATAAATTTGCTGTGCTGAGCCTTCCCTCCCCCATCAGCTTAGAGTGGTTCGTCCCCTGCCCAGTCTCTGTCACTCAGTTGGTGGACAGATATGCTTACCAGCCACCTTGTGTGGTTGCTCTATGCAGGAGGGGTGGTGCCTTGTTAAGTTTGGCCTCTTGTTTGGCTATCAACCGAGGGATGTTTGCATTGATTGTTGGCTTCCAAGATGTCATCCTAGTTACCAGGATACTTGGATGTCATCAGTATTTTCGGATGTGTTGTTCCTGCTCTTGTATTTCAAGCTGTTCAAAGAAGTTAACTTTTGCCTGTTACTTTGGTAGCAGGAAGTCACTCTGTTAGATAGGCGACTGCTTGTGATGGTTTCTGTCATGGTGTACTAGAAACAGCATATGGACTAGTAGAGATGTGCTCTTGTGTTATCTTTATGTCATGTGCTTATTTTGTTGATTTTATATAAGTACTCTAACAGGACTCTCCTTAGGCCGGTTCACTATTACTTGGGCCAATCTTGGCGGGCTCTTATCATGGCTGGACTTTATTTTTGGAACAAGATTATTACAGAACAGGACTTGTGTTTTGTGATCTTCAAGGACTGATTACACAAATGTAAGGTGTTTATGATGCAATTATTCTGACATTACAAGTATTGCTTCATTTAATTTTACTATGTTCTTATGCATCTCACATGTGCCCTACTATATTGCTCCCATGTATAATTTTATGGCTGCTCACTGAACATTTTATTCTGATTTAATGTGGTATTTTACTACGTACGTTTTACCATACTAACTTATTTGTTTTTTATTTATTCTGTTTTAGATTCTTATTATATGGGGGGGGGGGGGGGGGGGGGGGGGGCTTTTTTCTCATCAGTTGTCACAAGGGACCTTGATTTTGTAATAGCTTTTACAATGTTATCAAATCTTGAAACCTTTTTGTATTTACATGGAGCTTTCATTCAGTAATCTAACTACGTCTTCACATGTTATGGCCTTCATGTTATCATATGAACTGCGGTTACCTTGTAATCTCACCTTTGACTTTTGGCCCTACGTCAGGCTTTGGGTTATAAGCCCTCCACCCTTTGGGTCAGGCCTTTGTTAATTATATTCATAATTGTGCTGCATTTACTTACATTGGTCGGGTTTACCTTCCTATCCTACCTTTATAATGTTAATTTGTACAATTCCAAATAAAAGTTATTCTCATACCAATGTACATTATTTAATGTCTTATGATTATTTTAGTAGTCGTATTTATCTATTTGTGGTGTAAATAAATAACAAATCCCATGTTGTATCTCTGTTGTCGGGGGACTGGAGGGATGTCACTTGATTTGAGAAAAAAATGTTATTTGTGAAAATACTAATAAACATTTTGTAAAATTTAATGACAAGTTTCATGCAATGTCAAAATATGCTATCAAAAGTTTGGTTTTGATTTGAGAAAAATATGCTATTTGTGAAAATACTAATAAACATTTTGTAAAATTTAATGACAAGTTTCATGCAATGTCAAAATATGCTATCAAAAGTTTGGGTCACCTCACAAAATGCTTCCATTGCTCTTTTAGACATGGAAGTCACTCTATGTGAAACTGTTTTCTGACCATTCCGGAACATTTGATGATAAGTTGTTTTTTTTATTTTGAATGAGTTTGCAAAATAGTAACTTTTTATTGATATCCTTTATAAAGTTGTATATCATTACTACAACCATTTTGCACTGATGCATGGTTGACAAGTACAATAAAAGATCATTTATGACCCGGCTTCACAAAACTAAGTAGAAATTAATTTTTTCCTTTATTTATCTTTTATTCATCCCTAGACATCCAACACAGAGAACCAGACATACACTCACAAAGAGAAACTCCGAGGCGTCTGTTTTAATACAACCTGATTTCTGCACCAAATAAATATGGCAAAAGCAAATTATCCTTAAGATGCATCTGAATTTTTTTGGAAGGAAGAGGCGGTTGCACTTTCTAGGTTCAGGGCTCTGTTGGGACATGGAAAGGTGGTTTCTGGAAGCAAGTATCAAGTGGTTGCTCATCAAAGGTTCAAATTAACGTAAATTGCATGGATAACTTGAACAAGTAGTGGTTCTTTGGCAGGTGGCTGCTCTTTGCCAGCAGTTTCAACAGTATAAAGACCCGATTGACATATATTTTGATTTTTCTTTTGTATTTTTAATGTATGGTAATTGAAAATATGGTCCATAAAGGTTATTTTACAATTATCCAACACCCCCTTTAACATCAATCAAGGTTATTTTACAGTTATTATCCAACACCCCCATAAGGGGGCCACGGTGGCAGAGTCGTAACACTCTCGCCTCCCACCTCTGAGGCCGGTTTTCGATCCCCACACAGGTTCAAGTGGGAAAGCTGGTAGTTGCTTGCCATTGGTTGGCAGTTTACAGTACAGAACCCTAACAAACTCTATGTACTGGTTTCCTCTGCCCTTCCAACTACCCGTCGTGATATTACCTGTACAGTGTTGAAAGCGACGTTAAACCCCAAATAAATAAACCAACACCCCCTTTAACATCAATCAAGGTTATTTTACAGTTATTATCCAACACCCCCTTTAACATCGATCCAAATGAGTAAATATTACCCCAAAATTGTAAATGATAATTAGCTTTGAAATGTGTCTATAATAAGCGAATATTTCTAAATTCATTTTAAAGGAAAAACTAAGTGCATTTAGGTTAAGAATGGATTACCTAAAGGTAAACATAATTTTTAATTGCAGTTTAACATACTTGTACAACTAATGCAATAAAATTCCTTTCCTGTAGTCAGATAATAAAAGTTGGTGTAAATTTGAAATATTTAGTAATTGCAAGTTTTATTAAAATTAACTTACATTTACTTTAAATTTGATAAATAGGTTTCCAGAAATTACAGAATGCATCACAAAATCGTTTAAATATTACAGCACTGAGTTATAATTTGCACAAAAACATAGTTATTTCTTAAACAAATGGGACTCTACATAATTTCTAAAACTTTGCTGATATTATCTTAACAAAGAAACTGCAACCATACACAGAGCAAACATACTTCATTGGTTACACATTTTCTTTAGTTATAAACCGATTGAACTCGATCAACTAGTTTATGTTACTGTTATATACACCCAAAGGGCATGACCCCCACCATTTTTCGTGTCATAATTGGTGAAGGGCACAAATTAGAATGCTTTATTCTGGTAAACAGTAGAATTTACCATCTTTCTAAGGCTTTCACTAAATATAAACAGGTAAATACCATCTGTGTAAAATAAAAAGAATGCTGTATAAATTTCAGTCTTCCCATTTTTCGTCCGCATTGGTGAATTCCATTTACCCTAATTTTGCAGTAACAACTTATCAGCTCCCAGTGTCCCTTCTGAAAAATGTTGATTGTTTGAGTTTTGAAGTTGCATCGCCATCTGAATGGAATGGAATACTTGTAGTAAGGCTACAAATATTCATGGCTTCTTTCAGAAACGGCCAAAAGACCCATCTGATTACAATTTCCTTCCCACATAACTATCTGTCCTCTGGTGGATGCTGCTGTCATTGTTGTCCTCAGTCTGGCTATTGAGCTATCCCTTCTTAGAAAATCGATGCTATAGACAGTGTTTAAGTCGGTTTGGCTTAATATAAATTATTGAAAGCAACTGAATTCTGCTAAAGGTTTGTATTGATACATTGTCACCCTGTTTCTGAGAAATGAGTATGATCTTTTCAGACATAAGTGTCTCGATATGTACACAATTTGCCTCTTTTCCTGCCCATCAATACCATGTTTGAGTCTGTTCAAGATTTAATGGTCACTGGTAGTAACTGCAACAATGCAGACATTTATACACATGTTTCATTCTTATAGGTTCAATTAGTTGTACACACCAATGACAAGAAGACATGAAGACAGGAGACACTCAACTGTTTCCAGAAATCAGCTCTACCAACTTTATCTAGGGAGTTTTACTATATTACTGGCTCAATAATGCTGTCAGGAATTGACCTACAGATCTTCAATGAATGTCTTCTTGAGCACCAAAATAACAAAATACAGTATGGATTTGGTGATCCTCTGACAAACGGCATGGTATAATATGAAGAAACCATAAAACCCAATAGCTGCAATCATTTAGTCTTGTTTCAAAGACAGCAAATAATTCAGAAACAATTTCATCTCAACATTGCTAAAACAGTACATCACACAGAAAAAGACTGGCTGAATCAGTTAACACTGATCTTCATTGTTCTTACCTTGATGAATGCATAAAGGAGTCTGCATTTGTTGTAGTGCATAAAAGAATAGGTCAGTGTGCGTTAATATGGTTTGAATGGCATGGTTAAGAAACAAACTCTCCCAGTGACATGGTTTTGGTGATAGTCAGTTCTTCTAATCTGGATCTTGAGGCTGGTACTCTTGGTGATATGAATGATGACCCTTTTCCGAAAAATTCTGGGATTTGACATTAAACTTCTAGATATTTAAAAATCGTTTTATGAGATGTTTTTATAATGCCATCCAGACTGCTTGGACTGTAAATTGGAGGATAATGAAGAAAAACTTTGCAACTGGTAAATCATGACCTTGCATGCTCCAGTCTGCCTTGTCTGCAGCAATATCAGTGATTTGTAAGTAATCAACTGAGTCAATACTCTTTGCTATGTCCTGCCATTACTTAAAGGGCCAATGATTCAACAATCATAGTTGGCAAACTAAGAACCTGGTTTTCTGTGATAGAACTTCTGTGATTTTAAGGTTTCTTGCCATGTATCTTGTACAGCATATATGATTGGGCAGTTATAACACCTCACTCAAGATCCATCAAGACTTGGCTGCCAATCATGAAACAGCTAATCCTTAGTCACTTGGTACTGATAACCTTACAAATGTTTCCCTTGTGGCACAATACAAAATCTCAAACCTTACCACCGTTTTTAAAATATCATTGAGTATAAAGAAATGATTGGCTATATTTGTTCATCATTAATACACTCTACATTGACTTACCTTTGTTGTCTGGGTAGTTTTGTTTTTATATTCCAATGTCACGGCCACATCAACAGGTTTATTTACTTTAAAAGAGAGATACAACAAGTCAAATCCATATCCGTCATCATGTATGTCAATAGTACTTCCACATTTCAATTTCCAACCCTTTCCTTTAACCACAGAATCCAGAAAATCATCAGGAGCCTCTTCACCATTAATAGCAATGTGAAAGTCATCATTTTTAAATGATAATATGTCATCATCATGATATTTTGGGCAAGCTAAAATGTAAAGTTCGATTTATTAAACCTAATCAGATAATGTATAAAAATAGATTGATACCATTTGTGTTTTAATTACAGTAGTTTTTTTTTCTTAATGTTGCTGACATACAAACAAACAAAACAAACAAACAGAATATCCGGAGATAATAAGGGAGTGCTACAAACAAAAAGAATCTATTGTATTTTTGTGACATATATCACCATGAAAAAAAAACAAAACAGACACAAACATTGTCCACGTTAATTTGGACGTATTTATCACCTTGACACTAACAATGGGATAGTATCACAAGCAAAACCAATATACTGGATGGATTTTGCACAAACCTACTAAAATTACTACTTTATATTGCATATAAGAACTTATGTTTGAGATCTATGAGTCGGAATTGCATAGATATCCCACTGACTAAATTGTCATAACAGTATGTACAATACGAAAACTTGACCAATGACATGTGTCAAAAATAGCATCGTAGATGCCCATACTCCATAGCCAGGGGACATAGCTTTGGACACTTTGAGATTTTAAAGAGTCAAACAAGTTTATAGATAAGGGATTTTCCGAACAGACAGTGAAAAGTTAAGTTTCAAAGATAAAGTTATGAAGCTGTAAATTCCTTAATGATCTATCTGAAAGGTACTGCCATACAGCATCTACTAGCTTTTATTGCATTAAAATCCATGCAGAGATGGATTAGAAACACACATTTTTTTTGTTTGAATATGGATTCTTTTACTTATACAAAATGGTGGATAGTTAAAAAAAGCATCGTTTTCCTATTGTACACTCTTAGGACGTTTTCCTATTGTACACTCTTCGGACGTTTTCCTATTGTACACTCTCCTGTAAAAAATTACAGAAATGATCAAAGACACAACATGATGGAATAATAAATCACATCATGTTCAGACTGTAGGACATGTTCACAGATGGTGAATCAGATCCAGGAAATGTTTCCCAATGGCAGGGTGACTGTGAGTACAGGTTGTATTGGAAGGGGTGTGGTCATGCAAACAAAGAAATGTGACAAGAAGATAAATACTTACACTGACTGCATCCATCGCCAAAGTAGCCAGGGCAGCACATTTCCACTGTTTTCAAATACGTCCTGAAATTAGAGAATAGTTTGTACTGTGTTGAGTCAGATGTTTCTTTGGGTCTATTCAGACAGGGGTAAAATCCATGATCACTTAAATCTCTTACAACTCTTACAAGTGACCGTGCAATGTCGTAGGATCACTTGGTGTAATGATCTTAGTTACACCAAAAAGCCACCATCAGAAATCCAAAAGATTACTCATGATCACTTAATTCACTTAAATCTCCCCTTCCGAATAGGCTTATTAATTCAAACAACAAAAGCAAATGGGTGCATTTGTGATAATTATTTAATTTGTCGATGAGTAATTGCACAGTTTAAATGCAGCTCTAACCCAGACAAAGTTGCCTGTACTCGAAGGCCTGTATACAATAACAATGATATACAACACAATGATTAATTTGGAGTTAAGATGATAGACCTCGTCTATTTACACAGATGATAATACAATTCCAATGATTTTTGCTTTGGATAATTTTTAAAGTGTAAAAGGATTGGAAGCTATTATCAACACACATAACAGTATTCCATTTCAAATTAGCAGGATTGTCTTATATCTGGATTAATTTGAATACTTTTATTTCAATTTGAAAATGGTTATTATTTGATGGTATTGTCTTAGATCATATGGAATTGCTTAAATGTATAAAGGCCTTTAGTATTTTAAAGATTTTCATCTGTAGATTTAAAAGAAATAGACATTAGATTTTTCAGAGAATTGCATAGATTTTCAATATGAAATAAATGTGTTTTGGTAACATTACTGCAACATGACTTGAAATATATTGATAGTTCAGTTATAGAAGAACAAAAAAGGTAACCTTCATAAAAATGACCATTAATAATTGTTATTGAACCATTAATCACTAAATAGCTGACAGCTTGGTTTTACCACCCCCAAATCGTTTGAAACAAAAATTAGACTATTAACTCTTTTAGAAAAAAAATATTCTATTTGGTTAAGAGAAAAAAAATGAAGCATTGAAAGTAACAGAAAAAGGAAGCTGAAGTTAAATATTTTGATAACATACATTCTGAAGATGCATCTGCTAAAAATTGGATTACTTGTTTGGTTATCATCTTCCACTCTGTCCACAAGCTCGTAATATCTGTCTATGTGGGGATTGGGAAGATGACAGGATGTAATTATTTTGTGAGTCATCTGATGCTTTTCTGAACATTTCTTGGCCCTGTAAATGAACAAATTTAATCTGTTATGAAACATTGTAAAAGTAGTCCTCACACTTACCTGTTTTTGTTTTGCTTAATGCACTGCTGTATAGACTTGCTTCAAGTCTTTGTATTTGTATCCATCAGTAACCTAAGCAGATTAATTTAAATTGGAAACGTACAGGAGTCCATTATACCACAAGCATTCCAGAGTGAGGAGGATATTATCTGAAAAAACAATCAGAGCTAGCTGTTTCTCTAATAGTTATATGTATTGCACAAAAGCCAAAAGGACTTGGTCAAAAAGCCTAAATGATGTAATAGTTTTATCCTTCTCTGCCCAATATGTCCTTTTCACTGGTATCCATATCCACATACAAGGCTGGTCCAAATACGAAAAGAAACTTCAATATTATAAGGTCCATATAGTGCTGTTCTAGACTGATTCTGGTTCAAAGGAAAAACAAGATTACTGAAGGCAGAGTCTCTAGGGAATGTATTTTGTGTATTTGTTTTTATACTCCGTGCAATATCTCCGTATACTACAGGACTCAGAACGCTATTTAACCCATCCGACTGCACAAGTACAACCCCAACTGACAAGTAACTCACATTCCCCTAACTGAAGACAGAGACTCCATGATTTTATCAACGTCCTTGAGGTTCTTTAGCATGCCACTGGGGATAGGACCCAATAACACAGGACCGCCATTTTAAGTGGTCATCCGAGCCACTATGTATCTGCCTGTACATGGGTTTCAACCCACGTCCTCTAAGTTCCTAGACAAGTGTGTTACCCGCTAGGCCACAGTGACAGATAAATGCCCTAGATCCAACACAGAAATACTTGGTGAGATACTTGTTACTCTGTGCATCCCTGCCATTGCCTCTTTCAGAAAGAATCTTTAATATTTCCTTTACACAAAGCATACCCACCTAATACCTAATATTGACCTGTTCTCCTTGGTGACTAAACCTCTTTCTGACCCTGGATACGGATATTGTTGACCGTTGTGGTGATATTGCACCTTAGAGTCCCTTATTAAAGGGAAGATTTAGTGCTATAAAAGTTAAATTAGAATTAGAAAAAAATGGTGAAAGTTGGTGCTGTATACTCTGCTCAACAGTAAGGGTCATATTTAGACAGTTCAGCAAATGTTGTCACTTTTGAGTCTCTAAGATTCAGAAGCATTCTGGCATTCTTTAAACTATTTTTTTTCTACTTTTACAACATATTGCTTAAGGTGCCCTTTCTTCTGTTAGTTTCTTGGCTTTTAGACTAATTCTCTGTCATATGGTATTGTTTACATTTTTATATTTTATGGTTTGAAGTATGTTGTGAATTTTTCTGCCAGCAAATGGAAGAAATATGGCCATTTATAAACTTTGTATTCCAATGGCCCAAGGGTTAGTGCTTTTTGGTCAAAGAGATTTAATGAATGAGGGCACTTTTTATCTATAAGACATTTACTTTGAATTTTCGTTCACAAGGAAAAGGCCCTTTAGAACTGTAACTTTATGCAATCTTCAGGAATGGCTCTACTTCACATAAGGTCAGGCACTGACCACAAATAGGCCATAATCTGTTTTGAAACTGTTTAAATTACATTATATTGTTCAGCATACACAGATTAATCTATTCACAATTAGTTCACATCACTGCAGATCGGCCACCTTAGTTTTAGACCCAAATTGCATTAAAAAGAACCCATAGACCTGTGCTCACTTTAAGTCCATATCACAATCTAATAATATTCTTAACAGGGAAAATGTGAACAGGAAAAACAACCTATGATAATACACATTTGTGCCAAAAGCCTACCTGTTACGTTTAACCTGGTCAAAAGGAAACATATAGATTGTATCAGAGAAGTGTGACCAAGTCTATACAAGGAAACTATTCTTGTTGCACATTCTTGGCAATACATTTGGTATACCTATCAACAAGATAATGTATTGCAATATATCATTTGCTAAATCACACTGTAGAAGACAAAGTAATTGATTAACGTGTGTTGTGGAAGGAAACTAGATTAATTACAGAAATATAAAAAATGTTAAAATGTACACTGAAGATTTTTTTTAAATTTCTGAATTGGGTCAGAGTTTTATAACACGTTCAGGGTAATTTATTTTGCATATATACCTACACATGTAAAACTAAATTATTCACTTAAGATACCTTTTCTAGTTTGTCACTCAAATGCATGTTCATAAAAACCTCCACACTTGTAGTGTACCAGACCTCAAACCCATAACTGAGATTTAAAAATATAAACATAATTATAAAAGTAACAACTACATGTACACTAGGAATGTATTTAAATTTACAATGTACATACTGTCAATGTTTTCAGAGCCCTAATCTTTCTCTTACTTTGAAACTTGTGATTTAATGTTGAAAATCGATCTTTTTTACAAGCGTTGGAAGGTCAGGATTGTAATTGCAGTGATAGTAGAAGCAAATAAGACTTAACAAGTTTAAAAACCTTTGTGAGTGTGATTTGTGTCAGAACTTGCTTGTGATCGATCTTCTGGATTGCAAATCACTCACGACCTTTATTTGGGCATCTGCGAATAATCTATTACATTTTTCTGTAATATCAAGATGTACCACCTAAAGTTTTAGGAACTACAATACTAAAACTATCTGTAGGTTCCCTTCTGAAAATCACACAATTTACTTTAAGATTACACTTAAGAAAGAAGACAATAATAATAATAAAATATTATTTCAAATTATGGTTTATATATAACCATATTGTCACCACTTCAACGTATACAATTTTAAAGGCAAACACTAAACATATGATTAAATGTTAAGTTATCCTTGGGAGAATAAATATTTGCTTTTATATTTTAAGTATTTTAAACTTTGTAGAAGCACACTTCTTTTACAAGATTTTTTTACAAGTGTTTTCCAACGATGATCACAGTGCCAACCAATGTTTTATGATACCCATTTTTAAACGTGGGTCCAAAAATTTTGATTGGTCAATATAAATAGTAATGCTTAATGTTGTTCATTTTGGCTGTATATGCTACATTCTGGTGAGTCAAAAATATTCCATTAAAAAGGTTGTGATTACATTTAAAAATTCTGTGGATAATTCTATACAGAAAAGTTATTAATAATGAAGTAATGGCAGTTTATTGCTTTCAGAAAAGGGCAATGTTCTATCCATTTATACTGGCTTGCAGGAATTCTATACATTGATTTGGTTACAAACACTTGTTTGTTTTTCACTTTTTTTCAATCATGACTGTGGAATACCCCATTTGTAATAACTGCCACTTGGAGGAAGATTTATTATTTTTTCTTTTAACGAACTAATGGTTTTGCTATATTGTATCTTTGATATTGTTTTACTGTAATTAGTTTTCAATTCCAACTTGCTCCTGAATAAGCGGATATTCTTCACAGCATCAGAAACTTTAGTTATGCCTCTTTGCTGCCAATAAGAATACTCAGAATCAATAGCTCCACCACAAGTGATAATTAAGGTATTATGAAATAAATTTTCTTTATAAGCTCTGAATGGTATAACAGTCACAAAGATTAACCAAATGCATAGTATGTTTGAATAAAAGCTAGTTTGAGGTTTACGTTCAATATTTTTATCAAACAGTTGTTCCCTGCTCCTTCCAAATAAATATCCAGAAAGAGCTTTCCATTTTGAGTTAATTCCATTACAAAACCTGTCACTCGTAGTTTAGAGAACTGTTATAGACCACATTTTACATCCCTAATATTATAAGACTGAAACAGAGTTTGTTTTGACACAAAATACCTTTATTTCATACAATGTCAAATAATACTTACTTTTTCAGATCTTTTAGTAGTGTTTCGCATGAAATAGATGATTTAAAAATGGTTATCTTGCTCTTCACAGAAAGGGCTCTCCATACCACATATTTAACATACTTTTACTCTACCATTTTTGTCAGCAATCTTTAAATTTAACAATTCTTGCTTCATTGTAAACTATATCTAAACTATATCTGAAGTACTTTAAATGGTTTATTAATCGATGAAATACCCAAATCATCATTTAAGATGAGACAGCCATTGCTTTAGACTTTGAAGGATTCTGTACTATTTTGTTTAATTTTCACTCAGCATAACAATAAACTTCCTCAAATGCATATTTTACTAATGTAAGACCATATAGAAATAAGATCATGTCATGTGCTAGTTGACAGAGTTGGAGGTTGAAACTGTTGACTGAGAGATCTTTGACTTTGTTAGAACTGTGTATCATAGAAGCAATAACTCCTCTGGGTAGCCAAAAACAAGATTTATTTCCTTACCTTATGTATCCTGTAAACTTATAGAACTTAGTTTAATAACCGTTGATTGCAACACAGCTTTCAGTGTTATTGCAGTGGAAATCCATTTTTGAAAATTCTGGACAAATTTATAGCAATCTTAAAAAATATTCTAAATTCTAAAAATAATATAATTTAAGGATTTTGAAAATCAGCTAGCAGGAACTAATGGTACTTGTAAATAAAATGCTTCAAACCAATCTTTGGCATTTTATACATGATTGGCAATAGAAAACTGAAAACTATTTCTATGATTCCACAAACTACACACAAAATTTGTTAATTTTTATAATGTCATGACACACAATACCGTTTACGCTTTTCTAAAATACCTTGACTTTTATTTATATTAAATTTATGATAGTAACACATTGAGTATTTGTATAAACTGGGAAAATACACAAGACATGTGTAACACGGTTACAGTTATTAGTGACTTATTATTGTATATTTGTTATTATTACTATTGCTTCAAACAGTAAAGTGCAGATATGAAAATTAAAGGTGGCTATTATAATTATTGAGAAAGTGAAGATTCCAAAATTGATTTAAGCTAAATTGGGGTAGATTATAATATGTTTTTCAATTAAAAGGTAGGGTAAGTTTTACAACCATGTTTTGACATTAAGCGAGGACACAGTCTTTTGAAAATATAGTGTTGACCAGTGCAGGGCAGTAAAATTGGAAGTTTTAGAGGACACTGAAAACAAAGAAGTTGCATGTTAAAGCAATATTAGGAGTTGTTTTGAAATTATATGCAAATCAGGGGAAATTGTGAAATATCCTGTGCTGATGTAAGCAGGTATTCCAGGTTTAACCAATCAAAATTAAGAAATTGGGTATTTTCTAGATATTTGAGTGTCATTTTGATGTCATAAGTAGTATATAAGCTCATGCTTGAGCCCAAATTGTCAGATTACCTACAGAGCTACCGGCTATTAAATCCTTCAGAACTAGGAACCTGAAGTTGAGAAAACACTTTAGAAATATTATTGGACTAATATTATTAATATTAATATTATTAAATTTTGAAGAAGATTTATTAAACACAACGCGAAGTACTTGAATAAATTTGAAGTCTTGGAAAATAAACATACGTTGAAGTTGAATATTAAATAACATTTAATCGAAGAAGTTGTTACAAAGAAGTTCAACAAGAAAAGTTAACAAAAGTCAACAGAATAAATGTCAACTGAAAATTGAGGAAATTGTTGTTTATTCCTGCCTTTTGCCGTCATATAAATCTGCCACTGTTATACTGGTGCCGTGACCAGGATTGAAGGATGAAAGTAGCTCTGTAGTGTCTCCAGTGGTAGAGGGAATAGTTATAAACAACATAGTTATTGATGCTGGTGCAAGAGGAAGTTCCCAGACGACCGTGCTGTGGCTGTAAACAGAGGTTTCGAGTACAGAGGACACAACCGTGTTGCTGTGGTGGTGTGAAGACCATTGTAGTGGTACTGTGTGATGGTTGCAGAAAACATTTGAAGAGAGTGAGGAGCCAGTTCTACAAAAGACATTTTTTGGGTTGTTGTGCCGTGGACATTGTGAAAGTAAACGTGTATGTGACAAGGAAGTGGTGCTGCTGATTTCAGAAGGACATTTGATCTTGGACAAGGACAGATGCGGAGAGGCCCAAAGAAATAAAGTGACATTTTTGTACCTAAGGAAAGCGTGAGTGCCAGTTTGCTCTATAACTATCTGTGGTGCAGTACCTATATTGTTAAAATAAGAATAGTAGTCTCAGAGTAAATACATTAAACAGTATAGGAAATTTGAGTTTATACAAAATGTTTTGAGGTTTTGGTTTTATTTGATAATTGTAAAAGCGTCTGAACGTGTTAGTGGCTATTTCGAGTGACTTAAAACTTTATAGTGGCTAACAGTGGTTCAAAAAAAAAAGGTCTAAAACCCTATCACCTCAGTGCTCGCTTAAAAATTAGATTAACCTTATAATCAGTTAAAAGTGTAAGAAAATGGACCCTGGAAACCCAAATAATGTCCCTTTGCCCGGTGATGATGATGATGACAGAGTCCCAGCTCAGGTCATACAACAAGGGTTTAAAGAGGTGCAAATGGAACTTAGGGCACAAAATCTGGCTAGGCAAATAAGGGAATTTAATGGAGATGGTAGTAGGCGATTTCATGAGTGGCTTAGAGATGTGGAGCGGGTTGGTACTGCTCTAGAGGCCACCCCAGAGAGGTTTAAGGCACTAGCTTTTATGACATTGAAAGGGACAGCAGTAGACTTCTTAAGTCGTATAGTGAGAGAAAATCCAAACATTCCCTGGCCTGCGCTACGTCATCAGCTGATGACTCAGTTTAGCGATAGGTCTGATGAACATCTGGCAAAGCAAAAGTTAAGGAGGTTAAGTCAGCATAAGGGAGAAACCATACAAAGTTTCTGTGAACGTATCTTGGCACTTGCAGAAGATGCGTACCCTGCACAGAATTTTGGTCACCCTCTTGTGCAGGCAGCCCTGATTGACACATTGACTGATGGAGTCATAGATGACTCCATGGCAAGAAAATTAATCCGAAATAGACCTCCAACATTTGCAATGGCCCAGGCTATTGCAAATGAAGAACAACAGGCAAATCGGGCCTTCAGTATAAGAAGACACGATGAACCCATGGAAGTTGATGAGTTGAAGAGTTCTAATCTAGAAATAAAATCAATAAAAGACCAACTGGCAGGTTTAAGTGAGAAAGTTAGTGAGGTTTTGGCCATTGGGCGGCCTGTAGGACAAGGTTCAGGTGTTAATAGGCAGAGTGCAGGTACTGGACCTCAGAAGACTGGCGGTGCTACTCAACACCAATGGACAACGGATGGCAAACCCATTTGTAGTTTCTGCAAGAAGGTAGGTCATACACAAACAAAATGTTACGCCAAACGTCGCCAACAGGGTCAAACAACTCATTCCAATCGGGGAAACGATTCAAGCTCAGTTTCGACAGGACCACGGAACTGAAGTCAGACTTACAAGGTCCAACCAAAACTGTTACCATAGCACAAACAGGAGAATTTGGGGCTAAAGTGTGTTCAGTCGTGTTTGGAAAACAAAAATTGTATGCTTTAATAGATTCAGGGGCAGACATTTCCATCATTAGTACATCTGCATTCACTAAAATTCCTTCAAAACAAATTATGTCTCGACAAACCCCTGATGTCCATGTAAAAGGTGCAACTGGACACAAACTAAAAGTAGTGGAAAAAGTGCAGTTAAAATTCAAACTGGGTACAATGATTTTGGTACAGGACTTCCATGTAGTAGAAAATTTCAAAAGATCTGTTTTACTGGGAATTGATTTTCTGATCACAAATAAGGCAACTGTTGACTTTGGGAAAAGATCACTAGCTATTGGAAATCAAATTATCTTGTTGAAAGACAAACATGTGGACCCTGACTGTGCTTTGGTACATGTATGCAGTAGACAGGCTTTGATGCCTGGTAGTGTAAATTTTGTAGAAGTTAGTACTAACATGTCAAACAAAGATGACAAGCCATTATTAATATCTCCCCTGGACAATTGTCCTGTTCTGAGAGACCAGCCAGGTGTGTATATCCCATCAGTACTCATGAAGAAAACAAGCACCCTGTTGCTGCCAATCATCAATCAGACAAGTACCACGATTCATCTGAAAAGAAGAGAACCTCTGGGCATAGTGGAGGCAATATGCCAGCAGGATGTCACAGAAATGCCAGACAGTAATACATTTGAAGAAGAGACCCTAGAAGCTGAGGCAATGACAATAGAAGAGAAAGATGACCTCAGAAAACAACAGCTATGGGAATCATTGAGGTTAGATCATCTCAGTCCCAAGTACCGAGAAGAGCTGGAAAAGGTAATCAAGCAGTACAGACATCTGTTTGCCCTCCATGACATTGAGTTAGGTCAAACAAATTTAGTGGAAATGAGATTGGAGACAGGTGATCATCCTCCTGTCAGGAAGAGGCCATATCAAATGCCGTTCTCACAAAGGCCACTATTAGAGAAGCATTTAGAAGACCTACTCAACTCTGGAATCATTCGACCATCAAACAGTCCATGGGCAAGCCCAATAGTGGTTGTACCTAAAAAGGATGGTACATTACGTATGGGCATTGACTATAGGGCAACTGCTAACAAGGCTCTGATACCAAACTCATACCCACTGCCTAACATAGATGAAATTCTTTCGTCAATGCAAGGATGTAGGGTATTTTCGTGCCTGGATTTGAAATCTGGCTACTATCAGATTTCTATGGCCGAAGAAGATAAAGGGAAAACCGCTTTCATTTGTCACAAAGGGCTATTTGAATTCAATGTTATGCCCTTTGGTCTTTCGTCTGCCCCTCCTATTTTTCAAGAACTTATGGACAAAGTTCTAGGACCCATCAAGAATCAGTTTGCAATAGCTTATCTTGATGATATTTTGATTTACTCTAAAACGGAGGAGGAGCATGTTCAACACATACAGCAGATATTCCAGAGATTAGAGGACGCAGGATTGAAACTAAAACCCTCAAAGTGTGATTTCTTCAAGACAGAAGTCAGATATTTAGGGCATGTGCTGTCTGCGGATGGCATCAAACCAGACCCAGACAAAGTCTCTGTGATAAAGCAATTAAGGGTTCCTAACACTGTGAGAGAGATCCGTTCCGTAGTTGGAATGGCTTCTTACTATCGGAAATTCATTCCCAATTTTAGTGATATGGTGAAACCCCTCACTGAGTTAACCAAGAAGAATGCTAAGTTCATGTGGAATGAGAAGAGACAGACTGCATTCGATAGAATTAAACAAGCTCTGGCCTCTGCGCCAGTATTGGCACATCCTGATTTCTCCAGACCATTCCGACTGTATACAGACGCTAGTTTGTATGCTGTTGGAGCAGTGCTCACTCAAGATTTTCCTGAAGGAGAGCGAGTGATTCAGTATTTGTCCAAACAGCTAACAGTGGGACAACAAAAGTGGCCCACCATTGAGAGAGAGGCATATGCAATCATTCATGCAGTAAATAAAATGAGGCATTTCCTGTTAGGCCACAGATTTACTGTACACACAGACCACAAGCCTCTTCGCTCCCTCTTCTCCGCTGAAATGAAAAATGCTAGAGTCCAGAGATGGGCAATAATCCTGGACGAATATGGGTGCAACATAGAGTACAGAAAAGGGAGTGCCAATGTTCCAGCAGATATGCTATCCAGAGTCCCACCAACAAAGGACGGAGATGTTGCAGTGGTAGATAGCTCACAGTGGAGAAAACAGAAGGATAAAGAAGAGCATGATTCAACTGAGGTTGAAGACCAAGAAAACTTAGTCACCATATTGGACCAGAATATCAAGGCCCTACAAAGAGAGGACCCAGAGATAGAGAACATCATACAAAGTCTGGAAGATCCGGATGTGACAGACTGGCCCAACTTTCTGTTGCAGGATGGAGTACTGTATCACATATCCAATCCCGTAAAACGTGATGCCAGCCCACAGTTGCAACTGGTCATTCCAGAATCTCTAAGACAAGGGGTACTCCAAGAATTTCATGATTCCCCATATAATGGAGGACATGCTGGCATAGATAGGACATATGACAAGTTGAGGGTCAGATACTTCTGGGATAATATGTACCGGGACACTGTAAAGTACCTGGATGCATGTGGTGTCTGTCGAGCCAGAAAAATGAAACGCATTATTCGACCTATGCAGGACATGCCAGAGCCAAGTTTCCCTTTTGAAATTGTAGGAATTGATACCTGCGGACCATTTCCCGCGACAGAGGAGGGAAACAAGTATGTGGTGACCATAGTGGACCATTTCAGTTCGTGGCCTGAGGCTTATACAGTGCCAAACAAGTCAGCTGAGACCATAGCTGGTCTCTTGTTAGAAAAGTTTATCCCAACACATGCTTGTCCTCAGTGGATCATTTCGGACAGGGGCACTGAGTTTGCTAATGCAGTAATAGCACTGCTACTGACAAAGTTGAAAGTGTGTCACATCAAGACCAGCCCTTATCATCCACAAAGCAATGGGAAAACTAAAAGGTTTCATTGGTTCATGAACGATGTGTTGGCGAAGTACACTTATCAAGACCCACATGGATGGGATAAGTTCTTGCCATGTATGCTATTAGCATATCGAACAACGGTGAATGACACTACGTTGTACACACCATACTTTCTGGTATACGGGAGGGATCCAGTCCTCCCAATGGATACGTTACTGCGACCAAAACTCAGGTACATGGGGGATGACTATGTACCGACGATGCTGCAGAGGCTTCATGTAGCATTTACGCAGACAAAGGAAAATATACAGGAAGCCAGAAGTAGAAATAAAGAAAGAATTAGCAAGAAAGCTGTTGCTTCCAGTTTTGAACCCGGGGACCCAGTCTTCTATTATGACAAGACTACTACCCCTGGGGAAGCGACTAAACTCAAACTCTCCTGGGTGCCTCACTACAGGGTGATTGAGCAAACATCGCCTGTAAACTACTTGATAAGGAATCAAGTCACTGGACGCAGTAAGGTGGTACATGCTGAGAACCTTCAACATGCTACACCTGAACATGTATGGGACATACCAAGGGATCAACCAGAGTATGTTACACCAGAGGAGACTACGCTTCCTGTCCGCCACCAACCCATGAGAGCAGCAAAATTGACACAACCAGTTTCTGGGCCTGATCAACCTGGGGTATCTGGTCGTGTACTGAGTGACAGTGAAGGATTAGCCAGACAGGATGAGGCAATGAATAATACACAAGATTCACCTCATCGACCAAGAAAAAGGAAGCGGTTGGACATTCCAACTCAAGTGTCTGGGGACCAAGGACAAAGGGAATCAACTAACCTGGAACCAATGGATATGGAATCTAGACATTCTGGCCCAACCAAGAGGAAAACCCTACATGGGAAGACATTAGGGAAATGAAGCGTAGCCGTCGCTCCTCTGTAGTCGAGATGTTACAAGCCATGATTAGGCTGATTGATATGACTTCAGCCTTTTAGCCCCTGTCGTTTGTAGAAGCTTGAGAGCTTATGGTGGGGTAGTTAGAGAATGGACATGTTAGAGCATGTTACACAGTTGAAGCACAAGATGGAAATTTACAGATGGACATGTTAGAGCATGTTACATATTTGGAGGACCGGATAAAGTTTTATGGATGGTGTTGCGACACCAAGGAAAGATTCTTAGGAGGGACGACTCCTGGATCAAAATCAAGTAAGCTTACCTTTTTGTTGTATATAGATAGAAGTAGTTTTATGTTGGTTTGATTGCAATTAGGTTTCATTTGTCTTTTCAGGCAGAGGATGATCTACCTGATGTTCCTTGTACTGTGGTGTGGGACGCCTGCACACATGCAGACGGGCACTTACTTTGTCAAGAGGACAGAGGCGTATGCTAGTTACAACAGTTGGATTCTGACATTTACAGTTAACATTGAGCCATATAAACAAGAGCTAGGCAGTATTGCACAGGAAATGAATGGGTTTCAGGCAGTATTTCAAGAGTTTCAGCAGGGAATTCAGTTGAAACCACTTGGGAGAAATAGTACTGATTTGGGCAATCCAGTTATCAATGATATTGAGCTAATGATTTCTCAAGAATTGGTTCAGTTTAGGCATGACTATCAGAGATTACAAGGGCTGATGTCAGGAATCGAGCTTTTGGCAGTAAAAGGTTCGAGAAGGGGCAAGAGAGCCTTATTGCCATTTATAGGTGATTTAATGTCTAATCTGTTTGGTACACCATCAGAGTCAGATTTCAGAAGATTGCAAAGGGCTCTTACCAGTTTGAAATCGTCAGAAGAGCAAATTGCTCATGTTGTGTCTGAGAGTCTGTCAATCATCAACAAAACTGAGGTTCAGGTGGCAGAAAACCAGCTGAATAATGTCCTACGGTCTAAGGTAATTCCGGAACGGAATGCTGTCCATGAGTCTTCTTAGACCAGCAGAATTAGTGACAGCCTTTAAAAGAATTGAAAACAAACTTCCATCAGATAACTACTTACCATATGAGACTGGGGACAGATCAATGCTTTTGTACTATAAACATCTCCATCCATTAATTTACTCCACTAAAAATAAGTTCCATATAATTGTTGCATTACCCATTATTTCAGAAAAAGCAAAATATGATATTTATGAAGCAATAACCTTACCTGTACCCCATTTCAATTTATCATATGCCGCACACTATAACCTAGAAGCAGATTTCCTAGCAATGTCCAAAGATGAGATGAGTTACACTTATTTAAATAGAATGGATGTAACACAATGTAGACAAGGTTTAGTATGCCATATGAAAACACCAATATTTAAAGCTTCTCAGTACCCTTCATGTTTACTTGCCCTATTTAAGAAAGATCATACACGCATAACTGAGAACTGTCATCCCATCATTGTGTCGTTATCCCAGATACCTTTGATCAAACCATTGTTTCCAGGAAGTTGGTTAATATCAAACGCAAAGCCACTTATAGTAACGATTACTTGCGAAAGACAGTCTGAACGAGTAACTAGAGCTGAACTTAAAGCCGGTGTAAATGTAATGTCTCTGCGGTCTAGATGTGCCGGATACACAGAGTTTTTCGAAATACCTAAATTCATTTCTGGGACATCACAAGTGGAAATTGAGACCCTGTTTCAGAAGGAAATTATATTTCAAAATTTGTCTCGGAATATTTGGAAAGAGGACCCAATATTGGAAGCGGGAAATCAAGTAGTCAATCAGTTGTTAAAACAAGAAAACATCTCCCAAAGTAAGCAATTGAAACTGCCAATCATACCAATTAGTACACTTCAATCCCAGCTCATAGCTGTGCAAGACAGATTGGCTAGTACCCATGTACAACACCGTGTGCCTACTCTAGAATGGCATCACCCACTCGGAATCGCTTTGGGTACTGTGGCCATAATAGCTGTTGTGATGTATCTAAGTTGGAAATTATACAGACGTAAGAATAAACTGAAGTATCTGCAAGCACCACAGATAGAGCTAACTCAGATAGATTTGGGGGACTCTGATAAACATCAGGAGTCTGCCCCTTCAACTGAGAAAGCAGTGCGCAAAATGGGACTTACAATCAAATGAGTTATGTATAAAATGTTTCAATGGACTATTGATGTAATGATTTAATAATAATGTACTGTTCTGTTAAGTGTGTCAAAGCAGAATTGCATTGTTTGGTCTGTATATAATGATGATATTATGTATGTATTTTATATAGCAGGTGTTGACAAGTTGATTGTGTGCATCCACCATGTACAAGGACCAATCATGCTACACCAAGGTGTAGACTTGAGAAGGGGAGGAGTGTAACACGGTTACAGTTATTAGTGACTTATTATTGTATATTTGTTATTATTACTATTGCTTCAAACAGTAAAGTGCAGATATGAAAATTAAAGGTGGCTATTATAATTATTGAGAAAGTGAAGATTCCAAAATTGATTTAAGCTAAATTGGGGTAGATTACAATATGTTTTTCAATTAAAAGGTAGGGTAAGTTTTACAACCATGTTTTGACATTAAGCAAGGACACAGTCTTTTGAAAATATAGTGTTGACCAGTGCAGGGCAGTAAAATTGGAAGTTTTAGAGGACACTGAAAACAAAGAAGTTGCATGTTAAAGCAATATTAGGAGTTGTTTTGAAATTATATGCAAATTAGGGGAAATTGTGAAATATCCTGTGCTGATGTAAGCAGGTATTCCAGGTTTAACCAATCAAAATTAAGAAATTGGGTATTTTCTAGATATTTGAGTGTCATTTTGATGTTATAAGTAGTATATAAGCTCATGCTTGAGCCCAAATTGTCAGATTACCTACAGAGCTACCGGCTATTAAATCCTTCAGAACTAGGAACCTGAAGTTGAGAAAACACTTTAGAAATATTATTGGACTCTGAAAATATTATTAAATTTTGAAGAAGATTTATTAAACACAACGCGAAGTACTTGAATAAATTTGAAGTCTTGGAAAATAAACATACGTTGAAGTTGAATATTAAATAACATTTAATCGAAGAAGTTGTTACAAAGAAGTTCAACAAGAAAAGTTAACAAAAGTCAACAGAATAAATGTCAACTGAAAATTGAGGAAATTGTTGTTTATTCCTGCCTTTTGCCGTCATATAAATCTGCCACTGTTATACATGGATTGCATCTGCTACAGCTCTAATACATAACCAACATACCTTTTCATCAAGTTTTTTTTCTATATCTTCCTATTTATATTTGGAGTGGTCTCATACCAATTTGCAAATGTAAAGAAAACTATATTAGCTTATATTATTCCAGAACCTAAACTTTAATAGGCAGACCATTACGTCCAGGGCAATTTTATGGCCACCTTTATCTCAGCAAGAGTGAAAGGCTTTTTACAATTTTGCCTCGAGTGTTCGGAACTTGAGGTTGATTAAATCTGTTAAATTGGGTGTCATTGCAATCAGTTATGAAGTTGTCTTTTGGAAGTACATAAATCTGAAGAGAAATACATAAGTCTGAATACAATTTTCTCCATTATACTTGATCCTTTTCCCATTGGCATTAAGAGGTCTAATGTTTTTATGATTATTGTTTGTTTTTTCAGGGTTAAGGTAATATTTTGATAGTTTTTCCAAATCCTTCTAGACCTAATACCAATTACCACACCCTTTAGTAAGATGTCCCATATTTTAAAATAATTTCCTCAAGGTATTGCAAACTATTCTTATTTTGCTAGTCTATCAATAAATCTTTTAATTCTAACACAATTTCTCATTTTCTCCCTTATTGCATAATATATTGACTCAATTCGTATTCCACATTTAGTGAAATTACAAGTTAAAGATGTGTTATTCAGATTTGCTGCATCTACTTTAGTATTTTCTATTGTTCTACTGAATAAATTTGTATAATCTGTATAAACTATTTAGACTGTAAACGATAAGTTAAGTTTCCATAGTCCTTTGTCACTCGGGGTTCATCAACTATATTTATCAGAAAATGATGTAGACTAAGTCAGATTTAATAGGTAGAATATGAATGCCTTTAACCTGATATTGTAGATGACATCACCATCTAGACCAAATCTGGCCTGGACTAAGAAAACCCTGATTCTGCCTTTATACATCTGCTGTACCTCACTCTGATAGGATTTAAGACACTCCAGATATCTACCACACCTAGCATTTGTTGCAAGTGTTATAAGTGATCACTATGACATGAAGCAGAACTTGTTTGGCGTTCAGTGTGATCAAGTAAAATGCTTAGGTCACTCCTAATCATAAAATTATGCCCAATGTAATTTTCCAGTCATAGTGACTGAATGAATAAAGTATACCAAAATGGTGATCGATACTCCTTTCGGTCTTGTTTATTCTGCACAGACTTTCTGTCTTGTCTTGCAATGGTAAAACTTTACAAGACTGGAGATAGAAGGTAATGTGTTCTTTCGAGGAGCAATCTGGTAATGAGGAAACACAATCTTCACAATTTTCGAGGTTACTGTCAGAGTTTGCAGCCTTTTTATAGTCAAATTAAATGAACTTGAGATTGGACCTTGGTAAGATTCCATTTTCAAAAGATTTTTCCTTTAATTCTAAATCAAAATCAGGCTTCACATTTTTCAAGGGATCTTATCTTCTTGCAACCCCTTTTTATTTCCTTTTTATGATCAGGTATAACAAAAAGGCTTTAATGTCATCAAACCTTTTCTTGTTAAATAATGTATTCATACACTTCAACACTGCATTACTGCGTTCAAAACAGTGGAGCCAAACACTTCCCAAGTCATTACTAGAATGTAAATAATATGAAAAAAGTCTGTTCCTGACTTCTGAGCTCTAACTTAATAAATAAATGTATTTTTGCACCTCAACAAAGGGTTACTGCAATGAAGAAAGTAGAGCCAAGAATTTCCAAGACATTAGCAATATCTAAATAGTATCAAACATAAACCTATCGCTGAGGTCACTCTTTTATTATAATTTGTTAAAATAAAAAACAAAAGTCAACTCTGTTGACCCATTTTGACCATAAAGTATAATAACTTGGATTCATTGAGCCTGAAAGTTCATTTCCAAATAAGGAAATAATTATTTCCAGATGTTTGCTTTGTTGATTTTATAGATGAAACATAAAATTTTAAATGACAAATAAGATCCATGTGTTTAGATGTCATGTTTTATATATGTTTGTTGAATATTTAACCATCTATGCCACAAAAATGTAGACATTGTCTGCCAACAATACCCCGGGTGTAAGGTCTAGGTGTAGGGCGTACGTCCTGTAATGTGAATGAGGCATTAACGAGCCAATTTGCTGAGGGGTGAACTGGTAAAGGCCCCAGTTATCTACCTTCTTATATCAAACATAGATTTCAAGTTTGACATATATTTAATGTTCCAAATAAAAACAATTATGGCTGACCGTTATTAAAGAGGATGGTCAATAAAGGTTGTACCCTCTAACCTGGGTCAATGTGATCTGATTTCAGCCAATCAGCTGTGTAGATCTTGCACTGTAGAATAATTGGAAAGTTACCCGAGATATCTATATTGCTGCCTGCCATAATTTGGTACAACTTGGACACAAAAACTTTATTTTTGTTTGTTTTGAGTGTAGTTGTGTGGAACTGAATTTATTAAAATATGAATTGACACTAGCGCATGTTATACAAATACTTTTGGGAAATAAAATTACAATAATGAACCTTTTAGAATTGTTTTTATGGACGATAATATAATTTCTACTTCAAATTGGCACAATTTGCATACGAAAACAGCCGAAGATACACGGAAACTGCCGAGGACATTGCTGTCGTCACAGCAACTTCCTTATTTGTCATACGAATATGCACAAGTTTAATCGATGACAATCAAATGTTAAGAAATATTGGATCTTTTGTTGTGTGCCAATTTGAGGTGTGTGCCAAGATACGAAGCCAAGCAGTATATTTTATATTTTATCACAAAACAAAATAAATAAAATCCAAGTCTGCAGGTCGTTTTGAATGAGAACTTGAGAGGGCTGATGTGACCAAAGGGCTGCTTTGTCCAGCCTTGATTATGATAACATCATATTTTACATGCAATAGACAAAACATATTCATAGTAAAGAGCACATATTTTATTGACTGTTCCTCAAATGCTTATATATACTAGTGGAACAGGCAAAATCAATAACATGGTAATAATAAAACAAAACCACAGCTTTCGATGATTCAAGACAATGTCACAAAAAATCATAAAAAAATCATGGAAAGTTATGTGTTTTGCTTTATTGAAATACTAACACTCTATCTATTTAGACCAAATATGGCCTGTAGTAGATACTAAAAGTCATATTTACCTTATGAGACCTTTACCCATCAATTCAATTAAGAACATCCACATGAATAACCACAATACACCCATATTGTTGCCTATATGCGACTGAAATCACAGACAATATTTCAACATATTTCTGCAAAAACAAATTACAATGTGTAATTGTGAATTGTTCTTATAAAGAACAGCCGAGCAATGATATTTTACATATTGGAAAAAAAGGAAATGAATTACAAAGTGTCTTGTCCAATTGATTTGTTCAAGTGATAAATATATGTTTCAAGATTAATGTAAAATCAAACACAGCACATATATAACACTCCCACTAAACAAGTTTAAACTTGATAACCTTAATCACCGCCGTCAATAAGTTTTACAAAAATTCACTCAATTACCTATATCAAATTAAAACAATCTTTAGCTCTTTTTCCATTGCAATGTCATAAATGATATTTTTTAAAGCCATGAACTCTTTCTTTTTAAGCTTGAGCTCTAGTGAGGTTCACTTCTAGAGATGACTTCTTTTTCTCATTTTTTTGTCTCTGGACTTTCATGAATTGTGGAGTAGCTTGAGGAGTATCTGTTGACTGAGGTTAACCAATAATGGCCTACGTTAGTACTGGGATGGGTGACCGCTTCAGTGCGAAACCCTTTTCAACCTTGTTTCTTTCTTATTTATTTATTTGTTGTTTTTACGTCGCGTTCAACAGCCAGGGTCATATTGCGACGGGTAGTTTGCAGGTGGAGGAAACCAGTGCATACTGCACTGTAAACCACCGGGCATCAGCAAGTAACTACCAACTTTCCAACATGAAGCACCCGGCCTGAGATTCGAAGCGGCGGCCACAGAGGTTTTAGGCGAGAACTCTAACCGCTACACCACCGAGCCCCCTGCCTTGTTTCTTTCCAGCTTGCTTATTCCCCCAAGTACTCCCAGACTTCTGTCAGCACAGTTTGCATACAGTGTCATTTTGTACTTTCCATTGACATCCACAGAAATTTTGAACTGTTCAAAGCTGCTTTGTATGCATATGGGATTGTTCTGGGTTGTATGATTTGGCAGTCTAGAAAGTAGGTAGTGCCATCCACTAGCGAATCAATAGTGAACCCACAGCAAGAGACGCAGATTTAAAAGTAGAATATCAAGAGTTGAACATTCCGCTCTGGATCCAGATTCATCCGAAATTGAAATCAGAAATACGCTATTTCACAACCTCCCATTATAACATAATGTTGTTGATGTTAAATCTGGCTTAAAACCTACTTGAACTTTCAGGAAAATAACTTAAATATGTAATTAATTGCATGTAAACAAAGCTAGATGATAATAGTACATGGAGGGCATGGAAAAAAATCTGGATCGACAAATTGTTGCAGAATATTCCTGAAATTAAGTTAGCTCTATGTTAGGCCAAGATACACTTTCACTGACAATTTAATGTATATCTGTGTAGTGTTTTTTGTAATCTTATTAACATATAAATAAACAGATTCCAGCTAGGACTTAACCCCCATGGCGTAGGCGAATATGACACATTCATTCACAATTGTGATATTTTTTAATCTCTGATCTTATCTGACCCTTAGTCAGTGTCTGTCTAAAGTTATGTTGAAAAATGTGAACTCCCCAAAAGTAAGGCTTATCTTACCAAACATAATGTTGACTGGAAAAATACCTTACATTTTATTGCTACTCTCGTTTGGGGAACAAAGATTAAACGGTTAGAGATATAGCAAACACATAATTAAATCTAGAAAACAACAAAATTTTCTGCAAATGTATTCTTGACAGACACTTAAGTTAAATTAAAATAAATTATTTCTAACATCAGCACTGAACAGAGATGCTGGTACCACTCATGTTTATCATAAAAACAAATGCCCGAGATTGTACAAACCCTCGACTACAGGTTGTGCTGAGAAATATAAGAAAAAAAACGGAAAAAGAATCTTTACTCTTTCTTTCTCTTTCTTTTTTATATTTGAAGAAAGTTTTGTTGATTCTTGATTTAATTATGTGTTTGCTATATCTCTAACCCTTCAAATCTTTTTTTCCAAAATGAGAGTAACAATAAAATGTTTAGTAAGTTCTGGAGATTTGATATGGATCAGGACTGAAATCATATTTGAGGAGAGACTGATACAGAGGAAGATCCTACATGGTATGAACCTACGACCTACATTCAATAAAAAAGACTTTAAGTTATGAGCATGGAGAGACGAACAAATAAACAGACCCAGATACATTACCCTTGTCCCCATAACTGTCAATGCATTTAAACAACCAATCTACACAAACCAGGATATGCCTGTATCAAGCTTAATCATATATGTCAGGAAGCAAACTCTTGAAAATCAGGAATAATCCAAAGAATACCAAAAATGTTTAATATTTTTAGATCGGTAGGTATCTTGTCTCAGGACCCCCAAAGATTAGACCTTTAGCCTGACATATCTTTATGCCATTAGGTCAAATCATAGAGATCTGTATGCACTTTAGTCATATACTATTACCAATACACCAAACCATATAACTCTTATGTCTAATTGTTTTGAAGTGACAGGCCTCGAGTATTTACTGCCTTTAGTTTGACTCTGACCAAAAAGATAAATCAGAGTGGCCACCGGCTTGCCATCTAGTAATATATTTATTACCAAAACATTGGGAGGGTCAGGGCTGTGAGCCAGTCATATCCTAATCAGGTCAGGGTGAAAAGTTAAGGACAGCGAAAGAGGCTGTCCAGTAGTCAGTACACTTCACCTATGGTTCATTAGGTTGTGGTGTAGTTAGTGTCAGTTTGGTTGAGATAAGTGTGATGACATGTCCAGTTGTGAATGATTGGCGTGATGTGAATGATTGGCGTGATGTATACCTAGTCCAAGTCTGGCTTAGTGGATGATGTGTTGAGTTTTATCTGCGACGAAAGTCAAAGTGTCATTCTGAGCACAACAATATGACTTGTATATCTAACAGTGGCTGCATCAGCATCTAAAAGTTAAGGACACGGAGACTGTGACTAGTCTGTATGCTCGGCTGAAGTTTGATGCTGACTGGTTGAAGGCATTGGACAAGGTGAAATAATGTTTTGTCCCAAAGGATTAGAAGCTGTCCTCATCACGTTTGTCACGCTTCAAGGTTAGCCAATTCATAAATGCAAAATTCATGTTGTCATTTTTTACAATCACAAACTCTTACAAAGACCTGACAGCTATGTTTTTTATTTCCCCTTCATTGGTTTCCTGGAAAAGAATAGATCTAGAAATCATCTGTCATACATGTTGCCAAGAAGGGCCACTGATTGAACAGGATATAATCCCAAATTGGACTTAGTACTGGGTCACTCTGTCTACTGTTTCCAATTTCTGAACTTCACTTTCTGGGATCACTTTGACCTCAACCTTCTGGGTGTCCTGGGTTACTGACATAATAGCTTGAGCCCCCCAGTTCTCACACCAAAACCTTCTCCTTGAGTTCTCATGCTTTGGAGGCATATTTTTATATGTATTTACAATAAACAATTACCAAACTTAAACACCAGATGTGAAATGTTTCTTGTTTCTTAAATGCTGAACTTGGTGATATAAAGTAGGTATCAAATGTGGAGATATGCTACAGTGTAAAGAGTATATATCCCCCCACTGAGTCATGGGAATAAAAAAGGAAAATGTTACAGGGAATATGTTCTTCCCTGTTATGACTGCTCTTTTAACTGGGGTTGACAGTTGTCAGGATTCTTCTTGAATCTTCAAAAAAACTCAACTGTGTGGACCTGATTAGCCATGGTAAAAAGGAAGTCACAACTGGTTATTCATAACAAAATTCATACGCTCGTGCCATTTATATCTTTATTACTTAATATCAGTATTTGTATATTTTATTGAATACATGTTAAAATATTGACAAGATATAAGTAAGTCCAAAATTCTCTGTTTACTTTCTTGAAAAGTTGTATCTGAAATTATATCAAATGAAACAATATATAGTTTTCAATATTTAACTTAAGCTTGGTGTTGAGTAATTTTAATAATCATCATTTTTGATTCCTTAACTACAAAAAATTATATATGAAGATGCAAAAGAAATAAACATTACTTCAATCTCAATTACCTTTTTGCCTTAGTGTTGTTTCCACATGTCAGCAGTCAGAAACAATTTTACATTTTTGAAGATCATGATCAACAATGTAGTTTAAATGTTGAACAATTATTTGTGATCCATGGTAGGTGCCATGTAATAACTATAAGCAATTTAAGCACTTTTATGCTACATTAATGTTACATTCAAAAACTTCAGACAATGAACTATCAGTTAACTGTAAAATGTGCAAAGACTATTGCATGGTCAGTTTATTATAGCTTAAGGCTATGATCTTAATTTTTGAAAACATAATATTTAGAACAGACAGAAAGTTTTCATTCACTGCACAGCCATGTTCATATTTACCATTCAGACTGATTTACTTCAGAGCATGTTTCTTTCTTCTGGATTTTGTGTCAACTGCAAACATGAAAACTTTAGAACTACAAAAACTGAATCAGCCTTGTGTAAAAACAAATATTTTAATGTTTTAATCTCTAGGTCTAAGTTAACCTTCTTGAAAGATACAGCAATTTTATAAACTTTATTTAGTTAGGAGCACTAGTTCAGGTCTCGATTTTATTTTGCACAAGTTTACTGGAAAATTTTAAGTTAATCTAGCTATGAGTTTCCATGACATACACTCGAAAGTTAAATTATCCCTTATCTAACTGGGTAACCATATGACCATTGTAACTGATTAATTTCCTCTCGCAAGAGTACTAATCTCTACACCTGAAGCTGCTGTTACATCCCATCGTACCTGGATACACAGGTAAGTGTGCTGCAAATATTGTTGAAAAATATGAACGTAGCCTCGCAGTGGGGTAGCAGAGATTTGCACGTGCAAACAATGTATATTTTCCCAACAAGAGAGTCACTACTTGAAGATCAAAGAACAGATTGCGACTAGCTACATGTCGTACAGTGGGTCTATATACATGCAAAGTCAAAGGTCAAAGTTGGGGTTTTACGTCCCGTTTAACAGCCAGGGTCATATTGGGACAGGTCCTCAGAATTGCCACTTGTGGGACTCGAACCCACAGAGGTGACAGCCTATGATTAGATGCCAAACTTGCTAACCACTAGGCCACTGAGGACCTTCTATATACATGCAAGATACACGTGAGTGTATCTTACAGCACATGGAAACTATGTAAGTAAATAGGGAGAACCTACAACACTAGCAAGGAGAATGCACGCGCCTAAGTCTCCCTTAAGTTACCCTTGAGAAAAGGATGCATTTGTATCCATGCTGTGACCACGCAGAGAATAATGTGCAAGTCTGCAACTTCAAAAACCTGTTATAAAATCTCACATGCACCTTAAGTGTTCCTTGCAAATCGGCCGATTTTTCTGTAACCAGGATGTTCGTGCACGTACGATGGGATGTAAGAGAGGCTTGAGGGTATATCTTTCCTGTATATTTTTTACCACGAACATGGATATTTACAGCAATAAAATTTTACCTCTGCAATTTTTGCATTTGCATCTTACAAACTGTATGATCTCCATTTTTTGGACGACATTACCAGGGCAGACCACATCCACTTCAGATGAAGTTCCAGTACCGGTACAGCACTTGCAGCTACTCTTAGACTGGGCCTCATATCGGTCATTGTTACGGACAAACACAATCTGGGACATGTCAAAGCTTGGGCAAGAACCATTGCAATAGGTAACCAAGACTGGCTCTTCAGAGCTGCATTCATTGCCTTCAGTATCCACAACTCTTATAATCTCTGCAGTGCTGGTCAGTCTACATTCTTCTGTTAAAAGAGTTTACTTTAATGTAAGGATTTGGGGAATAGATTGTGACTTCAATGGAAATATACAATAAGGACAAAGACAAAGTATGAATTTGTGAGATAATCTTCATAATGTCATAATTACAATATATACCATACCTATTGATGAGAATCAAAGATTCACATATGGTTACATGGTTAAAGGTGGTGTTTTCATGCCTAAACAGAAGACTATGTTATTGTACAGAAAAGTAAACTTAATATATGGCACCAGAGATATGAAAAAAACATCAATTAAAATCAAACATATGTTCCATTTAAATTCTAAAGGACATGAATAATGCGAACTACATGTATTTAATTTGTATTTTTAACATTTGTTTTCCGTAATACAGCAGATTTGGGAGATAGAGATTCATGTAATAATATACCAGACATTATACAAGAAATATAAATATTTTAACGGTAACTTACCTTCACTTGGTGGTTCACAATTGCAACAGTCATCATCTGTCGGAACTCTTACATAGCCCTGTAATGTACGTGTAGTATGCAGACAAGTGGATGTTTACTATATTCAAAATACTTAGGGTTCTGATGAAATGTTAAAGGTTACTTAGTACATTATACAGGTAAAATGATTGACACTTCAGTGGCAGAACAAAACTAATGTGGGTGTTCCACCACACGACTAAGGCTCCCGATTAAGGGTTTTGGGGGGTCGGTTTGAAATATTTGCTTAGTCCTAGACCTTCTGTAAGGGTCGGCTGTTGTCGGTTGGGGCCGTGTGAAAAATCAAACATGTTTGATATTTCTCACGACTACAACCGATTCATATTTCCCGCCGTCAACAAAATGTCCAGTCCCAGATGTCCTCAGGCCTCCTCAGACCCAAATTTACACAGTCGTGTGTTGTCCCAGGCCGCCTGCGACCCTTAGTCCCAGACCTCCTTAGCTTAGTCCCAGGAGGCCGGTTGTTAATCCCAGACTCAAATGTAATGCGTATGAATTTCATGCGTGTGAAAGTGGGTCGGTTGCATTAATCCCCGGAAGTGTCCTGGGACCCAAAAATCAAGGTCTGGGACTAAGCCCCGACTAAGGGTATCCGACCCTAACCGATCCAAACCGGCCTCCCCAGGATGCCTGGGACAGCACAAATTTAGTCTGCGACGGTCTGAGGACGGCCCAGGCGGCCTGGGACTAACAACCGATTAAGAACCGACTGTTTTCCGCACGTCGGAAATTAAAACGAGGCAATGAGCAAGTCTGGGACTATATAAGCGACCGTGCACACTTTGTCATTGTTACTGACTGTTTGGCTACTGAGAGACGTGTGTCACTGATTTGTAGGGGTTTTCAATTTTTATTTTATATATATTATACTTGAGCTTAAGGCAAATTTCACAGCTAGGAGACACATTTTACTATTTTTTTATTATTTTGTCGACTGGATCATGAGAAAAGAGAAAGGAGGGAAGAGAGGAAGGAAAAAGATGGATGAGAGGGAGAAGGAAAGTCAAGTAGAGGAGAGGAGTGAAGTTATTACAGAAGAAGGAACTGAGAGCAGAGAGGAGGAGATTGAGGAAGGTCCAGCTATTGGGGAAGCTGTGGCAGAAGAAGAAGAGAGGTGTGAAGAAGATCCGGAGTGCCATTCTTCAGCCAAGAGAGCCAGGGTGTGTGCCACTTTTACAGACAGTGAGGAAGTTTCCATTGTGGAATTTGTAAAGCTGCACCCTGAACTGTATGACAAGGAACATTCACGTTTCCACGACAGGAACAGAAGAGAGGCTCTCTGGGCAGAAATATCTGCAGAACTCAAGCTCCAGCCATTTGATGTGAGACGTTGGTTCGAGTCCCAGCGAACCCGTTATGGGAAGTTGTCTAAGCTCCAATCTGGCCAAGCCCCGAGGGAGATGACCAAGAGACAGTCCTGGGTCTACCAACAGATGGGTTTTCTTAAAACCCACATCAGAAGAAAGGGGGCCAACAGAAGTTCAGGTTTTGAGGCCAGTCCAAATACCAGCAGGCAGGACGAATCACGTGGGTCAACTACTGACACAGAACACCTCGAGTCCAGTGTCCTGAGGGAGAGGAGTCAGTCCATCATTACATCAACACCCGTTTCAACTACAGACTCCAAGATTCTCGAACACTTGAGCAGATGAGGACACTTATCTCAGGCTTTCTGCATCAGAAGTCAGACAGGCAGCCCTTCTTTGACTACGTGGCATCAGAGGCTGAAAAGATGACTCAAGAAGAATTTGAAGAATTAAAGGGCAAGATATTTAGAGACATCAAAAGTATTAAGAGCAACCGTAGACGTCAGCCATTGCCCAGAAGATCAGCCACTGTTACCACGGAGTCCCAGAGGGTCGGCCTACTGCCAACAACCACTCCACAGGCGTCTAGTTCCACTCAAGCAGCAGCTAGCAGCAGTTTTGTGTACTATACACCAAGCCCCATTGGCTTCAGCAACCCGACATCTGTCCTAACTGTACAGGACGAAGGGAGCAGACACAATCTGAGTGGAATCTTAAGCCAGCTACCAGATCTGACATCAACACAGATCGTCGAGCAGCCTCAGCAGCAGCAGCAGCAACAACCACAGCAGCAGCTCTTTACTATCACCACTTCAGCACCGCCTCAACAGCAGCAGCAGCCTCCTCAGTAGCCATCCAGTCAGGGCGGGTCTTTGACCTGCCAGGCCCTTTTCACGGCCACCAAATCTTCCAAAAACAATTTTTCAGCTACATGTTATTCCAATTCACCTCCCAAAACAAAAAAGTTCAGTACAAATACTTATCACAAGAAAACAAAAGTTAAAGTCCAACACCCACACCACCCCAAATATGAAACAAATAACCCATGGTACCACACATAACAAAAAAGGCCACATAAAAAATTAAAAATAACTCCCAATATGGCCATTAATCAGCCCATTTTTAGATTAAAATCCATGGGATAGTTTAAAATCTGTAATTGAAAAGTCCAACACTTACAACTTCCCTAGAGTTAAAAGGCATTATTACATACTTGCCAACCCACAAACAGACAAACCCAATACCAAACATAACCCCCAAATAACAAACCAGTAAGAAACCCAACATCCAACTACCAATAATAAACCCAACCCCAGTAACCACCAACCAAGAAACACAAAAACCCAAAATTAAATAGAACCCATGCCAATGAACTGACAAACTATTTTGCAAACACAATCCCCCATTATTGAAAACAAAACTAGTTTTATGGTTATATTTTCCACATTTTTGTGATTAGAGGTGAAGATTTAAAATTGAAGATTTCCATAGAAACATTTCTGCTACAAATAAATTTCCAACCCATGAACAAAAAAAATTGGTGAAATTAGGAGGTGGATTTCCAAATGTATAAAAAAATAATTCATTTTAGGATATTATGTGTGACTTTGTGTTTGGCTCTTGTTTAACACTGGGTTTGTATGATTGTTGGGTGAGTAACTTGTGTTTGTCTGTTTGTCCGTCTGAAAAAGTTATGTTTGGCATGGGGTTTGTCTGTTTGTCCGTCTGTACAAGTTATGTTTGGCATGGGGTTTGTCTGTTTGTCCGTCTGAAAAAGTTATGTTTGGCATGGGGTTTGTCTGTTTGTCCGTCTGTACAAGTTATGTTTGGCATGGGGTTTGTCTCTTTGTCCGTCTGTACAAGTTATGTTTGGCATGGGGTTTGTCTGTTTGTCCATCTGTACAAGTTATGTTTGGCATGGGGTTTGTCCGTCTGTAGCAAGCATAGCTGATTAATTGTTTTTGGAATAATTGGTAGTCCTGAAAAGGACTGTTATAGTTAGTCCTGAAAAGGACTGTTTACTGCAGTAGGATTTATATTCGGCCATCTTGCCAAGCCACTGCTCCCTCATTATTGAAGTAGTCCTTCAGGTAATCCCTCTGTCTTTTGGCCTCTCTAGCAGGGTTTCTGTCTTGGCCACCACCAGCAGCACCACCAATCAATCCACAATCACCAGGCACATCATCATCATCATCCTCCCCAGGCTGCTGACCAGCAGGTTGACCTTGATACTGGCTTCTGAGTATGTTGTGCAGAACCACACAGGTCATGACCACTTCTCTAACTGTTTCTGGGGGCAGTTCCATGGTGGTCCTCATCACTCTGAATCTTGAGACCAGGATGCCAAAAGCGTTCTCCACAACTCTCCTGCCCCTTGATATTCTATAGTTGGCAATCCTTTCCTCCCTTGTGAGCAGCCTTCTGCCACAGGGTTTCATAAGCCAGGTCTTCAGGGCAAAAGCATCGTCTGCCAGAATGAAGTAGGGGACATCTCTACCACCCTGTGTTATAGGAGCTGGGTCAGGGAAGCCTATCCTGCCATCTTCAATCCTCCTCTTCAGCGGAGATGCATTAAATATCTGGGCATCTGAGCAAGATCCTTCTGTACCTGCATCCACCCATCTAAACTTATACTGTCCATCTACCAGGGCCAACATGACAATGGAAAAGAACCCCTTGTAGTTGTGGTAGAGGGCTCCAGAGTTCTTGGGTTTCTTCAGGGCCACATGCTTGCCATCAAGGGCTCCCAGGGCATGTGGAACATTCCACCTGATCCTGAATTCCCTCTCCAGTTCTTTCCACTCATCTGGAGTAGTAGGACATTTGAGGTACTCTCTGGTGAACTCATCCTGGATGGCCCTGCAGACCTCTGGTAGAAACTTGGAAATGGTGGATCTGCCAACCCTGAACTGACAGGATAATGATGTGTATGACTCTCCAGTGGCCAGATATCTGATGGTGAGGGCTAACTTTTCCCCAACACTGATAGGAGCTCTGTAGTTGGTGGCCTGCCTGGCTAGACGTGGTTCCAGTCTGGTCTTCATCATTTCAAAGAATTCTGGGGTCATCCTCATGTAGTTGGTGAATCCTGGAATGTCTGTGGCATACAGATCAGGCATAATGTTGTGGTAGGCCCCCTCTCCTCTCTCTGCAGTAGCCATAGCCTGACCCACATGTTGTGCCTTCTTCTAGGTCTCTGTATGGGTGCTGGTGGTGGTGGTTGCTGTGCTTGATGTAAAAAATGGAAATACATGATTATTTGTAACTGAATAAAAACCAAAAAAGCCCTAAGTTGTTGTTGAATCTATCTTCCATTAAAAGGTGGCATCCTGCTGTGTTCCTAGAAAAGCAATGGTGATTAGATCGCGAATTTTATATATATATACCCAGAAAATCCAGCAACTTTGCAAAACAATAATCGGGGATCCTGGTCTGGGGAAGACTGAGGAGGCCTGAGGACGCCGGAGCTTAATCGTGGGTTAGTCGGGGCTTAGTCCCAGGAGGCCTGAGGCGTCCTGGGACCCAGTCGGTTTGTGTGTAACAGGATCGTGGTTGAAACCGACCAGAAAACCGGCTTAGTCAGTTCTTAGTCCCAGACCAGTCGGGGACTGTCTGCGGCCACCTGAGGCATCCTGAGGCGTCCTGGGGACGATCTGTTCTTAATCCCAGACTTCAGCACCGACCCAGTATTCCCGCCCATTTTTGTTATTTTTCAACCGACTGTCCACGATTAAGGGTCGCCGACAGGATCGGGGCTTAATCTTTTGGTGGAACAGGGGCATAAAGAGCATATTTAAAGAATTCCTGTATGGAACATTCCAAGTAATAAATATATGCAGCTCAACCTTTCAAAATCTTGCACAACATTTGAACAATTAAGTGTAAAGGCTGGACATAGTTTGTTTACTACATCACTGCCATTGAGGTATATCAAAATAAAAACTTTTTGCAGTATCTATAATTACCGCATATATTTAAAAAATCATCACTTTTATATAGTTTGAAAATACAAAGTTACACACATATATAACTACAACTAATAACAGAGATACATTGTGAGGGATTCAATATTCAATATGAAAATGAATAATAAATGTAATATTTGCCACAGTATGTGAAATTTGTCACTGATAAATCTACATTCTATTTCCGCGACTACGTTTTCCTAACACCTTTTAGACCTTATATCATCCATGATGCAAAATGGTCACACAGATGGATTTATATCTTACTTTTACCACCCCATCCTACCTGAGGTGAATTTCAGAAGCTGTGGAGAGTTTCATGTTTCAATTCTAAATAAGGACTTCAAAAGAAATCCATCATGCAAAAACATACTTACTTCTGGACATTCATTTTCACAGTTCTCAGAGAGGTCTATAAGTGTCTTTTCACCATTAACGCAAACATGTTCCTTACACAGCTCAGCACCTGATATATATTTACAAATAGATACAAATTTGGTAACCAAAATTTATTTTAGTTTTTTTATTTATTCCATTTTTAGATATTATAGACAGAAGTACTTTATTTAATTGTATAGATATAATAAATTCAAACTTTGGAAACGAATCACCCTTGTAATGTGCTTTTTCTCACAATATACATGATTCAGCGGGATGAGATTGAGGTTAAAATATTCAAAATATCCATTTTAGCATACCTTTGTCTATTTCAATGTCATTGCAGATAACTTCACCATTTTCATCACAATAGCTAAAACCCAATCAGAATATAACATGTTGAAATTATAAAATAATTGCTTTATGTATTTTGTACACTGACACAAACAAAATATTAGCAAATTTTTAACTTAAACCTCTAAATCTTTGGGGAAAGGAACATTGAAGTAGTACCCAAGCAGACAAATATCAGAAGACATAAATAAAATAAAATATCAGAAGAAACTGGTTCTAATGAAGTGGGTATTACACACCAAACCAATAAGTTATGATCCAATAAAGTATGCTCCCATTTGAGTCATTTTAAGCAGAAAACAATGTTAAAAAATTAGTCTGAAATAAACAAATTCTGTTAATTTTAACATGGGCCATATATTATATGCTGACAAATGTTGAAGAATTCTTTCAAATGAGAAAACATATTGCATTGTCTAGTACGATATGTAGAAAATAATGGGCTGTTTACAAGGTCTCAAAGGCGTTGAATCAACATCCATTCCTTAATTTGTATTTTTAAAGATGTTTATTCCTATACATCTGGTGTGTATTTGTGGGTCTTTATGATATTTTTATTTGAATTTTATTTGAGTCTTTATGATATTTTATTTGAAATATATAAGGGTTTCGTTCGAAATCTGTGAAATAAAAAGGCTTCTATATATTGTCAAAATCATAGAGCAGAACAACTGTCAATTACTGAAAGATACTGGATACTTTTAACAAAAGACAAGGGAAAAGTGGTTGTCTTTGAGACAACCACAAAGTCGAATCTTTAGATTAAAGTTGAATTAAACCCAGAATAATAGATATCAATTTATTGTGTTTAGATAACAATATACATATACCACAAGGGTAAGAGGGAGAGAGCTCATTATTACCCAATAACTTTCACGATGTTGAATAGTGTTTTTGAACAGAATAATGTCATTTACCAAAAATGTGTTTTTATGATAGATTTATAAATGAAAATCCGAACAGAGAAGGCAATAACCTTTTCTGAGGGAGAAATTCTAAATAGATTTGCAGAACCCACACTAATTTATTAAATTAGTCATGTGGTGTCTGCCATCTATGAAACTGTTACTGTCCACATGCTTTAATGTGTAGAGTCACCAGAATGATGAATACTTTTTTTGATCCAAAATAAATTATATTTCATCATAAAGACATATAATCCCCATGCATGGCTTTTTCATTATACATTTTAAACAGTGACCTATAAATGAAGAAAAATACTGATCATTACATGTACCATATATTTTTTAATTCATGCCCCTTTACTTTAATACCAAATTTATAATGAGAGTGTCTGTGATTAATACACCAGACAAACTGTTCCATGCTAACTTCTGATTCCCTATGAGCCACAATTATTTGAATAATGTGTTTAATTTCTGCCTCATTTATGGCAGAAATTATGCTGAATGCATGGGATTTCTTTGACACATGTTACATACAGTTAGTTAAGATTTGGATGTATACATGACACTTTCAAGACATATAGTTGACTCAGTTTCTGTTGCGTCTATTTGCAGAGTAATCAACACTAGGTAATTCTAACTCTAATAGTACATGTATTTCTCTAGTTTTTATTTATTTATTTGGGGTTTTACGTCGCTTTCAACACTGTACAGGTCATATCACGACGGGTAGTTGGAAGGGCAGAGGAAACCAGTACATATAGTTTGTTAGGGTTCTGTACTGTAAACTGCCGACCAACGGCAAGCAACTACCAGCTTTCCCACTTGAGGCCGTGACGGGGATTGAACCCCGGCCTCAGAGGTGGGAGGCAAGAGTGTTACCACTCTGCCACCGTGGCCCCTTTCTCTAGTATTTAATCTCTATCTGAAGCCAGTTACTGGGTTGAAGTAGATTCTGAGGAATATCAAACAAGAAAAATCAGAGATCAACAATTATTAAGGATAAGACATTGCAGGTGAAAAGCTGAAGGTTGTGAAGTAAGCTTCAAATTTGTAAAATAAGATTATAGGAGACATGGTGGGTTGAGCTATAAAGCATAGATCTCAATATCAAAAATATAAGTAGATTTCTGACAAAAGAGTTAAAGGTAAATTTGTCTTTTATTTCTATATGATTAACTTGCATGACTAATAAAATTGACTTCAAATTATTCTTTGACAATAAGACAGAATTTATAAATATTGTACGATCAGTAAGCCAATAATGTGAAGGCCTTGTTCCAAGATTACATCATAAGTCAAATGTTAGTTTTCCCAATTTCATCATGTATTGTCATAAGGTTGCTACTTGTTTGCCTTGGCATTCATGGGCAAATGTTCTACTCCCCTTTCCATATTCAAAGATTACCTTACAATGGTGCAAGTGAATATTAGAACAATGCCATTTAAATTAGTACTTAAATTGTACTTAAGTTGTCTTAACATGGCTAATGAAAGACAGATTTTGGGACTGTCTAATGCTTCAAACCGTAACTTGGAAAATGTTTTGACTTTGCACAAAACTGAAGACAATTTATATCTTCACGTTCGCTTGCCACTGCAAAGATTTACAAGTTGCAACATAACAAAGATTGATTTATTGCCTTGTCTGTTGTAAAAGTTACATTTGTACTATAGTTAGAGCAAATACTAGTGTCACTATTTTTGTTCTACTGGTTCAACTCCGACAAATGACATTGTAAAGGTTTAATATTACCATGGTTGACATACTTGATATTAAACAAAATCTAATCAAAGAAAATATGTTGCCTACTATAGTCACTGTTACGTTAGTATTCACCCAAAGTAAAACATAATGTTAATGTTTTATGACTATTTAGTGTTTTGGAGATGGTAGAATGTTATCTGGGACCTCCCCATAATAAAGCGAATTTCCCTGGGTCTCAGTTGAATGAATTACGGTATTTCATCAATTACAAGTTTGGACAAGATGTGATCTATAACAACTAGAAACAATTTAAACTAATTCTGTATATATGTATAACTTTATACATCACACACCCCATGATTTTCAGGTGCAAGCACCAGAGATCCTCAATATTGGTACTCTACATTATATTTAAAGAGGCTTAAATGGTTTATACACATCTCTGCATTATAGAGATGCATGTAATGTACTCTAAATTATATTTAAAGAGGCTGACATGGTTTTTACACATCTCTGATGTGCCTACACAACTGCATACAACAGCAAATCTGTCCAAATATGACCCTGAATGTTGCACACAACATTAAGTACAGACTTTGCTTTTTCCTTTGGAATATTTTACCAGGAGACAGATACAGGCTGTAAAGGACAAAAGACAGTCCCTAAGTTGCAAATTTTAAACATACAACAGGTATGAAAAAGTCCATGCTATGTACTATATGTAACTTGTAAAACTGATGAAATACCAATTAAGAGTTCACATGTCACACACACACATTGATACCATTCAGATGTAAACCATTTTCAATTAAGTTTCTGACTTTGTATTCATGACAAAGGCCACTTTTCTGAACTTTTATTTGTGCAAAAATGTGCACCCACATAATTAATACTGCCACTTCCAAATATGTAAATGGTGTTTCTACCAGTGTTTTGAATAACCACCAACACAAGCATAAAAGACTGTTTATTGAATATTGTCAATTGAACCTATTAGTATGTCTGGAAGACATGTCTGGAAGTCATGTATTGAAGAAACAGACATTTATATTGGGGAAAATTACTCCACTGAGCACCAGATGACAAAGAATAACGACTAGCTAGTGATTTTAGCTCTCCAGTTCTTGTATACCATGTTTGAATGGTAAAGATATAGATCATGCATATGCAATACTGTGAAATTAATGTATTCTATGTGTATCTTTGCTTAATTTGGAATAGTATTAAATGGTACTCATAAAATATATTCTTTACATTACACACATATACATTTCATATTCCTCGGAATAACCACAATTTCCTATTGATAGTTCATCGTTACATGTGTGTGTTATGTGTGGTACAAGTTTCCACCTTATTAAGCCATTTCATAACTGATTCTGAAATTCTAAAGCAATACATTGTCAGTAATATTTCCCATCACTGAAAAAATATATATCAATTTATTTATTTGGGGTTTTACATCGCTTTCAACACTGTACAGGTCATATCACGACGGGTAGTTGGAAGGGCAGAGGAAACCAGTACATACAGTTCGTTAGGGTTCTGTACTGTAAACTGCCGACCAACAGCAAGCAACTACCAGCTTTCCCACTTAAGGCCGTGCTGGGGATCGAACCCCAGCCTCAGAGGTGGGAGGCGAGAGTGTTACCACTCTGCCACCGTGGCACCCAAAAATATATATCAAATGTTAAATATTAAATGCTATTGGGTGATTGAAATGAAGATAGTTATTACACAATTTCGGACTGGCACCTCTCATAATACACAGCATTTAACACCTATACAAATTGAGTAGTACATGTACTTGCCAGTTCTTGCACCAATTACTGAGGCCAGGTATAAATTCAGTGGGTTGGAAGACTGTATTATTGACAACACAAACTGGACATTCTGGTTCTTGACATTCTCTCTCTACCGTATTGTTACCTTGACACTGGCCATCACCACGAGCTGCTTGTTGAATAGACCTGGTAGCAAATATTATTTATAGATAATTTACATCTGTCGAGTTTATGGTCAGCAAGAATATTAAATTTTCTAACAGGTTTAAATTTATATTATAAAGTGTAGTTTTGTAGTTTTGTTTATACCTCATGCTACAGTTTAAGTGATGTTATTAAATTCCAGAAGGCAGTATAGTTACAAGGCAATTATTGCTGTTATATAATAATGCTTAAGGTCTGTTCACAGAGTACAATGCAGCCATAACAACTTGTACTTTAATCTTCCTTCACAAAATTTGCAGAGGAAATTGGTTGACAGTTTTTTTGGCTCAGTTGCGCTGTAGAGTCCACTTTGTAAAGGGAGATTAAGCGCTATAAAAGACCAATTTAAATTAGAATCTTGTCCTCATCATTCTGAAAAGAGATCTCATATCACGGTAGTGCACATTTTTTAACGATCTGCCATGTATAGCCATTCTACAGCCCCTTTACCTCTCCAACATGTACATGTAAGTTTAGCATGGGAGGTTTGTCAAACATGAAACCCAACGGATACTACAAAAACATGAAATGTATGGATCCACAAACAAGCCCAGACGAGTTAAGTATTTTTAGCTCATGAGGTTGGCAGAGAACATTGTAACCTAGGTATAGAAAAGGTAAGTAAGTACATAAAACTGGAACAAAACAATTGCAATCTTTAGTTTTACAAATAATTTTCTAAACACCAATAACATATTTAGCATGGCAGAGATATTTACCGCATAGACCGTTGAACACCAGTGCCACAAGATACTGTGCACTCAGACCACGGGCTCCAAACACCCCAGATGCAATCACCTAAAAGTGAAAACAAAATAATAACAGATGGAAGGATTTATATAGCATAAAATTGATAAACACCCTCTAATGCACTGGAATCAAAAAAGGGCATAGCAAAGTGGTAACCCAGCAAGCGCCTGCCAGGGGAGGGTTACTATGGTGGTTTGTAAGCTAGTCTAAACATGCAATTCTTAAACTTGGCATCTAAAACTTGAAATGGTCTGTTGTGATTTGACGCTTAATGGGGGCCTGTTCCATTCCACTGGTGCAGCAGTGGCAAAACCATGTCTGCCTGTTACCTTCCTGAGATGGACTGAGGAAACTGATAATCTGTTTCCATGTGGGCGACTACTAGTCTTGATCAGGGATGACAAACAGTGTGTTGGGAGAGGCTTATGGCTTTATAAAAGAGGTGGCTGTGTTTGCAAAGAATAAGATATGAAATGTGAAGCCAGTGGAGTTTTTCTAGGTAAGGTCTAACATGACTCATTTTGTCCAATCTGAAAACAAAATGGCGGAGTAGATTTTGAACATTCTGAATTTTAACAACACTGCCTTTGCCGACCCCATACAGCAGGGAATTTACAAAAGTCTAATCAACAACTGACCATAGCGTTTGCCAGAGAAACTGCAGTATCAATATTTAGGAATTTATGAATGTCGCAAATCTCTAAGGTGATAGTAGCAGGCACAGTAGACCTTACCTACATGGCTGTCAAAGGTGTCTTCTGAGTCAAAAGTAACACCTAGGCTTTTTACTTTTACTTTGTCTGCTGGCGTTATCAAGGAATGTAAAAGAAAATTTTGGAATAAGTGACTCTCTAGTATGTATAGATGATGTGTGACCTTAAAACTTGAATGACTTGACTAAGGAGAGTAGTATAAAGAGTAAAAAGAAGGGGAAATAGAACTGAACCTTGGTGACACCAAAAAGGAAATGGAAAGGCTCAGAAAACTTGACCCCTAATTTAATTTTTTTGTGTTCAATTGTTAAGGTAAGAATCTATCCATGTTAACACATCACCATCAAAGCCAGTCTTTAAAACACAGTAATGTAAGATGGAGTGAGCAGTCATATCAAAAGCTGCGGACAGATCTAACAATGTCAAAGCAAGTGCCTTTCCTGAATCCACAGATATATAATTTTGGATCTTGAGAACTGCTGTCTCAGTTGAGCGAAAACTCCTGTTTGCTGACTGATTCACATTGGAGATCTCCTCCTGGCTAATGAAGCCATTCAGCTGTTTCTCAACAACTTTCTCAATTAATTTTGATATAAATCTGAGATTTTACACAGGTCTATAATTTTTCAGAACGTTTTTGTCCATACTTGTTTTTTTTGAGAAGGGGAGTAACATAGGCAGTTTTAAAGCAATTTAGAAAGCTGCCCTTCTTGAGTGAGTAATTTATGAGCGACATTAATCCATCTGACCACTGTGGCCTCATGGGTAACCAACTTTACCTAGGAAAACAGAGGTTCTAAGTTGGATCCAATAAACAAGCAGATATATAATGACTCGGATGAATATTCAAAATTGCAGTCATCTGTCATTGTGTCCAGTCCCGAGTAACAGACAAAAGCTTGTAATAACCATAAAAATTTCTCAAGATTCAATGTTTTCATAGTTTCGGGGGAGTACATGTCACATTATGATATTGATAAATCTTGAACTTACAGTTCGGCAGATTCTTGCACATGATGTTTCCTTTTTCACAGTGACTGAAAAAGAAATTATGATTTGTAGAATATGAGATTGAGATTTACTTTTTGTTTTACACAGTTTTTGGTTGAAGGAATCAGTGCATACTAGTTGGTCAAGATTCTGCACTGTAAACCACCAGGCATCAGCTAGTAACTACTAACTTTCCAACATGAAGGCAAGCACTTAACCACTAAACCACCGAGCCCCCTTGTAAAATATTGGATCCTGATGTTTAGTAAATTGTTTTCAAGAACACGAAATTATATTGTTGTCATTCAACCAAGGTGTGTTGTGATTTAGTGTTGGGAATATCTATTGTTTGCATCAGGGAAAGTTGCACTATATACTTCTAGGAAAACATTTAAAACATCATCTTAGTCTCTGCATGTGTACCTTACAGCGCAATCTTACAGCGTAAATCTTCACCAGGGGTTATCCAAAAGATGATCCTGATCTTTCCTCATTAGGTGATCACCTCTTCTTCCCTAACTAACTTCTTGCTATAGCACATCATATTCGGCATCATACACATTAAGTCCTTAGGTAATGTAATAGTATTTCACCTTGCATGTGGCATTGCAGGTCAAACCTGACACCGCCAACACCTCTAGGACCAATTATCTTTATGGATACAGAGGTCCTCAGTGGCCTAGTGGTTAGCAAGTTTGGCATCTAATCATAGGCTGTCACCTCTGTGGGTTCGAGTCCCACAAGTGGCAATTCTGAGGACCTGTCCCAATATGACCCTGGCTGTTGAACGGGACGTAAAACCCCAACTTTGACTTTATGGATACAATCTCGACGCAACAGGTTTTAGAGAAAACATATATTTATTTTTCACATTAACCAAGAGATGATGCAAGCATCTGTGTTAAAGAATGTAAAAAAAGTAACAACAACAAAAACGAATTCAAGGTCAACAATTTGATGATTAGGCTTCTTGACATGAATAACGACAAACTGAATCTGAATGGTCCAGATAAAATCCTTCTTTTCAATAATCATGTCTGCAACATCAGCAGCATGATGATCTCCAAACCAATATTTTTCTGACTGTTGTATCTGATATATAAACTCAAAAATGAGACATAATATGTAATTTGCAACATTTAAAACATTGTTCTTACCATTTCTCACACTGGTCTTCAGTGACAAATGTCTGGCCTTGTTTGTATTCATTGCCTGCAATGTCAATACATGGACAATCAGTTGGTTTCACACATTCTCCCTCTAAATTTTCCACATAGCCATCTGGACATTCACATCTTTCTTCACATTCTTCAGGTTCCACACAAGCATCTGGATTTCCAAGTAACACACATGTTTGTTTGCAGGTGCAGAGTTGCTTCAGCTCTTTACTACCTGGACAGTCTGGGCATTTTCTGTTGCAGATGATTTCTTCAATAAATGAACCTTCACATTTTTCACCATTATAGAATGCCTCTTGTTTTTTAATTCTTCTTCTTTCTTGCACTCCGCTGCCACATAAAACACTACAGTTTGACCAACTGTTCCAAGGGTTCCATACACAGTCAACTATAAACAAGTAATAAAAAAACAATTGAAGAGCTAAGCTGATACTTGTTAATTGAACTTATGATCATATTCCCTGAAGTATATTGTAACAAGCAATTTTAATATGTTAAACTGTAACCTGTGACTGTAACCTAGTTTTGTACCATACTTGTTGCAAAAAATTGACTATTTTTACTGGAGAGTGCTGATGGTTTTCAATGCAGAGTTGTGACCAACTTGTCTGCTCTCCTTTTCACCATCCCCTCAATTACCAGGTGCGTATGGCCTTTAAACGTGTTGCAAGTGTTGTAAAGCCCAAATCAATCAATTTGATATTGGAAATCTTCCACAGAAAATGTTTTTGCTTTATAAATAAGATTATGGCCAACACAGATATATATACATTTTGAAGTGATCGTTTGAAATGGGATCATGTGTCATATAAACTGAATAAGATACATGTACTATATAATTCTTATTGACCATTCCATGGTAAAGGTAACACATAAAACATTTTTTGCAATATCCATAGTTTGAGTATAAAAACCTTTAATATTGTTACAGGTCCTGTGATTAGAATAAACTGATTTTATCATTTGATCATAAAACAAGCTATAATCATGTACTCTAGTTTTTCATTATGATTTTTTGCATACCTGGGCAATTGATTTCATTGCAGAACTCAACATCAATAAAATCTCCAAGGCACCACTTGCCACCTTCAGTTGGAGGTGTGAAGTCTCTGTATCTCTCCCTTTTACCAATATTACAATCCTGAGTACAGTCTGACCATTGTCCCCATGTGTCCCATATGCAATCAGTCGAGCATGGCACATTTGTGCAGGTAATGGATCTGCTCTCATCACATGTACTGTAGCATTCATATAAAAGTCAATATTTAGGTGTCTAATATTTTCAAAAATACAAAATTGTGACTATCTCAAAATATAATGATATTAAAATATAGACAGTTTCTCCAAAAAGTACTTTGAATGCTCATTAAATATTGCTCAGTATTGAAACTGTTTCACTGGTCTATCAGTTACACTAAATACTGGTTACACTAAATACTCTGATGCTTATTTTTCGCCTTATGTCACATGTTAAGAATATTAGACAGTGTCAAGGCGATGGTAAGCATTATGCGGTTCCACAATTTAGTTCATCCATTTATAAACCCGTCAAATAATTCAGTTATAGTTTGGCTTTTTACAGTTACCTGGTAAGAATCATGCTTCCTCCTCTATTTCCGCCTTCAGAACAGAAATTGTCTTAGGTCTTACTTATAGGGCAATTACACATTGATGAGTGGATTGTTATAACCTTAAGATTGTAACATGAAAGGAGTTCGCAATCCATAGATAAATTTACAATAGATTTACACTGTGCTATGTGGCAATTGGTTCTCAAAACCTTCGGATTGTCACCCAATTAAAGCATATTGGTTCACCAAAAGGCTCTGATTGGGTCCTAAATCCTCACTAATAGCTTTAACATAGATTTGTGATTGCATTCCCAAATGCAAGATCTGATAAGGATTGATGACAGTTTGTGATAATTTGACAGTTTCCAATGCTTAGGAGAAACAGTTCCCAATCCTTAACTGTTGGTTCATAGTCAGTTCTAGAAGTGCAAATTGTGAGACAGTGAGATTGTAGAAGCAAATCAACATGACTGTGTGTATGGTGTTGGTCTAGCTTTGAGAGACAATAAGATATGGGATCCAGAGGAATGGAAAGGAAAGAATCTAATGGGAAAGGCTCTGATGGATGTGAGAAAGCTACTAAAAACAGGAAAGTAATCATTTATAAACGCACTTTTAAAACTGATTTTTGCCTGCTGTGTTGTTTGTAAATTTTTAATGAAACACTCGAGAACTGCACTCTGTTTTGGTAAATATAAGCAAACAGCTTATTGTATTGCATTTTATAGACTTGAACATTAACATCACTGTACACCAAGGTTTATGTGCATATTTAATTTATTTTTAATTAAAATAGACGTTGAAAAGTATATCATATAAAATGTAACACATGGTAATTAATTGCATATTTACACAAATCATCGGTGAAAGTATATTGTGCAATGAATTACTCAGACAATAATTGGGTCAAAAATTAATATAATGTATGTACATTATTCATGTTTAAGTGTTCCGAGAAAGTACATTGTGCAATAGCATAATAGTAAAGTACAGCGTCTAACACGTAGAAAGCTATTGATACAGTCTAACAGGGGTCAATAAATAAATGTTTTAGACCATCCAGCAGATGTGCTTTTTCATTGAAAGTGATGTGTATAAAATATGGTAAAGACATTTAAAGTAGGGGCAGTAAATTGACGTGCTGTAATGGTAAAATGTTCAGTACTCAAAAAAAAATATATATATATAAATGTAATGACAATGGATCATAAATATTAATATGTTTCATATTTCATTCAGTTTTTAATCCAAATAGATATTGAAAAGCATAACATAAAATTTAACAGATGGTAATCAAGTGCACATTACCCTAAATCTTTGGTGAAAGTGTATTGTACAATGAATTATCAGACAATTATTGGATCAAAAAATTAATACAATGTACGTTCATAATAATTCATGTTAAGTGTTAAAAACTTATGTTAAGTGCTCTTAACCAAACAATTATTAGGTCAAAAAATTAACACAATGTATGAACATTATACATTTTAAGTGCTCTGAGAAAATACATTGTACAGCAGAATAAAAGTAAAGTACAAAGTCTAATATTTAGCGAGGCACTGATGCAGTCTAAAATGTGTCATTCAGCAAATTTTTGTAGACCATCCGCAAATATGCATCTGGATGTGTATAAAATGTAGTAAAAAAATTAACTAGCTAAATATGCTTCTTGATGTGTATAAAATGTAGTAAAAATATTAACACAATGTATGAACATTATACATTAAGTGTTAAAATCTTATGTGAAAGTATACTGTTGGTTGAAGTACCAGACAATTATTAGGTCAAAAAATTAACACAATGTAAGAACATTATACATTTTAAGTGCTCTGAGAAAATACATTGTACAGCAGAATAAAAGTACAAAGTCTAATATTTAGCGAGGCACTGATACAGTCTAAAATGTGTCATTTAGTAAAATTTTTGTAGACCATCCGCAAATATGCTTCTTCATTGAAAGTCTTGATGTGTATAAAATGTAGTAAAGACATCTAAAGTAGGGGCAATTGACTTGCTGCAGGCACTATGGTAAAATGGTTTGTACAGTTCAGCACTCAGAAATATGAATATAGTGACATTGGATCATAAATATTAATATGCTATCAGTTAGTGGTCAAGAAATATACATATCTACATAACACCATTCCCTGTCCAAGCATTAAGATAATTAAAATCATGGAGGGGTATATATTTAAGAAGCAGCCTGCTTCATGGTAAGGTACAAAATAATGTTTAAGCAACTATGGATGGGTCAGTAGTACCAGTATCTCAGTATCATCAACACTTTACTGAATTACAGTGACAACTTTGACCAACTGGAAAGTCAAGGGCCAGCTGACTTACTTTTTGCACAAGGTAAAATGCCTGTTGTTGTAATAAGTTGTAATATTAGTCAAGAGCTGTATGTATCAACAATGAATTAATCTCAGATTATTGAGACACTTACCAATAATGTTATAGAAAGCCAAGAACATCTTAAATTTGATAAACTATAAAGTAACTAATGTTTTGTGTGTTCATGTGTGTACAATCGTACCTAATTGTTATGTTGTGTGTGTCTATTTGTGTACAATCATACTTGAATACGTTGAAAAAACTTGCCAACATATGTGAATTAATAGTTTTTGGAACCTTCCCTTCTCAAACTAATTTTGAATTTAGGTTATATAAATTTGAAAGATGGACATATTAAAGGAAACTATAGCTATTAACTCTTTTAATTGTAGAGGACTGCGTGATTCAAAGAAACGAAATGCAGTCTTTAACTGGCTGCAGTCAAAACACCAGGGCATAACAATGTTACAAGAAACACACTCTGTTGCATCAGATGAAAAACAATGGGCAAAAGAATGGGGTGGACAAATATATTTTTCGCATGGTACAAACTTAAGTAGGGGGGTAGCACTACTAATACCTAAAAATTTGGTTGGAAAAACTAAGGTAGATAATAGTATGCATGATGAAGATGGTAGACTTATCTTAATAGAAGGTGAAATTGAAGAAAACAATATATTACTCGCAAATATATATGCACCAACTAAAGATAATATAGGCTTACAACTAAAATTTCTTAGCTACTTGAAACAATTACTGGATGACCAAGGAGCAAAAAAATTAATAATAGGTGGAGATTTTAACACTTACCTCAATTGTAATCTTGATAAAAAAGGAGGTCAAACAGAAGCTGAATCAAAGTATTCATTAGAATTGACAGCATTTTGTGAGAAGCTTGGTTTAACAGATATATGGAGGATGAGAAATCCTAAGGAACTTAAATTTACAAGAAGAGAATTGTCGAGGTCTGGGTTGGTACAATCTAGGCTGGACTACTTTTTAACATCTAATCACCTCAACTACCAAATCTCCGATAGTGTTATTAAACCAGGTTTTAAATCGGACCACAGCTTAATTAAAGTAAAATCTATTGCATACTCAACGTAGAGGTAAAAGCTACTGGAAATTTAACAACAAACTATTATTTGATGAAGCCTATGTTAGGTTGGTAAAGGAAGAGTTAAAATCAATAAGGGCAGAAAGTTATATACAAAATAAAAATACTTTATGGGAGTTTGTTAAATGTCGAATACGAACAGTGACTATATCTTATTCAAAATCACTTGCAAAAAGAAAGAAAGAACAAGAACGTAAGTTATTAAATAAACTAGAAAACCTGGAACACAAACTATCGGCTGATGAGTATTTACAGGAATATAACACAGTTAAAAAAGAATGGGAAAAGGTTCAATCAGAAAAAACAGAGGGAATAATCTTTAGAGCTAAGTTGCAGTGGGTAGAACAGGGAGAGAAAAATACTAAATATTTTTTGAATTTAGAAAAACAAAATTATAATTTGAAGTATATAAAGAAACTTATAACAAATGAAACAACAGCCTTGATAAAACCAAATGAAATTTTGGAAGAAGAAAGACGATTCTACAGAAACCTCTATTCTACAAGATTACCAGATACCCAGGAATTAGACCAAGGTTCTCCAAACTTACTTAATGGTCAAAATGATAATATACCAAAGCTAAATGATATTGAAAAGCAATTATGCGATGCATCTTTGAAAATAGAGGAGATAGCTAAGGCATTAAAAGAGCTTAAGAATGATAAATCTCCTGGAAGTGATGGACTAACAACAAACTTTTATAAATTTTTTTGGACTGATATATCCTTATTTTTATTTGACAGTTTTAAATATTCTTTCAAGCATAAGCTTCTATCAGATGACCAGAGAAGAGGCATACTTAACCTTATACCAAAGCCTAACAAAGATTTAAGATACTTGAAAAACTGGAGACCTGTTTCAATCTTGAACACAGACTATAAGATTTTAACAAAAGCACTGTCAAATAGGCTACAACCGTTGCTATCTAAATTAATATCAAGTGATCAGGTAGGATACATAAAAGATAGACAAATAGCAGATAACATTAGAATCATTGATGACATTATGTCTTACACACATTTGAAGCATCTACCTGGATACATCTTGTTAGTTGACTTCGAAAAAGCTTTTGACAGTGTAGAGTGGTCATTCTTATACAAAACCCTCAAAGCTTTCAATTTGGGTACATGTTTCATTCAATGGATTAAAATCCTTTATACCAATATTCAATCATGTGTTAGTAACAATGGATACTTTTCAGAATACTTTGAATTAAGTAGAGGTATAAGACAAGGTTGCCCACTATCTGCTCTTCTATTTATCTTAGTGGCAGAAATTATGGCAGTTGAAATAAGAAACAATAATAACATAAAAGGTATTAAAATAGAAAAGAAGGTATCTAAAATTTGCCAACTAGCAGATGACACAACCTTGTTCATAAATGACATCAAATCAATCGAAACGGTAATCGAGATACTAAAACAATTTCAAAACAGGTCAGGCCTGAAAATTAATATGGAAAAAACTGAGATCATACCTATAGGTACATCTAAATCAAAAATTATACACCTTCCGATATCTTTAAAGAAATTATCAGTCAACAGAGGTTGCTTTAAAACGCTAGGTATCTGGTTTTCAAATACCCAAAGTGAGGCAATTAACCTTAATTATCAGAATAAAGTAAAGGCTATAGAATCTATAATGAACATCTGGCAGAGCAGAAATTTATCATTAAAAGGAAAGGTATTAATAGTGAAAACACTTATTGTGCCACAAATATATCATTTAATTTCTTCATTATTCTGTCCTTCAGATGTACTCAAAAAATTGACAAACTCCTGCTGGCCTTTATATGGGGAAACAAACCAGCCAAAATTTAAAAAAGTGCATTAATAGGAAATTATGGCAGCGGGGGACTAAAAATGCCTGATATCTATACGATTCATACAACTGCGAAAATTAACTGGATTAAGAGACTAATGGAAACGAGTAATGGAAACTGGCAAACATTATTTCAATACTTGCTGAACATAGATAAGGAAATACTAAAAAAGAAACTACCACCTGATTTGAGAGGTAGATGTCTCACCAATTTTCACAAACAGGTATTTGATTGTTGGGAGCTATTTCATGGGAAAGAACCCTGTAATGTGGAAGAAATATGCTCTGAATTCATTTTTGAAAACAAATATATTTGCTCAGGCAAAAAAACCCTAGAATTTAAAAACTGTAAAATTCCAAAAGATATCAGTGATGACATAGTTATTAAAGACATAATTACAGATGAAGGTAGGTTCCTATCACTTCAACAGTTTAATGCAAAGTTTAGTACAAATCTAGATAATCTATGTTTTAATAAAATAATAAGTGCAATACCTTATAAATGGAAAGAGAAACTAAGAAAAACAAAGATAAGTTGTACAGTAATTAAGGATACTACAGTTTCATGTCAAGGTAAACTCAAGGACATTACGAAGGTCAGCAACAAAGCTCTTTACTGGATTGCACTGCATAAAAACATACAAGAGCTAACAGCTGTTGAAAAATGGATTGAGACTTTTCCATTTCTTGAATCAATATCATGGCATAAAATATTCAAAATGGCACATATTATTTCAAATGAACCTTATTTGCATTCATTTCAATACAAAATTTTAAACAGGATTTTGAACAACAATTATAATTTATACAAATGGAAGCTAAAAGATTCCCCAATATGTGTATATTGTGATGAAACAGACACTATTGAACATCACTTATTTTATTGTGTACGCAGTAGTCTTTTTTGGACACGTTTGCAAAAATGGATTTGCAACGCTTTTAAGGTAAAACATGAAACAGAATTCACTATTTGCGAAATTCTATTTGGTACAGGAATTGACACAAATCTTAAAACTGCCTATAATTATTGTAAAAATTTCATTGTCCTCATAGGTAAATGGTACATAAATTATATAAGATCAGAGAATAAAACCTTGATTTTTGAAGAATACTTAGCCATTTTACAGGCAAAACTAAAAATTTATGTAACAAAATTTAATTGTCCAAAAACATATGAAAGAGTTGATAGCGAAATCCAAAACAATTTTTCATTTCTGTTAAGACGCTTACAGAAGGGTTAGGTTCCAAAGGCGGACGAGTTATTAAATGATGAGGTTGTATTATATGTTTTGTCTGTATTTCTTTGTAATGATTATTGAGTCAGTGTGAACATGTCTGTTTATTGTGTTGTCTCGTCTTTTGTAATGTATTTGTATGTCTTTTGTAATATCAATTGATCATGCTGTTCTTTGTATTTTCTGTATTATACTATTAAGATAATAATAAAAAAAAAATGGTTAAAAAAAATTAAAAAAAAAAAAAGTGCAAATTGTGATTTACAAACCTCCCTAATGAAACAATCAACATTTCCCAAATGGACAATTTTTGATGATCAAGAGCTAGGTTTATGATTCAATCACTAATGTGGAACTGGCGTCAAGAAACATTATTAGTACTGAACCTTTTTATTTTCTCCAGATTTTTGAAAATGGAAATTTGGTCTTAGTTGTTGCAACTTAAAGCCTGTTCTTTATTGCAGATTAAGAACCATATAAAACTTGGATAAAATTAGAATGCTATATCACTTTACAGCCTACAATCTAAACTTAAGCTGCACAGGTTTCAACAAATGTCCATAGATAGAAAATAATGGTAGTAATTAATTCAGTAATCTAATACTAGATTGCCAATTATTCTTTGATGTAGCAAATAAGCCATGTTTTGTCACAAAGATTCAAAATATACCAGTTATTGCATCCGACATGAAATGTGTCATTTGGGTCAATACTATCTCCTAGTCTTACTTCTTCTTCAGGACTAGTAAGGCCATAAATATTGTCCTTTTCTACCCATCCAATGATATTTGTATCAGGGGTTTTGCCAAACTCTTTGACAATGACATCTGCACTGAAGACACACATATTGCCTGCAAAGAAAACTCAGTGTTTGACAAACACAAGCTTCATCACAAAGAAATTACAGTAACAAAGAATATTCAAATCTCCTTACATTTACAAGTACTAGGATGGTGATATGCATCTATCGATAAATGATGCAATTACTTTGGCACTTATAAATTAAGAGAGATAAAGGTATTTCTTTGATATATAGTCTCACAGTATTACACAACAGAGAAAAGAAACTTACTGATGATAGTTGTAAATATAGATGAAATGGTTACTGTTGTGTCCATCATTAAAATACAAAGGGGTGTAATGAACAGTTCTAAATTTGGTATATACTGTAAAGTCTAAAAATTGGCTGAAGTCTTACAACAAATTACCTGTTACTCAAAACAGAGACTTTAATGCTTTGAATAGCAGTTAATTTCTAATTTGTAGCTGCTCAATGATCACAATCTATTGGAAAACACAAAGCAAGAATGAAGGTGCTACATAAGGAGCCTCTGCTTATTATTTGCTTCTTGAACACAATGGATATATTAGCATGTACATCTTACAAGCTGAATGTTTTTAAAGTTCATACTGAATTAAATAGTAGTTTTATGATAGGAAGACACAAACAACATATCTTTATGTATCTTGTTGTCTGTCAAGTTTTGATATTCTTATAACTGAAGTGTAATCCTGATGGTTAATGTTTTAGATTCCAGGAAATAGACTTCAGCATACAAATGCACAAACATACAAAAAGTTCAGAGAAGGTAGAAATAACCCAAATCATCTTAATCAAATAGTTGTTGGAAAAAGACATTTGGTTGATAATCTGTGTTTTATAAGCACTTACTTGTAGTTGGTGTTTGAGTAGGTGTTGGGGTGGGTGTAGGGGCTGCAAATGTATCAATGCAGATAAACCATCAATCCCCCATTCACATTTTAGATACAATAGACTAATGCATATCCAAAACAGAATTATCCAAAAATTAAGTTTAACCAAACATTTCTTATGTCTCCTATAATATATCGCCCATATCTCTCATGTTTTGTTTCATAATCTGCCAATTCTGTTGGGTGATAGGAAGAAATATTAGAAGATATTCCCATGAGAAAATTAAATATCCTACAAAAATATGAGAGGCATTCCCCTTTCCATTGATTACCTAACCATTTGTTTCACTTTGGATACTGTATTCCTATGATATTGTCCTTTTCTTTACTTAACCACATCCCCATTCAACTGAGAAGTGCAATTAAGATATCTTCTAAACTTCACACCAGGGAAGAATCCAGTGTTTGGGTAAGTAGGTTAGTTGACACTAGTGAAGCATTCAATGAATTAACCCCTATCAAAACAACTTAATGTGGGTGTTCCACCACACGACTAAGGCTCCCGATTAAGGGTTTTGGGGGGTCGGTTTGAAATATTTGCTTAGTCCCAGACCTTCTGTAAGGGTCGGTTGTGGTCGGTTGAGGCCGTGGAAAAAGTCAAACATGTTTGATATTTCACACGACTACAACCGATTCATATTTCCCGCCCTCAACAAAATGTCCAGTCCCAGGCATCCTCAGGCCTCCTCAGACCCAAATTTACACAGTCGTGTGTTGTCCCAGGCCGCCTGCGACCCTTAGTCCCAGACCTTCGTAGCTTAGTCCCAGGAGGCCGGTTGTTAATCCCAGACTCAAATCTGATGCGTATAAATTTCATGCGTGTGAAAGTGGGTCGGTTGCATTAGTCCCCGGAAGCCTCAGACCGTCTGCGGTGTCCTGGGACCCAAAAATCTAGGTCTGGGACTAAGCCCTGACTAAGGGTAACCGATCCAAACCGGCCTCCCCAGGACGCCTGGGACAGCACATTTTTAGTCTGCGATGGTCTGAGGACACCCCAGGAGGTCTGGGACTGGGACAACCGATTAAGAACCGACTGTTTTCCGCGGCTGACTGTTTGGCTACTGAGAGACGTGTGTCACTGATTTGTAGGGGTTTTCAGTTTGTATTTTATATATTATATACTTGAGCTTAGGGCAAATTTCACAGTTAGGAGACACATTTTACTATTTTTTTATTGTTTTGTCGACTGGATTATGAGGAAAGAGAAAGGAGAGAAGAGAGGAAGGAAAAAGATGGATGAGAGGGAGAAGGAAAGTCAAGTAGAGGAGTGAAGTTATTACAGAAGAAGGAACTGAGAGGAGAGAGGAGGAGATTGAGGAAGGTCCAGCTATTGGGGAAGCTGTGGCAGAAGAAGAAGAGAGGTGTGAAGAAGATCCAGAGTGCCATTCTTCAGCCAAGAGAGCCAGGGTGTGTGCCACTTTTACAGACAGTGAGGAAGTTTCCATTGTGGAATTTGTAAAGCTGCACCCAGAACTGTATGACAAGGAACATTCACGTTTCCACGACAGGAACAGAAGAGAGGCTCTCTGGGCAGAAATATCTGCAGAACTAAAGCTTCAGCCATTTGATGTGAGACGTTGGTTCGAGTCCCAGCGAACCCGTTATGGAAAGCTGTCTAAGCTCCAATATGGCCAAGCCCCGAGGGAGATGACCAAGAGACAGTCCTGGGTCTACCAACAGATGGGTTTTCTTAAAACCCACATCAGAAGAAAGGGGGCCAACAGAAGTTCAGGTTTTGAGGCCAGTCCAAATACCAGCAGGCAGGACGAATCACGTGGGTCAACTACTGACACAGAACACCTCGAGTTCAGTGTCCTGAGGGAGAGGAGTCAGTCCATCATTACATCAACACCCGTTTCAACTACAGACTCCAAGATTCTCGAACACTTTGAGCAGATGAGGACACTTATCTCAGGTTTTCTGCATCAGAAGTCAGACAGGCAGCCCTTCTTTGACTATGTGGCATCAGAGGCCAAAAAGATGACTCAAGAAGAATTTGAAGAATTAAAGGGCAAGATATTTGGAGACATCGAAACTATTAAGAGTAACCACAGACGTCAGCCATTGCCCAGAAGATCAGCCACTGTTACCACGGAGTCCCAGAGGGTCGGCCTACTGCCAACAACCACTCCACAGGCGTCTAGTTCCACTCAAGCAGCAGCTAGCAGCAGTTTTGTGTACTATACACCAAGCCCCATTGGCTTCAGCAACCCTACATCTGTCCTAACTGTACAGGACGAAGGGAGCAGACACAATCTGAGTGGAATCTTAAGCCAGCTACCAGATCTGACATCAACACAGATCGTCGAGCAGCCTCAGCAGCAGCAGCAGCAATAACCGCAGCAGCAGCTCTTTACTATCACCACTTCAGCACCGCCTCAACAGCAGCAGCAGCCTCCTCAGTAGCCATCCAGTCAGGGCGGGTCTTTGACCTGCCAGGCCCTTTTCAGGGCCACCAATTCTTCCAAAAACAATTATTCAGCTGCATGTTATTCCAATTCCCCTCCCAAAACAAAAAAGTTCAGTACAAATACTTATCACAAGAAAAAAAAGTTAAAGTCCAACACCTACAGCACCCCAAACATGAAACAAATAACCCATGGTACCACACATAACAAAAAAGGCCACAAAAAAAATTAAAAATAACTCCCAATATGGCCATTAATCAGCCCATGTTTAGATTAAAATCCATGGGATAGTTTAAATCTGTAATTGAAAAGTCCAACACTTACACCTTCCCTAGAGTTAAAAGGCATTATTACATACTTGCCAACCCACAAACAGACAAACCCAATACCAAACATAACCCACAAATAATAAACCCAGTAAGAAACCCAACATCCAACTACCAATAATAAACCCAACCCCAGTAACCACCAACCAAGAAACACAAAAACCCAAAATTAAATGGAACCCATGCCAACGAACTGACAAACTATTTTGCAAACACAATCCCCAATTATTGAAAACAAAACTAGTTTTATGGTTATATTTTCCACATTTTTGTGATTAGAAGTGAAGATTTAAAATTGAAGATTTCCATAAAAACATTTCTGCTACAAATAAATTTCCAACCCATGAACAAAAAAAATTGGTGAAATTAGGAGGTGGATTTCCAAATATATAAAAAAATAATTCAATTTAGGATATTATGTGTGACTTTGTGTGTGGCTTTTGTTTAACACTGGGTTGTATGATTGTTGGGTGAGTAACTTGTGTTTGTCTGTTTGTCCGTCTGAACAAGTTATGTTTGACATGGGGTTTGTCTGTTTGTCCGTCTGAACAAGTTATGTTTGGCATGGGGTTTGTCTGTTTGTCCGTCTGAACAAGTTATGTTTGGCATGGGGTTTGTCCGTCTGTAGCAAGCATAGCTGATTAATTGTTTTTGGAATATTTGTTAGTCCTGAAAAGGACTGTTATAGTTAGTCCTGAAAAGGACTGTTTACTGCAACAGGACTTATATTCTGCCATCTTGCCAGGCCACTGCTCCCTCATTATTGAAGTAGTCCTTCAGGTAATCCCTCTGTCTTTTGGCCTCTCTAGCAGGGTTTCTGTCTTGGCCACCACCAGCAGCACCACCAATGAATCCACAATCACCAGGCACATCATCATCATCATCCTCCCCAGGCTGCTGACCAGCAGGTTGACCTTGATACTGGCTTCTGAGTATGTTGTGCAGAACCACACAGGTCATGACCACTTCTCTAACTGTTTCTGGGGGTAGTTCAATGGTGGTCCTCATGACTCTAAATCTTGAAACCAGGATGCCAAAAGCGTTCTCTACAACTCTCCTGCCCCTTGATATTCTATAGTTGGCAATCCTTTCCTCCCTTGTTAACAACCTTCTGTATAGGGTTTCATGAGCCAGGTTTTCAGGGCAAAAGCATCGTCTGCCAGTAGGGGACATCTCTACCACCCTGTGTTATAGGAGCTGGGTCAGGGAAGCCTATCCTGCCATCTTCAATCCTCCTCTTCAGCTGAGAGGCATTAAATATCTGGGCATCTGAGCAAGATCCTTCTGTACCTGCATCCACCCATCTAAACTTATACTGTCCATCTACCAGGGCCAACATGACAATGGAAAAGAACCCCTTGTAGTTGTGGTAGAGGGCTCCAGAGTTCTTGGGTTTCTTCAGGGCCACATGCTTGCCATTAAGGGCTCCCAGGGCATGTGGAACATTCCACCTGATCCTGAATTCCCTCTCCAGTTCTTTCCACTCATCTGGAGTAGTAGGACATTTGAGGTACTCTCTGGTGAACTCATCCTGGATGGCCCTGCAGACCTCTGGTAGAAACTTGGAAATGGTGGATCTGCCAACCCTGAACTGACAGGATAATGATGTGTATGACTCTCCAGTGGCCAGATATCTGATGGTGAGGGCTAACTTTTCCCCAACACTGATAGGAGCTCTGTAGTTGGTGGCCTGCCTGGCTAGACGTGGTTCCAGTCTGGTCTTCATCATTTCAAAGAATTCTGGGGTCATCCTCATGTAGTTGGTGAATCCTGGAATGTCTGTGGCATACAGATCAGCCATAATGTTGTGGTAGGCCCCCTCTCCTCTCTCTGCAGTAGCCATAGCCTGACCCACATGTTGTGCCTTCTTCTAGGTCTCTGTATGGGTGGTGGTGGTGGTGGTGGTGGTGGTTGCTGTGCTTGACGTAAAAAATGGAAATACATGATTATTTGTAACTGAATAAAAACCAAAAAAGCCCTAAGTTGTTGTTGAATCTGTCTTCCATTAAAAGGTGGCATCCTGCTGTGTTCCTAGAAAAGCAATGGTGATTAGGTCGCGAATTTTATATATATATACACCCAGAAAATCCAGCAACTTTGCAAAACAATAATCGGGGATCCTGGTCTGGGGAAGACTGAGGAGGCCTGAGGATGCCAGGACTTAATCGGGTGTTAGTCGGGGCTTAGTCCCAGGAGGCCTGAGGCGTCCTGGGACCCAGTCGGTTTGTGTGCGACAGGATCGTGGTTGAAACCGACCAGAAAACTGGCTTAGTCAGTTCTTAGTCCCAGACCAGTCGGGGACTGTCTGTGGCCACCTGAGGCATCCTGAGGCGTCCTGGGGACGATCTGTTCTTAATCCCAGACTTCAGTACCGACCCAGTATTCCCACCCATTTTTGTTATTTTTCAACCGACTGTCCACAATTAAGGGTCGCCGACAGGATCGGGGCTTAATCTTTTGGTGGAACAGGGGCATTAGGAAACAACCCATTGGATTAGATTTTTCTTATGTCTCCTATAATATATCGCCCATATCTCTCATGTTTTGTTTCATAATCTGCCAATTCTGTTGGGTGATAGGAAGAAATATTAGAAGATATTCCCATGAGAAAATTAAATATCCCACAAAAATATGACAGGCATTCCCCTTTCCATTGATTACCTAACCATTTGTTTCACTTTGGATACTGTATTCCTATGATGTTGTCCTTTTCTTTACTTAACCAAATCCCCATTCAACTGAGAAATGCAATTAAGATATCTTCTAAACTTCACACCAAGGAAGAATCCAGTGTTTGGGTAAGTAAGTTAGTTGACACTAGTGAAGCATTCAATGAATTAACCCCCTATCAAAACAACTTTAGGAAACAACCCATTGGATTAGATTTTTTATTAAGGACAGTCTCTTGTTGGTGAATTCAGGTTTTGGAAATCCACAGAAATGGATTCATTTATGCATTTTTCTAGTTGTCTGAGATACAAAATGCCTCTCTATATATTTATAGGTCATAAACCAGCATGTGGGCATTATAGTAATGTATAGAAGGCATTTATAAATCTCTAAATATTGGTATCAGAAAATGTTTAACATAAGAATGAGATAATGCATTGTCTAGTATAATAGGGATTTAGACATTTTAAGCAATCTCTACAAGTATACATGGGTTTTTAATGACCAAAATGTAACATTGTTGGCAAGGAAACATAAAAATTTGAATGATTGTGTGAGCCCATGTTGAAATGAACACAAGGGGGTGCTAAAAAGAGATCAATGATCAAACAGGTTAGTATTAGCATTAACATCAATAAATTGAAGATGTACCTATTTCAAGTAAGCATGTAAAATAGACACGTGTTTTGGATAAAATGTTGGTTACTTGTATTGCAGTTTCTTCCTATTTAGATTTTTAACCACTTATATGGTTAGTTGAAATGCTGATATGGTTTGAATATCTTACTTGGTGTTGGAGTGGGAGTAGGTCCTCCTACAACAAACATAGTTAATCAATATACTTTCTGTATCTTATTTAAAATGTAAAGTAATATGATCAGATTGGAATGAAAATACATCAGATGATGTGTGTTTGGAAATACAGAGAGGTGTATGCAATGAAATCAATCTATCACCTTTCAACATCACCAAAATAAAGAATGATAAGCTGTACATTAATTTACTGTGTGCTGATTTTTGTGCTCAATTAATGCAGAAATTGCTTTATTACCTTTAAAGAAGGCCAATTAAAGGTTATTTAGTAAGCTGGATTTTTGTGTTAAGTATATATTTATATAGATATTTAACTTTTGTTATTGTACATTCTTCTTCTTAATAAGCTATGTTACTTTGCATTAAACAAGCACAAATAAGAACATTGTGTTTCAGTTGCCATGAACTGAAAGTGAACCAGTGTACTTACTTTCTCCACTACAAGCATGTACCAGCAGATTCGACACTGTCCATGAGTTGTAGCTATCTGCTACCTCAGAGGTAATGATAATTGCTGATAAAAGTGATAAGCCACTGATTGGAAGACCTTTATCTGTACCATCTCTGTCAATGTTGATAGAGAATGGTTTATCAGGGTTTCTTATCACAAACTAAAAATTAAATACACCAATTAAATATCTGATATTATTATCAGCAACAATAGTACGTAAATTGTTCATATGTGAAGTGCATTAAGGAAGTAACTTACTATACCTCTATTACATAATCACGAATGAATGGTGCGGTGAATGCTACAGTTATGGTTTTTGCTCCTTTAACTGAAAACTCCATATCCATTATTCTAAAATTCCAGCCTTCTCCGAAAGCTTTGATGATTATTGAATTATTAGGCTTTAGATGGACACCTTCAGATGTTACAGCATCTTCTAGATTCATATCATCATTGTCTGGTATGCCAATATATAATTGAACATTACCCTCCTCAACAATGACTGGTTCCTTTAAGTCTGGACAACGCTCAAAATATGCTGAAAAAAATGCAACCATTTTAGCAAAATATACTTAAATTGGATTGAGCATACATTCACATACCCCAACTGGTGATTTATCCCAAGATTAAAGTTAGCTGTGGATTGCTTTACACTTATTCAGTTATTTTAAATTTGTTGTTCAAATCATTGGAGTAGTACATCATGTGTAGTTATCATTTAACTCAAACTTAATGATGTCAGATATATTCAACACTTGCAGATGCAAATGTAATCATGCTTACAGTGCCATTAAAATTAGTAATCCTGATGGTTAATATTTTACATTCTAAAAAATGAAAAAATGATAAGATTTGGAAAAAATGTTAGAATTTATACTGCTGATTGATCAATAAAGAAAATGTAACTAGGCGAGAGTACTTAATATGTAAATTTAACTGCTGGTATTTAAAAAGAACTTTTTTCAAACTTAGTACTTCGTTTGATATAAGGTTTCCCATCCGCATACTAATGCAAGAACATACAAAAGAGTTCAGATAAGGCAGCAACAACCCAAATCATCTGAATTAAACAATTGCTGGAAGAAGACATTTGGCTGATAATCTGTGTTTTATAAGCACTTACTTGTAGTTGGTGTTGGAGTAGGTGTTGGGGTGGGTGTAGGGGCTGCAAATGTATCAATGCAGATAACCATCAATCCCCCATTCACATTTTAGATACAATAGACTAATGCGTATCCAAAACAGAATTATCCAAAAATTAAGTTTAACCAAACATTTCTTATGTCTCCTATAATATATCGCCCATATCTCTCATGTTTTGTTTCATAATCTGCCAATTCTGTTGGGTGATAGGAAGAAATATTAGAAGATATTCCCATGAAAAAATTAAATATCCCACAAAAATATGACAGGCATTCCCCTTTCCATTGATTATCTAACCATTTGTTTCACTTTGGATACTGTATTCCTATGATGTTGTCCTTTTCTTTACTTAACCAAATCCCCATTCAACTGAGAAGTGCAATTAAGATATCTTCTAAACTTCACACCAAGGAAGAATCCAGTGTTTGGGTAAGTAGGTTAGTTGACACTAGTGAAGCATTCAATGAATTAACCCCTATCAAAACAACTTTAGGAAACAACCCATTGGATTAGATTTTTTATTAAGGACAGTTTCTTGTTGGTGAATTCAGGTTTTGGAAATCCACAGAAATGGATTCATTTATGCATTTTTCTAGTTGTCTGAGATACAAAATGCCTCTCTATATATTTATAGGTCATAAACCAGCATGTGGGCATTATAGTAATGTATAGAAGGCATTTATAAATCTCTAAATATTGGTATCAGAAAATGTTTAACGTAAGAATGAGATACTGCATTGTCTAGTATAATAGGGATTTAGACATTTTAAGGAATCTCTACAAGTATACATGGATTTTTAATGACCAAAATGTAACATTGTTGGCAAGGAAACATAAAAATTTGAATGATTGTGTGAGCCCATGTTGAAATGAACACAAGGGGGTGCTAAAAAGAGATCAATGATCAAACAGGTTAGTATTAGCATTAACATCAATAAATTGAAGATGTACCTATTTCAAGTAAGCATGTAAAATAGACACGTGTTTTGGATAAAATGTTGGTTACTTGTATTGCAGTTTCTTCCTATTTAGATTTTTAACCACTTATATGGTTAGTTGAAATGCTGATATGGTTTGAATATCTTACTTGGTGTTGGAGTGGGAGTAGGTCCTCCTACAACAAACATAGCTAATCAATATACTTTCTGTATCTTATTTAAAATGTAAAGTAATATGATCAGATTGGAATGAACATACATCAGATGATGTGTGTTTGGAAATACAGAGAGGTGTATGCAATGAAATCAATCTATCACCTTTCAACATCACCAAAATAAATAATGATAAGCTGTACATTAATTTACTGTGTGCTGATTTTTGTGCTCAATTAATGCAGAAATTGCTTTATTACCTTTAAAGAAGGCCAATTAAAGGTTATTTAGTAAGCTGGATTTTTGTGTTAAGTATATATTTATATAGATATTTAACTTTTGTTATTGTACATTCTTCTTCTTAATAAGCTATGTTACTTTGCATTAAACAAGCACAAATAAGAACATTGTGTTTCAGTTGCCATGAACTGAAAGTGAACCAGTGTACTTACTTTCTCCACTACAAGCATGTACCAGCAGATTCGACACTGTCCATGAGTTGTAGCTATCTGCTACCTCAGAGGTAATGATAATTGCTGATAAAAGTGATAAGCCACTGATTGGAAGACCTTTATCTGTACCATCTCTGTCAATGTTGATAGAGAATGGTTTATCAGGGTTTCTTATCACAAACTAAAAATTAAATACACCAATTAAATATCTGATATTATTATCAGCAACAATAGTACGTAAATTGTTCATATGTGAAGTGCATTAAGGAAGTAACTTACTATACCTCTATTACATAATCACGAATGAATGGTGCGGTGAATGCTACAGTTATGGTTTTTGCTCCTTTAACTGAAAACTCCATATCCATTATTCTAAAATTCCAGCCTTCTCCGAAAGCTTTGATGATTATTGAATTATTAGGCTTTAGATGGACACCTTCAGATGTTACAGCATCTTCTAGATTCATATCATCATTGTCTGGTATGCCAATATATAATTGAACATTACCCTCCTCAACAATGACTGGTTCCTTTAAGTCTGGACAACGCTCAAAATATGCTGAAAAAAATGCAACCATTTTAGCAAAATATACTTAAATTGGATTGAGCATACATTCACATACCCCAACTGGTGATTTATCCCAAGATTAAAGTTAGCTGTGGATTGCTTTACACTTATTCAGTTATTTTAAATTTGTTGTTCAAATCATTGGAGTAGTACATCATGTGTAGTTATCATTTAACTCAAACTTAATGATGTCAGATATATTCAACACTTGCAGATGCAAATGTAATCATGCTTACAGTGCCATTAAAATTAGTAATCCTGATGGTTAATATTTTACATTCTAAAAAATGAAAAAATGATAAGATTTGGAAAAAATGTTAGAATTTATACTGCTGATTGATCAATAAAGAAAATGTAACTAGGCGAGAGTACTTAATATGTAAATTTAACTGCTGGTATTTAAAAAGAACTTTTTTCAAACTTAGTACTTCGTTTGATATAAGGTTTCCCATCCGCATACTAATGCAAGAACATACAAAAGAGTTCAGATAAGGCAGCAACAACCCAAATCATCTGAATTAAACAATTGCTGGAAGAAGACATTTGGCTGATAATCTGTGTTTTATAAGCACTTACTTGTAGTTGGTGTTGGAGTAGGTGTTGGGGTGGGTGTAGGGGCTGCAAATGTATCAATGCAGATAACCATCAATCCCCCATTCACATTTTAGATACAATAGACTAATGCGTATCCAAAACAGAATTATCCAAAAATTAAGTTTAACCAAACATTTCTTATGTCTCCTATAATATATCGCCCATATCTCTCATGTTTTGTTTCATAATCTGCCAATTCTGTTGGGTGATAGGAAGAAATATTAGAAGATATTCCCATGAAAAAATTAAATATCCCACAAAAATATGACAGGCATTCCCCTTTCCATTGATTATCTAACCATTTGTTTCACTTTGGATACTGTATTCCTATGATGTTGTCCTTTTCTTTACTTAACCAAATCCCCATTCAACTGAGAAGTGCAATTAAGATATCTTCTAAACTTCACACCAAGGAAGAATCCAGTGTTTGGGTAAGTAGGTTAGTTGACACTAGTGAAGCATTCAATGAATTAACCCCTATCAAAACAACTTTAGGAAACAACCCATTGGATTAGATTTTTTATTAAGGACAGTTTCTTGTTGGTGAATTCAGGTTTTGGAAATCCACAGAAATGGATTCATTTATGCATTTTTCTAGTTGTCTGAGATACAAAATGCCTCTCTATATATTTATAGGTCATAAACCAGCATGTGGGCATTATAGTAATGTATAGAAGGCATTTATAAATCTCTAAATATTGGTATCAGAAAATGTTTAACGTAAGAATGAGATACTGCATTGTCTAGTATAATAGGGATTTAGACATTTTAAGGAATCTCTACAAGTATACATGGATTTTTAATGACCAAAATGTAACATTGTTGGCAAGGAAACATAAAAATTTGAATGATTGTGTGAGCCCATGTTGAAATGAACACAAGGGGGTGCTAAAAAGAGATCAATGATCAAACAGGTTAGTATTAGCATTAACATCAATAAATTGAAGATGTACCTATTTCAAGTAAGCATGTAAAATAGACACGTGTTTTGGATAAAATGTTGGTTACTTGTATTGCAGTTTCTTCCTATTTAGATTTTTAACCACTTATATGGTTAGTTGAAATGCTGATATGGTTTGAATATCTTACTTGGTGTTGGAGTGGGAGTAGGTCCTCCTACAACAAACATAGCTAATCAATATACTTTCTGTATCTTATTTAAAATGTAAAGTAATATGATCAGATTGGAATGAACATACATCAGATGATGTGTGTTTGGAAATACAGAGAGGTGTATGCAATGAAATCAATCTATCACCTTTCAACATCACCAAAATAAATAATGATAAGCTGTACATTAATTTACTGTGTGCTGATTTTTGTGATCAATTAATGCAGAAATTGCTTTATTACCTTTAAAGAAGGCCAATTAAAGGTTATTTAGTAAGCTGGATTTTTGTGTTAAGTATATATTTATATAGATATTTAACTTTTGTTATTGTACATTCTTCTTCTTAATAAGCTATGTTACTTTGCATTAAACAAGCACAAATAAGAACATTGTGTTTCAGTTGCCATGAACTGAAAGTGAACCAGTGTACTTACTTTCTCCACTACAAGCATGTACCAGCAGATTCGACACTGTCCATGAGTTGTAGCTATCTGCTACCTCAGAGGTAATGAAAATTGCTGATAAAAGTGATAAGCCACTGATTGGAAGACCTTTATCTGTACCATCTCTGTCAATGTTGATAGAGAATGGTTTATCAGGGTTTCTTATCACAAACTAAAAATTAAATACACCAATTAAATATCTGATATTATTATCAGCAACAATAGTACGTAAATTGTTCATATGTGAAGTGCATTAAGGAAGTAACTTACTATACCTCTATTACATAATCACGAATGAATGGTGCGGTGAATGCTACAGTTATGGTTTTTGCTCCTTTAACTGAAAACTCCATATCCATTATTCTAAAATTCCAGCCTTCTCCGAAAGCTTTGATGATTATTGAATTATTAGGCTTTAGATGGACACCTTCAGATGTTACAGCATCTTCTAGATTCATATCATCATTGTCTGGTATGCCAATATATAATTGAACATTACCCTCCTCAACAATGACTGGTTCCTTTAAGTCTGGACAACGCTCAAAATATGCTGAAAAAAATGCAACCATTTCAGCAAAATATACTTAAATTGGATTGAGCATACATTCACATACCCCAACTGGTGATTTATCCCAAGATTAAAGTTAGCTGTGGATTGCTTTACACTTATTCAGTTATTTTAAATTTGTTGTTCAAATCATTGGAGTAGTACATCATGTGTAGTTATCATTTAACTCAAACTTAATGATGTCAGATATATTCAACACTTGCAGATGCAAATGTAATCATGCTTACAGTGCCATTAAAATTAGTAATCCTGATGGTTAATATTTTACATTGTAAAAAATGAAAAAATGATAAGATTTGGAAAAAATGTTAGAATTTATACTGCTGATTGATCAATAAAGAAAATGTAACTAGGCGAGAGTACTTAATATGTAATTTTAACTGCTGGTATTTAAAAAGAACTTTTTTCAAACTTAGTACTTCGTTTGATATAAGGTTTCCCATCCGCATACTAATGCAAGAACATACAAAAGAGTTCAGATAAGGCAGCAACAACCCAAATCATCTGAATTAAACAATTGCTGGAAGAAGACATTTGGCTGATAATCTGTGTTTTATAAGCGCTTACTTGTAGTTGGTGTTGGAGTAGGTGTTGGGGTGGGTGTAGGGGCTGCAAATGTATCAATGCAGATAACCATCAATCCCCCATTCACATTTTAGATACAATAGACTAATGCGTATCCAAAACAGAATTATCCAAAAATTAAGTTTAACCAAACATTTCTTATGTCTCCTATAATATATCGCCCATAGCTCTCATGTTTTGTTTCATAATCTGCCAATTCTGTTGGGTGATAGGAAGAAATATTAGAAGATATTCCCATGAAAAAATTAAATATCCCACAAAAATATGACAGGCATTCCCCTTTCCATTGATTATCTAACCATTTGTTTCACTTTGGATACTGTATTCCTATGATGTTGTCCTTTTCTTTACTTAACCAAATCCCCATTCAACTGAGAAGTGCAATTAAGATATCTTCTAAACTTCACACCAAGGAAGAATCCAGTGTTTGGGTAAGTAGGTTAGTTGACACTAGTGAAGCATTCAATGAATTAACCCCTATCAAAACAACTTTAGGAAACAACCCATTGGATTAGATTTTTTATTAAGGACAGTTTCTTGTTGGTGAATTCAGGTTTTGGAAATCCACAGAAATGGATTCATTTATGCATTTTTCTAGTTGTCTGAGATACAAAATGCCTCTCTATATATTTATAGGTCATAAACCAGCATGTGGGCATTATAGTAATGTATAGAAGGCATTTATAAATCTCTAAATATTGGTATCAGAAAATGTTTAACGTAAGAATGAGATACTGCATTGTCTAGTATAATAGGGATTTAGACATTTTAAGCAATCTCTACAAGTATACATGGATTTTTAATGACCAAAATGTAACATTGTTGGCAAGGAAACATAAAAATTTGAATGATTGTGTGAGCCCATGTTGAAATGAACACAAGGGGGTGCTAAAAAGAGATCAATGATCAAACAGGTTAGTATTAGCATTAACATCAATAAATTGAAGATGTACCTATTTCAAGTAAGCATGTAAAATAGACACGTGTTTTGGATAAAATGTTGGTTACTTGTATTGCAGTTTCTTCCTATTTAGATTTTTAACCACTTATATGGTTAGTTGAAATGCTGATATGGTTTGAATATCTTACTTGGTGTTGGAGTGGGAGTAGGTCCTCCTACAACAAACATAGCTAATCAATATACTTTCTGTATCTTATTTAAAATGTAAAGTAATATGATCAGATTGGAATGAACATACATCAGATGATGTGTGTTTGGAAATACAGAGAGGTGTATGCAATGAAATCAATCTATCACCTTTCAACATCACCAAAATAAATAATGATAAGCTGTACATTAATTTACTGTGTGCTGATTTTTGTGATCAATTAATGCAGAAATTGCTTTATTACCTTTAAAGAAGGCCAATTAAAGGTTATTTAGTAAGCTGGATTTTTGTGTTAAGTATATATTTATATAGATATTTAACTTTTGTTATTGTACATTCTTCTTCTTAATAAGCTATGTTACTTTGCATTAAACAAGCACAAATAAGAACATTGTGTTTCAGTTGCCATGAACTGAAAGTGAACCAGTGTACTTACTTTCTCCACTACAAGCATGTACCAGCAGATTCGACACTGTCCATGAGTTGTAGCTATCTGCTACCTCAGAGGTAATGATAATTGCTGATAAAAGTGATAAGCCACTGATTGGAAGACCTTTATCAGTACCATCTCTGTCAATGTTGATAGAGAATGGTTTATCAGGGTTTCTTATCACAAACTAAAAATTAAATACACCAATTAAATATCTGATATTATTATCAGCAACAATAGTACGTAAATTGTTCATATGTGAAGTGCATTAAGGAAGTAACTTACTATACCTCTATTACATAATCACGAATGAATGGTGCGGTGAATGCTACAGTTATGGTTTTTGCTCCTTTAACTGAAAACTCCATATCCATTATTCTAAAATTCCAGCCTTCTCCGAAAGCTTTGATGATTATTGAATTATTAGGCTTTAGATGGACACCTTCAGATGTTACAGCATCTTCTAGATTCATATCATCATTGTCTGGTATGCCAATATATAATTGAACATTACCCTCCTCAACAATGACTGGTTCCTTTAAGTCTGGACAACGCTCAAAATATGCTGAAAAAAATGCAACCATTTTAGCAAAATATACTTAAATTGGATTGAGCATACATTCACATACCCCAACTGGTGATTTATCCCAAGATTAAAGTTAGCTGTGGATTGCTTTACACTTATTCAGTTATTTTAAATTTGTTGTTCAAATCATTGGAGTAGTACATCATGTGTAGTTATCATTTAACTCAAACTTAATGATGTCAGATATATTCAACACTTGCAGATGCAAATGTAATCATGCTTACAGTGCCATTAAAATTAGTAATCCTGATGGTTAATATTTTACATTGTAAAAAATGAAAAAATGATAAGATTTGGAAAAAATGTTAGAATTTATACTGCTGATTGATCAATAAAGAAAATGTAACTAGGCGAGAGTACTTAATATGTAATTTTAACTGCTGGTATTTAAAAAGAACTTTTTTCAAACTTAGTACTTCGTTTGATATAAGGTTTCCCATCCGCATACTAATGCAAGAACATACAAAAGAGTTCAGATAAGGCAGCAACAACCCAAATCATCTGAATTAAACAATTGCTGGAAGAAGACATTTGGCTGATAATCTGTGTTTTATAAGCGCTTACTTGTAGTTGGTGTTGGAGTAGGTGTTGGGGTGGGTGTAGGGGCTGCAAATGTATCAATGCAGATAACCATCAATCCCCCATTCACATTTTAGATACAATAGACTAATGCGTATCCAAAACAGAATTATCCAAAAATTAAGTTTAACCAAACATTTCTTATGTCTCCTATAATATATCGCCCATAGCTCTCATGTTTTGTTTCATAATCTGCCAATTCTGTTGGGTGATAGGAAGAAATATTAGAAGATATTCCCATGAAAAAATTAAATATCCCACAAAAATATGACAGGCATTCCCCTTTCCATTGATTATCTAACCATTTGTTTCACTTTGGATACTGTATTCCTATGATGTTGTCCTTTTCTTTACTTAACCAAATCCCCATTCAACTGAGAAATGCAATTAAGATATCTTCTAAACTTCACACCAAGGAAGAATCCAGTGTTTGGGTAAGTAAGTTAGTTGACACTAGTGACGCATTCAATGAATTAACCCCCTATCAAAACAACTTTAGGAAACAACCCATTGGATTAGATTTTTTATTAAGGACAGTCTCTTGTTGGTGAATTCAGGTTTTGGAAATCCACAGAAATGGATTCATTTATGCATTTTTCTAGTTGTCTGAGATACAAAATGCCTCTCTATATATTTATAGGTCATAAACCAGCATGTGGGCATTATAGTAATGTATAGAAGGCATTTATAAATCTCTAAATATTGGTATCAGAAAATGTTTAACATAAGAATGAGATAATGCATTGTCTAGTATAATAGGGATTTAGACATTTTAAGCAATCTCTACAAGTATACATGGATTTTTAATGACCAAAATGTAACATTGTTGGCAAGGAAACATAAAAATTTGAATGATTGTGTGAGCCCATGTTGAAATGAACACAAGGGGGTGCTAAAAAGAGATCAATGATCAAACAGGTTAGTATTAGCATTAACATCAATAAATTGAAGATGTACCTATTTCAAGTAAGCATGTAAAATAGACACGTGTTTTGGATAAAATGTTGGTTACTTGTATTGCAGTTTCTTCCTATTTAGATTTTTAACCACTTATATGGTTAGTTGAAATGCTGATATGGTTTGAATATCTTACTTGGTGTTGGAGTGGGAGTAGGTCCTCCTACAACAAACATAGTTAATCAATATACTTTCTGTATCTTATTTAAAATGTAAAGTAATATGATCAGATTGGAATGAAAATACATCAGATGATGTGTGTTTGGAAATACAGAGAGGTGTATGCAATGAAATCAATCTATCACCTTTCAACATCACCAAAATAAAGAATGATAAGCTGTACATTAATTTACTGTGTGCTGATTTTTGTGCTCAATTAATGCAGAAATTGCTTTATTACCTTTAAAGAAGGCCAATTAAAGGTTATTTAGTAAGCTGGATTTTTGTGTTAAGTATATATTTATATAGATATTTAACTTTTGTTATTGTACATTCTTCTTCTTAATAAGCTATGTTACTTTGCATTAAACAAGCACAAATAAGAACATTGTGTTTCAGTTGCCATGAACTGAAAGTGAACCAGTGTACTTACTTTCTCCACTACAAGCATGTACCAGCAGATTCGACACTGTCCATGAGTTGTAGCTATCTGCTACCTCAGAGGTAATGATAATTGCTGATAAAAGTGATAAGCCACTGATTGGAAGACCTTTATCTGTACCATCTCTGTCAATGTTGATAGAGAATGGTTTATCAGGGTTTCTTATCACAAACTAAAAATTAAATACACCAATTAAATATCTGATATTATTATCAGCAACAATAGTACGTAAATTGTTCATATGTGAAGTGCATTAAGGAAGTAACTTACTATACCTCTATTACATAATCACGAATGAATGGTGCGGTGAATGCTACAGTTATGGTTTTTGCTCCTTTAACTGAAAACTCCATATCCATTATTCTAAAATTCCAGCCTTCTCCGAAAGCTTTGATGATTATTGAATTATTAGGCTTTAGATGGACACCTTCAGATGTTACAGCATCTTCTAGATTCATATCATCATTGTCTGGTATGCCAATATATAATTCAACATTACCCTCCTCAACAATGACTGGTTCCTTTAAGTCTGGACAACGCTCAAAATATGCTGAAAAAAATGCAACCATTTTAGCAAAATATACTTAAATTGGATTGAGCATACATTCACATACCCCAACTGGTGATTTATCCCAAGATTAAAGTTAGCTGTGGATTGCTTTACACTTATTCAGTTATTTTAAATTTGTTGTTCAAATCATTGGAGTAGTACATCATGTGTAGTTATCATTTAACTCAAACTTAATGATGTCAGATATATTCAACACTTGCAGATGCAAATGTAATCATGCTTACAGTGCCATTAAAATTAGTAATCCTGATGGTTAATATTTTACATTCTAAAAAATGAAAAAATGATAAGATTTGGAAAAAATGTTAGAATTTATACTGCTGATTGATCAATAAAGAAAATGTAACTAGGCGAGAGTACTTAATATGTAATTTTAACTGCTGGTATTTAAAAAGAACTTTTTTCAAACTTAGTACTTCGTTTGATATAAGGTTTCCCATCCGCATACTAATGCAAGAACATACAAAAGAGTTCAGATAAGGCAGCAACAACCCAAATCATCTGAATTAAACAATTGCTGGAAGAAGACATTTGGCTGATAATCTGTGTTTTATAAGCACTTACTTGTAGTTGGTGTTGGAGTAGGTGTTGGGGTGGGTGTAGGGGCTGCAAATGTATCAATGCAGATAACCATCAATCCCCCATTCACATTTTAGATACAATAGACTAATGCGTATCCAAAACAGAATTATCCAAAAATTAAGTTTAACCAAACATTTCTTATGTCTCCTATAATATATCGCCCATATCTCTCATGTTTTGTTTCATAATCTGCCAATTCTGTTGGGTGATAGGAAGAAATATTAGAAGATATTCCCATGAAAAAATTAAATATCCCACAAAAATATGACAGGCATTCCCCTTTCCATTGATTATCTAACCATTTGTTTCACTTTGGATACTGTATTCCTATGATGTTGTCCTTTTCTTTACTTAACCAAATCCCCATTCAACTGAGAAGTGCAATTAAGATATCTTCTAAACTTCACACCAAGGAAGAATCCAGTGTTTGGGTAAGTAGGTTAGTTGACACTAGTGAAGCATTCAATGAATTAACCCCTATCAAAACAACTTTAGGAAACAACCCATTGGATTAGATTTTTTATTAAGGACAGTTTCTTGTTGGTGAATTCAGGTTTTGGAAATCCACAGAAATGGATTCATTTATGCATTTTTCTAGTTGTCTGAGATACAAAATGCCTCTCTATATATTTATAGGTCATAAACCAGCATGTGGGCATTATAGTAATGTATAGAAGGCATTTATAAATCTCTAAATATTGGTATCAGAAAATGTTTAACGTAAGAATGAGATACTGCATTGTCTAGTATAATAGGGATTTAGACATTTTAAGGAATCTCTACAAGTATACATGGATTTTTAATGACCAAAATGTAACATTGTTGGCAAGGAAACATAAAAATTTGAATGATTGTGTGAGCCCATGTTGAAATGAACACAAGGGGGTGCTAAAAAGAGATCAATGATCAAACAGGTTAGTATTAGCATTAACATCAATAAATTGAAGATGTACCTATTTCAAGTAAGCATGTAAAATAGACACGTGTTTTGGATAAAATGTTGGTTACTTGTATTGCAGTTTCTTCCTATTTAGATTTTTAACCACTTATATGGTTAGTTGAAATGCTGATATGGTTTGAATATCTTACTTGGTGTTGGAGTGGGAGTAGGTCCTCCTACAACAAACATAGCTAATCAATATACTTTCTGTATCTTATTTAAAATGTAAAGTAATATGATCAGATTGGAATGAACATACATCAGATGATGTGTGTTTGGAAATACAGAGAGGTGTATGCAATGAAATCAATCTATCACCTTTCAACATCACCAAAATAAATAATGATAAGCTGTACATTAATTTACTGTGTGCTGATTTTTGTGATCAATTAATGCAGAAATTGCTTTATTACCTTTAAAGAAGGCCAATTAAAGGTTATTTAGTAAGCTGGATTTTTGTGTTAAGTATATATTTATATAGATATTTAACTTTTGTTATTGTACATTCTTCTTCTTAATAAGCTATGTTACTTTGCATTAAACAAGCACAAATAAGAACATTGTGTTTCAGTTGCCATGAACTGAAAGTGAACCAGTGTACTTACTTTCTCCACTACAAGCATGTACCAGCAGATTCGACACTGTCCATGAGTTGTAGCTATCTGCTACCTCAGAGGTAATGATAATTGCTGATAAAAGTGATAAGCCACTGATTGGAAGACCTTTATCTGTACCATCTCTGTCAATGTTGATAGAGAATGGTTTATCAGGGTTTCTTATCACAAACTAAAAATTAAATACACCAATTAAATATCTGATATTATTATCAGCAACAATAGTACGTAAATTGTTCATATGTGAAGTGCATTAAGGAAGTAACTTACTATACCTCTATTACATAATCACGAATGAATGGTGCGGTGAATGCTACAGTTATGGTTTTTGCTCCTTTAACTGAAAACTCCATATCCATTATTCTAAAATTCCAGCCTTCTCCGAAAGCTTTGATGATTATTGAATTATTAGGCTTTAGATGGACACCTTCAGATGTTACAGCATCTTCTAGATTCATATCATCATTGTCTGGTATGCCAATATATAATTGAACATTACCCTCCTCAACAATGACTGGTTCCTTTAAGTCTGGACAACGCTCAAAATATGCTGAAAAAATGCAACCATTTTAGCAAAATATACTTAAATTGGATTGAGCATACATTCACATACCCCAACTGGTGATTTATCCCAAGATTAAAGTTAGCTGTGGATTGCTTTACACTTATTCAGTTATTTTAAATTTGTTGTTCAAATCATTGGAGTAGTACATCATGTGTAGTTATCATTTAACTCAAACTTAATGATGTCAGATATATTCAACACTTGCAGATGCAAATGTAATCATGCTTACAGTGCCATTAAAATTAGTAATCCTGATGGTTAATATTTTACATTGTAAAAAATGAAAAAATGATAAGATTTGGAAAAAATGTTAGAATTTATACTGCTGATTGATCAATAAAGAAAATGTAACTAGGCGAGAGTACTTAATATGTAATTTTAACTGCTGGTATTTAAAAAGAACTTTTTTCAAACTTAGTACTTCGTTTGATATAAGGTTTCCCATCCGCATACTAATGCAAGAACATACAAAAGAGTTCAGATAAGGCAGCAACAACCCAAATCATCTGAATTAAACAATTGCTGGAAGAAGACATTTGGCTGATAATCTGTGTTTTATAAGCGCTTACTTGTAGTTGGTGTTGGAGTAGGTGTTGGGGTGGGTGTAGGGGCTGCAAATGTATCAATGCAGATAACCATCAATCCCCCATTCACATTTTAGATACAATAGACTAATGCGTATCCAAAACAGAATTATCCAAAAATTAAGTTTAACCAAACATTTCTTATGTCTCCTATAATATATCGCCCATAGCTCTCATGTTTTGTTTCATAATCTGCCAATTCTGTTGGGTGATAGGAAGAAATATTAGAAGATATTCCCATGAAAAAATTAAATATCCCACAAAAATATGACAGGCATTCCCCTTTCCATTGATTATCTAACCATTTGTTTCACTTTGGATACTGTATTCCTATGATGTTGTCCTTTTCTTTACTTAACCAAATCCCCATTCAACTGAGAAGTGCAATTAAGATATCTTCTAAACTTCACACCAAGGAAGAATCCAGTGTTTGGGTAAGTAGGTTAGTTGACACTAGTGAAGCATTCAATGAATTAACCCCTATCAAAACAACTTTAGGAAACAACCCATTGGATTAGATTTTTTATTAAGGACAGTTTCTTGTTGGTGAATTCAGGTTTTGGAAATCCACAGAAATGGATTCATTTATGCATTTTTCTAGTTGTCTGAGATACAAAATGCCTCTCTATATATTTATAGGTCATAAACCAGCATGTGGGCATTATAGTAATGTATAGAAGGCATTTATAAATCTCTAAATATTGGTATCAGAAAATGTTTAACGTAAGAATGAGATACTGCATTGTCTAGTATAATAGGGATTTAGACATTTTAAGCAATCTCTACAAGTATACATGGATTTTTAATGACCAAAATGTAACATTGTTGGCAAGGAAACATAAAAATTTGAATGATTGTGTGAGCCCATGTTGAAATGAACACAAGGGGGTGCTAAAAAGAGATCAATGATCAAACAGGTTAGTATTAGCATTAACATCAATAAATTGAAGATGTACCTATTTCAAGTAAGCATGTAAAATAGACACGTGTTTTGGATAAAATGTTGGTTACTTGTATTGCAGTTTCTTCCTATTTAGATTTTTAACCACTTATATGGTTAGTTGAAATGCTGATATGGTTTGAATATCTTACTTGGTGTTGGAGTGGGAGTAGGTCCTCCTACAACAAACATAGCTAATCAATATACTTTCTGTATCTTATTTAAACTGTAAAGTAATATGATCAGATTGGAATGAACATACATCAGATGATGTGTGTTTGGAAATACAGAGAGGTGTATGCAATGAAATCAATCTATCACCTTTCAACATCACCAAAATAAATAATGATAAGCTGTACATTAATTTACTGTGTGCTGATTTTTGTGATCAATTAATGCAGAAATTGCTTTATTACCTTTAAAGAAGGCCAATTAAAGGTTATTTAGTAAGCTGGATTTTTATGTTAAGTATATATTTATATAGATATTTAACTTTTGTTATTGTACATTCTTCTTCTTAATAAGCTATGTTACTTTGCATTAAACAAGCACAAATAAGAACATTGTGTTTCAGTTGCCATGAACTGAAAGTGAACCAGTGTACTTACTTTCTCCACTACAAGCATGTACCAGCAGATTCGACACTGTCCATGAGTTGTAGCTATCTGCTACCTCAGAGGTAATGATAATTGCTGATAAAAGTGATAAGCCACTGATTGGAAGACCTTTATCTGTACCATCTCTGTCAATGTTGATAGAGAATGGTTTATCAGGGTTTCTTATCACAAACTAAAAATTAAATACACCAATTAAATATCTGATGTTATTATCAGCAACAATAGTATGTAAATTGTTCATATGTGAAGTGCATTAAGGAAGTAACTTACTATACCTCTATTACATAATCACGAATGAATGGTGCGGTGAATGCTACAGTTATGGTTTTTGCTCCTTTAACTGAAAACTCCATATCCATTATTCTAAAATTCCAGCCTTCTCCGAAAGCTTTGATGATTATTGAATTATTAGGCTTTAGATGGACACCTTCAGATGTTACAGCATCTTCTAGATTCATATCATCATTGTCTGGTATGCCAATATATAATTGAATATTACCCTCCTCAACAATGACTGGTTCCTTTAAGTCTGGACAACGCTCAAAATATGCTGAAAAAAATGCAACCATTTTAGAAAAATATACTTAAATTGGATTGAGCATACATTCACATACCCCAACTGATGATTTATCCCAAGATTAAAGTTAGCTGTGGATTGCTTTACACTTATTCAGTTATTTTAAATTTGTTGTTCAAATCATTGGAGTAGTACATCATGTGTAGTTATCATTTAACTCAAACTTAATGATGTCAGATATATTCAACACTTGCAGATGCAAATGTAATCATGCTTAAAGTGCCATTAAAATTAGTAATCCTGATGGTTAATATTTTACATTCTAAAAAATGAAAAAATGATAAGATTTGGAAAAAATGTTAGAATTTATACTGCTGATTGATCAATAAAGAAAATGTAACTAGGCGAGAGTACTTAATATGTAATTTTAACTGCTGGTATTTAAAAAGAACTTTTTCAAACTTAGTACTTCGTTTGATATAAGGTTTCCCATCCGCATACTAATGCAAGAACATACAAAAGAGTTCAGATAAGGCAGCAACAACCCAAATCATCTGAATTAAACAGTTGCTGGAAGAGGACATTTGGCTGATAATCTGTGTTTTATAAGCACTTACTTGTAGTTGGTGTTGGAGTAGGTGTTGGGGTGGGTGTAGGGGCTGCAAATGTATCAATGCAGATAACCATCAATCCCCCATTCACATTTTAGATACAATAGACTAATGCATATCCAAAACAGAATTATCCAAAAATTAAGTTTAACCAAACATTTCTTATGTCTCCTATAATATATCGCCCATATCTCTCATGTTTTGTTTCATAATCTGCCAATTCTGTTGGGTGATAGGAAGAAATATTAGAAGATATTCCCATGAGAAAATTAAATATCCTACAAAAATATGACAGGCATTCCCCTTTCCATTGATTATCTAACCATTTGTTTCACTTTGGATACTGTATTCCTATGATGTTGTCCTTTTCTTTACTTAACCAAATCCCCATTCAACTGAGAAGTGCAATTAAGATATCTTCTAAACTTCACACCAAGGAAGAATCCAGTGTTTGGGTAAGTAGGTTAGTTGACACTAGTGAAGCATTCAATGAATTAACCCCTATCAAAACAACTTTAGGAAACAACCCATTGGATTAGATTTTTTTATTAAGGACAGTCTCTTGTTGGTGAATTCAGGTTTTGGAAATCCACAGAAATGGATTCATTTATGCATTTTTCTAGTTGTCTGAGATACAAAATGCCTCTCTCTATATTTATAGGCCATAAACCAGCATGTGGGCATTATAGTAATGTATAGAAGGCATTTATAAATCTCTAAATATTGGTATCAGAAAATGTTTAACGTAAGAATGAGATACTGCATTGTCTAGCAAGCAATCTCTACAAGTATACATGGGTTTTTAATGACCAAAATGTAACATTGTTGGCAAGGAAACATAAAAATTTGAATGATTGTGTGAGCCCATGTTGAAATGAACACAAGGGGGTGCTAAAAAGAGATCAATGATCAAACAGGTTAGTATTTGCATTAACATCAATAAATTGAAGATGTACCTATTTCAAGTAAGCATGTAAAATAGACACGTGTTTTGGATAAAATGTTGGTTACTTGTATTGCAGTTTCTTCCTATTTAGATTTTTAACCACTTATATGGTTAGTTGAAATGCTGATATGGTTTGAATATCTTACTTGGTGTTGGAGTGGGAGTAGGTCCTCCTACAACAAACATAGTTAATCAATATACTTTCTGTATCTTATTTAAAATGTAAAGTAATATGATCAGATTGGAATGAACATACATCAGATGATGTGTGTTTGGAAATACAGAGAGGTGTATGCAATGAAATCAATCTATCACCTTTCAACATCACCAAAATAAAGAATGATAAGCTGTACATTAATTTACTGTGTGCTGATTTTTGTGATCAATTAATGCAGAAATTGCTTTATTACCTTTAAAGAAGGCCAATTAAAGGTTATTTAGTAAGCTGGATTTTTGTGTTAAGTATATATTTATATAGATATTTAACTTTTGTTATTGTACATTCTTCTTCTTAATAAGCTATGTTACTTTGCATTAAACAAGCACAAATAAGAACATTGTGTTTCAGTTGCCATGAACTGAAAGTGAACCAGTGTACTTACTTTCTCCACTACAAGCATGTACCAGCAGATTCGACACTGTCCATGAGTTGTAGCTATCTGCTACCTCAGAGGTAATGAAAATTGCTGATAAAAGTGATAAGCCACTGATTGGAAGACCTTTATCTGTACCATCTCTGTCAATGTTGATAGAGAATGGTTTATCAGGGTTTCTTATCACAAACTAAAAATTAAATACACCAATTAAATATCTGATATTATTATCAGCAACAATAGTGCGTAAATTGTTCATATGTGAAGTGCATTAAGGAAGTAACTTACTATACCTCTATTACATAATCACAAATGAATGGTGCGGTGAATGCTACAGTTATGGTTTTTGCTCCTTTAACTGAAAACTCCATATCCATTATTCTAAAATTCCAGCCTTCTCCGAAAGCTTTGATGATTATTGAATTATTAGGCTTTAGATGGACACCTTCAGATGTTACAGCATCTTCTAGATTCATATCATCATTGTCTGGTATGCCAATATATAATTGAATATTACCCTCCTCAACAATGACTGGTTCCTTTAAGTCTGGACAACGCTCAAAATATGCTGAAAAAAATGCAACCATTTTAGCAAAATATACTTAAATTGGATTGAGCATACATTCACATACCCCAACTGACGATTTATCCCAAGATTAAAGTTAGCTGTGGATTGCTTTACACTTATTCAGTTATTTTAAATTTGTTGTTCAAATCATTGGAGTAGTACATCATGTGTAGTTATCATTTAACTCAAACTTAATGATGTCAGATATATTCAACACTTGCAGATGCAAATGTAATCATGCTTAAAGTGCCATTAAAATTAGTAATCCTGATGGTTAATATTTTACATTCTAAAAAATGAAAAAATGATAAGATTTGGAAAAAATGTTAGAATTTATACTGCTGATTGATCAATAAAGAAAATGTAACTAGGCGAGAGTACTTAATATGTAATTTTAACTGCTGGTATTTAAAAAGAACTTTTTTCAAACTTAGTACTTCGTTTGATATAAGGTTTCCCATCCGCATACTAATGCAAGAACATACAAAAGAGTTCAGATAAGGCAGCAACAACCCAAATCATCTGAATTAAACAATTGCTGGAAGAAGACATTTGGCTGATAATCTGTGTTTTATAAGCACTTACTTGTAGTTGGTGTTGGAGTAGGTGTTGGGGTGGGTGTAGGGGCTGCAAATGTATCAATGCAGATAACCATCAATCCCCCATTCACATTTTAGATACAATAGACTAATGCGTATCCAAAACAGAATTATCCAAAAATTAAGTTTAACCAAACATTTCTTATGTCTCCTATAATATATCGCCCATATCTCTCATGTTTTGTTTCATAATCTGCCAATTCTGTTGGGTGATAGGAAGAAATATTAGAAGATATTCCCATGAAAAAATTAAATATCCCACAAAAATATGACAGGCATTCCCCTTTCCATTGATTATCTAACCATTTGTTTCACTTTGGATACTGTATTCCTATGATGTTGTCCTTTTCTTTACTTAACCAAATCCCCATTCAACTGAGAAGTGCAATTAAGATATCTTCTAAACTTCACACCAAGGAAGAATCCAGTGTTTGGGTAAGTAGGTTAGTTGACACTAGTGAAGCATTCAATGAATTAACCCCTATCAAAACAACTTTAGGAAACAACCCATTGGATTAGATTTTTTATTAAGGACAGTTTCTTGTTGGTGAATTCAGGTTTTGGAAATCCACAGAAATGGATTCATTTATGCATTTTTCTAGTTGTCTGAGATACAAAATGCCTCTCTATATATTTATAGGTCATAAACCAGCATGTGGGCATTATAGTAATGTATAGAAGGCATTTATAAATCTCTAAATATTGGTATCAGAAAATGTTTAACGTAAGAATGAGATACTGCATTGTCTAGTATAATAGGGATTTAGACATTTTAAGGAATCTCTACAAGTATACATGGATTTTTAATGACCAAAATGTAACATTGTTGGCAAGGAAACATAAAAATTTGAATGATTGTGTGAGCCCATGTTGAAATGAACACAAGGGGGTGCTAAAAAGAGATCAATGATCAAACAGGTTAGTATTAGCATTAACATCAATAAATTGAAGATGTACCTATTTCAAGTAAGCATGTAAAATAGACACGTGTTTTGGATAAAATGTTGGTTACTTGTATTGCAGTTTCTTCCTATTTAGATTTTTAACCACTTATATGGTTAGTTGAAATGCTGATATGGTTTGAATATCTTACTTGGTGTTGGAGTGGGAGTAGGTCCTCCTACAACAAACATAGCTAATCAATATACTTTCTGTATCTTATTTAAAATGTAAAGTAATATGATCAGATTGGAATGAACATACATCAGATGATGTGTGTTTGGAAATACAGAGAGGTGTATGCAATGAAATCAATCTATCACCTTTCAACATCACCAAAATAAATAATGATAAGCTGTACATTAATTTACTGTGTGCTGATTTTTGTGATCAATTAATGCAGAAATTGCTTTATTACCTTTAAAGAAGGCCAATTAAAGGTTATTTAGTAAGCTGGATTTTTGTGTTAAGTATATATTTATATAGATATTTAACTTTTGTTATTGTACATTCTTCTTCTTAATAAGCTATGTTACTTTGCATTAAACAAGCACAAATAAGAACATTGTGTTTCAGTTGCCATGAACTGAAAGTGAACCAGTGTACTTACTTTCTCCACTACAAGCATGTACCAGCAGATTCGACACTGTCCATGAGTTGTAGCTATCTGCTACCTCAGAGGTAATGAAAATTGCTGATAAAAGTGATAAGCCACTGATTGGAAGACCTTTATCTGTACCATCTCTGTCAATGTTGATAGAGAATGGTTTATCAGGGTTTCTTATCACAAACTAAAAATTAAATACACCAATTAAATATCTGATATTATTATCAGCAACAATAGTGCGTAAATTGTTCATATGTGAAGTGCATTAAGGAAGTAACTTACTATACCTCTATTACATAATCACGAATGAATGGTGCGGTGAATGCTACAGTTATGGTTTTTGCTCCTTTAACTGAAAACTCCATATCCATTATTCTAAAATTCCAGCCTTCTCCGAAAGCTTTGATGATTATTGAATTATTAGGCTTTAGATGGACACCTTCAGATGTTACAGCATCTTCTAGATTCATATCATCATTGTCTGGTATGCCAATATATAATTGAATATTACCCTCCTCAACAATGACTGGTTCCTTTAAGTCTGGACAACGCTCAAAATATGCTGAAAAAAATGCAACCATTTTAGCAAAATATACTTAAATTGGATTGAGCATACATTCACATACCCCAACTGACGATTTATCCCAAGATTAAAGTTAGCTGTGGATTGCTTTACACTTATTCAGTTATTTTAAATTTGTTGTTCAAATCATTGGAGTAGTACATCATGTGTAGTTATCATTTAACTCAAACTTAATGATGTCAGATATATTCAACACTTGCAGATGCAAATGTAATCATGCTTAAAGTGCCATTAAAATTAGTAATCCTGATGGTTAATATTTTACATTCTAAAAAATGAAAAAATGATAAGATTTGGAAAAAATGTTAGAATTTATACTGCTGATTGATCAATAAAGAAAATGTAACTAGGCGAGAGTACTTAATATGTAATTTTAACTGCTGGTATTTAAAAAGAACTTTTTTCAAACTTAGTACTTCGTTTGATATAAGGTTTCCCATCCGCATACTAATGCAAGAACATACAAAAGAGTTCAGATAAGGCAGCAACAACCCAAATCATCTGAATTAAACAATTGCTGGAAGAAGACATTTGGCTGATAATCTGTGTTTTATAAGCACTTACTTGTAGTTGGTGTTGGAGTAGGTGTTGGGGTGGGTGTAGGGGCTGCAAATGTATCAATGCAGATAACCATCAATCCCCCATTCACATTTTAGATACAATAGACTAATGCGTATCCAAAACAGAATTATCCAAAAATTAAGTTTAACCAAACATTTCTTATGTCTCCTATAATATATCGCCCATATCTCTCATGTTTTGTTTCATAATCTGCCAATTCTGTTGGGTGATAGGAAGAAATATTAGAAGATATTCCCATGAAAAAATTAAATATCCCACAAAAATATGACAGGCATTCCCCTTTCCATTGATTATCTAACCATTTGTTTCACTTTGGATACTGTATTCCTATGATGTTGTCCTTTTCTTTACTTAACCAAATCCCCATTCAACTGAGAAGTGCAATTAAGATATCTTCTAAACTTCACACCAAGGAAGAATCCAGTGTTTGGGTAAGTAGGTTAGTTGACACTAGTGAAGCATTCAATGAATTAACCCCTATCAAAACAACTTTAGGAAACAACCCATTGGATTAGATTTTTTATTAAGGACAGTTTCTTGTTGGTGAATTCAGGTTTTGGAAATCCACAGAAATGGATTCATTTATGCATTTTTCTAGTTGTCTGAGATACAAAATGCCTCTCTATATATTTATAGGTCATAAACCAGCATGTGGGCATTATAGTAATGTATAGAAGGCATTTATAAATCTCTAAATATTGGTATCAGAAAATGTTTAACGTAAGAATGAGATACTGCATTGTCTAGTATAATAGGGATTTAGACATTTTAAGGAATCTCTACAAGTATACATGGATTTTTAATGACCAAAATGTAACATTGTTGGCAAGGAAACATAAAAATTTGAATGATTGTGTGAGCCCATGTTGAAATGAACACAAGGGGGTGCTAAAAAGAGATCAATGATCAAACAGGTTAGTATTAGCATTAACATCAATAAATTGAAGATGTACCTATTTCAAGTAAGCATGTAAAATAGACACGTGTTTTGGATAAAATGTTGGTTACTTGTATTGCAGTTTCTTCCTATTTAGATTTTTAACCACTTATATGGTTAGTTGAAATGCTGATATGGTTTGAATATCTTACTTGGTGTTGGAGTGGGAGTAGGTCCTCCTACAACAAACATAGCTAATCAATATACTTTCTGTATCTTATTTAAAATGTAAAGTAATATGATCAGATTGGAATGAACATACATCAGATGATGTGTGTTTGGAAATACAGAGAGGTGTATGCAATGAAATCAATCTATCACCTTTCAACATCACCAAAATAAATAATGATAAGCTGTACATTAATTTACTGTGTGCTGATTTTTGTGATCAATTAATGCAGAAATTGCTTTATTACCTTTAAAGAAGGCCAATTAAAGGTTATTTAGTAAGCTGGATTTTTGTGTTAAGTATATATTTATATAGATATTTAACTTTTGTTATTGTACATTCTTCTTCTTAATAAGCTATGTTACTTTGCATTAAACAAGCACAAATAAGAACATTGTGTTTCAGTTGCCATGAACTGAAAGTGAACCAGTGTACTTACTTTCTCCACTACAAGCATGTACCAGCAGATTCGACACTGTCCATGAGTTGTAGCTATCTGCTACCTCAGAGGTAATGATAATTGCTGATAAAAGTGATAAGCCACTGATTGGAAGACCTTTATCTGTACCATCTCTGTCAATGTTGATAGAGAATGGTTTATCAGGGTTTCTTATCACAAACTAAAAATTAAATACACCAATTAAATATCTGATATTATTATCAGCAACAATAGTACGTAAATTGTTCATATGTGAAGTGCATTAAGGAAGTAACTTACTATACCTCTATTACATAATCACGAATGAATGGTGCGGTGAATGCTACAGTTATGGTTTTTGCTCCTTTAACTGAAAACTCCATATCCATTATTCTAAAATTCCAGCCTTCTCCGAAAGCTTTGATGATTATTGAATTATTAGGCTTTAGATGGACACCTTCAGATGTTACAGCATCTTCTAGATTCATATCATCATTGTCTGGTATGCCAATATATAATTGAACATTACCCTCCTCAACAATGACTGGTTCCTTTAAGTCTGGACAACGCTCAAAATATGCTGAAAAAAATGCAACCATTTTAGCAAAATATACTTAAATTGGATTGAGCATACATTCACATACCCCAACTGGTGATTTATCCCAAGATTAAAGTTAGCTGTGGATTGCTTTACACTTATTCAGTTATTTTAAATTTGTTGTTCAAATCATTGGAGTAGTACATCATGTGTAGTTATCATTTAACTCAAACTTAATGATGTCAGATATATTCAACACTTGCAGATGCAAATGTAATCATGCTTACAGTGCCATTAAAATTAGTAATCCTGATGGTTAATATTTTACATTGTAAAAAATGAAAAAATGATAAGATTTGGAAAAAATGTTAGAATTTATACTGCTGATTGATCAATAAAGAAAATGTAACTAGGCGAGAGTACTTAATATGTAATTTTAACTGCTGGTATTTAAAAAGAACTTTTTTCAAACTTAGTACTTCGTTTGATATAAGGTTTCCCATCCGCATACTAATGCAAGAACATACAAAAGAGTTCAGATAAGGCAGCAACAACCCAAATCATCTGAATTAAACAATTGCTGGAAGAAGACATTTGGCTGATAATCTGTGTTTTATAAGCGCTTACTTGTAGTTGGTGTTGGAGTAGGTGTTGGGGTGGGTGTAGGGGCTGCAAATGTGTCAATGCAGATAACCATCAATCCCCCATTCACATTTTAGATACAATAGACTAATGCGTATCCAAAACAGAATTATCCAAAAATTAAGTTTAACCAAACATTTCTTATGTCTCCTATAATATATCGCCCATAGCTCTCATGTTTTGTTTCATAATCTGCCAATTCTGTTGGGTGATAGGAAGAAATATTAGAAGATATTCCCATGAAAAAATTAAATATCCCACAAAAATATGACAGGCATTCCCCTTTCCATTGATTATCTAACCATTTGTTTCACTTTGGATACTGTATTCCTATGATGTTGTCCTTTTCTTTACTTAACCAAATCCCCATTCAACTGAGAAGTGCAATTAAGATATCTTCTAAACTTCACACCAAGGAAGAATCCAGTGTTTGGGTAAGTAGGTTAGTTGACACTAGTGAAGCATTCAATGAATTAACCCCTATCAAAACAACTTTAGGAAACAACCCATTGGATTAGATTTTTTATTAAGGACAGTTTCTTGTTGGTGAATTCAGGTTTTGGAAATCCACAGAAATGGATTCATTTATGCATTTTTCTAGTTGTCTGAGATACAAAATGCCTCTCTATATATTTATAGGTCATAAACCAGCATGTGGGCATTATAGTAATGTATAGAAGGCATTTATAAATCTCTAAATATTGGTATCAGAAAATGTTTAACGTAAGAATGAGATACTGCATTGTCTAGTATAATAGGGATTTAGACATTTTAAGCAATCTCTACAAGTATACATGGATTTTTAATGACCAAAATGTAACATTGTTGGCAAGGAAACATAAAAATTTGAATGATTGTGTGAGCCCATGTTGAAATGAACACAAGGGGGTGCTAAAAAGAGATCAATGATCAAACAGGTTAGTATTAGCATTAACATCAATAAATTGAAGATGTACCTATTTCAAGTAAGCATGTAAAATAGACACGTGTTTTGGATAAAATGTTGGTTACTTGTATTGCAGTTTCTTCCTATTTAGATTTTTAACCACTTATATGGTTAGTTGAAATGCTGATATGGTTTGAATATCTTACTTGGTGTTGGAGTGGGAGTAGGTCCTCCTACAACAAACATAGCTAATCAATATACTTTCTGTATCTTATTTAAACTGTAAAGTAATATGATCAGATTGGAATGAACATACATCAGATGATGTGTGTTTGGAAATACAGAGAGGTGTATGCAATGAAATCAATCTATCACCTTTCAACATCACCAAAATAAATAATGATAAGCTGTACATTAATTTACTGTGTGCTGATTTTTGTGATCAATTAATGCAGAAATTGCTTTATTACCTTTAAAGAAGGCCAATTAAAGGTTATTTAGTAAGCTGGATTTTTGTGTTAAGTATATATTTATATAGATATTTAACTTTTGTTATTGTACATTCTTCTTCTTAATAAGCTATGTTACTTTGCATTAAACAAGCACAAATAAGAACATTGTGTTTCAGTTGCCATGAACTGAAAGTGAACCAGTGTACTTACTTTCTCCACTACAAGCATGTACCAGCAGATTCGACACTGTCCATGAGTTGTAGCTATCTGCTACCTCAGAGGTAATGATAATTGCTGATAAAAGTGATAAGCCACTGATTGGAAGACCTTTATCTGTACCATCTCTGTCAATGTTGATAGAGAATGGTTTATCAGGGTTTCTTATCACAAACTAAAAATTAAATACACCAATTAATTATCTGATGTTATTATCAGCAACAATAGTATGTAAATTGTTCATATGTGAAGTGCATTAAGGAAGTAACTTACTATACCTCTATTACATAATCACGAATGAATGGTGCGGTGAATGCTACAGTTATGGTTTTTGCTCCTTTAACTGAAAACTCCATATCCATTATTCTAAAATTCCAGCCTTCTCCGAAAGCTTTGATGATTATTGAATTATTAGGCTTTAGATGGACACCTTCAGATGTTACAGCATCTTCTAGATTCATATCATCATTGTCTGGTATGCCAATATATAATTGAATATTACCCTCCTCAACAATGACTGGTTCCTTTAAGTCTGGACAACGCTCAAAATATGCTGAAAAAAATGCAACCATTTTAGAAAAATATACTTAAATTGGATTGAGCATACATTCACATACCCCAACTGATGATTTATCCCAAGATTAAAGTTAGCTGTGGATTGCTTTACACTTATTCAGTTATTTTAAATTTGTTGTTCAAATCATTGGAGTAGTACATCATGTGTAGTTATCATTTAACTCAAACTTAATGATGTCAGATATATTCAACACTTGCAGATGCAAATGTAATCATGCTTAAAGTGCCATTAAAATTAGTAATCCTGATGGTTAATATTTTACATTCTAAAAAATGAAAAAATGATAAGATTTGGAAAAAATGTTAGAATTTATACTGCTGATTGATCAATAAAGAAAATGTAACTAGGCGAGAGTACTTAATATGTAATTTTAACTGCTGGTATTTAAAAAGAACTTTTTTCAAACTTAGTACTTCGTTTGATATAAGGTTTCCCATCCGCATACTAATGCAAGAACATACAAAAGAGTTCAGATAAGGCAGCAACAACCCAAATCATCTGAATTAAACAGTTGCTGGAAGAGGACATTTGGCTGATAATCTGTGTTTTATAAGCACTTACTTGTAGTTGGTGTTGGAGTAGGTGTTGGGGTGGGTGTAGGGGCTGCAAATGTATCAATGCAGATAACCATCAATCCCCCATTCACATTTTAGATACAATAGACTAATGCATATCCAAAACAGAATTATCCAAAAATTAAGTTTAACCAAACATTTCTTATGTCTCCTATAATATATCGCCCATATCTCTCATGTTTTGTTTCATAATCTGCCAATTCTGTTGGGTGATAGGAAGAAATATTAGAAGATATTCCCATGAGAAAATTAAATATCCTACAAAAATATGACAGGCATTCCCCTTTCCATTGATTATCTAACCATTTGTTTCACTTTGGATACTGTATTCCTATGATGTTGTCCTTTTCTTTACTTAACCAAATCCCCATTCAACTGAGAAGTGCAATTAAGATATCTTCTAAACTTCACACCAAGGAAGAATCCAGTGTTTGGGTAAGTAGGTTAGTTGACACTAGTGAAGCATTCAATGAATTAACCCCTATCAAAACAACTTTAGGAAACAACCCATTGGATTAGATTTTTTTATTAAGGACAGTCTCTTGTTGGTGAATTCAGGTTTTGGAAATCCACAGAAATGGATTCATTTATGCATTTTTCTAGTTGTCTGAGATACAAAATGCCTCTCTCTATATTTATAGGCCATAAACCAGCATGTGGGCATTATAGTAATGTATAGAAGGCATTTATAAATCTCTAAATATTGGTATCAGAAAATGTTTAACGTAAGAATGAGATACTGCATTGTCTAGCAAGCAATCTCTACAAGTATACATGGGTTTTTAATGACCAAAATGTAACATTGTTGGCAAGGAAACATAAAAATTTGAATGATTGTGTGAGCCCATGTTGAAATGAACACAAGGGGGTGCTAAAAAGAGATCAATGATCAAACAGGTTAGTATTTGCATTAACATCAATAAATTGAAGATGTACCTATTTCAAGTAAGCATGTAAAATAGACACGTGTTTTGGATAAAATGTTGGTTACTTGTATTGCAGTTTCTTCCTATTTAGATTTTTAACCACTTATATGGTTAGTTGAAATGCTGATATGGTTTGAATATCTTACTTGGTGTTGGAGTGGGAGTAGGTCCTCCTACAACAAACATAGTTAATCAATATACTTTCTGTATCTTATTTAAAATGTAAAGTAATATGATCAGATTGGAATGAACATACATCAGATGATGTGTGTTTGGAAATACAGAGAGGTGTATGCAATGAAATCAATCTATCACCTTTCAACATCACCAAAATAAAGAATGATAAGCTGTACATTAATTTACTGTGTGCTGATTTTTGTGATCAATTAATGCAGAAATTGCTTTATTACCTTTAAAGAAGGCCAATTAAAGGTTATTTAGTAAGCTGGATTTTTGTGTTAAGTATATATTTATATAGATATTTAACTTTTGTTATTGTACATTCTTCTTCTTAATAAGCTATGTTACTTTGCATTAAACAAGCACAAATAAGAACATTGTGTTTCAGTTGCCATGAACTGAAAGTGAACCAGTGTACTTACTTTCTCCACTACAAGCATGTACCAGCAGATTCGACACTGTCCATGAGTTGTAGCTATCTGCTACCTCAGAGGTAATGAAAATTGCTGATAAAAGTGATAAGCCACTGATTGGAAGACCTTTATCTGTACCATCTCTGTCAATGTTGATAGAGAATGGTTTATCAGGGTTTCTTATCACAAACTAAAAATTAAATACACCAATTAAATATCTGATATTATTATCAGCAACAATAGTGCGTAAATTGTTCATATGTGAAGTGCATTAAGGAAGTAACTTACTATACCTCTATTACATAATCACGAATGAATGGTGCGGTGAATGCTACAGTTATGGTTTTTGCTCCTTTAACTGAAAACTCCATATCCATTATTCTAAAATTCCAGCCTTCTCCGAAAGCTTTGATGATTATTGAATTATTAGGCTTTAGATGGACACCTTCAGATGTTACAGCATCTTCTAGATTCATATCATCATTGTCTGGTATGCCAATATATAATTGAATATTACCCTCCTCAACAATGACTGGTTCCTTTAAGTCTGGACAACGCTCAAAATATGCTGAAAAAAATGCAACCATTTTAGAAAAATATACTTAAATTGGATTGAGCATACATTCACATACCCCAACTGATGATTTATCCCAAGATTAAAGTTAGCTGTGGATTGCTTTACACTTATTCAGTTATTTTAAATTTGTTGTTCAAATCATTGGAGTAGTACATCATGTGTAGTTATCATTTAACTCAAACTTAATGATGTCAGATATATTCAACACTTGCAGATGCAAATGTAATCATGCTTAAAGTGCCATTAAAATTAGTAATCCTGATGGTTAATATTTTACATTGTAAAAAATGAAAAAATGATAAGATTTGGAAAAAATGTTAGAATTTATACTGCTGATTGATCAATAAAGAAAATGTAACTAGGCGAGAGTACTTAATATGTAATTTTAACTGCTGGTATTTAAAAAGAACTTTTTTCAAACTTAGTACTTCGTTTGATATAAGGTTTCCCATCCGCATACTAATGCAAGAACATACAAAAGAGTTCAGATAAGGCAGCAACAACCCAAATCATCTGAATTAAACAGTTGCTGGAAGAGGACATTTGGCTGATAATCTGTGTTTTATAAGCACTTACTTGTAGTTGGTGTTGGAGTAGGTGTTGGGGTGGGTGTAGGGGCTGCAAATGTATCAATGCAGATAACCATCAATCCCCCATTCACATTTTAGATACAATAGACTAATGCATATCCAAAACAGAATTATCCAAAAATTAAGTTTAACCAAACATTTCTTATGTCTCCTATAATATATCGCCCATATCTCTCATGTTTTGTTTCATAATCTGCCAATTCTGTTGGGTGATAGGAAGAAATATTAGAAGATATTCCCATGAGAAAATTAAATATCCTACAAAAATATGACAGGCATTCCCCTTTCCATTGATTATCTAACCATTTGTTTCACTTTGGATACTGTATTCCTATGATGTTGTCCTTTTCTTTACTTAACCAAATCCCCATTCAACTGAGAAGTGCAATTAAGATATCTTCTAAACTTCACACCAAGGAAGAATCCAGTGTTTGGGTAAGTAGGTTAGTTGACACTAGTGAAGCATTCAATGAATTAACCCCTATCAAAACAACTTTAGGAAACAACCCATTGGATTAGATTTTTTTATTAAGGACAGTCTCTTGTTGGTGAATTCAGGTTTTGGAAATCCACAGAAATGGATTCATTTATGCATTTTTCTAGTTGTCTGAGATACAAAATGCCTCTCTCTATATTTATAGGCCATAAACCAGCATGTGGGCATTATAGTAATGTATAGAAGGCATTTATAAATCTCTAAATATTGGTATCAGAAAATGTTTAACGTAAGAATGAGATACTGCATTGTCTAGTAAGCAATCTCTACAAGTATACATGGGTTTTTAATGACCAAAATGTAACATTGTTGGCAAGGAAACATAAAAATTTGAATGATTGTGTGAGCCCATGTTGAAATGAACACAAGGGGGTGCTAAAAAGAGATCAATGATCAAACAGGTTAGTATTTGCATTAACATCAATAAATTGAAGATGTACCTATTTCAAGTAAGCATGTAAAATAGACACGTGTTTTGGATAAAATGTTGGTTACTTGTATTGCAGTTTCTTCCTATTTAGATTTTTAACCACTTATATGGTTAGTTGAAATGCTGATATGGTTTGAATATCTTACTTGGTGTTGGAGTGGGAGTAGGTCCTCCTACAACAAACATAGTTAATCAATATACTTTCTGTATCTTATTTAAAATGTAAAGTAATATGATCAGATTGGAATGAACATACATCAGATGATGTGTGTTTGGAAATACAGAGAGGTGTATGCAATGAAATCAATCTATCACCTTTCAACATCACCAAAATAAAGAATGATAAGCTGTACATTAATTTACTGTGTGCTGATTTTTGTGATCAATTAATGCAGAAATTGCTTTATTACCTTTAAAGAAGGCCAATTAAAGGTTATTTAGTAAGCTGGATTTTTGTGTTAAGTATATATTTATATAGATATTTAACTTTTGTTATTGTACATTCTTCTTCTTAATAAGCTATGTTACTTTGCATTAAACAAGCACAAATAAGAACATTGTGTTTCAGTTGCCATGAACTGAAAGTGAACTAGTGTACTTACTTTCTCCACTACAAGCATGTACCAGCAGATTCGACACTGTCCATGAGTTGTAGCTATCTGCTACCTCAGAGGTAATGAAAATTGCTGATAAAAGTGATAAGCCACTGATTGGAAGACCTTTATCTGTACCATCTCTGTCAATGTTGATAGAGAATGGTTTATCAGGGTTTCTTATCACAAACTAAAAATTAAATACACCAATTAAATATCTGATATTATTATCAGCAACAATAGTGCGTAAATTGTTCATATGTGAAGTGCATTAAGGAAGTAACTTACTATACCTCTATTACATAATCACGAATGAATGGTGCGGTGAATGCTACAGTTATGGTTTTTGCTCCTTTAACTGAAAACTCCATATCCATTATTCTAAAATTCCAGCCTTCTCCGAAAGCTTTGATGATTATTGAATTATTAGGCTTTAGATGGACACCTTCAGATGTTACAGCATCTTCTAGATTCATATCATCATTGTCTGGTATGCCAATATATAATTGAATATTACCCTCCTCAACAATGACTGGTTCCTTTAAGTCTGGACAACGCTCAAAATATGCTGAAAAAAATGCAACCATTTTAGCAAAATATACTTAAATTGGATTGAGCATACATTCACATACCCCAACTGACGATTTATCCCAAGATTAAAGTTAGCTGTGGATTGCTTTACACTTATTCAGTTATTTTAAATTTGTTGTTCAAATCATTGGAGTAGTACATCATGTGTAGTTATCATTTAACTCAAACTTAATGATGTCAGATATATTCAACACTTGCAGATGCAAATGTAATCATGCTTAAAGTGCCATTAAAATTAGTAATCCTGATGGTTAATATTTTACATTCTAAAAAATGAAAAAATGATAAGATTTGGAAAAAATGTTAGAATTTATACTGCTGATTGATCAATAAAGAAAATGTAACTAGGCGAGAGTACTTAATATGTAATTTTAACTGCTGGTATTTAAAAAGAACTTTTTTCAAACTTAGTACTTCGTTTGATATAAGGTTTCCCATCCGCATACTAATGCAAGAACATACAAAAGAGTTCAGATAAGGCAGCAACAACCCAAATCATCTGAATTAAACAGTTGCTGGAAGAGGACATTTGGCTGATAATCTGTGTTTTATAAGCACTTACTTGTAGTTGGTGTTGGAGTAGGTGTTGGGGTGGGTGTAGGAGCTGCAAATGTATCAATGCAGATAACCATCAATCCCCCATTCACATTTTAGATACAATAGACTAATGCGTATCCAAAACAGAATTATCCAAAAATTAAGTTTAACCAAACATTTCTTATGTCTCCTATAATATATCGCCCATATCTCTCATGTTTTGTTTCATAATCTGCCAATTCTGTTGGGTGATAGGAAGAAATATTAGAAGATATTCCCATGAGAAAATTAAATATCCTACAAAAATATGACAGGCATTCCCCTTTCCATTGATTATCTAACCATTTGTTTCACTTTGGATACTGTATTCCTATGATGTTGTCCTTTTCTTTACTTAACCAAATCCCCATTCAACTGAGAAGTGCAATTAAGATATCTTCTAAACTTCACACCAAGGAAGAATCCAGTGTTTGGGTAAGTAGGTTAGTTGACACTAGTGAAGCATTCAATGAATTAACCCCTATCAAAACAACTTTAGGAAACAACCCATTGGATTAGATTTTTTTATTAAGGACAGTCTCTTGTTGGTGAATTCAGGTTTTGGAAATCCACAGAAATGGATTCATTTATGCATTTTTCTAGTTGTCTGAGATACAAAATGCCTCTCTCTATATTTATAGGCCATAAACCAGCATGTGGGCATTATAGTAATGTATAGAAGGCATTTATAAATCTCTAAATATTGGTATCAGAAAATGTTTAACGTAAGAATGAGATACTGCATTGTCTAGTAAGCAATCTCTACAAGTATACATGGGTTTTTAATGACCAAAATGTAACATTGTTGGCAAGGAAACATAAAAATTTGAATGATTGTGTGAGCCCATGTTGAAATGAACACAAGGGGGTGCTAAAAAGAGATCAATGATCAAACAGGTTAGTATTTGCATTAACATCAATAAATTGAAGATGTACCTATTTCAAGTAAGCATGTAAAATAGACACGTGTTTTGGATAAAATGTTGGTTACTTGTATTGCAGTTTCTTCCTATTTAGATTTTTAACCACTTATATGGTTAGTTGAAATGCTGATATGGTTTGAATATCTTACTTGGTGTTGGAGTGGGAGTAGGTCCTCCTACAACAAACATAGTTAATCAATATACTTTCTGTATCTTATTTAAAATGTAAAGTAATATGATCAGATTGGAATGAACATACATCAGATGATGTGTGTTTGGAAATACAGAGAGGTGTATGCAATGAAATCAATCTATCACCTTTCAACATCACCAAAATAAAGAATGATAAGCTGTACATTAATTTACTGTGTGCTGATTTTTGTGATCAATTAATGCAGAAATTGCTTTATTACCTTTAAAGAAGGCCAATTAAAGGTTATTTAGTAAGCTGGATTTTTGTGTTAAGTATATATTTATATAGATATTTAACTTTTGTTATTGTACATTCTTCTTCTTAATAAGCTATGTTACTTTGCATTAAACAAGCACAAATAAGAACATTGTGTTTCAGTTGCCATGAACTGAAAGTGAACTAGTGTACTTACTTTCTCCACTACAAGCATGTACCAGCAGATTCGACACTGTCCATGAGTTGTAGCTATCTGCTACCTCAGAGGTAATGAAAATTGCTGATAAAAGTGATAAGCCACTGATTGGAAGACCTTTATCTGTACCATCTCTGTCAATGTTGATAGAGAATGGTTTATCAGGGTTTCTTATCACAAACTAAAAATTAAATACACCAATTAAATATCTGATATTATTATCAGCAACAATAGTGCGTAAATTGTTCATATGTGAAGTGCATTAAGGAAGTAACTTACTATACCTCTATTACATAATCACGAATGAATGGTGCGGTGAATGCTACAGTTATGGTTTTTGCTCCTTTAACTGAAAACTCCATATCCATTATTCTAAAATTCCAGCCTTCTCCGAAAGCTTTGATGATTATTGAATTATTAGGCTTTAGATGGACACCTTCAGATGTTACAGCATCTTCTAGATTCATATCATCATTGTCTGGTATGCCAATATATAATTGAATATTACCCTCCTCAACAATGACTGGTTCCTTTAAGTCTGGACAACGCTCAAAATATGCTGAAAAAAATGCAACCATTTTAGCAAAATATACTTAAATTGGATTGAGCATACATTCACATACCCCAACTGACGATTTATCCCAAGATTAAAGTTAGCTGTGGATTGCTTTACACTTATTCAGTTATTTTAAATTTGTTGTTCAAATCATTGGAGTAGTACATCATGTGTAGTTATCATTTAACTCAAACTTAATGATGTCAGATATATTCAACACTTGCAGATGCAAATGTAATCATGCTTAAAGTGCCATTAAAATTAGTAATCCTGATGGTTAATATTTTACATTCTAAAAAATGAAAAAATGATAAGATTTGGAAAAAATGTTAGAATTTATACTGCTGATTGATCAATAAAGAAAATGTAACTAGGCGAGAGTACTTAATATGTAATTTTAACTGCTGGTATTTAAAAAGAACTTTTTTCAAACTTAGTACTTCGTTTGATATAAGGTTTCCCATCCGCATACTAATGCAAGAACATACAAAAGAGTTCAGATAAGGCAGCAACAACCCAAATCATCTGAATTAAACAGTTGCTGGAAGAGGACATTTGGCTGATAATCTGTGTTTTATAAGCACTTACTTGTAGTTGGTGTTGGAGTAGGTGTTGGGGTGGGTGTAGGGGCTGCAAATGTATCAATGCAGATAACCATCAATCCCCCATTCACATTTTAGATACAATAGACTAATGCGTATCCAAAACAGAATTATCCAAAAATTAAGTTTAACCAAACATTTCTTATGTCTCCTATAATATATCGCCCATATCTCTCATGTTTTGTTTCATAATCTGCCAATTCTGTTGGGTGATAGGAAGAAATATTAGAAGATATTCCCATGAGAAAATTAAATATCCCACAAAAATATGACAGGCATTCCCCTTTCCATTGATTATCTAACCATTTGTTTCACTTTGGATACTGTATTCCTATGATGTTGTCCTTTTCTTTACTTAACCAAATCCCCATTCAACTGAGAAGTGCAATTAAGATATCTTCTAAACTTCACACCAAGGAAGAATCCAGTGTTTGGGTAAGTAGGTTAGTTGACACTAGTGAAGCATTCAATGAATTAACCCCTATCAAAACAACTTTAGGAAACAACCCATTGGATTAGATTTTTTATTATAGACAGTCTCTTGTTGGTGAATTCAGGTTTTGGAAATCCACAGAAATGGATTCATTTATGCATTTTTCTAGTTGTCTGAGATACAAAATGCCTCTCTATATATTTATAGGCCATAAACCAGCATGTGGGCATTATAGTAATGTATAGAAGGCATTTATAAATCTCTAAATATTGGTATCAGAAAATGTTTAACGTAAGAATGAGATACTGCATTGTCTAGTATAATAGGGATTTAGACATTTTAAGCAATCTCTACAAGTATACATGGGTTTTTAATGACCAAAATGTAACATTGTTGGCAAGGAAACATAAAAATTTGAATGATTGTGTGAGCCCATGTTGAAATGAACACAAGGGGGTGCTAAAAAGAGATCAATGATCAAACAGGTTAGTATTAGCATTAACATCAATAAATTGAAGATGTACCTATTTCAAGTAAGCATGTAAAATAGACACGTGTTTTGGATAAAATGTTGGTTACTTGTATTGCAGTTTCTTCCTATTTAGATTTTTAACCACTTATATGGTTAGTTGAAATGCTGATATGGTTTGAATATCTTACTTGGTGTTGGAGTGGGAGTAGGTCCTCCTACAACAAACATAGTTAATCAATATACTTTCTGTATCTTATTTAAAATGTAAAGTAATATGATCAGATTGGAATGAACATACATCAGATGATGTGTGTTTGGAAATACAGAGAGGTGTATGCAATGAAATCAATCTATCACCTTTCAACATCACCAAAATAAAGAATGATAAGCTGTACATTAATTTACTGTGTGCTGATTTTTGTGATCAATTAATGCAGAAATTGCTTTATTACCTTTAAAGAAGGCCAATTAAAGGTTATTTAGTAAGCTGGATTTTTGTGTTAAGTATATATTTATATAGATATTTAACTTTTGTTATTGTACATTCTTCTTCCTAATAAGCTATGTTACTTTGCATTAAACAAGCACAAATAAGAACATTGTGTTTCAGTTGCCATGAACTGAAAGTGAACCAGTGTACTTACTTTCTCCACTACAAGCATGTACCAGCAGATTCGACACTGTCCATGAGTTGTAGCTATCTGCTACCTCAGAGGTAATGAAAATTGCTGATAAAAGTGATAAGCCACTGATTGGAAGACCTTTATCTGTACCATCTCTGTCAATGTTGATAGAGAATGGTTTATCAGGGTTTCTTATCACAAACTAAAAATTAAATACACCAATTAAATATCTGATATTATTATCAGCAACAATAGTGCGTAAATTGTTCATATGTGAAGTGCATTAAGGAAGTAACTTACTATACCTCTATTACATAATCACGAATGAATGGTGCGGTGAATGCTACAGTTATGGTTTTTGCTCCTTTAACTGAAAACTCCATATCCATTATTCTAAAATTCCAGCCTTCTCCGAAAGCTTTGATGATTATTGAATTATTAGGCTTTAGATGGACACCTTCAGATGTTACAGCATCTTCTAGATTCATATCATCATTGTCTGGTATGCCAATATATAATTGAATATTACCCTCCTCAACAATGACTGGTTCCTTTAAGTCTGGACAACGCTCAAAATATGCTGAAAAAATGCAACCATTTTAGCAAAATATACTTAAATTGGATTGAGCATACATTCACATACCCCAACTGACGATTTATCCCAAGATTAAAGTTAGCTGTGGATTGCTTTACACTTATTCAGTTATTTTAAATTTGTTGTTCAAATCATTGGAGTAGTACATCATGTGTAGTTATCATTTAACTCAAACTTAATGATGTCAGATATATTCAACACTTGCAGATGCAAATGTAATCATGCTTAAAGTGCCATTAAAATTAGTAATCCTGATGGTTAATATTTTACATTCTAAAAAATGAAAAAATGATAAGATTTGGAAAAAATGTTAGAATTTATACTGCTGATTGATCAATAAAGAAAATGTAACTAGGCGAGAGTACTTAATATGTAATTTTAACTGCTGGTATTTAAAAAGAACTTTTTTCAAACTTAGTACTTCGTTTGATATAAGGTTTCCCATCCGCATACTAATGCAAGAACATACAAAAGAGTTCAGATAAGGCAGCAACAACCCAAATCATCTGAATTAAACAGTTGCTGCAAGAGGACATTTGGCTGATAATCTGTGTTTTATAAGCACTTACTTGTAGTTGGTGTTGGAGTAGGTGTTGGGGTGGGTGTAGGGGCTGCAAATGTATCAATGCAGATAACCATCAATCCCCCATTCACATTTTAGATACAATAGACTAATGCGTATCCAAAACAGAATTATCCAAAAATTAAGTTTAACCAAACATTTCTTATGTCTCCTATAATATATCGCCCATATCTCTCATGTTTTGTTTCATAATCTGCCAATTCTGTTGGGTGATAGGAAGAAATATTAGAAGATATTCCCATGAGAAAATTAAATATCCCACAAAAATATGACAGGCATTCCCCTTTCCATTGATTATCTAACCATTTGTTTCACTTTGGATACTGTATTCCTATGATGTTGTCCTTTTCTTTACTTAACCAAATCCCCATTCAACTGAGAAGTGCAATTAAGATATCTTCTAAACTTCACACCAAGGAAGAATCCAGTGTTTGGGTAAGTAGGTTAGTTGACACTAGTGAAGCATTCAATGAATTAACCCCTATCAAAACAACTTTAGGAAACAACCCATTGGATTAGATTTTTTATTATAGACAGTCTCTTGTTGGTGAATTCAGGTTTTGGAAATCCACAGAAATGGATTCATTTATGCATTTTTCTAGTTGTCTGAGATACAAAATGCCTCTCTATATATTTATAGGCCATAAACCAGCATGTGGGCATTATAGTAATGTATAGAAGGCATTTATAAATCTCTAAATATTGGTATCAGAAAATGTTTAACGTAAGAATGAGATACTGCATTGTCTAGTATAATAGGGATTTAGACATTTTAAGCAATCTCTACAAGTATACATGGGTTTTTAATGACCAAAATGTAACATTGTTGGCAAGGAAACATAAAAATTTGAATGATTGTGTGAGCCCATGTTGAAATGAACACAAGGGGGTGCTAAAAAGAGATCAATGATCAAACAGGTTAGTATTTGCATTAACATCAATAAATTGAAGATGTACCTATTTCAAGTAAGCATGTAAAATAGACACGTGTTTTGGATAAAATGTTGGTTACTTGTATTGCAGTTTCTTCCTATTTAGATTTTTAACCACTTATATGGTTAGTTGAAATGCTGATATGGTTTGAATATCTTACTTGGTGTTGGAGTGGGAGTAGGTCCTCCTACAACAAACATAGTTAATCAATATACTTTCTGTATATTATTTAAAATGTAAAGTAATATGATCAGATTGGAATGAACATACATCAGATGATGTGTGTTTGGAAATACAGAGAGGTGTATGCAATGAAATCAATCTATCACCTTTCAACATCACCAAAATAAAGAATGATAAGCTGTACATTAATTTACTGTGTGCTGATTTTTGTGATCAATTAATGCAGAAATTGCTTTATTACCTTTAAAGAAGGCCAATTAAAGGTTATTTAGTAAGCTGGATTTTTGTGTTAAGTATATATTTATATAGATATTTAACTTTTGTTATTGTACATTCTTCTTCCTAATAAGCTATGTTACTTTGCATTAAACAAGCACAAATAAGAACATTGTGTTTCAGTTGCCATGAACTGAAAGTGAACCAGTGTACTTACTTTCTCCACTACAAGCATGTACCAGCAGATTCGACACTGTCCATGAGTTGTAGCTATCTGCTACCTCAGAGGTAATGAAAATTGCTGATAAAAGTGATAAGCCAATGATTGGAAGACCTTTATCTGTACCATCTCTGTCAATGTTGATAGAGAATGGTTTATCAGGGTTTCTTATCACAAACTAAAAATTAAATACACCAATTAAATATCTGATATGATTATCAGCAACAATAGTACATAAATTGTTCATATGTGAAGTGCATTAAGGAAGTAACTTACTATACCTCTATTACATAATCACGAATGAATGGTGCGGTGAATGCTACAGTTATGGTTTTTGCTCCTTTAACTGAAAACTCCATATCCATTATTCTAAAATTCCAGCCTTCTCCGAAAGCTTTGATGATTATTGAATTATTAGGCTTTAGATGGACACCTTCAGATGTTACAGCATCTTCTAGATTCATATCATCATTGTCTGGTATGCCAATATATAATTGAATATTACCCTCCTCAACAATGACTGGTTCCTTTAAGTCTGGACAACGCTCAAAATATGCTGAAAAAAATGTAACCATTTTAGCAAAATATACTTAAATTGGATTGAACATACATTCACATACCCCAACTGACGATTTATCCCAAGATTAAAGTTAGCTGTGGATTGCTTTACACTTATTCAGTTAATTTAAATTTATTGTTCAAATCATTGTAGTAGTACACTCATATTATCATTTGACTAGAATTTAATTTTAATTGCCAGAAAATAGATAAATGACAAAATTTGGATAAAATTTAGGAATTAACTGTTGATTGACCCGTAAAGAAAATACAACTAGGTGATAGTACTTTAACATGTAATTTTAACTGATGGTATTTAAAAGGAACATTTTTCAAACTTAGTCCTTCTTTTCATATAAGTTATCCCATCAACTCACAAATGCTAGAACATACAAAAAAGTTCAGATAAGGCAGCAATAACCTAAATCATCTTAATTACACAGTTTCTGGAAAAAGACATTTAGTTGAAAATTTGTCTTTTATGAGCACTTACTTGTAATTGGTGTTGGAGTAGGTGTTTGGGTTGGTGTAGGGGCTGTAAATATATAAACTCAGATAATCATCAATCCTCCATTCAAATTGTACATCGAATGGACTGTAGCTTATCCAAAACAGAATTATCCAAAAATCAAGTTTAAGCAAAACCGTCTTATGTCTCCCATATTATACCTCCTGTGTCTCTCATATTTTGGTTCATAATCTGCTGATATATAGAAATATTACAAGATATTCCCATTAAGAAATTTAATATCACCCACAAATATGACAAGAGCTTTCCCCTTTCCATTGATTATCTAAACATTTGTTTCATTTTGGACATAGTAATCTTTCTTTTTGAGTCATCTTTTTCCAATCTCCATTCAACTGATAAGTGTAAGGGAACGGAAGAAATTGGCCTTTCCTAAATAGGGCCTTCGTATTTGGCCTTTGAAAAAATTTACTCTTGACAAATTGGACTTTTAAAATTTTTCCACTTGAAATTCTTGGTACACAATGTTTTAAAAGGCTGTTTTTAAGGTCGCCACCCATACATTTAGAAATTTGGCCAATTACTCTGAGATTAAAATAAATTTTTACCCCTCGTATCTGATAAATGGCTGATAACTGGAATAAGAATGTTTCATTCAGAAATAGTATTCCGAAATAGATAAGAGAACAATTGCATGCAACAAAATTATTCTTTTTTTTAAATAAGGTATCCCATCAGCATAGAGACATATGGACATGCAAATGTATTTAAATAGTTCAGTCATAACTAAAGTCATCTTCTGGAGGGCAGTTGTTGGAAAATGATGTCTAGTAGATAATTGGTTAAACTTTGCCTTTACAAGCACTTACTTGGAGTAGGTATTGAAGTTGATGTAGGTGCTAAAATAATAAAGTACGTCAGAAAATTAACAACCAGTCATAAAGTTTTAAATACATTTTTGAAAGGGACAAAACAAGATTTCGTTAGATCATATTGAAATGATAACAAGTCATTTAACATGAATACATAAGGTACATCTATCTTAAGATTTGTGTTCTGTGATGTGTCGACTTTCCTGTAATTAATAACTCAGATTTAAGTTATGGAAGATAGAGGTTGGAGTCCCATATGTACTACTCTAAAGCTACTACCTCAGTCAATGAAAATTATAATGTAATTATATTTGACTGGTCAAATGAAAATTATAATATAATTATATTTGACTGGTGAGTATAAAGTAAAATATATATGAGTATAATTCTGTTTACAAAATTTCATTATAATAACATTGCAAATATCATTCTACAAAGTATAGTTTTTAAGAGGACTGCCTTTATTTTGCGCTAATAAAGCAGCAGCAGTAAAAAACCAAACTGAAAGATTTGTTGGTCAGCTGAATTTTTGTGTAAAGTATAAACAGATATAAATACTTTATTTGTATTATTTTTATGAAAATGTCCTCTTCATCTTTTTACCTTTAACATCCATGTTAATTTGCGATTTGAGAAATTTTTAAAATGAGAATCTACATTAGTGGATAGGGCTTAAATAACTTTCAAATGGCAAAGTTAGACATCAAACAGGGACTACATCATACAAAATATAAAATGTTAATCAGAATGTTTTAGACAAAGTGTTGAAATTGAAAATTACTCAGTAGTAGTGTTCTGATACAGTATTAATATAAAAGTGTGTTTATAATTTTGATATATTGTAAACTATCCAATTTTGATTTGGAAAAAATGTATAATTTTCAATATAAAAATCACTGATGGGTGTGCTTATACATAATAGTAATGTGTTTATGTGTTATGCACTGGAAAACACTGTTACTACTGCTGTGGCGCAAGCATATTTACTGTGATTTACATTTAAAAATACACAAATTTCACAAAAAAAAAATTACTGAAATAGAACTCTCATATAAACCAGTAGCAGAGCGGCATCTCAATTTATACTTCGTATGGACATTTGACTACTTCATATTTGTGCTGTACTCTGGGCTTGTTCTTTTTTCAGAGGCTACATTTGTAAGCATGTCTTATTCTTGCTGTGCAGCTGGTGTGCCCCGTGTTCTACTGCAAAATTTACAATACTACTGCAAATTTACAATTTTCAATATAAAAATGTAATAGTGATGTGTTTGTGTAGCTGCTCGTTTAGAACACTATTTTTTATTAATTCCAGGTAGCCAGTGCAAAAACATGAGATATACAAAAATCTACAATTGTCAATATAAAACTACTTTAGTAATATCTTGTATATTATGGTAATGTATTTGTGTGTTTTCTATTTGAGAGCACTGTTGTTAGAGTGTTTTACTGTGATGTACAGTGAAAAATCTATAATTTTCAATATAAATAATTGCTTGTTACACCAAATCTCAAATGCAGTAGTGTGTCCATGTAGGCTCTTGTTGAGAGCACTATTTTACTATTGCTAGGGAATTAAAGAATGTACCGTGATCCAAAGTAAAAAAAAACTAATAATTTTCAATATATATATATATATATATATATTTTTTTTTTCTTTTCCAATTTACAGCTTAGATATAATAGTAGCATACGAGTAGCATCACAAGTAAAAATTTAACTTATAAAATAATAATTTAATTTAGAAATGTAAAAGTACTTGAGTAACACAACTTGTACATAGTAATAATATTTTGTGTAGGATCTTGTTGTGAAAACTGTTTTACTATTGCTCTGTATTGAGTGTATTTAAGGTGGCTCACAGTGAAACCAAACCTTCGTGAATCCTAGTTACAGAGGTCAATAAGTGCTAGACATAATCAAACATAATTATGCTATATATGCTGAAAATTTAAGGTAGTGGTGAAACTGAGTTAGCAGGCCCCTATTCAGTCCGTGCTATCCAAACCAGTTTTGAAAAAGATTTTTATCAGACATATGTAACATATAATAAATGATGTCAGCTAGTTTGACTAAATTATCTACATATACAAGGGAAAAAATACTCCACACTTGTTGTGCACATAGTACACACAATTTCTCACTGGCAGGTTTTGACAAGGGGAAAAAGGTAAATAAATCAGCTTCAGAGTCATGAATACTGGATTGTTTTTTTAAAGAGTGGTATTTATACAAACAGGATTTTCAATTCAATGTTTTAAGCCTAAAAATATTAGTATGTTTGATTTGACGCTACTACTACACTTTAAAGCGGGGCAGTTGTTGGAAAATGAAACATGGTGGAAAGGATAACAAGATGAAACTGAAGGTTCATATATCTGAAAGTTTGTGTACTGTGATGTGTCATCATTCAGATAATTAACAACTAAGATTTAAATACTGAAAGTCAGAGGTTGGAGGCCCATGTGTATGGAAGTTGGAGAAATCAGCCCTTTGCAAAGTATTAGTTTTTAAGGGGAATGTTAAAACCCTAGTATGAGGTTTCATAATATAAAATATGCTTAAAAATTCCAGTGGACAAAAGATATGAAGAAACTTTGCAACGGAACAAAAGTATTCCTTTCAGTGAAGTCTGGTTGGAATGTGGTACACATTAATGACAAGTTTATAAATTTATTTATTTATTTATGTGGGGTTTTATGTCGCTTTCAACACTGTACAGGTTATATCACGTGTAGTTAGAAGGGCAGAGGAAACCAGTACATACAGTTCGTCAGGGTTCTGTACTGTAAACTGCCGACCAATGACAAGCAACTACCAGCTTTCCCACTTGAGGCTGTGCCAGGAACCGACCCCAGCCTCAGAGCTGGGAGGCGAGAGTGTTACCACTCTGCCACCGTGGCCCCTGACAAGTTTATAAAAGGTAGCTATATTGCCTTAGTATACTTACTTGGAAATGGCGTAACCATTGATGGGTGAGTTGTAGTAGGTGTTGTTGCTGAGGTTGGCGTGAAAAAAACCCACAACAAACATTGCTTTAATATAAGCATAAAAAGTAAATAGCTAAAGAAATAAAAACAACAGAAAATGTTATGTAGGAGCTTTGAACATATACACTAATATACAACATAATATATTCCTTTGAAAGACTGCTCTGTTGTAATTATATTAAGATACTCAAGACCATACCACGTGCTGGTATCACAAACAAACGAAATTCTATTTTCACTGAATATTTGGATGGTAAAACAACCCACTTGAGATGCTATTCAAAAGACTTGAACTAGTTTTAAATTAAGCTTAACAGTTGATGTAGGTAATAATAAAATGTAATAGATAAAATGTACATCGCATAATGCCATCTTAAATAATTGTGTAAACATCATTATTTAGAGAATAGGGTGTCTGTGACATATTTCAAAACAAAATAGCACATTTTGCTATCAATGCCTACTGGAACCTGAATTATCTGGACGCTTATACATTTGTTTCTAAATTGTTTACTGTCATTGACCACCTTGCAATAAAAGTTTACCTTTGTTTTGAAATACAATTACCTTGTCTTCTGGTAGTTGATGGAATTGTTCCAATAGTCCTTGCAGTTTGCTCTGGGTGTGTAATTGTACTTGTTAGTGATCCATCTATTGATCAAATACGAATTTTAGTTATTTCTCTGGAGATAAAAATTGATCAACTGTACTGTACGTTTAATCATATTCATTTACATTTTTCAAAGTAAGACACCGGTACTTAAAAGAATTTTATCAGAGCTGCTTCAAAAATTTTTAATTATTAGGGTTTTACTAACACGTGAATAAAACTGCCCAAACTTTAGCGCAATTTTCCACTCTCAACTTTCCAGGAATTGCATGACCTTTACATGGGTTAACTGATAATAGTGAGGCGCCTGAAATTGCAGTTACCCACTTGCAGCCAGTAATTATTAAAGGCACTCTTCTTGTTTCTCCTTAGTTTCTTCTTGTTGATAGGGTGCTGACCAATCGCAACATAGCCATGCTTGAATAGTCTCAACACCAATATCTTAATGTCACTTTGAATTTTGTCTTTGAAGAAAGTACATAAATTTTATTTTCCCACCTTCCCACCTCTAGCAAAACTCCCCCCCTGCAAGTAATCCCTACTGCAGGCAGGTGTTACTGGGGATTATAAGCGGGTCAATGGGACACCTCCTCACAGAATTGGCCTTTGACCTATGCTGGGTCTTATGAGCCTACACCATTACTACCTACTCATTTTTCTCAATAGTGTAGACCCCTGCCAGCTATTCCACTGGCAGGGAGTTCACATCAGATTGATATGGACTAATGTCATATCAGGGCTCTACTCATTAGCCTGGACCCATGTCAGGGATCCCACTGGCAGGGAATCCTCATCGGATTGATATAGGCTAAAATTTTGACAGGGACAGGCAGGGCCAGGTTGACCATGGCACCCATCCCCTTAATACTTTCAACATAACCATGTCTAACTGATACAGACAACTGTAACTCAGATAGACAAAATGGCAAAATATAGAAAAACGACCCTCAGGTAGAATAGATAGAGTTAATATCATTGAACCTTTAGGTAACGTTGTAATTATGTCATGTCATAAAATGGATGCATGAGCAATCAAAAATATGCGTCTCTACGCAATTCATGACAGTGCTTCATGCAGGAACAAATGTCACTTGTTCCAGTGAACGAATATGCTTATGGGATGCAATCTCCAAAATAAATGTTAAAAAGGTTAAAACAACCAACAACTTCATCCTTTATACGAGGCTAATTTTTGTGATGGAATTGGCGATAAAGTGCATGCATACATAGTTCATTTGTTGTAATGTTGTAATTATGTCATGTTAGATCGTATTAGTATTATCTCTTGCTGTCATCACATGATCCCCTATTGGATCAGGTGTATGCGTATGGTTTTGTAAAAAAATTTTATCATAGCTACTGCAAAAATTTTAAATTATGTAGATTTTACTAACATGTAAATAAAATAACTCAAACTTCAGCATTGTCTTTCAACTCTCACCTTTCCTGACATTTTGTGACCTTGACATGGGTCAATTGTGTTTACACGAGCTACATATTTCCACCTTAAGTTTTTATATAAAATGAAAAAAATATATTAAGCATTTATTGCTGTAAATCAAATTTGGTTTCTTTGACATTTGTCACCATGTAATTCACAACAGAACATAAATACAGACTACCTGCCTGTAAAGTAAATTACTAATTTGATTGACTTAAATTTCTGTAATATGACAAATCTGATGTATAAATCAAAATTGATGAACTGCAAACTTTTCCCTGAAAACCAGTCATCAAATTATACTATATTTATCTATGTTGGTGGTCCAAACTCTAGCAAATGCTTAGGTAAAGTAAATGAATATAATTTTAATGAGTTTTTTTTTCAATGAAGAAAGTATACATCACAGTGTTTTTGTCTGATGTTTTTTCTGCAGTTATCAAGTCCATCTCATACAGACAGGCTCCTGTCATGTAACACATAAACCTTGTGATGGCAGGGCAGTCAGTAACTGAAAAGTAGGTTGATGTATACGACAAAAATCTTGAAGATAGACGTGAAGTGTACCAGTACATTTGAAAATATAAATACACTTATATTTTCAAGACAAACATATTGACATTACAGTGGTAAATCAAAATTAATTAGGTAGGCCAACATAAAGAGAAAAATGCAAGATTATAGCCACAAAACTCTAACAAATAAAATGAAATGGCCCAAAATGATAAATAAAATGAATTATATGGTAAATGGTAATACAATGTATATATAAAACCTTTGTGTAATATTTAAAGCCTACTGGTAGAAAAATGGAATGGTTCATCTAAAAGTGATCAAGTAGAAAAATACAAGGAAAACTGTCTCCATGTGGTTATAAAAAATGTGTAATCTAGAAGTATCAATAGTTTGATTTGTAATTTGTGTTGGTCTGTTTTCGTCTCTTTAAATATTTTCTCTGTATATCAACACAAAAAAATTTTTAACCTAAATTCATGGAAGGAAATGTCTAAAACTGAATAAAATAATAAAGAACAAAATACGATCAGAAATGTGTAGAAAGTGATAGATACAGCAATATAGAACAAAGCAACCATTGAGAGTTTATATAAACAATTAAATATTGGTGAAAAATTAATGATGTGTGAAAATTCAGTTGTTCCCCACTTAATATTGAGGTGATCTGAATATAGCAATACTTACGACACAGATGCTCATCACTGCCATACAGAGAGTCAGCATAACCACCAGAAATGTAAGCATCAAGAATGAATTCAATTGAATTGTAATATTTGTACTCTGTGGCTGCACAACACAAATGCTGAGACAAAACAGGGTAAATGTTTAAACTGAGTACGTGACAAAGCAAATTTATGTACGGGCTCTAAGTATTTTTCAATGTAACACGTTATACATGTAACATAGATGACACAAACATAAGATATAAGAAACTTACTTTGATGTTAACTGTTTGGGATCAAGACAAATACTGGCCAGCACAAGGGTCTGCATACACCAGACTTCCCCTGAATTGCTCACGGACCACTTATGGTGCAGTTACACTTCCCCGAATGTTAAGTGACGGTCACACTTTTCCCCGATTTTGCAGCTTACTACAGTACTGTCACACAATTCTTACAATTAGACATTATTAGATACCTTTTAGGTTTTAGCTAGTTTGTCTGTCATGTATATGTGCATTTTAATTCAATTTTATAAGGTTTATATGAATATTGAACTTCTTATAACAATAACGTAAGTGAGACAAAATATGAGAGATGACATACTGAGAATTAAATATTTAAAGCTTATTTTACTAAGACTGATAGATGATTATGCACAGATCATTTTTGATCATAATTCGTGAGAATTAAAGCTGGATGATCATGCATTTTAGTTTTAGCACAAAAAGGCAGGTGTTGAATGAGTTCTCCTTTGAAATTGTATGTGGTGACTCTGATAATTATGTAGTGTCATATTTGTGACACTGCATCTGTGTGAGTTTAGACCAAACAAAATTCTGCAATTCTAAAGGTATTTGTAAGCACATAAACTACAGTTACTGTCGTAAAGAAGAAGTAAAGTAGCTGAAAAAATATACAAATTTTTATGTTGAAGGAAATTTAGTAATAAATAGCATGCATATTTGAATTCAACCATATTATTTTAAAATGATTGGTAAATCAAGGTATTCAACAGCATGAAAAATAATAGAACTTACCATTATTCTCTTTCAGGACAAAAGCACCCTTCCACGCGTAAGCTTCTTGAAATACAATATAGACTTACCCCCCAGTATTCTTACAGCACTGATGGCAATCTGGTCCACAAGATCTGTACTCCAAGCCAGGAGGACACATGATTGCTGTAATACAGAGCTTTATTGATTACCAAATATATTTTTTTCTGTAACAGCTCATGATAATATACCTATAAACAATGAAAAATATAGTGAAATGTCCCATAAAGTACTTTTGTGAATGTTTCTTCATCCACTCCAGTGGAAAGTGAGTTTTGGTTCATCGGAGATTGCAAGAAATAATGGATGTAGGTATTTTATTCTCATTGGTTGGGGCACCTCCTGCTGCGTCACATATAATAATCAAGATTGCATGGTAAACAAGCTCATCTATCTAAAATAGATAGAACAGAAAATTTATTGATATCATACAACAAGGGAAACTGGCTATGGCCATCCCCTAAATAAAATCTACAACAGTTACAAACTTTAAATAATGTTTTGAATATAATTTGGATTAAAACTGTAACAGAAAGAGGATTAATTGAAACCTAATTTTTTAATATTGACAAGTATGGACTGCAATGAAATATAAAGTTAAGGAACAGTGGTCCATCTCACAATGAGACTAATTCTTAATTTCAAACAAGCGTAACAGTTGTATAAGTAACTTTTTCAATGAATATCATTATTTATTTGGATAATACTTCTTTGTAGAGATATCTTAAATAGATATTTTTTTCAGAATTCTGTGTTGACTTTAGAAAACTAATAAGTCAAAAGAAGAATACCACAGATTGAATCTGTATTCTGATGAAATTCATTTGTCTGGAACTCTACAGTTTTTACCAGTACAATGAAGTTCAAAGTGACCACTGAATGATATAACTAATGTACAAACATTGGAACATCACTACTCCCATGTTCATTCAATAAATATTGTATCATGATAGTATTAGTCTTTTTGTGTAATATGCTGCAATATATTTCAGGCAAACAAATATTTAATCTGAATGTAAATCTAACCTCTGTCTTTCAAAAAATGGGAATATCAGTCACTAAAGGAGATATCGGGCCGATTATACATATACAATGCAATAATACAAAAAAATTACACAATTATAGCATGATTTAAAAAATGTAAAAAAATTTAATTTATTTGTTTTTCTTTAATTTGCAAAAGGTGATTTTTAACAGAAAATACCTTTGTAAAAGAAGAAGAAACTTTGTTTTATACAATGCATTAGTCATCCAGCTTGGAAAGCAAATAATTAAGTCTAACTTATCCAACTGTTCCTTCTCTTTCAGGTATCAAGAGGGGACTTAAACCTCTCTGTTTCAGAAGTTTTTCTCCCCAATTTCTTCACAGCCTAACATTGATGGTTTCCTCTATCACAACCCTTATCATGTTTATGACCTATGATTTATGTCTTACATTTTTTCAGATGGCATTCGTTAGAATCTGCTAATTCGGAGATGAAGCACTTGGATACCTGACACTTTATATTAGTATCAACTGTAAGAAAAGAATCGACTCTACAAATCTACACAATTAAGTGTAACTCACTGGTTTGCATAATGTACCAAGCATTGCCTTGAGAACACCAGCAAAGGGGAAGTGCTAAAAATAACACAAAAGTTAGATATATGATCTGGATCAGGATTAGGTTTAATGGAGGACAAAGCCAAGGATAGATTCTTATTTTGTGTGAAAATATAACCCCAATGCTATGGATAAACTTTGAGATGTGTATGCAGATACTGCTAAAAATTTAAAAAAAAACAATTCTTGATTCCTGATCCAGATTATCTATGAGGAGAACCAAGCCATGGTCAGACCACATTTTGATTTGATACATTCTTATCTAATTCTGCATGCTGACAGACAAACAGACGCGATTACAATACCCACTCCCTTTCAGAGATGAGAGAAATTAGGACTGGAGACACTGAGATCCTGTGGGTAGTCAGTCCTGCATTGGTGACAGATACAACTCACCACTGCTTCAATTATTACAAAAACGTCTATGTTTTCTAGTAGAAAAAATGTTATATAATATTATAGAATGGAAAGTGAATGTTATATAATTGCTATAACTAAGTAATAATCTGGCTATGAATATCATGCGTGAATAATATATTACTTAACTAGGAAAGTTTAAAAATAAATAATACTATTGTGGTTCACTTTCCTTCATTCTAAATGCAGTTATTTTTTATGTATATGCAACTGTACTCTCTATTTACAAAATACATGTATACTATTGTATCTGATGTCTAAGTGAAATAAAGAAGGTAGTATTATCTCCGCATTTTTCATTCTTAATAAATTTTTTTGCATAGACTTTACATAGACTGTGAGTATGATAAATTAAAATAGAGTTAAATTTTTGGTAACCAAAGGAAACTATTTTATTGATGAAACAATATTTACTGCCATTAATCATTTACATGCTTTATGTATTGACAATTTTGTCTAAGCTATCATATATTAAATAATAATTTAAAAATTGATTAATACCTGTTTGGCTTTTGTTACTTGTTTCAACCTTGAAAAAACATTTGAAGTTCTATGTGCTTTTGAATATAAGATATTAGAAATCAATATTTTAGATATTAGAAATCAATAACTGATATTACACTGATAAATACATGGCCGACCTTATTCTACCCAATGATTTTACTAGAAATAATTTACATGTATCTCAATTTTCGTTTTATAAAACAGGTGTGTTGCAGGCTTGAGATCAAATTTTAAAGTGAATATAGCTGCTGGTGGTGGAAATTTAGAATCGAATTAGGTCAGTTTTGACCAATGACTAGTAAAAAAGAACAATCTCAAAAATATGCTTGCTGAGTGGGATGAGCTCCTACTTGTCACCCCGGCATAGCGGTTTTTCTGTAAATTTAACACTAGTCTCCAAATTATGTCTTTGAGTGCTGTTACCAACAATTCAATATGTACACTCTTTTACTGATGACTAGGAATCGTAAAAGATTCCATCCATGCAAGAATATTATTATATCATCAAGCTTTGTTTACATACCACCAATTTCAGGCTTATTTCCATATAAAATTTTGTACAAGGCATTTATCATCATTTTATCGGCTTCCTTGAAAATAAAACCAATAAGTTTTTTCATAATTAATTTAAGGTTGCAGAGAAATTCTTTAAAACTTGCGACTTCAGACTTCTGAGAACACACTGTACTTGTAATACTCCATTGATTCATTTGTTAGTGTTGTTCCTATACTTGACAGTCAGAAATAATGCCTTACATTGAACCATTTCAAAGCTCCTGCACTTAAATTTAGAGTATTGATTGCATGATAGACTCAGACTTCTTAGATTTCTTAGAAATATTTTGATATTGTAAACAAGCTTTTTGTACTAAATACAAGAAAAAACCCAAAAGAGTACTTAGAGAACGCACACCCCAGCCAAGGCACATGATAATAAGTAAATTGGAGAATCTGGATAGTTTTTTGTATCCAAACAGTGATCCAGATCGCTCTTAAATTTTCATGAGATTTCAGTTGGACCAAGTCCCAAATTCTGATTTTTTTCAGGAAGTGCCAACCAGTAGTATTTGCATAATCCAGGTAAAAAAACGGCATTGGAACGTATACCTCCTTGACAGAGATTATAATACATAAAACAATGTGATGCAAATCATTGATTTTACTGATACACTGAATCAATGAATGACTCACTTGAAGAAGACACTCTTCTCCGTGGATTTGTTATCATAAACCAATAGTTTTACTTTGGCCATGAAGCCAGTATCTTTCGGCTGGTCATGTTGCAATTCGGTAGCTTGATTAATGTCTATCTCTGAGTCATTTGCTGGCAAAACTGAAATATAAATGCAGTAGAACATTGTTTATCCAGGCCTATAAAATCCGAATCTCCAGATTAAAAGCTGTCTGAAAACTTTTCTCCCTGATATATAATGCATGTTCTAGCATGAACGATAATACAGGATTTTACACATTTTCATAATGTATTAATTCCAGCCCTTTGTAAGCATACCGACCAATGTTTTTTTAGTTGAGGATGGATTTAGTTCGTTGACAACCCCCACACGGTCTTTATAATTTCTCGGTATAATTTCTTGCCCAGTCTTAAAACAAAGTACGAGATCAAAATACTGATCAATAGAAAACCAAACAAGGAACTTTAACCAAACGTATTGGGTGATATTGTGAGTGATAGTGCTATATATTTGTACATAGTAATATGAAACCTTTTAGCAGCAGCAAACTGAATTATATGCATAAATAATTCTTGAAGCATATTGCTTTGTGACATCACATTTAACCAGAGAATAAAACAGACACACATATACGTTGCTTCAACATCGTCTAATTATTTGAATATTTCCAATGAAAACAAATTTAATATCTAATTTCATGCTTATATTTGAGTTCTGAAACTATGGTTAATTTTAATGTCCATGCACATATATACCTGTACAATGTCTATAACTTCAAAAACTTCCCAGTAAACATTTTTTGAGTTTTGCAAATGTTTGCTAAAGGTTAAAAATGATTGGTACGAAACTCTTTTATAATAGGTTATCAAAAAGTGTTATTAATATCATTTATTAAATGTTTAATGAGAAATATTAGAAATACATAAAAAATGAACATTGCAATGTCTCAAAAATATTACTTTGGCTTTCAACATGTTTTTAGGTTGCTCATTGATGAAAATACCATTTTTATGTGTAACATTTTGAGAGAGTGGCTTAAATAATGTCCCCTCATTCAATTCTTACTTTTAAAAGTGCAAGAGCACTGGCAGAATGCAGACCCAAGCCAAGGCACATCATAATAAGTAACTGGGAAATCCTTATTATTTATCTTACTTAAATCAACATAATATTACTACTTACCTTAGAGTGAACACATGACAAAAAGAGCAGCCAGAGTATTAATGGATACCCCTCCCATCTTTTAAATATAGGTGTTTAGGGAGAAAAATACTGAGATGGTATCCAGCCAATCCAAAATAGTTGTTGATGACGATGGTTTGTCTCTTTTGTGTACTTGTTTAGGTTGTTATTCTTGTTCGAAGGCCTGATCTGTCAGTCCACACCTTTTTATACACCTTGAGGGAAATTTCTTAGAAATTTTGAAACAACACATAACGGTCTAGCTGTGTGTGTTTGTAAAGGTGCTATGTAAATCTTTTGTAAATATCAATACAAATGACAGGTAGGTTATTTAAACACATGCAGTAACATAAAGGAAATAATTATTATTATCCTATAATATTTTGGCCCTGCCATCTGGACTAACTGTCTTTTAAATATACACATAGGAGAGGACTTTACAGAAAAGGTAGATTAAACAGCTGCTGCTGACATAATTCAAAAATATGTATAGTAATCCGAATTTTAACATCAACTGAAATGGGAAACAGTCATTGAGAATCTATTCAGGCCAAGTGTGGTAAAAGTGAGAACTACTGTTTGCAGCTATGGCTTCCTTTTTACTCAAAGGGGAAGTAAAACCTATGAACATAGCCGTTTGTGAAAACCTGTGTTCACATCAATAGATTAAAACATCTCATTCTCCCAAAGGCAGTTATTTAACCACCTACATGTTTTTAACTAAGTATAGGTTAATGGCCAAGTAAGTGTCCAATATTAGAAAATAATGGATTGTTTACGATGACCTGAAGGGACCGAGTCAAAAATCATTATTTTCTAATATTAGACTTACGAGGCTATTAACCTATTTAAAATACACCCATTTCTTAGTTTGTGGCTTTAAAGATGTTATTTAACATCCTTACTTTTCAGTCCTATATTTCAAGTGTGTATTTTGGGGTTTTTGTGATAATTCTAGTTTAAATAAATGTAGGTGTTTCTTTGGAAATGTGTAAAAAGGCTCCTGTATATAGGTAAAATCACAGCTGCTCAATAATGAAAGATACTGGACACTTTTATCAAAAGAATATCTCTCAGGTGTACTTTAATTGAACTCAATTACAAAAAAAAAACAATGTTCAGAAATCCGAGCTGTCCAATGACCTTGAATGTTATCCCAGCTTAAGATTCTGAGTTAAAATTTCTCATTTCATAGCACGTCCCTGTTAAGATCCTACTTGGTCAGTTGTGGTTCACTTATTCTTTGAGTCCTATCATTGACATTTAATTCTATTACGACCTACCTTATGAATCTAATTTGTTTATTTGTAACTGGCAAATAGCCATCTTGGGTTAATTGTGGCTAACCACCATATGTTGGGGTCTGCCATATGAATTCCAGCACAATAGAAGTAAATATGAAAAATCATCCCGCCACCATCCCCCCACTGGCTCATAAAGGCATGTTGTCATTATAGCTGGTGGAGCACCAAGATCCACCTTATTCAGTGCTCCCAGTGAAAATTGTTCTTGTGCATCAATACCTTCGATTGGGTATTGGGGTATTGCTAATTAATATTGGCGCCAAATTCATTTATATTTCATTCAACATTGCAAAGTCAAAGGGGAAGACGCCATTTTACATCAGAAATTTTACCCCCCCACCCTGGTTCATCTCATTTCATATAGGAGCAAGATTCAGGAGGTTGGCCTTCTGCGAACCTAACTCAACACCTTCTGTGGTGCAGGGGAGGGGGTGAGTTCCATGTATGTGCCCCTAGCTTGTTACCAATGGGGTTCACAGCACTGGTGCTTGTTAGCTAGTATGGGGGCCTCCCTCCTTGTCTCCTTGAGTAGACCCGAAAGGGTCCCACCAGCTTAAGTCATTTTTCATTATTTCAGGGTGTGTGTCCCAAATTTTTCAGAACAACTATTCCTGATAGGGGCAGAAGAACAAAATTCACTGTAAAACTTATATTAACTTGTAACAGTATGCAAATGTATATAAATAATGTGTCAGGCTGTCAGTTATTGTCATTGTATAATGTGGGTTTGTATCCACGTATTGTATTCATATACTAACCCAGTTGTATATAGTTGTAGATCTGTGGCACCCAAGACCTGAAAAACACAACTTGGTCGCCATCACAGCAATAAAAAATCACCTGAATGAAGAATCTGTATTTTATGTTCAATTTTTCGATTTACCATTGCTCATGTAAAATAGGGGCTATTCCAAAACAAAGCACGTTCAACTGTGTCATGTTAGTAGAAATGGCCGTATTATTCGGCCAACTAGGCTTGAGATAGGTTGCATCCAGGACTGAACTGTCATGAGTTTAGGGTTTTTCTTTTAGTGAGGAACGTGTTTTATGTTTTTTTTTCATTTTAAATTGCTGGAGGTTGGCCATCTACCTCAAATATACATCTTTTTTATTTTTTCTCCTGTGTAACTTAAAGTCATGTTTAAGGGTCACCTTAATATTTGGTAAGAAGTAGGTTTAACCTCTTTTGTCTAAGGCCACCCTAATGTTATGTGATATGGACTATAATTGATTTTATGGACATGTAACTGTAATGGTAAAGTTGCTTAACCTTAACTTAATTTAAGGGGGCCTTATATTTGAGTTGTCTTCAAATCACTTAAGGTGACCTTAAAGATGCCTGTAGTATTGTATATAAAAGTAGAAAATATTAATTAAAATATTTTATCCCATTTGGGCTTTTCATTCTGTGTTAAATCGTACCAAACTGTAGGGGCACTGAAATGTGTTCTAGGCAGGCCAGCCTGTCCTTCGTCCCTCTCTCTAATTTAATATTATGATAGTAGCCCCTCATTTGGTTCCCGTTTGTGGGGTTTACATATGTTACATATAAAGGCAGCATGTCTTTTAAAGGAGACAATGTTGTCTGGCTTTTGCAGTTCTTTTGTTTTTACCATAAAGGGACTTATTGAATTATTGGTTTTCTCTGTAGTCTACAGAATAAGTCTATCTAGTGCTGGTCTCTCTTGTGTAAAACTGTAAGAGACCTATTTATAGATGGTGGAAAACATGCCTGTTTGTCTTAGAAATATGTTGACATGTTAACCTTTCTACCTAGAACCTTCCAGTCTGCATTGTAAACATTCTTTCTATAACCTTCTATAATTGCCAGTATATAAAGGGTTAAAAACCCGGCCTCAGCATTCTTGTTGGAGTGAACTGGCTATTGTGTGTGGATCTACCAGAGGGTGGATTAGCTGTATTTCACATATTGTTCATATCTTTCAGAAGACAGCATATTTGTACAGATACTCTGAACATCTAAATATAGATATCTTGTGCTGGTGGATGCTAAACAGATCACAGGATATGGACATTTTGTGTTAGTGGACACTGGACAAATCACAGGATCCAGACATTTGAATGACAGTGGACAATGAAGGGATCACAGGACAGATTGCTGGTTACAGTGGACAAATATAACTGTTCCTTATGTTGTCAGAACTGTGGTCAGGTCAGATTACTCTATTATTGTATGAACTATTAAGAGTATCTCAGTTAACTTTAATTATTATTTTATTTTTTTGAGTAAATTTGTTAAATAAAACCTTTTGTCTTTTCCTGTTGCAACTTAAAATGAACTCTAAATTGCTACCACGCTTGCTTCATGGACCATAACAACATTACAGTGTGATGAAGTGCTATCATTAAACACAATTCTGGGATTGCTTTATTATCTGGGACCCTTGGGGAGTACCCCTTCCCTGTGGAGTATCCATCTGCATGGTGATTTAGGTAAATATTTTCTATATTTTGCAAATATTACAAATATATAAGTATTTTTACTGAATTCATCATTGGGGTATGTTTGTGACCTTTGCTAGTTATGTCTTTATAATAACATGTAAATGAAATGCTTCAAAAGAGTTTTAAATATACACATAGGAGAGGACTTTACAGAAAAGGTAGATTAAACAGCTGCTGCTGACATAATTCAAAAATATGTATAGTAATCCGAATTTTAACATCAACTGAAATGGGAAACAGTCATTGAGAATCTATTCAGGCCAAGTGTGGTAAAAGTGAGAACTACTGTTTGCAGCTATGGCTTCCTTTTTACTCAAAGGGGAAGTAAAACCTATGAACATAGCCGTTTGTGAAAACCTGTGTTCACATCAATAGATTAAAACATCTCATTCTCCCAAAGGCAGTTATTTAACCACCTACATGTTTTTAACTAAGTATAGGTTAATGGCCAAGTAAGTGTCCAATATTAGAAAATAATGGATTGTTTACGATGACCTGAAGGGACCGAGTCAAAAATCATTATTTTCTAATATTAGACTTACGAGGCTATTAACCTATTTAAAATACACCCATTTCTTAGTTTGTGGCTTTAAAGATGTTATTTAACATCCTTACTTTTCAGTCCTATATTTCAAGTGTGTATTTTGGGGTTTTTGTGATAATTCTAGTTTAAATAAATGTAGGTGTTTCTTTGGAAATGTGTAAAAAGGCTCCTGTATATAGGTAAAATCACAGCTGCTCAATAATGAAAGATACTGGACACTTTTATCAAAAGAATATCTCTCAGGTGTACTTTAATTGAACTCAATTACAAAAAAAAAAACAATGTTCAGAAATCCGAGCTGTCCAATGACCTTGAATGTTATCCCAGCTTAAGATTCTGAGTTAAAATTTCTCATTTCATAGCACGTCCCTGTTAAGATCCTACTTGGTCAGTTGTGGTTCACTTATTCTTTGAGTCCTATCATTGACATTTAATTCTATTACGACCTACCTTATGAATCTAATTTGTTTATTTGTAACTGGCAAATAGCCATCTTGGGTTAATTGTGGCTAACCACCATATGTTGGGGTCTGCCATATGAATTCCAGCACAATAGAAGTAAATATGAAAAATCATCCCGCCACCATCCCCCCACTGGCTCATAAAGGCATGTTGTCATTATAGCTGGTGGAGCACCAAGATCCACCTTATTCAGTGCTCCCAGTGAAAATTGTTCTTGTGCATCAATACCTTCGATTGGGTATTGGGGTATTGCTAATTAATATTGGCGCCAAATTCATTTATATTTCATTCAACATTGCAAAGTCAAAGGGGAAGACGCCATTTTACATCAGAAATTTTACCCCCCCCACCCTGGTTCATCTCATTTCATATAGGAGCAAGATTCAGGAGGTTGGCCTTCTGCGAACCTAACTCAACACCTTCTGTGGTGCAGGGGAGGGGGTGAGTTCCATGTATGTGCCCCTAGCTTGTTACCAATGGGGTTCACAGCACTGGTGCTTGTTAGCTAGTATGGGGGCCTCCCTCCTTGTCTCCTTGAGTAGACCCGAAAGGGTCCCACCAGCTTAAGTCATTTTTCATTATTTCAGGGTGTGTGTCCCAAATTTTTCAGAACAACTATTCCTGATAGGGGCAGAAGAACAAAATTCACTGTAAAACTTATATTAACTTGTAACAGTATGCAAATGTATATAAATAATGTGTCAGGCTGTCAGTTATTGTCATTGTATAATGTGGGTTTGTATCCACGTATTGTATTCATATACTAACCCAGTTGTATATAGTTGTAGATCTGTGGCACCCAAGACCTGAAAAACACAACTTGGTCGCCATCACAGCAATAAAAAATCACCTGAATGAAGAATCTGTATTTTATGTTCAATTTTTCGATTTACCATTGCTCATGTAAAATAGGGGCTATTCCAAAACAAAGCACGTTCAACTGTGTCATGTTAGTAGAAATGGCCGTATTATTCGGCCAACTAGGCTTGAGATAGGTTGCATCCAGGACTGAACTGTCATGAGTTTAGGGTTTTTCTTTTAGTGAGGAACGTGTTTTATGTTTTTTTTTTCATTTTAAATTGCTGGAGGTTGGGCATCTACCTCAAATATACATCTTTTTTATTTTTTCTCCTGTGTAACTTAAAGTCATGTTTAAGGGTCACCTTAATATTTGGTAAGAAGTAGGTTTAACCTCTTTTGTTTAAGGCCACCCTAATGTTATGTGATATGGACTATAATTGATTTTATGGACATGTAACTGTAATGGTAAAGTTGCTTAACCTTAACTTAATTTAAGGGGGCCTTATATTTGAGTTGTCTTCAAATCACTTAAGGTGACCTTAAAGATGCCTGTAGTATTGTATATAAAAGTAGAAAATATTAATTAAAATATTTTATCCCATTTGGGCTTTTCATTCTGTGTTAAATCGTACCAAACTGTAGGGGCACTGAAATGTGTTCTAGGCAGGCCAGCCTGTCCTTCGTCCCTCTCTCTAATTTAATATTATGATAGTAGCCCCTCATTTGGTTCCCGTTTGTGGGGTTTACATATGTTACATATAAAGGCAGCATGTCTTTTAAAGGAGACAATGTTGTCTGGCTTTTGCAGTTCTTTTGTTTTTACCATAAAGGGACTTATTGAATTATTGGTTTTCTCTGTAGTCTACAGAATAAGTCTATCTAGTGCTGGTCTCTCTTGTGTAAAACTGTAAGAGACCTATTTATAGATGGTGGAAAACATGCCTGTTTGTCTTAGAAATATGTTGACATGTTAACCTTTCTACCTAGAACCTTCCAGTCTGCATTGTAAACATTCTTTCTATAACCTTCTATAATTGCCAGTATATAAAGGGTTAAAAACCCGGCCTCAGCATTCTTGTTGGAGTGAACTGGCTATTGTGTGTGGATCTACCAGAGGGTGGATTAGCTGTATTTCACATATTGTTCATATCTTTCAGAAGACAGCATATTTGTACAGATACTCTGAACATCTAAATATAGATATCTTGTGCTGGTGGATGCTAAACAGATCACAGGATATGGACATTTTGTGTTAGTGGACACTGGACAAATCACAGGATCCAGACATTTGAATGACAGTGGACAATGAAGGGATCACAGGACAGATTGCTGGTTACAGTGGACAAATATAACTGTTCCTTATGTTGTCAGAACTGTGGTCAGGTCAGATTAGTGTCATTACTCTATTATTGTATGAACTATTAAGAGTATCTCAGTTAACTTTAATTATTATTTTATTTTTTTGAGTAAATTTGTTAAATAAAACCTTTTGTCTTTTCCTGTTGCAACTTAAAATGAACTCTAAATTGCTACCACGCTTGCTTCATGGACCATAACAACATTACAGTGTGATGAAGTGCTATCATTAAACACAATTCTGGGATTGCTTTATTATCTGGGACCCTTGGGGAGTACCCCTTCCCTGTGGAGTATCCATCTGCATGGTGATTTAGGTAAATATTTTCTATATTTTGCAAATATTACAAATATATAAGTATTTTTACTGAATTCATCATTGGGGTATGTTTGTGACCTTTGCTAGTTATGTCTTTATAATAACATGTAAATGAAATGCTTCAAAAGAGTGTTTCAATGTCTTTATAAAGGTATTGGTTCTTGCTGAATAATCATCCCTCTCATTTGTACATCATTGGGGTATGTTTGTGACCTTTGCTAGTTATGTCTTTATAATAACATGTAAATGAAATGCTTCAAAAGAGTGTTTCAATGTCTTTATAAAGGTATTGGTTCTTGCTGAATAATCATCCCTCTCATTTGTACATCATTGGGGTATGTTTGTGACCTTTGCTAGTTATGTCTTTATAATAACATGTAAATGAAATGCTTCAAATGAGTGTTTCAGTGTCTTTATAAAGGTATTGGTTCTTGCTGAATAATCATCCCTCTCATTTGTACTTGAGTTTGAACCAAACTGATACGCAACCCATGTCTTTAATCAAGGTGGCCCAACAACAACACTAGACAGTAAGGACTTTAGGAGCTATAATAATCTACACACATGACTTTAGGGGATGTCAGTTTAAAAGAATTATGTAATCAACAGACTATTTGGATAATGTCAGTTGACCTGTATCTTCTTTTACCTTTTAGAGAGATAGTCACGTTTTTCAGTCAGTAGGGGATCATAGTCTATCCATTTTTGAAAACACTGTAGTCGGTGGTGGATGAAAGCTTGACTGACTTAGAAATTGGATCCAATCAATACACACGGATTTTCTGCTGAAAATACCATTATTCAAGCTGGCAAAACCAAAACATTCAAATCTTTGCCAAATCTTTTCCCATTGCCATTGCAAGTAAAACTGCTTCCACGGATACCACTGAATTTCAATCAAAGTCTTTAGTAGTTTACAAGCTTGATAATTCTAGAGATTTCAAAATAAGTGCCAGTAACAGACCACATACACAAGACAAATGTTATAGATGTTTGGGCAAAAACATTCACTCAATGAATGCTACTTCAAAAGTACAAGATGGACTCTTGTGGATCAACATGGACTGCATCAAAATGAGGACAAAGTAAAACAATTTTGCAGGATTACTATACGCAAGTAATATATGCAATACACATGCGTTTGTTTTGCTGTCTGTATGTAATTTGAAAATGATTTGAACATATAAATTCCAAGTAATAGGTTTTTTTTCATAGAGCAATCTTTGTAAAGTGAAAAGGATCAAGTAAGTAAAACGACTATTACATTTTGTGTTGGGTAATTTATTAGCATTGATATAGAATTTGCATCTTTATTTTTTCCATTTTTAAATCTTTATTTTAGTAATGTTTCATTTTACATTTACATGCAGGGATATAATAAATCACTAATAATGGGAATATTGGGAAGGATTGAATTAGTTCATAAAATCAGTGCCCAAAGTCTTTGCAATAGTTGGCTCTGAAATAACAGAAAAGAGCACATCATAAGCAGCTCAATATTAAACTATCAGTTATTTCTTGAGCCAATTTTGTCTGCATAAGCTAAATACTTTACACCATATGGAGAGTTATACAACTTGTTGCTTTCAGCTGACTTTATTTCATTCACAATAACTTTGAACTAAAGAGTTTATAACTGGTGTAAAGCATGATATGAGTCAAAACTGTGATACTATAATCTAGAATGTTATTTCATTCATCAACAGTCATTTACTGCCCATAGTAAATATTTTCCTCACACTAACCCATTTGAACTCCCCCAAAAAGGTTAGGTTGAGTGAAATGAGAATAAACTGTTTGACAACAATTACATTTGCAAGCAGAATTCTACAATTACTTTTAAAAACTACTATATATATATATATTTACCAAATTAATTGACACCACGTTTCCTTCTTTCAGTGTTAGCTGCAAATATGAAAACTTGTATTGTAATTTCAGAAACTAAATAAACGTAAATGCAAATACTATTGAAATATTTATGTAGGCAAATGTTCCAGCATTACTAATTCTGCTTTAAAAAGTTCTTCTTCAGCTGTTCTCTCCAATGAAAATTAAACAGAAGAAAAACATTTTCGTGTTTTTTTTGCACTTTTAAATCATTTTACTGGTAGGATTGATCGGTAAATATTTCTATTGAAATGGTATGACAAAATAAGTGAACATAGTTGCTCTTTCACGTCATTCAGTACCACCTAATACTTCAGGTTATTAAACAACATGCATAGGTCAGAGATCAAAGCTGTTTTTTCATTAAACAGCCATGGTCATATTGGGACAGGTCCTCAGCTTTGTCACATGTTGAGTCAAACCCACACAGAGGTGACAGCCTGTGATCAGATGCCAAACCTGCTGACCCATTATGTCACTGAGGACCTAAAAGAAACAACATGTATAACTAAGAGTATATTTTCTTGTTTATCTCTTTAAAATCGTTGTGGGGGCCACGGTGGCAGAGTGGTAACACTCTTGCCTCCCACCTCTGAGGCCGGGGTTTGGTTCCCGGCACGGCCTCAAGTGGGAAAGCTGGTAGTTGCTTCCTGTTGGTCGACAGTTTACAGTACAGAACCTTGACCAACTGTATGTACTGGTTTCCTCTGCCATTCCAACTACCCTTCGTGATATGACCTGTACAGTGTTGAAAGCGATGTAAAACCCCAAATAAATAAATAAAATCGTTGTGCTTTGTATATAATAACAGCAATAAAATTGCACCTCTGCAATCTCTGCACTCGCATCTTGTGAACTGCAGGATGTCCAGTCTTCGGACCATATTACCAGGACAGACCACATCTACTTTATATCGAGATCCAGTACCTGTGCAGCACTCACAGCTACTTTTAGAAAGGGCTTTGTAACGGTTATTGTCACGGACAAACACAATTTGGGACATGTCGAAGCTTGGGCAAGAACCATTGCAATAAGTAACCACTACTGGTTGTTCAGATCTGCATTCATTGCCTTCAGTATCCACAACTCTTATAACCTCAGACGTTTTAGTCAGTGTACATCCTTCTGGTAAAAGACATAATATAGTAGTTTAATGAAAAATATAAAAATATATATATCAAATATAAATTTACACAATAAGGGGAATGTAAATTTCATGGAATTTACATTTTAATTGATATGAGACATGTGTTTTGTTCATGGCTACATTTCAAAGAAAAATCCTCAGTCTTTCTGTAGAGAATATTTGAATGCACGAATAATACATGTGTATACAGAAAGACACTAGATATGTAAACAAAGATACATGAATTTGCTAAACTCTATGTAACTGATATTAATGGTTCGGTTTACTGTTTTCAAATACTTGTTTTGATTTTTTTTGGCAACAACATTAAAATATATCTATTCTAACTGAGAATAGGTTTGCTTGAAGATGATTGTAGGATTCTGGTGTGTTGATATTTTCTACTTCTTGCTCACACAAAGATGCATTATGCACACAAATTTATGAACTCAACTTATGTAAATTCAACAATTTACTCAGTAACTTACCATGAATATCAATTAGGGGTTTACAGTAGCAGCAATCAGTTGCTTTTGGAACTCGTACATAACCCTGAGAATAGAGTTATTAAATATAGAAAAAAATATATGATGCTTATGATCATACAAGTGTTTAAATTGTAACATGCAAAATAACCCTGAGAACAGAGTTATTAAATATAGAAAAAATATATGATGCTTATGATCATACAAGTGTTTAAATTGTAACATGCAAAATATCAGAAATATTTTAGGTTTTCCAAAACATCAATTGGTAGCACTATGATAAACATTTTTTTTTTACTTTCTGTTAATCAACTTTCTAAATCCACAAGATATTTTAGCCTGAGTGTACATGTGATACATTTTCAAAATATTTGTTTACATGGTATAAAATGTCTTTGCCAGTCGATACGTGCACTTGTTTACATATTTTATAACAAGGTTAGAGTATAATAAGATTAGGGCTAACTAAGAAGTACTTAAGGTCAACAAAGTAATTCACTCACTGCTGGACATTCTTCATCACAGTTTTCAGAAAGGTCAATAACTGCCTTTTCACCATCAACGCATACATATTCTTTACAGAGCTCATCACCTGACAAAATGTTTACACAAAGATACAATTTTATATACCTGAATAAATAAGTAATCCCAACCCCAGAGCTTCTTGAAAAATTCCGGAAATTACATGAAACCAAAATATTTAAAAGACTAGGCATGTGAAATGAACTTGAAAGAATTGAATAATACAGTAAGCTTGGTAGATGTTAACTACATAATATCCCTGCTGTCATATTTCATTTATGTGAAATATAATACATGATTGTACTCAATTTTATTGAAATTATTGTGTTAAAAATTGCATCACACCTCTGTCTATCTCAATATCATCACACATAACTTCTCCATTTTCATCACAATAGCTAAAATAGAAAAAGATAAAAAAAACCGCTGAAACGTAAATATTTAATCTTAGTACTGGTAAATGACTTCATCTTATGATTTGCTGATTCATAAGTTTTCAGAGCAAAACAAAATGACTGAGGAAGAAAGACAGTAGACAGAATAGATGTTTTACAATAATAAATATCTCCTGCTGAGGATCATCTATGTCCAGACAATTGCATATTTTTCCACTTCTTGCACACAACGTTTGCTGAATGACACTGATCATAGGTAACACACAAATGATGCATCAAATCACATTGCACAAATACACCAAGTTGATTAGTTCTTGGCCATGATTTGAATGTTAAAAATATATATTTTTTGTATAGATTAAGTATATAAAAATCGTGGAAAATACACCATTAGAAAGGTAATTTTTACAGAGCTTTTGCACATTTTTGCATTGAAATTTAAAATCTACTTTATAAAATTATTAAGAATATATCTTTAATTGGTCTTACCAGTTCTTACACTCATTGCTGAGACTCTTTATGAATTCAGTAGGATGGTAAACCACACCATCAATCTCACAAACAGGACATTCTGGTTTCTGGCATTCTCTCTCTATCTTATCATCACCTTCGCATTCACCATCACCGCGGGCTGGTTGCTCTATAGTTCTGGTGACAAAATTCATAATGTTTGCATCAGTGTAGTTAATGTTTAATGGTACAATTTTTTGTGACTTTAGCATTGAAACCCCTATTGTCTGCAGTATCAAGGCAGTGCAGGTGTCAGTGAGCTACCTTATACCCCAGTCACATTACATGCAGTATTACCTACATTTACATCCGTTTTCACAATCTCCCTATTCCTGTAATTAACTGATACACTTCTGTCTGTAAACTTGAGAAACTCCAACTTTCCCTACGTCACCTGTCTATATCCAGGAAAACAGTTGCTGATAAATATAAAATGCATACGACAGCTTTGTCTAAACAATACATGTGGCTTGTTGTGATTGCTTTGGGGAGTTTGGAAATCCTCTCTAAACTGAAACAACACTTCAGTAACAAGCCAGAAATTGATATTTGTTTATGTTTTCTGGCTGTAATAATATGAGGAATTTTATGCTTTTTATAGTTGTGCTTACTTATTCTTATAAATACTCTATAATTCTTATAAGACTCGAAGACCCCAAATGAAGAATATTAATTAAGTGCAACGATTATGTTGTACAACCACATGGACCTCTTTTGACAAATGTTGCACAAATTTCTTGGGCTTTTTTGGTTTATTGTATCATGTTCAAAGTATGTAACCATCAAAACAGAGCATTGTGGTTGCGCCTCTTCTATTACAGGTGTTTTCCAAAGTGGTGAAAAATACAAGATAAACCACTATAAATATCATAAAAATTACATAATTCTTAAAATTTCCTGCTACAGTTTGCCACCATTATTTTACAAGCATTATGGGTAATTCAATGAATTTTTAATCCATGAATCCACCTCTAGAGGTAGATCAACAGATTCATAATCCGAATCAGGATTCGGGTCACATCAAAAGTGAATCCATTAATCTGAAGAATCTAGATTCCACGGATTATGTTTGTGAAATACACCTGGTGGAAAGCCAAGATCGTCCTTTCTTCCAAATTATTTACTTATTTATGCCAACTTTGCATGGAGTCATATTATACAATAATACAATATGGATCTATACTAAGACCTATGAAATGAACTATTGCCAATAAAATAAAAAAACAATATTTGATATGTCCATTTACATTTAAAATCAAAATAATATTTTTAGCGATAATAGAAGATCTACAACACTTAAACTGATCCACACTGTTTAGTTGAGAACAATTTTATTCAATTATTATGCGATAATATTACACAGTAAAAGAGGGATATAATGTTGAAGTGTGCACCATATATCTTGACTAGAATATATAATATATAATGTTTTCTCTACTGTTGCCAAGTGTAACTATGAAGGCCGATTGTCCAAAATGGTGGCCAGTCCGTGACCCTTCATTCCAGAGTGAAGCAGTCAAGGCAGCCAGACAAACCTTTCACTACCAAATTAGCAACAGAATTAAGATTAAATATATCAGTGAATTTTCCCATGTAAATTGTGGCATAATGTAATGTATTATTGATGTGGTTCAGAAAAAACCCATAACCACCCCTGTCATGGTTACAAATTACAACCCATGTAATCCAAATATCAAGGAAATAATCCACAGAAACTGGAATATTATAGAAAATAGCCCAGACTGTGGCCCTATCTTCAAGGACAAGCCCATAATTGGCTTTAGAAAATTACCTAATCTGAGGAACTTACTGACTAACGCAAGTACCCAGTACCCCCCCAGCATTCTGGATAAAACCCCAGCCAAACCCACCATTTGCACCAGGTTAGGCAAATGTACCTACTGCCCATTACTAAAAAATAAGGATACAGTTGAATGTAACTTTACTAAAAAGTCACACAAAACCATAGACTTACCAAAACATGTCACATGTGAAATATCAAATGTAATCTATTTGATAACATGCACTAAGTGCCACAAACATTATGTTGGCGAAACTTCAAGGGCACTTAGAAAAAGGATGTATGAACACAAGGCTTCTGCACAAAAGGATGGACAACCCACACCAGTCTCACGTCACTTTAAAAGTGATGGACACAACCACAAACATATGCAGTTCTCAGTGTTAGAGTGGTGCACACCAAGATCTGAAGCAGCCAACACTTCCAGACGAAGACGTACTGAGTTGTCTTGGATCTTCAGATTGCACTCCCTGGCACCCATGGGCATCAACCAATTTGTGTGATTATGGATGGCTATTATCCGGATTACACTGGCACTCAGTAATCCACCCCCATCCTCTTTTCCATAATGTAATGTAATCTAATCTAACGTGGACTTTTATAGCACTTAATCTCTATCTATGACAGACTCTAAGGCTCATCTGAACATAAAACAAACCAATAAACATTAATCCAATGACATAGCCAGGTCATACCAAGAAGACACATTGGTGTCCGGGAGGCTATGGAGGATAGGCTTTTGCAAACAGGTAAGTTTTCAGCTTTTCCTGAAGGAGGAAACTGATGTTGTGCTGTGCATATCATTTGGGAGCTCATTCTAGATCTTAGGAGCATCAAATGCAAAACTATGGCCAAAACTATGACTTAAAGACTGATGTGTGGAATGGAGGAACTGTAAGGTATTAATAATCAGGGTGACTATGCCCAGTACTATAGGAACAACTCCTGAGAGACAAAAATGATTCAAAATAGGAAGGGGAATCACTATGTAAAAATTTATAAACCAGTATGGCAGTTTTGCAGCGGTACTTGACAGGCAACCAGTGAAGTTGCTTTAGGATGGGTGTAACATGAGCATACTTTCTATAATTTGTGACAATGCGAGCAAGGGTATTCTGAATACTCTGCAATTTGTGTTGGTTGAGACATGAGAAACCTCTAAACAGAGAGTTACAGTAATCCAAACGACTACTAACCAAGGCATTTGCAGCAAGGACTGCCACTTTAGGAGTAAGATACTGTCTTATTCTACATCATATTTCTAGAAGAAATTATATTATCCTCCATTAAAAGCACTGTAAAGAATTGGTTAAGGACATTATTACTTTTGCTTGTGTCAATGCATATTTTTCTCCAAAGAAATCCCCGGTGCTACACTTAAAGACAAATATAACTAAGTTTTTGTCCCGTTCATGCCAAGTTTCGACAGGGAGCAGTCTGGGTGGTGCAGTTAAAAAGTAAATATGTCTAACTCACTATATTTACTAGTGGTGTGTCAGAAGAATTTGATATAATGTATGTCAAGAAATGTGGTAAATGACAGTCACCAGATAGCAACAATAGTGCCATTTCGTTGATACTGTGTTGTAGATAATGTTCGAGTCATGCCAGCACTAGCAGAAATTGTAACTCATAGACTAAAAAAAGCCAAAAACTTGAGCTTCTTACAAAAGGATGTTCACCACCTGTATTTGTAGTTTTGTTGACCCCACCCCCTTTACCATTATGGTATTTTCAGAGGTCTTAGCTTTTCACAATCGTAGTTTCATCATGATTCCCAAGATTGATATATCCCCCCCTTGTCCAGTTACAGATCTGTAGTCCATGTGGCATGTCCTTCCATTATCAACCAATCAAAGAACAATCCAGTTTCAAACTCTAAGAAAGTCGGTGGTGGGGTGGGGGTGGGATCCTTGCCTTTAATAACAACTTAGCTTATCATTAATCATATCTAAAACATTCCATGTGGACTGATATTGCTGCCGATGCATATATTGTTTCTGACGCCAATAATGTATCAATTGTGGCAAACATTTTAGAATCCTACTTCTACTTAACTACTCAAGTTATAGTTATTTGGTGGATTTCGATTTCTCTTTCATTGTAATTACTTATAATGTTACCAGTTGTGAGGTTATCAGTCATGTCACTTTTTCAGGTTCATCGCTTGTCATAAGAGTTTGGAGATTTTTAATAATTCTTCATGCTGCAGTTTGAATCAATTCTGAATGGGCTCTTTTTAGCCCACTCATGTTTTGAGGTCATAATGTCCACATGTATGTATTTTATGAAATTTGAGTTCAAATCGTATTTATTTTGTGCATCCTATATTGTACATTTATATTTAATAATGCAAATTAAACCAATGTTTGTACAGATATTATTTATGCACATGTATGTTATTATACATAAATTACACTGGTATCTTGTTATATGTAAATGGCCTGTTCATTTATGTTGTTCATATAATAGAGTTTGCATTGCAAACATTTGTACAGTAGAAGTATTCTTAGTTGCTGTTAGCTCACATAACCAATATAGTATTATTCAATACCCAGACCTAGCAGGTAGATAAACGCAATTAATTGGTCAGGAATCACAGTGTTATAATCTTAAATATACCAGTATGTATATTGAATGTTAGAGTACTACTGTAACAGACTAAAAATTAATAAATTTTAAATTTACCACTACTGTGTCTCTTTCCATGATTTTTTAAATTTAACCTCTCAAGGTTGCTTCCTGGAGTTTAACCAACTATCATTTATGTTATTAAACAATAGTAAAAACGTTTTGTTTCATTAAACAATTGAATGATTCGTACAAATAAATGTGTATTATTTAAAAACAAAATTACACCTCATATGCCCTTTCTATCAACCTCTAAGAAGACAATAAGTTAGTCAATAACATAACATACCTCATAGAGCGTTGTACACCAATGCCACAAGTTACAGTGCAATCAGACCATGGACTCCAGATACCCCAGATGCAGTCACCTAAAAAGAATCAACATAATACATTAAACAAAAATACATTACACAAAAATAACCAGGTGATAGATATGATGTATGTGTTACAAAGGGTGCATGCTACATATTTTACAACACATGAAATCAATACTGTTTAACAGTCATTTTTCCATAGGAAGAGTAATTGAATTAGATGAGACCTTATATGATATTTAGACATTAAAAAATAAAAGAGCAAGTTAAAAATGAACTTTTGGTGTGAGAAAAAAAAATCATGAACATAAAAATAACTGATTTTATTTAGACCTGCTCATATACGTGTATCCAGTAGTTCTCCAAACTTTTATATACCCTTTTGTAATATTCAACATGTTCTAAACAAGGTTCAGTGGTTTATGTCCAGGTCTGACAATCGCCAATTTTAATGGCAAATATCTGCGAATAGTAAAGTCATGATGTGTATGCCTAAATATTCATTGTTATTTTATTGTCTCCCACCCTCTCCTTGTGTCAGCTCTGTCCTCACAATGACAACAACTTGATGCTGTATATTTTTGCACGTATTTATCATTTAAGAAGTTCACCTTCTGAATTCACAACAATTGGTAGTCCATTCTGTGATGTTCTAATCCCTTTACCATGCAATTCACAAAGCCTTCTATTTTCTCTGCCACTTCCATTTGATCTCCTCTGAATGCTGAAGAAGCCGCTGAGAACAAGAAGAGAATGGCAAAGTTTGTGCAAAGAAGTCACACAGTTAAAAGTCAAGTTAAGGGGACGCTACCAACACCTATAAATCATGGATGAAGAACAAGGAAGATGCAAGATAATTAGTAAAGGGTTTACGAATGAAGGGAAGCAGCTACTTATCAGCTACAATGTTACCACTTTGGCGAAATAGAGAATATAAAAAGGCCTTGCTGTGAAGCAATGCAATCAATTGCAATTTTTTCAATTAAGATCAACATCAACATTCCCTCATTTTCAAAAATAATTTTAATGTAAACATTTGTTTAATAATGTCTAGATTGGGAAAGAGAGGTGTCCAGATTTTCTGGAAGGACTGTCCAATTTCAAGGCAAAGATTAAGCAGCTTGTGCGGCTTACAGATGAGCAGGACACCATTGCGAGTGACAGAGGAAACAAAAATTCAGTAGAATTGTATTGTGTCACTAGCTTTGCTTAAAAACTGAAGCGGATGAAATTCGAAAGGACAAAATTATGCTGGATAGACAAAAATAGTTGGCTGACTAGCAGTATATTTTGCAGATCCAGACCATCTTTTCATGCCCTACCTTGTTGCAAAATATAACCCATTTCCAATGTACAGGTTATGACAGATGCACACAGGCAGATAGAGGGGGCAAACAAAGTTAACTCCAAGTTTTCACCAGATGACAGCAGTCAGCAGAAAATTCAATGAAGTATCATTTTGGTAACCTACTGTTAAACTGCTAGTCATATGCCCATACAAGTTAATGCATTGTACAAAATAGGTCCTGTCTGCCTCCTATCTTCATGGGAGAAAGAAGGAATTACTTATATTTGTCCACCATTTTGTGGGACAGCAAACGAGCGAGGTCATTGTCTAATCTTGTGAGTGTAAAGTCATTTACCCTACAGGTCTTCTTCAGGACTTTTTATATTCACAAACTAGAAACAGAAAAAAGTGTTGCCACGGCAGCACTAATTGCCAGGTGTTGAAGAAAAACTAATCATCTCCAGTTCGTGCAAGGGTATGGCAAGCAAAGAAGCCATAAAATATTTATTTGTAAGTTCAAGAAACACAAAAGTGTTGCCATGGCAACATGGTTGTCCGGTGTGCTAAAAACTGATAAGTTTCAATCTGTGCAGAAAAACTTGAGTTCAGTAAACTTCCTTAGCACATGGGAGTTTAAGGTCACCTTAAAATAGGACATAACTTCAGGACTAGATACATCCACCTATCAAATTTAAATTAAATCTGTCCAGTTTTGAGATACTCTCCAGAAATTAAAAAATTAAATTCAATATAATTATTCTATCATTAGAAGTCTAAAGTTACCCTAAAACAGGCCACACTTTGAAGGCCAGTTACACCCACATTACCAAAATTGATTTAAATCTGCAAGGCCATTTTTAAGTTTTTACCCACAAATCACAAAAATTAAATTCAATATAATTATATTATAAATAGGAGATTAAGGTCATCTTGAAATAGGGCACATATCGATGACCAGCAACATCCACATGCCAAATTTGAATTTCATCCTATAAGCAATTTTTGACGTAATTTCCAGAAACAAAGTGTGACAGTGATGCTGGTTTCCATATGTGATCCATCACAGCTGAGTCACCAAACTATTACAACCTTAAACTCAAGTTTGTAAATATCAGCAATTTATTGTAACCTTAGAAAAGAGACCTTATTCTTCTTGTAGCTAGGGGGCAACTTTAGGTGTGACCTCTTTCATTACATCAGGCCTTATTAATAGCTAAAATACTTTTCTTTTTAATGACTTAATAGTTCTGACTAGTTGACCCCTGACCATTGCACTGTAGTGTTACCACCAAAACCCTCCATTTTCAGTTTGCAATAAGTTTTTCAACAAAGCATTTTATGTAAAACTGGAAACATAAGACTGAGTCACCATGAAGTTGGCTGCATTTTAAATTAGTTTCATAATTTTTTTTATGCAAGTTTTATTATAAATGAACTGTGAACTCTGTGCTAATTAAGGACAAGTTACAAATGGATGGTCACAGCAACCACGGACATTATCTGAACTTTACTATTTGTGTCAGAGATTGTAGTGGACTAGAACTGCATAATTGATTGGCTTCAACAAAAATCCCCATACTCGGTGGGTCCCTCTGAAGAAGACAACAAGACAGCACCCCTGAAGAGGATGCTCTGATACCATCTGTCACAGCACTGAAATGCAACAGGAGGTTACAGCGCCAAGTAGATGACAGGATCCAAGAATTTGGCCTGTTATCTACAACGTGGTGTTGTGGACAATGTATATGTTGTAAATCAAGTTTGTTGGCCACAAAATAAAGTCTTAGTTGGCTCCACTAACAATAGAGTCTCATATGATAATCGAACAATATTTCAATGGATTTCAAAGTTACTAAGGATTTAATGCTTGAATATCTTAGTGACATCATGGATGATGTTTGAGATTTTGACTGGGCTTTATCAAAAGGAGTTAATGCGTTTTTATTATGCCAAATGGAAGAAAATAAAGTCTCATCGGCCCAAACTGAAAAAAATTACCATATCAGGAGATCCCATGTCCAAAAAGTCAGCCAGTCCCAAGCTCAAATTGACAAACAATTAAATTATGACAATTCTCAACCTTGTAAGTTTTACCAGAATAACACGTCCTAAAAAACTGATTACACGACAGGTGGTCACATAAACAAGCACATATGTACCATATGTGCAGGGTATGGCAAGCGCTTTAATCACCCAGCAATGGAGTGTTGAAGTTTGAAAAAATCTGCCCGCAAAAATACAAAAAACAAAGTAGTCACTGCTTGAGGTCAGTGCAAGGTGTAAAATTGACCAAGATGCTGATTCAAGATATATCTACTTCATATGGTCAACAGGACTACAGTAAAAAATTCAAAATTGTTGAAACCTCACAAAAATTAATGGTGAAAGCACAAATTGGAGGCTTGATTGAGTCACTGTGTAAATAGGCAGGCCAACACCTCAAGGTGTATGACTTCTGACAAAAATAAGGTAAAGATACCAAATTTAGTAAGACAGGTGAGTGACCAGTCTGGCAAAAAAGTGTGAACCAAGACATGTAATCAACAAATGTGTAGCAAAACATCCAATACACACTCCAGTCCAGGGGAGTCCTCATACTCTCGTTCTGCACCTTCCAGCCAAGTAGGTAATGAGCACAACAATCAATGTGGTCCTGTTTTGAATAGAATGTTAAAGTTCTTATGCCAAATGTGACAAAATAGCAAAACAAAAGTCCCTTTAGAATATAAACAAGATTTAAACTGGTTTATAGAATTCCTAAAAGATTTTAATGGTGCAAATGTTCTTTAATAACAGAAAAACTAAAATCGCCACCCTATTAGATGCATCACTCATGGGATTGGGTGAAATGTGCAGTTTGAAGGTGTACGCATTATCCCTCACCCCTCAAATAGCTCTTATAACATTGTGCACTTGGAAGTACTGACTATATTGATAGCAATGCGGGTGTGGAGTGCCCTATGGAAAGATCAAACGATACTTATCCAATATGACAATCAAGTTGTAGTCTCTTTCCTTAATATAGGGCAGAACAAAAGATAGGACTTTCGCCGTTATAGCACATAACGTTCAATTAATGGCAGCCTTAATGAGCATAGATATTGTTACAATTCATATCTTAGGCAAAAATAATCCCATTGCTGACATTCTATCAAGATGGCAGAACACACCTTTTCCTCATAAAAAAATTAATAAAATTTATGACTATACACAATTAGGTAAATGTTCCTCTCAGTTATATGGACATTAACTGGTCTCTTAAAAAGGTTTGCACCCTACTCTGGCTAGATTAGCCTCTCCAGCATCAGAGAAGACACATCAGGCCTCGAGACCGTCCACCCAAAAATCATATGCTGCATTGTTAAGATTATTTGTCGCCTTCTCTATTTTCATGGATTTTGCACTAAACTCAAGTAGGTACCCTTCACATTCTTGCTTATCTAGAATTTTTAGCCGTAAATATTGTCTCTACTTCCTCCATTGATAATCACTTATCAGCCATAAAGTCAAAATACCATGTATATGCACTATATTCGTCCTGTTTCTCAGATTCAAGAATCAAATATCATAACAAAGCCATGATTCTTATAATGATCTTCAAACCAAATCTCAAGACCATTATTGATATAGATTTGCTAAAAGCTATAATGACCGCTTGTGACTTCATGTACATGTGATTCATGTTCAAACTTCTCTATCTTACTGCATTCTTTTCCATTTTAAGGATTTCAAATTTGGTTGCCCATCCTGTTGCTGCTTTCTCCCCCCCCCTTCAGCAACTGGCTAGGGGTGACATCTTCTCCCAACCCCCTGGCATCCACATATTAATCAAGTGAGACAAAACCCTACAATCCAAAAACACTGTTAAAATACCAAAAATCCCTCACTTATGTTCCAGCCTCCTATGTCCAGTAGCTGCCATCAAAAAATGTTGAAATGTACTCAAGGTCAAAGTAATTTCCCACATTTTCAAGTACACCATGGCGGCTCTTGGATTCCATTAATTGACTCCGAAGTTAGGCGAATTCTTAAGCTCATTCTTCTAAAGCTAGTACTACATTCCCTCCCAATCTCATTCCACTCCTTCTGACGTTAATGTGCTATCTTAGCCTTCAACTCTAATGTGGCTTTACAGGCAATACAAAGCCATGGCACCTGGACGTTGGATTGCATATTGAAATATATAACCCAGGATTCCAACACTTCACAGGAAGTTGCACTGACCTTTCAGGGTGACCTGTTTACTTGGCACTATTGCTACTGTTGCGGTTTGGGTCCTTCTCTCCTAGCAATATCTCTATTTTCTTTCCCTTTAGCAAAGCTCAACTCTCAACAGAAAGGTGTAATATCTTACGTTTAAACATTTAAAGTATGGTAACCTTAACTTAAATGCGTAAACTCAATAGTTTAGTCAACCCTTAGCATAAAGTGTAAATAACCAAATAAACTCACTCGCTTGAGTGTAAGGTAACCTTAACTTACATTACCACCGCTCTTACTTAAAATATTTTAAAGTTAAGGCCATCTTATTTTTGTAAACGTGACTATTTATGTAAATGTGGTTCTTTTTCAGAAATCTAAGGTGGCCTCTAAAATTTATGCTTTTCTAATTGTTAAGTGTACATAAACTTTAGTTAGCAATAAAATATATATTCTCATCTGCCGTCTTTCATCTTGGCCTTGAGGAAATGTTTAAATATATGTACAAAATGAATATCATAAAAAAATTCAATCAGTACATCAAATATCTTCCAAACATCAACAAATTGTCCCAACCTTAAACTCAATATTAGTTAGCAGTTGTGAGGGAGCTTAAGGTAATATTTTCATGAAGGTTCTGTCACCTTAGTGTATTGCACTTATCTGTGGCCAGTTACATATTCATGCAAAATTCGAATGAAATTTATTAAGTTAATTTCAGTATAATCCATGGAAAAATAAAAAAAAAACCACTTGAACTGAACATAATTGTTTTATATATGATTTCAAGGTCTCCTTATAATAGGACACGCCTTGAATACCAGTTACATCCACATGTCAAATCTGAATTGAATCTATCACCCGATTTTCAAGATACTGTCCGGAAACGAAAAATCTTAAACTCCATATAAGTATATTACTACTGGGCGTTTAATGTCACCTTAAAATAGGGCACACATTGAAGACAAGTTACATCCACAATCAAAATTTTAATTTAATTGATTATGCAATTTTTGAGATACTGTCTGGAAAGGAAGGGTTACAACCACACTGACCATGTACGTCCTCCATCTTAGCCTCTAGTGACACAAAACTAATGCAACATTAAAGTCGTTAAGGTTTATAAAATATCAGCAATTTACTATAACCTTACAAAAGAGACATACATGATGAATATCAAAGAAAAAAGTCTTAATTAGCACATAAAATAGCTTCTAAACACCAAACAAATTGTCCCAACCTTAAACTCAAAGTAAGCTTGCAGCTGTGTGGGAGTTTCAGGTAATCTTTTCCTGAAGGTTATATTCAAGGTTTGTTACACCCACAACTGAAACATGCCTAGAATTGCACAGTATTTGAAAAACTGTTCAAATTTGCAAAACTTAAAGTGAATATAATTCGGTTGTTACTGGGAGGTTAAGGTCACCTTATTGTATGGCCCTTATCTATGGCCAGTTACATATACATGCAAAATTTGGATGAAATCTCTCTACTTATTTTCAGTATGCTGGATGGAAAAATAAAAAAAATGTTAATTCAACATAACTTTTCAATACATGGGAGTTTAAGGTCACCATAAAATAGGTCACATTGTGAAAATCAGTTACATTTACATGCCAAATTTGAATTTAATCTGACAAGCCATTTTTGAGATACTGTCCGGAATGCAAAGTGTCACTACAACAGATGACACCACGAAAATACAGGCAAAGAAATCCCTATATGCCACGCACAATAAACGCTGGTGACAGAAAAATGGCATTCTGTACAATTAGGGGAAGAAAGACTATTGAGATATTGATGAGAAAGATATTCTGTTGACAGCACAGGGGATAGTTCTTTACAGGTTAGTGTTTCTGATGTATTTTTATAATTTTAATGAATTTTCTTTGTAACTTATGAGAAACATACATGAATTTGAAATTGTGTCATCTTTTGGTATGTGATTCCATTTATTTGTAGTAAATTGTTATCATTGGAAGAAATAAGAATATATGTATGATTGTTGTACCTATTTCCAGTCTATTAAAAAGTGTATAGTCTTTTTATCTGTAACATTTGAAATGTTTTTGTGCACTTTTTGTCCTACAAAATCGTGTGTGTGACAAAGCTTTTATTTTTCTTCTACTTCACCAAAATTAATAACAATAGCAGTGTCTGGGGTTTGGGTAAAGGTTATCAACAAGTAGCCAAATGTTATTTGTCATGATCGCAACAGCATTCCCGGTCACCTTTTGAGCATGTGAGAGCCTGTAGTTGAATATGCGTCTGTGAGTCCCCTAGCACTGAAAGGTTTCATCAGAGAGGGGCAAATTGAAAAGTGTCATTTCATGTGAGAAAGTATGGTATTGGTTGGTCATCACTTGACTGTGGTTCAGGTGCTGGAATGTCTCAAAGTGCCATTGATAATACCTGCATGTAGATCAGACTCATCAAGGATGTGAACATCAGAACTGAAATTATTGATGCCCATAGATGCACCCACATGAACTTGAACTATTGACATCTACCAGGGCCAGAGGAATGATGCAGTGAAAGTCCTTGTTCTTGAAGTAAAGTGAATGACCTCTTTGGGACATCTGTTGCCCTCAGGGTGTGGTAAAAATTCCACCTGGATGGAAAATTTGCTAAAGCTTTTACCCACTCATTGTTGGCACTCAAGCATTGCCGAACGTCTTCTGAATGCTCATTGAAAATTGTACTACAGCACTGACACAAACTCAGGGAAATTACATTGTGTGTCACACAGAAGCCATACATCAAATTCAAGCATTCTGATAGGTTTGACAAAGATCTACTAACTTGGATTCCTACCTTTGCCACTTCTACAGAAAGATTCTAGTTAAGATCATGTCTTGGTGCTGGGCATCTCATAGACGTCAAATATTTCCTGTAGAGTTCTAAGCCTCTCTGATTATTGAAAATAAATGCTGTTTGTACTGTTGAAAAGCTATTTAAAATGAAGATATGGATCTGAAGACAGCTATTTATATGAAATTGTACCTGGGTGGCAATAGTAGTTGTTCATTATAGTTGTTCTTCTTGCACTGTAAAACCTGCCTTGTAGTTTTGTGGAAGCACAGTATCCGTGGCTTGCAATTAAATTACTTGTGATCATAGCCTGTTCCTTGTAGATTGTGACATTTACGGTAAATTCAATAAAGATCTGCCATGAGTTGCCAAACTCAGATGTTGTCACTATATTTGCAAGCTGATAAGGTTCCATCTCAGGCTGGTCAAAGAAGATTGTAGGACATCATAAACTAGAGTTTTGTGCCTCTCCCCATGATTGTTGGTTAACATCAATTTGTCTCAATTCTTTTTTAATTTGTGGAAGTTGTGCTAGCATCGTCTCCTGAGTGACCAGTGCTAACATGACTAAAGTTGTTTGTTAAAGGATTCCGACATATGGAGAAGATTTATATCTGATATATTATATTTAATTATTGACAAATCATGCACTTACAATTTGGCAGATCACTGCATATAATCTTTCCTTTGTCACAGATACTGAAAAAGAAATTTGAACATTTTAAAAGGTACATCCTATTCTGAGACAATTTTTCCACGAACTGGTATTGCAAATTGGCAATTTATATTGTTACTTAGATATATGCTACATTTACCACATAGAAAAAGTGATATGGTCAATAGTAATATTTGGAATGTTCAAATCAGAGAAAGTTGTACTTTTTATTTTGCTCAGATATTTTGCTCAATGCTGTATTTAGTCTAAACACATTTTGCATAATCATAATAGCACAACTTATATAATATAAATATGTCAGCATCTAAAAGGATCTATTTCAGAACTGAAATTATGGGTATTTATATAGCCAAGTAATCCTGATATCAATGGATATTCTTACCATTTCTCACACTGATCTTTGGTAACAAATGTCTGGCCTTGTTTGTATTCCTTGTCATCAATGTCAATACATGGACAATCAGTGGGTTTTACACATTCTCCCTCTGAATTTTCCACATAGCCATCTGGACATTCACATCTTTCTTCACATTCTTCTGGTTCCACACAACTATTTGGATTTCCAAGTAACAGACATGTTTCTTTGCATGTACAATGTAAGTTGAGCTCTTTACCATTTGGACATTCTGGGCATGTTCTGTTGCAGACAATTTGTTCAACAAATGAACCTTCACACTTTTTACCATTATAGTATGCCTCTTGCTTTTTGGTTCTTCTTCTCTCTTGTACTCCACTGCCACATGAGACACTGCAGTCTGACCAACTGCTCCAGGTGTTCCATATACAGTCAACTGTAAAGAAGAGAATGATAGTGATGTTAAACCTAATGTAAGAGATCATTAGTTACAATAAAATTTTTGACTATAACATTGCTTCTATAGATCAGAAAATGCTATGTTTGATATTGGTCTCAAATAAATTCATGCTCTTCATCTCAAAAATGCATCTCAAAAATTATGATATGAGGAAATGAAAAAATGGGCCAATGTCAATGTGAAATCTTACAAATGAAAAGCAATATTAAAGGAATTTAAGTCAAGCATCAAAAATAGCATCACAGATGCCCATACCGCACAGCCTAGGGAAATATTTTTAACACCATGAGATATAGAAGCACTGTATCAGCATAAAATTCAGGATACTTTCAGAGAACTGTCAGTTATATAAAGGTCAAAACAATGTTTAAATAGAGAAAATAATGTCTAAGAGAAAGATAATGCATGTACTTTATCTACATCTGGCATGGCCGAATTATGGTTTAGATGTTTTGAATATTACCATGCATACAGAAGTGGTAATACATTCAATGAATGCTTATGTGTGGTGTTGGAGCAAAATCTGTGGCTTACTTGATGAAATTCCATCTGTTACAATGGGAAGTTGTAAAAGTAAAATTCTTAGTGAATTCTAATATGACTTAACCCAAAGGTGCAACAAGATTTTCAAGGGTCAAGGTCACTACGACAAGGTCAAAGGTCAAATCAAGGTCACACCATGATGCTGCACACCTACAACCCCTAACCAATGTGCCTACCAAGTATCAACTTCCTACACCTTACGGTTTCTGAGATATAGCCCAGACAAGATTTTCAAACTCAAGGTCACTACAGCAAGGTCAAAGGTCAAATCAAGGTCAGACCATGATGTTGCACACCGACACATCCTGACCAATGTTCCTACCAAGTATGAACTTCCTACACCTTACGGTTTCTGAGATACAGCTGGGACAAACTTTTTCCCACCACCCACCCACCCGCCCGCCCATCCGGACACCATGGTTGAAAACAATACCCCGACAGCCCTTAAGGGCTGTGGGGTAAAAATGTTCTTATTATAATAAATAATAATAAATAAGTAGCAGCAAAAATACATTAAGTACAGAACAACAAAATCTGGTCATAATCATAATATTGATATTTGAAGACTTGTACATCTGTAAAGCATACCTGGGCAGTTGAATTCATTGCAGAACTCAACATCAACAAAGTCTCCAATGCACCGTTTGCCTCCTTCTGTTGGAGGAGTGAAATCTCTGTATTTTGCCCTTATACCAATATCACAATCCTGTGTACAGTCAGACCATTGTCCCCATGTGTCCCATACACAGTCAGTTGGGCATGGCTCATTTGTGCATATAATGAATATGTCTTCATCACATGTACTGTAAATTGTATAAATAAAACATTTTTAGAGTGGAATAAATATAAAACCATAATTTATTCCACAATTTCTTCTTGTTGATATATATGTTTACAATGGAATGCTGTTCAAACTTGTTCTAATTTTCAATCCCAATTAGTCATAAACTGAAAAAAGCTCTTAACGTTGAGTAACAGTAAAACAATTTACAAGATCCAGTGAATGTTGAACGACTATGTGAATTTACTGATCAAGCATATGCACTGAGATATATATATATTACGAACAAAGGTAATTTAATCAGTGTAATAATGAAAGATAAATAATGCATTTCTAGTTTTTTTATTTTACTTTAGCATTTTCTTCTTTATTTATGATATTTTTTTCCTTTTACATTTCTTAAAGGTCACCCGGCACCAAGGGTCTTTCTTTTACATTATTAAGATAAAATATACAATACACTACAGGTTATAAAACCATGCAAAACATACATTCTTGTCTTCAACTTCACAACTATATCAATATTATTGTTTCATTTAACAAGATGTACAATTGTCATTTTGAAGCAAGTGCAGGGAATTTTAATGTATTTTTTAATGATTAGAAATTTACTGCTAGTTGATTAGACACTTAAAATATTCCAAAACTTGGTTAAATTTTACAATACTGTAATTCAGTTTTGTCAAACTTTCCTCTAATCTGTTTTTTTTTTTCAAAATAGATTGCAATAGATAAAAATTTAAGCTGTAGTTACTTTTTGCACACCAAAAATATACTTCTGGGTATGTAACAACACCAAATTTACAGGGATAAAGTTTTTATCATAAAAATGATAACCAAGCACTTTTTCCACACCCACATCTTTAAATCTATTCCAATTTTATATAAATCAAAACAATTATATTTTGCCAGAGCTCATTACTTTTTGAGCACTCTACCGTCAAGTGCTTGACAGTTTTGCTGTATCTATTACACACAATCTGTGTCCATTTAACCAATTTTACATAGGCAGTGTCTTGTTCCTAAGATCTAGTTTAACATTCTATGCTGGAACCATTTGCTATATCTACCGGATAGCGTATAAATGCATACTTGGTATATATCAGACCATTGTGGTTTGCTCAAAAATATATTCAGACTCTTATTCCATTTACCCTGACACTTCTTTATACGTCATCTTATTGTATTGTCGGTAAAAACTGTAATTACCCAATGATGACTTACGTAATATTTCATGTGGCTTGGAATATAAGGTCTTTGAAAGATAATAGGTTTTTCAACGTAACATTCTTTGCAGTTTTTGACTTAACACCTTACCCTTAAGTATTCAAAAGCCGTAATGTTTAATCTATATTCATATTTCATAAATGCTCAAAACTTCGCCATCTTTGTTTAGTATGCCACCAACAACATCTTTTTCCTTTTTTGCCACTTTGGTAAAAATATAAACTCTATTTATTCTATAAGACATCGTGGATAACAAAGGGATCCTTCTATCAAAAATCGCACTAGAGACAAAATATAAGCTAAAGATTAATTTTCTAGATGATCATAGAGTGAAGCCAAAACTAGAAAAAAACTCACCACAAATATCAAAGACACAGATTGTCACCAGCCAATTATTCCAAAACAACTAGAATGCCAACAAAAATATTAAAAATGCGCCGAGAGCTGTTACTGCTCTCAATTTAATGAAAATATTTCCTTTGATGATTATGGTGAGATAAAGTTAAAATGGGACAAAGTTGTGAAAAATAGCATTATTCAAGAGGACTGAAAAAAACGTTTATAAAAACTGCTTTATCTCAATAGATGATAATAGCATAAAATGGTTCCAGTACAGGGTGTTAAATATGTCATTGGGCACAAGAAGCTATCCGTGCAAACAAAATCTATATATCTATGGATATTGCAACATGTCTGAGGAAACTATAAAACATCCAAATTTGTCAGCTTTACTGAAAAAAAAATTGAATCTGTATACAGTCAATCTCCAAAAATAAGAACGTAGAATGTATGGAGAATTTGAGCCGCCCCAATCCCCTTGGGCCGGGCACATTCTTATTTTCCATGCAGGATATTTTACCCCCTCATGGGCCACGTTCTTATTTTCCATACAGATATTTTGTAACACAGATATTTTGTCCCCTCGCTCTCATTTTTATTTTGGTTAAATTCACTAAGTAGTCCAAAGTAATAGATTCATGTTTCTACTTTGTGTCTATTTTCTCATATTTCTCACAAGGCCTCTCCAACACCCTTATTGTTGAGCTGTGCATCTAGCTGATTATTTTCATACTGAGTCAATCCCTCAAAGTCAGTCCTAATTTGTTTAACTTTAGAATTAGTGTCACTACGGTATTTCCCATTATATTTAATCTCTGTACTTTGACACTGGCTTTGTTTCTTTGACAAACATTTTAAAAGGTGGGGGGGGGGGGGGGGGGGGGATCACATGATTTTTGTTTACCAGATTCTGGTATGTAGAGAAAGATTTGAAATGAGTTACAGGACAGAGAGATTGTAATTATCATTTTAATGTAAGTAATAGCTTATCCTTTAACAGTCTTCAAAAGGGTTACCTGAAACAGTTAATTTATTGTATTATTCACAATGTTGTTTTGATGAGTTTATGTATGGATTTCAGAGATGAACCATAACATGTGATATCTCATTCTTTATTGGAACACTAAAATTGTGGTGCTTTTTCTGAATATCTCTCAAGGAGTTTTGCTGAACTTTTCATGAAAGGATTATGAGTAAAATTATGCAGTAATAAAAATTAATTTTGATTCATGAGTTCAACATATTGATACACTCATCCTGGTTTAACTGAATATGCAAGAAATGCTAAAACACTGTAATAAACAATGTCATGTACCACACAATTTTACATTAATAAAACATTTTTACGATGGCTACTACTATTCAATTCGAAAAATATTGGCATAAAGTTAGACTCCGAATCCAGAATGTTTTTAAAAATGACAATAGATTACATATCCCTTCCCTGCAATAATAACAGACATTTTAGCAGTTTTAGCAAATTTTATTAGAATACCACATTGGAGTATTTTTTATGTGTAATACTTGTAATTGTATTTCGTCTTTGATTTGTTCAGAAGTGTATACACTGCCCCACAACATGTTTTCTAAAAGGGCTGCTTATTTTGATTATTTTAATGTTCTACCAATCTTCACCCTACTTTTGTAGCTCCCCCTCTTTGTAAAAGTTTATTCATACATTAAAAATATATTTTATCAAAGAAGTTCCACATAGTGAGAAAAAGATTTTAAATGTTACACATATTTACATGTAGTAATCAAAATTAAATATCAGAAAAACATACCAATTATTGCATCCAACATGAACAACATCATTGGGCTCAATGCTGTCACCTATCCTTACTTCTTCTTCTGGGCTGGTAAGACCATAGTCATTATCCTTCTCTATCCAACCAATAACATCTGAATCTGGATTTTTGCCAAACTGTTTGATAAAGACATCCATACTGAAGACACACACATCACCTACAGAAAATATGAGTAAACATTAGTTTATTAATAAAAATTAATGATCTTGGTGCACAACAAACACTTTTTATTTAACATTTGATTTATTTAACATGCCCATCCAAATATTGTGCACACTGTGACAGTTATATATACTGCCATCCTTGCTAAATAATATATATGTTTATCAAACAACAATTGTGGGGCAGTTCCACTTCCAAGGATGGGCAGGCAGGAAATTGGGATCAGTCCGGTAAAGAGGCATTTTGTGGTGTTGGAGTGTCACTCCTGAATTTACTTGATTTTGTCCTCTTTTTACCCTTTGTGATTTATCCTTAGTGTTGCCAGGTACATCTGTGAACGGCTCTAGCAGTTGTCCCATTATAAAGCAGGACTGCTTCTGGATAAGGAGTAAAAATTGAAGCCAATATGCAACAGTGTTTCCAGATGTGCCCAGATGCAACTGGATGTTCCCAAATGTGTTCCCACACAACCTACATAGGGGAGAAGTATCTTCAATACTGCTCTCATTTTATTCACATATGCAGAGTTATTGCTTAAGAATTGAGACATGTTAAGGGGGTAATTCCTAGCTATCCTGGATGATCTGGGGCATGTTTGGCTCTCAGGTGAATGCAGATGCATCCCCAGGACTCAAGATTCATAAGTACCCTTGACCCACCATTTTCAATCATATCTGTAATTGTCAACAGTCAGACTGGATGTCTATGAACTGCTAGGTAAAGTAATGATGATTATTCTTATCCAGATAATTTTTTTAGCTATGGATTCTGTTTTAATGCAATACCTCATGTGAAGAGGCAGGTGAGCTAGACGTCACCATATGTCTATACAACACAAGAGGGACTACCAGACACCTGATTAGGTTTGCCACTTTGACAGATTTATGCCCTAACTTGAGCAATGGGACAGGAATGCATTCATCAATTTTCTGAGTATAAAACTCGAGGTCTTGAGAAATGTGGCAAAGAATTGAACCCAGAATTCAAGATCAGACCTTGGGCATGCCAGGCCATCAGAGACAAGTACCAGTATGAGATTGTAGTGGCTTCCAATACACTACAGGGGTGGCTAGATGTAGAGAGGATATTCAGAGACTGATGGAACATGCAACATGCCCTTGGAAACTAGTATGGCAAATATATAGCCATCAAATGCCCAAGAAAATTCTGGAGCCATTACTTTAACTAGAAAGGCTTCCATTCTATTTAGGATTACAACTTTCTCTGCATGGCCATGGGGACCAATGGAGCAAACTCAAATGCAGCCATCTTCAACCAATGCTAGCTTCTTTAATATATTGTAACAAACCAGTTAGCTTATAACATACTACACCATCACTTCTTTCTGGGTAATGACACATTTGCCCTTAATACATGGCTAATAAAGCCATACTCCTACTGAAATGTAAACATTCCAGAATAGCCTGCGTAGAGCCAATTGATGTTTTGGAGAATGCATCGGGAACATTGGCTAGCCAATTCTAGGCCTTGTCATCTTGCATAATATACTATAGACTATAGGGTCAGAGTAGATTGCAAAGGATATACCTGAAACAGTATTGTTTTGTTTCTCTTACATCCCATTGTATGTGTATACACACATAAGTGTGCTATAAATTTTGTTTAAACATATGAGCATGGCCTTTTAGTCTGGTAGTAGAGATTTGCATGTGCAACAGGGTGAATTCTCTGAACAAGAGTGTCAATACTTGAATATCCAAGAACAGACTGCGACTAGCTACAGGTCACACAGTGGGTTTAAATTCATGCAAGATACATGCGAGTGAATCTTACAGCATGTGCAAACAATGTAAGTAAATGGGGAGAACCTACAACACTTGCAAAGAGAATGCACATGAAAAAGTCTGATGTAAGTTACCCTTGAGAGATGGATACATTTGTAGCCATACTGCGAGAAAAATGTGCTGCCAATTTTCATTCTGGGGTCTCTGCAACATTGAAATTCGGTTATAAAATTGCACTTGTAGCTTAAGTGTCCCGTGCAAATTAGCCCATTTTCTCTGTAACCAGGAAGATCATCCGATTATGATGATATGTAAGAGAGGCTTTATGGATAGAGGAGCAATTTCTTTCAAAATGGATCTGATTTGAAAATACATAGGCATTGTGTATATGAAAAGGTTACTCAAAACATTGTTTAAAACGGAACAATTACAAAAAGCATAAGAAATTAACCCCAAAAGAAGAAAACAAAATTACAAAGAGAATTAAAAAGTGGTATCCAAACATGACTTTTGTCATGTACCACTAAAAATAGCAAGAATATAAGTCTAAATAGACCTCCACCACGCAATGTACATATGATTTGGATTACAAATGTCTGTACTAGTGGTTAGGGTTTAAATCTTTACATTTGTTGTTCCTTACTTTCTCCTTCATAGGAGAGCAGTCTTTTAACCCTAAGGATTCCTTGTAAGGCCAAACCTTTGTGAAGGTTCAAACCCAAGACTCATCTCAAGAATTGACCAAGGTTTGAACCCTGTTGGGTATGGGTTCAATCCTTCATGTTTGAAGGGTCTTGCATGGGATTACGTAAGATATGGTTTTAAACTTTGGGTAAGGGTTGACCCAACTGGAGAATACTTGGCCTTTGAACGTTACAATGCAATAGAGGGACAACTTGTATGGGGTTTCAGGCTTATGCTACAATTCATTAAGAATTACATTGAGGTGCTATTTAGAAGCATCCTTTAAGTGGGACAGATTTTAACGGTTGTAGTGTGGGAGGGCCGTCAGTAAATTGCTATATAAAGGGGGCACTGGGCACAGTGAAATATTGTTTACTTTTTTAACTGGAACTATTAAATATTCTGGATCTTAGATAAGTAAGGTGTTGTGATATGACCCGGCTTCCTATATGCTGTCCATTGTGTAGAAAACTATTGCTTCAGTGGTCCCATGGTGACCACACAATCTGACTGCACTGTCCAAACACTGTCCCTCTGGGCAGTGTCCTTGTAATCCTTGTAACTCTTGTTGTATAAAAGATCATGACCCTCGTTCTTCAGCCAATCCACCACTGGTTGCTCCTGTTCATCAGGCAGATTAGCAGTAGTGGTTTTCTTCCTCTCTTTTGCTTCCCTCTGGGTACCCTCCACCATTGGTCCTCATTTGTATATCCAAGGTCTTGGACAGTTTGAGATAACATCTGTGATACCTGGGGCATTTGGGTCTTAGGATTAACGACAGTCTGCCTCTCAGATAAGGATGTGGGTGCGTCTGTGTTATCCTCTTCCACCTTTGTGCCCTCCTGTGTCCAAGGTGTTCTGTGGAGGATCCTCCCGACAGTCTTATTGCTGTCACCAATATTTAAAAAATATTTTAAAAATATTTCTTCTAAAATTTAAATGATGTTTACTCCCTTTTCATATAGATTTCAAAAGAATTATTCCTTTCAAAACCAGGGGTTTGTATAGACAGCCAACATCCAGGAGTAATAAGAAGACAGTACAGGCAGGTTTGCTAGTGAGCAGTACTTTATTAGTTGTGGCTCATGGGAGTGCTAAGTGATTGATCTGCTGACATAGAGAAGTGAAATTTAGGGCATAGTCTGTATCATTTGCAAGTCTTTGGCAGATACTGTGGCAGACACTTGATACATAAAGGAGTAATATTTGTCATTTTAGTAATACTTGGCCATTGGTGGAAGGGATCCCTATTATAGTGTCAGATGACACAGAATATTAAAGTTCTCACAATGGTTCCCCTATACTGCTCAGATACCACAATGGAAGAGACACAAATCTCTTTGCTCTAGAAATGCTCTAAGAAATTAAGTGCCACACTAAATATTTGGGAGCTTTGCTGGATGGGCCTAAAATAACCATGATTCATCCGGGATGTCACAATTGCCAAAAATCTCCAACAATTTAGTTGTATGGGGCCAATACAGGATTTTATCTGTGGAAGTAGAACTGGAAAATTACTGTTATAATGCAAGGCATAACAGCAAGAAGAACTCACTGGCAGTAGTAGTAAATGTGGACCTGAATGTGACTGTTGTACTTGGCACTACAAAATAGAAAAAACCTGATAGTTAACTGATTCAACCATAAGCATTGTGTTATCAATACTATTCACTGTTAAAATTTTAACAATTAAATATAAGTGATTATGACATGTTTGTTGACATGCAATAATTCAACTTACATGGCTTATTGCAAGCTCTAACAAACAGATTTCTTATCATAACTGGGCCATATGATGTACTGATGTCAATTTCTATCTTTTTCACTGGTTCAAAGCCTCCAGCTGGAACATTCAGAACCACTTCATCCCATGTATATCCCAAAGTGAACTACAAAATATATATGACCTAATTGAATATACTGAATCCATGTTAAGTATACAAAAAAGTACCAAACTGGGACCAAAACTCAAGTGGAGCTATTAAATTGTCGATATTTGTCAAGTTTTGCTACTTTTTTAAAATGCATCTTTCTGGTACTATGCCAAAATTTTTCCAAATGCATGAAATAAGTACCCATACATAAAGAAATAAATATTGTGACCACTAGCTTGAATTATTTAAGTTATTTTAGGTAAAATGATAAGTTAAAAATAAAAATGATAAATAATTAAGTTATTTACTATTTATACATTTTTAAAGTTGTCAGTAATGTCAGTGATATGATATTGGTATTTATATATTCACATCAACATAGGAAACACCTATTTGGCTCATACCTGATGTGTATGATTCCATTCATCGAAACAATGTCACATTTACTGGAGGCTTAACCTGATACAACCTGAATGGTTGAAAGGGATGTTAAACCCAAACTTTGACTCTTATTTACATTATTCTATGCTTCAATTCAAAACTATACAGTTCAGTAAATTACTAGTTCCAATAATTATTTTTTATTATTGTGATATTCACCAATATGTACATATCGTATTAAAAAAGTTAGGGTGATGAAACCTGGCAAACTTTTTTAACAGTCAGTATTCTATAAGGGAAACTGCTGTCCATCAGTAACTAACTGTCACTTATTGAGTCAAAACTTATCTTACTTGAGAACTGAACTTAGATTGATTGATAACTTACAAATTGTTCCTCTGTTGTAATAGAGTCTGTGAAAATAATCCTTACAGTTAAATTTGCTGGACCCTTCACATCTAATGAAACATCTAATACTATCATTTCCCCTCTATTTGTTGTAGGCTTGATGACAATTGTCTCATCACTAGTAATATTGCCTCCATTAGATCCTAGCAGGATATCTTCTGGTGTCACATCATTGTCACCAGGCATGAACATAATATTGAATGGCTGGTTACCAAAATCAATCATCTCCATCATGTAGCCAAGAGGACATTCAGGTTCTTTTAGATAAAAATTGTAATAACAGATGTATAATTCTAATATGTGTGGCACATTAGGTGCTCAGATTTTAATGCAAAGTAAAATACAAATAGGTGCTTATTGTGTTTTAATATTCTGTACCTTTTACCATACAAGAATTTTCACACAATTCATAAATATAAAAGAACTAAACATTTCAAGTAATGTTAGTTTATACCATCCTGATTATTTACTGGATTTAGGAAAAGATTTGAAATTTCTGTTTCCTTGACAAATGTATCAGCATTTATATGGGGTAAAAGAGGTTTACATATGACATTAACACATACCTTTACCCTCTCCACAAGCAATAATAAATAACTTTGAAACAGTAATGTCTTCTGTACCAGTGAAACTGAAAATAATTTTAGCAACGTCAGGGACACCATTTTGCAAACGGAATTGTAGGCTAACTGGTGCCTGCACTATTATGATAAACTGAAAAATAAAATCACAATTAACTGTGTGAGTTTTGTTTATTAAGTGGTGATGCCTAATAACTTCAGACACAAGTACAAATGCAAACTTTTTTCCTGATTGTGAAAAAATAAAACTGACATTTGTGAAAAAATAAAACTGACAACTGACAAAAGTGTCTTGAAATGTTTCACTCTTTCAGTCCGCTATCGCTATCATTATTTACAAGAAAAACAACACTCACTGGATTAACTGAAACAGGGTTTGGAAGAAGTTGATCTGAATCATCATAGAACTGAACTTCCACTGACGAGCCAGCACCCTGCACAGTGACAAATAGTTTTTGCACTAATACTGGTACATTCACAAAATTTTCTGGAATAATCTCAATCACATCAGCAGGAGTGATATCTATTTCTGTTCCTCCTTCAAGCACTTTATCAGGTTCAACCACTCTGTTATTATTGGGCACTATGTCAATATCAAAATGACTGTTTCCATAGTTGGCATACACTCTTGTGTAGCCTTCAGGACACTCCTCTAATGCTGAAATATAAAAATTTCAAAAAATAATTTTGACATTACAATGGCCAGTAGCTATTATACATGGACAATAGATACTCTAAGCAAACACATAAATGCACAATATATTTCTTTTTTTTTTCTGTTACAGAAAGATGTTTGAAAAATGTCACACTAATTACTGTTAAAGTACATAAGATGAAATAGCAACAACCCATTAGTCATGCTTTGCAACAATTTTATGAAATAACAAGAATTATTAAATTAATTGAATAGTTACAGAGTTCTGTTGTAGTAGGAAACATGTATTCTGTTGTAGTTCCAATAAATGGAGGTGGATGTCGTGGTGGTGTTGGTCTTTTAATATCTTAAATGATTAATCATAATTCACCAAACTGTTTACATTATGTCACATTAGATTAATATATAATATACAATTACAATTTAGATTAGGGTAGCAGAAACACTTATCAGTCTACTTCTATTTAAGTGGAATCACTTTCAAAATTCAGAGATGTGAGTAAAAATGTACTTGGAGTCATAGCATATCATGTTACTTTTTATGAACTAATAAATATTATAAAAAAGAAATGCTTAAGAGAAATGTATGTTAGCTAGTGCCAGTAACAGAATCTGCAAGGTAAAACTCAATCCAGGAATATTTATCCATACATCTGCTTAGTATATGACAAGTAAAGTGTGCTAAGAAATTTACTATATATTTGTCCTGATTAATTGTTTTGGCACTGGCAGTCTCTTCTCCCTTAATCATCATTTACAAATTGCCATCACTCACTATTTCAAAGAAATGTACCAATGCAGGAGGGCCAGTGTGGATGCACCAGCAAGCCTTTGTATATATTCCAAGAGTGACATGATTTTTAGATTATTCAAGCAATAATTGTCCACATTTATGTGATCAGGCAAAAAGTGAAAACGTTTTTGAAATCAAACCCTCTAACAAAGGAATTGATCCAAAAGGTCAAACAGATCACCTTCCTTTCAGTCAGGTATAAAGAATATACTTTGTATAAAAATTGCAAGATAGTCACAAAAACACAGATTTTGGAAACAACATTCCTACAGCATTACATTACGGATCAGCTTCTAATTTTGCCTTCTAGGGTTATTTACATTTCAGTTTGTGGAAGCAAACATTATTTGTATTAAGAATTTCAGAAGTTCAGTAGAGTTAAAATTATATAATTAGCAACTTTTAATTAATAATAACATGTTCGAAATGTAATTTACCTGTTGTTGTCTTCAATGTGGTTTTTGCTAAAATATACATAAACAACAATGATTCACAAAAAAAATTGAGCCATGACTTTAAGAAATTGTGTTTTATAATAAAAATTTCCCTCATTTACATATATTATATACTTAGCCCAAGTGATTCAAATTTTGTTAGCAATGTTACAGTTGGTGATTTAGTCTCTGATCATGCATTGGTAAAATGTCATTTTGATTCTTCATGTCCTGCAATACCTAGGGTTGACAGTGTTTCTTACCACAAGTATCATAAAATTTACATGCAGAGATTTCGTGATGATCTTGCAAATATCTCCTTTGTCTTGTTTCCTGCTAGAGCTACTGACCTATATGATCAGTATATACATGACCTTGGTTGTTTGTTAGACGGATATGCACCATTGATTTGTTAATGAGTTAGAAAAAACCCGCGAGTCAGTTATCAGATTTATATCTCACGACCAAATAGGTTAAACACCAATTTGAGTGTATGTGGAGTAAAGACAGGTCTCATTTGAGCAGAACTAGATTGTATAGACAGATTGCCCAGTGCAATGCAATCATCAATTGTGACAAGGCTGAATACTACACTGTCATTAATGACAACAGCCATGATCCAAAGAAGCTATGAGAGGCACTACAAATCCTTGATAAGGGCTGGGGATGACTCTTCCTCCTCATCAGTCATACAAATCCTTGGCAAATTGATTTGCTTCCTTTTTCACTCAAAACATCCAAAGGATCTGTAATATGTTTCCTGCATCTCCTCAACCATGGATTCACCCCCAATCTGTTTTTTCTTTAGGGATACGAGATACTTTTTCTTTTAAAAGATTGTGTACACCACTCCTTTGAGTAAGGTCATTGGAAAACACTCCGACATCAAATTTCATTTTTATGCTGAGAACACCCAGTTCTTTGTCCATTTGTCTTACAAAAATGGAGCCTTGGCCTTTGGTTTATTAAATTATTGTCTTCATTATTTTCAAGAAATAATGTCTTCAATTAAACCTCCCCCCAAAAAATGATGTTCATCATCTTTGGGTATAATGCTCAGCTCAAGAAATTAAATTCTCACCTCCCTGTTAGGATATTTGGTAAACACATCCATCCAAAGAACCTTGGTGTTTGGTTTGATGCTAATTTTCCTTTGCTGATCATGTCCGCAATATTGCAATATTTCCAAACTTGCTTCATTCTAATGCATGATCTCAGGTTGGTCAGACAATATCTGATGGATGAGGCTGCCATCCTGGTGGCAAATGCACTGGTGAATAGTCATCTGGATTACTGCAACTCTCTGTCCAGGAGTCTGTCCAGTTTCAACATGTGCAAACTGCAGTGTATTCAAAACACTCTCTGTAGGATTGTTACTCCTATTCTCAAACAACTCCAATGGTTGCCAGTTGAATTGCAATGTATTTTCAAAACTGCTACTTTGGTTAATAAGTTTCTTCACAGTGGTGCTCGAAGATATTTTGGTCCTCTTTTGTCTATTCTTTGTGGAAGATATCACACAAGATATATCATCAAGCAAAAGGTTCTTGGAGGTTCCTCAATACTACCCATCTGTACACAAATCCAAAACCAAAACTTCAGTCACAGTTTTACTTTTAATGCTCCTTCTGTTTAAAATGATTTACCTAGTGAGGTTCATTCTGTCCCAACTCTTGCCTGTTTCAGAAAAAACCTACCCATCTGTACACAAATCCAAAACCAAAACTGTTTCAGAAAAAAGCTACCCATCTGTACACAAATCCAAAACCAAAACTTCAGTCACAGTTTTACTTTTAATACTCCTTCTGTTTAAAATGATTTACCTAGTAAGGTTCATTCTGTCCCAACTCTTGCCTGTTTCAGAAAAAAGCTAAAACCTTATCTCTTTGATAAGGTTTTGCCACCTTAGCATAAAACTATCTCGCATGTCTATGGTATTGACCTGGCTATGTCTATGGAATGATGATTACTGACTATGACCTGATGTTGCACCTTAGAGACTGCCTTGACAGAGATTATGAATAGAATAGAATAACTTTACATTCCAAAATTTTATATTGGGTGTAACAGCTAATGATATCATAATGCTTATTAATCAGCTTTTCATGATGATAATGAGATACATTTACATTACTAGATGTAAAGGGAGTAATTTAAATGGCTATATGTTGATTGATTATATTTGCTACCACTTTGACTTTGAACATATCTAGTTAGTCCACAAAAAACGGAAGAAATAGAAACCATTTAATGTTTTTCTTGTAAAACATGTATCTCTGCAAATAGTGTATCCTTAGTTCATGTGAAGATTCTTTTAACACTTGGAAATGTTCAAAAATATAAAATGACACATTTCAAGCAAATCAGTGCCATAATTACCTATTTTTTACACAAATATTACAAGAAAAAAAAACACATGTTCATTCGAATTTTGTGAAATAGTTACATATTGGCCACATGCAAACATTGATTGTTACTGTAATCTTATTAAAAAAATTACATCTGGTGTTAGAATTGATTATTCCTGTACCAGAAAAGTTGAGTTTCTTACCTTCATTGCAACCACGGACAAAGACATTTGATACCTGAACATTTTCATTAAATGTAATTGTAATGCTCAAGACATTTTCTTGGCCATTCTCTGGCAAATCATTGAATGCTCCAGTTGAACGATACACAATATCGCTATTGCTATCAGGGAAAATTGCTGCCTGAAAAAAATTGAAGTTGAGCCAAAGAGTAAAATATTTCTACTTTGTGCTTATTGAGTTCATTCAACAAGCTAATAATCTTAAAATGCACAGATAATGGTATTGCTTTAGACTGATTTTAATATTTAAGCCCAAACAGAAAATGTCAATTCCAAAGTCAAAGTTGGTATTTTACATACCATTCAGCAGCCAGGGTTATATTAGGACAGACCCACATTTGCCAGTCGTTGGGGTCATACCCACACAGAGGTGACAACCCGTGATTAGAGGTCAAACTTTCTAACCACTAAGCCACTTTCGGCAGACATTAGAAATGTTTTTGTAGGATTTAAATGTTTACAAAATATTTTCTAATCCTATGTTTGTGGTAACTAAATATTTGCAAAGGCTTTGTTTACATTGCAATGTTTAAAACGTTTGATAAATATTCCCTATACAAATGCTTTTGCTAAAACTATTTGTTAAATGTTTAAAATATAACTCTAGAAACTGGGGTTTAACTTGAAACATTTTAATAACATTAAAAAATTGGTCAAGGTATGGAGGCTATGCTGGAAATTTTTTCAAACACCATTTTAGATGTGTAGCTTATGGTTTAACACTTACATAGGTGCTGACAATTTTTTTATTTCCTGATTGGTTGAAACATGGTATGCATATTATTGGAGATATATTAAACTTAAATGATAATATTTAACAATAAAAATAGAAGTCCCGAAATTTATAGCTACTTATCAGCAAAATATATATATATTTAATATTGAAAAACCGTACATTCCTTTTCATATAAAAATTTTGATAACCAAACAGTGTGGGTATAAATCTGTGTATTTATGACTGCAACAAACATTGAATAAGTTACCAAGGAGTGAAATAAAATGGTGTCTGGAATTACGTATGGAAGAAAGATTTGTGGAAATCATGGCATGGCATCTAATTTGTAGGAACTATTAGTTAATATTAAAATATTTGAATATAAACAGTGCAAGTTATAAAATCAAAGTGCTGAATCAGTAATCCACCTATTTTGTGAGTGTACTGTCTCAAATATACTGTGGAACAAAGTTATATCTTGGATTGAGAAAAATAATTCAATAAAGCTCAATCTAGACAGGATGCCCAAAACTATAGGATATCTCCGGCAAGACGTTTTTTTGGAAATTGAACTTTTTTCTAACTCTTGCTACATAATATATTTTACTTGGGCTTCAAACATATACTATCTTTAAAATAATTAAATCCAAATACTAAAAACAGGAAATGCTCTGAAAGGTTAATAATATAAAGGAAAGGTGTAAAAAGAACAATTTAGTATGGCATAATGTTTTTGAGGATATTTAATAATTGCTTGCTATCATATGGGTTACATATTCTTGTAAAAATAATCAGTTATAATAATGTATGAAGATATTTTTGTGGCCATAGAAAAATATACTTTGTGCTTATTACTGTGAACATTAAACTGAAATGCATGACAAAGATAAAAAATTATGACAATTATAAGATGTATAAATTATAGCCATGTGTAAATTAGAGTAAAGAAAAAACCTTTTTATGTTTATCTTTGTCCTTGTTTTGTTCATTTTTTTATTTGTCTTGTAAACATAGTGTAACTATGTAAAAAAAATAATACAAAAGTTTCCCAACACACAATGCTTAAAGTAAAATTTGAATGGGACATAATTTTTAAGCCATTTGATGAATTTGACCTGACCCCACTTAAGGTTAATATTGGTAAGCAATGCCAAAATCATATTTTTGAGACATTGTAATGTTCATTTGTAATGTGTTTCCAATATTTGATATTTAATGAATTGTATACATAAAACATTTTGTTAACCTTCTACTATAAATGGATTTTGCACCCATCATATTTTAACTTTTACCAAACATTTCTTTTCAAACATATGTACTGGGAATGAGAACCTGAAATGTAAACTTATTTTTATTAAGAAACATCACTGATAGTACATAATCTATGCATTCTCTTAATATAATAATCCCTCTTAGAATCTGATGCATTCCAGTCACTAAACCTGATTGTAATGTGTTCTGAAGTTTGTGCATCTGATAACAAATCAACCTACCAAGATTTTTACATCCACTGGACTATCGGCAATATCAAGTGTTAAATATATTTCTGTGAAAGCTGTTGTTTTGACAGTTAAACCAATATCCATAACTCTAAAAGGATCATTATTCCATGGACTGCTGATGACAATACTGTCACGTGTAGAAATGACCATTCCTGCTTCATATAATACACCTTCAGGTACAATAACCAAAGGCCTATTCTTATCATCAAGGAAAATTTGCATCTCATCAGGTGGGCATTGACTAACTAATAGATACACACACAAAATAAAAAAAGTTATAATTTAGTAATTGTATAAAATGACAATAATCAGCAATTGGATGAATAACAAAGACAAGAAGTAATAATATATTCATTTAATGATTTCTTAATACAAATGATATTTATAAACTTCAGGTGTCAGGAGGTTTCGCGATTAGGGGGTTTCATTAAAGAGGTTTCATGGTAAATTTTAGAGGCTTCACGGTAATCTTTAACAAAAATGTTAAAGAACTTATCAACCCACCTTTTTCAGTACTGTTCCATATTTAACAAGTGTCTACCAAGGATATTCACCATTGAGTTATACTTCCATTCCATTACTTGCTTTATATTAGTGTTTGGTATCAGAAGATAGCTGATTTTTTTATGCAACTGGCTGAACAAAGAAAAAAGATTTAAAAAAAATGTTTTTCCTTTTTGAAATAATAACTACAAGCCAATTAATAAACACAAAACCTCAAGCTTCTTTGAAGTCAATTAATCCCTTAGTGCATAAGGTAATTACTCCCCCTTCATGGAGCCTAACTTTAATTGGTCTGTGAATTCCAATTCAGTTGCAATGATTAATTGCAACTATCATGACACGCTGAGTGATGCTCAGGAGAATGTTCAACCCCTGGATTAACTTGTTTAATCTAATTTCAATCAGCCTATGCAGATTGTCTATACAAACCCCCAAATTTCCAGTTCTACATTCAGTCAGTTGAGCACTAACCTAGCTACCTAAAGTTTTCTATATGAAATCTGTATATATTGAAATAAAAGTTCCAAGTATGGCTATTTTTTGTGTCACCTTAACACATTTTTTGTGTGACCTTAAATCCACTATTAAATTGCCGCGAAAATTAAAATTGCCAAAATAACATCATGAAATTGCAATTTAGCGAAACCTCCTGTATTCAATCTTCACATACTATACAGTGTAATAGTTTTCCCTGCTATGTACAGGATCAATAAACTGAACAGCTTTGAAATATAAATCTACACTTTGATTATTGACATGTCATTCATGCTGTGAGGCTAATGAACTATAAATGTGTAACTTTTTTAAAAAGGAAAGCAAGTGTCTTCAGGAAGAAACATGGCAAGCTTGTCTTGTGATATATTTCATGTTATGTGTAATTACAACATATATCAGTGAACAGATATCACTAAAAGAGATAATACTATTATTTTATTTATAATTATATTTTCATAACTGGTTTCAGTTTCGATACTAGTACATTCTCCCAAGACAACAGTTAACCAAAGTTGACAGTCCATTTGTTAATGCTATTTGTGTTGCATTAATATTTCCTTTTTTGCAGGACTTGTTTGCAAATGAACAAATTTTGTGCCCTAACCTGGTTTACAACAGCCTATGATCTTTATGTCTGCCACAATGTAGCAGTCATATCCTTCAGCAGGTGTAAATTCAATGACTACTGTCATTATGTTCTCAACAAGCCAGTGAAAAATAACCTTCTCCAGGCGATTCACATCTTCTGGGTATATCTAAATATAATCAACATAATTTCCAATAGATTAACTGAGATCAAAAATAGATTTCATGACATTTGTGATCACTTTTGAACACTTTCTTTAACAGGTCATTCTATATTAAAATATTTGCTCAGGTATGACTCAATTTTGTATAAGGCAATGGAAATAACTGAAACCGCCAAAGACAATAAGAGCTTGCACACTTCAGTTTTTGTTATAATTATTTCATCAACAGCATGTAAAAATACAGAATATCTATTTCTGTCTTTGCTGTTTAACAAGAAGCTTATTTCCATTACTCAACTGTATATATATATATAAACAGAAGCTTATTTCCATTACTCAACTGTATATATATATATATATATTTGAAGAACTTAGACTTCAAACTTGTACACAATGAAAAATGCCTTTGGGTAAAAGTTTGTTTAAATATATACCTTTTCAGGAATATAACTATCAGATCGATCCTATGAGGAATTTCCAGGTTAATTGATACTGATTCTAGAATTGCAAGGTTTTCTGACCTCTTGAAATTACACATAATAAGGATTTTTCTGATTTAAATTATTTTCAGAAGAATTATTCACATATCGAAAGAAAGAAAATGTTTATAATTTTAGTAATAGGGATAAAATGTGGAAATAACAGTGAAACATGACTTATTTGGGTCTTTACAGAGGTATGTTCTTTTAGGTATCTGTTCAGGGTTGGGTCCAGTATATTTGTAGTAGAATACAGATTTGATGTACTAACAAATACTATGTACCAATGTTTTTAAAATTAACTTGTACATAACACATTTCAAATGTACTTGTATGAATCTTAATATGTTTTTAGAAACTTGGTACTGATTTAATATTTGATGTGCATTAAAAAATATAAAGAATTCATTTGACCTTAGGTGCTATAATTATCATGATCTGTTGTTATATATGTTCCTTTGTACTTACTGTTTTACTTGTAGTTACTGTACCAAGAGGGCCAACATAGGTTATCTTGACTTTGTGAACAAACTGCACCATGAGGCTGACATAAAGGATTTCTGCAGATAACTGATTTTTTTCTGGACACACAGGCTTGAACATGTAGAAATCTCCTTTACAAAGATCCAGAAATGTATGTGAACCAACAAGACCATCTCTAGGAGAGGCAGTGTCTTCACTTGGACCAACCAGCATTGGTGTGAAGCCATCTTTAGTGTAAGTTAAGATGATGTCATCACTGTCTGGAGGACAAACTTCTGTAAATAAGGAAAGAATTAGTTCTCTAATTAAAACTGCTAAATAGCGCCAGTCACTAACACATTTTCCCTTTTGTGGATAAAAGAGCAGTTTTTGTGAACTTTTGTATGTAACCCATATAAATTTATTGTAGATGTAATATTAATGACTTCAAGATATACCAACACATCATCATTTTTTGAAAACCCACAGTCACTTTAATTGATTAAAGAAATAAATTCAAGATATTTCAGCCGTCCAAATTAACCACTTCACATTAAAGTATATATAGACACAAATATATATATGTATGTTTTATTAGTTCTATCTTTTACAGTGGAAAAGCAAAAAAAGTTTAGCAATAAGAGTTCGGCAACTTTTCAATCTTTGTTTATGAACTAATGAAAGTTATTACCATGGCAACTCTTTTGCTTTCGCTTCAGGTTCTAGGGACTTTCTTTGCTAAGTAATCAATTATATGTAATATACATAAGCAAATTTATTTTATTTATTTATTTTATTTGTGGTTTTATGTCGCTTTCAACACTGTACAGGTCATATCATCATAGGTAGTTGGAAGGGCAGAGGAAACCAGATATTTTGTCCCATTAGCAGGTGTATAAATCTTATAATTTGGTACAGGTTGAATATTTTTAAAAAATTGTTTGTGGTCATACCCCAGCCCAGCTCAAGCAATTCCTTGTTTTGATATAAGGTACACCTGAAGGGTAGGCTTGCCTCTCTTATTGTTACATCAGTACTGCCTTGCTCGTTATATTTTTCAGGCTGATCTCCTGCTCATTGTCTGTATTGCCAGGCTAGAGTGAGAGAGTCTAATGGTTTACCACCGAGAACTCGTGTTGCCTATCTTTGTGGATTCAAGCTTTTCATGGCATTTATGATATATATAGGTTTACAATATCCTTGAGAGGAGCAAGCTGTTATGTCGTTTGTGGAATATTTGGCTCAGAATCAACTCTCTCAGCTTCTCTTCAGAACTACATTGTCATTTTGTCACATTACTTCAGCCTTTATGAGATTGTCACTTCAAGCTCTACAGTCAAGATGGACAATGTTACTAGTTAAAGGATGACTTCAGTGTTTTTTTTCACTTCTGAGTTAAATGCAGGATATGATACTCTTGCCTATTTAAAACATGTATCTGGTACTATTAGTACCCAAAGTAGTCTGTTTACTTCATAAACAAGCTTTTATAACAGGAGATAAATTTCAAATTTACAACTGCCTGCTTCGGCTCTTTTCACCAGTCACGTAGTGTGTTTGCATCATATGTGTTCATGGGCTGTGTATGCAGGGATAAAAACAGTGCTATATATACAGTATATCTGTTTTTGTCTCCTCAATTTATTTTTGCAATTGTCAGTTTAAAATGGTAAATTGTACATAGTTATTTAAGGATAAAATTAAGAATTATATAATTAGTAAAAGGAAACTAGAAAAGATTTTTTTTCTGATTTTTCAAAATGATCAAAACATAACCTATATTTTTCTCTCTTACTATTCTCTTCTCTTCAATTTATCCACATTTATCTCAGACATAGAGGTCATCTGTGCATGATCTCAGCTGAATTTTGATATCTAGATACTGAGGCCAGTAAATGTAGATAATGTGGCTGTTCAAAAATAGTCAGTTATTCAATTTTACAACCTTGGTCAAGGCAAAATTGCTAAAAGGAGAGAGATGTAAATTTAAAAGTTGGCTCCAAGCTGAGTGTTTGTATCACTTTTATCATAATTATAAGGTCACATTGCAACACGGGATCATCATTTATTCCATTATATCATATATTTAAATCCACCACCACAGAGATAAAAGCCTGGAGGTTTATAGAAAATAATGAAACCAGAGTTAAGCAATTTTTTTTAAAAAAAAGTTAATATATCCAATAAGAGTTAAGTTAATATTTTCATGTGATTTTAGAAGTGGTTTTGAATCCTCAAGTAAAAACTTCTACACTTTAAGTAAAAACTAAATTATAACCATCTATTTACATACTATTGTGACTGATCATTTTCTTTGTTCTCGTCACATAGTTTATATGTTGGATCATTTATTGAAACCTCTAGACACACTTGTTTTGGACAGAACTGGTGGACAGCACTTGTGGTGCAAAAAACCTCATTAAAATGCACAAAAATAATCTAATACTGTGAATTAATATTTCTCTGATCTGATAGATGGAAAATTGGAAGGGTGGGGGGAACAGAACATAGTAATAGTCTGGAGTTGAATTACCTTAATTATAATATAGTTACATCTCTGATGTAGGCAGTTCAAACCCAGAACCCTATATGGGAAAGATGGTAGTTTCTTACTGATGGATGGCAGTTTAAAGGACAGCACCATGTATGTGTACTGGTTTCCTCTGCCTGTAAACTACCTGTTGTGATATGACCTATTATACAGTGTTCAAAGCAACATTAAAACAGAAGTAGTGTATAATTCAGCAGTTACAAAATACACCCCTGTTGAAGGCTTGAGATTATATATTTGTAAATACCAGGAAGTAATATATTTATTTGCCTTCTGGACTATTTCTTTATATGTTATTTTAATAGTTAAATAATATGCTAAAATTAAATATTCACGTAAATGAACTAAATTTTAGATTTCCAAAGTTAATAAGTGTGCACTTTATAGAGTGAAACAAATGTTAACTGAAGCTTTTCTGAATTGATATACCTTTCTACACAGAAAAAGGCTAGATGGCCCAGATAATACTTGATACTACAGTATTTTCTTTCACCATGAAACATTTACCAGAAACTCATCTCATTTCACAGCTTATAGTTGATAAAAGAAGAGAGTGTTATATAAAATATACACTGTTCACAGCAAAGAATATAAACAGTGCTTGTTCTCAGTATTAGTGTCCGCAGTTCACCCCCACAGTGGATCATGTTATATTTATCTTTTGTTCTATAAACTCACACATTTTGTAAGTTTTATTGGCTCAAACTACAGTTAGAACATTGTTACTTTTACTATGTCCTTGAAATGCTCCATTTTATAAGAGATAATATAACATAAAAAGCAGTATATATCAGAACAGTTCTAAGCTAAAACCAAGGCAAGTGAACACAAATGACGTCACCCACACATGTTTATTTACTTCATGTGCACTCGGCAATTTTCGGGAGGGAACATGTGACTACCCAAATAAGGCAGTGCTTCTGTACTTTTAAATGCAAATTACAGCAGATATAGGCAACTTTGACACATAAAACTTTGTCAGTATATTGATAATATATAAAGCTTGAATTTACACTTAAAAATATGTATGTCAAAAACGCTGAAGTCATCCTTTAAGTTACTGCATATCAAAAGTGTTTTAAAGCAAAAAATTAGGTGTTTTATCATTGGAAATGTTGAAGCAGCTGGTTTTAGTTATGAACACTATTCGTGACATGATGGTGTTTAAGTGTGTTTTTATTTGTTTTTTTTAGGCTTGCATCTTTGGTGCCTGTATCCGCTCATAAGTTTGATCCATCGCACTCTCCTTTTGCAAAATATATCATTTGGACAGTTTCTGGGCTGCAAATTACATGTAAATGTGCAAAAAATATGCAGAATGCTAATGAATATAAAATAGTTATGTTTGATCCTTTAGGTTGAAAAATTCTGACCCATTGTTTTGCACACTACACCTTGGTAAGACAATTTCACTTACAGCACCGAAGGTGAGGCAAGTATTGGCTAAGGTCATTAAGCAACTACAGTTGAACCCCAAAGACTTTGACTTTCACAGTTTTTGTAAAAGTGGTGCATGTTTGGCTTTGGATCTTACAGTCCCCCTTGAAAACATCAGATTGCATGGGCATTGGAAATCTGATGCAGTGTACACATATATTTCGGATTCTGCAAGAGTGACAGCAGTAGTTGCTTCTGTTTGCTAGTAAAATTACATGAAATAAACAACTCTTCTACCTTACCTCTACAACTATATCTTTGGCTTGGCATTTCTTTACCTTCCCCTAATTTATACGGTTGGGCTATGCTTATTCAAATTGAACTTTGACTTTTCAGGTTTCTCACATAAAAGAAAAAGGTTCAAACCATAAAAGGTTCAAAGTAACTAGTTGGTAAATATACAGATGAATATTTTGATCTTAGCCAGAACTGTAAGTTGTATCTGGAGTGGGTGATAATCATCATATTGCCCAAAGGTTACAAACTTGAATAAAATACTGTGGTTAAAGATTGTCAGATAGTTTAAAAGAATAGATGGCATATATAAGTTAAAATGGTAATGCAAAATACAATGCAACAAGCTAGTAGGAAACATACTGAGAAAGGATTTAAAGGGCCACTGCAACCAAACTTACCAAGTATATTTTTCAAATGAATAACACAGAGTGTTATTCATACAACACTACTGAGAAAGGATTTAAAGGGCCACTGCAACCAAACTTACCAAGTATATTTTTCAAATGAATAACACAGAGTGTTATTCATACAACACTACTGACATAAATAACCAAGCCAGAATACACTCAGTTGTGTATTATCAGCACTTTTATCTGTGAAATGTATGTTTCTGCTACAGACCAGGAGAAATTAGGTCAGGTTACTACTTCTGTGTACACGTCATCAACAGAACTTTTCTGTTGTTTATGTATGCAGAGATCAGTTGCTTTGTCAGTGTATTCTCTTCATTTTACATTTATTTGGAACTCTTTTGAATACTTAAAGAGCCATTGCAAGCAAAAAAAACTATTTTCCCAGTATATGGAGTTTTGGATAAACCAATTGAGGAAAAATACAGATATACTGCATACAGACAGTTTATAAGATGGTGCTGGGATATCTAGAAAAAAAACACATTAGAATCCCTCTCCTTCTTGTGTTACAGCTGTCATTATGCAAAAATTTAATTCTAATGACTTTGTTGGATTTAAACATCCACAAACATGAAAACTTCAAATTGACACTGTTTTACATGGACACATGTTTTATTATACATTAACATTCTGTTGGTGATATATACCAATATTTTTTTGCATAAACCAAAACAAATTAGCTGTGAGATGTTTTCTTTTCATGATATTCATTGTTACTATAGTTTTGATAAATCTAAAGGGACTGACTGTTTTAATCAATTGTGAGATCATTGCTTGTATAGCTTTTATGTTCCAAATTGCAAAGACTAGTGTATGTAGCTGTCAGTCAACTACAATTCATCTTCCAGCTGCTTTTTTAACTGCTATGACTTATTTAATAATTGTATTTCTTTTAAAACTTTTTATGAATAAAGACACATGCATATGTGAAGCCCAATCCATGAAATTTTCCATAATTAATCCAAATTTTCAAATAAGAAAAAATATGAAAATCCAATGAAAATATGCAAAAAAAATTACAGTGAATTGTAAATTATAAACACTGAATACACTGTTCCAATACTGTTCATATGTAATAAATATATGTTTTAATGTATAGCTGATGTTTGAGTAAATAAGGGACATGTTTTATTTAAATTAATTAATGCCTAATTGTATGAAATATGTCTGTTTCATTGCAAATCTAGAACTATGATTATCAATTTCTGTAGTAAAATAGGATTTTTTGCATAAACATTTGAATATAAAGTGTAAGTTAATGTTCACAGTAACAGTGAAGCAATAAAATACTTTTATGCATGAAACTTTCTTTTTTCATACATGGTATTGCCTAGTTATGGGCAAGTAAAAACTGGCACAAATTGGCTATTTGCGATCATTATATGACTTTAAAATGGCTGCAAAAACTGGTCTGTATATTGCAGATGCTGAGCATAAAGATAATTCCAAATAATGATGTATTAAATGCTGTGTAATTTAAGATAACACAAGGTTTTTAGACTCCAAAATACTACACACAAACTGTTTTTATACTAATGTGTGAGTACAGGAGATTTGTTGTGTTCATCTGATGATGTGTGTACACGTGATCCAGAGGTCAAATGTTCAGTGAGGCAGATTTCTACAGGAAAGCTAAACAAAAGCAGTTTTTGTGGCTTGAACAGTCGTTGTGTGTATATTTATCTATTGGGTTGGGTAATATGTGCTTTGATAAACTTATACTGAGAAAATAGTTTTTTGATTGCAGTGGCCCTTTAAAGCATTGTGGTTTCTAAGAGTTCAGATGAAATTCTTTAAAACTTAACAAAGTCATGTAAATATAACAAATGTAGTAGTAATAATCAGAGAAAGACTGTTGAGAAACCAACTCATGTTTTAATAAGTGTTTTATATGTTTTAACTTGTGTTGCTAACAAAGTAATATAATAAAGCAAAAGATTTATTCATTGATGTTGTTATTATCTGGTTCTCCCCGATCTGGCACTGTTGAATCACTTAATCAATTATATAAAGAATTACATATATTCAATAAAATGTTTTTGCAAAAATGTTTAAATTCCATCTGTGATTGAGACGATAAGCAGCACATACAAATAGAAAAAAGACATTGTTACATAATTTCAAAGGAATAAAGATATTATGGAAAGTAAATGTGATGGTTTCATGCCATTAATGGAAAAAAATATAAGGAAAGGAAGTTGAACTAATAGCATGCAATTTCATAATGCAATGCTAGACTCTGTATCTTTGATATAATATTATGTTTTTGTAAGTAAGTATGAAACATTTATAAAGCGCCGAAATTGATGTAAACATCCTCTAAGGCACTGATGTCCTAATGGGTTAGTCCAGTTCCAAAAAAGAGGTCAGTGTCCATATGTGTCAAACAGGGGAGATAGGCTATGGTGGAGGATAGGCTAATCTGAAAAGATATGTTTTCAACTGTTTTCTGAATCCAGAAATACTTCCCATGGTTCTAATGGCTTGAAAAAACTTATTCCACTCTGTGGGAGCAGGTACTGTGAAGCTGTGCAACCCTGAGTATTATATAGTTTAGATGAGGAAATTAATAGGCGATTGCCCCATGTGAGATCACTCCACCTAATCAGAGAGGACAGATATGGGGGTTGGCTGAATGGGGAGCCAGTGTAGTTTGTCCAGGAAGGGTGTGACATGACTAAATTGATTTAGTTTGCACATTGTATGACATAAGGTATTTTGAACTCTCTGTAGTCTGCCAATATATGCCTTTTTGTGTTATAAAGCAGTGAGTTACTGTAATCCAGGCAACTGCTAACCAAGGCATTTGCCACCTTTACAGCTGTTTTATGATTTAAATACCTGAAATGAATAATATTCTGTAACCTCAGTGTCCCTCCAGTTTATATGTGTAGTTTGCATTATAAAATCACCAAAATGGAAAATTTCAACAGGAAACAGTTACTATGATAAACAATTATATTTGATTCTTGTCAACATCTAAAGAATTGTAGATCTCTTTTGGCTACATCTTTCGAATAAAATTTAATTTAGATTTACTAAGGGGTTTCAAAGTCATTGATTAAAGTCTTGTGATTGGCAAGTGGATTGACAGGCAGATGGAGAAACAAACAGTGGGAAGATAGAAAACTCCGGGACATTGATAAAATGACATCCATGAGCCCATGTCTTAAGTTAAGGGAATATCAGCCACTGGACATTTTGGCCTGTACTTGTACAGTAAGAATGGGCAAATGCACTTTGAGTCCTGCAGTGCAATGGGGTATTGCAGAGAGTATAAATATACAATGTAATAAAAACCTACAATGGAATATATATTTATATATGCACCATTTTTAAAGTTTGGCATTGTAAACTAACAGGTGTACACAATGCCAGATTATCTCTTTGAACCCATCATGGATATACAGTGACATCAAAATGACATCACTAAATCACCAAAATGGCACACAAATTATGTGTTTTTTATTTGACAAATAACTTAAGTTATTAAAATAGATTATATCCCGCTTTAGGTGTATTATTATCATCAGGTATATTTTTTGAAATAATCCTTTTGGTATATCAGAAATGTTAATAAAACAATGTGTTGCTCTATTACAAATTTTGTGGCCATATTCATATGTGGTGACATACAGTTATAAATTGCACTAAACTATATTGAAAATCTAAATCTGTACAAATTATAACTTGTAGAAGACCTTTACTTGTACAAGTTGAAATTTGTGCAACATCAATAGATCAAATCAAGAAATGGTCAGCCATAGAAAATATATGAATCTTGTACAGTTCTTTAACTCGCACACTGTACAGTTTAGTCATTGTATTTATTAGCCTGTCTCCCCAGAACCCAAAGATGAAAGTAAAGACAGGGGTTGAGAAATTAAAATTTATTAAAGTTATAATGTTAATTCAGCTACATGACAACCCATTAAACATTAGAAACATTTTAAAGGTTAAAAAAGAAGATGAGGGGAGACTACTGAGTGCATTTTTGTCCACATAATATCTGTAAAGAATCACACAAATTGGTTGATGCCGATTGGGACCAGTGTGTGTGTAATTTGAATATCCAGCTCAACTCAGTTCATCTATGCCTGGCTGTGCTGGATGCTTCAAATTTTAGTGTACACCATTCCAGCACGGAGAGGTGCATATGTATGTGGTTGCATCCATTATTCTTGAACTGGCGTGATACTGGTGTTGGTTGTCCATCCTTTTCGACTGATGCTTTGTGTTCACACTTCCTTTTTCTAAGTACCCTGCATGTTTCTCTGACAGAGTGCATTTGGCATTTAGTACAGGTTATCAGATAAATAACATTTGGTAATTTTCATTTCATGTGTTTTGGTAAGTCAGGTGGGCAGTCAGGAGGCAGTAGGTGCATTTACCTAATCTGGTACAGATGGTGGGTTGGAGGGCGGGGTTTTCCTTGGGTTCAGGAGGTTATCTAATTGAAGTATTTGTAAGGATATCCCTGAGGTTTCGTAGCCTTTTAAAACCAATTGAACCAATTTCTACTGTACATAGATAACTTTTACCTAAATAATGTGGAACATGCCTAATGTCCCAAATTGGTAAAACTCATTCTGTACTCAGGCCCTGTACCACCTATGAACCAGCACAGAACTGGTAAAAACTGGGGGTTCACGAATAAACCACAAAAGTACTTCATGGACTTCAGATTGAGATATTTCATAACCTCTGATGAGACTTTTTAAATATGATAACAGTCGAAATACACGTGACATACAGTTAATTATATCCGGCAAATATATTATTTTAATGTGCCTAGTCTGAACTAAGCAGGAAGTAGATATTTTGGCACTTTTAAAAGGTTTATTGACAAAACGTTTTTACACCTTATATTTAAGGTTACTGAACATTACCAAGGGTTTTATTTAGACTATAATGTTTATAAAAGCATTTGTTAAACATTCTCTGTACAAATGTTTTGTTAAAAATATTTTTTCAAAATTTTTCAATGTTTATAAAATAACTCAAGAAACTGAGGTTTGACTGGAAATGTTTTTGAACATTTATAAAATAGCTCAAGAAATGAAGGTTGTGCTGGAAATTCATTATTAGGTGGAAGAAACATTACACATAAAATGTTGTTGACAGTGTTTTATAATGTTTGCTCTGAAAATATTTTTCAAGCATTTAATAGCAACTGCTTTTCATACCCATATTTAAGAACATTGAAAAAATATTTTCCATCAAATGTTTTGACCACATTCACAAATGGTTTTTGTACCCATATTGTCAGAATGCTTATTAAGCTTACCTTCAAACGTTTGCAAACAAAGACGGTAGTGAATAATAAGAGGAGAATTTTTGAGTACTTTTTGTTGAAGGTGCAAATCACTATTAAAGGCCAAACTAGACTTTGACATTCTAAAGCAATGGGAGGAATGGGACGTGGGAACAATATTAAGAGAAACCAAAATATTCTGTAAAAAGCCGTGGCCTGAGCCTGTAAAAGGGCAATTTTGTAAGAGGGTTTGGGAAAAGAGGAGCATGAGGTGGGATGGGGATGCAACACACAGTGTGGACAGCCTTTTCTGATGATACATACAAACAGGCAGGATGACAAACTGGGGGAATTTGGCACAAATAGAAGCAAGACAACCTTAAATGGAAGAGTGGTAGATATATGATAAAAATTCAATTAAAATAAGAGTGTGCTCTACTTGTAATTGATATATGTGACAATATATAAATTTAGCTACAAAAGTGTGACACATAGCATGATATGAATTGGCAGGTTTTTCTGTATAACCTCTCAATGACCTTTGGTTGACCCTGATGAGAAGTAGGTTTTGACAGGGTGACAAACCTTGAAAAATAAATAAAAACATCCTACCATAATACTGGCAAGATTCTTAAAATTGCAAATTTAATAAGTAAATTAAATTTTTATAAGTTAATATCCTATCCAATGGGCAATTGCTAATCCGGTCGGAGCAGACCGGCCCGTCAAATGCCAGAAAAAGACGTCCTGTGTTTCCACCAGCTGGCCGGTCCCAGTACTGTGCACTGGCCAGGTGGCACATTGTATTTGCTTCCTGTCTAGACAACATGACGTCATATCATCTTTTTCGTTGTCTAAACCTATTAGACTCCTAGTAAGCTGATAGCAGCATCGGTGGTGCACCAGGTCAAGAATCTCCATAGTAAAGCACAAAGTGGGCTCGACCTCATGTCTCCTTCCTTGCTTATGTATGACACCACTGTGGTGTTGTCTGTTGCTACAAGTACTGTCTTGGGTAGGCAGAGGTCTTAGAACTCTTTTAAGGCTAGAAAGACTTTTAAGGCTAGAAAGAGTTCTAGGTAATTGATATACAGCTTGCTTTCCGGAAAGGGACCAGGCTCCTCTTGCAGTGCATTCGTTTAAGTGAGCGCCCTCTCCTTCTGTTGATGCATCTGTAAAGATTTGCAGAGCATGTTTTATTGGGTGTAATGGTTGGCCTGTAAGGACATTGTCCTCTTGCAGCCACCATTGTAAGTGTGGGTGCAAGGACCTTGGTATTGGAAACACCTTTTCAAGTGACTCTGGTACCTTCCAGTTGGTTTTGAGATGCCACTGTATGGGTCTCATATGAAGTCGGCCTAGGTGAACTTGCTTTTCTGTGGCTGTTAGTAAACCTATCAGATACCTGAACTGCCGGACCAGACAAGTCGGTAGTGACAGTATTTCTAGTATTTTGTCCTGAAGGTTCTGCCATAGGTCCGATGTTGGTCAGACCCGACCGTCCCTGAAGTTGAACTGGTAACCTACAAAGTCAAAGACCTGCTTTGGTTCCAGTTCTGATTTTTCTAAATTCACCAGCCAACCTAGTTCTTGGCATATTTTCACTAGATCTTGAGTGTGGTGGAGACAAACCTGGTGGGATCTGGCTCTCACCAACTAGTCGTTTAGGTGCTGGTGGATTCTTATACCCTTGTGTGTGGCCATCAGTTTCAACTCCTTTGTTTCTACAGTGAACTCCATGGGTGCTGTAGACAGACCGAAAGGCAGAGCTTTGAACTGGTATTCCAACCCTGGACATGAAATCTCAGATATTTCCTGAGCTGTTCCTGTATTGGTATATGGAAGTAGGCATCCTTGAAATCTATTGAGGTAACCCACTCCCCTTATTGGAGGGTGGTCCTGATGGCCCCCAAAGGATTTGGTTTGCTCAGATCTAGAATAGGTCTTCCACGGTTGTGTGGTTTTGGAACCAAGAAAGGTTGAAGAAGCCCAGTGAATTTCAACTGACCCGACTTCATCTTTGTCCATAAGCTGATGTAATGCCTCTAACCAATATAGGTTCCTGTGAGGATGTACATAGCAGTTGATAATTTTGGTGACCTTGTCAAGCTTGGTCTGGACTGGGAAGGGAGTGTAGCCTTCCTTCAACATTTGTACTACCTAGGGTCCAGCCCCCAAGTCTTCCTAAATTAGCAAAAAGGGTTTATTCTGGACCATACAGGTAGATTGTGTGCCACATTTGGGACATTTGGTAGTCTGACAAACATCTGTCCCTCCGGATAATGGTCCGGTCTGGTGACAATGATCTAAGTTAACAGTCTCCCTGTTCTTGTTGTGGTCCAGTCTGGTCCGGTGGGGCTGACACAACTTTCATATTTAACAGACTCTTTGCCCCAGGCCAGCAGCCTGCAAGGTGCAGCATTTACACAGTAATTGACATTTGTGAGATGGCTGACCCCTGGCCGGACGTGATGAAAAACTTGTTTGACTGTCGACCACCTTTTTTATATATAAGACCTATTTCTTTTCATGCTGGTTATTCAGGTCTGTTTGTAAGGGTGAAATCTATTATCTCTCCTGTCAAGTCCAGCACCGATAACAGGCTGTTGAGAGGTGTGATAAGGGAAGGTTGCCTGGCAGTAGCTTGGGACACTGTGATATCACAAAGACCACTGACTGGTCTAAGAATTCTCTGTAGCCAAATTTGCCTTAGGCAACTCTGTCCAATACCAGGTCTCCATACCCGGTAATTTACTGTAACCAGTAATTCAGTAACTGGCAAAAGACTGGCAGGCTGGGGTCACCATGAATTTAGACAGCTACTTGTCTATATTTAGCTAGCTTTTTCTATTTGACCGGTTGGGGTGAAGCACTGTACAGTAAGGACTGTGTAGCTGGCACCCGGTCGGTAGACTTTGTAACCAGTAGGATGCAGCCATATGGAGCCCCAGAATCAAGACAAAGTTGAAAGGACTAAGTAGGTAGACTCTGTAACTGGCAGGGCTGTGCAGTCAGTACCCGGTCGGTAGGCTCTGTAACCAGTCGGTTGAAGCCATATCTTGTAGATACTAGCTGTCTACCTGCCCCAGAATCAACACAGAGTTGAATGGACTGGGTCAGATGACTCTGTAACCGGTTGGGTCGGGTAAGCTGTACAAGGCTGTGTAGCCAATACCCGGTTGGTACACTCTGTAACCAGTTGCTGAAGCAATTTTACAACTATCTTTTATGTTGAATTCAGCTTACTGTAGGTTTCCTCCATTAATTAAAGTATTTATTTTTATTTGTAGATTTGACAGTTGCTGGAAAAGCCCTTGTGAGCTATTTTTAGAAACAATTGTTGGCCGGTGTGTCACGTGACCAGCTTGCTGGTCAGAAGGATACACGATTGGCTGATTAGAGATGACATCAGTGGTTGCGTTCTTTGTGTGATACTTAACTGGCAACTTTACAGTATTCTGACTGTCTATAAAACCCCACTACCGACAACAAGGGTGGGACTGAGAGTGACTGAAGATGAAATTCCTTCTATGTAGTAGATACCAGTGTACTCTGAAGAGGTAGGAAGCTCTGTAGATGAAATTCTTTCTTTCGTGATAAAACCAGTGACCTGGCCATCCACAGCCCCCACTACCGACAACAAAGCCGGGTCTGCAAGGGAGGGACTGATATCACTGCTCTGATGAAATCTGAAGAATACATCTCTTGCTTCTGTTGAAAAACACTAAAATACTCGAGCTGGCTGGTGTGACTGATGCCTTACAGCAGAGAAGTCAGTACCAGTGCGCTCTGAAGAATGCACCTCATCTATTGGGGAATTCCTTCTATTTATAGATATAAATACTGACGTTTCTTTCGTGATTGCAGCTGGAAGCTTACAGAAGGAACTTTAAAAAAAGACATGGATAAAAATACCTTGTAAGTAGAATATCAATTTTCTTCTTAATATTGTCGATCTGCCCCTAACAACACAATTGTTGAATGGGAGGAAACTAGCAAAATCGTTGCCTTCATATTTCTCATCGCTTACTGCCCTATCATCAAGATTAAATTGAGTCAGCTAGGGAGCGTTTCCAGCTGATTTCTTAATGTATATCCGTGCTTGATATGTAGTTAACACTTTCACACTAAATAATAAGGTTGAAAATCCGTCATAATGCACACTTTTTCCTTTAAAACTCTGGAGATGTTGAAAAAACACGTCTGCACAGTACAAATGAAAAAGATGATATGACGTCATGTTGTCTGGATAGGAAGCAAATACGATACGTACTGGGTCCGGCCAGCCGGTGGAAACACAGGATGTCTTTTTCTGGCGTTTGGCGGGCCGCTCTGTGTCGACCGGATTAGCAATTGTCCATTGGATAGGATGTATTAATGCAATAAAAATTATATGTTCTTATTTAAAGACAACATTGCTTCTATGGCCACACACCACTTGTAATTTGGTGCCAAGGCCTTGAACTTAATTACATTATCTAAATGTTGGTGCCACCTTGATAGTGAGTTAGCCCCCTTGCTTATGGCACCTGGGACATAGATGTCTACTGGTTGAATATTATTTTTGGCACACAAAACCATATATTTCTTGCAATCAAAGTTTTTTCTTTAATGTTAAACAATAGTGACACAAGACATATTGTCTAATTTCATAATAATATTCTGTTTCAGACCAATAAAGATCACAAGGCCAAGGCCACACATGCAGTGAACAATTAGTGTGGGTTATACCACTTGACACTTGTTGGTAACCATTGTCATGCACAAACTTGTCAAATAAAATTGTCAAACCATCCCCATATTTGAAGGACAAGCGTCTTGCCTGATACAGTGTTGTGACTAGAGGGATACATGTCTATCTCTAGAACAACCATTAAACAAGTGTGCAAAAGCTTTAAAACACCTGGCTCGCACATCCTCATGTATTGGACAAAAAAATTGAACTTGAAATTCAAATTGAGACAGATCCATGATGACTTGGCTTGAACTACTGTCTGGCTTGTGTCTGGTTATGAATGGAGAAACTTAAGATGCTCCATTATAATGGGAGGCATATGACTCATATATTACCATATGACAAACCTCATCTTTCAGATACAGTATAACATGCTCAGAGAAATGTGTAGTTAAATTAAGACTAGTCTAAGTGCTAATTAAGGATTGACTGGAACCTTGAAAAGGAATCCATATCTTAAAAAGTAAGGATTTGAGTATCTAAGTAACCCTAATACATACATACTATCAAAGTTCAAAATGTTTAACTAAAGATATGAAGACCCAAGCAGCTGTAATTACTGTTTCAGAAATTCGAGCACACACATATATACTGCATTCAATGTATCATCTGTGAGTATTTCAGAATGTTGATTATGTGTGTACATGGATTCAGGATCATGACTGATCAAAGGAATAAACCCCAAACAAATTGATTCATGTGATAAAATGTGGTATTTGAACAGTGGTATTTCATACAACTGTAGTCAAAATCCCATACCCTTTCTTTGGGAATTTCAGGGAAATTTAAAATTTCTGCTTCAATTTTAAATGCATGAGAAATGGAACACCTGACCTCATCACTGATAAGTATTTTAATTTCACACACAGGCCATCTGTTTGATATGGATCCAGCCCATCTGTGGGACTAATCAACTCAGTCTAATTTTCAAGCTGTCCCGCAACTTCAAACTACTAACAATTACTATCTATACTTTTAACACTTTTACATGACAAAATCACAACATCCTCTGCGTATGTCAAACAAAGCAGAATTCTGTGCTGCATGAGAATACACATGACCACAACTAACATTATTATTCACAGCAGAGGCAATTCGGCACTGGAGACTGGAAAACAGTGCTACATGATACCTGACTGCTTTTTACAAGCCTCAGAGGGAAGATGGAAGTGCTGACACCTGGCACATTCATGCCTTTGCTGTCTGGTGGGTTGCTTACTTCGCATTTTCCAATCTCAGTTTGTAAAAATCTTTTCTTGGGTGTTTAAATTCTTTTACCCCAAACTGAAACATGAGAACAAGTGTGTTTAACTGTGAGGCCATTAACCCCCAATATATCATGCAATTCTGCAAGCAATTCTTGAGGACTCTGCACATTTGTAGAAGACCAGGTATTGTCTACTGTGTCCTGAATTAACTCAGTCAAAGAAGCATAGGTGTTTAGACTGATGCATATGATTTATTTTTCCATGAGACCTCCTTAAACATCCCAGAATTAATAGCTACTGTTTTCATTTTACATTTTTCTTTAACTATTAAATTATTATACAGACTTTTACAATCAAAAGAGTTATTGTCACTATTAATTGTGTTCACCGTGCCGCGCAGGAGTCCAGATGTCTGGGGAGCACTCATTGAAAGACTCACCACGTCTTGCTCTATCACTAGTGACCATGCTGGCTCTGCAGCAACACACAATGCTGTGGAATGAAAGATGACCCTGCACCTCCAGAAAGTCTGCAGAACCATACACATGTGTCACAGATGATACTAAAGGTGCAGACACTATTCTTCTGGTCCCTATACCAACACATTTTGAGTTATTTGAACAGCTAATCTCTGGTGAGAAGACAGGGGTAATTAGCTGCAACCAGGGGCTATAATTGGCACGGCAGATACAGTGGCAGGTGCCTTCACAGCTAGGCAGGACATACATCTTGATTAGGACACAGCTTTGTTATACTTTTCCAAGAATAAAGCTTACCAGAACACAGTCAAACAGAAATCTTATGCAGTTGTTCTGAAGTTTGGTAGAATTATAACTGTCAATGTCAAGCCCAGTACTGCCCAGCACGAGGCACAAAAATGTTCAAATGTTGTTCAAAAATGTGTTCAAAGTAAATCACCTAAAACACCAGCTCATCTGGTCAATGTGACCGAGTGCCTTACTAAGATTTACTGAAGTATTGAACCATATTGATACCACCAATGTCAGCAATGATATGCACTGCATTTCTGAACAGAATATGAAAGGTTGTGATAGAAACGTTATCAGCAAATCTGCAATGGGTGTTGATGCACAGCTTGGTGATCATTTACATCCTATTTAGGATGGTAAGTCTAAAACCACTTTAGTGGGAAAAAATGAAAATGGTTTTTTTCACTGGGGATTGTACTTATACAAAGCAGGCCAGCAACACTTCACTTAACGACACTTCACTTAATGTCTGTAAAAGTATGCATTCTGTGGTATGGATGTATCAACTGAAGAGAAAATCTGGGTACCGACATGCATATTATTGATTTAGATGAGGCATTTGACAAAAAACTGTTTCCTTAATAGTTGTGACAATACCAGTCGCATTCAGTGTAATGTGGGTGTTGAAAATGAAAGCAAACATGTCATGTCTGTCACAAAAAATCACCACTTTGGTTTTGTGCCTTCAGATTCCCTTCAAATGTATACTGGTGAACCAGTATCTTATGAAACTATCCAATATATTATTTCAACACATTTGATGTTTAAGAAAAGTGGTCTTCCAAATTTTCTCAAATGTCGGATTCCAGTCAAGTCCAAATTGAAAGTTGACAGATGGCATTTTCATTTAACAGATTATTGGGATCAGCAGCTTCCAGATCTTCTGGTATATGGTTTTCCCATAGATTTTAATCAAGATTTTTGAGCCACACTTCTGCTTTGGAGAATGCTAAACATGTCAGTAACTATTTAACTGAAGAACTCCAACATAAGGAAATAATGGGCCCTTTTGTCAAACCACCTTTTCCAATTCACATTTCCCCTTTAATGACCAGAGATAAACAAGATTCAGCTCAAAAAGGACCATTATGGACCTTAGTTGGCCCAAAGGTCTGTCCGTCAACAATGGAGTTGATAAAGATAAATATCTTGACACCCCTTATCTACTGAATTATCCCTCAATAGATAATATTACTGCTTCTCTTTGTAAACTGGGTCTAGCAGCACAGCTGTTTAAATTGATATAAGCAGAGCTTTTCCGTCAAATCAAAGTGGACCCAGGGGATACTGATCTATTGGGCTTACAAATTGATAACAACAACTTCATCAATTTATCGGTACCAGTTGAGTACCGACACGGATCAAAAATCTTTCAGCATTGTACTGACTCAATCCGCCATATTATGGCTAAGCATAGCTTTCCAGGTCTCTACAGTTATATTGACGATCTGATTTTTACTGGATTGCCCTCCAAAATACATCTGGCATTCCAATTTTTACAAGACCTATTGTCAGAGCTAGGCCTAGATATTAGCTATAAGAAGCTGGTATTGCCAAGTGCTGCTGTGGTGTGCCTTGGCATACTGATTGATACTGTAGACAGAACCATTTCCATTCCGTCTAACAAATTACAAGATACTGTGAATATATGAAGAAATTGATCAAGTAAAACTGTAGTAAGAACCACCTGCAGTCCCTTCTGGCAGCTTGTTGTATATTGCAAAATGCGTAAAGCCTGCCAGAATATTTCTGAACAGAATTCTCCAACTTCTTCGAAAAAATTTTGACAATACAAAAATTTTACTCACTCCTGAATATTTGGAATGGTTTAATGAGTTTCTCTCACAGTACAATGGAGTCACTTTTTATGAGCAAAAATTTTCCAGAATTCCAATTCATCTCAATGCCTCTCTCACAGGTTTAGGGGGCCAGTTTGGTTCCATGGTGTCTTCACTCCCCATACCTTTAGGATTCATGAATTACTGTTACATATATGGGCTGTGCATTATTTGATCTAAGCTTTATATGTATGTGTGTTATGATGTTTATTGATCTATTTATAGACTGGAGGGAATCCCTCTAGGCTAACCTCAGTGATGTTATTTCTAGATTTGGGGAAAGCCTATAAGGAACCTGTAAGTTCTAGAACTTCCTCACATGATCTAGTTACTGATGTTAACTTCAAGTCGGTTCTGTAACATTCTAGATGCAACTGAACTTAGTATTCGCTGACTATAAGGAAGGCTATTGTGTCTTGGAATATAATATTCAAGTATATATATATATATATAAAGTGCTATTGTTGCATTGTCTGGATCGATTTACTGTACTTTGGATATTTTTGGATATTGGAGAGAGTGGATTTACTGCATTTTGGGACATTGTCCATATGTTGGAGTAGACAGCACAGTTGCGTAAGCTCTCTGAATATCTCTAGACATTCTGTGTGATTGGATATAAAAAGGACAGCAGGACAAGGACATCTCGTGTTATGGAACATTGAACAGATCATAGGATACAGACATCTGTGTGTTAGTGAACATTGGACCGATCACAGGACAGACCACAGGACAGATCATAGGACAGATCACAGGACAGACTGCTGGATACAGTGGTTAAAAAACCGTCAGTTATATTGGTCAGGTCAGAGTGGTTTCATTATTGTATCATTGTATGTAGCATTGAGAACATATTAATTGACTGTAATCATTATATTTAATTTTAAATAAATTTGTTAAGTTAAACTTTTTGTCTTTTCCTGTTGCAACTTAAAAGCAACCGGTAATTGCTACCGTGCTTGCCCCGTGACTGTAACAGGAAAACTGGGGGCTCGTCCGGGATACAACCATTTGATCCAACCATTCAGTTAACAAAAAAATTCATTTGATTTGACAATTTGTTGCAGTCAGCAGTGCTCAAAATGGCTAGTGCTAAAGAGTTTGTACAGTCACCATATATGGAAGTTCTAGAAACTTTTAAAAATGATATGTTAATGCCAATATCACAAGAGTTGCAGTTAGAGGTGAAAAGGCCAACAGGTAAGCATGAACTTAAAAGGCTTATTGTTGAACAGTTGGTTGACGAAGATGTTTTACCTGATAGTTGTTTAGAAGTGTAAGAGAGTTAAGACTTAAGGAGCTTGAAAGTCAAGCTCAAGCTCAGGCTCAACAGTGGAAAGAAGAGCTTGAAGCTCAACAGCAAAAAGAAGAGCTTGAAGCTCAGGCTCAACAAAGAAAAGATGAGCTTGAAGCTAAGCAAGGAAAAGAAGAGCTTGCACTTAAACATGAGAGAGAAATGAAAGCTTTAGAATTAAATGCCCATAGAATTGCCCATGAAGAGTCCATTGCTGACAAATTTGATTTGGGTAAAAATGTGCAACTGGTACCACCTTTTAATGAGTCGGAAGACGATAAATACTTTCAGCACTTTGAGAGAGTTGCTCAAAATTTGAGATGGCCCACAGACCAGTGGCCTTTATTACTGCAAAGTGTTTTGAAGGGAAAAGCCCAAGAGGCATATACGGCTTTGCCAATTTCTGAATGTGTGGATTACAACTGTGTGAAAAATGCTATTTTGAAGGCCTATGAGTTGGTACCAGAAGAATATCGTCAAAAATTCAGGAATTAAGAAGTGTACTTTGACAGGTGGTGTAATTCTAGGGAAGTAGGTAGAGACTTTGAAAAACTTAGACAAGTCATTTTGATAGAAGAGTTCAAAAGGTGTGTTTATGATGAAATTTAAGCCTATCTAGATGAACAGAAAGTTGAAGATTTGGCAAAAACAGCAGCTTATGCTGATGATTATGCGCTGACTCACAAGTCTGTTTTCAACAAGAGTAGATCCTTTGGTCCGACTAAAAAGTCTTATCCTGAAGAAGGCAGGAAATCTGAATAAGTTCTGATAAGGGTCAAAACTCAAATCAGACTATGAGTAAGGATAAAAACCCAGATCCTTTGCTCCTGTGTGGCATTATTGTAAGAAACCTGGGCATGTTATGTCTGACTTGGCTCTTAAAGAAAATAAGAGAAAAAGAGGCAATGCCCAACGCCTTTGTGTCTAGCAAATCTAACTGGCGTTCATATCCCAACAGAGCAAAATCTAGTATTGGTTTAGACAAGTCTGAGATTATTAGGGGAGAGTTCAAACCTTTTGTATCTGAGGGTTTTGTATCCCTGGAAAGTAGTTCCAGTCCAGTTAAGAGACACTGGAGCTATTCAGTCCTTACTTTTAGAAGGTGTATTGCCATTGAGTGTAACCACATGTACTGGTAAGAGTGTTATTGTTCAAGGTATTGAAGGAGGATGTGTGAACATTCCCTTACACAAGGTCAACTTAGTGTCAGACTTAGTTACTGGTTCTGTTGTTGTGGGTTCAAGACCCACTTTGCCCATTAAAGGGGTATCTTTGTTATTGGGAAATGATCTGGCAGGTGGAAAGGTGGTTGCTGATCCTAAGGTTACTTCTAAGCTGATCACTTTGATTTGCACTGAGAAATTAGAAGAGGTTATTCCTGGTATTTTTCCCTCCTGTGCTGTGACTCGAGCCATCTGTCACATCCTTCAGGAAGCACCTGAAAACTCACCTTTTTAAATCTGCTTTTCCGACCTAGATTCTTCCCCACGTTCGCACCCACAACCATCGGAATACAGACCTGGACTCGTCCCCCACTATGACTTGGAAATTATACATGATTAGTTAGCGCACTGAGTTCCCCTAGGGGAAGATATTGCGCCTGCAAAGCAGTAGATTGTAGATTGTAGAGCTATGGCCAAAAAGGCCCAAGAAGAACCAAAAGATTGTAAACAATCTACAGATGCCTTAGTTGATTTGTCAGATACATTTTTGAACAACTACGACCCTGATATGCAAAATGCTAGTGATATTAACCCCAAGACTATGGTAGATTCTGAAAAGCAAGACACAATTGATGGTCCAGATGTATCAGTTTCAAAATCAAAATTAATTTCAGAGCACGAAAATGACCCTGACTTAACTCCTCTATTCAAGTTGGTCTTGCCAAAAGTACAGCTAGATAAGGTCCCTGTAGGGTATTTTGTCAGAAATGGTGTGCTTATGTGAAAGTGGAGGTCATAAACTGTCCCTGCATCTGAAGAATGGTCAGTAGTACACCAGATTGTTGTACCAAAAGTGTACCAAAGTGAGATATTAAAATTGGCCCATAGGTCTTCAATGGGTGACCATTTAGGCATCAACAAAACCTACAGCAAGATAACCAAACATTTCTATTGGCCTCAAATTCGGTACTGTGTGACAGAATTTTGCAAGACTTGTCGCACTTCTCAAATGGTAGGGAAGCCAAACCAAAAAATTCTCTCAAAATTCTCAGCTCCTCTCAAACCCATTCCAGCATTCGGGGAACCATTTAGCAGTGATAATTGACTGTGTATGCCCCTTACCAAAACCTAGGGGCCACGGTGGCAGAGTGGTAACACTCTCGCCTCCCACCTCTGAGACCGGGGTTCGATCCTCGGCACGGCCTCAAGTGGGAAAGCTGGTAGTTGCTTGCCGTTGGTCGGCAGTTTACAGTACAGAACCCTAACGAACTGTATGTACTGGTTTCCTCTGCCCTTCCAACTACTCGTGATATGACCTGTACAGTGTTGAAAGCGACGTAAAACTCCAAATAAATAAATAAACTTACCAAAACCTAAATCCAGAAACCAATATCCTTTGACCATTATGTGTGCTTCAACCAGACTTCCAGAAGCCATACCTTTGACCAACATAATGGCTCCCAAAATCTCTGGTCAATTTCTTTACTTTAGTTGGCTTACCAAAAGAGATCCAGTCAAATCAAGGGTCAAATTTTATGTCAGGATTATTTCAGCAGGTTGTATTTCAGTTAGGTGTCAAACAGATCAAATCTAGTGCGTATCACCCAGAATCACAAGATGCACTTGAAAGGTTCCATTCCACTTTGAAAAATATTAGGACATATGGTTTAGATAATGAAAAAGACTGGGATGAAGGCATCAGCTTATTGTTGTTTGCAGTTAGAGAGTCGGTTCAAGAGTCTTTAGGCTTGAGTCCCTTTGAGTTGGTCTTTGGCCATTAAGTCCGTGGTCCTCTCAAGCTGTTGAAGGAAAATTGGTTATCTGAGAACACCAAGAGCCTAAATCTGTTAGATTATGTCTCAAAGTTCAGAGATAAGTTGAAAAAGGCTTGGGAGCTGGTGCAACAAAATTTGAAAAATTCTCAGTCAAAAATGAAGATGCTTTATGATAGGAAGTCACAAAACCGTATTTTTAAACCACTTGACAAGGTTTTAGTGTTATTGCCTGTCCAGGGAAATACGTTACATGCCAGATATCATGGGCAATGCAAAGTGTTAAAGAGAGTAGGTGACCTGGACTATGTCATTGAAACCCCAGACAGGAAAAAGTCAACTCAACTATGTCATGTGAATATGGTAAAACTATACTTTGAAAGGGGTGTGAAAAACCTGTCATGATTACAGACTGTAACATAGAAAATAACAGTAATCAGGAGCATGGAATATGGGGTGACACTCCTGATCTCAATGTTAAATGTAAAATCAGGTTGAGTAATTCTGAGATCCTTAATGAGTTGGAAACCAAACTGAATCATCTCCCTCAAGATAAGAGCTTCCCTCTTATCAAGTTACTCCTGAAGTACAAGTCAGTGTTTCCGGATGTCTCTAACAGGACAAATGTACTCATGCATGATGTTGATGTTGGCACTGCCCATCTGATTAAAGAGCATCTGTATCGGGTAAACCCTATCAAACTCGAAAAATTAAGGCAGGAAGTGCAATACATGTTGGACAAAGATATCATTGAACCAAGTCAAAGTAGTTGGGCATCTCCTTGCATTTTGGTCCCGAAACCAAATGGTTCAATCAGATATTGTACCGACTACAGGAAAGTCAATATTTTGAATAAAACGGATTCATTCCCTATCCCAAGGATGGAAGACTGTATTGATCGGATTGGCAATGCCAAGTATATCACAAAATGTGATTGACTGAATGGATACTGGTGTGTACCTCTTAGTGAGCGGGCAAAAGAAATATCAGCCTTTGTGACCCCAGATGGTCTATACCAATGCAAGGTAATGTTGTTTGCCATGAAAAATTCCCAAGCCACTTTTCAAAGACTGATGAACATGTGCTTAAAGGATCTGGAAGGTGTTGAGGTGTATGTGGATGATATTGTCATCTTTAGTAATACTTGGGAAGAACATTTGAAAAGGCTTGAGAAAGTTTCGTTTCAGCTTGAACAAGCAAACCTTACTGTAAATTTGTGAAAGAGTGACTTTGTAAAAGACAAAGTTATTTACTTAGGGCATGTAGTAGGTCATAGAGTTGTAACACCAATCAAAGCAAAAGTAAAAAGCATCATTGACTACCCCATTCCAGAAAATAAGAAAAGTTTAATGAGGTTCCTTGGCATGGGAGGATATTATAGAAAATTTTGTAAACATTTTTCAGAGGTCACTGCTCCACTGGCTGAGCTACTGAAAAAGGGTACAAAATATCACTGGTCAGAGGCTTGTCAAAAATCATTTCACAAAGTAAAAAACATTCTCTGCTTAGAGCCCGTACTGCTCCGAACTTCAGTAAGCCTTTCCGGCTGGCTGTGGACGCCAGTGATGTGGGTGCAGGTGCAGTTTTATTGCAATCTGATGATGATGATGATATTGAACATCCTGTTTGCTATTTCTCAAAAAAATTTGATGTACATCAAAAGAACTACTCCACAATAGAAATGTGTTTAGCCCACATTTTGGCCATTCAGCATTTTGATATCTACATATCTTTATCATCAGAACCCACTGTTGTATACATAGATCACAACCCTTTGGTCTTCTTGCACAAAATGAAGAATAAAAATAGAAGATTATTGAACTGGAGTTTAATGTTGCAAGAATACAATCTACAAATAGAGCATATTAAAGGAAAGGGTAAAGTTTGTGCGGATGCTCTGTCCAGAAACTGTATTCAAAGTGTAATTTGTATACTTGTAATTAGTAAATTTATAAGGTTATACATGGTACAATTTTACATTTGTATTTAGATAAATATGCTTTATGAAAAGTTATTACCTGTGTATATGTATATATGTTAAAAATATTTTTAAAAAATCTTGTAAAATTTTGTAATCCCTTGGCTTCCAAAGTTTTTCTTTAAAGGGGGAGGTGTTACAAATATGGACACTGTGTCTGTGCATTATTTGATCTAAGCTTTATATGTATGTGTTACCATCTGAAGTAAGGGAGTTATTGATTTTTGTGTTATGTGTTATGATGTTTATTGAATCCCTTTAGGCTAACCTCAGTGATGTTATTTCTAGATTTGGGGAAGGCCTATAAGGTACCTGTAAGTTCTAGAACTTCCTCAATTGATCTGGTTACTGATGTTAACTTCAAGTCGGTTCTGTAACATTCTAGATGCTTCCATAATGATATATAAGGAGTGCACATCTGACCACAACTGAACTTAGTATTCGCTGGCTATAAGGAACTCTATTGTGTCTTGGAATATAATATTCAAGTATATATATATATGTTATGACCCAAATGTAAAATTGTCCATTTCGTGAAATGGACAAGGAAATTGTCCATTTCATGAAATGGACAACTCAACTGTCCATTTCGTGAAATGGACAAAATATTTGTCCATTTCGTGAAATGGACAAAAAATCTACTGACCATTTTATGAAATGGACAACTAAATGTACGAAATTTTTACTCTCATTCACAGTGAAGAAAACTTGTTGTTTTTTATTAAAACATTGTATTAGAATACATCAGTGGTTATACTTAACCTAAAGTCTACTGGTGAGGTGCAGGTTATTATAATTCCTTTAACATTTTCTTATAAAATTTAACATGAACCTAATATTATTAAGCTACAAGATTAGTTAAGTATTCGTTAATATTTGCATTTACATTTATTAAAAATTTAAAAATTTGAGATAGAATCTAGGTGAGACTAAACTGCAAGATATATTTTACAACATTAAGATCGTTTAAGACTAAGCCACATTGGTAGTTTATTTACATTAGTAATTGCAAATGTTGATATCACTGTTGTTATTTGCTTGTCCACATTATCATAAGACTTATAACAGGCACTGAATTAACCCTTAGATCTAATCCTCAAATGTGTGTCTACAATCCTCAGATCTCATTAAAAGAAAGCCTCACCACTAGTAAGTTGGATTTAATTGTAATTAGCCCAGTTCTTTTTGTAACCTTTGGGATAGCTTCAACCTTTCTAAATTGACAGTTACTTTTAATAACCCTTGGATCTAATCTTCAAAGGGTGGGCTACAATTCCTCAGATCTAATCATTAAAGGAAAACCTTTTAAAGAAGATTAGTGCACAAAGGAGACAAAACTCTATTATTGTATTTCTTTTAAGCAAACAGTAAAAAATAATATACCAGGTACCAATACACTATTTTAAAAGTGTAAGTGTAATTTTAAATAATAATCCCCATTAAAAAGTATGCTTTACATAATTGGCACTTGTATTATATATTTCAAATATTTATAACTTTTTAAACTATTAACTAACTTAATGTAAGGTATATAATATACATATCATTATTATAGGGGAATAAAGTGATAAATTAAACCAAAAGATTGACCATGAACGAAAGTTAAACTTTCGTACATGACTTTGTCCATTTCATGAAATGGATAGCAAAATATATATGGATTTGGCCATTTCATGAAATGGACAATTTCACACTTGGGTCGTAACATATATATATATATATATATATATATTTTTTTTTAAACAATAAGTTTTGATCTATTCCCTCTTTTTGCACAATATGTCTTGATAACCGGAGGGGCAAGAGTGGGAAACCCCCCATCGGCACCTTACAAAGAATTTCATACACAGTATGAAAAGTCAACTATTTGATGGACACAAATACATTATTTAGTAGATATATATATAAAGTGCTTTTGTTGGAGTGAACTGGATACATTGTCTGGATAGATTTACTGTACTTTGGATATATTTGGATATTGCAGAGAGTGGATTTACTGCATTTTGGAATATTTTCCATATGTTGGAGCAGACAGTACAGTTGCACAAACTCTCTGAATAGCTTTAGACAGACATTTTGTGTGATTGGATATAAAAAGGACAACAGGACAAGGACATTTCGTGTTATTGAACAAATCACAGGATAGAGACATCTGTGTGTTAGTGAGCATTGGACCAATCATAGGACAGACCACAGGACAGATCACAGGACAGACCATAGGACAGATCATAGGACAGATCACGGGACAGACTGCTGGAAATACACACATTTTGCTTGCTTTTATGGAGTATTTACATGCTAATCAACAATCAAAAGCGAATATTTCCAACTATATGGCTGCCATCAGGACATTTATTATCATATATGGTCTACCTACCCAATGTTTCAGGAACGAACGCCTGTCACTCTTCTTAAAGTCCATTCAGAACGCGGCACCTCTATCTCCTAGGATCCAATCCCTGATAGACATTTACATGCTACATACTATAGTTCACCAATGCACTTTTGGGGAAGCTCCGCTTGTTTTTAGGGCTCTGTATCTGACTCATTTCTTCTCATTTCTCAGATTGTCCAATATGTCACCACACACTGTTAATTCCTTCGATTACACCAGATAACTGGCCAGAGGAGATTTCATAAAGCAAGTAAAAGGGGGTTTGTTACTTATAAAATGGCCCAATACAATTCAAAACCATAGAGATACTGTAACAGTACCTCTCCCTTACCTAGGTGTCTCCCCATTGTGTCCTATAAGTGCACTCACAGCAATGACACAAACCTTTCCATATGAACCCAATGATCCACTTTTTCTTTTACCTCGCAATACTGGTCTAGTCCCACTTACAGATTCTGTGGCTAGGAAACACTTCAAAGCCATATATCCTGGCCCTTAAGCTTGCCCCCCTTTAACATTCCATGCTTTTTGTAGGGCTGGATCTCCCTGGGCATTTCATGATGGTGTTCCACTCGAATTTATCAAACAACATGGTACCTGGAAGTCAGATGCCATCCATGCATATTTAGTCTCCTCCCTCTCCTTATCTTCCCCTGTTTCACAGGCCTTTGCTGCCCCTCTCTACTCCTAGTCCCTACTTGGCACTTGGGTGCTTCTCTATCTTGAAATTCACTATTTGCCAGTCCCTTTTCGTATTTGGCTTACTCGTATGTGACATGGCTTTCCTACACCTAGTCCAAAGAACCTACTGTAACATTACAGGTTAAAAAATTCATATTCTATCCAGATAACCATTTGCCATACTCTTTTTATGTTTGGTTTTCACTCATTTAGTATGGCTATCCTCCACCTTGGAGTAATTCATTATAACACTTCCCAGCCACTTCTACATGCTAGGTTTCTTTTGCGCCTTTTTCTTCATACATATATATTAGTTGCCTCAGATACATTGTTTCCACTGGTTGCATGTTCTCACTCTTACCATGAGTTTTAACCCATTGCTTTAGGGCTATGCCCTCATGTTGGTTACCTCAGATTTACTTCGGGGTCAAGTCTTTCAAGGTCAAGTCAAATTGATTGACCTTATACCAAATTCATTCACCTTTCTTTCCGATTCAGGTTATTGTGTGTTCCTGCAACCAGTGGTGTTGTGAAACAAGTTCAGTAATTTTTAATATGTGGTAAATAAAATTAAACAAATATATGTTATGTGCATATAAAAATCAACTTGGTAGATTGAATAGATATTTAAACCCATTCCTAGCTTTTATTGTCTTGGGGGGACGTACTGGGGTCTGATATTGTATACAATACATGTTCACATCAATCTATATGTTAAGTGTAATATCACTTTTATATCAAATAACTCACAAATCCTGTGTTAAAATCCCCAGAAAAGAACTTTAGCAAAATTCTTATGCTACATGACAAGTGGCTTCAATTATCCTATCAATGGTGTTTTAAATATATTTCAAGTCCGTGCATAAAATGGTACACACACATTATTTTGCACATAATCTGTAACAAAAGAATCAACCATACACTGTACAGCCAGGAACCAACTCAAATGTAAACTAAACCAGGGTTCTGATATGGTAGACTGAGAGCCCAGGCATTATGTATAGTTTCTGTATATCAGAAATATGTTACTAGAACAAAGGAATCAACAACACAGTAGTAGAAACAACTTACCAGCAGCTGTAGTCACATCAAAATAGTGTGGGTGTGGGGTATTGGTATCAGTGTGATCTGAAATATTAAATAAAGTGTTTTAATTCTGTGTCATTCATAGGTTAATTGAGCATGTTATAACAGAAGAGATGCAAACACACTGAATTTAGATCATATCCCATTGAACTTGGCTCATCAGACGAGTCAGAAAATTTGGGTAAAATTTATTGACTTATTCATATCTTTTAAAATTTTAAGTGTAGAGTTAAGTTCAAATATGGTTATTGGCAAGGGTTTTAATGATAAAAGGCACATATAAATGGCATTTTTTTTCATCATAGTCCTCTATCCCTTCATACTTTGCCTCCACCACTTTTGATCCTTAAGTTAGCTGCTTTTGGATAACTCATAAAACATACTGTTTGACCCCACACCAAGACAATCAATAGGATTTACAAGATTTTCTGAAGTACTTATTCTTTATTTGACAGCTTAATATTTTTTCTTAATCTTTTTTCTGTATTAAGTGTAAAAGGTCAAGTTTTAAGGTGATTCTGTAAATTTACTCTTACATTTTGATGGTGAAATGATATATATGTGGCACTCTGCCATTAACATGGATATATATAACATACATTTGAAAGAAAATGTCAAATTTAATATAAGTTCTTTTAAAATCCAACTTACACATCAGGGTTGTGCAATAAGAGTATTTTTATGGTGGAATTTTGTACAATTTTCAGCCTTTCTTGTGCAATTTGGAACTTCTACAAGCCTTTTTGTGCAGTTGCAGCCTGCAATGATCTACTACAGAAACCCCCACCATAAAAACAGACCAGCATAAAAAACACTACTGTTTGGGTAGTGGCATAAATACCAAACCACAAAAAATAAAAAACCCACTTAAAAAACCCACTCTTTACAAATAAGTTGGGGATGTCATGAAGTAAGTTAAATGTCTCTTTTGTTGTATTATTTGGCATTTGACATCGGATGGATTCTTACTCAGAAGCCACATATACTGTGCATATACTAAGAGTCATTTGCTTATTTCTTTTATCTACCATTTGCAATCATTCTTTTAAAGGATTATGAATTATAGCCTTAATTATAACCTTATATTAGCCTTTCAATTAGACTAACAAAATAATGTCAAATGGGGTAGTCTAGCACTATAGCTATTGTTATTAATTTTACAAACTTGCTATTGTCCATTTTATTTTATTATTGTAATTTGGATTGTTTCACACAGTTGATTAAATGCATGAATGGAGTTTATTATCTCTGTATTTTAATTTTGATATCATTACAGCAATTGAAATTATGATTAAAATCACAAACAACACCATCTTAAAACCTTATTTAGAAATTTACAGAGTTGGTTTCTTATGCCCCCTGCAATTATAAGTGTGGTCTTTTCATAGATTTGCTAAACGACATGAGGGTTATGGTAAGGATTTTAAGGATCCCCCAAAATGCGATTTGACATAATATGGAATATTGGGAAATGTATGGGGTTTATGCTAAGCTAGCTACAAGTTGTGGAAAAAAACAAGAATAAATAGCATCTTTCAAGTGATTCATATTTGACTGGCATTTGAAGACCAAATGTTTGAAAACTTATGATAAGATCTGAAGGTGTCCTTAAAAAAGGTCACTGCCTCTTAAACTGGTACTCTGAAAGGCCCTGTAATGATCTTATTGATCAGTCAACTGCCCCTGACATGTTATAATAATTTGAACCTGTGAAAAACAATCATCTGATGCCTTCAAGGATCAACCACTTTTTATGTCCAGAAAATACATATCTGTAGTTTTAATTATTACAGCAAATCTTAAGTTGTAATATAAGTGGACACATGGTTCTTCTTATGCCTATTGGAGGAGACAAATAATATAAACAGAGAAAACATGTTATAGCATGTAATTAGCACAATTTAAGATGCAACGTAACTTTTGTTTCCCACAGCTGAGATGGTCAATGGAATACTTTGCAGGAAATATGGGTTATATGGTCTCATGGTCTGACATGCTAGAAACCTGTGCTAAAATGGTCTCATGGACTGACATGTTAGAAATTTGTGCTAACAATTTTCCAGAGTATTACACCATTTTTCATGGAAACCTCAACAGCTCAGCTGCCTGGGATCTTTTTAATGAGGGGAGATGTAGGTATGAGAAACAGCCCAAACACACTCAGGAAGTTAAGTATCAACATTAGATGATTTCTAGCAATCCATTACCACCCATAAATGGGACCACCCATTTCAAGGATAATGTAAACTCACAAAATTTAGCTGTTATAATTTTCATTCCACATTTAATGACAGAGGAACAGGCTTTGTTACCCTGTTAATTATGTGGATGTTTCACTTGCTACATCTTGCCATATTGGTTTGTGGCACATATGGATGTTAGCAGATTCAGTTAAACCATTAATAAGTTAATGTGTCACAACAAACAAATGTCTGGTCAATTAATAAAATGGCAAATTTGTTTAGACTGAAGTGTTTTTAAAATGTGAAAATAAAAGCAATAATGATGTAACCTGCTATCTTGAATGTTGTTGTGCCTGAAATATAAATGAAGAATATTATTTCATCAACAACATCTGTGACCCATGGTATCAATTTATCTCTGCTGGTATTGCCATGTACAAACACAATTCTATTTAAAATTCAGGACTATTTAATTCCAAACTTTCTACATATAGAAAAGGTTAATTATGAAATATAATTTTTTGTGATTTACTTCAATATGGATTGTCACTGAATGTAGATTATAAGGCATTTTAATATAATAGTTCAGTCAAAACACATGGCTCTATGCCCCATTACATTAAAAGTATAAATGAGACTAATGTCAATGTCACATTAGCATACTCTGTTAAACTATTAATAAGTCAATGTGTCACAACATACAAATTTCCAGTCAAATAATACAATGCCAAATTTGTTTAAACTGAATCTTTTTAAAATGTGCAAAATAAAATTAATAATGAAATAAATTCACCTGGTGTCTTGAATGTCGTTGTGACTGAAATATAAATAACAAAATATAGTTCATCCACAAGAGGTGTAAGCCATGAAATCAATTTATCGCTGCTGGAATAACTACAAATAACATTAAATTTGCTGAAGGGTTTTTTTTAAATTATGCTCTGTAAACTGTACAATGTAAATTATGGAGTAAAAGCAGTCATGGATTTGAATACTTCATTCCAACTCTAGAATGTAATATAACATTAGAAAACACTTGCTTTAAATTTCTCTCAAGTTCCCCAAATATCATTGAAGATACTCATAAGGTTCAAGATGAAATCTTAATTTAATTGTTAATTTTATGTGATTTTCTTTATTATGGATTTCTATTAAAGGTTGATTATAAGGGATTTCAATATAATAGTACAGTCAAAAATCACGGTTCTGTCCTTCCTAACATTAAATGTGTAGATACAACTAATCCCAATGCCATATTAGCCCCATTGATAACCACAAATTAAACAAAATGTTTTAATTGTCACTTCAGCTAGCCCAAAGGCAGATCAGTTACTAAGATCACAATGTATTTATCATTAGTAATTTTGTAGCTGCTGATTATTTTGATTTTATGAATTTCGCTGTTCTTGGTCAGTAGCACTAGACGTTTCCTTGAAGGTAATGTTTGGGGAAAATATTGAACATACATTTTTATGGTGAATGTTGTAAATTCTTACTCTCAAAATACTTAGCTATAGGATGTAAAAGTGAACCAATGAAATTCTAAATTTTAAATCTCTGTGGAAGGTTATACATTTTGTAACTTAAAAACACTTACTGGAACAGTTTCTTTAACTTCATGAATGAATTGAGTGTAAAATAATGTCTGTAAATCTTAATTTAATTTTTAATTTTATGGGATTTTCTTTATTATGGATTTCTATTAAAGGTTGATTATAAGGGATTTCAATATAATAGTACAGTCAAAAATCATGGTTCTATCCTTCCCAACATTAAATGTGTAGATACAACTAATCCCAATGCCATATTAGCCTCATTGATAACCACAAATTAAACAAAATGTATTAATTGTCACTTCAGCTAGGCCAAGGGCAGATCAGTTACTAAGCTCGCAATGTATTTATCATTGCAGTAATGTTAAAAGTCTTAGTTATTTTGTAGCTGCTGATTATTTTGATTTTATGAATTTTGCTGTTCTTGGTCAGTAGCAGTAGACTTTTCCTTGAAGGTAATGTTTGGGGAAAATATTGAACATACATTTTTATGGTGAATGTTGTAAATTCTTACTCTCAAAGTACTTAGCTATAGGATGCAAAAGTGAACCAATGAAATTCTAAATTTTAAATCTCTGTGGGAGGTTATACATTTTGTAACTTAGAAACACTTACTGGAACAGTTTCTTTAACTTTATGAATGAATTGAGTGTAAAATAATGTCTGTATAATAAATGTGATACATTGACTGTGTTTGACCAAAAATGTACTTGTTAGGTGTTTTTCAAACCACAAAAATGAATTGCAGTGTTGCAAGTTATTAAATGAATAACTTAAAATTACACATACAATTTACACTTAGATGGTAAGCTGACATAATTTCACATTTTTATTATTTGGCTTAACACAGTGTTTTCGTTTCAGTTATTAGGGATTTTATGATGCAGACTCTTTGTTACTCTTTGTTACATGTGTCTCAATAGTGAAGTCCTTTGATAGATATCATTACATTGCTCCCTAAAGAGGTCAACACATATTTATTTAGTTAGGACCCTGTTGACTTTGAGACCACAGAAGCAAATATCTTCAGTAAATGTAATGCCACTGTTAAAGGTGGAGACTGAACCATTTAAAACAACACTCCATCGTATGCTTACAGTGTAACTTTAAAATCAAAATATTTTTTGTACTATACTTTATGTCAGAACATTGCAAAATTAGAAACATTGCTAGTGTTTGGCCACCTGAAGAGATACAGTGAAATTGGGTAAACTTGCCTGCAACCACATATGGTATCAATAGTTTCGGAGGTAAAACTACAATGTATGACTGTTGCTTGTATATATGTGTTTATCCAACGTAATAAAGTTTTGTCAAATCAAAGATATTTCAAGGTTGTTTTAACAGAAAGTTCCATGAGAGCAAAACAAGTGCTTTTCAATAGTCTATAAACATGAGTAATTTCTTTGAAATCATAATATCATACACCGATCTTGTGTTCTTATCAATAAATGTGCCGGAATATAGGTATCATCTCTAATATATTTAAGAAGGGGTTGAGTCTATATGCTACCAAAGCAGACGTCATTTTATACAGAAGCATTGATGTAAATTCCCTGGACATGTGACAGTACCAAGCCTGAAAACAGGAAAGGGTTCTTTTATCAAAACGCTGATTAATGGGGGTGTTCTACTGAAGGTAACCCTACAAAAGACTCTATGACTCTAGGGTCATTGGCAAAAGTCGGGGATCAGGGACGAAAATCCAGAAAAACAGGCACAAAAAAATTGGGTCAGTTACACCTCCCCGACAGGACGTAGTGCATCTCAGCATGTCTGTATCAAGATCCCAACCTGACTTGGGCTCAGGATGTTTTTCTCCATGACTAGATGGGAAACTACCAGGACAAGCCGTAAACCCATAACAGACAAACTGTATCAGGCCCCAACAAGCCGTACTGACAAACTGACATGACTGGAGCATTTTCCCGACTCACCCCGACTGGACTAATTAATTTCTGGAGTAGGGATCAAAAGTCAGGATCAAACACTATATAAAACCCCTTCTGGCTGCTGTAAATCATCACTTATCACTGCAAAGATGCCAGCTACACATCTGAGAAATGTTCTACACAAGTTTAGGATACTTTCATTTTCTATTGAGTTTAATATTTTGATTTTTGTAATGATTTGCAGACATAAAAGGACACATCTGAACCCAGGACCAGCACCTGTCCTACAGCCAGCACCTTCACCATAGCCACAACCAGCAGCCGGAAGAAGAGAAAACCACCAAACTACTGGATCATGCCCTGGATCCTCCAACAGAAAGAAAGAGGGTACAATTGAACCCTCCTGGACAACTTAATACAGACTGATATCCCACGCTACCAGAATTTTATCAGGATGCCACCTGCATTTTTTTACCTCAAACTTGAAACTTGTAATAACACTGAGACACCTAGTAACAGGAGAGACGTACACTTCCTTACAGTATCACTGGCTGGTTGGCCAAACCACCATTTGTAACTTTGTCCCCAGTGTCTGCTGAGCCATCCTAGCTGAATTCCAGTATTTGACCTGCTCTACTGACCCTGAAGATTGGAAAAAGGTAGAGGAGAAGTTCAGAACCAGATGTAATATCCAGCACGCTTTTGGGGAACTAGATGGGCAACATATCACCTTTGAGAAGCCCAAAAAATCGGGAAGTGAATATTACAACTACAAGGGCTTCTTTTCCCTGGTGCTGCTAGCCCTGATCGACCCAGAATACAGATTTCTCTAGGCAGATGTGTGGTCAAGCAGATCGTCATCAGATGCACAGATTTTTAACTGAAACAAGTTGAGGGAGAAGATCATGGAGGGCACCTTGGGGCTTTGAAATCCTGATCCCCTTGGGGAGGGAGGGCCAGATTTGCACTTTTTGTTTCTTGCTGGTTGGCAATGCCTTTGCTTGATGCCATGGATGGTAAAACCCTACAGCAGAAGACAACTCACAAGGGAAGCAAGAATAGCAAACTATATGATCTGCAGAGACAGGGGGGTAGTGGAGAATGCATTTGGAATAGTAGTGAGTAGATTCAGAATACTACTGGGCACAATGAAGCAAAGGCCAAGGGTTGTCAGGGACATTGTTTTGACATGTGTGGTGTTGCACAACAGGCTGAAGACACACCAGGGTGGAGCAGGCAGGGCACCCACCCCAGCAAATGATATAGTGGCCCTATAAAGTTAACAGGTGGTGTATGTGCCAGATGACAAGTACAGGAATCCTTCAAGGGAGGCCAAACATCAGGGAGACCTACTGAAAGATTACTTCAATCATATTGGTGCATTGGCTGGGGAGGGGGACAGGATCTGAGATGGGAGCTATCCTGGGTACAGAAGAACCTGGCATCAGTCATTTTTAGAACTACCCGATTATTGTAAGAACTTTTCTTTGAGCTGGTGTTGCTTGAAACAAATTTTAAAAAAAATCCAATACATTTCCAAATAGTTTCCAAACTATTTCCAACCAAATCACAAGTACCAGAATACTGTTGATTAACCTCAATATATGTAAAAATTAAATCTCAAAATTTGTAAACCTTGAAAGAGAAATCTTTTGTTTTTAAATTTTTTTTCTGGGAAATTTGCAAGGTATTTTTAAGTTCAAAACTTTCTTAATTATCAAAATCTTTTGAGAACTTCATAAGGTGCTCAAAGGTCCAAACTGAAATCAGATCCAAATGTCAAAATCATTTCCAGAAATGTCAAAGATTCTTATAACTCAAAGTTTTTTCGACTTTTGGGGTCAAATTTTTGGCCCAAAGTTTCGTTTTGGGTGTTTCGACAAACTTTCTATTTTTTGGCCAATTTTCTTTGTTTATTTGTCCAAAGTCTTTGTTTTTTTCAAGTTATTATTCCCAATATTTCTAATTTTTTTAAACTTTAAAATTGTTTGAAGCTTTTTTAACTTCAAATTTTCAGTCTCTGACACACTCAGTCATTCACTCATTTTTTTGTGTTTGGAGGTCATGTGTTTGGTGCAGGGCAGTGTTTTTGTCAAACAGCAAGCTATTAATTACTTTTTTTGGAAAGATTTGGCAGTCCTGAAAAGGACCTATAAATTTTACAGCAGTGGTCCTGAAAAGGTCCAACTGTAGGCAAGTGCAGTTGGTCCAAGTGGCTCAGCTGACTGCTTGGGAGGGTGGGGTTGGTAAGTTTGTGGCACATATGTGGAAGTGACTCCTAGAAAGTGTGGGTCCTTTCATCTGCCCTGCTCTGGATCCCGCTTAAAAGTTTCACAGCCTTGTTTCCGAATGTTTAAAAGTCTCTTTCATCTAAAGCCTTAATCTCAGATGCCAGTTAGTTGCAGAAGGCTGTTCTGATGGTCTTTTGCCTTGGCCAGAGAAAAGATGACAGCATGGTTTCCATCTGTGCAAATTGATCCTTGACCTGTGGGTGACTGTTGAACACTGGGAAACTGGCTTGTAACTGAAGACTGTATTGTGGTGTGTGATCACATGTTGATCTCCATACTATCCATGTCAGTTGAACCTCTGGAGATGTTGTGTGCTGAGGCAGCAGATGCACTGGCTCCTTGGGCCATGGACTTGAAAGCTGAAGATTTGAGAGTCCCTCAGGTCTGATGTGCGTCTTCAGGAAGTTAAATGTATCCTGAATCCAGTTCTGCCTCTCTGTCATTTGCGTGGGAGCTTGGCCAGACTTGGACTGGGTGATTTTTCCGTAGTGAGTCCTTTGTGATTCAGTCCAAGTCTTGCACACTTTGACAGACAGCTTGCCACTGTTAGCAAACCCACAGGCATTCTTTCCTGGCTTTGTCCTTAAAGTGCTCGTTGGTCTTGCTGTAGAGCTCCTCATAATCTTTGACAAAGCCAACAATAGGCTCCTCATCTGAGTCTGTTAAGTAAATGTTCGTCATGTGACCCTTCTTGTGCCTGGATTGCGATTGAGATGTGCCCATCTCTCCACCACCATCTGTATGCATTTCAGTGTCACTCCTCTCAGTTCTTGGAACACTTTTTGGGCACCCCTTCCTCTGTTGAGTGTGTAGTTTTCTCCTTCCTGGCTTCCTCTCTCTCCCTCTCTTCCCTCTGTTGTTTCTGTGACTCCACCTGTCTCTCTTTCTGTTCTCTCTCCTGCCTCCTCATTTATATGTCAGCAGCTGTATCCCCCAACTCAAACTATGTAGGTGTGTCTGTGGGGACATCAATCTTCCTCAATCTTCTGCCCCTTTCGGGACCGATCTTTATCTTAAACATTGGCAGATGTAATCTGTCATATGCCAGATACCAAATGATGCATTGCACGAACAGACTCACCTTGTATAGAGATAGATTTCATAGTCGACAAGCTATGGGTCGGTAAAATGAGGCCAGCTTGTCTGTTGCTGTAACCAGCTTGTCAGTTTCTGTTTATGGTTTGTCTTGATGTGTTCCAGGCTTGTCCTGCTGAGATGTTACCATCTCTAGGATCAAAGACTTGCAGACTTCCTGTCTTGACAGGAAATGACCAAGTCAGGTTGGCTATGTTTACATGTTTACATATCAAATATGTTTGATATTTTGCTAATCCACTGCTACACAAGCCACAAAAATACAACCGATCCTAACCGACTCTGTAAATATTGCTCCCGACCCTCAAAATATCCATAGTTGCCGACAAGATGGCTGTAGTGGAACACAACCATAAGTAAACACTTTAGATTAATGACGTAAGCCTTACAATGGCAGAAATGTGTAAAAGTAACATTTTTTATGTAAAAAGTTTACCTGTATCTGGGTTAGCACAGAGATTAATGTGCCACCCCAATTGTTGAATAACCTGTACAACAACGTTGCAGAAGAAAACCTTTTTCTTCAAAACCTTAACCAAGATGAGGGACTTTTATTTCTCTAGACAACCATTGTGGCTTTTAGTTTGCAACATCTTATTAACTAGAGATTGCATCTCGACACAGTGTATCCCCAGACGGGACATGGTAGTAGCGTGACATACAGAGTATTATGGTTGACACAAATATAACCCTGTAGGGAGGCGTCCTAAGTGTTTATGGGAGCAACTTGTATTGACACTAATTAAACAAAATGTTTCCCTAATGAAAGATACAAATGTAACTAGATGTAGTGCATCGGAGAACTGATGAATATTGTATCCACCAGAAAGAAAATTCACAAAAGCCAATCAACCATCACTTAACCTTGAAGGAGGAGCCCAAGGTAAAATCTGACCCCACCAAAAGATTCTTAGCCCATGATTTCCAATAGGTTGGTGTGACCTTGCAAACCTCTAGGAACACGAATAAGCAAGATATAAGCACTTTTAAATTTGGCTATCCTTGTTTAACCTTGAAGGAGGGGTCCAAGGTCAAAACTGACCACATCAAAAGATTCCCAGCCCATTATTTCCTATAGGTTGGTTTACCATCCCAAACCTCTAGGACCAATAATAAGCGAGTTACAAGCATTTTAAGTTTGGCTATCCATGCTTGACCTCCAAGGAGGGGTCCAATGTCATATCTGACTACACCAGAAGATTCCCAGCCCATGAATTCCTAGAAGTTGATTTACCATCCCAAACCTGTACGACCAATAATAAGTGAGTTATAAGTACTTTTAAGTTTGGCTATCCTCAGTGGGACAGATTTTACCGGTTGTAGTGTGGGAAGGCCGTCAGTAATTGCTATATAAAGGGGGCACTGGGGACAGTCAAATACTGTTTACTTTTTTAACTGGGACTATTAAATATTCTGGCTCTTAGAACATTAAATGTGTAGATGAAACTAATCCTAATGCCATATTAGCCCCTTTAATAAACACAAATTAAGCAAAATGTTTTAATCGCCACTTCATGCTAGCCCAAAGGCAGATGGGTGACTAAACTCTCAATATATTTATCATGGCACTAAAGTCTCAGTAATTTTGTAGCTGCAGATTATTTTGATTTTATGAATTTTGCTTTTCTTGGTCAGTAGCATTAGACTTTTCCTTGAAGGTAATGTTTGGGGAAAATGTTGAACATAAATTTTTATGGTAAATGCTGTAAATATTTACTCTTGAAGTACTCAGCCATAGGATTTAAAAGTGAACCAATAAATTCTAATTTTAGATCTCTGTGGGAGGTTATACATTTTATAACTTAAGAACACTTACTGGAACAGTTTCTTTAACTTTATGAATGAAATGAGTGTAAAATAATGTCTGTATAATAAATGCAATACATTGACTGTGTTTCAATACATATTTCGAGCAATAAGGTAATACAAACACTACAAATGTATATTTCATTTCTGACCAAAAGTGATTTTGGTAGGTTCCTTCAAACCACAAAATGAATTGCTGTGTTGCAAGTTATTATATAAATAACTTAAAATTACACATGCAATTTACACTTAGATGGTGAGCTGACATAATTTCACATTTTTATTCTTTGGCTTTTATTTATTTATTTGGGGTTTTACGTTGCTTTCAACACTGTACAGGTCATATCATGACGGTTAGTTGGAAGGGCAGAGGAAACCAGTACATACAGTTTGTTAGGGTTCTGTACTGTAAACATGCCGACCAACGGCAAGCAACTACCAGCTTTCCCACTTGAGGCCGTGCCGAGAATCGAAAAATAAATAACTTAAAATTACACATGCAATTTACACTTAGATGGTAAGCTGACATAATTTCACATTTTTATTATTTGGCTTAACACAGTGTTTTCTTTACAGTTATTAGGAAATTTGTGATGCAGACTCTTTGTTACGCTTTGTTACATGTGTCTCAATACTGAATTCCTTTGATAGATATCATTATATTGCTCCATAAAGAGGTCAACACATATTTATTTAGTTAGGACCCTGTTGACTTTGAGACCACAGAACCAAATATCTTCATTAAATTTAATGCCACTTTTAAAGTAGGAAACTGAACCATTTAAAATAACACTCCATCGTATGCTTACAGTGTAACTTTAAAATCAAAATATTTTTGTACTACACTTTATGTAACAACATTACAAAAATTAAAAACATTTCTAGTGTTTGGCCACCTGAAGAGATACGGTGAAATGGGGCAAACTTGCCTGCAACCACATATGGTATCAATAGTTTTAGAGGTAAAACTACAATGTATGACTGTTGCTTGTATATATGTGTTGAACAGCTTCATCCAGCATAATAAAGTTTGTCAAATCAAAGATATTTCAAGGTTGTTTAACAGACAGTTCCATCAGAACAAAACAAGTGTTTTTTAATAGTCTATAAACATGAGTAATTGCTTGGAAATCATAATATCATACACCGATCTTGTGTTCTTATCAATAAATGTGCTGGAATATAGGTATCATCTAATTTATTTAAGAAGGGGTTCAGTCAATTTGCTACCAAAGCAGACGTCATTTCATACAGAAACATTGACGTAAATTCCCTGGACATGTGACAGTATCAAGCCTCAAAATAGGAAAGGGTTCTCTTATCAAAATGCTGATTAATGGGGATGTTCCACTGGAGGCAACCCTACAAAAGACTACGACTCTAGGGTCACTGGCAAAAATCGGGGATCAGGGACGAAAATCCAGCAAAAAAAGGCACAAAAAATTTGGGTCAGTTACACCTCCCAGACAGGATGCAGTGCATCCCAGCTTGTCTGGATCAAGAACCCCACCTGGCTTGGGCTCGGGGTGTTTTTCTCCACGACTAGACCGAAAACTACCAGGACAAGCTGTAAACCCATAACAGACAAGCTGTATAAGGCCCCAACAAGCCGTACTGAAAAACTGACATGACTGGAGCATTTTCCCGAATCACCCCAACTGGACTGATTAATTTCTGGAGTAGGGATCAAAAGTCAGGATCAAACCAACACTATATAAAACCCCTTCTGGCTGCTGTAAATCATCACTTATCACTGCAAAGATGCCAGCTACACACCTGAGAAATGTTATACAGAAGCTTAGGGTACTTTTGTTTTCTACTGAGTTTAATATTTCGATTTTTGTAATGATTTGCAGACAGAAAAGGACACATCTGAACACAGGACCAGCACCTGCCCTACAGCCAGCACCTTCACCATAGCCACAACCACCAGCCAGGAGAAGAAGAAAGCCACCAAACCCCTGGGTCATCCCCTGGATCCTTCAAGAGAAAGAAAGAGGGTACTATAGAACCCTCCTGGTCGACTTAATACAGACTGATATTCCAAGCTACCGAAATTTTGTCAGGATGCCACCCACATTGTTTTACTTCATTGAGGAATGCATACACCACTGCATAAAGAAATCAGTGACCAATTTCAGGAAGCCCTTAGAAATTGGATTGAAACTTGTAATAACACTGAAATACAGGGCAACAGGAGATACATACACTTCCTTACAGTGTCACTGGCTGCTGAACAAACCACCATTTGTAACTTTGTCCCTGGTGTCTACTGAACCATCCTTGCTGAATTCCAGGAAGAGAGTTTGACAAAGTCAACTCACAAGGGAGGCGAGAATAGCAAACTATATGATCTGCACAGACAGGAGGGTAGTGGAGAATGCGTTTGGAATATTAGTGAGAATATTCAGAATACTACTAGGCACAATGAAGCAAAGGCTAAGGGCTGTTAGGGACATTGTTTTGACATGTGCAGTGTTGCATAACAGGCTGAGGACACACCAGGGTGGAGCAGGCAGGGCACCCACCGCAGCAAATGATATAGTGGCCCTATAAAATGAACAGGTGGTGTATGTGCCAGATGACAACTATAGGAATCCTTCAAGGGAAGCCAAACATCAGAGAGACCTACTGAAAGATTACTTCAATCATCTTGGTGCATTTGGCTGGGCAGGGGGAGAGGATCTGAGATGGGAGCTACCCTGGGTACAGAAGAAGCTGGCATCTATCAGTCATTTTTAGAACTACCCGATTATTCTAAGAACTTTTCTTTGAGCTGGTGTCGCTTCAAACAAATTTCCAAAAAATCCAATACATTTCCAAATAGTTTCCAAACTATTTCCAACCAAATCACAAGTCCCATAATACTGTTGACTAACCTCGATACAATTTATGTAAAACTTAAATCTCAAAGTTGTAAACCTTGAAAGAAAATGCTTTTTAAAAATTTTTTTTCTGGCAACTTTGCAAGATATTTCTAAATTCAAAACTTTCTTAATTATCAAAATCTTTTGAGAACTTCAAAAGTTGCTCAAAGGTCAAAACTGAAATCAGATCCAAATGTCAAAATCATTCCCAGAAATGTCAAAGATTCTTATAACTCAAATGTGTTTCCAACTTTTGTGGGGTCAATTTTTTGGCCAAAAGTTTCTTTTTGGGTGTTTGGACAAACTTTCTATTGTTTGGTCATTTTTTTTGTTTATTTGTCCAAAGTCTGTTTTTTTCAAGTTATTATTCCCAAATTTTCTATGTTTTTTCAAAGTTCAAAATCTCATTTTTTTGTGTTTGGAGGTCATGTGTTTGGTGCAGGGCAGTGTACTACTTCTTGTTTGGAGATTTTTTTCTGACAGTAAGCTATTATTTGTTTTTTTTTTGAAAGATTCGGCTGGTCCTGAGAAGGACCCATTAATTTTACAGCAGTGGTCCTGAAATGGACCGACTGTAGGCAAGTGCAGTAGTTCCAAGTGCAGTAATTTGGGCTCAGCTGACTGCTGGGGAGGGTGGGGTTGGTAAGTTGTGGCACATATGTGGAAGTGACAGTGGAGCTCCTAGAAAGTGTGCGTCCTTTCCTCTGCCCTGCTCTGGATCCCGCTTAAAAGTTTCACAACCTTGTTTCCGAATGTTTAAAAGTCTCTTTCATCTAAAGCCTCAATCTCAGATGCCAGGTAGTTGCAGAAGGCTGTTCTGGTGGTCTCCTGCCTTGGCCAGAGAAAAGATGACAGCATGGTTTTCATGTGTGCAAACTGATCCATGATCAGCTGGGTGACTGTTGAACACTGGGAAACTGTGCTGGAGCTTGTAACTGAAGACTGTATTGTGGTGTCTGAGCGCATGCTGATCTCCATACTATCCATGTCAGTTGAACCTCTGAAGATGTTGTGTGCTGAGGCAGCAGATGCACTAGCTCCTTGGGCCAGGGACTTGAACGCTGAAGATTTGGGAGTCCCTTGCATCTGATGTGCATCTTCAAGAAGTTATTTGTATCCTGAATCCAGTTCTGCCTCTCTGTCATTTGCGTGGGAGCCTGGCCAGACTTGGACTGGGTGATTTTTCCATAGTGAGTCCTTTGTGATTCGAACCAAGTCTTGCACACTTGTTGCTTGCAACTGTTGGCAGACCTCTCCCACAGGCATTCCTTCCTAGCCTTGTCCTTAAAGTGCTCATTGGTCTTGAAGTAGAGCTCCTCATAATCTTTGACAAAGTCAACAATAGCCTTATCATCTGAGTCTGTTAAGTAAATGTTCATCATATGACCCTTCTTGTGCCTGGATTGAGATTGAGATGTGCCCGCCTCTCCACCACCATCTGTGTGCATTTCAATGTCACTCCTCTCAGTTCTTGGGACACTTTTTGGCCACCCCTTCCTCTGGTGAGTGTGTAGTTTCCTCCTTCCTGGCTTCCTCTCTCTCCCTCTCCTCCCTCTGTTGTTTCTGTGACTCCACCTGTCTCTCTTTCTGTTCTCTCTCCTCCTACCTCATTTATATGTCAGCAGCTGTATCCCCCAACTCAAACTCTGTAGGTGTGTCTGTGGGGACTTCTATCTTCCACATTTTCTGCCCTTTTCAGGACCGATCTTTCTTTTTAAAAGCAGTGTTAAAAAACAAAAGCCTATCAACAAGTCAGCCCAACACATCTCAACACTAAATCCTAGTTAAGTTATAAAAAACAAAAACCTTATCTTAAATGCTGCTGTATGTAATCTATCATATGCTAGATACCAAATTATGCATTGTACAAACAGACTCGCCTTATATAGAGATAGATTTCATAGTCGACAAGCCATGGGTCGGTAAAATGAGGCCAGCTTGCCCGTTGCTGTAACCACCTTGTCAGTTTCTGTTTATGGCTTGTCGTGATGTGTTCATGGCTTGTCCTGCAGAGATGTTACCATCTCTAGGATCAAAGACTTGCAGACCAAGTCAGGGCGGTTATGTTTACATGTTTTGATATTTTGCCAATCCACTGCTACAAGCCAGGAAAATACAACCGATCCTAACCGACTCTGTAAACATTGCTCCCGACCCTCCAAAAGTCCATGGTTACCGACAAGATGGCCGTAGTGGAACACACCCATAAGTAAACTCTTTAGATTAATGACATAAGCCTCACAATGACACAAATGTGTGAAAGTAACATTTATATGTAAAAAGTTTACCTGTATTTGGGTTAGCACAGAGATTAATGTGCCACACAGATTGTTGTAGAATAACCTGTACAACAACTTTGCAGTAGAAAACCTTTTTTTCAAAATATGTAATGTAGTATATTGATATAGTGTTCTTATTTCTGCATGTGCAATTAAAAGACAGGTTCAAAACCTTAACCTAGATGAGGGACTTTTATTTCTCTAGAGAACCAATGTGGCTTTTAGTTTGCAACAGCTTATTAATAAATATAACATGAAATCAGAGGGCTGGTCTTCTGATCATGAACAATTTGCGACAATGGATCTATAAAGTTTGAAGTATTAGTATCATGGGCTCTCACCTCTGACTGCAGTAGTTGTTAGAACAGGTGTTGGGGTAGTTGCTGCAAAAATATAGACTACCTTATACTACAGACCAAGTATGAAAAATTAAATTTACTGTGAAATGTAAATTTCTAATTGTATCTTCATCCGATTCATAATTTAATTCAGCAAACCACTTTCGTAGGTCACAGGTTGTTTTATAAAGAACAAGCAGGCTATTTTTAGGCTGTATAAAAGTGCAACTACACACTTATGGCAGCCATCTAAATAAACGAAAAAAAAACCCATGGCAGAACACCTGAAAAAAAACCATGGCAGCCATCTTGTTAACACCGTGGGGGCCATCTTGTTTTTCCAAATCAACCAAAAAAGATTCCCAGGCAAGTTTTTCCAATGATGAATTTATCCTGCAAATTTGGAAGCTCTAGCTATAATATTTTAAGAGATAGAAAGGCTTTTGTAAAAACGTAACGGATGGAGGCACGCACAGATGCACGGCATTTTATAATCTCCCGTACCGGGCCTATCGGCCGGCGGGAGATAAAAATGGGTTCTGTGTTTACAGACACTGTCTTCTTATTCAGTGAACATCACTCTATGATCAAAAAGTATGCATTATTAATGAATCTACTTTCAATTGGACTAAATCATTGAGCAACAATTGAATAACAGACATAATCCACATATCACAAAAAGTTAATGCAATATATTTCAGAACACAGCATGTGTCATAGTAATATGTATCAAATACTATTGTCATAGCTGGAATGGGACTCTCAAAAGTAGAGAAATAATGAGACTAAAGGGAAAGTATAAATTTTAAATAACTTGTAAAAAGGAAAGGTATTACAGCTAAGTGAAGAATGTTGTATACATTAAATTACTTTATTATATACTTATTGCATTCTTTATTATATATGTAAATAAAGTAAAAAAAAGCCAACATCTGGTTGGTTGTTTTGTAAAATATTCAATCATTTGCATATATAAATCCATGGTAATATATATATATGTATATACATTTTCAAAATTTTAACTTTTGTCAATAAAGGATAAGGACATTATATACGGTTGATTCCCTCCACGAAGTAAGTAGCTGTAAAATAAATTTCATGTGAATAACAAGAAATGACTCCTAATTGTATTTTACTTACAAAAAAGAACTCAATAACATGCCAAATATGCAAGTCTTGTAGCATCAGTTCAACAACTAAAACCAAAAGTAAAAATTTAGAATATTAACCCCAGTCCTAAACACTCTTATCTCTTACCATTCCCAACATATCTCCAATTTATGACAGTGACTGCCAGACATAACACAGGTGATGTATTTAAACCAATACTATGCAATCCCAAAGACTGAATCTAGTACTTGCTTATTCATCAAGGAAATAACATTGGGAATATATGGTTTTATATGTGTATTCTAGGACCAAATATTTTCCGTGCACTAGAATTCAAGGAAAGTGAAGAATATTTCATGATGAATTGATATCAATATACTATGCATATGTATACTACATATTTATGGGACTGAAAACCAACATATGAGTCTGCTTTTTGGTTGTTTAATGAATTATTGTTAGCAGACCTGTCCAGATGAATAGTGATATAAGAAGATTGTAAACATATTGATTTGTGGTCAGCTTATGAAAGGGTCTAATATAACTACAGAAACATTTCTAAATATATAGTACATATAACAGTTTTAGATGTTTTCCCTCAAAGTTTATGGTATATATCCATATCATGAATTTGTACGACAACAAGGCAAAAATATATTTCTAATTAAAGACATACCACAATCTTTTTCATCTGATCCATCACCACAGTCATCGTGTCCATCACATACTACAGTGTTTGGTAGACAGGCTCCTGTCAGGAAACACCTAAACCTTGTTGTAGCAGGACAGTCAGTCACTGAAAAATAATAATGTTCATGTATAATGCAAATAGTGAGCCACCAAATACAAAATTAATGGGAAAGGTAGGAATGGTAATTCAAGAGTAAAGAAAAGTTTGCTTGCATTTCACTTAACATTGCCAAAGAGCTAGCTGTACACATATCGAGATATGACAAAAGTAAAGAGAATACACAAATTGCCAAATCACTAAGTGAACTCAGAACACTTCACCTATGAATAGTATAAGGGTATGACACACTGCAGACTATTTTGGTCTTTAAATTTATCATATCTAGATATAAAATGACATTGATCAATCAAGTTAATTAGATTAAATTAGAAATGACTACATGCATACATAGATACATACATAGAGGTATATAAGTACTTTCCTTGATAATTAATAGGACAGCTCAAAATACACTTATCTCTTGTAAACTTAAACATTTCATTTTATGCCTCTTACCATATCTGTCATTGGGTCCTATATCAAATCTGTTCAAATAAAAGCTTTGGACAGTCACACAGTATTTTGATCTTTCATATGATTTTAGTAAACAAAAGCATATTTGTACTGAAGAAATTAGTCTTGTTACATGTCCATCAGTTCTAAAAAGAGTTTGCATTTGTGAAATCAAATAAAAAGTTGTATAAATTATACTTTGGTACTCCTATCTGCACATACCTTCTGGGCAATCCTCTTCATCACTGAAATCTCTTATTCCACAGTCATATTTACCATCACAAGTAAACTCATTGGGGATACAACGACCATTGTCACACGCAAAGAATCGTTCATCAGTGCAGTCAAGTGGTGCTATACAAGAATTTTTCGAGTCAAAAAAATGTGCAGTAACATATGCAATGTCAATGATGACAAAAAACTTTATACAGTAAACCTGGACTTGAACTGAAATTTTCTATCAATATTCCACTACAGGGGCCGGTTTCATGAAGCCTCCTTTGGAAAGGACCTCCTTAAGTAAAGGAGGGTATTTTTTTTTCCTTTGGAAAGGCCACTAAAAATTTGAGTTTCACAAAACCACCTTTAACTCTCCCCACCAAAGGTCTTCCTTAAACTTTAAACTTCAGGAGCGAGGTTGTTCCCTGCTTTTGTCAAGAAAATTGGTAAATATTTCAGCTGTAGAATGTCACACAAACACCAGAAAAATTGGTCTGAATAGAGCAACTACATATATATTTCTCAACTTCAAAGTTGGGGCCACGGTGGCAGAGTGGTAACACTCTCGCCTCCCACCTCTGCGGCCGGGGATCGATCCCCGTCATGGCCGTAAGTGGGAAAGCTGGTAGTTGCTTGCCGTTGGTCGGCAGTTTACAGTACACAACCCTAGCAAACTCTATGTACTGGTTTCCTCTGCCCTTCCAACTACCCGTCGTGATATGACCTGTACAGTGTTGAAAGCGACGTTAAACCCCAAATAAATAAATAAATCAACTTCAAAGTTAAAACTGGATAAAATAAGACAAAGTGCTTACAAAACCTATGTAAAGTAGATTTTTAAAAGGTTTTAAGTAGTTAAAAGACTTTCCAATGCACAACTTAATCCTTTCTTACAAAATTGTTAACAGTAAGTGGACAAGTTTTACAGTATGCATCAACACATATCCATTGAAACACTATACATATCCACTGTAAATCTTTTAACAGTAGCCACTATGTATAGTTGTACACAAGTAGATTTAACTATAAATAACCTAATATGCAAGCAAAATTTATTCCAAGACAATGTGGATATTTTCTCAGGAAAATGAAATACTATAAAAATTCAGTTCTCAAAACAGTGTGGGTATTTTTTAATGAGCAAAGTAGTAAATTGTATGTCTCTAAAACATAGTTGTAAGAATAATATGGGTATTGTTCTAATATTTTTTGTGTGCAAAAAAGGGATACAATCATATGGATCTAAAATACAGTTATCAAAAGATGGATTTTTACAGAAGTTTCTTGTGGGGAAAAACAGAAAATATTTGTTGTACAAAAGAGAAGGGTGAGATTTCGTTCAGACAATAGAAAGTTCATAATATAAAAAGGAAGTTTAATATACAATACTAGGGAACTACAAATGTAGGAGAGTGGAAATAGTTCATAAAATTGAATATTCAGATAATAGAAGGGGTTCTACTGTACCAATATTTTTTCCAAGGACATTTTCCTTAAATTTAAGGTAAGTCCTTGGCTGCCTTGAAATTCAAGGCAGTATCCTTGAAATGTCAAGGTCTACTTTGAGGAAGGAGGCTTTGTGAAACGGAAAATTTTTTAAAGGAGGGAGCAATTCAAGGGAATTCTTAAATCTAAGGTGACATTTGAGGATGCTTCATGAAACTGGCCGCAGAAGCACAATAAACATATATCTGGTATTCCATGGAAAAATAGAAAAAATAAAAGAAAATGCTAAAGTAAACTTTCAATATAGGCACCAGTAACAGTCACAACATAACTCTAAATACATGTGGAATAGTATTGGTCTGACCTCATGTGGGAAAGCTGGTAGTTGCTCGAGGTTGGTCGGCAGTTTACAGTACAGAACCTTGACCAACTGTATGTACAGGTTTCCTTTGCCCTTCCAACTACCAATCACAAAATAACCAACTAAATAAATAAACTCATATAAAATCATATAGAATTATCTCTGACTCAACATGAATTGACACATATGTTCTTTTCTACAAACTGTCAATTGGCAGCAAAATACTTGGGGGACCTCTGAGATTAATCTAAAGCTGTGTTATCTTTGGACAAGATAACTCAGTTCCATTTTAGTGGAAGAGTGTATATAGGTAGTGCTAACACTGCTAAGATGAGTTATAGAATCATTGCTAAGATAAGTCATATAAAACAAGTCGTAACTGCCCCATAACAGGGATGAATATTAGCATAGAAGTGCTAACTTGTCAATGTTTTTGCGATCTTCAAAAATGGAATGAGCATTTATGATCACTGTGATTATGTTTCTAACCCTTACTTTAACACAGGCAATAGAACAATGCTTAAGTTTACACTATTATGATCTTTGGGAGACAAAATCACCAAGTGGAACCAAAGTATAAATATAAAGTACAGTTTAGTTGTTCTTATCCGTATTCATGGTTTAAAGTTCTTATTCATTGGTTTTTGAACTAATAATTGAATACTTTCCATGCTTATATCTTGTGTACAGAAATATGGACTCAAAATAAATTTATATCTTGATTGTAACCAAAGTGTTCCGATTTCCTGCTTTGTAAAACTATTATTCACTTCTTCTATGTACAAACTGTTTAAATGGAATAAACCCATTAATGTTCACTTTGTATTGGTAACTGTACCGAACTAAGGAACGTGTATCTATAATTAGTTAAAAGGGTGGGATGAAATAGCTGTCACAAGGGCTAACCAACAAGAAGAAAAAAATCAAAGCAACCTGTTTCATGCAATTTACATTTCCAATTTATAGATAAATGCCCCAGAGCTGAACTAAACACTGTTCTAGGAGAAAGTTTGTTTCAGGATGCATCAGCACTTCCATTTTGTAGTAGACAAATCAAATATATTTTGATACAGAAAATTTGTTCATGTAAGGCAGGATATACATGGAAACATGTTTATGTAACTGCTTGATCATTGCTTTACAGAAAGACATCTTTCATACAGAGTAATCTTGTTTCATTATGACAAGTATTGTAGATCAGTTTTCATTTAACGATTGCTAGGGCAGCTTTGATATAAATATTTAAGACAATACTTACGGCAGAGATGCTCATCACTGCCATCAAGACAGTCATTATAACCATCACAAACATAACCACCAGGAATGCATGTCCTGGAACTATAGCATTTGTACTCTCCAGCTGCACAGTCAAATGCTGAAAATTTTTTTGTTGAGGACATACGACTAAAACAGTTAGAGGTAAAACCACTATGTATAAGTTAAACACTGGAGTTGTTATTTGCTTAAACATTTATACCATCCATTAAGAGTCGGGCTTTTTCTGAGCTAATAAACCTTTCATGTATTCATAATTGAATTTATTTTAGAATGTATATGTAAATCTTCACACATTTGATTAACAATAAAGTTAACAAGACAAAAATGTAAGACTTTTCAGATAAAAACTTATATTTTCTAAATTTTGCCAATGGATGAGTATACACATGTAGGTGCAATTTTTACTGCAGTACAACACAAATTTTTATTGTTACAAAATTTATCAGTGTTAGCAGTCCAACAATTTGAGCTATCATATTTTCTAAGTATTACCTTTGGATGTTGATGAATATAATTCTAATTCTATTCTAATAGCACTTTTATAGCGCTTAATCTCTGTCAAAAGACAGACGCTAAGACCAAAAACCATTGTTCAATATTCATAAGCTAGAGACATTGCAGAGGTCAGCACCGTAGAGGGAACAGGAGAAGAATGGAAAATTAGGGTGGATATGCTTTTCCAAAGACGTAAGACTTCAGCCTTGAGCAGTTCCATATCATAGATACGTCATACACAAAACCGAGGCCAAAATGCTTTCGAGACTTGAAAACTGAAGCAAAGAGAAGACCCTGAGACACATGCCATGAAATTGACAAGTGTTATATGCACTATGTCTGGGTAACAGAAAGGGTTCAAAGTACTTGGGGTTACCACTGTGTAAAAACTTATATACAAGCACAGCAGTCTTAAAACAGAGTGGTACTTAATCGGCAACCAAAGTACTGCTTTTCTAACTGGAGTGATGTGTGAATATTTGGTGGTGTTGGCCACTATTCTGTCAAGACTGTTCTGTACACACTGAAGTTTGTGCAGATCCAGAGCAGAGAGACCTCTGAACAGAGAGTTACAATAATCAAGACAATATCAGCATCTACTGCTGATATAAGATTATCAAGTATAATGACTGGGAAGGAGTGATTAAGTTTTTCACACTGAGACCTTGAGCCAAACACATTGAATTAGGTCTTACCAGGATTTAGCTTTAGCTTATTAGTAGACAGCCATCTCTAAACATCATCTAGGCAGTGTGACAGCTTATTAAGGGCCGAGGCAACATTTTTGTGTGTGAGATGCACATGATTATGTGTGACTTTACTCAGGGGAGTAGTATAGAGTAAAAAAAGGATTGGCCCCAGGACAGAGCCTTGGGGTACACTATACAATGACTTTTTGCATCAGATAAAACTGACCCAATCTTAATGCATTGAACAAGATCTGAGAGTTAAGACTTGAACCAATCCAGGACTACCCCTCCGACGCCAAACCAAGAGGTAAGAGAATCAAGTAGTGTATCATGGTCAATATTATCAAATGCAGCTGACTGATCCAAGAGTAGCCTCACCTTTAGCAAAAGCCAAATGAACATCATTCTTAATTGAAAGCAATGCAGATTCAGTTGAGTCACCAAGTTTATAGGTGGACTGTCTGACATTCTCTAGTCCTTTCAAGTTGACATGATCATTCAATTGAGAAGCAACAACACGTTGAACAAGTTTCAACATAAAGCCCAACCCTGAAATAGGCCTGTAGTTTTTTAATTTACCGGATGGTAGTGATGACTTTTTGATCAATAGGGTCAAAATAGCCTTCTTAAACCCATCTGGTACAAAACCTTCTGACAATGAGCAGTTAACAAGCATAGTAATTGAGGGCAGTAGAATATCTAAAGTAGGCTGAATTTAGGCACATCAGGTGGAGGAAGGAGGGTTAATGAGTCACTAGAGTAAAATGAGTTTCTGATTTTGGCTATTTTGTCACTAAAGAAAGTGAGAAACTGGTCAGCAAGACCTTTCTTAGATTCAAGGTAAGGGAGTACTGTTTCAGGACTTGAGTGTAGTGCAGAGCGTTAGACCTGCCATAGCTTCTTAGAGTCATTAGCATTTTCTCTGACCAGGTTACTAAAGTAATTTGCCTTATCTTTGTTGACCAATGAATTGCATTGAGCAATCTGTCGACAAAGTCTAGCTTGATTGTAGGCCGATTTATCTTTACGCCAGATTCATTCCAGTTGCCGTCTGACTCCTTTTGCCAGCCAATAGGAATCAGATAGCCAACCAGCAGCTTGTTTATTAAAAGTATGAATAACTAATGTTGCATGCTTATCCAGCAATTTGCTCAAGTTGCCTAAGTATTGTTCACACAGAACATTGACGGTATTGCCAAGACATCTAATGAATGAACAATTACCCAAATCCTTATGCAAACTGTTCATTTCAATTTTATGATACCTCCTAAAGGTGACAACATAAGTCTTTTGTGAGGGAGGGTTAACTGAATCAAGCTGAGCAAGGACAAGAGCATGATCTAAAATGAATTCAGCAACTCATACATTGGAAACACCACTGGTGTCAGCAGGAGTGAGAAAAATGTCTAGAATGTGTCCATGAAGATGGGTAGCCATGTGAATATTTCGTGTAATATTGCACCATTCCTATACTATTTCAATTATGTGTATAACATTATAATGTAGTATAACATAAACTATATTGGGCCGTCTCTGCACTAACATATCTGCAGACAGGTTATCACTCACGCAAAATGTTTCGACTGGGTATTTTCCATGGGACCCATCTTCTGTGTGACATCATTTTGAGGAAAACATAATCAACCAAGAACTTAAGTAATTCAATCTAAAATATTTTTATTTTGCATAGAAAAATTGTATCCCCAGACAATGGATGCAAATCCTGAAATGTTGCCCACAAGAGCTTTGCCCAATGTGAACTCTACTCACAGGACCTTTGCCCACAAGGAATTTTACTTTTGTGATTATGGTAGATATTGTACATTAAAAAGTTAATTTTGTGAATATGGTAGATATTGTACACTTATACTTAAAAATATTAAAAAAATAATTTTCTTATATTATTTCATATCATTATTGAGTTCCTCCAATGTAAAATGTGGTGTGCAAAGTCCTTTGTGGATAAACTGTGGACAAGACTCCTTATGGGCAAAGGTCCACACGTGAGTTTATCTCTTTCTATGTTTTAAATATTTTAGTGAATAGATGAAATATTATAAAACACATATATGTGATTACACCCTAACTGATTAAGTTATACTTTTACAATTTTGCTTTTTTTCTTCATAATTTGACATATATCCTTCCAAACCTTTTACAAAGTAAATTAAAGTTTGTTTTATGGTTTCATTTATAATAAGAACCAACAGTAAGATCTGATCAGCCGACAATATCACCTCTCAGTACTTTGCAAACAACATTTTGGGTTTTAGTTTTAATAGTCCTACATATGCCAAGTTTTACACCACCATACTGTTTAAACAAAGAGGATGAGAGCTTTTTTTCAATATATTTGTGTACAGCAAAGATATGGTATAAATCTGATGCATGCTTCTTGCATATCTACATGTAATTAAATATGCCACACTACACCCCACTGAGCAGCATAGTTCTTTTCTTTCTTATCTGATATCATTTCTATGCTTCCATTTAAGTGTCAGATATAGCTGGTGTGAGGGAGGGGACTCCATTACCTAATAAGATAAAGGAGGGGGTTAGGAGTGTAAATTAATACAATATAATGTTAACTGCATGAGCTAATGAAGTCCTCCACTAACACTTGTGTCAATATAGAAACACTATACTACATATAAATGGTATGACTTAACAAACATTCTAATATATATTAAAGGGGTAATAAAATACTCAGAAATCATCAATGGTCCAGTCTACCCATTTTGCAAACCTGTCCCAAAAAGTTCAGTTAATTATATTAGCAATAAAAAATCAAGTATATGAATAAGGAATGTTCAACAGGAAAATTAAACCTCCAGATTTATATATAAATTATTAAAGCCACAAGAATGGAACTCCAAAGACAGTGTTGTATAATGTAAATAAAATTGGGATTTATAAATGTGTGATTATCAACTGAAATAAGTTCATAACTGCAGGACCTGTCTCAAAACGAAGTGAGTCAATGTCCCTTTTGGCTACTTTAATAAGTGTACCCAGTTTGACAACATATTGAAATTATACATAATACAGTTTGAAACTTGTCACACTTACCATTTCCAAATTACGGGGAAAAATTCATGAAAATGTGTCACTTGGGTGCGTGTCTATGGTCATCATACACAGATTAAATGTCTACTAAAAGCCTTGATTTTTGGCACATTTTCAAGACCTCAATGTGACCTTAAAATTAAAGTTTCAGACTTCAGATTTTCAACACACAAAGATCAGATGTAGAATTTATACCAGATACAGTTTGAGACTTGTTGGACTTACCATATCCAAGTTACAGGACAAAATATGTGGAAAATGTTGAAAAAGAGTCACTTGGGTGGGTGTTGATGATCCTCATACATAGGTTAAATGTCTACTAAAGGCCTAAAGTTTGGGGCACATGTAAGAAGAACATATTAATATATTCCAAGATGGAATATTTACAGGGCTTGAAAGTGGCAAAAATCCCATAAATTGGGTTTCTGTGGGCAATTTTGAGACCTTAAGGGGGTGTGGTCTTCATGCGCCTCAAACACAATTTTATCCTCAACATAAAGTCTTGATTTTGGCACATGTAATAAGAATACATTAATGTGTTCTTAGGTAAAATGTGAGCCAGATGAGCTTCATAGTTTGTGACCTGGAGTACTTTAAGTGGGCATAGGTCCATTTCAGACCTAAGGTGGCCATAAGTTCTATTCTATTCTATACTTTCATAGTTCTTAATCTCTGCCAAGGCAGACTCTAAGGCATGACACCAAGTCCAATCCAATAATCAAAATTCCAGAGACATAGCCAGGTCGAAACCACAGAGACACTGGGAAATTTAGATACTAAGGTGGGAAAGTTTTATCAAAGAGATAGGATTTTAGTTTTTTTTTCCTGAAACAGGCAAGAGATGTAGAGTTCAAGCAGAACGTACATCATTAGGCAAATCATTCCAGAGTGTGGGAGCATGAAAAGCAAAACTATGACCAAAGTGTTTTTTTGATTTGTGTACAGATGGGTAGAATTGAGGAACCTCCAGGAACCTCTTATCTGGGCGGTTGTATCTTGTGCCAAATAGTTTGGGTGACCACTGTGAAGAAACTTATAAACCAAAGTGGCTGTTTTAAAACTACACCAAAATTCAACTGGTAACCAGTGGAGTTTTTTGAGAATAGGACTAGCCCGTGAGTATCTATTGCAATTTGTGATAATCCTCCAGTGTATTTTGAATACACTGCAGTTTGCGGATGTGGAAACTGGATAGACTTCTGAACAGAGAGTTGCAGTAGTCGAGATGACTGCTCACCAGGGCATTTGCCGCTAGGACAGCAGCATCATCTGTCAGGTACTGCCTGACCTGCCTGAGATCATGAATTTGAATGAAGCAAGCCTTACAAATATTGCGGACATTATCAGCAAAAGAAAAATTAGCCTCAAACCAAACACCCAGATTCTTTACAACAGCTGATGGATGCAAAAGTTTACCAGATAAACTGGTGAGAATCTAATTTTTTTAGCTGAGCATGAGATCCAAATATGATGTAATCTGTCTTTTCGGGGTTTAATTTAAGCATGCTTGACGACATCCATTCTTGAACATCCGGAACTCAAGAATTCAATTTATCAAAGGCAGAGGTGGCATTTTTGTAGGACAAATGAACAAACAAGTGAGTGTTGTCAGCATAAAAATGCAATTTCATATCGGAGTGCCTTTGAATAACCTTACTGAAAGGAGTGGTGTATAGAGAGAAAAGCAGAGGGCCAAGGACAGAGCCTTGTGGTACTCCAAACAACAGCTCATGCAATTGTGAGAGGGTTGCCCAATTTTAATTTCCTGAAATCGATGGCAGAGATAGGAGGAGAACCACTTTAGGGTCGTGCTGCACACACCAAACCATGACTTAAGACATTTCAGAAGAGTATCATGGTCGATTGTATCAAAGGTGGCCCATAAATCAAATAGGAAAAGTGCTGTAGGCTCGCCAGGCAAAAGCGAGGTATGGATCTCATTTTTAATATGCAATAGGACAGTTTCAGTTGAGTGACCAGTTTTGTACACTGATTGATGAGGATTGTCTAGATTGTTACTATTGATGTGTTGCATAAGTTGTTTAACAACCACCTGCATGACTAATTTTGTCCTAATACCAGATAATTCTTTAAGTCTTCATTAGGAAGTGATGCTTTCTTAATAAGTGGGGGGGGGGGGGTGACAACTGCCTTCTTGAACTGCTGGGGAAAAATACCATCAACCAAAGACAAATTAACAAGTTTTGTGACGGATGGGAGTAAAATATCCACACAGTCTTTGAGAAGAAAAGTGGCCATTGGGTCTAAAAGGCATGATTTAGTAGGAGAAGTTTTGATGATCTTCAATATGTCATTCTCAGAGACCTCACAGAATGCGACAGGTTGGGGGGTAAATCTGTGGGTGGTGCACCGGTTGTGGTAGATGCCAAGAATGACGGAGCTGAATCTAGTATATCCCCGACTTTAGTCTGGGGATATAATTAAAATGCTTACAGCAGTTATATTCGTCAATGCCATTGGGACAATCCACAACGCCATCACAGATGAAATCCTTCCTGAGGCAGTGGAACTTGTGGTGTCCATCACAAACAAAGTGGTCGTCATCACAAGTGGTTACATTGCATCTGTCTCCAGTACAATCAAACTTGGAGTTGATGCATGTGCTTAAGAATGCAAAGTATAATGTAACTTTGGTTTTTATATAAATGCAAGTAGGCTGAATGATTCTCTAGCATGATAGCCACACATATTATTAAGATTCCAAAATTGTGGTTTAACATTCATTACAAATATTTTATGTAGGCTGAATCAAACTGCTACTAGAAAAGGCAAGTTGATCAAGACTGTAAATTACTGGTCTTTGGCATATCTCCACTGTCAATCTTTTCTTGTCCATGGCCAAAGTAATATATGTATCCTTTATATCTTGCTATTTTGCCACACCTTGACTTAAACTTACCACATCTGACAGTCTTTTTGTATCATAGTACCAGGTGGATACTTCACACTATCAACTTCACATGGACAGTCCTCTGATGACACACATTTACCACCTGAAATAAACATAGAAATGTTGCACAGCAAACTCATTATTTCTGTTGCATGATTTTGAAACAAAATGTATCTCCAGTTGTTCTTTGATCAACAATAATAAAGCAAATTAAAATAATTAACAGAATGATATGGAGTTGGATACTCTATGATAATGTGATTCAAATTGCCTGAAAGTTTTACCCTCACCATTTTACAATTAAACATAAATCAATCATACGTCACACAATCTGGTGATTGTATGTTTTGTTTCTGGCGTGGCCTAATTACAATTAAGGGCAGGTTGAATAAATCCTACTTGCAAGTTGAATGTGGTGCCTCTTTGATAATAACATAAGGCAATGTTTGTAATATAACAGTCACTTTTGATAAAATATACCAAGGATCTACATTTCATATTAGTTTCAAATAAAAATTTGTGAGGGGGACATTTCTCTAATTAAATTAGAAATCACTGGAATACAGGAAAGAGTTTAATATAAAGATAGTAGCGCTCCATTCTATAAACGTAATGGCTTATGAGGCCAGAAGGGCTGAAGAGCCATTAAGTTTAATGGAAGCACTACAAGCCAATTATCTGTTACAAAAACCCTTTACCTGAAACCAATAATTAATTGAATCATTTGATATATTTTACTAAATGGTCAACCTATGCAATCTTTGTAAGGTTTGCTTTGGTGTGAATATCGTATGTGGCTTTCATTGACAACCAATATTGTTTCACCATGTCTATCATTAGTTTTAGCAAGTTTGGCATCTAATCATAGGCTGTCACCTCTGTGGGTTCGAGTCCCACAAGTGGCAATTCTGAGGACCTGTCCCAATATGACCCTGGCTGTTGAACGGGACGTAAAAACCCCAACTTTGACCTTTGATCATTAGTTTTAGCTTGGAAATAAATTGAATTTTGGATAGGGCTTGAAATTTGTCATTTTAATCTGAACAACATAGTTAACTTTAACCATGGACAGTGATAATTTTTAGAATTCACAGATCTGTGAATTACAGAAAGCACTTTCCAGAAACATTTAGATTTTTCATGTGACAATGTTCATGCTGTGGATAATTTGTTAGGGTGAATTTTTCATGTTTTCAAATTTTGTGTTTCATGCATTGAAATTGCTACAAACTGTTAAATTATTTTCTTGTTTTTTTTATTGAAGTTTTTAGGTTTCATAAGATTTGCATTTTTGTATTTCTCTCAAAATTTTGAATCAAGGAAAAATACCTCCTAGAAAGATTGTCTCCTGGAAAAAGGCCTCATAGATAGAATGCATACTCCATATTTTGCATTCCAGAAATGGATCATAAAAATCCACAATATTTAAAAGCGAAATTCATTTCCACCACAAATAGTGTGTCATGTCAGAAGTATGTAACACAAGGTAGTCAGATTAATTAAATAATGTTTTGAATTTTAAAATATACATTAAATTTAAATACAGTACTAATGCATTTTAGCAGCACATAGCATAACATTAACGTTTTTGTTATTCAATTTCCTTTAGTGAAAAATCTTTCATGTTGCATAATTTGGATTATAAATTAAGAACAATGTACATTCTGAGAACATAAAACCGCTACTATTAATATAGTACTCTGGAACAGATTTTAGAAATGCAAACTGGAAGCCACCAAATCACTCTCTTTTATTGATTACTACTCATCACAACCTGATCCAGGGTATGTTTGAAAGGGTAGCTGCTCTTGCAATTAAATACACAGAGGTTGATTATAAAGTCACATTGTACAGATATTCCAAAGACTTAAAAATGTTCAGCTTTATAAATTAAATTACTTGTTTTCATTTATCAGGAGGGAAAAATAATGGAGAGTTGACATTACAGGAGGGTCACCAGTCAGGGTTTTATGTAATAGGAGACAATACTTTTAAGATTGAAACCCTATCATTTAGAAATCATTGGTAAACAGAATAATTCTACAGTTTCAACTACAGAATAGATTAACAAGGGTACAGTGGCTGGCTTTGTGCCAACCACAGAGTCGAATCTTGGGACAGCACTGGGTGTTGAAATCTGTAAACTTGATATTATGGCCTGCATTTGCAAATCGCTTCCGGATTTGTGTAGGAAGATGGGTATTTGTAGTGACGTGATGTGAAAGTTTTACAAATATAAAGGGTCTGTAAATGCGCAGTTTGAAATTTGATTTTGAAGTGAGAAGACGTATTTCGTGTACGGGTAGCGTCCAGTTCAGTCCTCATTAGACAGGTTTAGTGTTACGTTTTGGCCATCAAGACCTTAAACGCAAACGTATTTACGTCAGCATTAGATGTGTATCAGATGACTTTTAAGGTTTGGGGGGTCAATTACGTTAGGTTTTATACATAAAGGCTGGTTTATTTACGTTCACGTTTACTCCACACTACAAATAAATATCTCACAACCCCATGGGCAGATAAATATGTACACCATGTTTTGGTCAGGTTTCAGTTCACTATATTTTCCGATATGAATGCCAGAGGTCTGTTTACAAATGATGCTTCTTTTTTATCATATCAAAGAAACTACATTGACCTAGCTGCACTCTTTCATATGGACATATTGCTAAACCCTTATTTTACAAACGTAACTCCAAAACTAACATATCTCTTACGGAAATTATTTTACGTTAGGTAGCTGTCAAAGGCATCACTAAACCTCTCTATTTGTCAAACAAATAAACCGCAAAGAAATTATGAGTGAAGTGATAGTACAAGCTTTCATTCAGTAAAAAAGCAACTTAATTTCATTGTTGTAAATGCTTAATTCTTATTTCATCCTCAAGTGTCATGCAGTCACTGTTAGTGTAAAATTGTTGTCTGCGCATACCCCATATGTTCATCGACGTATTTTTATATCTAGTACTAGATCTTTTACTGAGTAGACGTTTGTCATGCATGTAAACTGCGAATTTGTAGTATTTTCATTCTCAAGCAAACCAGACCTTTTCCAGTTATATTAATTCCAAAAATTATATATTTTCTATTCACAACTTCTTCCAACACTTTGAAACAGATTGACAGAAAAAATGAAGTCACATGATAACTTCTAGGAAGTGGAAACCCAAATATACACAAATGCCTTCGAGTGGTTGAATGTAGAACTACAGAGTTGTGCCACGAATCAATCTGAAGTAAAATAACATCCATTCTTCTGTCTATCCATTTTGAAGGCCAAAATTAGAAGACTTAACACCTAACAGGTTCTGAAACTGGAGGGGCACTGTATACGGAATATATTTGCAATTACATGTATTAAGGTCATCTTTGTGAGAAATGAAAATAAATAGTGATAAAGAGAAAGCAAATCAATTCATAGTCGTATGACCACCAAGTGTCGCGCAGTTACTGTTAGTGTAAAAACATTGTCTGCGCATCATCCCATATTTTTATTGGCCAATGTCTAGTACTACCGTGACGTCACTTCATTCATTAATTTGTTTGCGCTTTATTTGTTTGACAAATGAGTAAGGCTGTGGCTACCTATTTTAAACTCAAAAATCTGTCAAGCGATGTGATTGGTTCATAACAAATACTTTTTGAATTTAATATCATGCTTCGATGAATGAATGAAGTCACGTAGATGCGCAGACAACAATTTTACATTAACAGTGTCTGCATGATAAACCAGCAGACGAATAAATATACATACCTTAATTGGGCTTTCACGTCTAGAAACCAGCAGACGAAACCGTTAAAGAAGACTCGTTCGAGTAGGCCACTACAATGGGTAACACAATAGTTTCTAGGACATGCGGGACATTACAGAAAGCCAGACGTAGTGCTAGACAAGCTTCTAACTTTATAAAATATACCTTAATAAAAACATTAAAAATTTTCCAAAATGGCAGTGTATACTATACACCTTAATGCACAGATATGTGTACAAATATTATGCAGAATTTGATATTTAAGGGCTTAAACGGCCGATTTAAAATCATGGCCACAACCCAGTACATAACTCGAATCAAAGATTTGACTAAAAAATCATGGTCACAACCCAGTACATAACTCGAATCAAAGATTCGACTAATAATAATAGTCTTTACCATGCATGTATTCTCCCTCAGGACAAAAGCAGCCCTCTACACAGATGAGCTTCTTGCAGTACAAAACTGGTTCATCTCCAATATTCTTACAGGACTGAGGGCACCCTGGTCCACAAGATTTGTATTCCAAACCAGGAGGACACATTATTGCTAAAATATAGGTAGACTTGTTGTTTTGATATCTGGTTCTTTTGCAATCACTTTTGTCATTATTTTGCTGCAACAGCACATAATGAAATACCAAAAAGCTGCAGCAGAAGACTTATTTTGTATTATTAAACATCACTGTTAAGATATAAAACTACTTCATCTTATGGAGCACCTTTAAGGATATTTATTCACTTGGCAGTATGAAATGCCGAAATACGGTTAAAGAGATGGTAAAAGAATCAAGGTACATACCGTTCACTGCTTTACCCATTTATAAACAGAGAAACAGAAAACGGTAAAGCACCCACTTCCGTTTTACTGTTTTATAGTTTTGAAATACTGTATTCTTACCCTTTACCTAATGACTAATTATAATTAGGAAAACTATATAAGGGTCAGGATTTGAAACAGAAAATGGCCTTTTTTCCTTTGACAGTTTATGGTATATTTTGGCCTTCAAAAATCCCACTGCTTATTAAGTGAAGGTCATGTCCCTGGCAACCATAGTAGGCTGACGTCACAGTGCAAAATTTAAACATGTGAATGGGTTTACAGAGTTTATATTGTCAAAATAAATTAAAATACTCCAAAACTGCTTCATGAATATTTGGTATGAGGAGGGCACAAAGTATGGAGCATACTTCCACTTTATGGTAACCTTAAACTCCGTACAATAAGTCTATTATAGCAACTTTAAGGTTAGCACTTACAGGGCTAATATAAAAAAAATACTTGGTGAATTTCAGTTATAATTGATACATGGTCCTTAAAAGTGTCCTTAAAATTTGAGCAATAACGACTCAGAAATGACTTTCAAAGGTCAGACAAGAGTGACTTGACAGATTCAATTCACTTTGGTAAATGGTTGTGCATAGACCCGGGGCCTAACACCAACAATAAATTTTTGTAGTCATTAATTAATTTAAGATTCATCAATACAAATTCAAGAGGGTTTATGTACAACTAAAGCTTTCAAATATGTCTTTTCATAGAATAATTTATAAGAGTGTTCTGTACATTCATTTATTTAGTGTTTAATGTCACACATAGTACATTATTGGTTATATTGTGAGGGGGTAATTGGAAGCACATAGTACATGACAAGATAAGACCAGGATTCTAACTCTAATCTCAGAGCACCACTGTGTTACCATGGCCCTCAAGTTATTGTTTGGAATGGGTACTGAGAAATTGTATTTAGTATTAAGCTTATAATTTACAAACTATAAGGAAACTAAACTTCCTAAATGACACAATATACAAAATTCTGAAAATTTAGATAATTTTAAAAAGTTCGCTTTGCTTCTTGACTCCCCAAGACAGAACTGTCAGCCCAACGTATCGTAATACCATTAAGTCAAAACATAGAGGTCAGGAGGCACTCCAGACAGATACTATCATCAATATGTGGATACTGGGGCTAAGAGGTCTATTCCGTTTCTGCAAGTTTCAGGGGCTACAGTGGCACAGTGGTAATGTACTTGCCTTACCACTGGGTTCTGTGGTTCAAACCCTGGACCATATGTGTGAAAGTTGGTATTTTCTTACCTATGATCACCAGTTTACAGTAAAGAACCTTGACCAACTGTATCTACTGTCCATAAAACTACCCATCGTGATATGACCTCTGTCTGGTTCAACCCCTATAAGTGACAATTCTGAGAACCTGTCCCAAAATGACCCAGGCTGTTGAATGGGAGATAAAGCCCCAAGATAGAAATGGAAATTCAAATCTGATAAATTGAATTATCTTGTCACTATTCTGCAATGTCGGCAATCACAACTCTGGATCTGAATCTAGTTTGAAAATTCAAATTATTTTCATTTTATTTTCAAATACAAACTTCAAACATGATGTGATGCCCATAAGGGTGATATGAGTGAAGAAAAATCAATTTTTATAAGTCGTATTTATGACATACACTAACTCATAACTATGACATACTATGTCGTAATTACAACTTACTATCTCGTAAGTACAATATAGCATATCTCGTAATTATGAGATAACATAAGTTGTAATTATGACATAGCATATCTCGTAATTATGACTTATGGTATGTCGTAATTTTGAGATATGCTATGTTGTAATTATGACAAAGCCTAAGTCATATGCTATGTCATAATTACAAGTAAGCTGTAATTATGACATATTATGTCGTAATTACAAGATAGTGTATGTTGTTATTACGACTTATGAATTTTTTGGCTATATCGTAATTACAACTTAAGCAATGTCATATTTAAGAGATATGTTATGTCTTTCAAACTTCCCTGCCCGCCTGACTAATGGGTGAAAACAATACATATATTCACTAGACCTTTCCTAATAAGACTTTATAAGTAAACTAACATAGACAACGCATTAATCACACTTTGCTAATTAATAGAAATTAAGTTATAATTAAGGAAGCATACTTGATAGTATTTGCACCATTCATAAATAAATGTTGGCCCTATTGTCTCTCATTTGATGGAGATTAAGCACTATGAAATTATTCGTATTGCATTATGTATTATTGTTTGAATTAACTTGGGGGCAAGTTTGCTATAGTTGGCTATATTTACTATACAGAATTGAGGAACAGCCATCTTTTGTATAAAATAATGTATATTAATGGTACACCAAAAATTCATATATAATTGCTGAAATGAATTATTTTAAAATCTTGATGGAACATAGAAACCACTGTGTTGTGACATCACTAGCATGAGTGACGTCATAGGCCTTTGAAGTATAACCACAAGTGACACTTCTCACCAGCACGTGGCTGCCCTCCCTGTCCCCCTCCCCCAAAAAGACAAAATGGGGTAAAAATAGTAAAAGAGTAAAAAGGTATTACATTAAACAGTAAAAGACCATACATTCATTGATGCTTTAATACAGAACACAAACTGTTAAAAGGTGCTTTACACATTTCCCATTGACTTGCCAGAAAATAGAATTAAGTATCTAACCCTTTAACTGTTTCAAAACAGTAAAACAGTAAAACGGAAGTGGGTGCTTTACCGTTTTCTGTTTCTATGTATATAAATGGGTAAACTAGTGAACGGTATGTACCTTGATTTAAAAGGCAGTATTCAACACAGTTGTGAGTGATAGATTACTAGTTCTTCAGAATTGGTAACATGTCACATTTTGACAAAAAATTTAAATGTGATACCAAAATATATTGAAACCAAAGATGCAAAATAGTAAAGTTATGAACCATAATAAAATATTACGACAAAGCTTCTGGCTTCTCCAGTGGACGATGATACCAGCTCTGTGACATGCCTCAACAAAATTAGCCAGAGCAGTACACAGACACTCACAATCACCTCCTTTGTTGCAACTATAAGCAAAAACAAAAAAAGAAACAAGCAGTGCCTGAGACAACGCAAACCCTGGCCTATGTGTAGTGCTGAAACAAAAGCAATTTTAATTACAAAAGCAATTCCAGACTTGCAATCCAGTTTCCGATCTAGATCATCTTTAAGAAGGAACAATTTATAGGTACATCACACTTTATGTGAAAATATGACCCCAATCAGGGCCCATATTCACTAACATTCTTATACTTAGAATAAGAATAAGTATTTTTGGTATTCACTAAATTCTTATTCTTAGAATTTTTTCTTATTCTTAGAATTTTTTCTAAGAATGATGCTCAAATCTAAGAATGATCAAGACCTTACTTAAGTTAAGAAAAAGGTGACATATTTCATATTTGTTTATCAATTGCATGCAAATAGACATTTTTTTCTATGACCAGACAAATCCAGTGTTTGTTTTTTTTTCTGATCAGCATGACTTTTTCACAAGAACTTTATATTTACAGATAAAGACTGAAGTGAATGATTTATGCTATCTTGTTGACTGGTTTTAAATATGGCCGCCATGTATATTTTCCCCACTTCAAAATTTCAAATGGCTAGAATTAAGTTAAAAATACTTACACACCCCTCTATTAGTTTTTATATGTTTTTAAGAGGTTAGAAGGTTCTCAAATGCAAAACTTATCCCTTTCTGATCCAAGTGTCAACAGTAAGTGGACAAGTTTTACAGTGTACATCAACATATTCTGAGAAATATATATCCACAAGATTAGAGTATATATCAACAGCATTTAGCAGCACATATCCAATTGAATATATATATATGTACATTGACTTTATGTGCATATCCCACTGTGAAAGTTTTAGTTTCACTTTCAAATTATTTTATCCATTTGGTGCAACTATTTTATTACATAATAACCCAAAATAAATATGAATAAGACTTACAATTATATATCCCACAAAAAATAGCAAGTGCACTACGTACTACACCAAACTGATGCAAAATAATTATATTAAATACTTGAAGTTGTTTTTTCCCCAGAAATATGCTTTGTTTACTGACCTTGACATAACTATAAGTATCACAATTGACATGATTTGCTCAGTGCATGGGCACTTCCCATTTATTGATTTTTTTCAAAGTGGCACATGTAGAATCAAATCAACAGCTCACTTGTGTTTACATTCCCTGGCATAAACCAATCATATTAACCAAACTCAATCAAGGACAACATATCAATGTTTATGTTTAGTGCAGAATACATATTTGTAGCTACATATTTGTCTGTTAAGTAGGAACTTCACCTGTCCTTTTTTCTGCACCCGTATCCGTGTCCGTTATGGCCCGTATCCGTGATACCCCAGATCTTTTGGTATAAAACAGTGTGCTAGCTGTCCGTGTCAGTGAAGAACAAATTTTTTCCTTCCTAATCACGGACACGGGTGAGTTCACTGTTCATACCAAATGATCTAGGGTATCACAGGTATGGACAATAACAGACACGGATACGGGTGAAGAAAAAAGGACAGGTGAAGTTCCTACTTAAATTAGTTGTTAAAACAATATGGATATCGATCTTTTTTCAATGCTTAGCATAAACATTCTGTAAAAACATAATATATCTCTAAAATAGACTTGGATATAAGCAATTTGTTTATACATACAAAACAGGCTTTATACAGTTTTCAAACAATGTGCAGAATTGTTTCTAATTACAGCAAAAATACCTATAATCTGGCTCCATAAATCCTGTGGCGAATGTGGATTTTATTGGATATTTATTGGATATCATAAAAAAATATGATACATGAAATTGGGAAACCATATTTCAGTGCTTATAGTTACTGCAACACTGTAATTTTGTTTTCCTTTTGAAGTATAAATCTGATTTGAAATGTCTTATTCTAAAATTGTATGAATTTAAGAAGTATTTATATAAGAGTGATGGAAATGGATAGGTTAATGCACTCATTTTATAGCCATCAGGACTCAGGAGATGAGTTAACCAGTTAATATTGATACTTTTACCTGTGTGGGATAAATTCGATAAATTTGGTTATATGAAAAAAATCAGTCTTGGTCTTAAGTTGATGACTTTTGTTCAAGCTGAAACCTGCTTTACGAATACCTATTTATGAAAATTCCTAGCTGAAAAAAAATCTTGTATTTAAGACTGGGCTACGCCTAAGAAAAGACTAAGATTAAGACCTTTTGTGAATCCGGCACCTAATTCTGACTCCATTTCAAACAATAAAGGTGTAAATGTATCACATGACTGATCATGTGACATTAAAAACTATATGCATGCACATGTTTCTGTTTACTATTCTTAACTAAGAAAATTCTTATTCTTAGAAATAATTCCTAACTAAGAATTGCTTTGTGAATACAATTTTTTTCTAAGAATAAGAAAATTCTTAGATAAGAAAATTTTCTAACTCTAAGAAAAATTCATTTTCTAAGTATAAGAATGTTAGTGAATATGGGCCCAGATGTATAGTTTTTGACTGAAAAATAGACAGATATGATTAGAATACAGTTATAATGTTCTTGAATATTTTCAAAAAGTTGTATACATAATATGCAACATACAATAAATTAATCACAGGCCACGGTGGAACAATGGTAACACACTTGCCTCCTACCTCTGAGGTCGACAGTTCAAACTCTGGACCTTATGTGGGAAAGTTGGTAGTTGCTTACCGATAGTCAGCAGTTTACAGTGCAGAGCCTTGACTAACTGTATATACGGGTTTCCTCTGCCCACAAAACTATCCATCGTGATATGACCTTACAGTGTTGAAAGCGACGTAAAAAAACAAATGGTTAAAGATTAGTGTTTTTATAAATCTTTAATATTTTAATGTAATATGAAGCCCTAAAAATTCAGCAGCGCTGGGCTAGGTTGTAACTTAATCCCAGTAAATATTTTTGGGTTTTGAAAATGTTTGAAAGGAAAAGTTTGGCAAAGGTTTACCATTTATTAAAACGTTTAATGATAAAGGTTAGAAAAACGCTACAAATGAACATAATAATGTTTGAATAATAACAGGGTTAGAGGTCAACTTCAATATCTTTTTAAAGTTGCTCACTGATAAAAATATTATGTTATGTCTAAAATTGTAAGATAGTGGCTTAGAAATTGTGCCCCCATTCAATTCTTACTTTTATAGATTGCATGTGGGGCAAGTTTTGACAAAGTCCTCTAAAATTCCCTATTATTGCTCACCGCCATCTTTGTTTGGACGTGTTTGAAGGTGAAGGTTTAATAAACTTTTTTAAAAACATTTGATCAACAATGTTGTTTAAACATTTTATGTATACCGTTTATCAAACATTTCATGATGAATGTTTGAAAAACATTTCCACATAACCTTCATTTCTTCAGCTATTTTACAAATGATTAAAACACGTTTCTAGTCAAATGTATCTTCTTGAGTTATTTTATAAACGTTTAATAAATGTTTTCAGTAAAATCGTTTGTATAGAGAATGTTTTTAAAACGTTTTTCAAACATTACAGAGTAAACATTTACTTGGAAACATTTAAAAAACATAAGATAGGGTTTAAATAGATTTTTAAAACATTCTGTAAACATTTAAACCATTTTAAAACGTTTTTAATGTTTACTAGGAATGGGTAACCATCCAAGTTCTGGCCCAGGTATGGCTAGATACTTAGTGGCTATGATGATCAGTAAATGGTGAGATGGACTAACGTACAGGCAGACCCCACCTTGTGTTAATATATGACCCAGGTCTAATGTATAGTTTTCAGGTAATGCACATAAACAGGCAGACAAACAAACGGACAGAAAAACAAAGTGAATAAGAAAAAACTAAGACAAAAATACATTTATTTATTGTATTTTGAAACTGGCATTTTTATATTGTATGTAAGATGTTTATTCTTGTGTTTTGTCATCGATGTTCAAGTTATGTAGTGTGTATATATAAGTGTGTGGTTTAAGTTTTAATTGTTGTGTTATCTGTGTATGTTTGAAGATGTGCCAGTTATAACAGAAACATTTTCCTTATTGATTGATCCCTGAAATTGTTTCAGATAAAGATAAAATTGAATAACATTTTTCTATACTTGTGTTACATTAGCTTTCAGATAGATGACTTCAGTCTTACCTACAAGCATCATACAAGCAAGCCTTGTAGTATGTTGTCTCATACTCAGTCACATACTTCCTACATTCAGCAAACAATGAACCACTTGTGATCAGACCACAGAAACTCCTTGCCCATTCAACTCTCTCTGGATATTGCTGAATAGTTAAATTATTAAGAATAGTTTTCAGTCAAAACAGACCTATTCTAAAACTCAAGTAAATTTAGCATATTCAGTTGATTATAATTAACAGTTCAACTTATGCCATCTTGCAGCTGCCACACTGTCCCATAATGTAACCTTTCTGAAACTTAGGCATCATATATTCTGTCTCATTCTACGAAACATCAAACATGATATTATTGTATCAAACAACGCCTATATTTATAACTAAATTAATAACTTCAGATACTCACCTCACATTTTGTTTGTTTACCCGGTTCTACATCAGGACAGGCAGCATCATTTTCTGTCTTCCAGCTATTTCCCCACTCTTCTACTGTTGTACCAACGATGTCTCCCAACTCATTATCAGCAATGCCATCAAAATTACCACAGAGACCATCAATCTTGGATCTCCACTTTCTATCAAGTTGAATATATACCCTGGTTCCTAAAGAAAATGTGAAAAAATTATTCTTAGGAAGTAAATGATTCCCATAATTGTTTTTCCTGTTTCTCAATGATAGTGATCACAATTTGGTGTTATATATGGTTAAATGTTCAGCATATCTATCTTGCAAATAAGCACCAAGGAGTAAAAGTCAAATATTTTAACAAAAAACAAAATGTTATTTTTTGCTGGGTTATCAGATAAATGATCTGTTTTATGGTACACGTTGTAGAAATGATATTTCACACATTACAGTTTCAGTCTGTCTTTGATCTTAATAATTACTAGAATATATGACAATCAAATGCTTCCAGTACAATACATGTCTGTATTATAGAATTAGAATTATCTCATTTGCCATTTAGATTTCAATCATAAATAATACGATAGGTTTAAAAGTAATCACAATTATCATAAGAGAAACCTGAATCATGCTGAATAAGGAGGCCAACACTCTCAAGGTAGATGGTGCGAAACAAACCAGACTTTCTAAAGTAGATGCCAGAGGTGATATCCACTGATCCATCAGCATCCAATTTGTAGGACTGCCCTTCAAATATTAACTCATTTTCCTTGTTGTATTCAAATCTCATTCCATTAGCCATGATGATCAGAGCCTTCATACAAGTGATGCCCATAATGCCACATTTGATATTCCTGGCTTGGATCATCAAGTTCTCATTTTTGATAAGGTAGTATTCACACTTGCCAGGGAAAGTAAAAAAGAACTGGTCAAATGTCATGTACTGAGCATCTCCTGCAGCCCAGCAGAGGTATGAACAGTTTTGTTCATTCTGCTTGACCCAGCGACGGTCTTTGCATTCACTAAGCATAACAATATTTCTTTTTAATTATGGAAAATATGTACAAATACATCTAGTCCATATATTCATCTTTTTGTATAACTAAATCTACTTACAATGTTTTGCATCCAATCTGCACTTCATCTCCTCTGTCATACCACTCCCCATCGTACAAACATGGACACACTGCTGGTTCAATGCACATACCCTAACAATATTTGTTTATGTTTTAACAATTACTCTTATACTGACCCAGAAATTATTTGACCATCTTTGCAATACTAAATTTTATCTCAATGAGTTAAAAAGCTGCAAAAATTTCTAACGTGGGAACTATTGGACAATGAACTTTAAGTAGAAACAATTCTGTAATCGTATGGCAAAACAATGTTAAATATTATTACAAAAAATCAAATACATCTATTTAACCAGAAATTCTCTTTCATAAATAAGGAAAAAAATTACTTATTTACTTATTAAATACCTTTATATAATTGCTTTGTATGCTTATTGTTAAATGATGAAAAATGTAAAAACTTAATGAGGCAGGACATTTTACTTTGGACTTAGTCATAAACTAACAATACTTTATGTTTGTGACTGTGAATTTAAATTATCCATGCTTATTGGATGATATAATTTACAATCAATAAAGATAATAAATGTTATACTTATTACCCTTCAGTTGTGTCAACCTAAGATGGTAAACTGAAACATGTATTTGTCAATGTTACTCTAAACCTACATTCAATGTCTTATTTCATGTGACTAAAAGTGCTATGATAATATTAGTGGTGTGTCATATCCTACTTACATTGTTATCAAGTATTAGTCCCTCTTCACAACCACAGCCTTCATAAGTGTTGTAATCAGTGCATGGTTTGTTATAGTTGGAACAGGTGTTGTTACACTTTGAGTAATCATCCAAGTACACCTGGTTGTTAGGGCATTTGATTGTATATGAGCAGTTATTCTTTTCTTCACAAATCCAGAGACCTTTTTCACAAACACTGGGAAAATATTAAGATGGTTTAATTTGCCTATTTTGAAATTGCAATTCTATTTCACATAAAATTGAACGTACAGATAACAGAGGAAAGCCAAAGAAGATATGTAAATCAAAATACCTGATAAACCTCTTATATTCAGTGAAAAACCCTTATCTCACATATAGTTTAAACTGTGGAAAGGTTGGGCATACTCACATTCATGCATACTCATGAATCAAACCCTTATTTTTAAGGCTCTAAACTTTGATATTCACAAAGTTACTCATTACCACATCTGCTCTGGTATTCAATAATATACTGCTACAGAAAATGTTTACTTACCAAGAACATCCTCTGTTGGATACTGCTTCTGGCTTCTTGATTTTGTCAGCCAAGTCATATTTATCATAACATGTGCATTTGTCCACAGTAACACAATTTCCATAGTCATCCAGAAGCTCCCCATCAGGACATGTGCAGCCAGCCTCACATTCAGTCTCACAGTAAATGGCATCCATCTGCCTGTCGCTGCAGCTTCCACAAACAGATGCACATTCATGATACATCTGGTCTCCATTACACTGGTAAGCTAAGAAAAATAGAATGTATTTTGTTACATTATTTTTTTTTCAATTTTCATGCAAAATTAATTATTTGTATAAACATTAAACAATTATAACTTTTCTTAATAAAACTAATAGCCTGTTAATCGATTTAAATTTATTATTTTAACACATAGATGATTTGACCAAAAGTATTAATTCATTAAACCTATTAGCATCTAACCTGAACAAATTCCTGCCAGAAATTCATTAGCCATCCAATTGATTATGATACCATATTCTTTGCAGGCTCTTGCCATTGCCACAATCCAAATACAGACAGGGTTGTTGTCATTAACATTCTGCCTTGCACACATGTCATATTTACAGTTTTCCTGGAACTTTTGGTATTCTACAATATTCCTACATGCTCCAAAAATATCTTGTCTACCAACATTCTCACACAGGTTTGTTACAGAATTGACTATGTTTCTGATAGAGCAAGGGTTGTCTTTGCTGTTTCCTGGTGGAGTATTTGTACAGTCTCCATATACCCATGAATCACCAAAGCTTTCTACATCAGTGGTCTCAATACCATTGCTTGTCATGTAGTCATTAGACTGTTTATTATCATTGTTACCACAGAGGCCTTGAAGCTGTGCAACGGGAAAGAAGATAACTACTTTTCCAAAATACTTTTTCAGGTGGAGTTTGGAACCAACTTGGGACATAAACATACATTTGAAATCCAAACCAGATACAGCATTGCAATTACACAGCATGCAATTTCTATTCTCTAGAGGTATTTCTGTTTTGTTCAGTTTAATACATTACTTTATTTTATTTATTTATCACTTTCAACATTGTACAGGTCACATCACAAAGGGTAGTTGGAAGGGCAGAGGAAACCAGTACATATAGTTCCTCAGTGTTTAGAACTGTAAACTGTCAAACAACGGCGAGCAACTACCAGCTTTCCCACTTGAGGCCATGCCGGGAACCAAACCCCAGCCTCAGAGGTAGGAGGCGAGAGTGTTACCACTCTGCCACCATGGCTTCCCCGTTTAATACATTACAATTTATTGTGTACATGCAAAGCACATATAAAGTTCAGCTTTCCAAATATAATTATTTTTCCTTAGTTTTGCCGAAGAAATTATTGTCCTATACTATAATTACATTTTATCCAAGTGTTTTTTTTCTGGTATACTCACACAATACATTACTGCCTAGGTAGAAAATTTAAGGCAAAAGAAAATTTCACTTAGTCTAATTCTTTGAGAAATTCACTAAAATTTATTTTCGTTAATGGCTACGTTCCACTTGAGATATCAATACAGATTTAAAATTTCATTTTGAATAAATTTCACTGTCTAACCAATTAATTTTCACTGCCCACCCTTATTACCTAAAATAGCTAAAATTAATACCTTCTGAAATTTCTACTTATACAGTATTTACTTGATCGCTAATGGATTACCTTGTTGATGTAGTATGGATCAAAGACCAAGTAGACTCTTCCCAATGGAGCATAAAGAACCTTGAATCCAAAACCTCTGATGATGGTAAAGAGTGATGTGATAGTCTTTACATATATATAACGATCTGTAAAAGGCTGAGTCCTTAAATTATCGTACTCTACTTCATTGATGGTGGCTGAGAAGTCATCATGTAATTTGACATGTGTCGTCTTACCATCATTTTCATAGATAACATCTACAGATTTTGCGCACATGACATCAATGCCAGTACAGTCATAGACTCTGTAAACAACTGTAATTAAGCCTTTTGATCTGTCTTCTCCTTCACGAAGCTAGAATGAAGTCAAAAGAGTTGTAAACAATTTAGGGTCATAAAGTGGAGCTAAAACCCCTATCAGGTTTGTCCTATAATCTTCAAGAATGTTTTTTGCAGCTGAAATGATGAATCCAATTATGTTCTCACTAAGTTTTACGCCTCATAGGTAAATAGTTTAACTTATGTAAGGCACTGTGTTTTTTATGTGATTAGACACTCCAATGGTAGTATTACATGAAATTGTAAAAAGTGTTAAGGTATAGCAGAACGTAGTCGTCTCTGTAGATTTAGTAATTTAGCTAATGATCTCTTCATTATGCATTTTATTTCTTAAATTTCATTTCTTTGAACAACATAAAATAAATGCCACATGTGAAAATGTACTAAAATAGCAGTACTTGTGTAAGAATGTACTGACAGCCATCTCCTCCATGATACACAAACATCTTTCTGTCAAATGTGGTGAAATGTTGATTTCCAATGACCGAGCAAGTCTTAGCACAAGCCATCTTTGTGCATTCCCAACGGCCTGCTCTGCAGGTACTGTAAATATAAAGACCTGTTTACCATGAAAGAAACTAAATAACTTTTAGACTGAATATCAAACATATATGATACACAGTGTTTGGATGAGTGATTTGAACAGTTTTATTGTGTAATATGTTAGGATTTTTGAAGATTTCTTACCAAGTATTAGGGGGCCTTGGTGGAGCAAAGGTAACATGCCCGCCTCCCACCTTTGAGGTCAGTGGTTCAAACCCCAGACCTTATGTTGGAAAGTTGGTAGTTTCTTAGGAAGTTTACAGTACAGAACCTTTACCAACTGTATGTACTAGTTTTCTCCGGCCAAAAAATACCCATTGTGATATGACCTATATAGTTTTGAAGGCGACGTTAAAATCCAAATAAATAAATAAATCTTACCAAGTATTGCATAGTGTTTTGATGACAGAGTTTATGACATATGATTCCTTTTGGTGATAACAAGGACACTCGTCACCAGGAATACACCGGTCATCATGCATAACAGATGCTTTAGGGCACTGGCATCCAGGGTAGAACTCATTCAGGCAGTCAGCAGGTAGGATACTGTTTATGTTGTGGCATGTCCTCGGGCACTTGGGCACAGCATCACTGTATTGCAAGCCAGCTGGGCACTCCTTGGCTATAAAATTGTTAAAGTTACATATCTGCAACACTTATCCTGCACTCTCAAAATATTGTTCTTCAAATTTCAAACTTTACTGTGGCCAGAGTATTTTTTTCCTTCACATAAACATTGTACAGCCTAAATTCAATAGCTTTAAAAGAAATGCTTACAATTCAGTGGGTTTTTGTATCTTTTTAAATTGTTAATGTAATCAACCAAATCTTTGTGTGTTTAACTTCTTTTTCAAAATATTTTCAGTGACATCTTATGTCCAATTTCTACTTACGACAGAGATCAGTTGTTCTGAACTCAACAGCAATTTTCCTTGTAGCACACTCCATACAGTAAGCACTGAATGATGAGCAAATGGCTGCCTGTAGGTCATTTTCATATTCAGCCAACATCTGGAGTTGAATAAAAATAAGAACATAAGACAAATGCAATGTTAAAGACGCAATATTGTCACTCATTTTGTACATTCATGGGGATTCCCTTAACGCTATCAGGATCTTTACCACCGTCAATATATCACTCAACTAAAACACTTTTCTCAGGTTTTGTTATCGGTTGATTTTAGTGTCTATGCCCCTATCACACGAGAGGTGGCATTGTCTACGTTTAGTATTTTGTATAATGCCTCATTCCTGTACTGAAATACTTCTGTCAGTAAACTGTAACATTCACTAATTCCTGGGGGACACGGTGGCACAGTGGTAAACACATTTGCCTCCAGCCTCTGAGGTTGGCGGTTCAAACCCCTGACCTTATGTGGGAAAGTTGGTAGTTGCTACCTGATGGTTGGCAGTTTTAAGTACAGAACCTTCACCAACCTGTACAGTGTTGAAAGTGACATAAAATCCCAAATAAATAAAAAATTCACTAATTGATTCGTCCATTTTAAGGTTATTTATACCTGAGAGTTAGAAACTGAGATATACATAAGAGTGTAGCATCTCTGATGTTTTATATGTTAATTGGTATTTCTATATATATATACCGTTGTTTTGAGATTTCACAAATTACGAAGAAGCTGACTGGGATGTACAATATATGCTGAGAACAAGAAATGACGATGGACAATATTCCAAGGAAAAAATTGTAAAGTGAAGATGTATGCTGTAATTTTGGTAGAAAAAAATTTGATGTTTAAAGAGGATGCCAGACTGAGACTTAGAATATAGAACTACCGGTATAGAAAGGCAATCAGTTCTGGTTCTAGGCTGGCCGTCGTGTTGCACTTCTAGCTACATGCTTACATTGAAGTTCAGAATGTATCTGACATTATGCAAAACAAATTCGGCTGTCTGCAAACTACCCTGATCCAAGCTTCTCATAGTGTTACTGCTATCGTTTACAAAACTGCTACACTCTAAATGACATCATTGGACTCAGATCCTCGGGTACTCACCATGCAAACGCGGACAGCTTCATCTGTGCCACAAAACAAGTTAGGCTATTCTTTGAGCCCTACTGTTTATTATATAAACTTTAATCATTCTTAAGTCAGATAGGCTTCACTATTAAAGTCAATAAATAGGTGAGTTGATTGGAAACTGACCGTATTCATACATTACTGGTTAGAGCCTTGATTTAATACTCTATGCAGATGTGATTTACTTTGCAGTTGCAACGGAACATTTTAGCAATTTAAACAATGTAGAAATTTTGCAACACAAGTATCCCAAATTTTAAAACTAGATAAAAGATATTTAACAAATTGGTGTATATTTGACAGATTCTAGAAACAGGCACAAAAACAACAACCTTATATTTTGTGACGTAATACTAAGTCTATGTGAGCTCAATTGTATATTAAATAATGGTAAAATAACTATCCATTGTCATGCCTATGCTTTATATATGAAATGCACATTTCACACAAAATCCATAACTGTTATTGACATAAAAAATCTCACAGCATTTCTGTCAGGAAAGGTAGCATAGTAGTTGATGACACCGCAGTAGTCATTAATACAGCGAAGGTAGTAGTGTCTGACAAGAACCTACCAAAAATAAAAGATGTAAAACTAAGTAATAACTTTGCAAGTACAAATACACTTTGGTTTAATATATTAGATTTCAGGTTTACATTTTTATGAAATCCCAATACTTTCTAAACTTATGCCCCTGTTCTACCAAAGGACTAAGCCTTGATACTGTCCGTGACCCCTAATCGTGGACAGTCGGTGAAAAAAAAAGGTAAAATGGGCGGCAATACTGAATCGGTATTAAAGCCTGGGATTAAGTTCAGATCGGCCTCAGGAAGCCTGAGGAGGCCCCACACAGTACCCGACTGTTCTGCAACTAAGAACTGATTAAGCTATTTTTCTGTTTAGTTTGAACCACGATCTTGTCGTAGACATACCGCCTAGGTCCGAGGATGCCTCAGGCCTCCTGGGACTAAGCCCCGACTAACCTCCGATTAAGTCCCAGCTTCCTCAGGCATCCTGAGGCCTCCTCAGTGTTCCCCAGACCAAGATGGCCGATTTCTGTTTTGCAAAATAACTGGATTTTCTGAGTATATATATAAATTCCGGGATGTAACTATCATTACTTTTCTAGGAACACAGCAGGATGCCACCTTTCAATGGAAGACAGCTTCAGCAACAATTTCAGTTTTTATTCAGTTAGATATACTGATGTATTTGCTATTTCTACGTCAACCACAGCAACTACCACCAGCAGCACCTCCACCACCACCACCACCAGCCAAACAGAGACCTAGAAGAAGGCACAACATGTGGGTCAGGCCATGGCTACTACAGAGAGAGGAGAGGGGTCCTTCATTCCAGGATTCACAAATTTCATGAGGATGACTCCAGAATTCTTTGAAATCATAAAGACCAGACTGGAACCACGTCTAGCTTGGCAGGCCACCAACTACAGAGCTCTAATCAGTGTTGCGGAAAAGTTAGCCCTCACCATCAGATATCTGGCCACTGGAGAGTCATACACATCATTATCCTGTCAGTTCAGGGTTGGCAGATCCACCATTTCCAAGTTTCTACCAGAGGTCTGCAGGGCCATCGAGGATGAGTTCACCAGAGAGTACCTCAGATGTCCTACTACTCCAGATGAGTGGAAATAACTGGAAACAGAATTCAGTATCAGGTGGAACGTTCCACATGCCCTGGGAACCCTTGATAGCAAGCATGTGGCTCTGAAGAATCCCAAGAACTCTGGAGCCCTGTACCACAACTATAAGGGATTCTTTTCAATAGTAATGTTGGCCTTGGTTGATGGATAGTACAAGTTCAGATGGGCGGATGCCCTATGGCAGAACAATGTTAACCAGAGAGGAAAGGATTGCCAACTACAGAATATTAAGGGGCAGGAGAGTTGTTGAAAATGCTTTTGGCATCCTGGTTTCAAGATTTAGAGTCATGATGACCACTGTTGAACTACCCCCAGAAACAGTCAGGGAAGTGGTCTTGACCTGTGTGGTTCTGCACAACATACTGAGAAGCCAGTATCAAGGTCAACATGGTGATCAACAGCGTAGTGATGATGATGATGTGCCTGGTGATGGTCGCTTGATTGGTGATGCTGCTGATTGTGATCGAGACAGAAACCCTGCCAGAAGCCAAAAGACTGAGAGATTACCTCAAGGACTACTTCAATAATGAGGGAGCAGTGGCCTGGCAAGATGGCAGAATATAACTGCTACTGCAGTAACCAGTCCTTTTCAGGACTAATAACCAGTCCTTTTCAGGACTACCAAATATTCCAAAAACAATTAATCAGCTGTGGCTTGTTCCAAATAATACAACCATTTCCCAACATAAGTCACCCAACCAACATACAGACAAACGCAATGCCCAACATAAGTCATCCAACCAACAAACAGACAAACCCAATGCCCAACATAAGTCACTTAACCAACAAACATACAAACCCAATACCAAACATAAGTCACCCAAGCAACAAACAGACAAACCCAATGCCAAACATAATTCCCAATAATAACAGACAAACGCAATGCCAAACATAAGTCCACCAACCAAGAAACAGACAAACCCAATGCCCAACATAACTTGCTAAATAGAATACATAAATAATATAAATAAATAATAAATATTGCATATATTTTGAAACTTACACCCTAATTTCACTTACATTTGGTTTTTATTCTGGAAAAATAACTGAAACTGAATTTTGTTCCTTTGTTGCAAATCTCAAAATTATGTTTTTTTTATTCCACTTCAAGAAAATTTAGAAAATATAACCACCCAAATGGTTCTCTTTACAGTATCGTTTATCTGTGGGGAGTTATGGTTGCAAATTTTAATATGTTTGCAAATTCGTTTGTCAGTTCGTTGGTTGGGGGTTATGTTTGGTATTGGGTTTGTCAGTTTGTTGGGGCTTATGTTTGGTATTGGGTTTGTCTGTTTGTTGGTTGGTGGCTATGTGATAACATAATATCTTTTAACTCCAGGGATGGTGTCAGTGTTGGCCTTTTTTATTACAGATTTAAACCAATTCCATGGATTTTAAGTTACAAATCGGCAGATTATGGGCCATATTGGGAGTTTATTTATCTTTTTTTTCTATGTGGCCTTGTGTTGTTATGTGTATTAACATGGGTTATTTGTTTCATGTTTGAAGTGGTGTGGGTGTTGGGCTTTTTTGTTTTGTTTTGTGATAAGTATTTATACTGAACTGTTATGTTTTGGGAGGGGAATTTGAACAACTTGCCGCTTAATAATGGTTTTTGGGAGATTTGGGCGGCCCTGAAAAGGGCCTATGGGGCATACGAGACCCACCCGGACTGGCTGGCTACTGAGGAGGCTGCTGCTGTTGAGGCGGTGCTGTGGTGGTGATGGTGTAGAGCTGCTGCTGTGGCTGCTGAGGCTGCTCAATGATCTGTGTTGTTGTTAGATCTGGTAGCTGGCTTAGTATTCCACTTAAGTTGTGTCTGCTGCCCTCGTCCTGTAGGGAGCTGGACAAATCGGCCCTTTGCCAATTCGGCCCTTGGCAAATCGGCCCCCTAAAAAAGTCTGCCCTGGGCAAATCGGCCCCCTAAAAATTCTACCCTGGGCAATTCGGCCCCAATTTAAAATTTCTGTAATTAGGACATACTTATAGACCTGCAGAGAGCCTATGACTGGGTTGATAAAAATATTTCTTGATGATTAATAAACAGAAAAATAAGGGGTCCTTTTCATCAAAAACTGTATGCCTTAATTGAAATATGACATTTATTTATTGTAATCAGGCTCTTATTAAAATAATGGATGGATAAATATGTATTACAATGTTATCACAATAGTACCAATTGTTTATGTGTTTGACTAAGTGTAATTAACACATATGAAAGATAAATCCCATGTAACCTTGTGCAATAAAACTTTTTTATGTTAGAATTATTAAAAGTGCAATTACATTGTCTGCACAGCCTCTGCTGATGGGATTATAACTTTAGTGATCTTTAGTATTTGTTTAGTACAGAGATTACTGGCTAAAATGTTAAACAAGCAGACATTAAAAGGCGATTGTCCCTTTTGATATCCTTGCAGAGGATTATATCATCCTCCACTTGTGGGCATCAAAGAGAACAATAGGAGAACTATTATTATTATTAATTTTATATTTTAAATAGATAATATTTTGTCTATTGTAGATACAGAAAATTCACAAGTAACTCCCAATGTCTTGGGGCTGTGAAATTGTGAAAAAGTGCATAAATCATATGTACACTTATCTATCTATATCTAGGGGGCCGATTTGACCAGGTAATTTTATTTTGGGGGCCGATTTGACGGGGGCCGATTTGGCAAAGGGCCGATTTGTCTATGATTTGTCCTGTACTGTGACCACTGATGGAGGGTTTCCAAAGTCAATGGGGCTGGGTGTGTAATAGACGCAACTGCTGGAACTGCTGCCTGCTGCTGCCTGGGTGGAACTAGACACCTGTTGAGTGGTTGTTGGCAGTATCCCGACCTTCTGTGACTCTCTGGTAATAGTGGCTGATCTCTTGGGTAGTACTTGACGTCTATGAGTGTTCTTTACTGCTTCAATGTCTCTAAAAATCCTGCCCTTGAGGTTCTCAAACTCCTCTTGGGCCATCTTTTCAGCCTCTGATGCTACATAGTCAAAGAAGGGCTGGCTGTCTGACTTCTGCTGCAGGAAATCTGAGATCAATGTCCTCATCTGGTCAAAATGCTCAAGTATCTTGGAATCTGTAGAAACTGGTGTAGATGTAAGTATTGGCTGACTCCTACTCTCCCTCAAGACACTGGACTCAAGATGTTCTGTATCAGTAGTAGATCCACGAGATTCTTCATGCCTGCTGGTGTTGGGACTGGCCTCGAACCCAGAACTTCTGTTGGTCTTGCATCTGATATGGGTCTTAAAGAAACCCATCTGCTGGTAGACCCAGGACTGTCTCTTGGTCATCTACCTTGGGGCTTGGCCAGACTGTAGCTTGGAGAGCTTGCCATAATGAGTTCTCTGTGACTCAAACCACCTTCTGACATCAAAGGGCTGGAGCTTCAGTTCTGCAGAGATTTCTCCCCAGAGAGCCTCCTTCCTCTGTCTGTCGCGGAAACATCTATGCTCCTTGACGTACAGCTCTAAGTGCTCCTTCACAAACTCAACAATGACATTTTCTTGGCTGTCAGTGAATGTAGCACAAACCCTGGCTCTCTTGGCTGCTGAGTGGCACTCTGATTCTTCCTCACACCTCTCATCTTCCTCAGTAACTTCTAATCCTTCCTCTGTATCCTCTATCCACTCTTCTGTACCCTCCTCTGGCCTTTCCTCTGTCCTCTCCTCCAACTCTCCACCTTCCTTCTCCCTCTCCTCTTGCCTCTTTTCCTCCTTTCTCTTTCCTCATAACTCCAGTGAATATAACAAAAAAGTAAAAAAAAACTGAAATGTGTCTCCTAACTGTTAAATTTGCTCTAAGCTCAAGTAAAAGGTGAAATGTAAAAAACTGAAAACCCCTGGCAGTAAGTGACAAACGTCTCTCAGTAGCCAACAAGTCTAAACACAGAAAGCGTGTGCGTGGTCACTTATATAGTCTCAGAACCCTCATTGCCTATTTTTGGTTTCAAGCGTGCGGAAAAGAGTTGGTACTTAATCGGTACTTAGTCCCAGGCCACCTGGGGCGTCCTCAGACTGTCGCAGACTAAATTTGTGTGGTCTCAGGTGGCCTGAGGAGGCCAGCTTGGATCGGTTTGGATCGGCTTCTCTTAGTTGGGGCTTAGTCCCAGACCCAGATTTCTTAGTCGCAGGGCACCAGAGATGGTCTGAGGCTTCCCGGGACTAAAGAAACCGATTCTTTTTTACATGCATGAAACTTCAAAGGTCTGTTATGAGTCGGGGACTGACAACAGGCTTCCTGGGACTACGCTAGGGACGCCTGGGACTAAGGGTCACAGGAAGCTTCAGACAACATAGGACTGTGTAAATTTGGGTCTGAGGAGGCCTGAGGAAGCCTGAGACTGGACATTTTGTTGACGGCGGGAAATATGAATTGGTTTGGGTCAGGACAAATATCAAACATGTTGGATTTTTCTCACGGCCCCAACCGACAACTATGGATCCAGACAGAACGCCTGGGACTAAGCAAATTTTTTAAACTGACTACAAAAAACCCTTAATCAGGAACCATAGTCGTGTGGTGGAACACCCACATAAGATATCTTTTGAGCTGAAGCATCTGGGACTTTTTACCTTAATTTCTAAGAACACTAGCAATTCCAAAATTCAAACGTGATAACGTGGTATTTTATTGTCCTGATAACTGGAAAAAATTATTATAAAGGTTTTACAATCATCCTGACACTTTTCAGTGTGTAATATCATAATAAACAAATATTCAAGTGGATAGTAGTTTATCAAGAGTACTGCATGGCAAACCACCAACTCTTGACACATCAAATTGTGCATTTGTGTCATTTCTAACATTCAACCTCTACATGGACAATACAGAAGAAAAGTTTCTTAACCATGACACCTGAAAGGCACCTCAACAAAATGGAGACGGATATACTTATTAATAGAAAGACAGCACCTATACTTTTGAAAAAAACAGTGTCAATAGAAATGTAACATTTGTGTGATGTGGTAAATATGTATTACAAGGTATACGAAATATAACACAAGTTTTACCTCCTCGTGACATTCAGAGAATGGTTCACCATGTAGAGGACTACAGGCCTTCATGGCAGCCCTCTCAGAGGCGGCATCCTTGCAGTTATAGACATTGTCTGGGGCATCTGGACACTGAAATCATAATTCACAAACTGTTTCAATTTTTTGTACAACAGTTTCGATCTATTCTAATATTTATATAATGTAGCTACATTTCATTGATAATTTCAAATGAAAAGTACTAAAAAGTATTCTGGACAAATTAATATATAGCTGATGATTTTCTCTCACTATAATATACACAGAATAAAAGTACCTTTTTATTGTCACTATGCTGTAAATGTGACATAACAATGTCAGCATAAATGCAAATATCTTGTTCTTAGGAAATCGTTTGTCTTTTGGTTTATTTTGCATATACTTTCTGATATAACTAATATATAGGATAACTGAATATGAAAATGCCAAACTGCGGGGATATGCATACCTTCAGTTTTGATACCAGGCTAGAATGCTGCATTGTGGGTAGGTTTTGCTTCACCGAGTTCTACTATAAAAGCCTTGTTACATTTGAAATTGGCGCCACACTCTTTCCGGTGTTAACAGTATACATAAAAAACTTGAACTGAGTTTATTCTGTCTTTGTTTTATTTTTTACATTTATATTTTACATTTATATTTAGTGTTTTATTACTCAGTTCAGCATGCCAAAAGTGTATTTTTGTTCAAAATGTGCTTTACAGCATCCACGTCTGGTGGGCAAGAAATGTCAGCTTGAAGGTGAGTCTTTGGCTGGTGATGTGGAGGTCCCTGCACCCCCCTCGCCTTCCTCTGCTGGTATTGCTACAGTTTCCGATCAGATCTTGTTATGGCTGCAGGAACTAGGAGATAAGATGGATTCTATGGGCGGGAGGGTGCAGAAGTCAGGGATCCTCACAGGCAAGTTCTGCCTCACAGGCAAATACTCCTCAAAAGATACTACCACGGAAAGCCATGTAACTGAGAGTGTGGTCCCATCTATGGCGTTCTTGAGAAGTAATGAATCCCTCCAGTTGCAGCTTGATAAGTGATTAGCTGAGCTTGAAAGGCTTAATAATATTACCACCAAAGGTAGAAATAGGTCCCAATGTGGGGGTCCTGGGGAGGTTTCTGTGAAAAGGATGGTTGATTGGCCTCAAAACTTAATTTTAGCCGGAAGTCGTAAAGTAGGCCTACCTATGATGATTTGACTCAGTGGGTTGCTGGTTTTGTTAGTTGCATTCAGGAGGAGAAGTCAGAGGAAGCCAGTGCTTGTATGCTTGATTACTTGGATACGCTTGTGGGGAATGCCTCTGACTTCTCCTGGGACTCAGCTAAAGCCTCACAGGCTATTGTCTTGACCAACATGGATGCTGACTGATTGCAGTGGACGGATACTGAAAAACTGGATCGGATCCAGAGGGCTCATGACCAGAGACATGTAGGTGTAGGTCAGAACACTAGTCATCAGGCTTCTTTGGCTAAAAAAATGAAAAATGTGGCTCCAAAAAATGGGCTGATTTGTAAATTTTTTCAGGAAGGCACATGCAAGTGTGCATCTGTCCATAGGTCGACTGGACAGTATTACAGACATGTTTGTGAGCATTGTGAGGGTCTTCATGTTACTCGTTTGTGCACTCATAAAACTGAAGCAAAAAACTGACTAGCCACTGCAGAGATGCAGTGGCCTTAGGTTCGAATTCAGTTGACGGAATGTTTATTTATTTATTTGGGGTTTTACGTCGCTTTCAACACTGTACAGGTCATATCACGACGGGTAGTTGGAAGGGCAGAGGAAACCAGTACATACAGTTCGTTAGGGTTGTGTACTGTAAACTGCCGACCAACGGCAAGCAACTACCAGCTTTCCCACTTGAGGCCGTGACGGGGATCGAACCCCGGCCTCAGAGGTGGGAGGCGAGAGTGTTACCACTCTGCCACCGTGGCCCCTTGACGGAATGTATAGGGATAGATATTTTTATAATAGTAGTTTTGTAAATACAGAATTGTTGCAAACTGATTATGTTAGAAGAACTGGCTGGATAGAACCTCAGTGCCTGGATAATCGAGTCAGTAAGGTAAAACATGTTAAATTACACCTGAGAGTTTTTCTTTTGTTAAAAGTGTCCAATATCTTTCACTATTGGCCACTTTGTGATTTTGACCATATATAGAAGTCTTTTTAGCACATTTCCAAAGAAACCCTTTCACATTTATTTCAACTAAAATGATCATAAAAACCAAAAAAGTACACAACAGGAATATTGAAATGAAAATTAATGATGTTAAACAATATCTTAAGAATTATAAATTAAAGAAGAGGTGTAATTTAAATAGGTTAATAGCCTCGTAAGTGTCCAATATTGGAAAATAATGGACTGTTGACTCGGTCCCTTCGGGACCTCGTAAACAGGCCATTATTTTCCAATATTGGACACTTAATTACTTGGCCATTAACCTATACGTAGAAGCCAAAATTGTGCCAATCATGGTTAATACTGTGACTAATAATGATGATAATGACTTTGTGGCGAATCAAGGTGTTAAATACAGGCGTAGCAAGGTCAGTAAAGTCAATCAGTGTGCAGGCAAGCAAAACAAACAGGTTTGTGATAATGTGAATAACCAATTTGTTCACGTTAATAGATTCCAACCGTTGGTCAGTCATATTGTTAATCATATTGACAAGAAATGTCAGTCTGTTGTTGAAAATACTGTTGTGAAGGGAAAAAGACTGGTCAGGAAGTATCTGTTTCTGTGACAAATGGGAAGCAGAGTAGAGGTAAGACTGTTTCCAAAAAATGTGTTGTCCCTGAATCGTCTGGGAAGGGTTTGGGGGGCACTACCCCTCCCTGTGGGGTAGAAATAAGAGTCAAAAATCAAATGTTGATGGATAGAGTGGACCCTCAGATTCCCCCCATCATACCCCAGTCAGTATTTCGGTTGATAATCACTTGAGGAGTGCAAATGTTCTCCCGGACAGTCGCAGTGATGTCACTACTGATTTTATAAGTGAAACTGTATCCTCTTCTGGCAGTAAAGCCTTTGATGGCGTAAAACAGTGTCACAAGGACTGCTACAGTTCTTCTAACAATACTGATAACAAATATGCTCTGAAAATTCATATATTCTAAAAAAAAAGTGAAAAAATTAAACTAGCAAAGTCAGCCACTGATAAAAAAGTGCATTGATCAGAATAAGCCATTATTTGGCTTCATACCTATTTATGGGCTAAAAAGCCGGGTCTATTATATCATGAATAATGCTGAATGCACAGATCTAATATGGTTGCAGAAAAAACTCAGGGCTGATGGTTGATGTAATCATGCTGGTTTACAGATACCAGCTAATTCAAAACTAAATTGTGCTAAATGGGCCCATTATCAAGTAGATTACTGGGACTGGCAGTTGCCCCTTCTCTGTTTTCCCCTTGATTTTGATAGGAATAGTGTTATTACCAGTCAAAAGATTAATAAAAAAGTGCTCTTGATTATCCGGATCATGTGACCACATACCTACAAGAAGGGATGGATCACAAGGCGATCTTGGGTCCTTACAAGGATAGTCCTATTGCAAATCTTCATACTAGTCCTTTCATGACATGAGATAAGCCAAATTCAGTTTATAGAAGGGTGATTATCGACTTAAGCTGGCCCCTTGGTGAGTCGTTTAATGCAGGGGTTCCCATTGACCAGTATTTAGGTACTGATTTTGTTCTTACTTACCCATCTGTCGATAATATTACTCAAGAAGTCCTCAAATTGGGCAAGGGATGCCAAAATTTTTAAGTTGACATCAGTAGGGCATTTCGTCAAGTCATTATTGACCCGGGGGATCTGGATATCTTAGGCCTTCACTGGGGTGAGTTTAAACACGACTTGTTCATCTTTCAGAGAATGTCAGATGCAGTCCGCTTCATTATAAAGTAGGAGGGCCATGGTATCTGGAATAATATAGACGATTTTTTGTGTGTTTCCCTACAGTCCCAGATTGACAATGCGTACATTAGATTATAGCAATTACTCGCAGAGTTAGGTCTCGCTGTTAGTACCAAAAAACTGGTACCTCCCAGTACAGAAGTTACATGTTTGGGTATTCTGGTGGATACTGTGGACCTCTCAGTTTCAATTCCTGTAGAAAAATTGCAGTTACTTAAAGATACATGTAAGAAATGGTCAAGTAAGCACTCGTGTACTAAAAGAGAACTACAATCCCTATTAGGGTCACTGTTGTATGTAGCCAAATGCATCAAGTATGCTAGATTTTTTCTGAATAGAATGCTTAACTTGTTGAGAGATAATGTCCATAGGAAGCATATTGTGATTTCAGATGACTTTAAATGTAATTTAAAATGGTTTAATTGATTTCGTCCAGTGTTTAATGGTGTGTCCTTTTTCAACTATGTACCTGGTAAATTAATTCATTTTGGACACCTGTCCCCCAGGGTTGGGGGCCATTTTTAACATGCAAGTATATGCCAGAATGGTGGAAGGACCAAAATATTGCATACACTGAGTTAATAAATGTGTTGGTGGCATTGAAAGTTTGGCACACCCAATGGGCAGGCCTGCTAGGTTTGATAAAGTGTGATAATCACTCTGTGGTTTCAGTGCCCGGGAAGTTGAATCCTGTGGCTGACCTCCTTTCTAGATGGTATTCAACTCAATAATGTTCAGAAATTGCATGATTTAGTATATCCTGTTCCTTGGGTTAATGTTACTCAAGATTTATTGAATATAGATGAATCTATTTTATTATGTTGCAGGAGGCCGACTGGCTCAGCTAGCAACATCCAGACTGTCACAAGATTTTGCAGAGTCCACCAAGAGGGCCTATGCTTCCACGTTCATGTTCTTTCTGGCAATTGTCATCTTTATGTCCTGGGACATTTACCAGGTGACAGTACTCCAGTTACTTTGTTTTTTAGAAGGTTTATAGTACAATGGAGCTAAGGTCCCTCAAATGGCAAATTATCTCTCTGCAGTTGAAACAAAGTTCACAATATTAGGATTGGATGTTGCTTGCTTTGCAGACACTTATTTAAAGCACTATCAAAGAGCAGTGCAATTGCATTCACCATTGCAAGTAAAGTTAAAGAAAGTCATTGATGTACCTATATTGAAGCAAATTGTTCAGCAATGTAATTATACTTATATGGGGAAGGTGCCCAAAGCCCTATATTTGCTTAGCTTTATTCCTTTTTGAGGCTTTCCAACCTAGTCCCCCAATCTGGGCAGCAGTTCTCTGCACTTAAGCATTTGGCTAGGGGCAACGCTATTTTTCACCCTACAAAAGTGGTCATTTTACTAAAATGGTCTAAAACAATGCAAAGTAACAATGATATTAAACTGATTACTATTCCTCGAATTCCGCATTCGAGCATTTGTCCAGTTATATGGCTTTGTCCAACCTTTTGGCCAAAACCCCCAAAGGGACAAACTTACCCCTCTTCCAGTTCAAAGTGGATGGAAACTGGATTCCTTTAACTGATAACAGGGTCAGGCGTCATTTCTCTTTGATCCTTTCAAAATTGCATTTGAGTGATTCAGGCTTCACCTTTCACACCTTCTGATGTGCTACTTTTGCATTTAACAATGTAATTTTACAAAACATACAGAGACATGGCACCTGGACGTCTGACTGTGTGCGGACTCAGTAGATGCAGGGGAGCAGGTGGCTAACATGTTTAGGAAAAAATTGGGTTCTCCTTGACCTACTTATACTTTGGGGTTTGGGTGAAAACAATGATATTTTAAAAATTTACAATTATTAAGTACTCGGTCAATACTGAAAATATTTTAAGTTATTATTCTCTTTTCATAGGGTCACCTTACATAAGGCACTTATTCATATTTTCTTCAAAATTATCCTTAGTGATTAACTGGTAATTTTCCTCCTTTTTCTTCATGTTAAGGTTGCCTTAAATTGTGCCCTACTTAAGGTGACCCTATGTTCATATGGTCTGGACTTAATCTCATGATTTGTAAATAAATGTAGCCTTGAGAGTGGTTTAATGTAAAATAAAATGTAAAATAAATTTTATATTCCGCAATGCAGCTTGTATCCTTCATAAATTATCTTCACTTACTGACCTGGTACTCGAGTAACTGTGGGGATATGTCTATGTAGGGGACATAACCTTCAGTTTTGATACCAGGCTAGAATGCTGCATTGTGGGCAGGTTTTGCTGAGTTTACTGAGTGGTTTGCTGAGTGGGGTAAGTAAGGTTTTGTGAGTTCTACTATAACAGCCTTGTTATATTTGAAATTGGCGCCACACTCTTTCCGATGTTAACAGTATGCATCAAGAATTCAAAACCCACCCTTTCCCTCCCCTAACATAGTTATGGTTTTATGTATTTTCAGAGTTTGAATGGAATTAATAATGCAGAAACAGTATGGTTGGAGCAAGGCCATGTCGCTGCTACCCGGAGCAAAGCTGCTGTATGTTGGTGTTTTCCACCTGGGTGCTTAAGCCTCTGAAGCTTAAATGTAAGACAGTACTTGGCTCATGTGCATATGTTATGATTAGTTTATATGGCCTCATCGTAACTTGCTCAAAGCTTAAGGTTGAGAGAGACTGGGGGGCTATATTGCTTAGCTCCTGTCAGGGCTGTTTGAACAGGGGTCATTATGTGGTAGCATATACAGACTGGTGCATATGCCCAGTAAATGTAACTTTATTTAAATTGTGTATTAAAAGTTTAGTTTAGAGGCTTTCAAGTATAGATTCCAAGTTATCTTGCCTTGCTGAATCATATGGGTCAATCAGTTGGAGTATGTATAGTTTTCATATGTCGATCATGCCAGTGGTCAGACCATATGTGTCTAAATATGTGGTAACTATCCTTAGAGTATGGCTGAGAGTTACATGTGAAGTTCATATGAGGGTACTTAATGTAGACTGTGTTTTAACATTAGCTGGCAATTGTCCCATGTAAGGTGTTATAACAATGCTCTCACCTCGCCACTTTAGCAAGTGACCAATGGTGGTGTAATTTGACAAAATAAATTCAGTTCAGCTGTAGATAAATGACCTATGGTGGCAGATGTTATAAAAATCAGATTCTAAGTGAAGCAACAAAAATATGTGTTCATTCCAATGTTTTAAATTATTCTAACTGTACACCTTGACATGCAGGCTCTTTTACAAAAAAAAGTACGGCAATAAAATAAGGTAATCTGATGAGTGCTAGAAACTGGGCCGACCTGAATATTTTTAGGCATCCATCATTTAGAAACACCCATTTACATGTCATCAATCCTATGTCGCATTCACATTTTTCCAATAAGACTCAACAAATGACCCCCAAATTCCAAATTTTACTTATATATTGGTACTTAGCAAAAATACAATGCCATATATCCTCTAATTGATTCTTGGTCAAACTTGCGTTTCTTTTTTTAATTTGAATTGGAATTATGAGAAAGTTAAACAGATAATTAGTTCACATACTATGTTTATATCTGAGTATTTCTTCCATGAATTGCCAAACACGGTTGGGTTACCGACTATCATGTTATTGGGTTGCCTCATGTCATCTAAAAAGGTTAAAATAAATTTTAGTTAAATCTAATAATAACTTGTTTACAAGACACAATTATAAATTGTACACATTGTTACATGAGAGAAATATTTTTGTCCCTAACCGCCTATTAGATGTGTTACTTTTGTTATTGGTTGATGTACATACCATGGCCAATGGCATTATGTCCTTACAATATCTAATTTTTGCACTGATGAAGCAAACTACAAAAAATAAAAAGAAAACGCACTGAAAGGGTCACCATCCATGTTCCCGCAGAGTCCTCTAAATGTATTACTTCCTTCTGCATTTATTGACTCCTCAAGGGTAAGTAGCCATGTGTTATCGTTATCCCAACGTACTCTCAATGTGCCATACACCAAGTAGTACCAGGTACCTTTGGTTTCAATAATAACTCCTAAAAATACACATTAAAAGGACTGAATAAAACTTGCAATTAAACATCTAATGCTATGTAGTTGCTTGACTACTACTATAATATCATTTTAAGCTACATTTGAATAAGATACAGTGTATTCAAAATAGTCTTACCAGGGTTGTCACAAACAGAAATATCTATGTTCATATAAGCCACATCCTTAGATTCTATACTGGCCGCTTATTAAACACTACTTCATTTTCAAACCAGGCCAGACCTCCACCTAACTTGTGGAATGGGATGGCTGATGACATTTGATCTGCCACCTCAGTCTCTTATATCCTTTTGATCAAAACTTAAATTCTGCCTGTTCACCAAGTTTCTGTTCTTTCTTGTCTCTTTAATCCCTGACCCATTCTGCAGAGATTAAGGGCTAGAAAAGTCATGTTAAATTAGAATTACAGATTGCAGAACACTTCTGGTGGAGTTTTAAAATATTTTGTCAGTATTTGTATCTATTGGACAGGCAATGGTATACATTTTTCTTCTTTTTTTTTCTTTCTTTTTTTTTGGGGGGGGGGGGGGGGGGGGCTTTAATAGCCTGAAGTTTGTAATTTTAGCTCAGTAGCTAAATAATCCAGTCACATACCACTGTCTTTAGCAGACCAGCCATAGCTCATAGTGACCTTGTCACTGATATCCTCATCATTGTAGGTGATGCTGTGTCCCATTGCCTCTACTATCTCTGCAGAGTTTAATTTGATGGTGAGTTTCTGAAACATGAATGATTCTAAGAATAAATAGCACAAATAAAAATATGCAAATCACTGAATTATATATCCTTCACAATGTACTTATTTTAATCAGCAATAGAATTACGTTGCATTTATTTAAAGAATTACTCAAATTATTATTATTCCATTCCAAATCTACATCTTTTGGGTGATTTTTTAACATTCTATTGCTCTCCTATAGTGATATCTAAATATGGCACCAGTTCGTTGCTTTTCAAGTAACAAAGGCTTACTCAGCAAGCAACAGAATATATTGTCAGTATCACATTCAAACCAATACCTTCTTACAAGCAGAATATTTGTGGCATTCGATCATTGTGACTTCAACTATTCTAACACCATCCGTGAAGACGGTATAACTGCATCTTCCAGCAAACAGATACTCTAAAGAATCAAATGTTCTGTAGTAGTTTGGTCCATAACTGAAGCAAGTGTGGAAGGGACTTGTTGGATCTTTGGGGATGACTAAAGAAAAAGAATGAACCCAGATATATTTGTGTGAAAACTTTTCATTGTTTTACATTGATCATTTAGTAAAGTTCAACTCCATAGGAAATCCCTGAGATGTGAATACGTTGATGAAAAGCATATACGAAACTACAATTCATGCCAGTACTGAGATACGCAAAACTAATATAATTCATTTCCAGTATGTGAACAGTCAGAAAAATGTTCATATTAAGATTTTTATAGCTTACGTCATCGCAAAATATAATTTATTTGTGTGCATTGAAAATAATTTATCCCTTTGCTCTTATATTACTTCAATTCACTTTACTTGTCAATATAATTACGCCACATGAGTGAATTTAATAAATAAAACCACTTTAATGGTTACTTGATGATAGTTTTGTATTTAATAACAAGGGAATTGAGAGGATTTTAGGCCAGTTGTGTAGATGTCACTTTGTGGATACAATTTATTACTTGATGTCAGGCAGACTGTCACTATGAATCAGAAGCTAAAATCCCTTATTATTCCGAAGAGTTTGGACTGGAGTTATTTTCTGTTACAATTAGCCTCAATTACAATTGACTGGTGTAATTTTTGGCGATGTTTTTAAACGTTTGTTGATTACTGATTAGCATTGCTCAGTACGTTAACTTTTCTTTTCATTAGTTGCTCTACTTTGCCAGAGCTGGACACTGTAGGTTCAAAACTTCCCCAAATATACAACAGAAATGTAGTCCAAGTCATTCCAAAAGAAACTGTAGAAACTGATTTCAGTTTTAAGCTCATTTATAAGTTTAAAGCTTATTTATTTTATTCATATTTTGTATGCAAATTGAAAGTACCGAATAGACTTCATACCCTGGATATGCCAAAGAAAGCAAGGATGCACAGGCCACTTGTCGAGGAGGTTCCAAAGCCCAGTAAACATTACAAATGTTTATAAACGTTTATAAACCTAATTAGCAAAGGTGTAGATTAGGTTTAAAATGATGGGTCCATAAATGTTTGCCTATAAACGTTTATAAACGTTTGCCTATAAACGTTTATAAATGTTTATACACGTGTTTAAAATCTGGAGAAATATTTCTGTAAGTATATCTTGCTGTATCACTGTTGTTTGAAGCCATCATTACATTCTAAGTAGATATATAGAAGTATATAATTTGATATTATATACTTTTATATCTTTACTTAGAATATAATGATGGCTTCAAAGAACAGTGATACAGCAAGATATAATAACAGAAATATTTCTCCAGTTTCTCTCAAAATGGCTGTGCTGATGTCATCATCCAAAATGAAAGCGAGGTTAAGATATTCTTCACTCTTTGTAAACGTTTAAAAATGTTTATAAATGTTTAAGTATAAACGTTTATAAACATTTATGTATAAACATTTAAAAACGTTTATAAATGATTATAAACCAAACTAATGTTGCTGAAACGTTTATAAACCAATAATATTGAATAATTGTCAATATTTAGGTTTATATTTGGTTTAAAAAACGTTTATAGGTTTACTAAACATTTATAAACATTTGCTATGTTTACTGGGAGTCTCCTACCTCTGTCCAAAAATATTCGCCAGCTACCCAGGATAATTATCAGCCCTAGTGGATACAAAGTCTTCTCAAGAACTTTATATTATAGTTATAAATGGTGGATACAACCTATTCCAGCATCACCAACATCAACTGTAGATGCAAGTGCATGCCTCAAAGTTCCCTTGTCATTACCTGGCTATGCAGTTCTGAATCTACCAATCTCTTTAGACCAAGGACCTGCATTAAATGTTCCTTGACAATGAAGAGGTATTCTACCTAAGTTAGACTAGACCAAGAGCCAGTGTTTACAGATCAAGGACATGGAAGAGGTGCTCCACCTTAATAAACTTAAACTGGTATTAGGATTTGCTGAAGGAGACCTCTTAGCCACACCCAAAAAGAAAAGTACGTCCTGGGGTATGTTTCTCAGAGCAGCACATTAGCTAGCTTTGATTTTCTTTGTTGACTAGTGTGTGCTGTCTGTTACAGAACCTAGGGTGACTCATGGCCAAAGTACAACAAAACCTGTACCTTGTGTCGAAAGTATTCAAAACCAGAAGGAGCTTTGTGCTTGCATCTAGGTAGAGAGCTACTCAAAGTTGGTCCGAGATTTACATTGTTATTGCAACTCTCCCACATGAGGTCATCACCAGTTGTCAACGCCATCTTGCTTACAGACAGGGTATCATTGGAAGATTAACCCCCAAAAAGACATATATAGTTTATGACCACTGAGCCAAAATCAGATACAATAGTCATAGATTTTCATTTTGACCTTGTCTTTTCTGTTGGGTGACTCTTCGTTACAAATTAATATTACTTTTAATATCTTAAATCCCTTTCCCACAGTATAACTGGTAGTTAGGCATCTCTATTTAAATATTTTTCCTTGAACATTGAGGCTATTCTTAGAATGGCTTCACAAGACCGGTTCCACATTCAAAATATCATCTGCACTATGTGATGGTAGTGTAGAAAATAGGACTGCTAGAAGATCAGACTTGTAAACAAAATAATAGAAGTAATAGAAATGTAATGGAAATAGTAATATATTAAAAATTTTCAAATGTAATAGTGATAGATTGAATATTTTCAGATATAATAGTAATAGATTGTCTGTAATAGATTACAAGCCTAAAGACGATTATACAATTTGAAGTGACACTCATTGGTTATGTGATCTGGACCCCCATAAATGGCTTTATCGATCAAAGGAATCTGCCATGCAAACATAATAGCTAAATTAGAATAATATTACTAATATCAATAGTATGTCGTAAAAGTTTTATATGGTTCATTCTCATGAATGACACATTATTTTCTATATTCTCCACCATTTTGTATGACCATAGGCAAAAATAAATTTATTTTTAAAGTAAGAATGCACAAAAGAATGTGACATATATATGGACAATAGTGGCCTTATTTACCAAGGGGTTATCCAGAGGCCGTATTCTTCAACAATACTTATACTGTTCCTATTCTTCAACAATACTTATACTGTTCCTAACTTAAATTTTCTCAAGCTTTTACTAACTTAGATCAAAATGGTATTCATCAATATTCCTAACTCTAAGGTCACCTTAGAACTCTACGTAGATTCAAGTTATCTGCAGAGGTACCTTAGATGATAGCATGCGTTTAAAATATACAATTATTGCAGGGAACTTGTAGTTTATTGATATTAAACTTTGACATAATATTAAAACAGCATTTTCCCTCAAGAAAATGAGCTTTTTCACCATTTTCAACAAGCAAATGATTAAGTAAAAAGAAGGGACACCTTACATAAGAATAGTTGTGGAATAAGACCCTTCCTAACTTGGATATACTGGTTTCCAAGTTTATAATGACAGTACAAAGTATAGGGAGTTTTAACTTAGAATGTAAGATATCTAAGTTAATGAATATGAAATGTAAGTAATACTTTGGTAAGTAGAAAAACATTCCTAACTTGGATCTTAGGTGACCATAGCAAAATATTGCTCAGGCTTAACTTCTGCATACAAATAGAGCCAACTTAATTTAAGATTTAGCTTATACCTTTCGCCAATACAGCCTCAGTATGAAAAAATATCAGTTTCTAACTTCATGTTTCTCTGCCAATTCTACATTGATTTTAATGCATCAAACGAATAGAAGCCTTGTACAAATCCCTTTCAAATGATGTATATATAACATGTGTATATAGCTTACATGCTTGTTTCATTCGTAAAAAGCTTGTTATATATTAAGCGGCGAGGGGTAACTGCAAAGATATCCCAAACATAAATGGTAAATCCATTTTAAAAGCTACATAAATATCTGTTATTGATACAATTCTTGTAGTGCAGGGTTTTTGCTCATTTATTTTTAACATTGTCTAAGTATTGGCATATTTATGAGACAGTTAATCAAACAGTAATATATTGTAGAGAAAAAACAATTCATATTGATTTTATCACTGGTAATGTAATGGTACATAAACATCAATATTACAGAAAACAACTATTTCAAAGCCTATAACAATACATTTCATTAAAATCTTTAGGGTGTATATGCTACAGTGAATAGGTGTAATAAGGGCATACGTGTATTCCCTAGTTTTGATGACCAGGAAATACATGTATTTCCTAACTGGAAATTATTGCAAACACATCTTCGTATTTGCATGAAATAATTTTACTGTGTTTTAATCTACTATAAAACCCAGACGGGTGACCCTGCCATTGTGTTAACTCTCCATTATTTTTACATAATGGAGAGTTAACACTACATTATTTTCAAACAGTAGAATGTGATTTAGTTCAATAAGCAACCTGCCAATAACAATCTGCAATCTACATTTACAAAGTCTTTTTAATTCTGCATGATATTCAGACTGTATAGGAAAACACCTCATGTAAAAATACTACCTTGAAAAAATATGTACTTACAATTACAAAACAAGCTATTTAATTTATAAAGTTGGGTATTGTTTTAATTTTTTACATCTTTTATAATCTGACTTTGCAATAATAATTGTAATTGTTAAAATCTAACCTAGCATACTACATTAAAAGGGGTGTTGTGGCTCAGAATGTACATTGCTGTTGATGTACAATCTAAATTATGACACATAGAATAAGTTTTTTAACTCAACTAAAATGAGGGAAAATGTGGTGCTATAATGCAGTACTGAAATGCATTACTGCTGTATTTAAATTTGATTTAAATTTTCAATGTTTTTAAGTTCAAAACATAGATTTTAATTTACCATATTACAGCTTGTTATATACTTCTAACATGATCCACTGTTTGTGGTTGAAATAAATTTTGTTCTGAACGTTGTGGTATTTCTGGAATGTAGAGTAGGCATTCTATCTATGAAGATATTTTTCCAGGAGACAATCTTTCTGGGAGGCATTTTTCCTTTATTCAAAATTTAGAGAAGTACAAAAAATAAAAATCTTGAGAAACCCTAAAATTCCAACAAAAAATAAAACAAGTAATTCTGCAGGTTTTAGTACTTTGCTTGAAACAAAAAAAATAATAGCTTACTGTCTTAAAATAAGCACAGATCAATATAGTAACATGAAACACTCACCACAACAAATTATCCATAACATGAACATTGTTATGTGACCAATCTAAATCTTTTTTGGAAAGTACTTTCTGTCACAGATCCATATTATATAGATTATCCTTATACATGGTAAACTTTGTGGCAGTCAAATTATATTCACACTTTTCACGCTTTATCAACAATTATATTTTTCCATAAAAGAAAACCAGTGATACACATGGTGAAACAATATTGATTGTGTATTGAAATATAAAAGACCATACTGAACTAATTTAGTTGAAGCCACATATGATATGTACACCAAAAGAAACATAGCAAAAATGGTCTAGGTTGATCATTTTACAAAAGGTGTTAAATTATTGAATGAATAAATTGGTTTCAATTCATAGGGTTTTATAACAGACAATAGCCTTGTGGCACATCCATTATGTAAACTTTAACTTAATGACTCTTCGGCCGTTGGCCTCAGAGGCCATTAAAACCATTATAATCTCCCAACATTATTTTATAATACAGGTTTTACTGTACCACAATGAAAAAAACCAGAAAAAATATCACCTTGTTTAAAGTAATGATATTTATGTTGTTTGGTATTCTTATTCAAAACATTAACAATTAGAAAATCATCTTGTTTCGCCATTAAAATGTAACTGGCTAATGGCTTGGTTACGTCAGATAATGTATCCCCCCACAAAGTGTGTGGGGATACAAAATATGGCAAGGGGGCTGCCACATTTTGTACCCCCTGCCATAATCTGTATCCCCTTTGCCATATTTTGTACCCCCAGTTATATATGAACTAATCATTAAAATTTCCCTCTGTGCATTATGGTTAAACATTTGATAGCCCAATGTTTGTAATATAAATCCACTAAAATTTGTGAAAGAATAATTAAAATTCTCTACCTGTTGAAAACAGATATGTATATATTTCCATTTGGTCCCTCGTAGTTTTAGAATATGCAATATGATTCAAATAATTTGTATGCTTTGTATTTTTTATAATTTTAATGCCATTTTGTTCGAAATAGTGTATGAATAAATTGTATAAAAATGATATACACACAGGTTTTATAGAACTAATGTATTTTATAAAATTTGCAAAAGTAATGAGAGGGTAATATATTTAAATACATTGTTTAAATCTTGTTCCCACATGTTTACTGATTTCCACAAGAAGTAAGATCTTCCACAAGATGCTAAGTCATCATCACAAGAGACTAAGTCACTGTGATGAGATACTAACTTGTGGGGACAAGATGCTAAATTGTGGGGATGAAATATTAAGTGGTTACCACATGATAGTAACTGCCTATTTTTCCATTCATTCCCACCCTTACTAGTTCATTACCACCACTTACCAACCCATTACCACCACTAACTAAGTCAGTCCCACAACTTACTAACTCGTCTCCGTCACTTCCTAATTTGTTCTTACCACTTAATAAGTTATTCCCATCAGTTAAAAAGTTGCTACCACACGATATTATGTTTTCCCTTAAGATATTAAGTTGTTACCACAATTTAGTAAAACTTAGTTAGCAGAAATTATTTAAATACCCAACCGAAGTGACAAGCATATTTTTCACTATCAAGACTGTGCATCAATCTAAAGCTTTCAGTGTAGCAGATAAATATACTTTTAGTAAAGCTTTAACTTATACTTGGTAAAGTAGAGTTTTACTTTATGCTTAGTATGACATATTAAGACATTTCCTATATATTGACATTAAAGCATCTTTTATTCACCAGTTGGGAATAACTTAGTAACTCTTGAAAATGGCTTACTATCTTATGGTAACGACTTGCTAACTCATGGGGACAACTTAGTATCTTATGGAATTGACTTAGTAACTCATGAAAATAGCTTAGTGCCTTGTGGTAATGACTTGCTAACTCGTGTGATATACAGTTGTATGTCTCTTCCTGAGCTGCACAAAACAGTTTGTTCTGACCTTAGACAAATATATAAAATATTTGGGATTTTTTTTTCGTTTTTTCCAGAAATAAAGGTCACTAGGAATTTTATATGAATATGTGTGACTGGGGAATAAGTACGATTGACAGTAAAAATCATTCAGTTAAGTACCTCAATTAGTTAGTCTATTTAGTTAGTAAAACTGACAAAAATGGGTAAAAATAAACGGCTGGAAAAGGTTTTTACAAATCAAAGCAACCATTTTAATAAGAAGTATATTAAGTACATTCATTTCTATTTATGTCTTCTCCTTGCACAATGAATGTTGCACGAGATGAAAACAAGATAGAATAACAAAACAATTACAGACACAAATGCATTATAAAAATACTTACATATTACTATTATGTTTATAATCTATTTAGTGACAATAGAATAGAACAGACGCAATAGAATTTTTCCGGATAAAGTAATTTGTAAACTAAACAAATTACTTTATATGGTAAAATTTTACTGTGTCTGATTTGTCAATGCTAACAACCTTGTACCCAATTATTTTTCATAGCTTTTTACTTACAGGATGGAGTATCGAGGTCCTTCTCAATCTGGTCATCCTTTGTAGCATCTACAGGCAGACATGGGTTACACATGTCACTTCCGTAGAGACCCCATGCTTTGCCACCTTGAGCACAGCAGTCACTGTATGATGTCACCTCATCCATGTCATCTACTAAGAAGCCATCACAGCTGTCAGTTGTGTAACAGTATGCTTCCTTATCAGTGATGCCTAAAAGTTGATAATATTAATCTAGAAATGTCCTGTTAAAGATAAGTCACATTTCCCCATATTTTGGCATGATTGAAGATGAGAAAACGTCTCTAAGAAACAGTTTACCCTTGTATCTGGTAAAATTGCTGTATATTAAGGAGAAAGAATGCTATAAGCAAATTTCAATAATTACCAATTTTAAGATATTCACTGGAATTAATTGTCATAAATTTGATGTTTCTTCTTCAGATAAATAGAGATTTAACATTTCACTGGGAGATAATTTTCACAATCTAAGCTTATCTAAAATGATGACATCTAAAACAAATAGCAATATTAGTAACACCAAGGCGAAGCCTGAGTGTTTCTGATGAGCTATGAGTTGTAAAACCTTACATAACGCCATGCTAGGAGTGAGTTATTCTGATTCTAACATGACATTTATAGTTTTCACATTTATTCCCTGCCTTCTTACTGTTTTGATGAAGGTTTGTAGCGCATATTCTTCGTAATTTGATTTTAAAAAGTGAAGTGGGATTATTGCCCACTCATGTAAAACGGGGTATGAGGTTATGCGCAGTTTTATAATGATGACTGACCAATCAGAATCGCGGACACAAGAGTGTCATGTTGGAATCGCAGATAAAGTCTGTGTGTACGTCGTTTATTACTACACTATGTGCACAGACAAACAAACACACATGATTACAATACACTCGTCCCCACCTCTACCCCTACATGTAGAAAATAAAAACACCACAAAGAGTGCATTAGATATGTTACAGTGAATCTACCAGTGATTTGGTTGCAGTATTACCTGATTTACTTTCGATACAGGCGATACCCGTGTAGCCGTCATCACAGACACAGTTACTGGGTGAGGCACAGTTACCATTGACGCAGGCGGGAGTACAGATTGCTGGGATAATTAAACATTGGATTGCATCTCATACACATTTGACACTTTTATATAACACAAATTTACAGACGAGTTTACAACATATTCCACCAATCTAATTTTCCAAATTGAAATTTCATTTACAGAAGATTATTTATGAATATGTACTGACTACATCTTCTTTTGTAAAGTTTAAATATCAATGTATGCAATATTATAAAGAGGTGGTGTCATCTGGAAATGAATAAATAAAACCAGTATTCAATGTCAGAGACATGCATGGGCCCCTGCAACATTCATTGAATATTGGTTCAATAAGCTCGTGTCAGATTTCCAATATTTAAAAAATATATATATATTATGATAATATATAATATCATATGTAAATGTGTTAAATATCCATTTTATATAAAATATAAATATATGTTATAACATATAGAAATAATACTTAATACTTACCTTGATCGCAGTTGTCACCTTCATACCCTGGACAACAGTCAACAACAACTTTATCAGAAATGCTGAAATTAAGGAATCAACATATAAACTTTTCTTCCATATTAAATTATATTTTTTGCAATATGTGAGAGACAATTTCCAAGAATAAACTATGTGAGAAAATAAATAATTTATCAGTTTTAAAAAAAATAAAACTCTCGTTCCCGTACATGCTTTGTTTCTTTTGGTTTTACTTAGTGACCTTGAACTATATATCAAATAATATTCATATTGGCTTCTATGTTTAATAAATAATTATGGTGGATGCACTTAAGGACTTTCTTTTTAAGACATCAGAAGTTGAAATTGACCTAAAAGCCCAACTTTTTCAGGGCATTACACACAGGAATAGCATTTATTTCTTCTATTCTTTGTTTGCTGTTATATGGTATTGTTTGCACTTAAATTATTGTGGTGAAATCCGGTGTTTCGGCGCCGATGTTTAGTATCCACTGCTTTCCAACAATTAGGTCAGGGGTCAAGGACACAGAAGTGAGTTTGTCTGGCCTTTTCAAATATAGCGTCAGTCTAGCTCCTAACTGCCAAGTGCATGGTCACAAATATAAAGTAAATTGTCAGCCTTTGCTGCTAATTATCTGGCAGCACAGGTGTATTTAAATATATAAATACAGTATTGTAAATAAAGAATATCTTGTCAAGTGTTTGCTGTGAAAGCCAAGTGACAGCGGACACAATATTCTTGGTGAGTTTATACTTTATTGGTACCAGAAGTGTGTGAAAAACTCACATTTATGTGGTGCCTTACAAAACTCGGAGCTCCGGTCGGAGGGGTGCGGTGGGTGCGGGGGTGCGGTGGGGTGCGGTAAAAATATTTGTACAATGAGATATTGCTGGATCATATCTCTGTAAAATGTTGTTAGAAACCCCATTGTAGCCTCACGTTTTCATCACTCTGTAGATGTACAACTACCAGCATTTGATATTTTATTTGTTTTATTTTAAATATTGCGAGAAGACAGAGTGAGGTGCGGTGACAGTAAAATATTGCTGGATCATATCTTTGTAAAATATTGTTAGAAACCCCATCGTAGCCTCATGTTTTCATCACTCTGTGGGTGTACAACTACCAGCCTTTCATATTTTATTTGTTTTAAATATTGCGAGAAGACAGAGTGAGGTGAGGTGACAATGGGGTGCGGTAAAAATATTTGTACAATAAAATATTGCTGGATCATATCTCTGTAAAATATTGTTAGAAACTCCATTGTAGCCTCACGTTTTCATCACTCTGTGGGTGTACAAGTACTACAGCATTGGAGGTGCGATGGGGTGCGGTGACAGTGATCATAATGTACTCGTACAATTCTCGGATTCAATGGTGCGGTGACCAAATAAGGCTACAATGGGGTTTCTAACAATATTTTACAGACATATAATCCAGCAATATTTTACTGTCACCGCACCTCACTCTGTCTTCTCGCAATATTTAAAACAAATAAAACATCAAATGCTGGTAGTTGTACACCAAGATCTATATCAGGTGCAGTGGCAGTATCAAGACAACCAATCAGAGGAGGGGTGCGGTAAAAAGGTGCGGTAGAGGTGCGGCTCCGAGTAAAGCTCCAACTCCAGCTCCAACTCCGAGTTTTATAACCAGCCCATTTATGTTACTTGGTGCCAATAATTACATTTATATTCAATTTTACTGTATGTTGAGAGTTTATACACTGTTTTTTGGCTAATTTGAGTAGAAATTCACGGCAATTTCGAGCGTGTAATTAACGCAAAATCGCCGACTTTTGAACGTGAATTTGCCGATTTTTATGCAGTAAATTCACTTGTATTTGCTTCCAAATTGCATTAAATGAAATAATCAGTTATTGTCCATATATTTGTTGTTTTAACTGATTTTTGAGGCAAATTACTGGTACATACAGTGTATAAGGCTTCGACGAATTGAATTTGCTTGTGTAATGTTGGTCCACTGTTGTCAGAATTAGTGGATAATTTATATATTGTGATTACAAAAGTGCAATAATTCTAAATTTAAAATATATTGGAGCCGTATTGAATTTTTGTTGGTGAATAATATTTTATATTCGCTACGGGAGTGTTGAAATGCATTGCCATTGAATTTTGTTGGTGAATGATATTTTATTCACTGCAGTAGTATTATGTTTTGAAATTGGAATACACCAGTGAATATTTAAAATCCAGTGTGTATTTTTTGTTGAAATTGAAATATACTGGTGAATATTTCATAGTGTATTAATTTGAATTTTGATACATATTTAATGCACTAAATTTTGACACTTACGCCAGTGAATGATATTGATGAAATTCAATTTTTCATTGTATTTATGCATTGAAATTTGACGGTGACGCCAGCGAGGGTTACCGGTGAAGTTTCATTTTCATTGAATTAATGCACTGAAAATTGACGGTAGCGACAGTAAACAATGCTGTTGTAAATGTACATGCTTTGACGCCAGTATATAATATTGTTGAACATAAATTATCTGGATTACATTTGTAATTTCTACAGTTGACTTTTCGCCAGTTTGATGTATAATTTGGTGAAACTTGATATAGTCTTTAGATATTTGGAATTTTGCCAACTTATGTGTTGAAGTAACATAATTTCTATTAGTGAAAGTATAAGTTACAAAGTTTACTGAATTGGTTTGAAAAGTAAATGGATTTACATTGAATTAAAGTAACTTGGTAAAATATAATTTAAACTTTTTGAAAACTTATTACTTTGATATTTTGTATGTATTACTAACCTAGTTAGAATCGTACATGCTTTTGAATAATTAAGCCCAAATCAAAATTCTGATTTAAATTTATTTTAAATTGTTTGATTTGATTTTCTTATTTAAGTTTGTAGTCAAGTTGTTCAGCGATTTCAGATCATCTGTTCAACAAAATACAGTATTTCTCTTACAGGTACTTGTGAATTAGTATTGAGAGTTTATTTCATCAAAATTTATTTACTTCTACAATATATTTGATATAGTGAATAATATTACTTTTAGATATTAATAAATTGATAGTGCATGTTGCATCTTGGAAAAAATATTAGGAAAATTCCAGACATATTTTCAGATATTTGCATGAAAATTAATTTTTGAATTACAGATTCAGTACATTCAAATTTAGTACATAGTAGCTATTTTAACAATTAGCAATTACACATTTTGATCTAAATCTGAAATTTTTTGTTATTGCGTTTCAATAGACAAAATGGCTGCCAAGCCATTACACATTGAACATGCCAGTAGGGAAGACTTATTACAAGTCCCAGGTATTGGTGTGGAAAGGGTTAAGGTAATATTAGCCCGTAGAAAAGCGTTAGGTGGAACCATGACCGAATTGGAATTTCTGGAACTTGGTTTTCCATCAAGTTGTACTCAGAAAATTCTGGATGAACATTACATTCGATTTTCTGAACAAGTTGTAGGTTTGGATAAGTCAAGTCTGTTATCGGTACAGTCTAGCGCCGATTTTGGATACCAGACTGATACAGTTAATACTGTATCGCACGGAAAGACTGAATTTGATATTTGCGACGCTAAATCGACTTTGTTGCAATCAGATGATGGAACTGATACAAAACCTACCGCGCTTCACGACGAAAAACCCGTCGGAGCACCCAATGAACTCGTAACGGTTAGTACTTTGCTTGTTTTTGAAAGTTGTATTATTAAGGAATTTAGATTAGTAACTTCATCGCTTTCAGATAAGATTGATGGTATGAAATCGAGTCTCGATGAAGTCAAGTCAACAGTTACGACTTTAGAGGATGCGCAAAAAACAACTCAATCAGACTTAGAACAATTGCGAAAACATGTAACTGATGAGATTCCGAAACAACAGGAAAAATATGAACAAAATGTTGACAGGGTGGAAAGTAGTATGAATGTGTTAAAGAGAGATGTTTGCGATTTACGTTCGGAAGTATCGCAGGCTAAGGATTCAGCAGACACTGCGCATGAAAATTGCAAATCCAAATTCAATGCCAAAATTGAGGGTGTCAACCACACCATTAGCGATATCAAATCCAGTGTTGCTGAAAATCGAGCTGAACTTGAAGACCATAAAAACAAAGTTGAAAATGACATGGTCACGGTTAAAACCATGGTTCGAGAACAAACCAGCAAAGTGAACCAAAGCATCGATAAAGTTAGATCCGATACTTACCAACACAGCACTGAATCATTGATCAATTTTAGTAATTGTCAACAACAGATTAGTGCATGTGGAGAAGAAATTGCGCTTATTCGCGAAAATTTCAAATCCAGCCAACGTAGTATTCGAGGCGATGTCACAAAGGTGTCTGACAGTGTCGCTCAACTCCGTGTCAGAGTGCCACGAGAGTTGACAGTCGTCCATAAGAGGATAGACGAGACGTGCCAGCCCATGCAGGGTGACATCGTACAACTTAAACAACAAGTTGGAACCATGACTTGCAGTGTTGGAAGTTTGCAGTCTGAAGGACACAGTCATCAGGAACAGCTGGAAACATTAGCTTCTGATGTTCGACAGTTGAAGACTGCAATGACCCAACCTGCACAATCTGCTCAGACTGAAGAGAAGGAACAAGTTTGCCAAGTACTTGATGCATCTGTGCACGAAATCTCTGAACTAAAGTCTGAGAAGGAGTCATTCCTTGTCAGGTATTTCAGGGAAGATGAAGAGCAAAACAGACGCATCAGGGACATGCAGGAAGAAGGAGATCATCTCTTAGTCAAGGCTCAGGCCATGAAGGAGCAGAATCTGTCTTTCATGAACGACTACTTCAAAAGCCGTTCTGGAATTCTTAAAAGAAGAATAGAAGACAGTATCAATAGCATGAAATGTAATTTCGATGAGGATTACATTATGCCTTCAGGTTGGGAAAAAGACCTGGAGTAGACATGATTAGATCTGTTGGAACCACATAGTTTGAAGGTGCCCAACACCGAAACTTATTGCAAGGAACCAGCTGTAACGGCCATGGGTTCTAACTGCAGGGATTCGGTGATCAACAAATCTGAACCTAAAGTTCTGCAGTTTGCCTTCCAAAAAGATTGCAGGTCATCAACACCTGTTCAATCTAACCAGTACAAAGCATTAGACAATATCACTCACACTATAAACTCCAAAACTCTGGATGGTCGTTATATTGGGGGAAAAGGTGTAAACCAGCAGACACCAACCCAATACAAATCAAGGCCAAAACAATACCAGGTGAAGTATCATTCGCCTAGGATCCCTAACAGAAATGTGGAGTCTGATGACTGTAGGAGTGATCAATCTAGTGATCAGGAACGAGTGTACATCTCGCAGGGCCCATCAGAATCTGATGAACCGGTCTCATCTGGAAGAAGGCCGGTACACAGAAGTAGGAATTTGAGGTTGCCAAAGATGTCTTTTGATGGAACTTACTGGCGAGGTTTTGTCAGTCAATTCGAAGCTTATGCAAGAAGAATGCAATGGACAGAGCTCGATAAAGTTGACGCCTTCGCCATGTGTCTCAGAAAAGAAGCGGCAGAATACTTTAGTGTTCTCCCAGAGACAGTCAAAGACACTTTCGATGGCATAAAACTGAAATTTGAGCAGTTCTTTGAAAGAAATGATTCTCCCTCAACTATAAGATGGGAGATTCTTTCAACCGAACAACGTGAGGATGAAACTCTGGAGAAGTATCTTGCTCGCTTGCAAAAGTTGATCTTGAGTGCCTATCCAGATTCCAAACAGATGGAATTGCATAGTTCCTTATTTATTGAGGCATTCCTGAAAGGTTGTCATGACAAAGCCGCCGCTGTTGCAGCAGGTGTGAAACGTCCTTCAACTTTGGAAGAAGCTTACAGTTGTGTTAAGACTGAACAGCAAGTGAAGAAAGCTATTCTTGGAAAGAAAGGCTCTGTCAGGAAAGTCAAGCCTTTGCAACCAATGGTTTACAGCGACTCTGACGTTTCAGAAACTAGTTCAGTTGATGAACCATCAGTGAGAACCTTCACTGCTAAGAGGAAGGTCAATGAGAAGCCTAGGGTGTCAACCACCACAGCCTCAGAAACTGAAATCAAAGACCTAACCAAGTCTATCACACAACTCATAGAAGTCATGTCCAAGCAGCAGACCCCTCAGATGAGTGGTCCATATTCCCCAAGCAGGAACCCCGGATGTTATGAATGTGGGGATCCAAGCCATTTTGTACGTGATTGTCCCAGAAGGAAGCGTTTCTCATCACCAGGGAGTCTCAGATCCAACTATACTCCCAGGTGGCAGACTTCCCAAAAGCAGGACTATGAACGATCCTATAACATGGATTGGCGTTATAGAGAGGATCAAAGGGACAAAGATAGTCCAAATTCCAGATCCAGACAACCTAGGGGAATGGGGAGACAGGAGCATACATCCGATGAGTCTCCTAGGAGATCCCCTGGATCAAATTATAAAAATGCCAGAAGTCCACCACCACCAAAAAATGTGGCAGGTGGGAAACAACAAGTCCATTTTACGCCTTTAAACTACTGAGAAGGGGTGATCGTGAAGTCACTGCTTTACCCCTGAATGAGTGTAAAGGTGGACAGTCTTACGCATGTCAACAGCTGCAGAAAACAAATTATAATAATTGGTCATTAATTGGTTACCGGTGATCATCGGCTTTGTGTGCCAATGATCATCGCTACCACTGACGAAGATCGCGGTCTGATGCATGAATTTAACAGATGGGTGAAAAAGGAAGACTTAATAGTTACACCTGAAGTCAGTCCACCCAACTGCGTCGCATCATTGGCTCACTGGTGCCTGGCAGCATTTGTTTTAAGCCAAATAGGTGAAGAGCGTGTTCAGGTGAAGAATCCCAACTTTGAGGTAAAAATAACTGGATTGGGAGAGAGCGCCTCTGAAACAACTGCCACATTGATGGTCAAGAAGGTGAGAGAGCCAACCCAGTCAAGTGACCGAAAAGTTGAATTTGTTGCTGGACAGAAGAACGTTCTCAAGAAAACCGTTCTAGCTCAAGTTCAGGAGGCAACTGCATCAGCTCAGAGTGCACCGACAGAAGAGCCAATGGAGCTTGATCTGGAAACAGAACAGAATGTGTCAGAAGTTCCGGATGCAGATGAGCTTTGCAGACAGGTGGATGAGGTGTTAGCACAGAATCAACCATCAACCTCCACAAGTGCAACGTCACAGGTCACAGAAACATCTGTTTTAGCAATGCCTGAAAGTGAAGGACACACTCCACCACCAACTTTCCATCCATATCAGCCCCCAGTGATGACCAGTACTGAAATCATCAACCAACTGCTAGACGGAACAATGTGCATGGATCGTTTCATGAGCGTTAAGGTGCGTGAGGAAAAATGGGAGGATCCACCTCAACCAACCTTCAAAGAAGTTTTGATCAAACCACCTCCAAAACCAATTTTACCACCGCGAATGGAAGACATTGGGGAAAGATATGGTGATCGCGAGTGGGAACAAAGAAAACAGAGGTTGTTGTCATGTGATGAATCGCAGAAAATTGGATTTGTCGACTCACACTTACATCTTGACAAAATCAGGGCAGTGGCAGGATTTTCTGCTCTTCAATCTATCCTGAACAATGGGCCCATGCCACAGACACCTGTTCGCCTGCAACATGCAGTGTGTAACTTCTGCCATGGGGTACCAAGTCGGGAGGATATGGTTGTATACAAACGGGATCACCGATTATCCTTCACTTACGGTGTACATCCAAAGGAAGCAAAATATGTCTCTCAAAGACAACTTGACATGGTAAAGTCCGCCGTAGAAAAGGATCCCTGTTGCGTAGGAATCGGCGAGATGGGCATGGAGTACTCTGAAGGCTACTCAAAATTCAATGACCACCAAATACGGGTGCTGAAGGATCTACTCCGATTCTACGTTGACAAAAAATTATGGTCAAAAGTATTGGTGATCCACTGCCGTGAAGGTGACAATAAGTCAAGGGATGCCAGTGATATGTGTTTGGCCATAATATCATCTGTTCTGAAAGACGATGTGGCAAAAAATTCTAGAATCCACGGACACTGTTACAATGGAGGAGTCCGAGAAATGATCAAATGGAGGGACAGCTTCCCTAGTGTCATGTTCGGGTTCACCGCTCTGATATTGCGGCAAGAAAGACATATAGAAGTGGATGATGTCATCAAACAATTGCCAATGGAAAAGATGCTGTTGGAAATGGACTCTCCATATTTGAAAGCTCCAGAACATCTCTCCAATAGGTTCAACTCCCCATATGGCATTGAGGCTATAGCCAGAAGAGTTGCTGAATTGAAGGGTTTAGGCTTGGCGGAGGTTCTCACGAAGACGTCTGAGAATGCAGCCCGCCTCTACGGACTAAAATAAAGGAGCAATAGGTTGCATCGATAAGCATCCGATGCATTTAGGGTGGTCTGTGGTGACCTGAAAATAGTTGTCCTTGGCCTTTTTCAGAATGGGGTGGAATGTGGTGAAATCCGGTGTTTCGGCGCCGATGTTTAGTATCCACTGCTTTCCAACAATTAGGTCAGGGGTCAAGGACACAGAAGTGAGTTTGTCTGGCCTTTTCAAATATAGCGTCAGTCTAGCTCCTAACTGCCAAGTGCATGGTCACAAATATAAAGTAAATTGTCAGCCTTTGCTGCTAATTATCTGGCAGCACAGGTGTATTTAAATATATAAATACAGTATTGTAAATAAAGAATATCTTGTCAAGTGTTTGCTGTGAAAGCCAAGTGACAGCGGACACAATATTCTTGGTGAGTTTATACTTTATTGGTTCTGCTTAATGAGCTTTGATGTGTATGAGAAATTACCCAACAAACCTCTCCTAACTAAAAAATACAAGTTATCTGGAATAAGTGATAGCATGGATTTGTATGGCTGGTTGATAGAAGATGTGCCAATCTCTTTCAATAGTCAGCCTTCCATGAAATGGAAGATGTTGGTGGCAGCAATTAAAGACCCTATAATTATTGGAATAGATTTTCTGTGCAACTTTGGCGCAGTTTTGAATTTCAATAAATACACGTTCACTCTCAATAAAGTTGAACAAGATATGACACATTTAAAAACACCAGATGGTGATGAATTTAACACTCATAAGATCATTCTTGATCAGGAAATTCATATCCCATCAAATACTGTGTTAAGAATAATGGTTAAAAGTGAAATGCCATTGAACACAGACATGGTTGTTATATCAAGTGGTTCTAATAAAGGAGCTTTATTGCCCAATCTTCTGGTGAGAACCGCTGAATCCGTACCAATTCAGTTAGTAAATGACACTGACAGAAACATAGTTCTTCGTCAAGGTCATGCGTTAGGATATGCGATTCCTCCAGATGCAATATTGGATGATGAAACAATTCACATTCAAAAACTGGAAAGTCATCAACAACTCCCAGAGCACCTGCAAGGATTATTAGAGAGGTCAATGAAAGGGTTAGGCAAAGATAAGGCGAATCAGGTCAAAGATTTGCTTATCCAATACCAAGATATTTTCTCAAAAGGGGGCCATGATCTTGGTTGCTTCACTGAAATTAAGCATGTCATAGATACTGGAGAGGAGAGGCCGGTCAAGCAGCCAATGCGACGGACTCCATTAGGGTTCGAAAATGAGGAAGAGGAAAACCTCAAACTCATGTTGGATACAGGAGTCATTACTGAGTCATCCTCAGACTGGGCCTCTGCTCCAGTTCTGGTTAGGAAAAAAGATGGCACCGTAAGATACTGTATTGATTATAGGTGTCTTAATTCCAAAACCAAAAAAGATTTGTTTCCATTACCATCTATCTCTCAATGCATGGATCAACTCTCTGGAAACCAGTATGTTTCAACGTTGGATATGGCCAGCAGATACTGGCAAATCGAAATAGATGAAAAAGATAGGCATAAAACCGCATTTATTACAAAGTTTGGGTTATTCGAACATAAGCGAATGGCTTTTGGACTTTGTAATGCGCCTGCAACATTTCAGAGAGTAATTCAGTTTGTGTTGCGTGGGTTAACTTGGGATAAAGTGCTCGCTTATATTGACGATGTAATTATTCTCGGGAAAGACTTTGAAGATCATCTAAAAAACCTCCAATTAACCTTTGAGAGATTTAGGAAACATAACCTTAAGTTAAAACCGAAAAAGTGTAGTTTGTTTCATACACAAACTTTATTTCTCGGTAGAGTCGTTAGTTCTGATGGAGTATCAGTAAATCCGGAAAATGTGCAGCGTGTGAAATCATGGCCTGTACCGAAATCGGTAAAAGAAGTTGAACAATTCTTAGGTTTTGTGAACTACCATCGGGAACACATACAAGATTTTGCTAAGCTAACGTCCGTGTTATATAAGTTAACCGGTAGTCGTGCAACTTTCTACTGGGGTGAACCGGAACAAGAAGTTTTCGATCAGCTGAAAGAGAAAATGATCTCTGCACCGATATTAGGTTATCCAAATTCGGAAGATACCTTTGTTTTAGATACCGATGCTTCAAATTATTCTATTGGAGCAGTGCTATCACAAATTCAAGATGGTCATGAACGAGTTATCTGTTATGGTAGCTATGTCTTAACCCCGGCACAGCGAAAATATTGTGTTACCCGGAAGGAATTATTAGCCGTAGTTAGGTTCACAAGACAGTTCAGGCATTACCTTTTAGGTAGGAACTTTTTGTTAAGAACTGATCACAACAGTCTAACTTGGCTGCTCAGATTCAAATATATCAAAGGACAGTTAGCCCGTTGGTTAGAAGAACTCAGTCAGTTTGATATGACTGTAGTACATCGCCCCGGAATAAAACATGGGAATGCAGATGGAATGTCGAGAATTCCTGACGACTATTCATTCTGTGATTGCTATAAAGCCGGGTCGGAAGTGTCCCAGTTGCCATGTAAAGGTTGTAAGTACTGTGCGAGAGCTCATAATCAATGGTCTCGGATTAACGAGGATGTTGACGATGTAGTTCCGTTAGCAATCAAAACTCTTGTGTCGAATGGACCGAATGAATCTCCAAACAGTTGGTTGTCTGGTTATACCCATAAAGAATTGCAGGAAGCCCAACTGGCTGATTCTAGTTTGAAAAAATTAATTCATTGGGTTAGTAATGACATTGAACCTGAACAAAGTGAACTTTTTCTTTGTAGCCCAGATGTTAAATACTTTTATAGAAACAAAACACACCTTTCATTTCAAAATGATCTTTTATATTATCACTGGAAGGATCAATTAGGGGGCAAATTGTTACTGATAATTCCGGAATGTCTGAAAGAGAAAGTAATGTCACTCAACCATGACATACCTTTAACTGGACACATGGGTATTGCTAAAACCATTGCTCGCATAAAAAGCCGCTATACATGGTATAAGTTAACTGATGATGTCGAACAATTTGTTAAGTCCTGCAGCGTTTGTAACCAGAACAAGAAGGCCACTGTGAAACCAAAGGCTCCTTTAGGACAGTACCATGCAGGAGGACCACTTGAGCGTGTGCATATTGATATTCTTGGACCATTTACGCCAAGTAAAAAAGGTAATCAATATGTTCTTGTTATTGTAGATCAGTTTACCAAGTGGTTGGAATGTTTTCCACTTCCTCGCCAAGGGGCCGAAGAGGTAGCAAAATGTGTAGTTGATGGGTTTATCTCAAGGTTTGGGTGTCCTTTGGAAATACATACGGACCAGGGTAAAAATTTTGATGGAAAATTGTTTACTTCAATATGTGATCTATTACAAATTGTTAAGACTAGGACAACGCCGTATAGACCCCGTTCAAATGGACAGGTAGAACGATATAACAGGACAATACTGCAGTTAATTAGGTGTTTTTTATGTGGGAATCAACAAATGTGGGATGAACACCTACAGCAGTTAGCTGGAGCAATCCGTTCTACCATTAATCGGAATATTGGTTTCACTCCTAACTTAATGATGCTTGGTAGGGAAGTTATGCTACCGATTGATTTAATGATAGGGGGCCTAGAACAGAAGTATGACAGCGCTGCTGAATATGTAGTTAAATTAAAAACTATATTAAAACAAGTACATACTTTGGCTAGGGACACATTGGAGTCATCTCAAATGCGTCAAAAAAGGGATTATGATCTTAAGCTCAAAACTCAATCTTATGAAGCCGGAGATTTAGTTTACAAACTTGATTCCACTAAAAAAGTTGATCAAAGTCCAAAATTACAAAAAGTATGGAAGGGACCATACTTAGTGGTAGAGGTCGTTTCTCCAGTACTTTTCAGAATAGCAGACAGGAAGAAGACATATGTGTTACATCACGACAGGTTAAAACCATGCCTAGATCGAGATGTTCCACTTTGGCTGAGGAGAAAAAGGAGCAGCTTATTACAAGGGCTAAATGAAGATAATGGTGAGCCTGATACAGAATCTTTCGGTTTAGATAAGTTATTCGAAGAATGTTCTGTAGATGGTAATGACTATATAAGCCCAGATGAATTAGATAAATTAGAAGAAAACCCTTTAGAAATCCAAGACCCTTTAGAAAGTAATACATATTTTCCAGATCCCCTGCCACCGACCAGAGCAGGAAGAGAGCGCAAGAGGCCCCAATACCTGGCAGATTACCAAACTTAAATAGTTGTTGCATGGTTCAGTTCAGGTTGTGGGATATAATAAGATACTAAACCATTCTTTGTGCATACAATGTGAAAACATGTTAAAGGGTTGTCTTATTTCTTCCTTACTCTACAGATGCCACGTGGACAGCGTTTTGTCCGAGGTAGGAGTCGTGGTGGCCACAGTCGAAGAGGCGATTACCGGCCACCAAGGGACAGCCATGACAGGGATCAGCGTCGTCGGAGCGATGTCTATCCAGGTCAGGCTAGGGATTTTGAGGTAAGAAGGGAAAGAGGGGTTGCTGATCCTCGCTGGGAGGCAGATGGTCATCCAAGATACAGGCAAGTAACCTCCAACTATCATCGCCCACGAAGCGACGATGTTCAATCAGGTGAGGGTAGTCGTCGCCAGTACAGCGATGGCAACAGGTCACAGGTGAGTGGCCCTTCACAAAGTAATTGGACCAGGTGGAACCGAAATTCTGGTGCTGTTAGGGCGCCAGAAACAGTATCCACATCAAGACCTACAGGTGTGTCAATGGTAGGTCAAACCAGTGTGTCAGTGGTAGGTCCATCAACGACAAATGTGCCAACGGTAGGTCAAACAACGCCAGCACAGGATGAAGCCGTAGTCTCTATGCTGCATCAGATATTTGATTTGGCAAACATAGAGAAGATTAGAGAAAGAGTGTACCATCCTTCAAATAGGGTGGAACCTTTCAATCAGGCTCTCCTTATGGAGCATTGTCTCAGGGACATAGGCAGCAGGATGGCTCGACAGGGTTTGTCCGCGTTGGCACCATCCGCTTCCCTGGGGGCTCCAGTACAAGTAACCAGAGCAGTGCCAGCCCAACCGGCTGCATCCGCTTCAATAGCAGTAGCACCGGTTCCAGCAGCTCCTCCATCTTCACAACCTAGTGGGCAATCAGCACCGAGACAAATCTATGGTGTTGCTCAAGAAGAGGCAGAGTTTCGCCAGGCAAGGAGGGAGTATGCTACCTCTCAGAGGAAACCACAGTTATTGCCCTCCAGGCCAACACAAGCAAGAAGTGGCTATTCTATGACACAACCTGACAAATGGACCGTTGTGCGCTCTAAAAAGTCAAAAAAGATGCCCACAAGTTCCATGTCAGAGAAAAAACAGATGCCCAGGAGGGAAGGCCACTCTTCATCAAGCACCGCTCAGATGCCGGTGAAAAGAAGGGCTCCAGAACCATCAAAAGAAGATGAAGTCCCTAAAAAACACAAAAGAAGGCCAGCATGTTTCATGAAGAGTTGCGGGAAGCCTCAGTCCCACATGAGAAGACACGTCATAGGACGACATCTCCCTGAGGGATTCATGACATGGGTTGAAATGTCAAATGAGGTGAGAATGGAGTCCATTGTGAACTTTACAACCACGATCCAAAATCTGTTAGGGTGTAAAACTTTGGATGATTTGATCACGAAAATTCGCAAGGACCGGCTCTACCCTGACCCAAAAAAGATGATCATCGCTACCACTGACGAAGATCGCGGTCTGATGCGTGAATTCAACAGGTGGGTGAAGAAAGAAGACTTGACAGTAACACCTGAAGTCAGTCCACCCAACTGTGTTGCATCATTGGCTCACTGGCGCCTGGCAGCATATGTTCTAAGCCAAATAGGAGAAGACCGTGTTCAGGTAAAAAATCCCAACTTTGAAGTAAAAATAACTGGATTGGGAGAGAGCGCCTCTGAAACAACTGCCACATTGACGGTCAAGAAGGTGAAAGAGCCAACCGAGTCAAGTGACCGAAAAGTTGAATTTGTTGCCGGACAGAAGAACGTTCTCAAGAAAACCGTTCTAGCGCAGGTTCAGGCACAAGCTCAGAATGCACCGGCAGAAGAGCCAATGGAGCTTGATCCAGACACAGAACAGGACGTGTCAGAAGTTCCGGATGCCGATGAACTTTGCAGACAGGTGGATGAGGTGTTGCAGGATCAACCATCAACCTCCACAGGTGCAACATTACAGGTCACAGAAACAACTGTTCTAGAAATGTCTGAAAGTGAAGGACACACTCCACCACCAACTTTCCGTCCATATCAGCCCCCAGTGATGACCAGTACTGAGATCATCAAACAGCTGCAAGACGGAACAATGTGTATGGACCGTTTTTTTAATGTCAGGGTGCGTGAGGAAAAATGGGAAGATCCACCTCAACCAACCTTTAAAGAAGTTTTGGCCAAACCACCTCCAAAACCAGTTTTACCACCGCGGATGGAAGACATTGGGGAAAGATATGGTGATCGCGAGTGGGAACAAAGAAAACAGAGGTTGTTGTCATGTGATGAATCGCAGAAAATTGGATTTGTCGACTCACACTTACATCTTGACAAAATCAGGGCAGTGGCAGGTTTTTCTGCTCTTCAATCCATCTTGAACAATGGGCCCATGCCACAGACACCTGTTCGCCTGCAACATGCAGTGTGCAACTTCTGCCATGGGGTACCAAGTCGGGAGGATATGGTTGTATACAAACGGGATCACCGATTATCCTTCACTTACGGTGTACATCCAAAGGAAGCAAAATATGTCTCTCAAAGACAACTTGACATGGTAAAGTCCGCCGTAGAAAAGGATCCCCGTTGCGTAGGAATCGGCGAGATGGGCATGGAGTACTCTGAAGGCTACTCAAAATTCAATGACCACCAAATACGGGTGCTGAAGGATCTACTCCGATTCTACGTTGACAAAAAATTATGGTCAAAAGTATTGGTGATCCACTGCCGTGAAGGTGACAATAAGTCAAGGGATGCCAGTGATATGTGTTTGGCCGTAATGTCATCTGTTCTGAAAGACGATGTGGCAAAAATTCTAGAATCCACAGACACTGTTACAATGGAGGAGTCCGAGAAATGATCAAATGGAGGGACAGCTTCCCTAGTGTCATGTTCGGGTTCACCGCTCTGATATTGCGGCGAGAAAGACATATAGAAGTGGATGATGTCATCAAACAATTGCCAATGGAAAATATACTGTTGGAAACGGACTCTCCATATTTGAAAGCTCCAGAACATCTCTCCAATAGGTTCAACTCCCCATATGGCATTGAGGCTATAGCCAGAAGAGTTGCTGAATTGAAGGGTTTAGGCTTGGCGGAGGTTCTCACGAAGACGTCTGAGAATGCAGCCCGCCTCTACGGACTAAAATAAAGGAGCAATAGGTTGCATCGATAAGCATCCGATGCATTTAGGGTGGTCTGTGGTGACCTGAAAATAGTTGTCCTTGGCCTTTTTCAGAACGGGGTGGAATGTGGTGAAATCCGGTGTTTCGGCGCCGATGTTTAGTATCCACTGCTTTCCAACAATTAGGTCAGGGGTCAAGGACACAGAAGTGAGTTTGTCTGGCCTTTTCAAATATAGCGTCAGTCTAGCTCCTAACTGCCAAGTGCATGGTCACAAATATAAAGTAAATTGTCAGCCTTTGTTGCTAATTATCTGGCAGCACAGGTGTATTTAAATATATAAATACAGTATTGTAAATAAAGAATATCTTGTCAAGTGTTTGCTGTGAAAGCCAAGTGACAGCGGACACAATATTCTTGGTGAGTTTATACTTTATTATATATCTGTGAGTTTTTTTCTTACCACTTATCTTTTTGTCACAGAAATCCATACACATAAGAACCTTAATTAACATTTAAAATATTGTGAGATGAAAATCCAATACTCTACATGATGAAGGAAAGCCTTTAAACTTTTATGGTAAGCAAACCTTCAATATAATCCCGATTGTTAACCAACTAGTGATAGATTATAAAGTAGGATCAAATACTGCATGCTCCCATATACCCAGTTAAAATTGGAGCTCATCAATATGTATCACTGGATCTGTAGAACTGATTTCTGTAACCACATAGAACAGTCTCCATTATTATAAAATAAGTTCATCATCTTTCGATCGCGACTCATACTGGAAGGGATTTTGGGGTTGTTTCTACACGAATTGAAATACTCGTTTCCTGAAGGTAGGGCATGGAAGAACTCGGTTTGGGTTAACCTGTGCATATACAATGTATTTAAAACACATGTTGCCTTAAATACCTCTATTTTGTGTGCCATTTTCCTGTGTTTTTTATTATATGATATTGCTTGAACTTGTATTTCTCTGTCTCTAAGTTTAGGGGCGTCAAAATGGAAGAAATATGATCATGGTACAGACTCCCCCATTCCAGGTTCCCTAAGTGTTAACACGTTGACAGAGAAATTAAAAACAAATTCGTAAAAAATGAGAAGCCTATTGCTTTGAACAAATGAACAGACTAATGATCCAGGGGCTGGTTTCATGAAAAACTGAGCCAGACTCAAGGCTGAGTCAGGGTTTCAAATCTGAGACTTTTGTCTTGGCTGAGTTTTTGGCTCAAATGGATTTCACAAAGGGTGGATCAACTGAGACCAGTCTCAAGTTATGGTCTCAACTTTTTAATCTCATTTCATATATTTAGTGGGCTTATTTTTAGTTTAAAAAGTTATATTTCATGATTATTATCATTTTAAATATCTTTAATACTCATAATACAAAGAAATTATATGAGAATAATATAAGTGATCCATAAGATTGAGACTCAACTGAGGTTGAGTGTGGCTTTGAGTCCACCCTTGAGACCTGTCACTTGATAATAGCCTATAAAGCATGTCAATTCTATTGACTTTTGTTATTAGTAAATATTGAATATGTGGCTGTAATTACAAAATAAAATGAAAATAGAAGATTTCAAGATTTATCAATTTCATTTTGGAACAAATGGTATCGCTTTATGTATGTCTTTTTTGGCATCACAGCTTGGACTCAAATTTGAGACAGTTTGTCAGGGTTCTGTACTGTAAGCTGCCGACCAATGGCAAGCAACTACCAGCTTTCCCACTTGAGGCTGTGTCCCGGGAACCGCTAGGACGTTATTTAAAACTGTCAGACCATCCTTATTTCTTTGACGTATTTGAAAAACAATTTCTGCAGTGTCTTCAGTTAAAGAGGGATGATACCTGAGCTTTTTGGAACGAATCATTTGTTATTGGCTACTTTCGTCTAGTAAGTAACAGTCACTTAGGAACACAGAGGACGTGGATTTGATCCCAAGTGCCTGCAGATACATAGTGTCTTGGATGACCACTTGTAGTAGTTATTATTGGGTCATATCCCCAGTAGCAGGGTCAGGAGCCTAAGGAACGTTGATAAACAGTCAACCCTGGCTCTCTGTCCTTCATTTAGTGGAATGTTTAAGAGTTTTGGTTGTATAGTCGGGGTTGGTAAAATAGTGCCTTGAGTCCTAAAAGGTAGACATTCCCCTCAGATTAAATATACAATACAAAATACAGTACAATCATATATGGGTTTGGTGCATTTGGGCCTTAATTGTCAATTTAATTGGAGATCTAGGGTATACAATGACAATATATCTGATGATCTGCTAACAGTTGGAGATTTCTTCAAAATGCTAGTAAAAATTATAGTATATCACCTTGTATCATATGGCTTATGAAATGTATAGATATATTATACTAGTTCTGACTTCAATGTGAGTAGGATCATGTTGTCCTACATTATATCTTCTTTGACGCATACAGACCTTTAAACTTCAGGGATCTTGTACTTTTGGTTTACTTACTTGAAGAAGACACATTCCCCTGTTGACTCATCACTGTATACCCATTGCTTGACCTGCTTCAGAAATGCAGGATCAGTCGGGTCTTTCTTGTGAAGTTCAGCTGTTTTGACAATGTCCAGTTGTGCTTCAGTCTTAGAGAAATTTTCAAACAACTTGTTACACAAGCTGATTCTGTTTGTCCGGATAACCTCCCTCTTAGTGCAGAAATATCCTGGCTGGGCCTTACTGAAATAAAAGATGATTGGACCAACAAATATTTGGGGAGTGAGAAGTATTGATTATCTTTTTAAATATTACAAATCAAGGTATTAATACGGAGACCCTATTAGGACATTGTGTTTTCTTATTACATCTGCCAAGAAGATATTATTTTAATGACCGTTTGTTTGTCTGTTTCTGTGTTTGTTTGTTAGCAGGATCACAAATACTACTGGGTGAAAATTCACAGAGGAAGGTCTTTGTCTTACTTAACTCCCCCCAAAACTTGAAAGTGATCTGGATACCAAAAAAAAAAAAAAAAACGTTGTCCAGATTTTTCCATGACTAGAAGATCTTGTGAGCACCATGTATTATGTAGTGATCATCAAGAGATCACCAATTATTTTCTCGTGATCATCAGATGATCTAGTGCTCATAACTTATTTGGTTGTGATTACCAGATGATGTGGTGAGAACAAAATAATTATGAAATTATCTGTTGATCACAACAAAATAAGCTATAGTCATCACATCAACACAGTTCTGATTATGTCTTACCAGAATGAATAAAAATATACATGTATTAATGTCCTTAAAGGTTCTTTATAGTATCACAATAATTTAGTTCAATTATATAGCTCTATTTTCTGTAGGTCATCTTAAGACATAGTAATACAAAGGCGGTGTGTATTAGGTGGGGCATATGCAGCTTTAAATAAAGGGGGCGAGGGAGTGTTCATATGTATGCACAATCCAGTGCAGGATGTTCAACTTTTAAATATGTACCTGTTGATACCCTTACAAGCGAGGGTTCAAACTGCCTGAACCCACCTCAGAATCATAGAGTCTTTAGATGGAGATTAAGCGCTATAAAAATACTAGTAAAATTAGGATCCGCTAGTGGAAAATGTACATAAAAAATTCCGTTGTGTCTGATGTCATGTTATGTAATACATTGTCTTTTTTACCACATCATCTTTTGGTTTGCATGAGATGATTGTAGTGTTTACTATATTAGTACTATGTTAGTGGTGAACGCCTGATCATCTAGTGTTTATGAGTACATCAGTGGTCATCACCACATCATGTCAGGATCATGACTAGCCAAAATGACAGAAATTAACAGCATGTTTAGTACTAACTGATAGGGTATCCATATGATATAATTAAACAAAAATTTAATTTATGAAAGCAAAGTTTCTATTTCCCTAGAACAGCAAAGACATCTGGTAGTTTTTGCCATCTAAAGTGGGACTTGCACTTGTTTGCCATAAACATCATCCCGATGCCATATAATGACATTGATGCAAGGATCTTTATTCACTGTTTCTAGTTGAAACCATAATACGGTGAGGTTGAATCTGCAGCTGTGGCCTAGCGGGTAGTTAAGTTGCCCAGAGGCACAAAAGATGTGGGTTTGAACCCAGTTAAGTCGCCCAGAAGCAGAGAAGATGTGGGTTTGAACCCAGGTACAAGCAGAAACAAATTGGCTCAGATGACCACTTAAAAAAATGGCAATCCTCTGTCATTGAGTCCGGTCCCAAATGGCAGGCTAAAGAACCTCAGGAACATTGAAATATGGTTTTGCTTGAGCCTCTGTCTTTCTGTTAGGGAAATGTCTATGGAAGCTTTGTCTGTACATGTGCAGTCGGGATGAGTCAAATAGCACTTGGACTCATCTAGTACAAGGATATATTGTGCTGAGTATACATATACCATACAATAAAATGTATTATTTATCTAGTGACATTGCAAGTAACTGTGAGTCTCCTTTGATGATTTTTCGATAATTTTAATGCAGTTATTATTTGAGATTTTTAACCAGAAGGCTATTTTATGAATTTTAAACTTACCATTTATGGTTGTATATTATAACTATATTACTTTAAGGAATATAATATTGTTTATATGTCGAATTTGTTACACTCATGAAGATGAATCTAATGTAATATGGACTTTTATAGCACTTAAAATCTCGGTCATTGATACACTCTAAGGCGCAACTATATATAGACACTCATTTTTCATCATTCTCTCTAGGACACTAATAAGTAGGATATATATTAACAGAACATGACTACCTACCTTTTATTGATCAAATGACCATATATGCCGAGACAGGCAACAACAGTGAAAGACAATGAAATGCCTCCTCCCATCCTGCAAGTGGAAGAAAAATTATTATGGGATCCACCTTCAGTATCTCAATGATAGAATGTGTCTTGTCTAATGACTGCTGAAATCCACAGATGATGTTGAAACAGTCTTTCTTACATTTTAGAGGCACTCTTCTTGTTCAGAGTCTGCCAATAATTCCAGTTTTGTATTAAAAGCAATTTGTGTTTTTCAAAGCAATTGCTTTCAATATCAATATGAAATGGCAGGTATCATATTTCAACCAACAAAAGCATTACATAAAAATTGTATGTATATTACGCAGTACTGAATACAGCTCTGATAATAAATAACTCCATCATGTACTGCTCACTGCCAATTTTTCAAGCACATTCATAGAATCAGATCACATGCAAAGGAAAGAAATAGAGCCAATATAAAATAACTCAAAAAGTTGCAGATGCATTTGAATTTTTAGAACATATCGACCATGGCTAAACCAACAAATGATTAAATGTTGGTGGTGATCTGGATCATCATTGGAATTTTTAAAGAAATTTTTATCATTGAACACATAAACGATATTTAAGATATTGGGCTTGGAGGAGGTATGCTCTCTGTGAATTCTTCAATACCTGGCCCCAAAATTTAAGAAATCAGCCATTGAGATTAAAATAATTATCTATTAACTATAACAACAGAATAAATGTGACTACTAAAAGTTATTACTGATAGTTATACAGTTAAACCATTACTAAATAAAACATTAAAAGTTATACCAAAAGAAATTACAGTTGCCCTATATTAGGACATAGTAGATTAAGAAACACTTATTCACAGGAAGGGGTGGCCCGCCCAAAGGAAGGAATTAATTCGAAATATATAACAGAATAAACATTCAAATTATTATTACTGTACAACAGGGTGATTATAAGCCCTCTAGGGTCAATCCTTTACTAATGGGCTGGTGATTACAATACAGCCTAATTAACATACACAATTTTCAATATTTATAGCCGAAAATTATTAATATCTCAGAATGGATGAAATGGTTAAATGTTAGAATACAACTTTGATCCCCCAAAGACCCAGTAGAAAGTAGGGCATTTATGTATGTAGGTGAGAATGAAAAGAGGAGGCGACAGTGGCAGTGGCAGAGGGTGGCAATTGTATATAGCGCCATACTGATTGACTTGACCAAGTACCTTGGGCCTGTATATCTTGTATACTAATTCCATGTCTAAAGGCCCAAGTGGCCCCACTGCGCCTGAAGTCATGAAAAGTGAAGTGTTTAGAGTAATGAACCAACTGGGAAACCAACTTTAAACGTTTCCTTTCCACAGAATCTGTGAGGGGCAGTGGCAAACCACTTTTGTTGTATACAAACAAGGGGTCATCTTTCACAGTTGGAAAAGCTGTATACATGCTTCTCAAGGCCCTAACTGGACAAAGCATGGAAGTTTCAAGATCTGGAATGGGTGAAGGTAGCCACATTACGTCTGTCTTGAAGGGTCTTGGACCATTTTATTATGATAACCACACTATCTTGAGAAAATATAAGGTCACCTCTACATAGTTGTCTGAAGATATCAAAACCCTTAACAGTATGTGGAAGAATGTTAGAGAGCCTCAGGAAGAAAAAGAAACACAAAAGGTGTAAGCTCTGAAACACCAATGGGTGCTACAATTGCTATGTAACCTGTATGATGTGTGACAATATATTTTCATCAATGGTGATGTGGAGAGAAGGGTTAAATTGTCTAGTAAGGGTTAAAGCCTTGACAAACATTGGTATTCTCTGATCCCTCATAAAAGTGGTAGCTCTAGGTATATAATGCACATTGACCTAATGGCAGTCATATAATTGGTTATATTTGCAGGAGACATTCCCGGGCCATGGAGATATTCCGTAAACGCTATCACTAGTAGAGTAGAAACCTAGAGCCAGGACCATCAGGAATGCCAAAAAAATCTTTGAGTCACCTGGTGGACCAAAGGAAGTGAAGTGACCCCAGATTCTGAAAAACAATTTTAAATAGTGTGATTCAACAATGTCAAATCAACATGAATATTAATCCATAATGGATCCTCGACGTGCTTGGAAAGCAGGAGGAAATCATCTGGACAGGCTGTCCACCTAGACAAAAGGTCAGCTACACTGTTTGTAGTGTCTGAAATGTGTGAAAATCTAACACTAAACATGGCCGTAAGGAGCCAGATGTTCATTTTTAAATGTGCACTGTTATACCCTTTAAACCCCAGAGGAAGGTGTATAGCATGGACAAAAAAGTTTCTGAAACAACCACATAGGTGTGTAAGAGAGGCATCTAAATAGATATTGTCTTAAACAGGACAGATATCATATATTGTGACCCCATTAAAAGAAGACAAAAAATTAAGGGAGCAGTTCAAGTCCCTATACAATTCTTGGTTCAAATATATCTCTACTGCATTAAGATGGTCTCTTAACACCTGCAACATTCTATTAAGAAAATATCTGACAGGGTGTACCCATTTTGTAATATATAAAAGGGAACCCAATAAGGACTACAATTGGTTCTTTGTACAACTTCTTTTATCCGACCACTCGGTACATATTTGAATTATGTCCTGCAATTTTTCAGGAAGCATGGAAATAGTCCTGTTGACTGTATCAAATAAGATACCCAGGCATACAAACTTTGTATCCGGTGGATGTAACTTTTTATCACTAATGTCCAGGCCTAACTCCTGGAGCAAGTTAAGGAGAAATTGATATGCTGAGTCAATTTTTGAGGGCAGTCCACAGTATATTAGATCATCTATATACTTTGAGAGGTATGGGTGACCATACTTGGCCATAATATACCTAATTGTGTTGCTGAGTTTTGAAAAAAAAAAACTTAAATGAAAACCGAATGGAAGCATCAGATCCAGGTAAAATTTCTCTTTAAACTTAAAATCTAAATCACCAGGGTCAATGCGAACATGTCTAAAAGCCCCGCTGATATCGGTTTTTAAAATTTTTGTAGCAGGCCCAAGTGCTTTAAGTGTATTCACAATAGAATCTATAGTAGGATACTTAAGTTCAAATTGTGTACCCAGATATGAACAACTGCTAACTCCATTGTTGACTGAGAGGCCCTTGGGCCAACTAAGGTCAACTATGGTCTTTCATCTATCCAAACCCGCCTTATCTCTAGTAATCAGATGGGAGATGTGCAAAGAAAATGGAGGAGCATCACATGGTCCTAAGATTGCCTTAAAGTTTACTTCCTCCTGTATATATCTACCAACTTCATCTGAATGATTATTTGCTAAAGTATGTGGTACCTAAAGTACAATTTTGATCAAAATCCAAGGGAAATCCGAATTGTATCAGATCCGGAAGTTGTTAGTCAAAATACTAGTAATCTTTGAGATAATAACTCCAATGTGAAACATTCAACTGAATCTGAATACCGATTCTTAACCCCCCAAAATTAGGCAGACCACTCTGCCTTACCAGCCTATGTGTCTGTATTATGTCTGGTATTTCACTATAGTAAGTCGGATCACAATTAAACAGCATTATACTAGACAATGGGAGACAACCGAATGCAGTTCCAAGTTGCTGTTTTGCTTTAACAAGTACAGGATCTTGGACTACTACATCTATATCATTCTGCACCGATGCAGCCAGTATTTTAGGTTCCCTAGTATTCTGATTTGTTCCTTGTACCAATGATTCGTTTTTTGAAGTATTGCCCTCAATATCCAACTGCGAACCATCTTCCATGCAAGGCTCTACATTCAGAAATGTGAATCTATTTTGTAACAGTACAGAGCACTACACTTTGCTCTTTTCAGTGCAGACGACCTTATAATGTTGTCCTCAATCAGCTGTTTTCTGGCCATATAACTATTACTCAGGTGTGAACCCCACATAACATTGTCACCTGATGCATTTGGGCCACTGTTCCACAAGGCTGATTTTTTGTTGTTTTTTTTGTAACAGATTATTCGAACCCAAGTGACCAGCTGTGAACTGCATGCATGCGTTCTCTCCCAGATTGTGTTTAGTGACCTGCGCATAAGTACGATTAGGTTGCATGTAAGCAAACGATGGTCCTCTAAGTAACTTGTATTTCATTTGAGCTTTGGATTGAAAACTACAATCATGTGCAGAATGAAGCCTGAAATAGAACATTCTCGTTTTTGGACATGTTTCCTTTGATTCAACATGCCCTTCTTTATTCCTTTTTTGCCTTTAATCTATGACAATCAAGTTGAGAATGTGCATATAGCTTGCCATCCCTCTCCCAGCAGGAAGCACAAACATGCCTATAAAAATTTTTGTTTCATGATTTTTCTTCTGCAAAGAAGAGTGTTTGTTGTAATGTATACACGGGACCACCTTTGTAGGAATTTTCTTTCCCTGATTTTTGGCATTTTGTGCTCCCTGCTGAGAGATGTGTCTCTGGGCATGTGTCCAACAGATACGATCAATTTTGTCCACATACGATCATTTGCTACTTCACCCTGCTCCATTCTGCAGAGTAAGACCACGTGACTGGCCTTAGTAGAGAAAAATCATTTGCATCGTCTAATGAGACTTTTCCATTTGATTCTTCCTTCATGCCCCTACAAAACCACTCATCCATTGCAAGGGTGTGAGTTGATTGTAGGTAACTCTATCCTTATTTTGCCCAGATAAACATATTCATGAGGTCACTTTACTCTATGATTCACAAAGAAATCCACTGGTCCCCCCCCTCTGTGATTTAGTTTTCCTATTACCTGTCTGCACCTTTTCAGTAAGATCTTGTAAAATTTGCTGAACCCCTTGTTAAATTCTGGCTTTTGTAGTACTGATGGGGGAGGTATGTTACAGTTAGTGGGAGCCGCCAATAGATGCATGTTAGACGCAGGAACCACCCCTTCCTTTGGGACAGATGCTTTATCTGCACTGGGTTTTTTAACATTTTTTTTATTTTCTTAGTATCCACTGATTTTTACAGGATTGATTTTGAACCTTCTCAATATTAGTAAGCCTATTACCTAACAGAGACAGTTGTATGAGTAATTGCATGTTCATTTCTATTTGAGAAGGTTCTTGGTTGACCTTATGTCCGGAACTACCTGTGACAGCACACTACCAGGCTTCAATTTAATATGGCAATAGACTGTTGCTGAAACACATGGTTGGGTAATTCTAAAGAATCTCAAACAGAGGCAAAAAGGGGCTCATCTGTAGAACTTGAAACAGTAAACAGACCTAGTTACAAAATTAGAACTTTTAAGCTGGGCCCCAGTACTGAGCCCACGAAAACCCAGACGTTCAAAAGCAATCTGGCTTTAATGTTAAATCTAGAATTCTGAGACATTTAGAAAGTTTCGGGCTGCTAGCATGAGCCGCAAAGCACTTAGACGGTCATCCATCCAAGTACTAATGTAGTCCATTGCTGCTTAACTTCAGTGATGAGACAGGTACTCATCACACTACACCAAGGCCAAGGGCCAAGGGTTATTTTATTTAACTTGTGTATTTGTAACGTGATAGTGGGTTAATAAATGTAGATGATCCCAAATCTCGTCTCTTCTCTCACACTGTTAATTCTTGCATACACCTCAAACTCTCATCAAGAGGCTTATAATAATGACTATAATGGCAATCGTCCTTCTGCAATTAGCTTTCAGTCATTTTGGACCGGCCCGCTTAGTAGACTCTACCTTTCTTGACTCTCCACTAATCTCTCACCCAATTAATGATGCGCTCTCACTTTGCAGTTATATCTCAGCAGTCTCTGCACATTTTAAAGTTGTAGTTTGAAGAATTTACATTATAATCCACTCCCAAAAAACTTCTGAAAGTACAAGTAGTGGTTTGTTAAAATTTAATGGCTAATATATTTGTGGCTAACACTTCTATCATGTAGCTGGCATCTTTGCAGTGATAAATGATGAGTTACAGCAGCCAGACGGGGTTTATAAAGTGTTGGTTTGATCTTGACTCACGATCCCAACTCCAGAAATTAATCAGTCCAGTAGGGATGGGTTTGGAAACTGCTCCACTCTTGCCAGTTTGTCACTATATGGCTTGTCGGGCCTGATATGGCTCGTCTGTCAGGGGTATACAGCCTAAAATTTTCCCATCTCGGCAAGGAGAAAACCACCCTGACCCCAAATCCAGTCTGGAGGTAGATCCTGAGAAGCTGGGATGCATTATATCTTGTTAGGAAGGTGAAAACAACTCATATTTTTTACATGTTTTATTCTGGATTTTGGTCCCAGATCCCAGACTTTTCAAACTGACCTCAGAGTCATAGAGTCAGTTGTAAAGTCGGCCCCAGTGGAACATCCCCATATAAGCCAGTATACCAAGGTATATCATTTTGTTAGTAGAATCATTATATTGAAATGTACTACAGAACCAAACGGGGGCAACAAAACAACAGTGAAAAAGGTTTCTTGTGTGCTGAATTTATGTGATAGCAGAAGTAAATGAAAATCAGAAGGAATAAAACGAGTAGTAGACAACAGATTCATTTAGGAAAAACAAACTCAGTGGCGTTTCTGTGATTTCTCATGTATTTTACAATAAAAGTTATAGTTTAACAGAACACCAATGATCCCAGATTTTTGGAAAAGGCATTGGTCTTAGTGCTCTTGCTGAAGTGCATATTGAAAATAATTTAGTGTCTACATCCATGAAGAGTTATGTGGGTAATAATGAATGAGAGTTTCATAAATGTTTCATTCAGTTGAGCAATTTCATATGATTTTGAGAGGGTAATGCAATTTTTCTCCACAACTGGTTGTCTGGTTTTTTGTGTAAATCTTCACACAAACCTGTACTAATATTAATAATCTTTACAATCTTTGTAACTTTGTCACATATGCCATAGATTTTCATTTTTCAAAAGTCTCTTGATCTAAGTACATTGTGATGCTTTCAAAAATGTCAACATACATCGTTTTAAGACAACCATCCAATAATAGATTTATCAATTTTAATATTTCACTGCATTAATATATCTTGGTATTGTCCATAAGCACATCTTGTGCTCGAATGTACACCTGATAAAACCAAATCTTACACCAAATCACATCTTGTAACATTATAAATAGCAACACAATTTATTTGTTGAAATGAATGCCCAGATTATACTACAGGTGGGTATTAAATACATTTACAGGTATTTCGTACAGTGACTTATGAGTTTGCATTCTGTGACATTCCTTGCTTTTATGGCTATCCACATGGAAGTTTTTAAATGCCTACAATTTCTGCCTACTATGGACAGTATAAAGATCACATCCCATAAGCTGGTTATAAGTACAGTTTGTCCTGTCATTGGGCTATCTTTTAGCTCAGCAGGTTAAAGGACAAGACTTGTGTTTATATCTGTATGTGAACGAAAGGCACTGGGATCAAGTCCCAGCATAGATAATTATATTAGACAGTTATATTACTGCATTATATTATTGCTTATTTAAGGTATCTTTCCTGTATCTTTTCTGTGACAAACAACTGTCATTGTCCTCACAAATTCCTTTTCAGTAGCACTACTCTAGCTAGAGACTTATATATGGGTTCAAAGGAGATACATCATCCCCCTCTCTTTTTCCTGCCCCCTGAAACTGCTAGAAATACCTCCTGTTAGTATGAATGAACTACAAGCCCCCAAATTAAAGGAGCTCATATGTACATACACCATAGATATATTTTGACCCATCCATGAAATTGCCCAGTTCATGAAAATGGCAATTCATTTATTAACGACTTGCCCATTAAATTGAATAGGTAATATTATGCATAGAACACTTTGGCGATACCTTTATAAGATCTGTACAAATATGTTTATACAGTAGCATCTTTCATAACCTCTTTCTCAGATAAATCACTTAAGTAGCTGTCAAGGAGGAAACTGTTAACCATAGAAGAAGTTGATAACAATTGCAAACTCTTTGGAACTATTGTTTTTGTTCCAATAATAATATCCCAGGGTATGTCAGTAAAAACACCTCGCAATTCTCAAAGGTGATAAATACTTGTTTCAGATCTTCAAGGTATCAGATCTTCAACATTTGATTAAGTATCTCTTGTTGGTAATGAACACCAGTACATGTGACATAAGGAGAAGGTGATCAACATCATTGATACAGCTTCCTTTAAATTAATTTGAAATTGGTTAACATTCCAGTAAACATTTTTGGGGTGTAAAAACATTTGAAAGGAAACGTTTGGCAAAGGTTAAAAATGATGGGTAAGAAAACCATTTATAATAGAATGTTTTAAAATGTTTTATGTAAACCGTTTATTGAACATTTAATGACAAATGTTAGAAAAACGTTACAAATAAATATAATAATGTCTGAATAAAAATGGGGTCAGAGGTCAAATTCAATATCTTTTAAGGTTGCTCCCTAATGAAAATATTATTTTTATGTCTAAAATTGTAAGATAGTGGCTTAGAAATTGTGCCACCATTCAATTCTTACTTTACAGATTGCCTGTGGGGCAATTTTTGACAAAGTCCCCTAAAAATCCATATTATTGCTCACCGCCATCTTTGTTTGGACATGTTTGAAGGTGAAGGTTTAATAAGCATTATGAAAATAGGGGTTTAAAAGACATTGATAGAAAACTTTCAAAAACGTTTTAAAATGATGGATATGAAAACCAGCTGCTATTAAACGTTTTCTAAAACATTTTCAGAGCAAACATTTACTCAACAAATGTTGTTTAAACTTTTTATGGGTACTGTTTATCAAACAGTTCCAGCATAACCTTCATTTCTTCAGCTATTTTCTAAATGTTTAAAAAATGTTTTCAGTAGAAACGTTTCCATAGAGAATGTTTATAAAACATTTTTAAACATTACACCGTAAATGTTTCCAAGTAAACATTTCGAAAATCATATGATAGGGCTTAAATAGATTATAAAAACGTGTTGTAATCATTTAATCCATTTTAAAACATTTCTAATGTTTACTGGGATGTCATTTAATATTTACATTTTATCGTCGGTCTATTGTTATGCTTAAATTGTGGGATTATGTTCTGGCTACAAAAATATTCAGAATTTACAAAGGTCCCATTTTCAACGTATTCTCTACAGAGTGCATGTTTTCTGGGGTTTTTTGGCATTTTTGGTGTTTGCATGTTTTTATTTAGCTTTTGAGATGTGTGTTCAAAGTTTGGTAGCGTGATTGACTGTTTCAACAAAAAGAACAAACTGAAGGTCAATGTTGCGGGTTTTATTCAACAGTCAGGGTCATATTGGGACAGGTCTTCCATATTGCCACTTGTTGCGAGTCAAACCCCCACAGAGGTGGCAGCCTGTGATTAGAAGATAAAGTTGCTAGTAACTATGCCAATGAGGACCTCTAGATTATTGTCAATGCAAATGTGTCTTCATGTCTAAACATTGAGATGATAGAGGAGACTCAGATGCTTTCTGTAATTCTCAGTCAAGCTAAAAGCCCTTTATGAATAAAATATTATTGTGAGCATACCAATATTGGTAATACATAAATACATTTTAGTAGCTACTGTATTGAAGTCATGAGAATTGTTATTATGTGTACTTGATGATTACTTTGAGATGTGTAACTTTTTACATCATGTATTCAAAGTGTTATTAATTATTGTAATCATTTGTTCGTGTGTACGTGTTCTAGTGGTTCTGCCACTGTGATTCATGGTAAGTTACTTTGGTAATTCAAGTATCTACAATACAGTGAACCATATGTGTCACATATACATAAAAATTCAAATAAACCTCTATATCAGTATTAGTTGTTTCTTCAATGAATAAAACTGGAACATAATCTGATAAGAGGTTTATAGCACTAATTAACATAGTCCAAAAGATCCATAAATACCCCTTCTGTAATATGTATAAAATGAATAAACCTGATGCATTTTTTTGTATTTGTATTTATACTCAAATGCAATATCTCCATGTTCTAAAGGACTCAAAGCGCTATATGACCCATCCAACTGTACAAGTACAGTCCAACTCTCAAATTACTGACATTCCCCTGAGTGAAAGACAAGAGACTCAAAGAGGACGATTTGTCGACGTCCTTGAGGCTCTTTAACCTGCCATTGGAGATAGGACCCAATGACAGAGGACTGCCATTTTAAGTGGTCATCTGATCCACTCTGTATCTGCCTGTACCTGGGACTGAACCCACACCTCTGTGTTCCTAGACCAGTATGTTACCCACTAGGCCACAGTGACAGACTGATTTAAATCCTATGTCATACTGTGTTTAAAGGGTGAAGTGTTTATTGCTGACCAAAATTCTTGCTAATTTCACTCATGACATATTTATAGATGTTATCTACAAGATTAAACAAACCCAACTGGCTGATGAAGTATTGCTATATTATCTGCTGGACAGTAAGAACCTCTGTAAACCCTATCAACAGCAGTATCACAGCTTTGATATGTGAATTAATCATGTGCAAATGCATATCTTGATTTGACAAATACACTGTTTTATATGTGATGTGGTGCTATCATTCTGCCCTACGCTTTTAAAAACCTTTTACCGTGAACTCCATTGCTGTACATAACAGAATTATTCAAAAACAGGTTTATTTTATCACAGAAAAAATGTCCATCCTAAAGTAAAACACACTCTATTATTTTATATATAGCAAAGTGTCAAAATCGACAGAGACCTATTGTATCAGTTGCATAGAATATGCATGGCTACATTATCAAGATTAATGGTCTGCTTTCCTTTAATATTGCTTTTGTTGATGAGCAGTATATTTTATGGATCCACAGATAATTATATAAGTTTAGTAATTATGTGCTGTACATATTTTGTTTTTCTGTCTGCATGTTATTTGAAAATAATTAGAAACTTTCAATGCCAAAGAACATTTTTCATAAAGCAGCCTTTGTAAACTTAAGAGGTTATAATAAATAAAACGACAATAATATTTTAGTATGCTGGGTAATTTATTAACATTTATATCATTATAACAGTCACATCTTTATTACTTTTATAAGTTTATAACTTTATCTCAATAATGTTTTTTTTAGATTTTTTTTAAATACATGCAGGGGTATAGGATAATACTGGGAATATAAGGGAGGATTAAATTAGTCCATAAATCATCGTCCATAGTCTTGCAATAGTTGGTTCTGAAATTATAAAAAAAGAATACATCATAGAGAACTTAATATTTAAGTATAGTTTATTTCTTGACTAATTCTTGTCTACATAAGTTAAATAGTTTGTTAACTACAGCTGACTTTCTTTCAAATGATCAACAACGTTTGAACTGAAGAGTCCATCACTAGGCTTAATGTAAAACATGTTACCAGTCAAAAATTGCATTGATATAATACTATACAAAGTTATTCCAATAATAAACAGTGACTTGCTACTCACTGTATAAAATTTCGCCACAATAATCCATTTAAACTGCATACAGTAAGCTAGGTGAAATGGCAATGAATGTCCTACAACATTTATAATTTATTGAAATAGCTGTTTACCAAACAAAAAATCTTGCTGTTGTATGTATATATTTATTTACCATTCTAATTCAGGCCGCGTTTCTTTCGTCCAGTGGTAGCTGTAAATATGAAAAATTTTATTATCATAGGCAATATAATCAATACATACATAAATGGAATATTTATATACGCCAATACTGAAGAGTTATAGACTCTCAGATTTAATCAGTTTTTCTTGATTTGTCATCTGTATTAAAAAAAAAACATTTCAGTATTCGAAATAATTTTAAATCATTTTTCCCATAAAATTAAAGAATAAATACTCCCACTGAGATAGTATGACAAAATTACTAAACATGGTTGCCCTACCATCTCACTCACTCACTACCATCTCACTCACACTTCAAGTTCATATTCAACATGTGTAATTGTGCTTTATGTATAATTACAGCAATAAAATCGTACCTCTGCAATCTCTGCACTCGCATCTTGTAAACTGTATGATCTCCAGTTTTTGGACCACATTACCAGGGCAGACCACATCCACTTCATATGGAGTTCCAGTACCGGTACAGCACTTGCAGCTACTCTTAGACTGGGCCTCATATCGGTCATTGTCACGGACAAACACAATCTGGGACATGTCAAAGCTTGGGCAAGAACCATTGCAATAAGTAACCACGACTGGCTCTTCAGATCTGCACTCATTGTTTTCAGAATCCACAACTCTTATGATCTCAGAAGTTGTAGTCAGTTGACATTCTTCTGTTAAAAAGAACATAATAAAGTAGTTTATTAAAATGTATTCTACAATCACCTATTATATTCATTATGTATAAATAGAATAGAAAAGGCATAGAAAAGGCAATGTAAATTGGATTAGATTTACATGTTAATAGAGAACATTGATGAGATTTATGTGTGATTACAAAGTTACATTTAAAAGAACAATTCTGGAAAGGATATCTGGATGCACAGAATAATACATGTGTATGCAGAAGGCCACTAGATATGTAAAACTAGACACATGTACAATTCTAACTTGATGCAAAAGACATTACTTGGAATGTATTGTTTTTACATGCTCGGATTGGTAATGTCTTGCTTTAGCATTAAATATATCTATTTTCATAAGTTTGCATGAATATAATAAGATATTGGTGGAGCATTATGCTCTACTTTTTTATTCACCAAAATAAAACAATATGCAAAATAGTTTATAAAGTCAACTTATGTTAAGTCATTTATTTGTTCAGTTACTTACCATCACTTGGTGGCTCACAGTTACAGCAATCATCTTCTGTTGGAACTCTTACATAACCCTGAAAATGGAATTGTAAAATACAGATAAACATGTGACACTTTGCAACCATGCAAGTGTATTGGAATTATGACATGCACACTATCAGAAATATTTCAAGTTTCCCAAACATCATATAAGTACCACCGTTATAAACAATTACTTTCTGAAATCAACTTTCCAAGTTCTAGGCCTAGTAGAAATTTGAAGGCTGTGTGTACAAATAGTATATTATTTCAGAACTTCAATAAATACAAATCTTTGAATATGTTTATATGGAATTTATTTCCTGTGCATGCCTATGTACTTACTGTCATTTATTTTAATAACAGGGATTAATTGACATGTCAGGATATAATGAGAATAAAGTTGACATGAGATGTGCTAAACCCAAAGGTTGTTAAAGTATTTTTGTTAAGGTCAACAAAGTAATTCACTCACTTCTGGACATTCTTCATAACAGTTTTCAGAGAGGTCAATAAGTTTCTTTTCACCCTCAACACAAACATATTCCTTGCAGAGTTCATCACCTGATAGAGTGTTTATATATAAATAATACTTTATATACCTGAATAAATAAAGTGAAACCGCAGAGCATATTTTGAAAATTCTAATAAAATTAGGTGAACTCGAAATATTTACAAGACTATATGTGTGATATTTATTTCAAAAGAACTGAATGATACAATAAGTTAAAAAGATGTTAGCTATTGAATATCTATTCTTTCAGATTCATTTATTTTATTGAAAATATTATACATGATAATAGCATATATTAATGAAATAATTATATCAAAAATGATTTAAATCATACCTTTGTCTATCTCAATGTCATCACACATAACTTCACCATTTTCATCACAATAGCTAAAATAAGAAAAATGTTAAAGGGTTAATATTTTTAGCTTAGTACTGGCAGATCACTTCATCAACATATCTCACAAATTAAAACTGTTCAGAGGAAAATAAAAATGCTGATGCAAAAATAAGTAGACAGAAGACGAGATGCTTTACAAAATGACAAGAAAGAAGAAAGATAACACACAAATGATACATCGTATGACCTTAGCATAAGTACACCAATGTGAACACTTGCCTATGAACATAATACAAAAAATATACCTTAAATATAAACTTACCAATTCCTACACTCGTTACTGAGACTAGGTATGTTTTCAGTGGGTTGGTACTCCACACCGTCAACCACACAAACTGGACAATCTGGTTCTTCACAATCTCTTTCCCTCTCATTATCACCTTCACATTCACCCTCACCACGGGCTGGTTGCTCAATAGATCTGGTGACAAAAAAGTATGTTCATAAGTTTTGCATCTGTGTAATTATTAGTAATCTAGACTATTAACCCAGCTTTCACCCCAACCCCCTCTTACTGACTAAGAACGTACCTTGACTATTACTTTTTTTGTACATTCTTTGTGATTTTGGCACCAAGTTCCTCCATTGGGGAAGATTTATTGTGTTTGCAAAGTAATATAAATTAGATGCAAGATGTAGAATCAAACAATGGTGAAAAATATTAACCCATTTAGATTCATATTATTAAGCAACTGCAGCAGATCTTTTTAAGTGCAACAATTTCTACAAAGATAATTATTTGGATTAAAATAAAAATTTTACACCATAAATCACATTCTATCAACCAGCAAGAAAATAAATTAATCAATCAAATAACATACCTCATAGAGCGTTGTACACCAGTGCCACAAGTTACTGTACATTCAGACCATGGACTCCAGATACCCCAGATGCAATCACCTGAAAAGAACCAACATAATTTAAGAAGATGAATACACTAAACAAAAGTACTCCAGGTGAGAGACATGACACATGAACTTCAATAGGTTCATACTAAACACTTTGCTACATATGAAATCAAGATTTTTCAGAAGACATTTGCTCGAGGAAGAGTAGTCAAATTAATTGAGAGCTTATATATAACCTTTGACAAGTTCTAAAGATTGCTCAGTAGTTTAAATGGATCAAGTTTTACGAAGATTTGGGCATATGTGGTAGTAAAACATTTACATATTACACATGGAGATTTATATCAATTATATATTATATATAATTATTGATAAATCATGCACTTACAATTTGGCAGATCACTGCATGTAATCTTTCCTCTGTCACAGATACTGAAAAATAAATATCAACATTTTAGAAAGGTATATTTTCTAATGGGAAAAGTTTTCCACAAACAGTTGGTGCAATTTGCATTCTTTCTACTTGAACAATAGTTATAAATCATTGTGAGTTGTACTTACTCCTTTGTCTAGATTTTGCTCAGTGCTGTATTTTGTTGAAACATCAAACTACTTCACTTACCACAAGTTGTAAGAATGTAACTTAACAAAATATAGACAAATGTCGAGTATCTAAACAATATCTATTTCAGAACTGAAATCATGTGTACTTTATATCGTGACATCACCCACTATTCTTACCATTTCTCACACTGATCTTCAGTGACAAATGTCTGGCCTTGTTTGTATTCCTTGTCATCAATGTCAATACATGGACAATCAGTGGGTTTTACACATTCTCCCTCTGAATTTTCCACATAGCCGTCTGGACATTCACATCTTTCTTCACATTCTTCTGGTTCTACACAAGCATCTGGATTTCCAAGTAACACACATGTTTCTTTGCATGTACAACGTAACTTGAGCTCTTTACCATCCGGACATTCTGGGCATGTTCTGTTGCAGACAATTTCTTCAATAAATGAACCTTCACACTCTTCACCATTATAGTATGCCTCCTGCTTCTTGGTTCTTCTTCTCTCTTTCACTCCACTGCCACATGAGACACTGCAGTCTGACCAACTGCTCCAAGTGTTCCATATACAGTCAACTGTAAAGAAGACAAGGATAGTAATGTTAAACCTAAAGTAAGAAATCATTAGTTTCAATACAATTTTTGACTATAATATTGCTTCTTTAGAACAGAAAAGCTATGTTTAAAATTGTTGTCAGACAAGAAACTCATGCTTTTCAATTTAAAACTATATCTAAAAAAATTTATGTCAGGAAATTATATATATAAATACAAACGCAAAAGTTACAAATGGAAAGCAACAATAAAGAAATTTAAGATGTTGTCAAGCATGAGAAAATTCTCTCATAATCAGCAGAAATACACTTAGTACAGCACAACAAAGGTTGGTCATAATCATGCATTATGTTGATCTGTGAAGACTTGTGCACTGGTAAAGCATACCTGGGCAGTTGAATTCATTACAGAACTCGACATCAACAAAGTCTCCAATGCACCGTTTGCCTCCTTCTGTTGGAGGAGTGAAATCTCTGTATCTTGCCCTTATACCAATATCACAATCCTGAGTACAGTCAGACCATTGTCCCCATGTGTCCCATATACAGTCAGTTGGACATGGCTCATTTGTGCATATAATGAATCTGTCTTCATCACATGTACTGTAAATAGAATAAACAGAACATTCTTATAAATAGAATAAATGTAAAACCATAAATATTTTAAGAAATGTCAAATAATTTATTCTAGAAATTCTTTGTATGGATATATATGTTTACAATGGAATGCTGTTTTATATTGTTTTAATTTTTAATCACAAATAACCATGACAGAGTGTAGAAAGCTTTGAAATTGGGTAACATTAAAGAAAATTTAAAAAAAACACTGGAGTTTAAAGATAATACTTGAGTTTCCTGAACAAAGATACTTCAATCAGTGTAAGAACCTTCTATTGGTTATTATCCTTATACATTTTCTGTTCATTAAAACAAGAATTTATGTAAAAAATCCCACGAGTCCTATAAGGTGAAAAAATATTCTATTGTTACTTATGTGCAGTAATTGAACATTAAATATTAATAATTCTTTGATCAAAATTGATTCTGGCTAATCAATCACGTTTTGCAAAAAAACATACCAGTTATTGCATCCAACATGAACAACATCATCAGGCTCAATGCTATCACCTATTCTCACTTCTTCTTCTGGGCTGGTAAGACCATAGTCATTATCTTTCTCTATCCAACCAATAACATCTGAATCTGGATCCTTGCCAAACTGTTCGATGAAAACATCCATACTAAAGACACACACATCACCTGCAAAAACAGTGAGACAAAAATAAAAAATAATGCAACAGAGTTACACAAAAACATAGGAGAATGTATTTTACAAAAATATGCTCATCAAAACTTTGTCACTACTGTGACAGTTCTAAGTTAAGGAACTTATACACTACCATCCTTGCTTAATAAAGTATATATAAATATACAAAGTGGCTAACAAACAGGACCCAGTCAACAGAAGACATTGCTAACACTAGGGTCCAATGTTAATTCTACGTACATATCTGTATGCAAGCATGCTTCAATTTGACCTTTAATTTCATTGGTTCCTTATCTCATTGGTTAATTAGGTAGTACTAAATGATGAAATTGTCAGTGTGATCACCCTGGCATAGTTAATTGAAGATATGCATGTAAGTATGACTTCAATTAGCTTCTAATTTGATTGGTTGATTATCTGAATTAGTTAATAGTTTCCACACCAAATGATGAAATTGTCTAGCATGACATAGTAAATTGCACTCTGACGTGATTCGTAGTTGCTAAGGGAAACAAATTATAAATTTGGATTTCAATATATTCTGGCATGATTACGTACTAATTGCCAATTTGTGTTAACTGCTAATACGAGTAAATTATCAAATTACCAAATTACCAAATTATTTTAACTTTGCCCCAATTCTTTTAACTTATGTAAAAATAGATGAATACAACATACAGGTACCCACTTGTAAAATATCACAAGGGACCCAATCGACAGCTAGCGTTTCTAATGAACGGGGACCCAGTCGATAGACTGTTGCATAAATACATGTTATAATATTAAATGCAAGGCATAATAAAGGAAAAGCACTTACTGACAGTAGTGGTAAATGTGGATGTGATGGTGACGGTTGTTGTGCTTGGCACTACAAAAGGAAAAAAGTAAATGATTAACCACACACATTATATTATCAACATTATTCATCAGTACACTTTTAACAAATGGCTAGATGGTTTACAATAACGTTAGTCCAATGTAAAAGTGAAGAAAATATGTTTTTTAATGTTGAAATAATGTAACTTACATGGCTTATTGCAAGCTCTAACAAAGAGATCTCTTATCATTACTGGGCCATATGATGTATTGATGACAATTTCTATCTGCTTCACTGGCTCAAATCCTCCAGATGGTACATTCAGAACCACTTCATCCCATGAGGATCCCACAGTGAACTATAAAATGTACACAGCATACTTTAAAATGTTGAAATTATCACAGGTACACACTAAAGCTGAAACCAAAGTTATCAAATTAATCATATATTGTAGTTATTTTTGTACAAATTTTCGTACTACCAAGTAATCAACAATATCAGTGTTTTGATATAGGTGGTACATGTAGTTATATTCTCATTACTATACATTTATTTGTCTCACACCTCTATCATCATGAATTTGAAACCAGCTCATAACAATGGTGTGGGTTTTAGTGAAACCCTGCCTGATATAATGTTAACTGCTGAAAGAGACATAAACAAAAACTTTGATCTTTGATGACACATATATATTATAATTTAAAACTGAGTCAACAACCACTACTTCATTGACTGATTACTTACAACAGTTGATTTTGAATATTGTGATGTAAGACAAACTAGGGATTTAACAATGCCTTCAACACAGTGTATGATCATATTACAACAGTTAGGTAGATTAAACCTGGCACACTTGGCAATCAATATTCTGTACTGAGAACTGCTGTCCAACAGTAAATAACTACCAATTTTTCCACTTACTGATCCAAAACTAAGTTTGCTTAAGAACTGAACTAAACCTTGATTGCAAACTTACAGATTGTTCCACTGTTGGAGTACTGTCTGAGAAGATAACCCTTATAGTTACATCTGCTGGACCCTTAACATCCAGTGAAACATCTAATACTATCATTTCTCCTCTAATTGTCGTAGGCTTGATGACAATTGTCTCATCACTAGTAAGAGTGCTTCCATCAGCTCCTGGCAGGATATCTTCTGGTGTCACATCATTGTCACCAGGCATGAACATAATATTGAATGGATTGTCATCTGAATCAATCATCTCCATCACATAGCCAAGAGGACATTCTGGTTCTTTAACATAGGAGCAATACATTGTATCAATACATGTAGTTACACAGACACATAATTCTAATATTTGTGGTACATTAAGCGCTTAGATTTTAATGAAAAGTAAACTTGTTTTATGAATCTGTAACTTCTACCATGTAGGAAGTTACTTTCACTGATATATAATGTATAACAAGGCCAAAACATTCAATTAATTGTAATTTCTATTGCCCAGATTACTGATCCAGGGAAATGTGTGCAACTTTCTTTACCTTTGCTAAATGTATCAGCATTTAATGTGTGGTTAAACGGGATTACACATAATATTAACACTTACCTTCACTCTTTGCACAAGCAACAACGAATAAGTTTGAAACAGTGATGTCTTCTGTACCAGTAAAACTCAGAACAATCTTAGCAACACCTGGAACACCATCTCCCACATCAAAACTTAGGCTAACTGATGGTAGCAAAATTATGAACTGAAAAACAAAATCCCAATTAATTGAATGAGTTCTGTTCAACAATATGATTGTGTCTAATAATGACAAACACAAATTTGTGCTCTTTTTCCTGTGTGTGATAAATTAAAAGTTCCAAATCTGAACAAAAGGCTACTCAACTTGCTCATTATGGACTGTTATATACTGCTTTACTTTTCAGGTTCATAGTTACTATTTTCAAGAAAAAGAAAAACACTTACTGGATTAGGTGAAACAGGATTTGGAAGAAGTTCATCTGATTCATCATAGAATTGAATTTCCACAGAATCAGCACCCACCAACTCTACCGACACTTCCAGCACTAATACTGGTGGACTCACATCATTTTCTGGAATAATCTCAATCACATCAGCAGGAGTGATTTCTATACCTGTTCCTCCACGAAGCACTTCATCAGGATCAACCACTCCATTATTATTTGGAACAAGGTCAACATCAAACTGACTGTTTCCATATTTGGCATATACTCTTCTGTAACCTTCAGGACACTCATCTATTAGTGAAAAATTATGTAATCATAATTATCATGTGACAATGGCTTTTAGCTATCGTATATATATTATCAATACAAGCTCAACACAAAATTATGTATGTCTGCTTTGGGCTATTACTGAAAGATACAAAGTACATAAGGTGGCTTTCAAGATGACAAATATAAACTGGCATTAAAACAAAATCTGATGATCAGAAATGCTATATAATATCTAATAAGTTTACATAATTCTAGCAACTTTACTGAATACATACATGCTGATGATGTTGTTGGGATGAAAACTGGTGTGGTAGTTGATTCTCCTGGTGGTGGTGGTGGAGGTGTCTCTGTAATTTTAATAATTAATTTTAAGTATGATTCACACAAAAAAAACAAATGAAGGAATACAACTAAATGAGAAACACAGAAATACTGCTAAACTTAACCTTAACACATGTTAATCTGAGATTCCCTGATGTGATACAGAAATACAATAACAAAACAACTCATGAAAGGGTAAAACTTACGTTTCTTTGGACAACAAGCTTCCATGAACAAGTCACTGATCTCCATTTCATCAGAACCAGAAACTGATATCACTACTTGAGCCACATTCTTCACTATTTGAGTAAATGATAGTTCTGTGTCTTCATCAGGATCATCTATGATGAACTACAAGTGTCACAGCAATACTTATTAGATATGAACTTTAACAACATTTGTATGGTTTACATTACTTGAAACAGTTAATTGCTTTTGACACATTAAATGCAAATAAAACAGTAAATATTCATACTTCTTCTTCTTCAACAACAACTCCCTCATTGCTGAGATAGTATATTACGCCTGATGTAGCCCCAGACACAGTAAATGAAACTTCTCTAATTTCAGCATCAGGACATCTTGGCTTAACAATGATCTTATCTTCTTCAGTTAATATCACTGATGTGTTTGAATTCAACACAGCATCTTCAACATTTTCTACAGGTTCACCAAAAGCATCAGAGGCACCAAATGGACCCAGACCAACCACTGTGAAGTCTGTATCCAAAGTATCGTAATTTAGGAAGATTCTCTCATATCCACGAGGACAGACTGCAATATACATATACCCGCACAAATGTATATATTTCAAAATAATGACCAACACATGTATCTATCTTGGACCCCATACAATCACATTTGCTGATATAGTACCTCCAGTATATAAACATTTGGTTTAGTAGTGGTTATCTTCAAGGTATACCTAAAAACTGCAGCATTTTGAGATCTCATTGTTTTTAAAGATACCATTTACACAGATTCCACTTGCATCAATATCTACTTTATATTGTCCATACATAAATATGTATGCATTTAATATTATAATTATGGCTTGCTAAATACTACCTTAAAATATTTGTATTATGTATGTTTTAATAAATTCAATAGATTTATTATAATAATAAATATTTACCTCCGAGAGTTGTTGTGATTGGTGTAGTTGTTTCTGCAAGAAAAAAAAAATCAATCACAAAATATAGAGACTAATACATTGTAATGTTCAGTATGAGACTGATGCACTGTGTAATTGTCACATGTAATTTAATGTAAGAGATAATAAGCAAAAATAACAAACCTGGAGTATTGCAGGCTCTGACAAATATGCCACTCACAGTAACATTTCCATCAGCAATAAAATCTATTCTAATTTCATCAACAGGGAATGCACCTAATGCTGGTAAGCCCTTGTTTGGTGCCACTGTAACTGTTTCAGATATATCTGGATTCAAGTCCTTAATCTGTACACAAAAAATATTAACTCCCATATATATTCCATGATGTTAATTCATATATAATTTCAGTAATGCAATAGTTGCAGATAAAAGTCAGCCATGTAATTCAATCATTACTTTTTCACAAAAAGTTATAATTTAGGATTACAAGGATTATGTGTAGTTGAAAGCTAATAGAAATGTAGTCATTGATGTCCATTTTATGCAAATATCTGAAAAAATGCATTTTCTTTCTATTTATATTTTACTGTATTTTGTGCTTCACATGCTACTGTTTAATGACACTTCATCAAACTTAAACAGCATTTCTTTGAATAGTGTGTATAGTTAAAACTGGTGTAACATACCTCTATTTCATTTTCAGAGTCTTCATCAACAAGGGTAACTGTTACTTCTGAAGCTCCACGTACAACCAGTTGCACCACCATTACTCTAAATGGTGAGGAGAATGAATCTGGTTTAATAATAAACTCATCATTTTGATCAACAAGTATCTCCATGCCAGTTCCTCGTAAGCCATCAAGTGGGTTACTACCAAGTGGATTAGGTTCTATTCTAATGCTGAATGCATCATCTCCATCTGTCAATAATTCCACGATATCGCCTGGGTTTGGACATTCTGGAGCTGCAAAGTAAAGATCATTTGTTTTACTTAAAAGTGATATCACAGACAGAATGAGTATTTTGTTATCTCTCAAAATATTCAGGAGATATTAGTCAAGCATAAATATTACATGTTGAAATTAAAATTTCCAAGATCAGTTTTCCAAGATATCAATTACATTTTGCCAACCATTTGACTCTCTATTTATACACCTGTGTGTCTCCAAAATTAAGAAAATTATCATTATTATAAATTTACATAAGTTATATTATTCATATGTGACTTTATCAGAGGAATATATATGTACATATGATTCTATACGAAAATAGATAACTTACGTATAGTTGGTGTTGGTGTTGGAGCTACAAGGTTAAATAGATGTGGTATTATTTAAGAAATAATGCTATGGCAGTGATTTGCACAGGTTATTTTATAATGTACAGGTCAAATAGCAACGTTTAAGACATAATATTCTTAGAATTGTAAATTTGAAAGCATGGTAGTTACCAAATATGTATACAAAATATACAATCAGCATGGTTTGTAAGTATACATAAAATATTATATATTTTATGCATATACTTAGTATACATTTAATTGCATAAGCTTTACAAAAATTAAACATCTGTTAATTTTGTAAAATATGTTCAAAATAGCAATGACAGAAATAAATGGCTCAAAAATAAAAACATTTTATTTCAGCAGCTTTGGTTGTCACATTTTTCATATGCTGATACTATTGTATTACTGTACCTGGCTTTGACCTTTTTGGGTTCTGGGATTAGAACTGGATACTATAGTTTATGCTAGATATATGACCTTTGTGAGGGTAAATACCAACTTATGGATGGATTATAAAGTTCTTCAAATCGACCTCTATATGTTATTTGGGTCTTGGGTTTAAATCTGAGGTCATTCCTGGCCATTCTCTCCCCAAAGAAATTTTTAGGTTGCTTTACAACATGCCTCAAATTGACTTTTATATGACCTCTGGGTCTTCAGTTTGAATTTAGGTCTTGCTCTCCTGGTGATTGCTAGGGTTTAATATTAAAAGGAATTTTAGAATTTATCATATGTTGCTTAATGCAGCCTTCTGGCTGAAATTACAAATGCTATGGATTTTATTTGCCTGACCTTTGACATTTATGAATTTGATAAATGTATAGCTGGGTTTGGTTTGAAGTGGCACTGAGTACACTGACCTCTGACCTTTGAGTGTGTTTTGATCAATGGAAATAGAGAGTAGCACAGGTTAAATAAGCATAACCTTATTATAACCTCCAGAAACTATATTCTGGTTTGTGTGGCAATGCATAGTTTTGTTTGTTAGATAAGGTTAACAGTGTGGGTACTGAGTTGATGCACGTGCTAAACAGAAGATGTAGTCAAACACAAATTTTCATGAAAGACAGATGAGACGCTGAGGGCCAATTCCAATATGACCCTGGTTGTTGAATGGGACATAAAACCCAAATTTACTTAATTTTAGCTAATAAGTTGAATAGTGTAAATAAATTACAAGTTAAATTGTTAAGTTGTTGAAAAGTTCTAGTGAACAATTCATAAATTTTTTTGTCTATTTACAGTATATTTCAACATTGGATTTTAATATTTTATCAAAATGAAGTGCATGGGTGAATGTGACAGGGAGAGATAAACAGGTTTACTGTCATCTTAAGATATTTATAGCCAATGTCACCAAAATAACAAAGTAGGAACACATGTAGTTGCCAAAATTGCAAACAATTCCACCCATCAGGCCTTACCAATGTTCGAAAATAACATCTGAAAATAATTTATTTATCTTATGTGATCACTCACTTGGAGTTGGTGTTGGAGTTGGTGTTGGAGTAGGTGTTGGAGTTGGTGTGGGTGCTATAAATGTAAAAAAGACATATGCAACAAAGTCCTATTTTTCATGGATTTTTAGTCATACACAATGATTGTTGCTTTTATTTGACACTGAAACAATGAAGGAACCCCAAAACCTCAAGCTAGAACACCACACCATATATCATTCTAAATATTCACTATAACCAGACATGCTATGTCACAAGATTCATTAGAATTACAATTGTAATCAAACAGGCATAAAATAACAAAGTATGTTTTGGTAAATGCTACATAAAGCTGATACCTAAAGATTAAAATACAAGGTTTAAATAGTTACGTTGTGGTGAATTAGAATTATGCCCTCCCCCAGCTTTTGCCACAGCTTAATTTGTGTTGATGTGCGAGTTGCAATAAGTGCTTAATATTTACGGTCTCATATATTGCCATCTATGGTAGATTAAAAACACTTTTAAATCAAATAATAAAAAGATAACAAGTAAATTTCATCATGAAATCAGTGAATATTTTAAAAGTCATACAGTGGATTGAACAGAATAAGAGATTAAATCAAACTCATGTTGAATAAAAGGCCTATTGGGACAATAAAAATCACACCGCATATCAAAGGTGTGGTGTGGGTGTGGGTATTGTTGCATACATTACAAGAGCATTCTCTGATTTTTTTTTCTTTTTGAAGTTTTTCTTTTCTATTTACAATTTTACCACTCTTTTGGGGAAATAGTCAAACGTTTTTATAATATAAGAAATGCAACCTGATTTCAAAGACACAATTGATACCAGTAATTAAAGATCAAAACTTTGGCAGATATATTAGCTGGTATTCATGTCAAACATGTACAAATAAAATATACTTTGATTAATCTATTACTCACTTGGTGTTGGGGTTGGCGTAGGTGTTGGAGTTGGTGCTGGAAATCATAGTGGTTATAGAAAATGCTAAATAACTGTCAAAATAGGTATGACATATATGACAAAAATGTTAAGACAAATTTGCTGAAATTTTTTCAAAAGCAATGAATAATAACGTCACAAAATCTATTGAATTTCAGAATAAACAGCACAGAAAGATCAAATTTTAAATTTGTGATTGGTTTGATAGAGAAAATTAATGTTACGCCAAAGTAAACTTTGTCATTTGTTAAAATTACTTACTTGGAGTTGGAGTTGGTGTTGGTGTTGGGGGTACTAAAATAAACATAAGCCATTACTACAGTTCTTAAATGGCAAAAATGTCATTTTTGAAAGGTAGAAAAAATTATTCATATTCTTACCTTCATTACAAGCACGGACAAACAGATCTGATACTGTAATAGTGGTGTAGTCTTCTGCCACTTCAAAGGTGATTCTTATGTCTGATACACCTATTAAGCCCTCAACTGGAAGACCTTGATCAGTGCCATCTCTGCCTATACTTATAAGGGTAGGCTCATTGGGGTTGTCTATTTCAAACTAAAATGTAAATATTAAAATTGAAATATAAAATATATTGCTTTTATATACACATTTGCAACATCATAAATTGAAGAATATATTTCAGACTAAAAAATCTACTGTACCTCTATTACTACATCTGGTTCATTGGGTCTGACGAATGTAACAGTGACCGTACTTGCTCCTTCAACTGTAAACTCAACATCCATTGCTCTGAAAGTGCCATCAACTTCAGGAGATGTAATAACTATTGCATCATCTGGATTGACATTTATACCCTCAGATGTTACTGCTTCATCTGGGTTGACATCATCATTGCCAGGTACATCTACATCTAATTGAATATTACCCTCCTCAACAACCACTACTTGTTGCTTGTCTGGGCATATAAATGCTGAAAATGAATTTATAAGTGTAGTTAAACTGTTTCCAAATATGAAAAGAAATGTTTTTGCTTTATTGTAAACAAAATTATACAGGTTTGCTATTACCTTTTTGTAACATTCAAAAAGTAATAATGGTTGTATCTTCTATTGAACTTTAACCATAATTACTGCACCATAGGAACAAAATTAGGCTACACAATTTATATATTCAGTAAAATAAATAGAGCAGATTATGTGAAAAGTGTACTCTTAATATTTAATAAGAAATCAATAAATCATAAAACTAGATGATTGTACAAATCAAACATTCTCAAAGAAACTTCGTCTATATGTTAGGTTCTTTTACAAAATCTTTTTCAATGAATAAGTATTTCTTGAGTAAAATCAATACTAACTCAGTGTTGGTGTTGGAGTAGGCGTTGGTGCTGTAAAACACATTTTCTTTTAATATAGAAAACTTACTTTAACTTACACAAGATATTCCAGTTCAATGCAAAAGTATGGGGAGCATGTTATTGTATACTTTAACTGTAGAGAAAGATATACTGTGGCATATAGCGAATGTGAAAGTTGGATTTTTTACATTCATCTTACAATTTTACTCTGATCAAGACAATCTTTCAGTCATACATGCTACAATGAGGTGAATTTCAACCCCTTGCCACAGAAATCAAAGCACTATGATTAAGGGACAAAATTTTAATTACTCTGCCATGGAGGCTTTGCCAAAGTTGAGAAATAATAAATCTAAATGATATAATCATCCTTTATAATCACTAACTTGGAGTTGGTGTTGGGGTAGGTGTTGGAGTTGGTGTAGGTGCTACAAATGCAAGAACTCACATGAACAATAAACCCTCTATAGAAAAATGATATCAACAAATTTAATGGCATCTTCACCACCTACTGAACTCAAGTAAGTCATATCATACAAACCCTATTAGCTATCAAGTATCTATTGTAAAGGATAACAATAAAATTTAAATAAAATACCATGAAAGATTATGCTTTTATATTACGTCTAAACGAATGTGGGACAGAATAATGGAATTATTTTGGCAATATCCAAGTTTTTGCAATCGCTCACTTAGCGTTTGAGTAGGTGCTGCAAATTTATTAACTCATATCAGCACAACTCTGATGTATACAACACATTCTTGTATATTCAAAAAAAACCTCAATCTGACACACCAGAAACATATTAACTTGCAACTGTCATAGAACATTTAACATTTTATAAGAACATAGAATGGATTTACCAAATAATTGTACATTCAGTGTACCAAGCAAATTGATTTTTGATAAATAAAAAGGCAATGCTAACAATAAAGCTGAATCCACATATAACAGCCTTAAAAGAACTTACTTTGTGTAGGTGTTGGAGTGAGTATTAAGGCTATTTCACATGTAAAATTTATAGATACTTGGATTTTGTGTGATGGTGCAACATAAATCAACATGGATTGTAAGAGAAATTAAGTTGCAGTGACAGCAAATAGATCAATTGTAAAGATAAAGTACATATCATATCTCACAGCATTTGTCACAACTTACTTGGTGTTGGTATAGGAGTGGGTGTTGGAGCTATTTCACCAAAATACTTTGTGAAGATTTGCATTGGTTTAATAGTATGAGATAAAATAACAGTTTCACAAAATTGACAAAAGTGATTGTGCAGATAATATAATTACAATGGTAAAAATATTTTCAATCACTTTTGTGCACTATTTGTGGCAAGGGTAAAGGCTATGGGTACCTAAATTTTGATTTGGTGGACACTGCTATTATTTATAATGTCACTTGTCTGTTGAACTCAAATACATTACATCTGGAAGAAAATGAAATTACTATTACACATAATACAATAGATTTATGTTTAATATATATTTATAGTTTGTGTTAGAAGATATAAATACAGAGCAGACAGACAATGTTTGATTATTTTGTTACTCACTTGGTGTTGGAGTTGGTGTAGGTGTTGGAGTTGGTGTGGGTGTTGGGGTTGGAGCTGTGACAAATGAAAGTTAGAGATTTACAATTTCAGCACTTGAACTCACTGTAAACATTACAACTGGTATTAGATTTTAAAAAAATATTATTTCACAGTTTTGCTATGTTATCAATAATTTTTCTCCAGTAGATTCCACTAGAGAAGCAAAATTTTAAAAGCATTAATGCTATTATTCTGAATGCACAATATTAATGATTCAGTTGTATTTTTCTGTTACTTACTTGGTGTTGGTGTTGGTCCTGTAAATCATTGTAGTAATAAGTAGTGCTGACAAACTTTGGAAATAAGTATTTTGATAAATATTTACAAAAACAATGAAAGTAATGCCAAATGAAACCATGCATATCTGAATAAAAACACAGAAAGATTGATTTTAAAATTTGTAATTGTTAGTGACAAAGAGAATTACTATTACAAAGAATTAAAGTTTGTTGAATATCCAAATTATAATTATTTACTTGGTGTTGGAGTTAGTAAAGAGAATATAATAGGGGTATATAGACAAACAAAACAATTAGCAAATCAGCACAAACATAAAAGTATTCTTTTTGAAAGGAACAAAGAAATTTACCTTCTTCATGGCAGACACGCACAAACAGATCTGACACTGTAATAGTGGTGTAATCATCTGCCACTTCAAAGGTAATTCTAATTTCTGATACACCTGTTAAGCCTTCAAGTGGCAGGCCTTGATCAGTGCCATCTCTGCCTATGCTAACATCGTATGGTTCTGCTGGGTTGTCAATGTCAAACTAAAATATATATGTTATTCACATATATTGTATTTTTCTGCACACAAATGTAACATCATTAATTTAAAAAGCATAAAGCTAAACATATTCTATCATACCTCTATTACTTCATCAGGTTCACCAGGTCTGGTGAATGTAACAGTGACAGTACTTGCTCCTTCAACTGTAAATTCCACATCCATCACTCTGAAAGTATCATTCTCTTCAGGAGATGTTATGACAACTGAATCATCTGGATTCACATTAATACCATCAGATGTTACAGCATCTTCTGGGTTGACATCATCATTGCCAGGTACATCTACATCTAATTGAATATTACCCTCCTCAACAACGATTACTGGCTGCAAATCTGGGCATCCTTCTACTGAAAACAAATTGCATGTAATAAGACAAAGTTCCTAATACACCAAAATTCCCCACATTTGTATTGTTTATGTTCAGAATCAAATCTTTATTTGTTTCAGTTTGTCCTACCATTGATTCTATCATTCTTTAACGCATGAATGCTAACCATACATTATTAGTTAATAAGGTGCAAGTAAAATATTTAAGGTCTGTATAAACTGTCAGTAAAATATTTAAGGTCTGTATAAAATCATGCAATTACAATCATTATTAGATGTTGAAAATGAACAATTAAAACTAATTTTTTTTGCCATTTTAGCAATGAAACTATTTTTCAACATGTGTAACACAATTAACACAATGGTAACAGGTCTCTTACAAGTGTAACTTGTAATCACTTTTATGTTAAAATTATTTTGGGAAATTGTTTTTTTTCCATTTTCAAAGAAAGAATTTTAAATAAAGTGAAGAAAAGGACATTATATCTATAAACAGACTTTTTTTGGAGTTTTATTTACTTGGATATTGAATGTGATGTAAAAACCCCAACCTGGATATTTAACCTTGGAGGTTCTATTAAATTTATAAAACCTTTACACAAGGCTTACTATTGCTTGTCGCTGTGTTCCTCACCTAAGTTTATTAGTTCCAGTTAACACATATAATAGCAAAGAAACATTTCTACAATATTCAACAGCTCCTACTTTTTTTACAAAACGTCTGACACAACAGCGATAGATGTCTTACAAGTGTAATTTTGAAACCAACATTATATTCAATAATTTTAGACAATTTTTGATACACAGAACCGCATTTTATGTTCCATTTTGCCTTACTTTCCTGATTACACCTTAGTTAATATTATAAACTATTTTGATGTTTTATACATTTCGTGACTATACTATCAAAAACCCAATATTTTGTTATTTTCAGTTTATTTTGCAATCTAAGAGTAAATATTTTAAAATTATTTAACTCACAAAAGTGTTTTACAGATACATAGAATAAAATTCACCATCCAGGTATAAAGGACATATCCAAAAGTGCAGACAGAACATATTAAAAACATACTTAATGGTATCAAGTCATCTATAAATAGTTCAGCTCTCTTTTACTAATGACCCAAACCCATTCAACTATGATTTGACACTATTAAAACCTAAATATAACACATATATGACATAATTAGAATTTCAATAAATTCCAACAAATACTTACGTGTTATAGTAGGTGTTGGAGCTTTAAAACAAAAAAAAGTGTAAATATAGCAATCTTCAATCATTGAAATGAAATATTCTACTAATACACAAAGAGTGATACAATTTTTCACTGATGCAAAAAAATATTTTATCTCATCTTGAGGTACAAACAAATTTCGTTTCTGACATCAGAATGCTATGTACCATGATGTGGACATCAAAACATTATGTGTGTGAAGTCACAGTCCAAGTTCAACAGTCAGGGTCACGTGGGACAGGTCCACAATATTGTCATTTGTGGAAGTCGAACCCACACAGAGGTGACAGCCTGTGATTAGATGCCCAACTTGCTAACCACTATTGGCTATATAAACAAATAATTAGCATTTTAGGGAGGCAATTTTGTGGACAGGCAATCAGATTTGTGGATAGACTTTTACTTTGTAAATTGACCTTAATTGGCGATAATGGCAGACTTTTACGATCACGAGCTGTACTAGCACTGTTTATTACTATCTTTACCAGACCAATATAGGATATATCTGACCACTGATACCTATGGCCATTTGTTTCTCATTTCACTGAAAAGGTAAACACGAACAGCTGAAAATGACCTCAACATCGACAAAGCCGATTTATATATTTGTTTATTTATTTATATTCACAATTTTCGTTCACCTATTCATAGTAATTTAGTTTTATCATTATTGACTTTAATCGCAGTGAAAGACCCACAAAATATTAAGTATATCCCAGATAGCATTCCACCGTCGGACCGACGTTGGCCCGACGTCAGCACATCTGTCTTTCCGACGTTGGCTGCCGACGTTGGGCCAATGGCATTTTGACCGTTGGGCCAACGTTGGCCCAATGTCGGCAAGCCACCGGTAAAAAGTAAATTCTATGTACAGCATCAGCCAATCAGATAATGTTCACCAACAACTTTTTTAGTGTAAATTTATAATGAGAATATTGTTTTTATGTGTAAAATTGTTAAATGGTTATGAAAAATTTGTGGGCTCACTGAAATATGATTTTTAGACATACCATAAAAAATAATTTTTTTCTAAGTTCCCCCAAATCCCCTATTATTGCTTGCTGCCATCTTGAATAAAAATCCGCCGTTGACCCAACATTGGCCCAACATCGGCAAAATATAGACAAATCTAACCTGAGTAGTGGTTGGCAAGCTGACGTTGGCCCAACGTAGGCCCAACGTCGGCAAAATCTGCCGACCATGCGACCAACAGCCAACGTCGGTCCGACGGCAGAATGCTATCTGGGATGTTAAGTGCAGTTTGAATATATCGAGGCAGCAAGAGATAAGGCAATATTATCATCCCCACATTCACATTCTCTTTGAGCATATTAAGATACAAATATACCTTCACTTTATCTGCTTTTTCCCCTGATGTGAAGAGGCATATGGTGATATTGGGTCTCTGTGTAAATCCACAACCAATATTTTACAATGTTGACTGCAGATTATGACTCTTGGGTGTACGCCATTACTTAAAATATTTCTCTGTCGAATCAACATTTTTTTTACCAAAAACATGCCCATATATTTTGGCAAATAAATTTTCATAATATCAAATCAAAGGTCTTTTCGATATTTGCCAACACAAGGACAGTTTGGATCCTATTTACGAACAATACATAGACAGTTCCAAAGTTAGATTTTAAGTGTTTTTCATGTAAGAAATTATGAAATTGTTTATTAGTTCATTTTAGATTAAAAGTTTTGAAGCCATATACACAAACATTCCTAACTGTAATGTGACCTTAGAACATGTATTAAATTCTAAGAGTTCTAATGTCCACTTAGACTTAGGAATGTTTGCGAATATGGTTTCATAGTTTTTAATTTGAAATCTAAGTAACACCTAGCAATTAAGTTAAGAGTGGTTTAAGCATTGTTCTTGACTGTGGCCCCTGATATGTGGTCAATATCTATAAAACTCTTTATCATCTAATGCTTTCATGAATAATTCTACCAGAGAAGACGGTGTGAACTCTGTGACTTATCCATGCGATTTCATTTTATTTCGTTGGCTTGAAAAATTCAAATCAGCAGTCTTACATTATATAAAAATGCAGACAAGAACCATAAATCTCCTGTAAACTTTTCATATTTTTCTTTCTTTGGGAAAGGCAATTCATGATACATTAACTTTGTGGCTTCGAAAGTTTGCCCTTTTTCAAAGCTCTGGTTGAATGCCTTTAATATCCCAAAACTAAGATGCTTCCAAAATACTTCAAAGAATCTGGCAAGAAATCAATCAATTCAATAAATTTTCTATTTTGCCTTTTTATAGTGAGTCTTTTAATTGTGGGGATGTGTAATTAGAAAACAGATTAAGATAAAGATTTTTAGAAAACAACAGTGTTTGTTATAACAACAGTGTTCGTTATAAGACATAACTGTGTAACTGCATACAGATAATAAACTTATTGCAAAAGTTTATATTTAAGTTGACATCAATAGATGTGATATAAAGGAAATGATTTTTCAGGAAGGAAGTTATATTTTATGCAGTATCAATTACTTATTTATATTTGTGAAGTTCCTATACACATTCAGTCATTTTGACTGTTGAATGTACAAATCCACAGTTTAACCATTGAATGTACACATTCAATGGCTGCATGCTATTGAATGTGCACATTCAATGGCCAAGCCATCGAATCTACACATTGAATGACTAACTCATCGAATGCATACATTCAATATAGTTATCTACATGCAATACAACATATATACTCAAATAAGTAGTGCACAAATTGTTTTGCTTTGAATACCATTTCTAATTTCAGAGAGGGATTATTTTGGGTTTACCACAAACAACCCCTCCCCATCTGTTCCAAAACGTCGTCCCTTCAGAGTACCTTTTCTCAACATTTTTTAATTCTATTTTTAATATCAGCCACATTCCTTATCTGTCCAAAGCAGGGGGAAATTCAGAGGGAGATATATAATCTTATTAGTATTTACAGGCGCTGCTAACAATGCATAATTAATGTTCCCAATATGTCGACTGGTATGGCTTTCTGTTAATATTTTTTAACTATGTTAGCCTCAAATATGTTACGCAAAAGAAGGTATTTTTACAGAGCTTTTTGTTCATTTTGTTGCATTAAAACGTGTAAATGCAAAAATAGCAGAAAAATTACAAGCTAAAAATTGAAGGTTGTACATTCAATGATTCCCGTGTTTTTGTCATGGTAGATACTCCATTCTAATATAATTTGAAATTCTACAAGCAGAAAGTCTGTATTATAACAATGGCGTGACAAATAGGATATTTTATGATTAGTCAATTGAATGGTAATTTAAACAATTAATGCGGTGCTGATACAATCCGTATTTTGTATTTAAATTGCAATCCAATTTTATAGATAATTTTAAATTAACAGTGGGTTCTGTGTGGAAATTTACACCAAAAAAAAACACAGCTGCTAAAGAGACACTATAGGTTTTCATGAAGCACTTATGTGAAAAAAAAACATGACAGAAAGAACGTACACACACACCATCAAACGTTATATCAGAGAGAGTACTAAAAACTGATTTTCTGTTATGTTAAAGGTATATCACTAACTGTATTTAGTTTTGGAAATTGTACAGAAGTGGGTATTGATATTCGGATTTTGCAATGGTGAAAGGCAAATGAACATTCCTGTTGGAGTAAAATGTACCAACTAAACTGATTTAGCATATAACAAAAAGGATCATGGTAAGAATAAATGGGATATCGTGTATCAAATATCACAGTTTTCTGTCACAACTTACTTGGTGTTGGTGTAGGAGTTGGTGTAGGTGTTGGAGTTGGTGTTGGGGTTGGTGTAGGTGTGGGAGTTGGTGTAGGAGTTGGTGTAGGTGTTGGAGTTGGTGTAGGGGTTGGAGCTATGTCACAAGAAAAAATTATAAATATTTAGATTTTCAATACTTCAAAATAAAATAAGAGTTTAAACAAGTTGAAAAATTAACTAAACTTATTTTGCACATAATAAAGAGGGAAAAGGTATATACAATATAAAAATCATATATCACAACATTTTTCAAAACTTACTAGGTGCTGGCGTAGTCTTTTACAAATTGCATTCATAGATATCAAGATGTTCTATTCTATTCTAAATTTGTATAGTGCTTAATCTCTGCCAAGACAGGCTCTCAGGTGCAACACCAGGAATTTGATCAATAATCATTATTCCATAGACATAGCCGGGTAAACACCATGGAAACACCGGGAAGTTTACATGTTCAAAGAGATATGATTTTAGCTTTTTCTTGAAACATGCAAAATTTGGAGCAGAACAGACACCATCAGGCAGATCATTCCAAAGTGTGGGAGCATCAAAAGCAAAACTATGACTGAAGTGTTCTTTGGATTTGTGTACTGATGAGTAGTATTGAGGAACCTCCAGGAACCTTTTATCTGGGCGATTGTATCTTGTGCCATATCTTCCCCAACAAATAGACAGATGAGGGCAGAAATAGCTTGGGTGACCACTGTGAAGAAACTTGTAAACCAAAGTGGCAGTTTTGAAAATACACCAAAATTTAACTGGCGATCAATGGAGTTATCTGAGAATAGGAGTAGCCCGTGAATATCTATTATAATTTGATACATTATTAGATGATAGATATTATATATTAATTATCGGTTACATTATTTTGTTTAGTTTATACTGAACCATCCAGTACAAAGACTGCATATTTAGCACACAAAAGCTTTCAAAACGGGCAGGTTGTAGCACAGTACTAGTTACCAAACTGGGCAGCAATTCTGCTGGTAAGAAAACAAATTGTAAGGTGCTTCTTCCAAGGGGCAATGAGAGAGCCTTGGGGAATGCAAAATTAACTGGAACCAGAGCTGGATAAAAAGTTTCATGAGAAACGTCACAGTATAAAGATCAGGTCAGTCGTGTCAGGCAAAAATTATATTCAGGTAATTGTAAATAGAAATTTGGTCAGTGTCTAATTGATGTGCAAGTTGATGCAAGTTTTTAAATATGGTCTTAGGTTGAAAAAACCTTGGAAGGGTCAATTTATTTATTTGGGGTTTTACGTCGCTTTCAACACTGTACTGGTCATATCAAGACGGGTAGTTGAAAGGGCAGAGGAAACCAGTACATACAGTTTGTTAGGTTCTGTACTGTAAACTGCCGACCAACGGCAAGCAGGGTCAAAGCTGTCCAGTTTTTATCAATGGAGGGCACAGTTACAACTTGATTTTGGTTTTGTGGCGTTTACTGATTTTGTAATGCCTGGCAATAAAGACTGCTGCAAAAATTGATTGTCCTTTTGAAAGTCACAAACGAGATAAAGCAAGTGGAAATCCAAATATCCTTTATTGTTATGTACCAGTCAAATCTCAACTAATTATAGATGCTGGTAAAGAAGCTCTTGTAGGATACTGAGATTCCCAGTTCATACAACTACTGGAATTTGATTTTCCCCCGGATTTTAACAGTTTTCCACTGTTGTTGTAAACACAAAAATCAATTATCAGTGAATACATTTTGGCATGGGATTGATGCCTGCTTGCAAGAAGAAATATATTTTGACGTGATCAGTGGTTTTTTTGTGAACAGCCTGTTACAAAATTGTCAATCCTCACCATTTATGATCCAGGAGAAAAGTACTTTAAGCAAAAATTGTCATAGTTGATTTGCCATGACCAAAGCAATTCCTTGGAAAGTGCATGTTTTGATATGGATTTGCAGTGTCAAACCTGTTGAAATCTCACACATTGCAGGTCGATGATATTACCAGAGATTCCAAAATTAGGCAGAGGCTGTTAAATGGATAAGTTTGATATCAGCAGTGACTTAAGGCATGTTAAATTAACTATGATTGTGAGAAACTGGTAATTGGTTGCCGTTGGTCAGTGGTTAATTCTAATAACTGGCTCCTCACCCTTCCAACTATCCATCACAGTAAAACTGATACAAAAGTACTTGGCAGGGCATAAAAACTAAATAAATAAACTATAGCTATGATCAGTAAGGCTTTGAATGGAATGGTATCACAGAAACTTTGATCTGTTCCTAATATTTGGGAACACACATTGAAAACAATATTTCAGGGTATAAGTGATGCTGTGCATTACATTAATGTGTTTGTGGCTTAGGGGAGATCAGAATGCCTAGTGGCACACAAACTTTTTGATACTCTCGCAGACATCATGAGACACCTGGGTTAGAGGTGAGTGAGAAGAACTAGTATAGCCAGATACTCTTGTCATACAAATGCATACAAAAAGAGCTACTATTTCCATTTCTCAAGATAAGCTAACCTAATTATGTACAATGGTAAAAGAAGAAGGTGGGAGGTAAGAGTGTTACAACTCTGCCACCATGGCCGCTGGAAACATTTGATATATCTACACAAAAATGTAAAGCTTGTTAGGATGTTTTTTGATCTTGCATTATGATGTGAAGTGCTTTACTTTTACTGCTGAGTTTAAACAAGATCTCCGGTTTTTCAATACATTATAATGACTATGACCATATGACCACAAATCTGTGGACCAATAATGCATGTTTAGTGGGTGTGAGGGTGGTAGAAAAATTATGTTTATTATGTTTATCACCTGCCAGTTCCTAGTCATTATACCAGTCTCTCAATTGTCCATCTCGCGATGGTTAACATTGTGGTAGCTTTTAAAATCTTCACATTTTGTACGACAAGCACATCTGTGACAATGTAGCAGTAGTCCGTGTCTTTGTAGACAGGCTATGACATTTTTATGGGAAAATATTGTGAAGTGAAACCTGACCAAAATATGCTGTATATAGAACAGGTTTACGTTTTCTACATATTTATAGTTTTTCCTAGATATAAATACAGTAAACAGAAAATTCTTGATTATTTTGTTGCTCACTTGGTGTTGGTGTAGGTGTGGGTGTTGGGGTTGGAGCTGTCATAAATGAAGCTTACAGATTGACAATATGAACATTTTAACTAACTGTAATCATTATAACTGGTATTTGATGTTACAAGTTATTATTTTACAATTTTTTATGTTATTAATCTTCTTTCGCCCAATGGACAGACTTGGAGAAAGGGAATTTCAAAAGCATTAAAATTATTAATACTGGACGAACAAAGGTAGTGATATACTTGTATTATTGTTACTCACTTGGTGTTGGGGTTGGTGTAGGTGTTGGAGTTGGTGCTGGAAATCATTGTAGTTAGAAGTAGTGTTCAATAAACTATGTAAACATGCAGGACATATACAGACATTAAATTGATCAAAGAAGTATGCTAAACTTATTTTTCAACTTATGTGATGTTTGTGAGGGAGTGATTTTTTCCACTTAATTTTACTAGTTATTAGAATTGATTGTGTCTAGGCTTTCAAGATGATTTTGAGGATGACCAAAAGAGAACACTGTGGTAAAAATTGTGGATTGTCATGGAAAATTTAAACAATAATACTAGACTTCATGCATATTAGAACAACCTACAGAAAAGCATATCTTAAAGGCTGTAGTTGCTGCAGAAAAAACTGTTTCTTAGTATAAAGAGATCGACTTTGTGGTTTCCGAAAAATTATCATAACTTACTTGGAGTAGGTGTTGGAGTTGGTGTTGGAGGTACTAAAAAACAAATAAGTCATTAGAATAACTTTCCATCAACATCAAAAAGTAATTTTTGAAAGATATAAGGACATTAATTTCTATTCTTACCTTCATTGCAAGCACGGACAAATAGATCCGATACTGTAATACTGGTGTAGTCATCTGCCACTTCAAAAGTAATTGTTATTTCTGACACTCCTGTTAAGCCCTCAACTGGTAGACCTTGATCAGTGCCATCTCTGCCAATGCTTATAAGGGTAGGCTCGTTGGGATTGCCTATTTCAAACTAAAATGTAAATATTAAAATTGAAATATAAAATATATTGCTTTTTATACATATTTGCAACATCATAAATTGAAGAAGAATATATTTCACACTAAAAATCTACTCTACCTCTATTACTACATCTGGTTCATTGGGTCTGATGAATGTAACAGTGACAGTACTTGCTCCTTCAACTGTAAACTCAACATCCATTGCTCTGAAAGTGCCATCAACTTCAGGAGATGTAATAACTATTGCATCTTCTGGATTGACATTAATACCATCAGATGTTACTGCTTCATCTGGGTTGACATCATCATTGCCAGGTACATCTACATCTAATTGAATATTACCCTCTTCAACAACCACTACTTGCAGCTTGTCTGGACAGACAAATGCTGAAAATGAATTCATGTGTGGTTAAGCAGTTTGCAAATAATACCGAAAAGCTTTTTTTCTTTATTTTAAACATGAGCATATATGTTGACTATTAGTTTTTCTAACAAGTAAAAATTGAGGAATAATGGCTGTAGATTCTACTGTACAATTCCAGCAACATGGGATTAAAATTAGGCTGCTTAATTTGTATACTCAGTAAACTAAATGGTGCAGATTATGTGAACAGTGTATTCGAAATATTTAATAACGAATTTATAAAAACATTTAAGCAGATGATTGTTCAAATCAAATATTGTAAAGAAAAGTCATATATGTATTAGGGTCTTTTACAAAACATTTTTCTATAAAGAAGTGTTTCTGGAGAAAAATTAATACTAACTCAGTGTTGGTGTTGGAGTAGGTGTTGGTGCTGTAAAACACATTATAATGCAATAAAGAAAATATACTTTAACTAACACAAGTTATCCCAGTACATACAATGATGAGAGGAGTATGCAATCAAATACATTAATATTATGAAAGGATATAATGTGGTAAATTATGATTGTAAAAGATGGATTCTTATACATTCCATTTTACAGCTAAAGTCAGATCAAAATAATTCCTCAGTGTATCCCATGTGCCACCATGAGGTTAATTTCAACCCATTCCTACAGATATGAAAGCCCTTTTGATAAAATGATAAAAGTTTTACTCACTATCCCACAGAGGCTTTGTCATAGGTGAAAAATAATAGATCTATATGATATTATCATCCTTTATAATCACTTACTTGGAGTTGGTGTTGGAGTTGGTGTTGGAGTTGGTGTAGGTGCTGCAAATGCATGAACTCACATGAGTAACATACCCATTATCAAAGGAAGGAGAGCTTAACAAATTCAATGGTACCTTCACTACCTACTGAAATCAAGTCGGTCATAATCATGGAAAACCTACTAGTTATCAAGTATCTACTTTTTAAAAAGCAGTACATTTTGAGTAAAATACCATGAAAAGCAGAGGCTTAAATCTTTGGTCTAGATAAATTTGGGACATTAAAATAAATTACTTTGTAATATTCAAGTTTTTGCAACAACTTAGCTTACTTGGTGTTGTTGTTTCAGATGGTGCTGCAAAATTTATTAACTCATATCAGAAAACACAAATCTTATGTATTGCACAGTCCTGTACATTTAAAACACCTCAAACTGACAACACTAAAACTTACTCACTTCATCTCTGTAAAACATTTAACATTTCACCAGCACAGAGATTTAAGAAAATAACTGCATTAAGTTAACCAGCAAATACATTTTGTTGAATACAACAGGCAATGCTGAAAAAAGCTGATGTTACATGTAACACCTTTTGAAAGAACTTACTTGGTGTAGGTGTTGGAGTTGGTGTGGGGGTAGGTGTTGGAGTGGGTGTTGGAGCTATTTTACAAGAAAATTTATAGATATTTGGATTTTATGTAATGGTGAAACATAAATCAGTATAGATTGTAACAGAAATAAAGTTCCATCAACATTAAGTAGATCAGTTATAAACATATAGTAGATATCAGACTTTTTGAAAGAACTTACTTGGTGTAGGTGTTGGAGTGGGTGTTGGAGCTATTGTACAAGAAAATTTATAGATATTTGGATTTTGTGTAATGGTGAAACATAAATCAGTATAGATTGTAACAGAAATAAAGTTTCATCAACATTATGGAGATCAATTATAAACATATAGTAGATATCAGACGTTTTGAAAGAACTTACTTGGTGTAGGAGTTGGTGTTGGAGTGGGTGTTGGAGCTATTTCACAAGTAAAACTTACAGATATTTGGATTTTGTAATGGTACAACGTAAAACAAAGTGGATTGTGACAGAAATAAAGTTCCAGTGACAACAAATAGACCAATTGTAAAGATAAAGTTGATATCATATCTCACAGCTTTTGTCATAACTTACTTGGTGTTGGTGTTGGAGTTGGTGTTGGAGTTGGTGTAGGAGTGGGTGTTGGTGCTATTTCACCAGAAAAATTTGTGGATATTTGGATTTTTGCAAAGTGTAAGGTAACAATAGTTTTGGAAAATTGACTCAAGTGATTTGGCAGATAATAAAGTTATAATGGTCAAAACAATTTTTACATTACTTTTCCCCCTTTTTGTGATTAGAGTAAAGGCTATGCGTATCTAAGTTTTTATTTGGTGGATTCTGCTCTTATTTATGAAATTACTTGCCTGATGAACTTGAATAGATTAAAATGGATGAAAATAAACTTACAACTACAGGTAATATAATAGATATGTTTTATACATATTCATAATTGGTGTTAGAAGATATAAATACAGTGTTGAAGATCAGTTTGATTATTTTGTTACTCACTTGGTGTTGGTGTTGGAGTTGGTGTGGGTGTTGGGGTTGGAGCTGTCATAAATGAAAGTTACAAATTAATAATTTCAACATTTTAACTCACTGTAAATGTTATCATGGGTATTAGATTTTAAAAGTTATTATTTTACAGTTTTGCTATGTTATTAATCATTTTTTCTCAAATGATCCCTATTGGAGAAGCAGAATTTCAAAAGCATTTAGTTATTTATACTAAATGCACAAAATTGGTGATTTACTTGTATTATTCTGTTACTCACTTGGTGTTGGAGTTGGTGTAGGTGTTGGAGTTGGTGCTGGAAATCATTGTAATTTAAAGTAGTGTTCAATAAACTATCTAAACATGCATGACATATATAGTGATAAATTTGATCCAAAAAGTATGCTAAACTCAAAGATTCAGCAACTTATGTGATATTTTTGAGGGAGTGATTTTTGCAATTTAACTTTACCAATATCAGATTTGATTGTTTAGAGGCTTTCAAGATGATATTTACGATGGCCAAAAGAGAACACTGTGGTAAAAAATTGTGGATTGTCATGGAAAAGTGATACAAAATTACAATAATCAATACATATTAGAACAACGTACAGAAAAGTATATTTTAAAGTCTGTAATTGCTGCAGAAAAATGTATTTTTTTGTATAAAGAGACAACATTTGTGGTTTGTGAAAATTGTTAACACTTACTTGGAGTAGGTGTTGGAGTTGGTGTTGGGGGTACTAAAAAACAAATAAGTCATTAGAATAACTTTCCATCAACATCAAAAGGTGATTTTTGAAAGGTATAAAGACATTAATTTCTATTCTTACCTTCATTGCAAGCACGGACAAATAGATCCGATACTGTAATAGTGGTGTAGTCATCTGCCACTTCAAAAGTAATTGTTATTTCTGACACTCCTGTTAAGCCCTCAACTGGTAGACCTTGATCAGTGCCATCTCTGCCAATGCTTATAAGGGTAGGCTCGTTGGGGTTGTCTATTTCAAACTAAAATGTAAATATTGAAATTGAAATATAAAATATATTGCTTTTTATACATATTTGCAACATCATAAATTGAAGAAGAATATATTTCACACTAAAAATCTACTCTACCTCTATTACTACATCTGGTTCATTGGGTCTGATGAATGTAACAGTGACAGTACTTGCTCCTTCAACTGTAAACTCAACATCCATTGCTCTGAAAGTGCCATCAACTTCAGGAGATGTAATAACTATTGCATCTTTTGGATTGACATTAATACCATCAGATGTTACTGCTTCATCTGGGTTGACATCATCATTGCCAGGTACATCTACATCTAATTGAATATTACCCTCTTCAACAACCACTACTTGCAGCTTGTCTGGACAGATAAATGCTGAAAATGAATTCATGTGTGGTTAAGCAGTTTGCAAATAATACCGAAAAGCTTTTTTGCTTTATTTTAAACATGAGCATATATGTTGACTATTAGTTTTTCTAACAAGTAAAAATTGAGGAATAATGGCTGTAGATTCTACTGTACAATTCCAGCAACATGGGATTAAAATTAGGCTGCTTAATTTGTATACTCAGTAAACTAAATGGTGCAGATTATGTGAACAGTGTATTCGAAATATTTAATAACGAATTTATAAAAACATTTAAGCAGATGATTGTTCAAATCAAATATTGTAAAGAACAGTCATGTATGTATTAGGGTCTTTTACAAAACATTTTTCTATAAAGAAGTGTTTCTGGAGAAAAATTAATACTAACTCAGTGTTGGTGTTGGAGTAGGTGTTGGTGCTGTAAAACACATTATAATGCAATAAAGAAAATATACTTTAACTAACACAAGTTATCCCAGTACATACAATAATGAGAGGAGTATGCAATCAAATACATTAATATTATGAAAGGATATAATGTGGTAAATTATGATTGTAAAAGATGGATTCTTATACATTCCATTTTACATCTAAAGTCAGATCAAAACAATTCCTCAGTGTATCCCATGTGCCACCATGAGGTTAATTTCAACCCATTCCTACAGATATGAAAGCCCTTTTGATAAAATGATAAAAGTTTTACTCACTATCCCACAGAGGCTTTGTCATAGGTGAAAAATAATAGATCTATATGATATTATCATCCTTTATAATCACTTACTTGGAGTTGGTGTTGGAGTTGGTGTTGGAGTCGGTGTTGGAGTTGGTGTAGGTGCTGCAAATGCATGAACTCACATGAGTAACATACCCATTATCAAAGGAAGGAGAGCTTAACAAATTCAATGGTACCTTCACTACCTACTGAAATCAAGTCGGTCATAATCATGGAAAACCTACTAGTTATCAAGTATCTACTTTTTAAAAAGCAGTACATTTTGAGTAAAATACCATGAAAAGCAGAGGCTTAAATCTTTGGTCTAGATAAATTTGGGACATTAAAATAAATTACTTTGTAATATTCAAGTTTTTGCAACAACTTAGCTTACTTGGTGTTGTTGTTTCAGATGGTGCTGCAAAATTTATTAACTCATATCAGAAAACACAAATCTTATGTATTGCACAGTCCTGTACATTTAAAACACCTCAAACTGACAACACTAAAACTTACTCACTTCATCTCTGTAAAACATTTAACATTTCACCAGCACAGAGATTTAAGAAAATAACTGCATTAAGTTAACCAGCAAATACATTTTGTTGAATACAACAGGCAATGCTGAAAAAAGCTGATGTTACATGTAACACCTTTTGAAAGAACTTACTTGGTGTAGGTGTTGGAGTTGGTGTGGGGGTAGGTGTTGGAGTGGGTGTTGGAGCTATTTTACAAGAAAATTTATAGATATTTGGATTTTATGTAATGGTGAAACATAAATCAGTATAGATTGTAACAGAAATAAAGTTCCATCAACATTAAGTAGATCAGTTATAAACATATAGTAGATATCAGACTTTTTGAAAGAACTTACTTGGTGTAGGTGTTGGAGTGGGTGTTGGAGCTATTGTACAAGAAAATTTATAGATATTTGGATTTTGTGTAATGGTGAAACATAAATCAGTATAGATTGTAACAGAAATAAAGTTTCATCAACATTATGGAGATCAATTATAAACATACAGTAGATATCAGACGTTTTGAAAGAACTTACTTGGTGTAGGAGTTGGTGTTGGAGTGGGTGTTGGAGCTATTTCACAAGTAAAACTTACAGATATTTGGATTTTGTAATGGTACAATGTAAAACAAAGTGGATTGTGACAGAAATAAAGTTCCAGTGACAACAAATAGACCAATTGTAAAGATAAAGTTGATATCATATCTCACAGCTTTTGTCATAACTTACTTGGTGTTGGTGTTGGAGTTGGTGTTGGAGTTGGTGTAGGAGTGGGTGTTGGTGCTATTTCACCAGAAAAATTTGTGGATATTTGGATTTTTGCAAAGTGTAAGGTAACAATAGTTTTGGAAAATTGACTCAAGTGATTTGGCAGATAATAAAGTTATAATGGTCAAAACAATTTTTACATTACTTTTCCCCCTTTTTGTGATTAGAGTAAAGGCTATGCGTATCTAAGTTTTTATTTGGTGGATTCTGCTCTTATTTATGAAATTACTGGCCTGATGAACTTGAATAGATTAAAATGGATGAAAATAAACTTACAACTACAGGTAATATAATAGATATGTTTTATACATATTCATAATTGGTGTTAGAAGATATAAATACAGTGTTGAAGATCAGTTTGATTATTTTGTTACTCACTTGGTGTTGGTGTTGGAGTTGGTGTGGGTGTTGGGGTTGGAGCTGTCATAAATGAAAGTTACAAATTAATAATTTCAACATTTTAACTCACTGTAAATGTTATCATGGGTATTAGATTTTAAAAGTTATTATTTTACAGTTTTGCTATGTTATTAATCATTTTTTCTCAAATGATCCCTATTGGAGAAGCAGAATTTCAAAAGCATTTAGTTATTTATACTAAATGCACAAAATTGGTGATTTACTTGTATTATTCTGTTACTCACTTGGTGTTGGAGTTGGTGTAGGTGTTGGAGTTGGTGCTGGAAATCATTGTAATTTAAAGTAGTGTTCAATAAACTATCTAAACATGCATGACATATATAGTGATAAATTTGATCCAAAAAGTATGCTAAACTCAAAGATTCAGCAACTTATGTGATATTTTTGAGGGAGTGATTTTTGCAATTTAACTTTACCAATATCAGATTTGATTGTTTAGAGGCTTTCAAGATGATATTTACGATGGCCAAAAGAGAACACTGTGGTAAAAAATTGTGGATTGTCATGGAAAAGTGATACAAAATTACAATAATCAATACATATTAGAACAACGTACAGAAAAGTATATTTTAAAGTCTGTAATTGCTGCAGAAAAATGTATTTTTTTGTATAAAGAGACAACATTTGTGGTTTGTGAAAATTGTTAACACTTACTTGGAGTAGGTGTTGGAGTTGGTGTTGGAGGTACTAAAAACAAATAAGTCATTAGAATAACTTTCCATCAACATCAAAAGGTGATTTTTGAAAGGTATAAAGACATTAATTTCTATTCTTACCTTCATTGCAAGCACGGACAAATAGATCCGATACTGTAATAGTGGTGTAGTCATCTGCCACTTCAAAAGTAATTGTTATTTCTGACACTCCTGTTAAGCCCTCAACTGGTAGACCTTGATCAGTGCCATCTCTGCCAATGCTTATAAGGGTAGGCTCGTTGGGGTTGTCTATTTCAAACTAAAATGTAAATATTGAAATTGAAATATAAAATATATTGCTTTTTATACATATTTGCAACATCATAAATTGAAGAAGAATATATTTCACACTAAAAATCTACTCTACCTCTATTACTACATCTGGTTCATTGGGTCTGATGAATGTAACAGTGACAGTACTTGCTCCTTCAACTGTAAACTCAACATCCATTGCTCTGAAAGTGCCATCAACTTCAGGAGATGTAATAACTATTGCATCTTCTGGATTGACATTAATACCATCAGATGTTACTGCTTCATCTGGGTTGACATCATCATTGCCAGGTACATCTACATCTAATTGAATATTACCCTCTTCAACAACCACTACTTGCAGCTTGTCTGGACAGACAAATGCTGAAAATGAATTCATGTGTGGTTAAGCAGTTTGCAAATAATACTGAAAAGCTTTTTTGCTTTATTTTAAACATGAGCATATATGTTGACTATTAGTTTTTCTAACAAGTAAAAATTGAGGAATAATGGCTGTAGATTCTACTGTACAATTCCAGCAACATGGGATTAAAATTAGGCTGCTTAATTTGTATACTCAGTAAACTAAATGGTGCAGATTATGTGAACAGTGTATTCGAAATATTTAATAACGAATTTATAAAAACATTTAAGCAGATGATTGTTCAAATCAAATATTGTAAAGAACAGTCATGTATGTATTAGGGTCTTTTACAAAACATTTTTCTATAAAGAAGTGTTTCTGGAGAAAAATTAATACTAACTCAGTGTTGGTGTTGGAGTAGGTGTTGGTGCTGTAAAACACATTATAATGCAATAAAGAAAATATACTTTAACTAACACAAGTTATCCCAGTACATACAATAATGAGAGGAGTATGCAATCAAATACATTAATATTATGAAAGGATATAATGTGGTAAATTATGATTGTAAAAGATGGATTCTTATACATTCCATTTTACAGCTAAAGTCAGATCAAAACAATTCCTCAGTGTATCCCATGTGCCACCATGAGGTTAATTTCAACCCATTCCTACAGATATGAAAGCCCTTTTGATAAAATGATAAAAGTTTTACTCACTATCCCACAGAGGCTTTGTCATAGGTGAAAAATAATAGATCTATATGATATTATCATCCTTTATAATCACTTACTTGGAGTTGGTGTTGGAGTTGGTGTTGGAGTCGGTGTTGGAGTTGGTGTAGGTGCTGCAAATGCATGAACTCACATGAGTAACATACCCATTATCAAAGGAAGGAGAGCTTAACAAATTCAATGGTACCTTCACTACCTACTGAAATCAAGTCAGTCATAATCATGGAAAACCTACTAGTTATCAAGTATCTACTTTTTAAAAAGCAGTACATTTTGAGTAAAATACCATGAAAAGCAGAGGCTTAAATCTTTGGTCTAGATAAATTTGGGACATTAAAATAAATTACTTTGTAATATTCAAGTTTTTGCAACAACTTAGCTTACTTGGTGTTGTTGTTTCAGATGGTGCTGCAAAATTTATTAACTCATATCAGAAAACACAAATCTTATGTATTGCACAGTCCTGTACATTTAAAACACCTCAAACTGACAACACTAAAACTTACTCACTTCATCTCTGTAAAACATTTAACATTTCACCAGCACAGAGATTTAAGAAAATAACTGCATTAAGTTAACCAGCAAATACATTTTGTTGAATACAACAGGCAATGCTGAAAAAAGCTGATGTTACATGTAACACCTTTTGAAAGAACTTACTTGGTGTAGGTGTTGGAGTTGGTGTGGGGGTAGGTGTTGGAGTGGGTGTTGGAGCTATTTTACAAGAAAATTTATAGATATTTGGATTTTATGTAATGGTGAAACATAAATCAGTATAGATTGTAACAGAAATAAAGTTCCATCAACATTAAGTAGATCAGTTATAAACATATAGTAGATATCAGACTTTTTGAAAGAACTTACTTGGTGTAGGTGTTGGAGTGGGTGTTGGAGCTATTGTACAAGAAAATTTATAGATATTTGGATTTTGTGTAATGGTGAAACATAAATCAGTATAGATTGTAACAGAAATAAAGTTTCATCAACATTATGGAGATCAATTATAAACATACAGTAGATATCAGACGTTTTGAAAGAACTTACTTGGTGTAGGAGTTGGTGTTGGAGTGGGTGTTGGAGCTATTTCACAAGTAAAACTTACAGATATTTGGATTTTGTAATGGTACAACGTAAAACAAAGTGGATTGTGACAGAAATAAAGTTCCAGTGACAACAAATAGACCAATTGTAAAGATAAAGTTGATATCATATCTCACAGCTTTTGTCATAACTTACTTGGTGTTGGTGTTGGAGTTGGTGTTGGAGTTGGTGTAGGAGTGGGTGTTGGTGCTATTTCACCAGAAAAATTTGTGGATATTTGGATTTTTGCAAAGTGTAAGGTAACAATAGTTTTGGAAAATTGACTCAAGTGATTTGGCAGATAATAAAGTTATAATGGTCAAAACAATTTTTACATTACTTTTCCCCCTTTTTGTGATTAGAGTAAAGGCTATGCGTATCTAAGTTTTTATTTGGTGGATTCTGCTCTTATTTATGAAATTACTGGCCTGATGAACTTGAATAGATTAAAATGGATGAAAATAAACTTACAACTACAGGTAATATAATAGATATGTTTTATACATATTCATAATTGGTGTTAGAAGATATAAATACAGTGTTGAAGATCAGTTTGATTATTTTGTTACTCACTTGGTGTTGGTGTTGGAGTTGGTGTGGGTGTTGGGGTTGGAGCTGTCATAAATGAAAGTTACAAATTAATAATTTCAACATTTTAACTCACTGTAAATGTTATCATGGGTATTAGATTTTAAAAGTTATTATTTTACAGTTTTGCTATGTTATTAATCATTTTTTCTCAAATGATCCCTATTGGAGAAGCAGAATTTCAAAAGCATTTAGTTATTTATACTAAATGCACAAAATTGGTGATTTACTTGTATTATTCTGTTACTCACTTGGTGTTGGAGTTGGTGTAGGTGTTGGAGTTGGTGCTGGAAATCATTGTAATTTAAAGTAGTGTTCAATAAACTATCTAAACATGCATGACATATATAGTGATAAATTTGATCCAAAAAGTATGCTAAACTCAAAGATTCAGCAACTTATGTGATATTTTTGAGGGAGTGATTTTTGCAATTTAACTTTACCAATATCAGATTTGATTGTTTAGAGGCTTTCAAGATGATATTTACGATGGCCAAAAGAGAACACTGTGGTAAAAAATTGTGGATTGTCATGGAAAAGTGATACAAAATTACAATAATCAATACATATTAGAACAACGTACAGAAAAGTATATTTTAAAGTCTGTAATTGCTGCAGAAAAATGTATTTTTTTGTATAAAGAGACAACATTTGTGGTTTGTGAAAATTGTTAACACTTACTTGGAGTAGGTGTTGGAGTTGGTGTTGGGGGTACTAAAAAACAAATAAGTCATTAGAATAACTTTCCATCAACATCAAAAGGTGATTTTTGAAAGGTATAAAGACATTAATTTCTATTCTTACCTTCATTGCAAGCACGGACAAATAGATCCGATACTGTAATAGTGGTGTAGTCATCTGCCACTTCAAAAGTAATTGTTATTTCTGACACTCCTGTTAAGCCCTCAACTGGTAGACCTTGATCAGTGCCATCTCTGCCAATGCTTATAAGGGTAGGCTCGTTGGGGTTGTCTATTTCAAACTAAAATGTAAATATTGAAATTGAAATATAAAATATATTGCTTTTTATACATATTTGCAACATCATAAATTGAAGAAGAATATATTTCACACTAAAAATCTACTCTACCTCTATTACTACATCTGGTTCATTGGGTCTGATGAATGTAACAGTGACAGTACTTGCTCCTTCAACTGTAAACTCAACATCCATTGCTCTGAAAGTGCCATCAACTTCAGGAGATGTAATAACTATTGCATCTTTTGGATTGACATTAATACCATCAGATGTTACTGCTTCATCTGGGTTGACATCATCATTGCCAGGTACATCTACATCTAATTGAATATTACCCTCTTCAACAACCACTACTTGCAGCTTGTCTGGACAGATAAATGCTGAAAATGAATTCATGTGTGGTTAAGCAGTTTGCAAATAATACCGAAAAGCTTTTTTGCTTTATTTTAAACATGAGCATATATGTTGACTATTAGTTTTTCTAACAAGTAAAAATTGAGGAATAATGGCTGTAGATTCTACTGTACAATTCCAGCAACATGGGATTAAAATTAGGCTGCTTAATTTGTATACTCAGTAAACTAAATGGTGCAGATTATGTGAACAGTGTATTCGAAATATTTAATAACGAATTTATAAAAACATTTAAGCAGATGATTGTTCAAATCAAATATTGTAAAGAACAGTCATGTATGTATTAGGGTCTTTTACAAAACATTTTTCTATAAAGAAGTGTTTCTGGAGAAAAATTAATACTAACTCAGTGTTGGTGTTGGAGTAGGTGTTGGTGCTGTAAAACACATTATAATGCAATAAAGAAAATATACTTTAACTAACACAAGTTATCCCAGTACATACAATAATGAGAGGAGTATGCAATCAAATACATTAATATTATGAAAGGATATAATGTGGTAAATTATGATTGTAAAAGATGGATTCTTATACATTCCATTTTACATCTAAAGTCAGATCAAAACAATTCCTCAGTGTATCCCATGTGCCACCATGAGGTTAATTTCAACCCATTCCTACAGATATGAAAGCCCTTTTGATAAAATGATAAAAGTTTTACTCACTATCCCACAGAGGCTTTGTCATAGGTGAAAAATAATAGATCTATATGATATTATCATCCTTTATAATCACTTACTTGGAGTTGGTGTTGGAGTTGGTGTTGGAGTCGGTGTTGGAGTTGGTGTAGGTGCTGCAAATGCATGAACTCACATGAGTAACATACCCATTATCAAAGGAAGGAGAGCTTAACAAATTCAATGGTACCTTCACTACCTACTGAAATCAAGTCGGTCATAATCATGGAAAACCTACTAGTTATCAAGTATCTACTTTTTAAAAAGCAGTACATTTTGAGTAAAATACCATGAAAAGCAGAGGCTTAAATCTTTGGTCTAGATAAATTTGGGACATTAAAATAAATTACTTTGTAATATTCAAGTTTTTGCAACAACTTAGCTTACTTGGTGTTGTTGTTTCAGATGGTGCTGCAAAATTTATTAACTCATATCAGAAAACACAAATCTTATGTATTGCACAGTCCTGTACATTTAAAACACCTCAAACTGACAACACTAAAACTTACTCACTTCATCTCTGTAAAACATTTAACATTTCACCAGCACAGAGATTTAAGAAAATAACTGCATTAAGTTAACCAGCAAATACATTTTGTTGAATACAACAGGCAATGCTGAAAAAAGCTGATGTTACATGTAACACCTTTTGAAAGAACTTACTTGGTGTAGGTGTTGGAGTTGGTGTGGGGGTAGGTGTTGGAGTGGGTGTTGGAGCTATTTTACAAGAAAATTTATAGATATTTGGATTTTATGTAATGGTGAAACATAAATCAGTATAGATTGTAACAGAAATAAAGTTCCATCAACATTAAGTAGATCAGTTATAAACATATAGTAGATATCAGACTTTTTGAAAGAACTTACTTGGTGTAGGTGTTGGAGTGGGTGTTGGAGCTATTGTACAAGAAAATTTATAGATATTTGGATTTTGTGTAATGGTGAAACATAAATCAGTATAGATTGTAACAGAAATAAAGTTTCATCAACATTATGGAGATCAATTATAAACATACAGTAGATATCAGACGTTTTGAAAGAACTTACTTGGTGTAGGAGTTGGTGTTGGAGTGGGTGTTGGAGCTATTTCACAAGTAAAACTTACAGATATTTGGATTTTGTAATGGTACAACGTAAAACAAAGTGGATTGTGACAGAAATAAAGTTCCAGTGACAACAAATAGACCAATTGTAAAGATAAAGTTGATATCATATCTCACAGCTTTTGTCATAACTTACTTGGTGTTGGTGTTGGAGTTGGTGTTGGAGTTGGTGTAGGAGTGGGTGTTGGTGCTATTTCACCAGAAAAATTTGTGGATATTTGGATTTTTGCAAAGTGTAAGGTAACAATAGTTTTGGAAAATTGACTCAAGTGATTTGGCAGATAATAAAGTTATAATGGTCAAAACAATTTTTACATTACTTTTCCCCCTTTTTGTGATTAGAGTAAAGGCTATGCGTATCTAAGTTTTTATTTGGTGGATTCTGCTCTTATTTATGAAATTACTGGCCTGATGAACTTGAATAGATTAAAATGGATGAAAATAAACTTACAACTACAGGTAATATAATAGATATGTTTTATACATATTCATAATTGGTGTTAGAAGATATAAATACAGTGTTGAAGATCAGTTTGATTATTTTGTTACTCACTTGGTGTTGGTGTTGGAGTTGGTGTGGGTGTTGGGGTTGGAGCTGTCATAAATGAAAGTTACAAATTAATAATTTCAACATTTTAACTCACTGTAAATGTTATCATGGGTATTAGATTTTAAAAGTTATTATTTTACAGTTTTGCTATGTTATTAATCATTTTTTCTCAAATGATCCCTATTGGAGAAGCAGAATTTCAAAAGCATTTAGTTATTTATACTAAATGCACAAAATTGGTGATTTACTTGTATTATTCTGTTACTCACTTGGTGTTGGAGTTGGTGTAGGTGTTGGAGTTGGTGCTGGAAATCATTGTAATTTAAAGTAGTGTTCAATAAACTATCTAAACATGCATGACATATATAGTGATAAATTTGATCCAAAAAGTATGCTAAACTCAAAGATTCAGCAACTTATGTGATATTTTTGAGGGAGTGATTTTTGCAATTTAACTTTACCAATATCAGATTTGATTGTTTAGAGGCTTTCAAGATGATATTTACGATGGCCAAAAGAGAACACTGTGGTAAAAAATTGTGGATTGTCATGGAAAAGTGATACAAAATTACAATAATCAATACATATTAGAACAACGTACAGAAAAGTATATTTTAAAGTCTGTAATTGCTGCAGAAAAATGTATTTTTTTGTATAAAGAGACAACATTTGTGGTTTGTGAAAATTGTTAACACTTACTTGGAGTAGGTGTTGGAGTTGGTGTTGGAGGTACTAAAAACAAATAAGTCATTAGAATAACTTTCCATCAACATCAAAAGGTGATTTTTGAAAGGTATAAAGACATTAATTTCTATTCTTACCTTCATTGCAAGCACGGACAAATAGATCCGATACTGTAATAGTGGTGTAGTCATCTGCCACTTCAAAAGTAATTGTTATTTCTGACACTCCTGTTAAGCCCTCAACTGGTAGACCTTGATCAGTGCCATCTCTGCCAATGCTTATAAGGGTAGGCTCGTTGGGGTTGTCTATTTCAAACTAAAATGTAAATATTGAAATTGAAATATAAAATATATTGCTTTTTATACATATTTGCAACATCATAAATTGAAGAAGAATATATTTCACACTAAAAATCTACTCTACCTCTATTACTACATCTGGTTCATTGGGTCTGATGAATGTAACAGTGACAGTACTTGCTCCTTCAACTGTAAACTCAACATCCATTGCTCTGAAAGTGCCATCAACTTCAGGAGATGTAATAACTATTGCATCTTCTGGATTGACATTAATACCATCAGATGTTACTGCTTCATCTGGGTTGACATCATCATTGCCAGGTACATCTACATCTAATTGAATATTACCCTCTTCAACAACCACTACTTGCAGCTTGTCTGGACAGACAAATGCTGAAAATGAATTCATGTGTGGTTAAGCAGTTTGCAAATAATACTGAAAAGCTTTTTTGCTTTATTTTAAACATGAGCATATATGTTGACTATTAGTTTTTCTAACAAGTAAAAATTGAGGAATAATGGCTGTAGATTCTACTGTACAATTCCAGCAACATGGGATTAAAATTAGGCTGCTTAATTTGTATACTCAGTAAACTAAATGGTGCAGATTATGTGAACAGTGTATTCGAAATATTTAATAACGAATTTATAAAAACATTTAAGCAGATGATTGTTCAAATCAAATATTGTAAAGAACAGTCATGTATGTATTAGGGTCTTTTACAAAACATTTTTCTATAAAGAAGTGTTTCTGGAGAAAAATTAATACTAACTCAGTGTTGGTGTTGGAGTAGGTGTTGGTGCTGTAAAACACATTATAATGCAATAAAGAAAATATACTTTAACTAACACAAGTTATCCCAGTACATACAATAATGAGAGGAGTATGCAATCAAATACATTAATATTATGAAAGGATATAATGTGGTAAATTATGATTGTAAAAGATGGATTCTTATACATTCCATTTTACAGCTAAAGTCAGATCAAAACAATTCCTCAGTGTATCCCATGTGCCACCATGAGGTTAATTTCAACCCATTCCTACAGATATGAAAGCCCTTTTGATAAAATGATAAAAGTTTTACTCACTATCCCACAGAGGCTTTGTCATAGGTGAAAAATAATAGATCTATATGATATTATCATCCTTTATAATCACTTACTTGGAGTTGGTGTTGGAGTTGGTGTTGGAGTCGGTGTTGGAGTTGGTGTAGGTGCTGCAAATGCATGAACTCACATGAGTAACATACCCATTATCAAAGGAAGGAGAGCTTAACAAATTCAATGGTACCTTCACTACCTACTGAAATCAAGTCAGTCATAATCATGGAAAACCTACTAGTTATCAAGTATCTACTTTTTAAAAAGCAGTACATTTTGAGTAAAATACCATGAAAAGCAGAGGCTTAAATCTTTGGTCTAGATAAATTTGGGACATTAAAATAAATTACTTTGTAATATTCAAGTTTTTGCAACAACTTAGCTTACTTGGTGTTGTTGTTTCAGATGGTGCTGCAAAATTTATTAACTCATATCAGAAAACACAAATCTTATGTATTGCACAGTCCTGTACATTTAAAACACCTCAAACTGACAACACTAAAACTTACTCACTTCATCTCTGTAAAACATTTAACATTTCACCAGCACAGAGATTTAAGAAAATAACTGCATTAAGTTAACCAGCAAATACATTTTGTTGAATACAACAGGCAATGCTGAAAAAAGCTGATGTTACATGTAACACCTTTTGAAAGAACTTACTTGGTGTAGGTGTTGGAGTTGGTGTGGGGGTAGGTGTTGGAGTGGGTGTTGGAGCTATTTTACAAGAAAATTTATAGATATTTGGATTTTATGTAATGGTGAAACATAAATCAGTATAGATTGTAACAGAAATAAAGTTCCATCAACATTAAGTAGATCAGTTATAAACATATAGTAGATATCAGACTTTTTGAAAGAACTTACTTGGTGTAGGTGTTGGAGTGGGTGTTGGAGCTATTGTACAAGAAAATTTATAGATATTTGGATTTTGTGTAATGGTGAAACATAAATCAGTATAGATTGTAACAGAAATAAAGTTTCATCAACATTATGGAGATCAATTATAAACATACAGTAGATATCAGACGTTTTGAAAGAACTTACTTGGTGTAGGAGTTGGTGTTGGAGTGGGTGTTGGAGCTATTTCACAAGTAAAACTTACAGATATTTGGATTTTGTAATGGTACAACGTAAAACAAAGTGGATTGTGACAGAAATAAAGTTCCAGTGACAACAAATAGACCAATTGTAAAGATAAAGTTGATATCATATCTCACAGCTTTTGTCATAACTTACTTGGTGTTGGTGTTGGAGTTGGTGTTGGAGTTGGTGTAGGAGTGGGTGTTGGTGCTATTTCACCAGAAAAATTTGTGGATATTTGGATTTTTGCAAAGTGTAAGGTAACAATAGTTTTGGAAAATTGACTCAAGTGATTTGGCAGATAATAAAGTTATAATGGTCAAAACAATTTTTACATTACTTTTCCCCCTTTTTGTGATTAGAGTAAAGGCTATGCGTATCTAAGTTTTTATTTGGTGGATTCTGCTCTTATTTATGAAATTACTGGCCTGATGAACTTGAATAGATTAAAATGGATGAAAATAAACTTACAACTACAGGTAATATAATAGATATGTTTTATACATATTCATAATTGGTGTTAGAAGATATAAATACAGTGTTGAAGATCAGTTTGATTATTTTGTTACTCACTTGGTGTTGGTGTTGGAGTTGGTGTGGGTGTTGGGGTTGGAGCTGTCATAAATGAAAGTTACAAATTAATAATTTCAACATTTTAACTCACTGTAAATGTTATCATGGGTATTAGATTTTAAAAGTTATTATTTTACAGTTTTGCTATGTTATTAATCATTTTTTCTCAAATGATCCCTATTGGAGAAGCAGAATTTCAAAAGCATTTAGTTATTTATACTAAATGCACAAAATTGGTGATTTACTTGTATTATTCTGTTACTCACTTGGTGTTGGAGTTGGTGTAGGTGTTGGAGTTGGTGCTGGAAATCATTGTAATTTAAAGTAGTGTTCAATAAACTATCTAAACATGCATGACATATATAGTGATAAATTTGATCCAAAAAGTATGCTAAACTCAAAGATTCAGCAACTTATGTGATATTTTTGAGGGAGTGATTTTTGCAATTTAACTTTACCAATATCAGATTTGATTGTTTAGAGGCTTTCAAGATGATATTTACGATGGCCAAAAGAGAACACTGTGGTAAAAAATTGTGGATTGTCATGGAAAAGTGATACAAAATTACAATAATCAATACATATTAGAACAACGTACAGAAAAGTATATTTTAAAGTCTGTAATTGCTGCAGAAAAATGTATTTTTTTGTATAAAGAGACAACATTTGTGGTTTGTGAAAATTGTTAACACTTACTTGGAGTAGGTGTTGGAGTTGGTGTTGGAGGTACTAAAAACAAATAAGTCATTAGAATAACTTTCCATCAACATCAAAAGGTGATTTTTGAAAGGTATAAAGACATTAATTTCTATTCTTACCTTCATTGCAAGCACGGACAAATAGATCCGATACTGTAATAGTGGTGTAGTCATCTGCCACTTCAAAAGTAATTGTTATTTCTGACACTCCTGTTAAGCCCTCAACTGGTAGACCTTGATCAGTGCCATCTCTGCCAATGCTTATAAGGGTAGGCTCGTTGGGGTTGTCTATTTCAAACTAAAATGTAAATATTGAAATTGAAATATAAAATATATTGCTTTTTATACATATTTGCAACATCATAAATTGAAGAAGAATATATTTCACACTAAAAATCTACTCTACCTCTATTACTACATCTGGTTCATTGGGTCTGATGAATGTAACAGTGACAGTACTTGCTCCTTCAACTGTAAACTCAACATCCATTGCTCTGAAAGTGCCATCAACTTCAGGAGATGTAATAACTATTGCATCTTCTGGATTGACATTAATACCATCAGATGTTACTGCTTCATCTGGGTTGACATCATCATTGCCAGGTACATCTACATCTAATTGAATATTACCCTCTTCAACAACCACTACTTGCAGCTTGTCTGGACAGATAAATGCTGAAAATGAATTCATGTGTGGTTAAGCAGTTTGCAAATAATACCGAAAAGCTTTTTTGCTTTATTTTAAACATGAGCATATATGTTGACTATTAGTTTTTCTAACAAGTAAAAATTGAGGAATAATGGCTGTAGATTCTACTGTACAATTCCAGCAACATGGGATTAAAATTAGGCTGCTTAATTTGTATACTCAGTAAACTAAATGGTGCAGATTATGTGAACAGTGTATTCGAAATATTTAATAACGAATTTATAAAAACATTTAAGCAGATGATTGTTCAAATCAAATATTGTAAAGAACAGTCATGTATGTATTAGGGTCTTTTACAAAACATTTTTCTATAAAGAAGTGTTTCTGGAGAAAAATTAATACTAACTCAGTGTTGGTGTTGGAGTAGGTGTTGGTGCTGTAAAACACATTATAATGCAATAAAGAAAATATACTTTAACTAACACAAGTTATCCCAGTACATACAATAATGAGAGGAGTATGCAATCAAATACATTAATATTATGAAAGGATATAATGTGGTAAATTATGATTGTAAAAGATGGATTCTTATACATTCCATTTTACAGCTAAAGTCAGATCAAAACAATTCCTCAGTGTATCCCATGTGCCACCATGAGGTTAATTTCAACCCATTCCTACAGATATGAAAGCCCTTTTGATAAAATGATAAAAGTTTTACTCACTATCCCACAGAGGCTTTGTCATAGGTGAAAAATAATAGATCTATATGATATTATCATCCTTTATAATCACTTACTTGGAGTTGGTGTTGGAGTTGGTGTTGGAGTCGGTGTTGGAGTTGGTGTAGGTGCTGCAAATGCATGAACTCACATGAGTAACATACCCATTATCAAAGGAAGGAGAGCTTAACAAATTCAATGGTACCTTCACTACCTACTGAAATCAAGTCGGTCATAATCATGGAAAACCTACTAGTTATCAAGTATCTACTTTTTAAAAAGCAGTACATTTTGAGTAAAATACCATGAAAAGCAGAGGCTTAAATCTTTGGTCTAGATAAATTTGGGACATTAAAATAAATTACTTTGTAATATTCAAGTTTTTGCAACAACTTAGCTTACTTGGTGTTGTTGTTTCAGATGGTGCTGCAAAATTTATTAACTCATATCAGAAAACACAAATCTTATGTATTGCACAGTCCTGTACATTTAAAACACCTCAAACTGACAACACTAAAACTTACTCACTTCATCTCTGTAAAACATTTAACATTTCACCAGCACAGAGATTTAAGAAAATAACTGCATTAAGTTAACCAGCAAATACATTTTGTTGAATACAACAGGCAATGCTGAAAAAAGCTGATGTTACATGTAACACCTTTTGAAAGAACTTACTTGGTGTAGGTGTTGGAGTTGGTGTGGGGGTAGGTGTTGGAGTGGGTGTTGGAGCTATTTTACAAGAAAATTTATAGATATTTGGATTTTATGTAATGGTGAAACATAAATCAGTATAGATTGTAACAGAAATAAAGTTCCATCAACATTAAGTAGATCAGTTATAAACATATAGTAGATATCAGACTTTTTGAAAGAACTTACTTGGTGTAGGTGTTGGAGTGGGTGTTGGAGCTATTGTACAAGAAAATTTATAGATATTTGGATTTTGTGTAATGGTGAAACATAAATCAGTATAGATTGTAACAGAAATAAAGTTTCATCAACATTATGGAGATCAATTATAAACATATAGTAGATATCAGACGTTTTGAAAGAACTTACTTGGTGTAGGAGTTGGTGTTGGAGTGGGTGTTGGAGCTATTTCACAAGTAAAACTTACAGATATTTGGATTTTGTAATGGTACAACGTAAAACAAAGTGGATTGTGACAGAAATAAAGTTCCAGTGACAACAAATAGACCAATTGTAAAGATAAAGTTGATATCATATCTCACAGCTTTTGTCATAACTTACTTGGTGTTGGTGTTGGAGTTGGTGTTGGAGTTGGTGTAGGAGTGGGTGTTGGTGCTATTTCACCAGAAAAATTTGTGGATATTTGGATTTTTGCAAAGTGTAAGGTAACAATAGTTTTGGAAAATTGACTCAAGTGATTTGGCAGATAATAAAGTTATAATGGTCAAAACAATTTTTACATTACTTTTCCCCCTTTTTGTGATTAGAGTAAAGGCTATGCGTATCTAAGTTTTTATTTGGTGGATTCTGCTCTTATTTATGAAATTACTGGCCTGATGAACTTGAATAGATTAAAATGGATGAAAATAAACTTACAACTACAGGTAATATAATAGATATGTTTTATACATATTCATAATTGGTGTTAGAAGATATAAATACAGTGTTGAAGATCAGTTTGATTATTTTGTTACTCACTTGGTGTTGGTGTTGGAGTTGGTGTGGGTGTTGGGGTTGGAGCTGTCATAAATGAAAGTTACAAATTAATAATTTCAACATTTTAACTCACTGTAAATGTTATCATGGGTATTAGATTTTAAAAGTTATTATTTTACAGTTTTGCTATGTTATTAATCATTTTTTCTCAAATGATCCCTATTGGAGAAGCAGAATTTCAAAAGCATTTAGTTATTTATACTAAATGCACAAAATTGGTGATTTACTTGTATTATTCTGTTACTCACTTGGTGTTGGAGTTGGTGTAGGTGTTGGAGTTGGTGCTGGAAATCATTGTAATTTAAAGTAGTGTTCAATAAACTATCTAAACATGCATGACATATATAGTGATAAATTTGATCCAAAAAGTATGCTAAACTCAAAGATTCAGCAACTTATGTGATATTTTTGAGGGAGTGATTTTTGCAATTTAACTTTACCAATATCAGATTTGATTGTTTAGAGGCTTTCAAGATGATATTTACGATGGCCAAAAGAGAACACTGTGGTAAAAAATTGTGGATTGTCATGGAAAAGTGATACAAAATTACAATAATCAATACATATTAGAACAACGTACAGAAAAGTATATTTTAAAGTCTGTAATTGCTGCAGAAAAATGTATTTTTTTGTATAAAGAGACAACATTTGTGGTTTGTGAAAATTGTTAACACTTACTTGGAGTAGGTGTTGGAGTTGGTGTTGGAGGTACTAAAAACAAATAAGTCATTAGAATAACTTTCCATCAACATCAAAAGGTGATTTTTGAAAGGTATAAAGACATTAATTTCTATTCTTACCTTCATTGCAAGCACGGACAAATAGATCCGATACTGTAATAGTGGTGTAGTCATCTGCCACTTCAAAAGTAATTGTTATTTCTGACACTCCTGTTAAGCCCTCAACTGGTAGACCTTGATCAGTGCCATCTCTGCCAATGCTTATAAGGGTAGGCTCGTTGGGGTTGTCTATTTCAAACTAAAATGTAAATATTGAAATTGAAATATAAAATATATTGCTTTTTATACATATTTGCAACATCATAAATTGAAGAAGAATATATTTCACACTAAAAATCTACTCTACCTCTATTACTACATCTGGTTCATTGGGTCTGATGAATGTAACAGTGACAGTACTTGCTCCTTCAACTGTAAACTCAACATCCATTGCTCTGAAAGTGCCATCAACTTCAGGAGATGTAATAACTATTGCATCTTTTGGATTGACATTAATACCATCAGATGTTACTGCTTCATCTGGGTTGACATCATCATTGCCAGGTACATCTACATCTAATTGAATATTACCCTCTTCAACAACCACTACTTGCAGCTTGTCTGGACAGATAAATGCTGAAAATGAATTCATGTGTGGTTAAGCAGTTTGCAAATAATACCGAAAAGCTTTTTTGCTTTATTTTAAACATGAGCATATATGTTGACTATTAGTTTTTCTAACAAGTAAAAATTGAGGAATAATGGCTGTAGATTCTACTGTACAATTCCAGCAACATGGGATTAAAATTAGGCTGCTTAATTTGTATACTCAGTAAACTAAATGGTGCAGATTATGTGAACAGTGTATTCGAAATATTTAATAACGAATTTATAAAAACATTTAAGCAGATGATTGTTCAAATCAAATATTGTAAAGAACAGTCATGTATGTATTAGGGTCTTTTACAAAACATTTTTCTATAAAGAAGTGTTTCTGGAGAAAAATTAATACTAACTCAGTGTTGGTGTTGGAGTAGGTGTTGGTGCTGTAAAACACATTATAATGCAATAAAGAAAATATACTTTAACTAACACAAGTTATCCCAGTACATACAATAATGAGAGGAGTATGCAATCAAATACATTAATTATATTATGAAAGGATATAATGTGGTAAATTATGATTGTAAAAGATGGATTCTTATACATTCCATTTTACAGCTAAAGTCAGATCAAAACAATTCCTCAGTGTATCCCATGTGCCACCATGAGGTTAATTTCAACCCATTCCTACAGATATGAAAGCCCTTTTGATAAAATGATAAAAGTTTTACTCACTATCCCACAGAGGCTTTGTCATAGGTGAAAAATAATAGATCTATATGATATTATCATCCTTTATAATCACTTACTTGGAGTTGGTGTTGGAGTTGGTGTTGGAGTCGGTGTTGGAGTTGGTGTAGGTGCTGCAAATGCATGAACTCACATGAGTAACATACCCATTATCAAAGGAAGGAGAGCTTAACAAATTCAATGGTACCTTCACTACCTACTGAAATCAAGTCGGTCATAATCATGGAAAACCTACTAGTTATCAAGTATCTACTTTTTAAAAAGCAGTACATTTTGAGTAAAATACCATGAAAAGCAGAGGCTTAAATCTTTGGTCTAGATAAATTTGGGACATTAAAATAAATTACTTTGTAATATTCAAGTTTTTGCAACAACTTAGCTTACTTGGTGTTGTTGTTTCAGATGGTGCTGCAAAATTTATTAACTCATATCAGAAAACACAAATCTTATGTATTGCACAGTCCTGTACATTTAAAACACCTCAAACTGACAACACTAAAACTTACTCACTTCATCTCTGTAAAACATTTAACATTTCACCAGCACAGAGATTTAAGAAAATAACTGCATTAAGTTAACCAGCAAATACATTTTGTTGAATACAACAGGCAATGCTGAAAAAAGCTGATGTTACATGTAACACCTTTTGAAAGAACTTACTTGGTGTAGGTGTTGGAGTTGGTGTGGGGGTAGGTGTTGGAGTGGGTGTTGGAGCTATTTTACAAGAAAATTTATAGATATTTGGATTTTATGTAATGGTGAAACATAAATCAGTATAGATTGTAACAGAAATAAAGTTCCATCAACATTAAGTAGATCAGTTATAAACATATAGTAGATATCAGACTTTTTGAAAGAACTTACTTGGTGTAGGTGTTGGAGTGGGTGTTGGAGCTATTGTACAAGAAAATTTATAGATATTTGGATTTTGTGTAATGGTGAAACATAAATCAGTATAGATTGTAACAGAAATAAAGTTTCATCAACATTATGGAGATCAATTATAAACATATAGTAGATATCAGACGTTTTGAAAGAACTTACTTGGTGTAGGAGTTGGTGTTGGAGTGGGTGTTGGAGCTATTTCACAAGTAAAACTTACAGATATTTGGATTTTGTAATGGTACAACGTAAAACAAAGTGGATTGTGACAGAAATAAAGTTCCAGTGACAACAAATAGACCAATTGTAAAGATAAAGTTGATATCATATCTCACAGCTTTTGTCATAACTTACTTGGTGTTGGTGTTGGAGTTGGTGTTGGAGTTGGTGTAGGAGTGGGTGTTGGTGCTATTTCACCAGAAAAATTTGTGGATATTTGGATTTTTGCAAAGTGTAAGGTAACAATAGTTTTGGAAAATTGACTCAAGTGATTTGGCAGATAATAAAGTTATAATGGTCAAAACAATTTTTACATTACTTTTCCCCCTTTTTGTGATTAGAGTAAAGGCTATGCGTATCTAAGTTTTTATTTGGTGGATTCTGCTCTTATTTATGAAATTACTGGCCTGATGAACTTGAATAGATTAAAATGGATGAAAATAAACTTACAACTACAGGTAATATAATAGATATGTTTTATACATATTCATAATTGGTGTTAGAAGATATAAATACAGTGTTGAAGATCAGTTTGATTATTTTGTTACTCACTTGGTGTTGGTGTTGGAGTTGGTGTGGGTGTTGGGGTTGGAGCTGTCATAAATGAAAGTTACAAATTAATAATTTCAACATTTTAACTCACTGTAAATGTTATCATGGGTATTAGATTTTAAAAGTTATTATTTTACAGTTTTGCTATGTTATTAATCATTTTTTCTCAAATGATCCCTATTGGAGAAGCAGAATTTCAAAAGCATTTAGTTATTTATACTAAATGCACAAAATTGGTGATTTACTTGTATTATTCTGTTACTCACTTGGTGTTGGAGTTGGTGTAGGTGTTGGAGTTGGTGCTGGAAATCATTGTAATTTAAAGTAGTGTTCAATAAACTATCTAAACATGCATGACATATATAGTGATAAATTTGATCCAAAAAGTATGCTAAACTCAAAGATTCAGCAACTTATGTGATATTTTTGAGGGAGTGATTTTTGCAATTTAACTTTACCAATATCAGATTTGATTGTTTAGAGGCTTTCAAGATGATATTTACGATGGCCAAAAGAGAACACTGTGGTAAAAAATTGTGGATTGTCATGGAAAAGTGATACAAAATTACAATAATCAATACATATTAGAACAACGTACAGAAAAGTATATTTTAAAGTCTGTAATTGCTGCAGAAAAATGTATTTTTTTGTATAAAGAGACAACATTTGTGGTTTGTGAAAATTGTTAACACTTACTTGGAGTAGGTGTTGGAGTTGGTGTTGGAGGTACTAAAAAACAAATAAGTCATTAGAATAACTTTCCATCAACATCAAAAGGTGATTTTTGAAAGGTATAAAGACATTAATTTCTATTCTTACCTTCATTGCAAGCACGGACAAATAGATCCGATACTGTAATAGTGGTGTAGTCATCTGCCACTTCAAAAGTAATTGTTATTTCTGACACTCCTGTTAAGCCCTCAACTGGTAGACCTTGATCAGTGCCATCTCTGCCAATGCTTATAAGGGTAGGCTCGTTGGGGTTGTCTATTTCAAACTAAAATGTAAATATTGAAATTGAAATATAAAATATATTGCTTTTTATACATATTTGCAACATCATAAATTGAAGAAGAATATATTTCACACTAAAAATCTACTCTACCTCTATTACTACATCTGGTTCATTGGGTCTGATGAATGTAACAGTGACAGTACTTGCTCCTTCAACTGTAAACTCAACATCCATTGCTCTGAAAGTGCCATCAACTTCAGGAGATGTAATAACTATTGCATCTTCTGGATTGACATTAATACCATCAGATGTTACTGCTTCATCTGGGTTGACATCATCATTGCCAGGTACATCTACATCTAATTGAATATTACCCTCTTCAACAACCACTACTTGCAGCTTGTCTGGACAGACAAATGCTGAAAATGAATTCATGTGTGGTTAAGCAGTTTGCAAATAATACCGAAAAGCTTTTTTTCTTTATTTTAAACATGAGCATATATGTTGACTATTAGTTTTTCTAACAAGTAAAAATTGAGGAATAATGGCTGTAGATTCTACTGTACAATTCCAGCAACATGGGATTAAAATTAGGCTGCTTAATTTGTATACTCAGTAAACTAAATGGTGCAGATTATGTGAACAGTGTATTCGAAATATTTAATAACGAATTTATAAAAACATTTAAGCAGATGATTGTTCAAATCAAATATTGTAAAGAAAAGTCATATATGTATTAGGGTCTTTTACAAAACATTTTTCTATAAAGAAGTGTTTCTGGAGAAAAATTAATACTAACTCAGTGTTGGTGTTGGAGTAGGTGTTGGTGCTGTAAAACACATTATAATGCAATAAAGAAAATATACTTTAACTAACACAAGTTATCCCAGTACATACAATGATGAGAGGAGTATGCAATCAAATACATTAATATTATGAAAGGATATAATGTGGTAAATTATGATTGTAAAAGATGGATTCTTATACATTCCATTTTACAGCTAAAGTCAGATCAAAATAATTCCTCAGTGTATCCCATGTGCCACCATGAGGTTAATTTCAACCCATTCCTACAGATATGAAAGCCCTTTTGATAAAATGATAAAAGTTTTACTCACTATCCCACAGAGGCTTTGTCATAGGTGAAAAATAATAGATCTATATGATATTATCATCCTTTATAATCACTTACTTGGAGTTGGTGTTGGAGTTGGTGTTGGAGTTGGTGTAGGTGCTGCAAATGCATGAACTCACATGAGTAACATACCCATTATCAAAGGAAGGAGAGCTTAACAAATTCAATGGTACCTTCACTACCTACTGAAATCAAGTCGGTCATAATCATGGAAAACCTACTAGTTATCAAGTATCTACTTTTTAAAAAGCAGTACATTTTGAGTAAAATACCATGAAAAGCAGAGGCTTAAATCTTTGGTCTAGATAAATTTGGGACATTAAAATAAATTACTTTGTAATATTCAAGTTTTTGCAACAACTTAGCTTACTTGGTGTTGTTGTTTCAGATGGTGCTGCAAAATTTATTAACTCATATCAGAAAACACAAATCTTATGTATTGCACAGTCCTGTACATTTAAAACACCTCAAACTGACAACACTAAAACTTACTCACTTCATCTCTGTAAAACATTTAACATTTCACCAGCACAGAGATTTAAGAAAATAACTGCATTAAGTTAACCAGCAAATACATTTTGTTGAATACAACAGGCAATGCTGAAAAAAGCTGATGTTACATGTAACACCTTTTGAAAGAACTTACTTGGTGTAGGTGTTGGAGTTGGTGTGGGGGTAGGTGTTGGAGTGGGTGTTGGAGCTATTTTACAAGAAAATTTATAGATATTTGGATTTTATGTAATGGTGAAACATAAATCAGTATAGATTGTAACAGAAATAAAGTTCCATCAACATTAAGTAGATCAGTTATAAACATATAGTAGATATCAGACTTTTTGAAAGAACTTACTTGGTGTAGGTGTTGGAGTGGGTGTTGGAGCTATTGTACAAGAAAATTTATAGATATTTGGATTTTGTGTAATGGTGAAACATAAATCAGTATAGATTGTAACAGAAATAAAGTTTCATCAACATTATGGAGATCAATTATAAACATATAGTAGATATCAGACGTTTTGAAAGAACTTACTTGGTGTAGGAGTTGGTGTTGGAGTGGGTGTTGGAGCTATTTCACAAGTAAAACTTACAGATATTTGGATTTTGTAATGGTACAACGTAAAACAAAGTGGATTGTGACAGAAATAAAGTTCCAGTGACAACAAATAGACCAATTGTAAAGATAAAGTTGATATCATATCTCACAGCTTTTGTCATAACTTACTTGGTGTTGGTGTTGGAGTTGGTGTTGGAGTTGGTGTAGGAGTGGGTGTTGGTGCTATTTCACCAGAAAAATTTGTGGATATTTGGATTTTTGCAAAGTGTAAGGTAACAATAGTTTTGGAAAATTGACTCAAGTGATTTGGCAGATAATAAAGTTATAATGGTCAAAACAATTTTTACATTACTTTTCCCCCTTTTTGTGATTAGAGTAAAGGCTATGCGTATCTAAGTTTTTATTTGGTGGATTCTGCTCTTATTTATGAAATTACTTGCCTGATGAACTTGAATAGATTAAAATGGATGAAAATAAACTTACAACTACAGGTAATATAATAGATATGTTTTATACATATTCATAATTGGTGTTAGAAGATATAAATACAGTGTTGAAGATCAGTTTGATTATTTTGTTACTCACTTGGTGTTGGTGTTGGAGTTGGTGTGGGTGTTGGGGTTGGAGCTGTCATAAATGAAAGTTACAAATTAATAATTTCAACATTTTAACTCACTGTAAATGTTATCATGGGTATTAGATTTTAAAAGTTATTATTTTACAGTTTTGCTATGTTATTAATCATTTTTTCTCAAATGATCCCTATTGGAGAAGCAGAATTTCAAAAGCATTTAGTTATTTATACTAAATGCACAAAATTGGTGATTTACTTGTATTATTCTGTTACTCACTTGGTGTTGGAGTTGGTGTAGGTGTTGGAGTTGGTGCTGGAAATCATTGTAATTTAAAGTAGTGTTCAATAAACTATCTAAACATGCATGACATATATAGTGATAAATTTGATCCAAAAAGTATGCTAAACTCAAAGATTCAGCAACTTATGTGATATTTTTGAGGGAGTGATTTTTGCAATTTAACTTTACCAATATCAGATTTGATTGTTTAGAGGCTTTCAAGATGATATTTACGATGGCCAAAAGAGAACACTGTGGTAAAAAATTGTGGATTGTCATGGAAAAGTGATACAAAATTACAATAATCAATACATATTAGAACAACGTACAGAAAAGTATATTTTAAAGTCTGTAATTGCTGCAGAAAAATGTATTTTTTTGTATAAAGAGACAACATTTGTGGTTTGTGAAAATTGTTAACACTTACTTGGAGTAGGTGTTGGAGTTGGTGTTGGGGGTACTAAAAAACAAATAAGTCATTAGAATAACTTTCCATCAACATCAAAAGGTGATTTTTGAAAGGTATAAAGACATTAATTTCTATTCTTACCTTCATTGCAAGCACGGACAAATAGATCCGATACTGTAATAGTGGTGTAGTCATCTGCCACTTCAAAAGTAATTGTTATTTCTGACACTCCTGTTAAGCCCTCAACTGGTAGACCTTGATCAGTGCCATCTCTGCCAATGCTTATAAGGGTAGGCTCGTTGGGGTTGTCTATTTCAAACTAAAATGTAAATATTGAAATTGAAATATAAAATATATTGCTTTTTATACATATTTGCAACATCATAAATTGAAGAAGAATATATTTCACACTAAAAATCTACTCTACCTCTATTACTACATCTGGTTCATTGGGTCTGATGAATGTAACAGTGACAGTACTTGCTCCTTCAACTGTAAACTCAACATCCATTGCTCTGAAAGTGCCATCAACTTCAGGAGATGTAATAACTATTGCATCTTTTGGATTGACATTAATACCATCAGATGTTACTGCTTCATCTGGGTTGACATCATCATTGCCAGGTACATCTACATCTAATTGAATATTACCCTCTTCAACAACCACTACTTGCAGCTTGTCTGGACAGATAAATGCTGAAAATGAATTCATGTGTGGTTAAGCAGTTTGCAAATAATACCGAAAAGCTTTTTTGCTTTATTTTAAACATGAGCATATATGTTGACTATTAGTTTTTCTAACAAGTAAAAATTGAGGAATAATGGCTGTAGATTCTACTGTACAATTCCAGCAACATGGGATTAAAATTAGGCTGCTTAATTTGTATACTCAGTAAACTAAATGGTGCAGATTATGTGAACAGTGTATTCGAAATATTTAATAACGAATTTATAAAAACATTTAAGCAGATGATTGTTCAAATCAAATATTGTAAAGAACAGTCATGTATGTATTAGGGTCTTTTACAAAACATTTTTCTATAAAGAAGTGTTTCTGGAGAAAAATTAATACTAACTCAGTGTTGGTGTTGGAGTAGGTGTTGGTGCTGTAAAACACATTATAATGCAATAAAGAAAATATACTTTAACTAACACAAGTTATCCCAGTACATACAATAATGAGAGGAGTATGCAATCAAATACATTAATATTATGAAAGGATATAATGTGGTAAATTATGATTGTAAAAGATGGATTCTTATACATTCCATTTTACAGCTAAAGTCAGATCAAAACAATTCCTCAGTGTATCCCATGTGCCACCATGAGGTTAATTTCAACCCATTCCTACAGATATGAAAGCCCTTTTGATAAAATGATAAAAGTTTTACTCACTATCCCACAGAGGCTTTGTCATAGGTGAAAAATAATAGATCTATATGATATTATCATCCTTTATAATCACTTACTTGGAGTTGGTGTTGGAGTTGGTGTTGGAGTCGGTGTTGGAGTTGGTGTAGGTGCTGCAAATGCATGAACTCACATGAGTAACATACCCATTATCAAAGGAAGGAGAGCTTAACAAATTCAATGGTACCTTCACTACCTACTGAAATCAAGTCGGTCATAATCATGGAAAACCTACTAATTATCAAGTATCTACTTTTTAAAAAGCAGTACATTTTGAGTAAAATACCATGAAAAGCAGAGGCTTAAATCTTTGGTCTAGATAAATTTGGGACATTAAAATAAATTACTTTGTAATATTCAAGTTTTTGCAACAACTTAGCTGACTTGGTGTTGTTGTTTCAGATGGTGCTGCAAAATTTATTAACTCATATCAGAAAACACAAATCTTATGTATTGCACAGTCCTGTACATTTAAAACACCTCAAACTGACAACACTAAAACTTACTCACTTCATCTCTGTAAAACATTTAACATTTCACCAGCACAGAGATTTAAGAAAATAACTGCATTAAGTTAACCAGCAAATACATTTTGTTGAATACAACAGGCAATGCTGAAAAAAGCTGATGTTACATGTAACACCTTTTGAAAGAACTTACTTGGTGTAGGTGTTGGAGTTGGTGTGGGGGTAGGTGTTGGAGTGGGTGTTGGAGCTATTTTACAAGAAAATTTATAGATATTTGGATTTTATGTAATGGTGAAACATAAATCAGTATAGATTGTAACAGAAATAAAGTTCCATCAACATTAAGTAGATCAGTTATAAACATATAGTAGATATCAGACTTTTTGAAAGAACTTACTTGGTGTAGGTGTTGGAGTGGGTGTTGGAGCTATTGTACAAGAAAATTTATAGATATTTGGATTTTGTGTAATGGTGAAACATAAATCAGTATAGATTGTAACAGAAATAAAGTTTCATCAACATTATGGAGATCAATTATAAACATATAGTAGATATCAGACGTTTTGAAAGAACTTACTTGGTGTAGGAGTTGGAGTTGGTGTTGGAGTGGGTGTTGGAGCTATTTCACAAGTAAAACTTACAGATATTTGGATTTTGTAATGGTACAACGTAAAACAAAGTGGATTGTGACAGAAATAAAGTTCCAGTGACAACAAATAGACCAATTGTAAAGATAAAGTTGATATCATATCTCACAGCTTTTGTCATAACTTACTTGGTGTTGGTGTTGGAGTTGGTGTTGGAGTTGGTGTAGGAGTGGGTGTTGGTGCTATTTCACCAGAAAAATTTGTGGATATTTGGATTTTTGCAAAGTGTAAGGTAACAATAGTTTTGGAAAATTGACTCAAGTGATTTGGCAGATAATAAAGTTATAATGGTCAAAACAATTTTTACATTACTTTTCCCCCTTTTTGTGATTAGAGTAAAGGCTATGCGTATCTAAGTTTTTATTTGGTGGATTCTGCTCTTATTTATGAAATTACTTGCCTGATGAACTTGAATAGATTAAAATGGATGAAAATAAACTTACAACTACAGGTAATATAATAGATATGTTTTATACATATTCATAATTGGTGTTAGAAGATATAAATACAGTGTTGAAGATCAGTTTGATTATTTTGTTACTCACTTGGTGTTGGTGTTGGAGTTGGTGTAGGTGTTGGGGTTGGAGCTGTCACAAATGAAAGTTACAAATTAATAATTTCAACATTTTAACTCACTGTAAATGTTATCATGGGTATTAGATTTTAAAAGTTATTATTTTACAGTTTTGCTATGTTATTAATCATTTTTTCTCAAATGATCCCTATTGGAGAAGCAGAATTTCAAAAGCATTTAGTTATTTATACTAAATGCACAAAATTGGCGATTTACTTGTATTATTCTGTTACTCACTTGGTGTTGGAGTTGGTGTAGGTGTTGGAGTTGGTGCTGGAAATCATTGTAATTTAAAGTAGTGTTGAATAAACTATCTAAACATGCATGGCATATATAGTGATAAATTTGATCCAAGAAGTATGCTAAACTCAAAGATTCAGCAACTTATGTGATATTTTTGAGGGAGTGATTTTTGCAATTTAACTTTACCAATATCAGATTTGATTGTTTCCAGGCTTTCAAGATGATATTTACGATGGCCAAAATAGAACACTGTGGTAAAAAATTGTGGATTGTCATGGAAAAGTGATACAAAATTACAATAATCAATACATATTAGAACAACGTACAGAAAAGTATATTTTAGAGTCTGTAATTGCTGCAGAAAAATGTATTTTTTTTGTATAAAGAGACAACATTTGTGGTTTGTGAAAATTGTTAACACTTACTTGGAGTAGGTGTTGGAGTTGGTGTTGGAGGTACTAAAAAAACAAATAAGTCATTAGAATAACTTTCCATCAACATCAAAAGGTGATTTTTGAAAGGTATAAGGACATTAATTTCTATTCTTACCTTCATTGCAAGCACGGACAAATAGATCCGATACTGTAATAGTGGTGTAGTCATCTGCCACTTCAAAAGTAATTGTTATTTCTGACACTCCTGTTAAGCCCTCAACTGGTAGACCTTGATCAGTGCCATCTCTGCCTATGCTTATAAGGGTAGGCTCGTTGGGGTTGTCTATTTCAAACTAAAATGTAAATATTGAAATTGAAATATAAAATATATTGCTTTTTATACATATTTGCAACATCATAAATTGAAGAAGAATATATTTCACACTAAAAATCTACTCTACCTCTATTACTACATCTGGTTCATTGGGTCTGATGAATGTAACAGTGACAGTACTTGCTCCTTCAACTGTAAACTCAACATCCATTGCTCTGAAAGTGCCATCAACTTCAGGAGATGTAATAACTATTGCATCTTCTGGATTGACATTAATACCATCAGATGTTACTGCTTCATCTGGGTTGACATCATCGTTGCCAGGTACATCTACATCTAATTGAATATTACCCTCCTCAACAACCACTACTTGCAGCTTGTCTGGACAGATAAATGCTGAAAATGAATTCATGTGTGGTTAAGCAGTTTGCAAATAATACCGAAAAGCTTTTTTGCTTTATTTTAAGCATGAGCATATATGTTGACTATTAGTTTTTCTAACAAGTAAAAATTGAGGAATAATGGCTGTAGATTCTACTGTACAATTCCAGCAACATGGGATTAAAATTAGGCTGCTTAATTTGTATACTCAGTAAACTAAACGGTGCAGATTATGTGAACAGTGTATTCGAAATATTTAATAACAAATTTATAAAAACATTTAAGCAGATGATTGTTCAAATCAAATATTGTAAAGAAAAGTCATATATGTATTAGGGTCTTTTACAAAACATTTTTCTATAAAGAAGTGTTTCTGGAGAAAAATTAATACTAACTCAGTGTTGGTGTTGGAGTAGGTGTTGGTGCTGTAAAACACATTATAATGCAATAAAGAAAATATACTTTAACTAACACAAGTTATCCCAGTACATACAATAATGAGAGGAGTATGCAATCAAATTCATTAATATTATGAAAGGATATAATGTGGTAAATTATGATTGTAAAAGATGGATTCTTATACATTCCATTTTACAGCTAAAGTCAGATCAAAACAATTCCTCAGTGTATCCCATGTGCCACCATGAGGTTAATTTCAACCCATTCCTACAGATATGAAAGCCCTTTTGATAAAATGATAAAAGTTTTACTCACTATCCCACAGAGGCTTTGTCATAGGTGAAAAATAATAGATCTATATGATATTATCATCCTTTATAATCACTTACTTGGAGTTGGTGTTGGAGTTGGTGTTGGAGTCGGTGTTGGAGTTGGTGTAGGTGCTGCAAATGCATGAACTCACATGAGTAACATACCCATTATCAAAGGAAGGAGAGCTTAACAAATTCAATGGTACCTTCACTACCTACTGAAATCAAGTCGGTCATAATCATGGAAAACCTACTAGTTATCAAGTATCTACTTTTTAAAAAGCAGTACATTTTGAGTAAAATACCATGAAAAGCAGAGGCTTAAATCTTTGGTCTAGATAAATTTGGGACATTAAAATAAATTACTTTGTAATATTCAAGTTTTTGCAACAACTTAGCTTACTTGGTGTTGTTGTTTCAGATGGTGCTGCAAAATTTATTAACTCATATCAGAAAACACAAACCTTGTGTATTGTACAGTCCTGTATATTTAAAACACCTCAAACTGACAACACTAAAACTTACTCACTTCATCTCTGTAAAACATTTAACATTTCACCAGCACAGAGATTTAAGAAAATAACTGCATTAAGTTAACCAGCAAATATATTTTGTTGAATACAACAGGCAATGCTGAAAAAAGCTGATGTTACATGTAACACCTTTTGAAAGAACTTACTTGGTGTAGGTGTTGGAGTTGGTGTGGGGGTAGGTGTTGGAGTGGGTGTTGGAGCTATTTTACAAGAAAATTTATAGATATTTGGATTTTATGTAATGGTGAAACATAAATCAGTATAGATTGTAACAGAAATAAAGTTCCATCAACATTAAGTAGATCAGTTATAAACATATAGTAGATATCAGACTTTTTGAAAGAACTTACTTGGTGTAGGTGTTGGAGTGGGTGTTGGAGCTATTGTACAAGAAAATTTATAGATATTTGGATTTTATGTAATGGTGAAACATAAATCAGTATAGATTGTAACAGAAATAAAGTTCCATCAACATTAAGTAGATCAGTTATAAACATATAGTAGATATCAGACTTTTTGAAAGAACTTACTTGGTGTAGGTGTTGGAGTGGGTGTTGGAGCTATTGTACAAGAAAATTTATAGATATTTGGATTTTGTGTAATGGTAAAACATAAATCAGTATAGATTGTAACAGAAATAAAGTTTCATCAACATTATGGAGATCAATTATAAACATATAGTAGATATCAGACGTTTTGAAAGAACTTACTTGGTGTAGGAGTTGGAGTTGGTGTTGGAGTGGGTGTTGGAGCTATTTCACGAGTAAAACTTACAGATATTTGGATTTTGTAATGGTACAACGTAAAACAAAGTGGATTGTGACAGAAATAAAGTTCCAGTGACAACAAACAGACCAATTGTAAAGATAAAGTTGATATCATATCTCACAGCTTTTGTCATAACTTACTTGGTGTTGGTGTTGGAGTTGGTGTTGGAGTTGGTGTAGGAGTGGGTGTTGGTGCTATTTCACCAGAAAAATTTGTGGATATTTGGATTTTTGCAAAGTGTAAGGTAACAATAGTTTTGGAAAATTGACTCAAGTGATTTGGCAGATAATAAAGTTATAATGGTCAAAACAATTTTTACATTACTTTTCCCCCTTTTTGTGATTAGAGTAAAGGCTATGCGTATCTAAGTTTTTATTTGGTGGATTCTGCTCTTATTTATGAAATTACTTGCCTGATGAACTTGAATAGATTAAAATGGATGAAAATAAACTTACAACTACAGGTAATATAATAGATATGTTTTATACATATTCATAATTGGTGTTAGAAGATATAAATACAGTGTTGAAGATCAGTTTGATTATTTTGTTACTCACTTGGTGTTGGTGTTGGAGTTGGTGTGGGTGTTGGGGTTGGAGCTGTCACAAATGAAAGTTACAAATTAATAATTTCAACATTTTAACTCACTGTAAATGTTATCATGGGTATTAGATTTTAAAAGTTATTATTTTACAGTTTTGCTATGTTATTAATCATTTTTTCTCAAATGATCCCTATTGGAGAAGCAGAATTTCAAAAGCATTTAGTTATTTATACTAAATGCACAAAATTGGTGATTTACTTGTATTATTCTGTTACTCACTTGGTGTTGGAGTTGGTGTAGGTGTTGGAGTTGGTGCTGGAAATCATTGTAATTTAAAGTAGTGTTGAATAAACTATCTAAACATGCATGGCATATATAGTGATAAATTTGATCCAAGAAGTATGCTAAACTCAAAGATTCAGCAACTTATGTGATATTTTTGAGGGAGTGATTTTTGCAATTTAACTTTACCAATATCAGATTTGATTGTTTCCAGGCTTTCAAGATGATATTTACGATGGCCAAAAGAGAACACTGTGGTAAAAAATTGTGGATTGTCATGGAAAAGTGATACAAAATTACAATAATCAATACATATTAGAACAACGTACAGAAAAGTATATTTTAGAGTCTGTAATTGCTGCAGAAAAATGTATTTTTTTTGTATAAAGAGACAACATTTGTGGTTTGTGAAAATTGTTAACACTTACTTGGAGTAGGTGTTGGAGTTGGTGTTGGAGGTACTAAAAAAAACAAATAAGTCATTAGAATAACTTTCCATCAACATCAAAAGGTGATTTTTGAAAGGTATAAGGACATTAATTTCTATTCTTACCTTCATTGCAAGCACGGACAAATAGATCCGATACTGTAATAGTGGTGTAGTCATCTGCCACTTCAAAAGTAATTGTTATTTCTGACACTCCTGTTAAGCCCTCAACTGGTAGACCTTGATCAGTGCCATCTCTGCCTATGCTTATAAGGGTAGGCTCGTTGGGGTTGTCTATTTCAAACTAAAATGTAAATATTGAAATTGAAATATAAAATATATTGCTTTTTATACATATTTGCAACATCATAAATTGAAGAAGAATATATTTCACACTAAAAATCTACTCTACCTCTATTACTACATCTGGTTCATTGGGTCTGATGAATGTAACAGTGACAGTACTTGCTCCTTCAACTGTAAACTCAACATCCATTGCTCTGAAAGTGCCATCAACTTCAGGAGATGTAATAACTATTGCATCTTCTGGATTGACATTAATACCATCAGATGTTACTGCTTCATCTGGGTTGACATCATCGTTGCCAGGTACATCTACATCTAATTGAATATTACCCTCCTCAACAACCACTACTTGCAGCTTGTCTGGACAGATAAATGCTGAAAATGAATTCATGTGTGGTTAAGCAGTTTGCAAATAATACCGAAAAGCTTTTTTGCTTTATTTTAAGCATGAGCATATATGTTGACTATTAGTTTTTCTAACAAGTAAAAATTGAGGAATAATGGCTGTAGATTCTACTGTATAATTGCAGCAACATGGAATTAAAATTAGGCTGCTTAATTTGTATATTCAGTGAACTAAATGGTGCAGATTATGTGAACAGTGTACTTCAAATATTTAATAACAAATTAATAAAAACAGAAAGTAGATGATTGTACAAATCCAATGCTGTACAGAGAAGTCACATATGTATTACGGTCCTTTACAAAACATTTTTCTATGAAGCATTTCTTGAATAAAATTAAGACTAACTCAGTGTTGGTGTTGGAGTAGGTGTTGGTGCTGTAAAACACATAATGTTGCAATATAGAAAACATAATTTAACTAACACATTACATACTATGAGAGGAGTATGTAATGAGAGGAGTATGCAATTGCACACTTTAATGCTACAAAAGGATATACTGTGGTACCTTGTGATTGCAACAATTAGATTTTTTACATTCCTTTTTACAGCTAAAGTCAAAACTGTTTATTCATTATCCCAGAGGCTTTGACATAGGTGAAAAATTATAGCTCAATATGGTATTATCATCCTTTATAATCACTTACTTGGAGTTGGTGTTGGAGTAGGTGTTGGAGTAGGTGTTGGAGTTGGAGTAGGTGTTGGAGTTGGTGTAGGTGCTGCAAATGCATGAAGTTACATGAGCAACAAACCCATTATCAAAGGATTATTAAGATCTAGATTTATTCATTGTTTTACATAGCATTGAACAGCCAGGGTCATATTGTGACAGGTAATTTATGGGTGGAGGATCCTTGCCATTGCAAGTAACTAACTACCTTTCTGAGAATGAGATTCGAACTGGTGACCTCAGATGTTGAAGGTAAGCACTCTAACCGCTACACCACCAACCCCTCCCCATTATCAAATGAAGGATAGCTTAAGAATTAAAATGGTACATGTATATTCATAAAATCTAGTTACAGTTACAGTCATTCCTATGTACAACACAAATATATTCAGATAGAATAAAGAAATCTCTTGTCAAAATCAGCATCAATCTAAGCTCTTCAGTTATAACATTTCACCACTGAGAACAGAATGGTGTAACTGGATTCACATATTTATCTTATCAGTACTCCTTGCTGTACTCACTCCTGGGTCTGTCACTAAATTTAATTACTGACAGGATAACACAATAGAAAGTGCTTACTCTTTCACCATCACATGATGTGGGATTGCCTAGCTAGGTCCATGCTTGTGGTCAAAGTTGAAAACTAATTACGCTGTGACAGCAATGTAGTAAAGTTATACACATTTAGTTGGTTTTTGTGTTTTAAACTACATTCAAAAGATGGATATTTTGATAGACAACAAGACATGATGATCTACGTCAGAGCTTCTTTTTAATTGCAATGGCTATTTTTAATATAATATTTGACAACTTTGACTGGACAAATAATTAGAAAATTTCAATTCAAAAATATTTAACTTGCTTTAAAACATTACCAATAATTCATCAGATTATTGAAATTTGATTATCCTCTTATATGAACATAAAATAATGGTAGGAAATGCAAAATATTATAAGGTAATCATATACTGAGTGATGAAGTTCTATTATAAATGGATACAATGCAACAACCATTCTCAATGAACAAATTATCATATGCATGAATTAAATGGAAAATTACCATTTCACATGCTATTATGAGAATTCGGCTACCCACATGAGAACCATTAGTTTGAGCTACTAAATCAGACATACAGAATATAAATGCAATAATTCCACAAAATAATCTGTGTTCGACTGACAAAGATTACAACATTGGATCCAACCATTATTTGAAAAATCAAAACATACTTGAACATTATTTCAGCCGTTGGATTCAACCTGATTTCACTGGTTGGATCCAACTTAAAATGGTGAACAAAATCTACATGTATTTCCACTACATTTAACCAATGAATTTCAATATGACTTCACCTAGTTGATCTAACTAAAAATGGTTTACACATCTTTCAGATTTCACCCATTATTTTCTAACCTGATTTTACTAATTCATTTCAACATAATTTCAACTATTGGCTCTAACTAAAAACAGTTTTCAAAATCTGCACATATTTCCACTAAATTTCACTTGCTGGTTTCAACCTGATTTCAAAGTTGTGTGCATGATTAAATTATAAAATTTATCAAATTTTAACTCACTTTTCCCACAGAAGCTTTGTCAGAAAAGGTGAGAAATAATAGATCTAGATGATATTATCCTTTACAATTACTTACTTGGAGTTGGTGTTGGAGTAGGTGTTGGAGTTGGTGTAGGTGCTAGAAATGCATGAACTCATTTGATTTATTTATTGGCATTTTATATCGCTTTCAACACTGCCCAGGTCATATCACATGGGTAAATTTTCTGGGGAGAGGAAACCAGTACATAGGGTTGGTCAAAGTTCTGTACTGTAAACCGTCAACCATCAGTAAGCAACTACCAACTCTCCCACACAAGGTTCAGGGTTTGAACCACTGACCTCAGAAGTGGAAGGTGAGTGTATTACCACTGCACCACCGTGGCCCCCTAAACTTTTATGTTTATTTATTTATTTGGAGTTTTACGTCACTTTCAACACTGCACAGGTCATATCACGATGGGTAGTTGGATGGGCAGAGGAAACCCTTACATTTGTCAGGGTTCTGTATTGTTAACTGCCGACCAACGGCAAGCAACTACCAGCTTTCCCACTTGAGGCCGCACCAGAAACCCAACCCCGGCCTCAGAGGTGGGAGGCGAGAGTGTTACCACTCTGCCACTGTGGCCCCCCTAAACTTATATGAGCTCCACACCCTTTTTCAAAGGAATGCTAGATTAAGAAATTAAATGGCAGCTTCATTACCTACTAAAATCAAGTAAGTCATTATGGAAAACCCACAAGTTATCAAGTATCTACTTCAAAGATACAGTAAATTTTAAGTAAAAATACCATTAAAAGCAGAGGTTTTAATCTTAGGTGTAAACGTATTTTTGACATAAAAATATAATTACATATTACAACTTTTGAAAGAACTTACTTGGAGTAGGTGTTGGAGTTGGTGTTGGAGTAGGTGTTGGTGTAGGTGCTACAAATAGACTCACATAAGCAACAAATCCCTTTGTGTAGGAAGAGATAGCTTAACACACACTGAATGGTACTTTTGCTACTGAAATAAATTTAAGGCTTATGTAAAACAAGCAAGTTATTTACCAATGTATCTATCTAAAAGGGAAGGAGTAAATTTTAATTCAAAACACGACAAACTTTCATAACAGCTTACTTGGTGTTGGAGTAGGTGCTGCAAATTAAATAGCTCATATCAGAAAATTCACCTCTGATGTATAACTAAGTGTATATATCTGTAGAATTCAAAATGATACCACAAAAATGTACTCAGTTACAATCTCATTTGAACATTTAGCATTTAATGAAACATAAAATAGATTTAGTCAAATATTTGTTGAACAAGAATTACCATTTTTTTGTGAATGAAAAAGGCAATGCTGAAGATGAAATTGGTATTACATATCAGAGCTTTTGTAACAACTTACTAAGTGTAACTGTTGGAGCTATTCAAAAGTAAAATTATGAATATTTGGATTTTTAATGGCAGAAGGTATTTTAACAGAACTGCAGCTCCAGTGACAGTACATAGTAGTAACTAAACTGAAAGGACAATTGTAAAAGAAAAGTTAACAGTTCATAGCTTTATCACTACTAACTTGGTGTAGGAGTTGGAGTTGGTGTAGTTGTTAGTGTTATGTCAGAATAAAATTCCCAAGATAGTTGAATTTGTAATCATAAATTTACAGAGTTTAGAATACCATTAAGGGGCCACGGTGGCAGAGTGGTAACACTCTCGCCTCCCACCTCTGAGGCCGGGGTTCGATCCCCACAAAGGCTCAAGTGGGAAAGCTGGTAGTTGCTTGCCGTTGGTCGGCAGTTTACAGTACACAACCCTAGCGAACTCTATGTACTGGTTTCCTCTGCCCTTCCAACTACCCGTCATGACATGACCTGTACAGTGTTGAAAGCGACGTAAAACCCCAAATAAACAAACAAATACCATTAAAATGACACTTTCAACTACTAATTAATCAGATTTTAGAGGTAATGGTAGGTTTAAAGTATATTAATATTACATAATACAGAATTTGCCGCAACTTACTTGGTGTAGGTGTTGGTGTTGGAGTAGGTGCTATTTCACAAATAAAATTCTCTTACATGAAGAAATATTATTTTGTTCAGGCTGTTTTGGTAAATGTAAGAGCTATGAATATAAAAATTAATTTTTTTCTCATATTATATTACTTTTATTATTCCTGATATTTTGTGACTCACTTGGTGTTGGTGTGGGTGTTGGAGCTGTGTTACAAATGAATTAGCCATACAATTTCAGTACTGTAACCACTGCCATTTAAAACTTTTGATCTCTTTGCAATATTCTCTTTTAAAAATTCACTTAAGATGAAGAAAATCCCAGAAGAATGTTAATAGCTTTACATATATTGAATAGATGTTTCATATTTGGGTAAACATTTATTTAGTTAACTTAAACATTAACTTTTGATGAATAAAAGAATCAATTATCTGTACTGAAATTATGATTATACATTAATACTCATGAATGAAGTAATTGAGCAAGAATGATGTAGTGTAACTTAACAACAATAACAGGGTTTACAAATCCAGTTTACAGATGAACTTACTAGGTGTTGGTGTGGGCGTTGGAGTGGGAGTTGGTGTTGGAGCTAAGTGATTACATATATTAAGGGATATTTAAAATTTATATTGAATTTGCAGAGGATTTGCAAGTATTGACCGATTTTCCAGGCATATTGTCAACTGATATTTTTACTTATTTCCTTCAATATATCCATTTTCTGTTACGTTCTCCATTCTTTTCATAATATAAATAATTAGAAACATTAATCAATGATAAAGCAAAACTTTGAATACTAGTTTGTCATTTTTGTGTTATGTCTACCACAATCGACAGGCTAAGTCCAATCTTAGGTTGGAAAATACATACATTAATGTCAGACATCATGTTCAGTTTAATTTTTTGCAGTTTAATCTGTTCATGCAAAGTTTATTATTTGGGTTATAAACATAGATACTTTGATCAAATTTAACAAGAAAATACAATTAAATACAAATTTCTTGGCTTTGCCTGTAAAAAGTTGGAGGATTTACGTCACTTTGACAATATCCTTCATTAAAAATAATCCCTTCAAATGTCATAGGCTACAGTTATGATTTTATGTTTCATTCAACAGTCTGCATTATATTAGGACAGGCATTGCCTTAGCATTGCCACTTGTTGCAGTTGACCCACACAGAAGTACCAGCCTGAGATTAGATGCTACAATTTAGTAAATATTAGGGGATTGTAGCTATAGTTTTGGAATGGCAGTTGATATAGCAGGAACCAGACTAATGGATAGTTGAAGTAAAATAATCCATACATGGCTTATTTTAAAATGTTATCAACTCAAAAGGGAAAACACACACAAGTTTCAGTATTAATTTATCATGTGATCACACTCAATATATATCACATCAGTGATTTACTAAAATATCATGAGATCAAATACTATTATGTATGTGACACAAGGTATTTCCCAACATATATATGCATTTTAAATAACTGTGACTTACATACAAAAAACTAAGAAAATTATATGGTTATATATAATTGTTTGCTTACTGATGCTTGTCGATGTAAACACTGGTGTTGTTGTGCCCACAAAACTTGTAGTTGGAGGCAAGGTATATGTTGTTGGAGTAGTTTCTATATTGAATGAGCAAACAACAAAAACAAGAAAAATTTGTTAGCCATTTCAAGCAAAAATCAAAATACAGAAGGCAATAACATGATAGGAAGTATGAATGTAAAATGATATACTGACCTGGTTCATGACAAGCATCTAAAAACAGTCTGTCAACATTCATAACATCACTGCCTGGTTTTGGTCTCAATTTGATGATAACTTTATCAACATTTGAAACTCCAGCAAGATCAAAGAAGTCAACAAACTCAGGAACATTCTTATTGACTGGCCTTAGCTGTCAAAATTAATGTTATCTTTACATAGACAAAAGAATAAGACACAAACATGCAAATGTAGATTTAGGAATTTTAAAATTAGCATCTTATTTTTGGAACTTCTCGGAAATAAAATGTGTCATTAAATTTAGAATTCAAATTAGAAAAAAAAATTACAGATAATTTTACCTTTATTCTGAAATCTTCCAATCCCTTTCTTTGCATGATAAGTATCACTCTTCTGACAAACTGTACCCTTAACCTTATTCTAACAATGGTGACCTCAGGTGGGAATAATCCAGAAGTCCGTATGATAAATTTGTCACCAGGTTTCAGCCCAACAACATCATTTGATCCATCCAGAGCAAGAAGAGGATTATTACCACCACGATTAGGTTGCAGATTAACATTATATGATGATGAATCATCAAAGTCTAATTTTTCTCTTATTTCAGTTACATCACATATTCCTGAAACGATTTGTTTTTTATAATTAATTATATCACTTGAAATAAAGATATTTATGCATTTTCAAATTTCAAAAATGAATATATAAATACTGTGCATAATTTAAGATAAAATAAGAAAATTCATACCAGGTGTTGTAGTGGTTGCTTCTGTTGTCACTGAAAAGGGAACACATACATATTGTCAATCTATTAATTATTACACATGAAGGTACTGTATGGATTGATGATATCAAGTATGCAAGTCAAAAAGTCAATTGTCACATATAGAAACTAAAAAAATGTTTATTCTGTAAATTATCATGTGTGATATAATATTATTTTAATTTCAACCTACTTAATTAAATGATGTAAATGGAAATATGTTTACTACCTTTTAAATAGCTTAAATCTTTTTAAAAAGATAAATACACCAAAGAAGATATTTAGAAATGGTGCTTAAAATGTTTCAAGTACCAACCTGACTCACAACAAACATCAAATGTCAATTCAGAAATTTTAAAACATCCTCCATCCACAGGTGAAAATTCAATTGCCACACTTGCAATATTTTCAATCCCACCAGAAGGTCTGTATAATATTTCATCTCCTGTTGTGTCCAAATTTTCAAACTGGAAGTTAAACAAGTATAATTTTAAAATAATTCAGTGATATATCTATTTGTCACATAAAAATGTATTAACATAATGCAAGGTAAAGACCAAACTTATGCAATTATAATAATATTAATGAAATCTTACTGTTGGGTCATCCTGTACTTCGTCATTTATGTTGTTGAAAAATATCTGAACACTTGTAACTCCAATAACTTTAAATGACACACTTAATATCAATCCTTCCTTTGATGGGCAAAGAATTTTAGCTATCAAGTTATCCCCAGCACAGAGATCAAGATCAGTGCCAGATCCATCTAATGACTTTCTAGCATTGACATCATCTTCGCTTGGACCCATAACAAAAACATCTAATTCATCTTCATCTGAATTATAGTCTAATGTTCGTGGGAATCCATATGGGCATTCAGCTGAAGAATATGAAGTATGAAATATATATTAAAATAAATATATCAAAGCTATATCTACACCTGCTATACCAATAATGAAGAGACAAAACACTTTTGTATGGCAAAATGACATCACAAGGATTTAGAAATGACAAATTTTTAAAGGACAGAGAAAATGTTACAATACTGTTATGACCATTAACTTCAACAGGAAGGTTCTGTTTAAAATATTTGCAAATATAGAAAATATAATCATTTGATAGAACATAAAATTGGTGTGTATTATCATATAAAAGTAAATACAGTATTTAGAAACATAGTTGTCAAAAATTATTAGTGTAATATGTACATTTGGTGACACTTACATGAAGTAGATGGAGTGGGTGTAGGTGCTACAAATTAAGAAATTCATGATGTAACACTTCTGCCTTTCTTTCAGGTAACATTAGATTCTGAGTTTTACATACAAGACATACAACATGGACAGAAATTATTTCAAATGTTAGAGTTTTTACTTTTTTGATAATTGCAAATGTTTACACAAAAAGTGACAAATTATATGAAAGCTTACTTGGAGTAGGAGTTGGTGTTGGAGTGGGTGTTGGAGTTGGTGCTGAAAATTGTTAAAATTCAAATGCAAGGTGTATACATATTTGGTTTACACAGCCAAACTTGTTGCAGTTAGCTATACAATTCTAGAATTTAGATTCGGTATTGTATTAACACTAAATAGATTAATGCATTATAAATTTCAGAAAGCAACATACATGTCCAATCTTTTATGATTTCAAATTTTTGGCTGATAGAAAAAGGAAAGTACTAACTATAGATGCTTTATAAATATATACAAACTAAATTTGCTACATGTACAAATTTTTTCAAAACTTACTTGGAGTAGGTGTTGGGGTTGGTGTTGGAGTTGGGGTTGGTGTAGGTGTTGGGGTAGGTGTGGGAGTTGGAGTTGGGGTGGGGGTAGGTGTTGGAGCTATTTCAGTTGAAAAAATATTTATTAGAAAATAGTATTTTTAATTTCATGGTGATTTTAACAGCTATCAAACGAGACAAGAGTTGCTGTTCTGTGGTACAAACATTTGCAGTTTAAGTTAGTATATATCTCTTTAACCCTTTCATTACCATGTCTGTTGCCTAGCAGTCGACATGAAAGCGTATTGTGAGGGACCATGTTTGTCGAGAGAGTTACCCGATTTTATAATAAAAGTATAGGTTCCTTCAGTACATTTCTTTTAACATTCATAAGTTTAGGGGACTTCTATTGACACATTGTGACATCATTTATATATAGTGATGTCACAAAAATGTCAATCAAATGCAATGTAGACATTCTCTAAACTTCTCTAAAATGTAGTCCGTTCATGGCATATGTGCTGTATGTGTTACATAGTACTTTTTAGTGAAATATTTTAATAATGGCCACATTTAGTGCATCTCATGCCCGGGACTTAGTGCTAAATAGTGACAGAGAGGATGGTTTGTCAGAAGATAGCAGTGACGAGTACATGCCAAGTGACGTCTTGATATCTGAACTACTGACTACTATTTTCTATTGACTGCAATACATACATATATTTGGATATACTTGGACATATTTGGTCATCTTTCGACATTATTTCATAATGGTATTTCATACAAATGAAAATAAAAGACTGTTCACATGTATATGTTTCTTTTTATTGCACTTTTGTGTTATTTACAAGCGACAACATCATATGACGTCCAATCCGACAGTCCGTCAGAATAATGCTCTTTCAGTAGCGAAAGGGTTAAAAAGTAATTAAAACTCATTGAATGTAAAATAGATAAGCAGAAAATATCTTTTGTAGAGAAAATGTATAAATCAGACTCTTTTCTGTTATTTTTTACTCACTTGGTGTTGGTGTAGGTGTTGGAGTTGGTGCTACAAATCAGATTGACAATAGTAAAAAAGTCATTCTGCCTATACATTTTATATCATAGATACTATACCACTTGACTTCGTACATTAAACCAGATAACCTTCAAACTTACTTGGTGTTGGTGTTGGCGTGGGTGTTGGTGTTGGAGTGGGTGTTGGAGCTTATAGTTATGTAAGTTAATAAGCAAATATAAAAGGAAAATAATAGAAATAATAAAGCTACACACCATTGAAATCACAATTAAAGTAGACACTAGATATGGTTCAATAATATGTTGTAAGTTTTATAAAACTTTCATATTCTATTAAAGATTAAGTTTGCTAGATATGCCAACATGATAACTTACTTGGAGTTGGTGTTGGAGTTGGTGTGGGAGTAGGTGTTGGTGGTACTACAACCAAAATATTTTATTAATATTAGTCCAAAATAAGATTCATCATTTGCATTATCTGCAAAAAGAAATCTACGATAAACAAACTGCACATTCTTACTTTCATTGCAGGCACGCACAAACAGATTAGACACTGTAATAGTGGTGTAGTCATCTGCCACTTCAAAGGTAATTGTAATTTCTGATACACCTGTTAAGCCTTCAACTGGCAGGCCTTGATCTGTGCCATCTCTGCCTATGCTAACATCGAATGGCTCATCAGGGTTATCTATTTCAAACTAAAATATAAATGTTATTCAAATATATTCAATATTTCTGCACACATGTAATATCATCAATTTAATGAGCATCAATTATAAAAAAAACATAAACTATACCTTTATTACTTCATCAGGTTCACCAGGTCTGGTAAATGTTACAGTGACAGTTCTTGCTCCTTCAACTGTGAATTCCACATCCATCACTCTGACAGTACCATCCTCTTCAGGAGATGTTATCACTATTGCATCATCTGGGTTGACATTCACACCATCAGATGTAACAGCGTCCTCTGGGTTAACAGCATCATTCCCAGGTACTTCAATATCTAACTGAATATTACCCTCCTCAACAACCACTACTTGCAGCTTGTCTGGGCATATAAATGCTAAAAACAAATTGCATGTCATGAGAAAAACTTTCTAATACAATAAAAGTTATATGCTATATATTATTGTTTGTGTTAAGAATCAAATATTTAAATGTTTCAGTATCTTCCACTGATTTTGCCATTCTTTAAGTCATCAATGTTAACCATATATTATCTTCCTAAACAAAAAAAAAACATGTCTAGCCTTGGATTCTTTGTACAATTTGTCATATTTTGTGAAGAAAATATTATGCTACAACTTGTAACAAATAGGAGGGTGGCAATATTTTTGGCCAAGGGAAATTTATGGCATATAGCATCAAATTACAAGAGTCAAATCTATTAAAAGATTATCATAGGAATTAATGATTTTCCACAAAACCATTCAAACAATCAGTTGTTTTCTAGATCCTAAAAAGACTTACTCAGAGTAGGTGTTGGGGTAGGAGTAGGTGTTGGTGCTGAAGTATACAAAATATTCTCATGCTGAAATTATTATTCAACAATTATTATTATCAGCATAAAAGTTTTACCTTTACAAAATAGATGATTCACTATTTTACTTCCAAATTCTTTATCAAAATGCCACAAAGGGGGACTTGGTGGTATAGTGGATATCACACTTGTCTCCCACCTCTCTGGTCAGCAATTTGAACCTTGGACCTGACCCTCTGTGGGAAAGTTGCTATTTGCTTACTGATGCCCAGCAATTTACAGTGCAGTATATTGACCCACTAGTTTGTAATGAATTCTTCTGTCCTTAAAACTGACTGTCATGATGTAACCCATACAATATTGAAAAAGCAACATTAGAAGCAAATAAATCAAATGAAATCCAAATGTAATGTATTCAGGCAAATAGCCTTCAATAAAAACTGCTCAGTCTAACCTCTTGATTTTTAAAGAAAACCTTACTGGGAGTAGGTGTTGGAGTAGGTGTTGGTGTTGGAGTTGGTGCTGATAATTTATGAAGCCATGATAATTTTCACACATCAATTGTTTCAAATACCAACAGAAACCTGCAGCAAAGAATACTTACTTCATATTCTCAAGATATTTCCAATATTGAAAAGGAAATATTAAATGTAATATTGTATCATTTATTCCAATTTAAACCAAAACTTACTTGGTGTAGGTGTTGGAGTTGGTGTAGGTGTTGGAGTAGGTGTTGGGGTAGGTGTTGGGGTAGGTGTTGGTGTAGGTGTTGGTGTTGGGGTAGGTGTTGGAGTAGGTGTTGGGGTAGGTGTTGGGGTTGGTGTGGGTGTTGGAGCTGTGTCATAGTTGAAAAAAATGTCAGGGTGTTGTTTTTGTTTGGAGTAATGCTTACAACTATTACAAGAGAATAATAATTATTTTCAAAAATTATTGTGCAATAATTACTCCGATTCTATGGCACAAATATGAGTATTTTTAAGAAATCTACTTCACTTTTCAAAAGTAAATTAAAACTAAATGAAAGTAATGAAAGATAAAGAGAAAATTCTTGTTGATATTGATATATACTAAAACACAAGATCATAATGATTTCATGTTATCTTCTTACTTACTTGGTGTTGGTGTAGGTGTTGGTGCTGCAAACAAGATAAATAATAATAATAAAAGCCTCTCAAACAGTACATGTTATACACCAGGAACTTTATGGCATGATTTCAGTGCACTGAACTAGATGAGTTGGAATCTTATTTGGTGTTGGTGTAGGTGTGGGAGTTGGTGTAGGGGTTGGTGTTGGCACTGGAGCTACATGGTTATATATAATGATACACCTCTCCAAAATAATAGAAACAGTGTCACACCTAATTTAAATCACAGTAAAACTAGTCTTGGTACATTTAGTGTTGTTTGAAACACACATGAAAATTTTAAACATATTATAAGAAGAAATTGCTGGATATAATAACATTATAATAACTTACTTGGAGTTGGTGTTGGTGTGGGAGTTGGTGTTGGAGCTGTGTTGCAGTTAAAATGTATGCATATTAGTTAAAGGTTAGTAATGAGTTAATTACACAAAATATTGGGCAAATAGAGGCATTCTAAAAGTATTACTTTTCAAAAGAAGATTAAGACAGAATGAAATTAATCACAGGTGCACAGAATATTCTTTAAATAACCACACTAAAATAAAATATAATATTATTTTTATGTTGCATTGATACTCACTTGGTGTTGGTGTAGGTGCTGAAATTCAGATAAATATTAATGTGAAATGTCTTTAAAATTTCGCATGGCACACATGATAAAGTATATTGCATAATGTCAGTGCACAAAATCAGATAGCCTTGAAACTTACTTGGTGTAGGAGTAGGTGTGGGTGTTGGGGTTGGAGTGGGTGTTGGAGCTATGCAGCAGGATATTAACAATCATGATGTGTTCATTATTGTTTAAATTAATGAAAAGTTGTCATTGTTACATTTTTATGATAGCTTGTAAATTTGATAAAAACTTATTATAAGATTAAGCTTATTGGATATGTCAATAAGATAACTTACTTGGAGTTGGTGTTGGAGTTGGTGTTGGTGGTACTACAATACACAGATTTCATTAAGATAACTCTGTGATAACATACAACATTCAACTTGATAAGAATAGAAGAGCTAGTTGCCTATACTTACTTTCATTGCAAGCACGTACAAACAGATCAGACACTGTAATAGTGGTGTAGTCATCTGCCACTTCAAAGGTAATTGTAATTTCTGATACACCTGTTAAGCCTTCAACTGGCAGGCCTTGATCTGTGCCATCTCTGCCTATGCTAACATCGAATGGCTCATCAGGGTTATCTATTTCAAACTAAAATATAAATGTTATTCAAATATATTCAATATTTCTGCACACATGTAATATCAATTTAATGAGCATCAATTATAAAAAAAACATTAACTATACCTCTATTACTTCATCAGGTTCACCGGGTCTGGTAAATGTTACAGTGACAGTACTTGCTCCTTCGACTGTGAATTCCACATCCATCACTCTGATAGTACCATCCTCTTCAGGAGATGTTATCACTATTGCATCACCTGGGTTGACATTCACACCATCAGATGTAACAGCATCCTCTGGGTTGACATCATCATTCCCAGGTACTTCAACATCTAACTGAATATTACCCTCCTCAACAACCACTACTTGCAGCTTGTCTGGGCATATAAATGCTAAAAATAAATTGCATGACATGAGACAAACTTCCTAATACAATAAAAGTTATATGCTATATATTATTGTTTGTGTTTAGAATCAAATATTTAAATGTTTCAGTATCTTCCACTGATTTTGCCATTATTTAGTACATCAATGTTAACCATATATTATCTCCCTCAACAAAAAACACATTTCTAGCCTTGGAGTCTTTGTACAATTTGTCATATTTTGTGAAGAAAATATTATGCTACAAGTTGTAACAAATAGGATGGTGGCAATATTTTTGGCCAAGGGAAATTTCTGGCATATAGCATCAAATTAAAAGAGTCAAATCTATTAAAAGATTATCATAGGAATAAATACCCTATCCAATGGACAATTGCTTATCCGGTCGGCGCAGACCGGCCCGCCAATCGTCAGAAAAAGACATCCTGTGTTGCCACCGGCTGGCCGGTCTGTAGTACTGTGCACTCCCCAGATGGAGCCTCGTACTTCCTTCCTGTCTAGACAACCTGACGTCATAGCATCTTTTTCGTTTTCTAAACCTCTTAGACCCCTAGTAAGCTGATAGCGGGGTTGGTGGGAGGGTCTTGTGTGTCCATTGGATAGGGTATTAACTTATAAAAATTTAATTTACTTATTAAATTTGCAATTTTATTGCGTTAATACATCCTATCCAATGGATAATTGCTGAATAACTACCGCTTGGTCGGCGGGTAAGTTACTAGGGACTTATGTGAACTCACAAGTAATAGCAAATTTTAACCTACGGTCTAGGCTGACTTCGTCAGGAGACCTATAGGTCCAGGCCTGGGTTGACTTTAAGGTCAGGAAACCCTGCAAGGCCATGGTCGGTTGCCAGCAGCCGGTTACCCGGGGCTATACCGCCGTCGCCCCCCCCTTTTTGCAGACCTGCTCTGAGGTAGGGGAAGAGAGGGATGAGTTCAGTCCCAGAATGCAAATAAACCTCCCAAAGGAAGCACGCCACACTTAATTCTTATGTACATGAAGAACTGTTATGCACATATACAAATCTCAATCTAAGGACCACTTGTGGATCTGCTGAGCAGCCACTACCGAGCCCAATTGGTAAAGCTCTGAATCAGCCCAAGCCCCGCCCTTCATATAGAACTGTGTGAAGGTATTGTGACTTCAGTGGCAGGCTGACAAGATTGGATCTAAGGAGACTCCCGACTGGAAGACCTTAGAAGCAGCAAAGGCCCTGACATCATGGGCTTTAACCTGATGTTAAATGTGGGCCTCCTGGTCAGAGAGCTCATAACATAGGATCACAGTCTGCTTGATCCAAGTGGAGATAGTGGCAGGTGAGATGTTTTGTTGAAACCTTTCTTAAAGGAGACAAAAACCACCTCCTTATTCTGCGTGATGTCTGAGGTCCTGTCCAAATAGTAGCACATTGCTCTGACCGGACAGAGGGACCTGTCAGACTTGAGGGATCTATCCAGAGTCAGGGCCAGGGCTGTTATAACCCCAGGGGCCACACTGGACACTCTATGGCCAGCTGATTCTAGGATAGAAAGCTGGGTGATGGATACAGGGACAATATTGGTGTCCAATATATCAGTTTTGCCAGGCATGAATCTCACTTTTGCACTTGCCCTACCTAAGGGCCAAGAGGAATACCGTCTTGAAGGTCAAATGCTTCAAAGGGGCCTCCTTGATTGGATCAAATGGAGTCTTAGCTGGTGCACGGCCAGTAAGAAGTTCCAGGAGGGTATGCCACTCCTGCCTTTGGGTCTGTCTCTGAGGAAACTATCCAGGAGACGAGTGAGATTTTCGTCCTTACTGATGTTGAAAAGTGAATTTCCCAGTTTATCAACAATGGGTGACCTATAAGCATCAATGGTGCTGGGCTGTTTGCCAAGCATGTATTTCACTTCTACACTTGCCCGAACCCAGGGCCAAGAGGAAAACTGCCTTGAAGGTCAAATGCTTCAAGGAGGCCTTTAATTGGTTCAAAATGAACCTTGTCAGCTGGTGCAAAAGCCAGGGAGGGGTTCCAGGAGGGGGTTCCCCTCCGGTCTTTGGGTCTGTCGCAGTGGAAGCTATCCAGGAGACGAGTGAGATTTTCATCCTTACTAACATTGATGGGCAAATTTCCAGACTATCAGCAATGGCTGACCTGTAACCATCAATGGTACTGGGCTGCAACTTCCTGTCCTGAAACAGGTACCTAAGGAAGTCAGCAACTGACTTTACAGGTGGTGCCCGAAGTCCACCTGATGAATGATACATCACTTGGTAAAAATGACCCATTTGCCTCATAGACTGATCTGATTGACCCCCCCCTTTTGAGGAGCCTCAATTCTTGCTGCCACTGCCTCAGACAAGTCCTGCTCCTCAATTGCTGAGGCTCTAGGAGCCCTGCATGGAGATTAAGATTTGTCAGATTTCTGTGAGGGATCTGATCAGACGGCTGTGAACAGGCTGGACAGATTGGGCAGGCTCAGAGGGATGTGGCTGGACATGGCCACTAGATCCCAAAACCACACCGGAGCAATCAGAATGATTCGCTTACATGGGGAGTCTTGGAACTTCTCCACCACTTTGCCCAATATGGGTGATGGTGGGAAGGTGTATGCTTTTAGATCCTACCATGGCCGACTGAGCACATCCACTGCTGTGGCCAGGGGATCCGGTACCGGTGACACAAAACAGAGGTGACTTGTTGTTGAACCTCGTGGCAAATAAGTTTATTTTGGGCCGGTGCCACCTACTGCATAGAGTGGAAGACCTCTGGAGGGAGAAACCACTGTTTGGATGGTCTGGCCTAGCCTGGACAGCCTGTCTGCTACCACATAAGGCCGGCCTGGAATGTGTCGTGCTTTAGAGTCACTTGTTTCCTGGTACACCAGGTCAAGATTCTCCATAGTAGGGCACAGAGTGGGCCCGACCCCATTCCTCCTTCCTTTATGTATGACACTACTGTGGTGTTGTCAGTTGCTACAAGTACTATCTTGTTTAAGCAAAGGTCTTAGAACTCTTTAAAGTCAGAAAAACTGCTTAAAGTTCTAGATAGTTTATATATACAACTTGCTTCCCAGAGGGGACCAGGTTGATCTTGCCAAGTGCTCATCTAAGTGAGCGTCCCACCCTTCTATTGATGCGTCTGTAAATATTTGCAGAGCATGTTTTATTGGGTGTAATGGTTGGCCTGTAAGTGCATTGTCTTCCTTCAGCCACCATTGTAAATGGGGGTGCAGGGACCTAGGGACTTGGATCACCTTTTCCAGTGATTCTGGTACCCTCCAGATGTTTTTGAGATGCCACTCTATGGGTCTCATATGAAGTCTGCCTAGATTAACATGCTTTTCTGTAGATGTTAGTAACCTATCAAGGACATGAATTCCCGGACCGGGCAAGCCGGTAGGGATAGCAGTTTTAACAGTCTCTTGAAGGTTCTGTCACCAGTCCAGAGTCTGTCGGAACCGATCAGACCTGAAGTCGAACTGGTAGCCTAAAAATCGAAGTCTTGTTTGGGCTCCAGCTCTGATTTCTCTAAATTCATCAGCCAACCCAGTTGCTGACACATTATTTACTAGTTCCTGTGTATGTTGGAGGCAAGCCTGGTGGGATCTGGCTCTTACCAACCAGTCATCTAGGTACTTCTTAAATCCTTGTGTATGGCTATCAATTTCACCTGCTTTGGTATCACGGTGAACTCCAAAGGTGCTGTGGACAAACTGAATGGCAGGGCCTTGAACTGGTATGCCCGACCTTGGATGTGAAATCTCAGGCATTTCCTGGATTGTTCTTGTATAGGTATATGGACATAGGTATCCCTCCTTCAACAGTTGTACTACCTAGGGTCCAGCCCCCAAGGCTTCCTACGTTCCCAAAAAGGGCTTTGTCTGGAACCTATAGGCAGACTGTGTGCCACATCTGGGACATTTGGTATTCTGACAAACATTTTCTGTCCCTCCGGACACTGGTCCGGTCTAGTGACAATGATCCAGGTTAACAGTCTCTCTGTTCTTATTGTGGTCCGGTGGGGCTGACACAACTTTTCACATTAATAGACTCTTCACCCCGGGCCAGCAGCCTGCAAGGTGCAGCATTTACAGAGCAATTGTCATTTGTGAGATGTCTGACCCCTGGCCGGACATGATGACAAAATTTATTATCTCTCCAGTCAAGTCCAGCACCAATAACAGGTTGTTGAGAGGTGTGATAAGGGAAGGTTGCCTGGCAGTAGCTTGGGGCACTGTCATATCCCTGTCATATCACCAAGACCACTGACCGGTCTAAGAATTCTCTGTAACCAAATAAACCTGAGGTAACTCTGTCCGGTACCCGGGTTCCATACTCGGTACTGTACTGTAACTAGTAATTCTCTGTAACAAAAAACTAGCAGGCTGGGGTCATCCATGAATTTTGACAGCTACTGGTCTATATTTAGCCAGCTTTTTTTTTTTTTTGTAACCAGTTGGGTTGAAGCACTGTACAGTAAGCCAAAACCCTGTTAGTAGACTTTGTAACCAGTAGGTTGAAGCAAGTGTACAAGACTGTGTAGCCAGTACCAGTCAGTACACTCTGTAACCAGTTGTTGAAGTAAGTGTACAAAACTGTGTTACCAGTTAGTACACTCTGTAAACAGTTGCTAAAGCAATTTAACAACTATCATCTGTGTTGAATTCAGCTTGTTGTAGGTTTCCTCTATTAATTAAAGTATTTCTTCAATTGCACATCTTATTTGCAGATTTGACAGTTACTGGGAAAGCCCTTGTGAACTATTTTTAGAAACACTTGGTGTTCGGTGTGTCACGTGATGCTGGTCGGAAGACACGCGATTGGCTGATTGGAGCTCGTCAGTTGTGACGTTCTTTTGTGATACTTAAACATGCAAATGCGCAGTATTCTGCTCATCCACAAACCCCACTACCGACAACGAAGCCGGGTCTGCAAGGCAGGGACTGGAATCACAGAAGACATGAGTTCTGAAGAACGCACTTCCGACCTTCCTGGTAGGTGAAAACACGTGACCTGCTTCGTGATTGTCTGGAAGGACACGCGATTGGCTGACTGGGGATGACGTCAGTATTCGCATTGTTTGTGTGATGCTTTAATGACAACTTTAGAGTCCACAAAACCCCACTACCGACAACCAGGCCAGGTCTGCAAAGCAGGGACTGTAGTCACAGTAGACGTGAGTTCTGAAGAACGCACTTCCGACCTTCCTGGTCGGTGAAAACACGTGACCTGCTTCGTGATTGGTCGGAAGGACACGCGATTGGCTGACTGGATATGACGTCAGAGGTCGTGTTCTTTTGAGCTGGCCGGTCGGCTGATGCTTTAAAAGCAGAGAAGCCTGGGCCAGTGCGCTCTGTAGATGAAGTCCTGGCCGGTCTGAAGTCAATTCTTCTACTCAGCCGGCTGTACACTCAAACCAGTTTCCTGGCCATCCACCTCCCTTACTACCGACACAAGTGCCGGGTCCACAAGGGAGGGACTGAGAGTGATAAAAGATGAAGTTCCTTCTATGTAAATACTAGGTGAGGTCGGCTGAACATGAGCTTGCCGGTCGACTAATGCTTTACAGCAAAGATGTCTGGACCAGTGCGCTCTGAAGAAATCTGAAGAATTCATCTATTGCTTCTGATGAAAAAACACAAAAAACTCGAGCTAGGCTGGTGTGACTGATGCTTTACAGCAGAGAAGTCGGTACCAGTGCGCTCTGATGAAGAATGCACCTTTCATGCACCTCTATATACAGTGTTCAAAACTACGTAGACTGAAGTTTCCCGTGATTTGCATTTGTAGTACTAGAAAAGATGTTCCTATGGTGACTGTAGCTGGAAGGTTACAGCAGGTACATTCAAACAAAAAACACGGATAAAAATACCTTGTAAGTAGTATATCCATTATATTTCTAAATATTGTCGATCTGCCCCTAACAACACAATTGTTGAATGGGAGGAAACTAGAAAATGGCTGCCTTCATACTCTCGTAGATTACTGCCCTATCATCAACACTAAATTGAGACAACTAGGGAGCGTTTCCAGCAGATTTCTCGATGTATATTCGTGCTTGATATGTAGGTAACACCTTTACAATAAATTATTTGCAAATAAGGTATAAAATCCGTCATAATGCACACTTTAAAATATCTGGAGATTGTTGAAAACAAGTCTGCACAGTACACGCGCCATACGAAAAAGATGCTATGACGTCAGGTTGTCTAGACAGGAAGGAAGTATGAGGCGCCATCTGGGCAGTGCACAGTACTATGGACCGGCCAGCCGGTGGCAACACAGGATGTCTTTTTCTGGCGTTTGGCGGGCCGGTCTGCGCCGACCGGATAAGCAATTGTCCATTGGATCGGATGTATTAACGCAATAAAAGTTTTTCCACAAAACCATTCAAACAATCAGTTGTTTTTTTCTAGATCCTAAAAAGACTTACTCAGAGTAGGTGTTGGGGTAGGAGTAGGTGTTGGTGCTGAAGTATACAAAATATTCTCATGCTGAAATTATTATTCAATAATTATTATTATCAGCATAAAAGTTTTACCTTTACAAAATAGATTATTCACTATATTACTTCCAAATTCTTTATCAAAATGCCACAAAGGAGGACTTGGTGGTATAGTGGATATCACACTTATCTCCCACCTCTCTGGTTTTTAGCAATTTGAACCTTGGACCTGACCCTATGTGGGAAAGATGCTTTTTGCTTACAGATGCCCTGCAATTTACAGTGCAGTATATTGACCCACTAGTTTGTAATGAATTCCTCTGCCCTTAAAACTGACTGTCATGATGTAACCCATATAATATTGAAAAAGCAAGATTAAAAGCAAATAAATCAAATGAAATCCAAATGGTAATGTATTCAGGCAAATAGCCTTCAACAAAAACTGCTCAGTCTAACCTCTTGATTTTTTAAGAAAACCTTACTGGGAGTAGGTGTTGGAGTAGGTGTTGGTGTTGGAGTTGGTGTGGGTGCTGATAATTTATGAAGCCATATGAGAATTTTCACACATCAAATGTTTCAATTACCAACCTATTTTGGTAGTCGGCAATAGAACCTGAACATTAGGGTTTATTATCCATTCTAAAATAAATTAACAGAAATCTGCAGCAAAGAATACTTGCTTCATATTCTCAAGATATTTCCAATATTGAAAAGGAAATATTTAATGTAATATTGTATCATTTATTCCAATTTAAACCAAAACTTACTTGGTGTAGGTGTTGGAGTTGGTGTAGGTGTTGGAGTAGGTGTTGGGGTAGGTGTTGGAGTAGGTGTTGGTGTTGGGGTAGGTGTTGGAGTTGGTGTTGGAGTAGGTGTTGGTGTTGGAGTAGGTGTTGGGGTTGGTGTGGGTGTTGGAGCTGTGTCATAGTTGAAAACAATGTCAGGGTGTTGTTTTGTTTGGAGTAATGCTTACAACTATTAGAAGAGCATAATTATTATTTTCAGGAATTATTGTGCAATAATTACTCCGATTCTATGGCACAAATATGAGTATTTTTAAGAAATCTACTTCACTTTTCAAAAGTAAATTAAAACTAAATGAAAGTAATGAAAGACAAACAGAAAATTCTTGTTGATATTGATATATACTAAAACACAAGGTCACAATGATTTCATGTTATCTTCTTACTCACTTGGTGTAGGTGTAGGTGTTGGTGTTGGTGCTGCAAACAAGATAAATAATAATAATAAAAGCCTCTCCAACAGTACATGTTATACACCAGGAACTTTATGGCATGATTTCAGTGCACTGAACTAGATGAGTTGGAATCTTACTTGGTGTTGGTGTAGGTGTGGGAGTTGGTGTAGGGGTTGGTGTTGGTGTTGGAGCTATATGGTTACATATAATAATACATCTCTCCAAAATAATGGAAACAACAGTGTCACGCCTAATTTCAATCACAGTAAAACTAGTCTTTGCAGATTTGGTGTTGTTTGAAACACACATGGAAATTTTAAACATATTAAAAGAAGAAATTGCTGGATATAATAACATTATAATAACTTACTTGGAGTTGGTGTTGGTGTGGGAGTTGGTGTTGGAGCTGTGTTGCAATTAAAATGTATCCATATTAGTTAGTTTAAGGTTAGTAATGAGTTAATTACACAAAATATTGGGCAAATTGAGGCATTTTAAAAGTATTACTTTTCAAGAGAAGATTAAGACAGAATGAAATTAATCATAGGTGCACAGAATATTCTTTAAATAACCACACTAAAATAGAATATAATATCATTTTTATATTGTATTGATACTCACTTGGTGTTGGTGTAGGTGTTGGCGCTGAAATTCAGATTGATATTAATGTGAAATGTCTTTACAATTTTGCATGGCACACATGATAAAGTATATTGCCTAATGTCAGTGCACAAAATCAGATAGCCTTGAAACTTACTTGGTGTAGGAGTAGGTGTGGGTGTTGGGGTTGGAGTGGGTGTTGGAGCTATGCAGCATGATATTAACAATCATGATGTGTTTATTATTGTTTAAATTAATGAAGAGTTGTCATTGTTACATTTTTATGATAGCTTGTAAATTTGATAAAAACTCCAGATTATATTAAAGATTAAGCTTATTGGATATGTCAATAAGATAACTTACTTGGAGTTGGTGTTGGAGTTGGAGTCGGTGTTGGTGGTACTACAATACACAAATTTCATTAAGATAACTCTGTGATAACATACAACATTCAACTTGATAAGAATAGAAGAGCTATTTGCCTATACTTACTTTCATTGCAAGCACGTACAAACAGATCAGACACTGTAATAGTGGTGTAGTCATCTGCCACTTCAAAGGTAATTGTAATTTCTGATACACCTGTTAAGCCTTCAAGTGGCAGGCCTTGATCAGTGCCATCTCTGCCTATGCTAACATCGAATGGCTCATCAGGGTTATCTATTTCAAACTAAAATATAAATGTTATTCAAATATATTCAATATTTCTGCACACATGTAATATCATCAATTTAATGAGCATCAATTATAAAAACAAACATTAACTATACCTCTATTACTTCATCAGGTTCACCAGGTCTGGTAAATGTTACAGTGACAGTACTTGCTCCTTCGACTGTGAATTCCACATCCATCACTCTGATAGTACCATCCTCTTCAGGAGATGTTATCACTATTGCATCACCTGGGTTGACATTCACACCATCAGATGTAACAGCATCCTCTGGGTTGACATCATCATTCCCAGGTACTTCAACATCTAACTGAATATTACCCTCCTCAACAACCACTACTTGCAGCTTGTCTGGGCATATAAATGCTAAAAATAAATTGTATGACATGAGACAAACTTCCTAATACAATAAAAGTTATATGCTATATATTATTGTTTGTGTTAAGAATCAAATATTTAAATGTTTCAGTATCTTCCACTGATTTTGCCATTATTTAGCACATCAATGTTAACCATATATTATCTTCCTCAACAAAAAAAAAACATTTCTAGCCTTGGAATCTTTGTACAATTTGTCATATTTTGTGAAGAAAATATTATGCTACAACTTGGAACAAATAGGAGGGTGGCAATATTTTTGGCCAAGGGAAATTTATGGCATATAGCATCAAATTACAAGAGTCAAATCTATTAAAAGATTATCATAGGAATAAATGTTTTTCCACAAAACCATTCAAACAATCAGTTGTTTTCTAGATCCTAAAAAGACTTACTCTGAGTAGGTGTTGGGGTAGGAGTAGGTGTTGGTGCTGAAGTATACAAAATATTCTCATGTTGAAATTATTATTCAATACTTATTATTACCAGCATAAAAGTTTTACCTTTACAAAATAGATTATTCACTATTTTACTTCCAAATTCTTGATCAAAATGCCACAAAGGAGGACTTTGTGGTATAGTGGATATCACACTTATCTCCCACCTCTCTGGTCAGCAATTTGAGCCTTGGACCTGACCCTATGTGGGAAAGATGCTTTTTGCTTACAGATGCCCAGCAATTTACAGTGCAGTATATTGACCCACTAGTTTGTAATGAATTCCTCTGCCCTTAAAACTGACTGTCATGATGTAACCCATATAATATTGAAAAAGCAACATTAAAAGCAAATAAATCAAATGAAATCCAAATGGTGATGTATTCAGGCAAATAGCCTTCAATAAAAACTGCTCAGTCTAACCTCTTGATTTTTTAAGAAAATCTTACTGGGAGTAGGTGTTGGAGTAGGTGTTGGTGTTGGAGTTGGTGTGGGTGCTGATAATTTATGAAGCCATATGAGAATTTTCACACACCAAATGTTTCAATTACCAACCTATTTTGGTAGTCGGCAATATAACCTGAACATTAGGGTTTATTATCCATTCTAAAATAAATTAACAGAAATCTGCAGCAAAGAATACTTACTTCATATTCTCAAGATATTTCCAATATTGAAAAGGAAATATTTAATGTAATATTCTATCATTTATTCCAATTTAAACCAAAACTTACTTGGTGTAGGTGTTGGAGTTGGTGTAGGTGTTGGAGTAGGTGTTGGGGTAGGTGTTGGTGTTGGGGTAGGTGTTGGAGTAGGTGTTGGAGTTGGGGTAGGTGTTGGAGTAGGTGTTGGGGTAGGTGTTGGTGTTGGGGTAGGTGTTGGAGTAGGTGTTGGAGTTGGAGTAGGTGTTGGAGTAGGTGTTGGTGTTGGAGTAGGTGTTGGGGTTGGTGTGGGTGTTGGAGCTGTGTCATAGTTGAAAACAATGTCAGGGTGTTGTTTTGTTTGGAGTAATGCTTACAACTATTAGAAGAGCATAATTATTATTTTCAAGAATTATTGTGCAATAATTACTCCGATTCTATGGCACAAATATGAGTATTTTTAAGAAATCTACTTCACTTTTTAAAAGTAAATTAAAACTAAATGAAAGTAATGAAAGACAAACAGAAAATTCTTGTTGATATTGATATATACTAAAACACAAGGTCACAATGATTTCATGTTATCTTCTTACTCACTTGGTGTAGGTGTAGGTGTTGGTGTTGGTGCTGCAAACAAGATAAATAATAATAATAAAAGCCTCTCCAACAGTACATGTTATACACCAGGATTTTATGGCATGATTTCAGTGCACTGAACTAGATGAGTTGGAATCTTACTTGGTGTTGGTGTAGGTGTGGGAGTTGGTGTAGGGGTTGGTGTTGGTGCTATATGGTTACATATAATAATACATCTCTCCAAAATAATGGAAACAACAGTGTCACGCCTAATTTAAATCACAGTAAAACTAGTCTTTGTACATTTGGTGTTGTTTGAAACACACATGGAAATTTTAAACATATTAAAAGAAGAAATTGCTGGATATAATAACATTATAATAACTTACTTGGAGTTGGTGTTGGTGTTGGAGCTGTGTTGCAATTAAAATGTATCCATATTAGTTAGTTTAAGGTTAGTAATGAGTTAATTACACAAAATATTGGGCAAATTGAGGCATTTTAAAAGTATTACTTTTCAAAAGAAGATTAAGACAGAATAAAATTAATCATAGGTGCACAGAATATTCTTTAAATAACCACACTAAAACAGAATATAATATCATTTTTATATTGTATTGATACTCACTTGGTGTTGGTGTAGGTGTTGGTGCTGAAATTCAGATTAATATTAATGTGAAATGTCTTTACAATTTTGCATGGCACACATGATAAAGTATATTGCATAATGTCAGTGCACAAAATCAGATAGCCTTGAAACTTACTTGGTGTAGGAGTAGGTGTGGGTGTTGGGGTTGGAGTGGGTGTTGGAGCTATGCAGCATGATATTAACAATCATGATGTGTTCATTATTGTTTAAATTAATGAAAAGTTGTCATTGTTACATTTTTATGATAGCTTGTAAATTTGATAAAAACTCCAGATTATATTAAAGATTAAGGTTATTGGATATGTCAATAAGATAACTTACTTGGAGTTGGTGTTGGAGTTGGAGTCGGTGTTGGTGGTACTACAATACACAAATTTCATTAAGATAACTCTGTGATAACATACAACATTCAACTTGATAAGAATAGAAGAGCTATTTGCCTATACTTACTTTCATTGCAAGCACGTACAAACAGATTAGACACTGTAATAGTGGTGTAGTCATCTGCCACTTCAAAGGTAATTGTAATTTCTGATACACCTGTTAAGCCTTCAAGTGGCAGGCCTTGATCAGTGCCATCTCTGCCTATGCTAACATCGAATGGCTCATCAGGGTTATCTATTTCAAACTAAAATATAAATGTTATTCAAATATATTCAATATTTCTGCACACATGTAATATCATCAATTTAATGAGCATCAATTATAAAAACAAACATTAACTATACCTCTATTACTTCATCAGGTTCACCGGGTCTGGTAAATGTTACAGTGACAGTACTTGCTCCTTCGACTGTGAATTCCACATCCATCACTCTGATAGTACCATCCTCTTCAGGAGATGTTATCACTATTGCATCACCTGGGTTGACATTCACACCATCAGATGTAACAGCATCCTCTGGGTTGACATCATCATTCCCAGGTACTTCAACATCTAACTGAATATTACCCTCCTCAACAACCACTACTTGCAGCTTGTCTGGGCATATAAATGCTAAAAATAAATTGTATGACATGAGACAAACTTCCTAATACAATAAAAGTTATATGCTATATATTATTGTTTGTGTTAAGAATCAAATATTTAAATGTTTCAGTATCTTCCACTGATTTTGCCATTATTTAGCACATCAATGTTAACCATATATTATCTTCCTCAACAAAAAAAAAACATTTCTAGCCTTGGAATCTTTGTACAATTTGTCATATTTTGTGAAGAAAATATTATGCTACAACTTGGAACAAATAGGAGGGTGGCAATATTTTTGGCCAAGGGAAATTTATGGCATATAGCATCAAATTACAAGAGTCAAATCTATTAAAAGATTATCATAGGAATAAATGTTTTTCCACAAAACCATTCAAACAATCAGTTGTTTTCTAGATCCTAAAAAGACTTACTCTGAGTAGGTGTTGGGGTAGGAGTAGGTGTTGGTGCTGAAGTATACAAAATATTCTCATGTTGAAATTATTATTCAATAATTATTATTATCAGCATAAAAGTTTTACCTTTACAAAATAGATTATTCACTATTTTACTTCCAAATTCTTTATCAAAATGCCACAAAGGAGGACTTGGTGGTATAGTGGATATCACACTTATCTCCCACCTCTCTGGTCAGCAATTTGAACCTTGGACCTGACCCTATGTGGGAAAGATGCTTTTTGCTTACAGATGCCCAGCAATTTACAGTGCAGTATATTGACCCACTAGTTTGTAATGAATTCCTCTGCCCTTAAAACTGAATGTCATGATGTAACCCATATAATATTGAAAAAGCAACATTAAAAGCAAATAAATCAAATGAAATCCAAATGGTAATGTATTCAGGCAAATAGCCTTCAATAAAGACTGCTCAGTCTAACCTCTTGATTTTTTAAGAAAACCTTACTGGGAGTAGGTGTTGGAGTAGGTGTTGGTGTTGGAGTTGGTGTGGGTGCTGATAATTTATGAAGCCATATGAGAATTTTCACACATCAAATGTTTCAATTACCAACCTATTTTGGTAGTCGGCAATATAACCTGAACATTAGGGTTTATTATCCATTCTAAAATAAATTAACAGAAATCTGCAGCAAAGAATACTTACTTCATATTCTCAAGATATTTCCAATATTGAAAAGGAAATATTTAACGTAATATTGTATCATTTATTCCAATTTAAACCAAAACTTACTTGGTGTAGGTGTTGGAGTTGGTGTAGGTGTTGGAGTAGGTGTTGGAGTAGGTGTTGGAGTTGGGGTAGGTGTTGGAGTAGGTGTTGGGGTAGGTGTTGGTGTTGGGGTAGGTGTTGGAGTAGGTGTTGGAGTTGGAGTAGGTGTTGGAGTAGGTGTTGGTGTTGGAGTAGGTGTTGGGGTTGGTGTGGGTGTTGGAGCTGTGTCATAGTTGAAAACAATGTCAGGGTGTTGTTTTGTTTGGAGTAATGCTTACAACTATTAGAAGAGCATAATTATTATTTTCAAGAATTATTGTGCAATAATTACTCCGATTCCATGACACAAATATGAGTATTTTTAAGAAATCTACTTCACTTTTCAAAAGTAAATTAAAACTAAATGAAAGTAATGAAAGACAAACAAAAAATTCTTGTTGATATTGATATATACTAAAACACAAGGTCACAATGATTTCATGTTATCTTTTTACTCACTTGGTGTAGGTGTAGGTGTTGGTGTTGGTGCTGCAAACAAGATAAATAATAATAATAAAAGCCTCTCCAACAGTACATGTTATACACCAGGAATTTTATGGCATGATTTCAGTGCACTGAACTAGATGAGTTGGAATCTTACTTGGTGTTGGTGTAGGTGTGGGAGTTGGTGTAGGGGTTGGTGTTGGAGCTATATGGTTACATATAATAATACATCTCTCCAAAATAATGGAAACAACAGTGTCACGCCTAATTTCAATCACAGTAAAACTAGTCTTTGTACATTTGGTGTTGTTTGAAACACACATGGAAATTTTAAACATATTAAAAGAAGAAATTGCTGGATATAATAACATTATAATAACTTACTTGGAGTTGGTGTTGGTGTGGGAGTTGGTGTTGGAGCTGTGTTGCAATTAAAATGTATCCATATTAGTTAGTTTAAGGTTAGTAATGAGTTAATTACACAAAATATTGGGCAAATTGAGGCATTTTAAAAGTATTACTTTTCAAGAGAAGATTAAGACAGAATGAAATTAATCATAGGTGCACAGAATATTCTTTAAATAACCACACTAAAATAGAATATAATATCATTTTTATATTGTATTGATACTCACTTGGTGTTGGTGTAGGTGTTGGCGCTGAAATTCAGATTAATATTAATGTGAAATGTCTTTAAAATTTTGCATGGCACACATGATAAAGTATATTGCATAATGTCAGTGCACAAAATCAGATAGTCTTGAAACTTACTTGGTGTAGGAGTAGGTGTGGGTGTTGGGGTTGGAGTGGGTGTTGGAGCTATGCAGCATGATATTAACAATCATGATGTGTTCATTATTGTTTAAATTAATAAAAAGTTGTCATTGTTACATTTTTATGATAGCTTGTAAATTTGATAAAAACTCCAGATTATATTAAAGATTAAGCTTATTGGATATGTCAATAAGATAACTTACTTGGAGTTGGTGTTGGAGTTGGAGTCGGTGTCGGTGGTACTACAATACACAAATTTCATTAAGATAACTCTGTGATAACATACAACATTCAACTTGATAAGAATAGAAGAGCTATTTGCCTATACTTACTTTCATCGCAAGCACGTACAAACAGATCAGACACTGTAATAGTGGTGTAGTCATCTGCCACTTCAAAGGTAATTGTAATTTCTGATACACCTGTTAAGCCTTCAAGTGGCAGGCCTTGATCAGTGCCATCTCTGCCTATGCTAACATCGAATGGCTCATCAGGGTTATCTATTTCAAACTAAAATATAAATGTTATTCAAATATATTCAATATTTCTGCACACATGTAATATCATCAATTTAATGAGCATCAATTATAAAAACAAACATTAACTATACCTCTATTACTTCATCAGGTTCACCAGGTCTGGTAAATGTTACAGTGACAGTACTTGCTCCTTCGACTGTGAATTCCACATCCATCACTCTGATAGTACCATCCTCTTCAGGAGATGTTATCACTATTGCATCACCTGGGTTGACATTCACACCATCAGATGTAACAGCATCCTCTGGGTTGACATCATCATTCCCAGGTACTTCAACATCTAACTGAATATTACCCTCCTCAACAACCACTACTTGCAGCTTGTCTGGGCATATAAATGCTAAAAATAAATTGTATGACATGAGACAAACTTCCTAATACAATAAAAGTTATATGCTATATATTATTGTTTGTGTTAAGAATCAAATATTTAAATGTTTCAGTATCTTCCACTGATTTTGCCATTATTTAGCACATCAATGTTAACCATATATTATCTTCCTCAACAAAAAAAAAACATTTCTAGCCTTGGAATCTTTGTACAATTTGTCATATTTTGTGAAGAAAATATTATGCTACAACTTGGAACAAATAGGAGGGTGGCAATATTTTTGGCCAAGGGAAATTTATGGCATATAGCATCAAATTACAAGAGTCAAATCTATTAAAAGATTATCATAGGAATAAATGTTTTTCCACAAAACCATTCAAACAATCAGTTGTTTTCTAGATCCTAAAAAGACTTACTCTGAGTAGGTGTTGGGGTAGGAGTAGGTGTTGGTGCTGAAGTATACAAAATATTCTCATGCTGAAATTATTATTCAATAATTATTATTATCAGCATAAAAGTTTTACCTTTACAAAATAGATTATTCACTATTTTACTTCCAAATTCTTTATCAAAATGCCACAAAGGAGGACTTGGTGGTATAGTGGATATCACACTTATCTCCCACCTCTCTGGTCAGCAATTTGAACCTTGGACCTGACCCTATGTGGGAAAGATGCTTTTTGCTTACAGATGCCCAGCAATTTACAGTGCAGTATATTGACCCACTAGTTTGTAATGAATTCCTCTGCCCTTAAAACTGAATGTCATGATGTAACCCATATAATATTGAAAAAGCAACATTAAAAGCAAATAAATCAAATGAAATCCAAATGGTAATGTATTCAGGCAAATAGCCTTCAATAAAGACTGCTCAGTCTAACCTCTTGATTTTTTAAGAAAACCTTACTGGGAGTAGGTGTTGGAGTAGGTGTTGGTGTTGGAGTTGGTGTGGGTGCTGATAATTTATGAAGCCATATGAGAATTTTCACACATCAAATGTTTCAATTACCAACCTATTTTGGTAGTCGGCAATATAACCTGAACATTAGGGTTTATTATCCATTCTAAAATAAATTAACAGAAATCTGCAGCAAAGAATACTTACTTCATATTCTCAAGATATTTCCAATATTGAAAAGGAAATATTTAACGTAATATTGTATCATTTATTCCAATTTAAACCAAAACTTACTTGGTGTAGGTGTTGGAGTTGGTGTAGGTGTTGGAGTAGGTGTTGGGGTAGGTGTTGGTGTTGGGGTAGGTGTTGGAGTAGGTGTTGGAGTTGGGGTAGGTGTTGGAGTAGGTGTTGGGGTAGGTGTTGGTGTTGGGGTAGGTGTTGGAGTAGGTGTTGGAGTTGGAGTAGGTGTTGGAGTAGGTGTTGGTGTTGGAGTAGGTGTTGGGGTTGGTGTGGGTGTTGGAGCTGTGTCATAGTTGAAAACAATGTCAGGGTGTTGTTTTGTTTGGAGTAATGCTTACAACTATTAGAAGAGCATAATTATTATTTTCAAGAATTATTGTGCAATAATTACTCCGATTCCATGACACAAATATGAGTATTTTTAAGAAATCTACTTCACTTTTCAAAAGTAAATTAAAACTAAATGAAAGTAATGAAAGACAAACAAAAAATTCTTGTTGATATTGATATATACTAAAACACAAGGTCACAATGATTTCATGTTATCTTTTTACTCACTTGGTGTAGGTGTAGGTGTTGGTGTTGGTGCTGCAAACAAGATAAATAATAATAATAAAAGCCTCTCCAACAGTACATGTTATACACCAGGAATTTTATGGCATGATTTCAGTGCACTGAACTAGATGAGTTGGAATCTTACTTGGTGTTGGTGTAGGTGTGGGAGTTGGTGTAGGGGTTGGTGTTGGAGCTATATGGTTACATATAATAATACATCTCTCCAAAATAATGGAAACAACAGTGTCACGCCTAATTTCAATCACAGTAAAACTAGTCTTTGTACATTTGGTGTTGTTTGAAACACACATGGAAATTTTAAACATATTAAAAGAAGAAATTGCTGGATATAATAACATTATAATAACTTACTTGGAGTTGGTGTTGGTGTGGGAGTTGGTGTTGGAGCTGTGTTGCAATTAAAATGTATCCATATTAGTTAGTTTAAGGTTAGTAATGAGTTAATTACACAAAATATTGGGCAAATTGAGGCATTTTAAAAGTATTACTTTTCAAGAGAAGATTAAGACAGAATGAAATTAATCATAGGTGCACAGAATATTCTTTAAATAACCACACTAAAATAGAATATAATATCATTTTTATATTGTATTGATACTCACTTGGTGTTGGTGTAGGTGTTGGCGCTGAAATTCAGATTAATATTAATGTGAAATGTCTTTAAAATTTTGCATGGCACACATGATAAAGTATATTGCATAATGTCAGTGCACAAAATCAGATAGTCTTGAAACTTACTTGGTGTAGGAGTAGGTGTGGGTGTTGGGGTTGGAGTGGGTGTTGGAGCTATGCAGCATGATATTAACAATCATGATGTGTTCATTATTGTTTAAATTAATAAAAAGTTGTCATTGTTACATTTTTATGATAGCTTGTAAATTTGATAAAAACTCCAGATTATATTAAAGATTAAGCTTATTGGATATGTCAATAAGATAACTTACTTGGAGTTGGTGTTGGAGTTGGAGTCGGTGTTGGTGGTACTACAATACACAAATTTCATTAAGATAACTCTGTGATAACATACAACATTCAACTTGATAAGAATAGAAGAGCTATTTGCCTATACTTACTTTCATCGCAAGCACGTACAAACAGATCAGACACTGTAATAGTGGTGTAGTCATCTGCCACTTCAAAGGTAATTGTAATTTCTGATACACCTGTTAAGCCTTCAAGTGGCAGGCCTTGATCAGTGCCATCTCTGCCTATGCTAACATCGAATGGCTCATCAGGGTTATCTATTTCAAACTAAAATATAAATGTTATTCAAATATATTCAATATTTCTGCACACATGTAATATCATCAATTTAATGAGCATCAATTATAAAAACAAACATTAACTATACCTCTATTACTTCATCAGGTTCACCAGGTCTGGTAAATGTTACAGTGACAGTACTTGCTCCTTCGACTGTGAATTCCACATCCATCACTCTGATAGTACCATCCTCTTCAGGAGATGTTATCACTATTGCATCACCTGGGTTGACATTCACACCATCAGATGTAACAGCATCCTCTGGGTTGACATCATCATTCCCAGGTACTTCAACATCTAACTGAATATTACCCTCCTCAACAACCACTACTTGCAGCTTGTCTGGGCATATAAATGCTAAAAATAAATTGTATGACATGAGACAAACTTCCTAATACAATAAAAGTTATATGCTATATATTATTGTTTGTGTTAAGAATCAAATATTTAAATGTTTCAGTATCTTCCACTGATTTTGCCATTATTTAGCACATCAATGTTAACCATATATTATCTTCCTCAACAAAAAAAAAACATTTCTAGCCTTGGAATCTTTGTACAATTTGTCATATTTTGTGAAGAAAATATTATGCTACAACTTGGAACAAATAGGAGGGTGGCAATATTTTTGGCCAAGGGAAATTTATGGCATATAGCATCAAATTACAAGAGTCAAATCTATTAAAAGATTATCATAGGAATAAATGTTTTTCCACAAAACCATTCAAACAATCAGTTGTTTTCTAGATCCTAAAAAGACTTACTCTGAGTAGGTGTTGGGGTAGGAGTAGGTGTTGGTGCTGAAGTATACAAAATATTCTCATGTTGAAATTATTATTCAATAATTATTATTATCAGCATAAAAGTTTTACCTTTACAAAATAGATTATTCACTATTTTACTTCCAAATTCTTTATCAAAATGCCACAAAGGAGGACTTGGTGGTATAGTGGATATCACACTTATCTCCCACCTCTCTGGTCAGCAATTTGAACCTTGGACCTGACCCTATGTGGGAAAGATGCTTTTTGCTTACAGATGCCCAGCAATTTACAGTGCAGTATATTGACCCACTAGTTTGTAATGAATTCCTCTGCCCTTAAAACTGAATGTCATGATGTAACCCATATAATATTGAAAAAGCAACATTAAAAGCAAATAAATCAAATGAAATCCAAATGGTAATGTATTCAGGCAAATAGCCTTCAATAAAGACTGCTCAGTCTAACCTCTTGATTTTTTAAGAAAACCTTACTGGGAGTAGGTGTTGGAGTAGGTGTTGGTGTTGGAGTTGGTGTGGGTGCTGATAATTTATGAAGCCATATGAGAATTTTCACACATCAAATGTTTCAATTACCAACCTATTTTGGTAGTCGGCAATATAACCTGAACATTAGGGTTTATTATCCATTCTAAAATAAATTAACAGAAATCTGCAGCAAAGAATACTTACTTCATATTCTCAAGATATTTCCAATATTGAAAAGGAAATATTTAACGTAATATTGTATCATTTATTCCAATTTAAACCAAAACTTACTTGGTGTAGGTGTTGGAGTTGGTGTAGGTGTCGGAGTAGGTGTTGGGGTAGGTGTTGGTGTTGGGGTAGGTGTTGGAGTAGGTGTTGGAGTTGGGGTAGGTGTTGGAGTAGGTGTTGGGGTAGGTGTTGGTGTTGGGGTAGGTGTTGGAGTAGGTGTTGGAGTTGGAGTAGGTGTTGGAGTAGGTGTTGGTGTTGGAGTAGGTGTTGGGGTTGGTGTGGGTGTTGGAGCTGTGTCATAGTTGAAAACAATGTCAGGGTGTTGTTTTGTTTGGAGTAATGCTTACAACTATTAGAAGAGCATAATTATTATTTTCAAGAATTATTGTGCAATAATTACTCCGATTCCATGACACAAATATGAGTATTTTTAAGAAATCTACTTCACTTTTCAAAAGTAAATTAAAACTAAATGAAAGTAATGAAAGACAAACAAAAAATTCTTGTTGATATTGATATATACTAAAACACAAGGTCACAATGATTTCATGTTATCTTTTTACTCACTTGGTGTAGGTGTAGGTGTTGGTGTTGGTGCTGCAAACAAGATAAATAATAATAATAAAAGCCTCTCCAACAGTACATGTTATACACCAGGAATTTTATGGCATGATTTCAGTGCACTGAACTAGATGAGTTGGAATCTTACTTGGTGTTGGTGTAGGTGTGGGAGTTGGTGTAGGGGTTGGTGTTGGAGCTATATGGTTACATATAATAATACATCTCTCCAAAATAATGGAAACAACAGTGTCACGCCTAATTTCAATCACAGTAAAACTAGTCTTTGTACATTTGGTGTTGTTTGAAACACACATGGAAATTTTAAACATATTAAAAGAAGAAATTGCTGGATATAATAACATTATAATAACTTACTTGGAGTTGGTGTTGGTGTGGGAGTTGGTGTTGGAGCTGTGTTGCAATTAAAATGTATCCATATTAGTTAAAGGTTAGTAATGAGTTAATTACACAAAATATTGGGCAAATTGAGGCATTTTAAAAGTATTACTTTTCAAGAGAAGATTAAGACAGAATGAAATTAATCATAGGTGCACAGAATATTCTTTAAATAACCACACTAAAATAGAATATAATATCATTTTTATATTGTATTGATACTCACTTGGTGTTGGTGTAGGTGTTGGCGCTGAAATTCAGATTAATATTAATGTGAAATGTCTTTAAAATTTTGCATGGCACACATGATAAAGTATATTGCATAATGTCAGTGCACAAAATCAGATAGTCTTGAAACTTACTTGGTGTAGGAGTAGGTGTGGGTGTTGGGGTTGGAGTGGGTGTTGGAGCTATGCAGCATGATATTAACAATCATGATGTGTTCATTATTGTTTAAATTAATAAAAAGTTGTCATTGTTACATTTTTATGATAGCTTGTAAATTTGATAAAAACTCCAGATTATATTAAAGATTAAGCTTATTGGATATGTCAATAAGATAACTTACTTGGAGTTGGTGTTGGAGTTGGAGTCGGTGGTACTACAATACACAAATTTCATTAAGATAACTCTGTGATAACATACAACATTCAACTTGATAAGAATAGAAGAGCTATTTGCCTATACTTACTTTCATCGCAAGCACGTACAAACAGATCAGACACTGTAATAGTGGTGTAGTCATCTGCCACTTCAAAGGTAATTGTAATTTCTGATACACCTGTTAAGCCTTCAAGTGGCAGGCCTTGATCAGTGCCATCTCTGCCTATGCTAACATCGAATGGCTCATCAGGGTTATCTATTTCAAACTAAAATATAAATGTTATTCAAATATATTCAATATTTCTGCACACATGTAATATCAACAATTTAATGAGCATCAATTATAAAAACAAACATTAACTATACCTCTATTACTTCATCAGGTTCACCAGGTCTGGTAAATGTTACAGTGACAGTACTTGCTCCTTCGACTGTGAATTCCACATCCATCACTCTGATAGTACCATCCTCTTCAGGAGATGTTATCACTATTGCATCACCTGGGTTGACATTCACACCATCAGATGTAACAGCATCCTCTGGGTTGACATCATCATTCCCAGGTACTTCAACATCTAACTGAATATTACCCTCCTCAACAACCACTACTTGCAGCTTGTCTGGGCATATAAATGCTAAAAATAAATTGTATGACATGAGACAAACTTCCTAATACAATAAAAGTTATATGCTATATATTATTGTTTGTGTTAAGAATCAAATATTTAAATGTTTCAGTATCTTCCACTGATTTTGCCATTATTTAGCACATCAATGTTAACCATATATTATCTTCCTCAACAAAAAAAAAACATTTCTAGCCTTGGAATCTTTGTACAATTTGTCATATTTTGTGAAGAAAATATTATGCTACAACTTGGAACAAATAGGAGGGTGGCAATATTTTTGGCCAAGGGAAATTTATGGCATATAGCATCAAATTACAAGAGTCAAATCTATTAAAAGATTATCATAGGAATAAATGTTTTTCCACAAAACCATTCAAACAATCAGTTGTTTTCTAGATCCTAAAAAGACTTACTCTGAGTAGGTGTTGGGGTAGGAGTAGGTGTTGGTGCTGAAGTATACAAAATATTCTCATGTTGAAATTATTATTCAATAATTATTATTATCAGCATAAAAGTTTTACCTTTACAAAATAGATTATTCACTATTTTACTTCCAAATTCTTTATCAAAATGCCACAAAGGAGGACTTGGTGGTATAGTGGATATCACACTTATCTCCCACCTCTCTGGTCAGCAATTTGAACCTTGGACCTGACCCTATGTGGGAAAGATGCTTTTTGCTTACAGATGCCCAGCAATTTACAGTGCAGTATATTGACCCACTAGTTTGTAATGAATTCCTCTGCCCTTAAAACTGAATGTCATGATGTAACCCATATAATATTGAAAAAGCAACATTAAAAGCAAATAAATCAAATGAAATCCAAATGGTAATGTATTCAGGCAAATAGCCTTCAATAAAGACTGCTCAGTCTAACCTCTTGATTTTTTAAGAAAACCTTACTGGGAGTAGGTGTTGGAGTAGGTGTTGGTGTTGGAGTTGGTGTGGGTGCTGATAATTTATGAAGCCATATGAGAATTTTCACACATCAAATGTTTCAATTACCAACCTATTTTGGTAGTCGGCAATATAACCTGAACATTAGGGTTTATTATCCATTCTAAAATAAATTAACAGAAATCTGCAGCAAAGAATACTTACTTCATATTCTCAAGATATTTCCAATATTGAAAAGGAAATATTTAACGTAATATTGTATCATTTATTCCAATTTAAACCAAAACTTACTTGGTGTAGGTGTTGGAGTTGGTGTAGGTGTCGGAGTAGGTGTTGGGGTAGGTGTTGGTGTTGGGGTAGGTGTTGGAGTAGGTGTTGGAGTTGGGGTAGGTGTTGGAGTAGGTGTTGGGGTAGGTGTTGGTGTTGGGGTAGGTGTTGGAGTAGGTGTTGGAGTTGGAGTAGGTGTTGGAGTAGGTGTTGGTGTTGGAGTAGGTGTTGGGGTTGGTGTGGGTGTTGGAGCTGTGTCATAGTTGAAAACAATGTCAGGGTGTTGTTTTGTTTGGAGTAATGCTTACAACTATTAGAAGAGCATAATTATTATTTTCAAGAATTATTGTGCAATAATTACTCCGATTCCATGACACAAATATGAGTATTTTTAAGAAATCTACTTCACTTTTCAAAAGTAAATTAAAACTAAATGAAAGTAATGAAAGACAAACAAAAAATTCTTGTTGATATTGATATATACTAAAACACAAGGTCACAATGATTTCATGTTATCTTTTTACTCACTTGGTGTAGGTGTAGGTGTTGGTGTTGGTGCTGCAAACAAGATAAATAATAATAATAAAAGCCTCTCCAACAGTACATGTTATACACCAGGAATTTTATGGCATGATTTCAGTGCACTGAACTAGATGAGTTGGAATCTTACTTGGTGTTGGTGTAGGTGTGGGAGTTGGTGTAGGGGTTGGTGTTGGAGCTATATGGTTACATATAATAATACATCTCTCCAAAATAATGGAAACAACAGTGTCACGCCTAATTTCAATCACAGTAAAACTAGTCTTTGTACATTTGGTGTTGTTTGAAACACACATGGAAATTTTAAACATATTAAAAGAAGAAATTGCTGGATATAATAACATTATAATAACTTACTTGGAGTTGGTGTTGGTGTGGGAGTTGGTGTTGGAGCTGTGTTGCAATTAAAATGTATCCATATTAGTTAAAGGTTAGTAATGAGTTAATTACACAAAATATTGGGCAAATTGAGGCATTTTAAAAGTATTACTTTTCAAGAGAAGATTAAGACAGAATGAAATTAATCATAGGTGCACAGAATATTCTTTAAATAACCACACTAAAATAGAATATAATATCATTTTTATATTGTATTGATACTCACTTGGTGTTGGTGTAGGTGTTGGCGCTGAAATTCAGATTAATATTAATGTGAAATGTCTTTAAAATTTTGCATGGCACACATGATAAAGTATATTGCATAATGTCAGTGCACAAAATCAGATAGTCTTGAAACTTACTTGGTGTAGGAGTAGGTGTGGGTGTTGGGGTTGGAGTGGGTGTTGGAGCTATGCAGCATGATATTAACAATCATGATGTGTTCATTATTGTTTAAATTAATAAAAAGTTGTCATTGTTACATTTTTATGATAGCTTGTAAATTTGATAAAAACTCCAGATTATATTAAAGATTAAGCTTATTGGATATGTCAATAAGATAACTTACTTGGAGTTGGTGTTGGAGTTGGAGTCGGTGGTACTACAATACACAAATTTCATTAAGATAACTCTGTGATAACATACAACATTCAACTTGATAAGAATAGAAGAGCTATTTGCCTATACTTACTTTCATCGCAAGCACGTACAAACAGATCAGACACTGTAATAGTGGTGTAGTCATCTGCCACTTCAAAGGTAATTGTAATTTCTGATACACCTGTTAAGCCTTCAAGTGGCAGGCCTTGATCAGTGCCATCTCTGCCTATGCTAACATCGAATGGCTCATCAGGGTTATCTATTTCAAACTAAAATATAAATGTTATTCAAATATATTCAATATTTCTGCACACATGTAATATCAACAATTTAATGAGCATCAATTATAAAAACAAACATTAACTATACCTCTATTACTTCATCAGGTTCACCAGGTCTGGTAAATGTTACAGTGACAGTACTTGCTCCTTCGACTGTGAATTCCACATCCATCACTCTGATAGTACCATCCTCTTCAGGAGATGTTATCACTATTGCATCACCTGGGTTGACATTCACACCATCAGATGTAACAGCATCCTCTGGGTTGACATCATCATTCCCAGGTACTTCAACATCTAACTGAATATTACCCTCCTCAACAACCACTACTTGCAGCTTGTCTGGGCATATAAATGCTAAAAATAAATTGTATGACATGAGACAAACTTCCTAATACAATAAAAGTTATATGCTATATATTATTGTTTGTGTTAAGAATCAAATATTTAAATGTTTCAGTATCTTCCACTGATTTTGCCATTATTTAGCACATCAATGTTAACCATATATTATCTTCCTCAACAAAAAAAACATTTCTAGCCTTGGAATCTTTGTACAATTTGTCATATTTTGTGAAGAAAATATTATGCTACAACTTGGAACAAATAGGAGGGTGGCAATATTTTTGGCCAAGGGAAATTTATGGCATATAGCATCAAATTACAAGAGTCAAATCTATTAAAAGATTATCATAGGAATAAATGTTTTTCCACAAAACCATTCAAACAATCAGTTGTTTTCTAGATCCTAAAAAGACTTACTCTGAGTAGGTGTTGGGGTAGGAGTAGGTGTTGGTGCTGAAGTATACAAAATATTCTCATGTTGAAATTATTATTCAATAATTATTATTATCAGCATAAAAGTTTTACCTTTACAAAATAGATTATTCACTATTTTACTTCCAAATTCTTTATCAAAATGCCACAAAGGAGGACTTGGTGGTATAGTGGATATCACACTTATCTCCCACCTCTCTGGTCAGCGATTTGAACCTTGGAACTGACCCTATGTGGGAAAGATGCTTTTTGCTTACAGATGCCCAGCAATTTACAGTGCAGTATATTGACCCACTAGTTTGTAATGAATTCCTCTGCCCTTAAAACTGAATGTCATGATGTAACCCATATAATATTGAAAAAGCAACATTAAAAGCAAATAAATCAAATGAAATCCAAATGGTAATGTATTCAGGCAAATAGCCTTCAATAAAAACTGCTCAGTCTAACCTCTTGATTTTTTAAGAAAACCTTACTGGGAGTAGGTGTTGGAGTAGGTGTTGGTGTTGGAGTTGGTGTGGGTGCTGATATTTTATGAAGCCATATGAGAATTTTCACACATCAAATGTTTTAATTACCAACCTATTTTGGTAGTCGGCAATATAACCTGAACATTAGGGTTTATTATCCATTCTAAAATAAATTAACAGAAATCTGCAGCAAAGAATACTTACTTCATATTCTCAAGATATTTCCAATATTGAAAAGGAAATATTTAATGTAATATTGTATCATTTATTCCAATTTAAACCAAAACTTACTTGGTGTAGGTGTTGGAGTTGGTGTAGGTGTTGGAGTAGGTGTTGGGGTAGGTGTTGGTGTTGGGGTAGGTGTTGGAGTAGGTGTTGGAGTTGGGGTAGGTGTTGGAGTAGGTGTTGGGGTAGGTGTTGGTGTTGGGGTAGGTGTTGGAGTAGGTGTTGGAGTTGGAGTAGGTGTTGGAGTAGGTGTTGGTGTTGGAGTAGGTGTTGGGGTTGGTGTGGGTGTTGGAGCTGTGTCATAGTTGAAAACAATGTCAGGGTGTTGTTTTGTTTGGAGTAATGCTTACAACTATTAGAAGAGCATAATTATTATTTTCAAGAATTATTGTGCAATAATTACTCCGATTCTATGGCACAAATATGAGTATTTTTAAGAAATCTACTTCACTTTTCAAACGTAAATTAAAACTAAATGAAAGTAATGAAAGACAAACAGAAAATTCTTGTTGATATTGATATATACTAAAACACAAGGTCACAATGATTTCATGTTATCTTCATACTCACTTGGTGTAGGTGTAGGTGTTGGTGTTGGTGCTGCAAACAAGATAAATAATAATAATTAAAGCCTCTCCAACAGTACATGTTATACACCACAAATTTTATGGCATGATTTCAGTGCACTGAACTAGATGAGTTGGAATCTTACTTGGTGTTGGTGTAGGTGTGGGAGTTAGTGTTGGAGCTATATGGTTAAATATAATAATACATCTCTCCAAAATAATGGAAACAACAGTGTCACGCCTAATTTCAATCACAGTAAAACTAGTCTTTGTACATTTGGTGTTGTTTGAAACACACATGGAAATTTTAAACATATTAAAAGAAGAAATTGCTGGATATAATAACATTATAATAACTTACTTGGAGTTGGTGTTGGTGTGGGAGTTGGTGTTGGAGCTGTGTTGCAATTAAAATGTATCCATATTAGTTAAAGGTTAGTAATGAGTTAATTACACAAAATATTGGGCAAATTGAGGCATTTTAAAAGTATTACTTTTCAAGAGAAGATTAAGACAGAATGAAATTAATCATAGGTGCACAGAATATTCTTTAAATAACCACACTAAAATAGAATATAATATCATTTTTATATTGTATTGATACTCACTTGGTGTTGGTGTAGGTGTTGGCGCTGAAATTCAGATTAATATTAATGTGAAATGTCTTTAAAATTTTGCATGGCACACATGATAAAGTATATTGCATAATGTCAGTGCACAAAATCAGATAGTCTTGAAACTTACTTGGTGTAGGAGTAGGTGTGGGTGTTGGGGTTGGAGTGGGTGTTGGAGCTATGCAGCATGATATTAACAGTCATGATGTGTTCATTATTGTTTAAATTAATAAAAAGTTGTCATTGTTACATTTTTATGATAGCTTGTAAATTTGATAAAAACTCCAGATTATATTAAAGATTAAGCTTATTGGATATGTCAATAAGATAACTTACTTGGAGTTGGTGTTGGAGTTGGAGTCGGTGTGGGTGGTACTACAATACACAAATTTCATTAAGATAACTCTGTGATAACATACAACATTCAACTTGATAAGAATAGAAGAGCTATTTGCCTATACTTACTTTCATCGCAAGCACGTACAAACAGATCAGACACTGTAATAGTGGTGTAGTCATCTGCCACTTCAAAGGTAATTGTAATTTCTGATACACCTGTTAAGCCTTCAAGTGGCAGGCCTTGATCAGTGCCATCTCTGCCTATGCTAACATCGAATGGCTCATCAGGGTTATCTATTTCAAACTAAAATATAAATGTTATTCAAATATATTCAATATTTCTGCACACATGTAATATCATCAATTTAATGAGCATCAATTATAAAAACAAACATTAACTATACCTCTATTACTTCATCAGGTTCACCAGGTCTGGTAAATGTTATAGTGACAGTACTTGCTCCTTCGACTGTGAATTCCACATCCATCACTCTGATAGTACCATCCTCTTCAGGAGATGTTATCACTATTGCATCACCTGGGTTGACATTCACACCATCAGATGTAACAGCATCCTCTGGGTTGACATCATCATTCCCAGGTACTTCAACATCTAACTGAATATTACCCTCCTCAACAACCACTACTTGCAGCTTGTCTGGGCATATAAATGCTAAAAATAAATTGTATGACATGAGACAAACTTCCTAATACAATAAAAGTTATATGCTATATATTATTGTTTGTGTTAAGAATCAAATATTTAAATGTTTCAGTATCTTCCACTGATTTTGCCATTATTTAGCACATCAATGTTAACCATATATTATCTTCCTCAACAAAAAAAAAACATTTCTAGCCTTGGAATCTTTGTACAATTTGTCATATTTTGTGAAGAAAATATTATGCTACAACTTGGAACAAATAGGAGGGTGGCAATATTTTTGGCCAAGGGAAATTTATGGCATATAGCATCAAATTACAAGAGTCAAATCTATTAAAAGATTATCATAGGAATAAATGTTTTTCCACAAAACCATTCAAACAATCAGTTGTTTTCTAGATCCTAAAAAGACTTACTCTGAGTAGGTGTTGGGGTAGGAGTAGGTGTTGGTGCTGAAGTATACAAAATATTCTCATGTTGAAATTATTATTCAATAATTATTATTATCAGCATAAAAGTTTTACCTTTACAAAATAGATTATTCACTATTTTACTTCCAAATTCTTTATCAAAATGCCACAAAGGAGGACTTGGTGGTATAGTGGATATCACACTTATCTCCCACCTCTCTGGTCAGCAATTTGAACCTTGGACCTGATCCTATGTGGGAAAGATGCTTTTTGCTTACAGATGCCCAGCAATTTACAGTGCAGTATATTGACCCACTAGTTTGTAATGAATTCCTCTGCCCTTAAAACTGAATGTCATGATGTAACCCATATAATATTGAAAAAGCAACATTAAAAGCAAATAAATCAAATGAAATCCAAATGGTAATGTATTCAGGCAAATAGCCTTCAATAAAGACTGCTCAGTCTAACCTCTTGATTTTTTAAGAAAACCTTACTGGGAGTAGGTGTTGGAGTAGGTGTTGGTGTTGGAGTTGGTGTGGGTGCTGATATTTTATGAAGCCATATGAGAATTTTCACACATCAAATGTTTTAATTACCAACCTATTTTGGTAGTCGGCAATATAACCTGAACATTAGGGTTTATTATCCATTCTAAAATAAATTAACAGAAATCTGCAGCAAAGAATACTTACTTCATATTCTCAAGATATTTCCAATATTGAAAAGGAAATATTTAATGTAATATTGTATCATTTATTCCAATTTAAACCAAAACTTACTTGGTGTAGGTGTTGGAGTTGGTGTAGGTGTTGGAGTAGGTGTTGGGGTAGGTGTTGGTGTTGGGGTAGGTGTTGGAGTAGGTGTTGGAGTTGGGGTAGGTGTTGGAGTAGGTGTTGGGGTAGGTGTTGGTGTTGGGGTAGGTGTTGGAGTAGGTGTTGGAGTTGGAGTAGGTGTTGGAGTAGGTGTTGGTGTTGGAGTAGGTGTTGGGGTTGGTGTGGGTGTTGGAGCTGTGTCATAGTTGAAAACAATGTCAGGGTGTTGTTTTGTTTGGAGTAATGCTTACAACTATTAGAAGAGCATAATTATTATTTTCAAGAATTATTGTGCAATAATTACTCCAATTCTATGGCACAAATATGAGTATTTTTAAGAAATCTACTTCACTTTTCAAACGTAAATTAAAACTAAATGAAAGTAATGAAAGACAAACAGAAAATTCTTGTTGATATTGATATATACTAAAACACAAGGTCACAATGATTTCATGTTATCTTCATACTCACTTGGTGTAGGTGTTGGTGTTGGTGCTGCAAACAAGATAAATAATAATAATTAAAGCCTCTCCAACAGTACATGTTATACACCACAAATTTTATGGCATGATTTCAGTGCACTGAACTAGATGAGTTGGAATCTTACTTGGGGTTGGTGTAGGTGTGGGAGTTGGTGTAGGGGTTGGTGTTGGAGCTATATGGTTACATATAATAATACATCTCTCCAAAATAATGGAAACAACAGTGTCACGCCTAATTTCAATCACAGTAAAACTAGTCTTTGTACATTTGGTGTTGTTTGAAACACACATGGAAATTTTAAACATATTAAAAGAAGAAATTGCTGGATATAATAACATTATAATAACTTACTTGGAGTTGGTGTTGGTGTGGGAGTTGGTGTTGGAGCTGTGTTGCAATTAAAATGTATCCATATTAGTTAAAGGTTAGTAATGAGTTAATTACACAAAATATTGGGCAAATTGGGGCATTTTAAAAGTATTACTTTTCAAGAGAAGATTAAGACAGAATGAAATTAATCATAGGTGCACAGAATATTCTTTAAATAACCACACTAAAATAGAATATAATATCATTTTTATATTGTATTGATACTCACTTGGTGTTGGTGTAGGTGTTGGCGCTGAAATTCAGATTAATATTAATGTGAAATGTCTTTAAAATTTTGCATGGCACACATGATAAAGTATATTGCATAATGTCAGTGCACAAAATCAGATAGTCTTGAAACTTACTTGGTGTAGGAGTAGGTGTGGGTGTTGGGGTTGGAGTGGGTGTTGGAGCTATGCAGCATGATATTAACAATCATGATGTGTTCATTATTGTTTAAATTAATAAAAAGTTGTCATTGTTACATTTTTATGATAGCTTGTAAATTTGATAAAAACTCCAGATTATATTAAAGATTAAGCTTATTGGATATGTCAATAAGATAACTTACTTGGAGTTGGTGTTGGAGTTGGAGTCGGTGTCGGTGGTACTACAATACACAAATTTCATTAAGATAACTCTGTGATAACATACAACATTCAACTTGATAAGAATAGAAGAGCTATTTGCCTATACTTACTTTCATCGCAAGCACGTACAAACAGATCAGACACTGTAATAGTGGTGTAGTCATCTGCCACTTCAAAGGTAATTGTAATTTCTGATACACCTGTTAAGCCTTCAAGTGGCAGGCCTTGATCAGTGCCATCTCTGCCTATGCTAACATCGAATGGCTCATCAGGGTTATCTATTTCAAACTAAAATATAAATGTTATTCAAATATATTCAATATTTCTGCACACATGTAATATCATCAATTTAATGAGCATCAATTATAAAAACAAACATTAACTATACCTCTATTACTTCATCAGGTTCACCAGGTCTGGTAAATGTTACAGTGACAGTACTTGCTCCTTCGACTGTGAATTCCACATCCATCACTCTGATAGTACCATCCTCTTCAGGAGATGTTATCACTATTGCATCACCTGGGTTGACATTCACACCATCAGATGTAACAGCATCCTCTGGGTTGACATCATCATTCCCAGGTACTTCAACATCTAACTGAATATTACCCTCCTCAACAACCACTACTTGCAGCTTGTCTGGGCATATAAATGCTAAAAATAAATTGTATGACATGAGACAAACTTCCTAATACAATAAAAGTTATATGCTATATATTATTGTTTGTGTTAAGAATCAAATATTTAAATGTTTCAGTATCTTCCACTGATTTTGCCATTATTTAGCACATCAATGTTAACCATATATTATCTTCCTCAACAAAAAAAAACATTTCTAGCCTTGGAATCTTTGTACAATTTGTCATATTTTGTGAAGAAAATATTATGCTACAACTTGGAACAAATAGGAGGGTGGCAATATTTTTGGCCAAGGGAAATTTATGGCATATAGCATCAAATTACAAGAGTCAAATCTATTAAAAGATTATCATAGGAATAAATGTTTTTCCACAAAACCATTCAAACAATCAGTTGTTTTCTAGATCCTAAAAAGACTTACTCTGAGTAGGTGTTGGGGTAGGAGTAGGTGTTGGTGCTGAAGTATACAAAATATTCTCATGTTGAAATTATTATTCAATAATTATTATTATCAGCATAAAAGTTTTACCTTTACAAAATAGATTATTCACTATTTTACTTCCAAATTCTTTATCAAAATGCCACAAAGGAGGACTTGGTGGTATAGTGGATATCACACTTATCTCCCACCTCTCTGGTCAGCGATTTGAACCTTGGAACTGACCCTATGTGGGAAAGATGCTTTTTGCTTACAGATGCCCAGCAATTTACAGTGCAGTATATTGACCCACTAGTTTGTAATGAATTCCTCTGCCCTTAAAACTGAATGTCATGATGTAACCCATATAATATTGAAAAAGCAACATTAAAAGCAAATAAATCAAATGAAATCCAAATGGTAATGTATTCAGGCAAATAGCCTTCAATAAAAACTGCTCAGTCTAACCTCTTGATTTTTTAAGAAAACCTTACTGGGAGTAGGTGTTGGAGTAGGTGTTGGTGTTGGAGTTGGTGTGGGTGCTGATATTTTATGAAGCCATATGAGAATTTTCACACATCAAATGTTTTAATTACCAACCTATTTTGGTAGTCGGCAATATAACCTGAACATTAGGGTTTATTATCCATTCTAAAATAAATTAACAGAAATCTGCAGCAAAGAATACTTACTTCATATTCTCAAGATATTTCCAATATTGAAAAGGAAATATTTAATGTAATATTGTATCATTTATTCCAATTTAAACCAAAACTTACTTGGTGTAGGTGTTGGAGTTGGTGTAGGTGTTGGAGTAGGTGTTGGGGTAGGTGTTGGTGTTGGGGTAGGTGTTGGAGTAGGTGTTGGAGTTGGGGTAGGTGTTGGAGTAGGTGTTGGGGTAGGTGTTGGTGTTGGGGTAGGTGTTGGAGTAGGTGTTGGAGTTGGCGTAGGTGTTGGAGTAGGTGTTGGTGTTGGAGTAGGTGTTGGGGTTGGTGTGGGTGTTGGAGCTGTGTCATAGTTGAAAACAATGTCAGGGTGTTGTTTTGTTTGGATTAATGCTTACAACTATTAGAAGAGCATAATTATTATTTTCAAGAATTATTGTGCAATAATTACTCCGATTCTATGGCACAAATATGAGTATTTTTAAGAAATCTACTTCACTTTTCAAAAGTAAATTAAAACTAAATGAAAGTAATGAAAGACAAACAGAAAATTCTTGTTGATATTGATATATACTAAAACACAAGGTCACAATGATTTCATGTTATCTTCATACTCACTTGGTGTAGGTGTAGGTGTTGGTGTTGGTGCTGCAAACAAGATAAATAATAATTATTAAAGCCTCTCCAACAGTACATGTTATACACCACAAATTTTATGGCATGATTTCAGTGCACTGAACTAGATGAGTTGGAATCTTACTTGGGGTTGGTGTAGGTGTGGGTGTTGGTGTAGGGGTTGGTGTTGGAGCTATATGGTTACATATAATAATACATCTCTCCAAAATAATGGAAACAACAGTGTCACGCCTAATTTCAATCACAGTAAAACTAGTCTGTACATTTGGTGTTGTTTGAAACACACATGGAAATTTTAAACATATTAAAAGAAGAAATTGCTGGATATAATAACATTATAATAACTTACTTGGAGTTGGTGTTGGTGTGGGAGTTGGTGTTGGAGCTGTGTTGCAATTAAAATGTATCCATATTAGTTAGTTTAAGGTTAGTAATGAGTTAATTACACAAAATATTGGGCAAATTGAGGCATTTTAAAAGTATTACTTTTCAAAAGAAGATTAAGACAGAATAAAATTAATCATAGGTGCACAGAATATTCTTTAAATAACCACACTAAAACAGAATATAATATCATTTTTATATTGTATTGATACTCACTTGGTGTTGGTGTAGGTGTTGGTGCTGAAATTCAGATTAATATTAATGTGAAATGTCTTTACAATTTTGCATGGCACACATGATAAAGTATATTGCATAATGTCAGTGCACAAAATCAGATAGCCTTGAAACTTACTTGGTGTAGGAGTAGGTGTGGGTGTTGGGGTTGGAGTGGGTGTTGGAGCTATGCAGCATGATATTAACAATCATGATGTGTTCATTATTGTTTAAATTAATGAAAAGTTGTCATTGTTACATTTTTATGATAGCTTGTAAATTTGATAAAAACTCCAGATTATATTAAAGATTAAGGTTATTGGATATGTCAATAAGATAACTTACTTGGAGTTGGTGTTGGAGTTGGAGTCGGTGTTGGTGGTACTACAATACACAAATTTCATTAAGATAACTCTGTGATAACATACAACATTCAACTTGATAAGAATAGAAGAGCTATTTGCCTATACTTACTTTCATTGCAAGCACGTACAAACAGATTAGACACTGTAATAGTGGTGTAGTCATCTGCCACTTCAAAGGTAATTGTAATTTCTGATACACCTGTTAAGCCTTCAAGTGGCAGGCCTTGATCAGTGCCATCTCTGCCTATGCTAACATCGAATGGCTCATCAGGGTTATCTATTTCAAACTAAAATATAAATGTTATTCAAATATATTCAATACTTCTGCACACATGTAATATCATCAATTTAATGAGCTTCAATTATAAAAACAAACATTAACTATACCTCTATTACTTCATCAGGTTCACCAGGTCTGGTAAATGTTACAGTGACAGTACTTGCTCCTTCGACTGTGAATTCCACATCCATCACTCTGATAGTACCATCCTCTTCAGGAGATGTTATCACTATTGCATCACCTGGGTTGACATTCACACCATCAGATGTAACAGCATCCTCTGGGTTGACATCATCATTCCCAGGTACTTCAACATCTAACTGAATATTACCCTCCTCAACAACCACTACTTGCAGCTTGTCTGGGCATATAAATGCTAAAAATAAATTGTATGACATGAGACAAACTTCCTAATACAATAAAAGTTATATGCTATATATTATTGTTTGTGTTAAGAATCAAATATTTAAATGTTTCAGTATCTTTCACTGATTTTGCCATTATTTAGCACATTAATGTTAACCATATATTATCTTCCTCAACAAAAAAAAACATTTCTAGCCTTGGAATCTTTGTACAATTTGTCATATTTTGTGAAGAAAATATTATGCTACAACTTGTAACAAATAGGAGGGTGGCAATATTTTTGGCCAAGGGAAATTTATGGCATATAGCATCAAATTACAAGAGTCAAATCTATTAAAAGATTATCATAGGAATAAATGTTTTTCCACAAAACCATTCAAACAATCAGTTGTTTTCTAGATCCTAAAAAGACTTACTCTGAGTAGGTGTTGGGGTAGGAGTAGGTGTTGGTGCTGAAGTATACAAAATATTCTCATGTTGAAATTATTATTCAATACTTATTATTATCAGCATAAAAGTTTTACCTTTACAATATAGATTACTCACTATTTTACTTCCAAATTCTTTATCAAAATGCCACAAAGGAGGACTTGGTGGTATAGTGGATATCACACTTATCTCCCACCTCTCTGGTCAGCAATTTGAACCTTGGACCTGACCCTATGTGGGAAAGATGCTTTTTGCTTACAGATGCCCAGCAATTTACAGTGCAGTATATTGACCCACTAGTTTGTAATGAATTCCTCTGCCCTTAAAACTGACTGTCATGATGTAACCCATATAATATTGAAAAAGCAACATTAAAAGCAAATAAATCAAATGAAATCCAAATGGTAATGTATTCAGGCAAATAGCCTTCAATAAAAACTGCTCAGTCTAACCTCTTGATTTTTTAAGAAAACCTTACTGGGAGTAGGTGTTGGTGTTGGAGTTGGTGTGGGTGCTGATAATTTATGAAGCCATATGAGAATTTTCACACATCAAATGTTTCAATTACCAACCTATTTTGGTAGTCGGCAATATAACCTGAACATTAGGGTTTATTATCCATTCTAAAATAAATTAACAGAAATCTGCAGCAAAGAATACTTACTTCATATTCTCAAGATATTTCCAATATTGAAAAGGAAATATTTAATGTAATATTGTATCATTTATTCCAATTTGAACCAAAACTTACTTGGTGTAGGTGTTGGAGTTGGTGTAGGTGTTGGAGTAGGTGTTGGGGTAGGTGTTGGTGTTGGGGTAGGTGTTGGAGTAGGTGTTGGAGTTGGGGTAGGTGTTGGAGTAGGTGTTGGGGTAGGTGTTGGTGTTGGGGTAGGTGTTGGAGTAGGTGTTGGAGTTGGAGTAGGTGTTGGAGTAGGTGTTGGTGTTGGAGTAGGTGTTGGGGTTGGTGTGGGTGTTGGAGCTGTGTCATAGTTGAAAACAATGTCAGGGTGTTTTGTTTGGAGTAATGCTTACAACTATTAGAAGAGCATAATTATTATTTTCAAGAATTATTGTGCAATAATTACTCCGATTCTATGGCACAAATATGAGTATTTTTAAGAAATCTACTTCACTTTTCAAAAGTAAATTAAAACTAAATGAAAGTAATGAAAGACAAACAGAAAATTCTTGTTGATATTGATATATACTAAAACACAAGGTCACAATGATTTCATGTTATCTTCTTACTCACTTGGTGTAGGTGTAGGTGTTGGTGTTGGTGCTGCAAACAAGATAAATAATAATAATAAAAGCCTCTCCAACAGTACATGTTATACACCAGGAATTTTATGGCATGATTTCAGTGCACTGAACTAGATGAGTTGGAATCTTACTTGGTGTTGGTGTAGGTGTGGGAGTTGGTGTAGGGGTTGGTGTTGGTGTTGGAGCTATATGGTTACATATAATAATACATCTCTCCAAAATAATGGAAACAACAGTGTCACGCCTAATTTCAATCACAGTAAAACTAGTCTTTGCACATTTGGTGTTGTTTGAAACACACATGGAAATTTTAAACATATTAAAAGAAGAACTTGCTGGATATAATAACATTATAATAACTTACTTGGAGTTGGTGTTGGTGTGGGAGTTGGTGTTGGAGCTGTGTTGCAATTAAAATGTATCCATATTAGTTAGTTTAAGGTTAGTAATGAGTTAATTACACAAAATATTGGGCAAATTGAGGCATTTTAAAAGTATTACTTTTCAAGAGAAGATTAAGACAGAATGAAATTAATCATAGGTGCACAGAATATTCTTTAAATAACCACACTAAAATAGAATATAATATCATTTTTATATTGTATTGATACTCACTTGGTGTTGGTGTAGGTGTTGGTGCTGAAATTCAGATTAATATTAATGTGAAATGTCTTTATAATTTTGCATGGCACACATGATAAAGTATATTGCATAATGTCAGTGCACAAAATCAGATAGCCTTGAAACTTACTTGGTGTAGGAGTAGGTGTGGGTGTTGGGGTTGGAGTGGGTGTTGGAGCTATGCAGCATGATATTAACAACCATGATGTGTTTATTATTGTTTAAATTAATGAAAAGTTGTCATTGTTACATTTTTATGATAGCTTGTAAATTTGATAAAAACTCCTGATTATATTAAAGATTAAGGTTATTGGATATGTCAATAAGATAACTTACTTGGAGTTGGTGTTGGAGTTGGAGTCGGTGTTGGTGGTACTACAATACACAAATTTCATTAAGATAACTCTGTGATAACATAAAACATTCAATTTGATAAGAATAGAAGAGTTATTTGCCTATACTTACTTTCATTGCAAGCACGTACAAACAGATCAGACACTGTAATAGTGGTGTAGTCATCTGCCACTTCAAAGGTAATTGTAATTTCTGATACACCTGTTAAGCCTTCAAGTGGCAGGCCTTGATCAGTGCCATCTCTGCCTATGCTAACATCGAATGGCTCATCAGGGTTATCTATTTCAAACTAAAATATAAATGTTATTCAAATATATTCAATATTTCTGCACACATGTAATATCATCAATTTAATGAGCATCAATTATAAAAACAAACATTAACTATACCTCTATTACTTCATCAGGTTCACCAGGTCTGGTAAATGTTACAGTGACAGTACTTGCTCCTTCGACTGTGAATTCCACATCCATCACTCTGATAGCACCATCCTCTTCAGGAGATGTTATCACTATTGCATCACCTGGGTTGACATTCACACCATCAGATGTAACAGCATCCTCTGGGTTGACATCATCATTCCCAGGTACTTCAACATCTAACTGAATATTACCCTCCTCAACAACCACTACTTGCAGCTTGTCTGGGCATATAAATGCTAAAAATAAATTGTATGACATGAGACAAACTTCCTAATACAATAAAAGTTATATGCTATATATTATTGTTTGTGTTAAGAATCAAATATTTAAATGTTTCAGTATCTTTCACTGATTTTGCCATTATTTAGCGCATCAATGTTAACCATATATTATCTTCCTCAACAAAAAAAACATTTCTAGCATTGGAATCTTTGTACAATTTGTCATAGTTTGTGAAGAAAATATTATGCTACAACTTGTAACAAATAGGAGGGTGGCAATATTTTTGGCCAAGGGAAATTTATGGCATATAGCATCAAATTACAAGAGTCAAATCTATTAAAAGATTATCATAGGAATAAATGTTTTTCCACAAAACCATTCAAACAATCAGTTGTTTTCTAGATCCTAAAAAGACTTACTCTGAGTAGGTGTTGGGGTAGGAGTAGGTGTTGGTGCTGAAGTATACAAAATATTCTCATGCTGAAATTATTATTCAATAATTATTATTACCAGCATAAAAGTTTTACCTTTACAAAATAGATTATTCACTATTTTACTTCCAAATTCTTTATCAAAATGCCACAAAGGAGGACTTGGTGGTATAGTGGATATCACACTTATCTCCCACCTCTCTGGTCAGCAATTTGAACCTTGGACCTGACCCTATGTGGGAAAGATGCTTTTTGCTTACAGATGCCCAGCAATTTACAGTGCAGTATATTGACCCACTAGTTTGTAATGAATTCCTCTGCCCTTAAAACTGACTGTCATGATGTAACCCATATAATATTGAAAAAGCAACATTAAAAGCAAATAAATCAAATGAAATCCAAATGGTAATGTATTCAAGCAAATAGCCTTCAATAAAAACTGCTCAGTCCAACCTATTGATTTTTTAAGAAAACCTTACTGGGAGTAGGTGTTGGAGTAGGTGTTGGTGTTGGTGCTGATAATTTATGAAGCCATATGAGAATTTTCACACATCAAATGTTTCAATTACCAACCTATTTTGGTAGTCGGCAATATAACCTGAACATTAGGGTTTATTATCCATTCTAAAATAAATTAACAGAAATCTGCAGCAAAGAATACTTATTTCATATTCTCAAGATATTTCCAATATTGAAAAGGAAATATTTAATGTAACATTGTATCATTTATTCCAATTTAAACCAAAACTTACTTGGTGTAGGTGTTGGAGTTGGTGTAGGTGTTGGAGTTGGTGTTGGGGTAGGTGTTGGTGTTGGGGTAGGTGTTGGAGTAGGTGTTGGAGTAGGTGTTGGAGTTGGGGTAGGTGTTGGAGTAGGTGTTGGGGTAGGTGTTGGGGTTGGTGTCGGTGTTGGAGCTGTGTCAAAGTTGAAAAAAATTTGAGGGTGTTGTTTTGTTTGGAGTAATGCTTACAACTATTAGAAGAGCATAATTATTATTTTCAAGAATTATTGTGCAATAATTACTCCGATTCTATGGCACAAATATGAGTATTTTTAAGAAATCTACTTCACTTTTCAAAAGTAAATTAAAACTAAATAAAAGTAATGAAAGACAAACAGAAAATTCTTGTTGATATTGATATATACTAAAACACAAGGTCACAATGAGTTCATGTTATCTTCTTACTCACTTGGTGTAGGTGTTGGTGTTGGTGCTGCAAACAAGATAAATAATAATAATAAAAGCCTCTCCAACAGTACATGTTGTACACCAGGAACTTTATGGCATGATTTCAGTGCACTGAACTAGATGAGTTGGAATCTTACTTGGTGGTGTAGGTGTGGGAGTTGGTGTAGGGGTTGGTGTTGGCGTTGGAGCTATATGGTTACATATAATAATACATCTCTCAAAAATAATGGAAACAAGTGTCACGCCTAATTTAAATCACAGTAAAACTAGTCTTTGTACATTTGGTGTTGTTTGAAACACACATGGAAATTTTAAACATATTAAAAGAAGAAATTGCTGGATATAATAACATTATAATAACTTACTTGGAGTTGGTGTTGGTGTGGGAGTTGGGGTTGGAGCTGTGTTGCAATTAAAATGTATCCATAGTAGTTACTTTAAGGTTAGTAATGAGCTAATTACACAAAATATTGGGCAAATTGAGGCATTCTAAAAGTATTACTTTTCAAAAGAAGATTAAGACAGAATGAAATTAATCATAGGTGCACAGAATATTCTTTAAATAACCACACTAAAATAGAATATAATATCATTTTTATATTGTATTGATACTCACTTGGTGTTGGTGTAGGTGTTGGCGCTGAAATTCAGAATAATATTAATGTGAAATGTCTTTAAAATTTTGCATGGCACACATGATAAAGTATATTGCATAATGTCAGTGCACAAAATCAGATAGCCTTGAAACTAACTTGGTGTAGGAGTAGGTGTGGGTGTTGGGGTTGGAGTGGGTGTTGGAGCTATGCAGCAGGATATTAACAATCATGATGTGTTCATTATTGTTTAAATTAATGAAAAGTTGTCATTGTTACATTTTTATGATAGCTTGTAAATTTGATAAAAACTCCAGATTATATTAAAGATTAAGGTTATTGGATATGTCAATAAGATAACTTACTTGGAGTTGGTGTTGGAGTTGGTGTTGGTGGTACTACAATACACAAATTTCATTAAGATAACTCTGTGATAACATACAAGATTCAACTTGATAAGAAAAGAAGAGCTATTTGCCTATACTTACTTTCATTGCAAGCACGTACAAACAGATCAGACACTGTAATAGTGGTGTAGTCATCTGCCACTTCAAAGGTAATTGTAATTTTTGATACACCTGTTAAGCCTTCAACTGGCAGGCCTTGATCTGTGCCATCTCTGCCTATGCTAACATCGAATGGCTCATCAGGGTTATCTATTTCAAACTAAAATATAAATGTTATTCAAATATATTCAATATTTCTGCACACATGTAATATCATCAATTTAATGAGCATCAATTATAAAAACAAACATTAACTATACCTCTATTACTTCATCAGGTTCACCAGGTCTGGTAAATGTTACAGTGACAGTACTTGCTCCTTCGACTGTGAATTCCACATCCATCACTCTGATAGTACCATCCTCTTCAGGAGATGTTATCACTATTGCATCACCTGGGTTGACATTCACACCATCAGATGTAACAGCATCCTCTGGGTTGACATCATCATTCCCAGGTACTTCAACATCTAACTGAATATTACCCTCCTCAACAACCACTACTTGCAGCTTGTCTGGGCATATAAATGCTAAAAATAAATTGTATGTCATGAGACAAACTTCCTAATACAATAAAAGTTATATGCTATATATTATTGTTTGTGTTAAGAATCAAATATTTAAATGTTTCAGTATCTTCCACTGATTTTGCCATTCTTTAGCACATCAATGTTAACATTATATTTTCTTCCTCGACAACAAAAAACATTTCTAGCCTTGGAATCTTTGTACAATTTGTCATATTTTGTGAAGAAAATATTATGCTACAACTTGTAACAAATAGGAGGGTGGCAATATTTTTGGCCAAGGGAAATTTATGGCATATAGCATCAAATTACAAGAGTCAAATCTATTAAAAGATTATCGAAGGAATAAATGTTTTTCCACAAAACCATTCAAACAATCAGTTGTTTTCTAGATCCTAAAAAGACTTACTCTGAGTAGGTGTTGGGGTAGGAGTAGGTGTTGGTGCTGAAGTATACAAAATATTCTCATGCTGAAATTATTATTCAATAATTATTATTATCAGCTTAAAAGTTTTACCTTTACAAAATAGATTATTCACTATTTTACTTCCAAATTCTTTATCAAAATGCCACAAAGGAGGACTTGGTGGTATAGTGGATATCACACTTATCTCCCACCTCTCTGGTCAGCAATTTGAACTTTGGACCTGACCCTATGTGGGAAAGATGTTTTTTGCTTACAGATGCCCTGCAATTTACAGTGCAGTATATTGACCCACTAGTTTGTAATGAATTCCTCTGCCCTTAAAACTGACTGTCATGATGTAACCCATATAATATTGAAAAAGCAACATTAAAAGCAAATAAATCAAATGAAATCCAAATGGTAATGTATTCAGGCAAATAGCCTTCAATAAAAGCTGTTCAGTCTAACCTCTTGATTTTTTAAGAAAACCTTACTGGGAGTAGGTGTTGGAGTAGGTGTTGGTGTTGGAGTTGGTGTGGGTGCTGATAATTTATGAAGCCATATGAGAATTTTCACACATCAAATGTTTCAATTACCAACCTATTTTGGTAGTCGGCAATATAACCTGAACATTAGGGTTTATTATCCATTCTAAAATAAATTAACAGAAATCTGCAGCAAAGAATACTTACTTCATATTCTCAAGATATTTCCAATATTGAAAAGGAAATATTTAATGTAACATTGTATCATTTATTCCAATTTAAACCAAAACTTACTTGGTGTAGGTGTTGGAGTTGGTGTTGGTGTTGGGGTAGGTGTTGGTGTTGGGGTAGGTGTTGGAGTAGGTGTTGGAGTTGGGGTAGGTGTTGGAGTAGGTGTTGGTGTTGGAGTAGGTGTTGGGGTAGGTGTTGGGGTTGGTGTGGGTGTTGGAGCTGTGTCATAGTTGAAAAAAAATGTGAGGTGTTGTTTTGTTTGGAGTAATGCTTACAACTATTAGAAGAGAATAATTGTTATTTTCAAGAATTATTGTGCAATAATTACTCCGATTCTATGGCACAAATATGAGTATTTTTAAGAAATCTACTTCACTTTTCAAAAGTAAATTAAAACTAAATGAAAGTAATGAAAGACAAACAGAAAATTCTTGTTGATATTGATATATACTAAAACACAAGGTCACAATGATTTCATGTTATCTTCTTACTCACTTGGTGTTGGTGTAGGTGTTGGTGTTGGTGCTGCAAACAAGACAAATAATAATAATAAAAGCCTCTCCAACAGTACATGTTATACACCAGGAACTTTATGGCATGATTTCAGTGCACTGAACTAGATGAGTTGGAATCTTACTTGGTGTTGGTGTAGGTGTGGGAGTTGGTGTAGGGGTTGGTGTTGGCGTTGGAGCTATATGGTTACATATAATAATACACCTCTCCAAAATAATGGAAACAACAGTGTCACGCCTAATTTAAATCACAGTAAAACTAGTCTTTGTACATTTGGTGTTGTTTGAAACACACATGGAAATTTTAAACATATTAAAAGAAGAAATTGCTGGATATAATAACATTATAATAACTTACTTGGAGTTGGTGTTGGAGCTGTGTTGCAATTAAAATGTATGCATATTAGTTAGTTTAAGGTTAGTAATGAGTTAATTACACAAAATATTGGGCAAATTGAGGCATTCTAAAAGTATTACTTTTCAAAAGAAGATTAAGACAGAATGAAATTAATCATAGGTGCACAGAATATTCTTTAAATAACCACACTAAAATAGAATATCATTTTTATATTGTATTGATACTCACTTGGTGTTGGTGTAGGTGTTGGCGCTGAAATTCAGATTAATATTAATGTGACATGTCTTTAAAATTTTGCATGGCACACATGATAAAGTATATTGCATAATGTCAGTGCACAAAATCAGATAGCCTTGAAACTTACTTGGTGTAGGAGTAGGTGTGGGTGTTGGGGTTGGAGTGGGTGTTGGAGCTATGCAGCAGGATATTAACAATCATGATGTGTTCATTATTGTTTAAATTAATGAAAAGCTGTCATTGTTACATTTTTATGATAGCTTGTAAATTTGATAAAAACTCCAGATTATATTAAAGATTAAGCTTATTGGATATGTCAATAAGATAACTTACTTGGAGTTGGTGTTGGAGTTGGTGTTGGTGGTACTACAATACACAAATTTCATTAAGATAACTCTGTGATAACATACAACATTCAACTTGATAAGAATAGAAGAGCTATTTGCCTATACTTACTTTCATCGCAAGCACGTACAAACAGATCAGACACTGTAATAGTGGTGTAGTCATCTGCCACTTCAAAGGTAATTGTAATTTCTGATACACCTGTTAAGCCTTCAAGTGGCAGGCCTTGATCTGTGCCATCTCTGCCTATGCTAACATCGAATGGCTCATCAGGGTTATCTATTTCAAACTAAAATATAAATGTTATTCAAATATATTCAATATTTCTGCACACATGTAATATCATCAATTTAATGAGCATTAATTATAAAAACAAACATTCACTATACCTCTATTACTTCATCAGGTTCACCAGGTCTGGTAAAGGTTACAGTGACAGTACTTGCTCCTTCGACTGTGAATTCCACATCCATCACTCTGATAGTACCATCCTCTTCAGGAGATGTTATCACTATTGCATCACCTGGGTTGACATTCACACCATCAGATGTAACAGCATCCTCTGGGTTGACATCATCATTCCCAGGTACTTCAACATCTAACTGAATATTACCCTCCTCAACAACCACTACTTGCAGCTTGTCTGGGCATATAAATGCTAAAAATAAATTGTATGTCATGAGACAAACTTCCTAATACAATAAAAGTTATATGCTATATATTATTGTTTGTGTTAAGAATCAAATATTTAAATGTTTCAGTATCTTCCACTGATTTTACCATTCTTTAGCACATCAATGTTAACCATATATTATCTTCCTCAACAACAAAAAACATTTCTAGCCTTGGAATCTTTGTACAATTTGTCATATTTTGTGAAGAAAATGTTATGCTACAACTTGTAACAAATAGAAGGGTGGCAATATTTTTGGCCAAGGGAAATTTATGGCATATAGCATCAAATTACAAGAGTCAAATCTATTAAAAGATTATCGAAGGAATAAATGTTTTTCCACAAAACCATTCAAACAATCAGTTGTTTTCTAGATCCTAAAAAGACTTACTCTGAGTAGGTGTTGGGGTAGGAGTAGGTGTTGGTGCTGAAGTATACAAAATATTCTCATGCTGAAATTATTATTTAATAATTATTATTATCAGCTTAAAAGTTTTACCTTTACAAAATAGATTATTCACTATTTTACTTCCAAATTCTTTATCAAAATGCCACAAAGGAGGACTTGGTGGTATAGTGGATATCACACTTATCTCCCACCTCTCTGGTCAGCAATTTGAACTTTGGACCTGACCCTATGTGGGAAAGATGCTTTTTGCTTACAGATGCCCAGCAATTTACAGTGCAGTATATTGACCCACTAGTTTGTAATGAATTCCTCTGCCCTTAAAACTGACTGTCATGATGTAACCCATATAATATTGAAAAAGCAACATTAAAAGCAAATAAATCAAATTAAATCCAAATGGTAATGTATTCAGGCAAATAGGCTTCAATAAAAGCTGTTCAGTCTAACCTCTTGATTTTTTCAGAAAACCTTACTGGGAGTAGGTGTTGGAGTAGGTGTTGGTGTTGGAGTTGGTGTAGGTGCTGATAATTTATGAAGCCATATGAGAATTTTCACACATCAAATGTTTCAATTACCAACCTATTTTGGTAGTCGGCAATATAACCTGAACATTAGGGTTTATTATCCATTCTAAAATAAATTAACAGAAATCTGCAGCAAAGAATACTTACTTCATATTCTCAAGATATTTCCAATATTGAAAAGGAAATATTTAATGTAACATTGTATCATTTATTCCAATTTAAACCAAAACTTACTTGGTGTAGGTGTTGGAGTTGGTGTTGGAGTAGGTGTTGGGGTAGGTGTTGGTGTTGGGGTAGGTGTTGGTGTTGGGGTAGGTGTTGGAGTTGGGGTAGGTGTTGGAGTAGGTGTTGGTGTTGGAGTAGGTGTTGGGGTAGGTGTTGGGGTTGGTGTGGGTGTTGGAGCTGTGTCATAGTTGAAAAAAATGTGAGGTGTTGTTTTGTTTGGAGTAATGCTTACAACTATTAGAAGAAATAATTGTTATTTTCAAGAATTATTGTGCAATAATTACTCCGATTCTATGGCACAAATATGAGTATTTTTAAGAAATCTACTTCACTTTTCAAAAGTAAATTAAAACTAAATGAAAGTAATGAAAGACAAACAGAAAATTCTTGTTGATATTGATATATACTAAAACACAAGGTCACAATGATTTCATATTATCTTCTTACTCACTTGGTGTTGGTGTAGGTGTAGGTGTTGGTGCTGCAAACAAGATAAATAATAATAATAAAAGCCTCTCCAACAGTACATGTTATACACCAGGAACTTTATGGCATGATTTCAGTGCACTGAACTAGATGAGTTGGAATCTTACTTGGTGTTGGTGTAGGTGTGGGAGTTGGTGTAGGGGTTGGTGTTGGCGTTGGAGCTATATGGTTACATATAATAATACACCTCTCCAAAATAATGGAAACAACAGTGTCACGCCTAATTTAAATCACAGTAAAACTAGTCTTTGTACATTTGGTGTTGTTTGAAACACACATGGAAATTTTAAACATATTAAAAGAAGAAATTGCTGGATATAATAACATTATAATAACTTACTTGGAGTTGGTGTTGGTGTGGGAGTTGGTGTTGGAGCTGTGTTACAATTAAAATGTATGCATATTAGTTAGTTTAAGGTTAGTAATGAGTTAATTACACAAAATATTGGGCAAATTGAGGCATTCTAAAAGTATTACTTTTAAAAAGAAGATTAAGACAGAATGAAATTAATCATAAGTGCACAGAATATTCTTTAAATAACCACACTAAAATAGAATATCATTTTTATATTGTATTGATACTCACTTGGTGTTGGTGTAGGTGTTGGCGCTAAAATTCAGATTAATATTAATGTGAAATGTCTTAAAAATTTTGCATGGCACACATGATAAAGTATATTGCATAATGTCAGTGCACAAAATCAGATAGCCTTGAAACTTACTTGGTGTAGGAGTAGGTGTGGGTGTTGGGGTTGGAGTGGGTGTTGGAGCTATGCAGCAGGATATTAACAATCATGATGTGTTCATTATTGTTTAAATTAATGAAAAGTTGTCATTGTTACATTTTTATGATAGCTTGTAAATTTGATAAAAACTCCAGATTATATTAAAGATTAAGCTTATTGGATATGTCAATAAGATAACTTACTTGGAGTTGGTGTTGGAGTTGGTGTTGGTGGTACTACAATACACAAATTTCATTAAGATAACTCTGTGATAACATACAACATTCAACTTGATAAGAATAGAAGAGCTATTTGCCTATACTTACTTTCATCGCAAGCACGTACAAACAGATCAGACACTGTAATAGTGGTGTAGTCATCTGCCACTTCAAAGGTAATTGTAATTTCTGATACACCTGTTAAGCCTTCAAGTGGCAGGCCTTGATCTGTGCCATCTCTGCCTATGCTAACATCGAATGGCTCATCAGGGTTATCTATTTCAAACTAAAATATAAATGTTATTCAAATATATTCAATATTTCTGCACACATGTAATATCATCAATTTAATGAGCATTAATTATAAAAACAAACATTCACTATACCTCTATTACTTCATCAGGTTCACCAGGTCTGGTAAAGGTTACAGTGACAGTACTTGCTCCTTCGACTGTGAATTCCACATCCATCACTCTGATAGTACCATCCTCTTCAGGAGATGTTATCACTATTCCATCACCTGGGTTGACATTCACACCATCAGATGTAACAGCATCCTCTGGGTTGACATCATCATTCCCAGGTACTTCAACATCTAACTGAATATTACCCTCCTCAACAACCACTACTTGCAGCTTGTCTGGGCATATAAATGCTAAAAATAAATTGTATGTCATGAGACAAACTTCCTAATACAATAAAAGTTATATGCTATATATTATTGTTTGTGTTAAGAATCAAATATTTAAATGTTTCAGTATCTTCCACTGATTTTGCCATTCTTTAGCACATCAATGTTAACCATATATTATCTTCCTCAACAACAAAAAACATTTCTAGCCTTGGAATCTTTGTACAATTTGTCATATTTTGTGAAGAAAATATTATGCTACAACTTGTAACAAATAGGAGGGTGGCAATATTTTTGGCCAAGGGAAATTTATGGCATATAGCATCAAATTACAAGAGTCAAATCTATTAAAAGATTATCGAAGGAATAAATGTTTTTCCACAAAACCATTCAAACAATCAGTTGTTTTCTAGATCCTAAAAAGACTTACTCTGAGTAGGTGTTGGGGTAGGAGTAGGTGTTGGTGCTGAAGTATACAAAATATTCTCATGCTGAAATTATTATTCAATAATTATTATTATCAGCATAAAAGTTTTACCTTTACAAAATAGATTATTCACTATTTTACTTCCAAATTCTTTATCAAAATGCCACAAAGGAGGACTTGGTGGTATAGTGGATATCACACTTATCTCCCACCTCTCTGGTCAGCAATTTGAACCTTGGACCTGACTCTATGTCGGAAAGATGCTTTTTGCTTACAGATGCCCAGCAATTTACAGTGCAGTATATTGACCCACTAGTTTGTAATGAATTCCTCTGCCCTTAAAACTGACTATCATGATGTAACCCATATAATATTGAAAAAGCAACATTAAAAGCAAATAAATCAAATGAAATCCAAATGGTAATGTATTCAGGCAAATAGCCTTCAATAAAAACTGATTTATTAACCTCTTGATTTTTTAAGAAAACCTTACTGGGAGTAGGTGTTGGAGTAGGTGTTGGTGTTGGAGTTGGTGTGGGTGCTGATAATTTATGAAGCCAGATGAGAATTTTCACACATCAAATGTTTCAATTACCAACCTATTTTGGTAGTCGGCAATATAATCTGAACATTAGGGTTTATTATCCATTCTAAAATAAATTAACAGAAATCTGCAGCAAAGAATACTTACTTCATATTCTCAAGATATTTCCAATATTAAAAAGGAAATATTTAATGTAACATTGTATCATTTATTCCAATTTAAACCAAAACTTACTTGGTGTAGGTGTTGGAGTTGGTGTTGGAGTAGGTGTTGGGGTAGGTGTTGGTGTTGGGGTAGGTGTTGGTGTTGGGGTAGGTGTTGGAGTAGGTGTTGGAGTTGGGGTAGGTGTTGGAGTAGGTGTTGGTGTTGGAGTAGGTGTTGGGGTAGGTGTTGGGGTTGGTGTGGGTGTTGGAGCTGTGTCATAGTTGAAAAAAATGTGAGGTGTTGTTTTGTTTGGAGTAATGCTTACAACTATTAGAAGAGAATAATTATTATTTTCAAGAATTATTGTGCAATAATTACTCCGATTCTATGGCACAAATATGAGTATTTTTAAGAAATCTACTTCACTTTTCAAAAGTAAATTAAAACTAAATGAAAGTAATGAAAGACAAACAGAAAATTCTTGTTGATATTGATATATACTAAAACACAGGGTCACAATGATTTCATGTTATCTTCTTACTCACTTGGTGTTGGTGTAGGTGTAGGTGTTGGTGTTGGTGCTGCAAACAAGATAAATAATAATAATAAAAGCCTCTCCAACAGTACATGTTATACACCAGGAACTTTATGGCATGATTTCAGTGCACTGAACTAGATGAGTTGGAATCTTACTTGGTGTTGGTGTAGGTGTGGGAGTTGGTGTAGGGGTTGGTGTTGGCGTTGGAGCTATATGGTTACATATAATAATACACCTCTCCAAAATAATGGAAACAACAGTGTCACGCCTAATTTAAATCACAGTAAAACTAGTCTTTGTACATTTGGTGTTGTTTGAAACACACATGGAAATTTTAAACATATTAAAAGAAGAAATTGCTGGATATAATAACATTATAATAACTTACTTGGAGTTGGTGTTGGTGTGGGAGTTGGTGTTGGAGCTGTGTTGCAATTAAAATGTATGCATATTAGTTAGTTTAAGGTTAGTAATGAGTTAATTACACAAAATATTGGGCAAATTGAGGCATTCTAAAAGTATTACTTTTCAAAAGAAGATTAAGACAGAATGAAATTAATCATAGGTGCACAGAATATTCTTTAAATAACCACACTAAAATAGAATATAATATCATTTTTATATTGTATTGATACTCACTTGGTGTTGGTGTAGGTGTTGGCGCTAAAATTCAGATTAATATTAATGTGAAATGTCTTAAAAATTTTGCATGGCACACATGATAAAGTATATTGCATAATGTCAGTGCACAAAATCAGATAGCCTTGAAACTTACTTGGTGTAGGAGTAGGTGTGGGTGTTGGGGTTGGAGTGGGTGTTGGAGCTATGCAGCAGGATATTAACAATCATGATGTGTTCATTATTGTTTAAATTAATGAAAAGTTGTCATTGTTACATTTTTATGATAGCTTGTAAATTTGATAAAAACTCCAGATTATATTAAAGATTAAGCTTATTGGATATGTCAATAAGATAACTTACTTGGAGTTGGTGTTGGAGTTGGTGTTGGTGGTACTACAATACACAAATTTCATTAAGATAACTCTGTGATAACATACAACATTCAACTTGATAAGAATAGAAGAGCTATTTGCCTATACTTACTTTCATCGCAAGCACGTACAAACAGATCAGACACTGTAATAGTGGTGTAGTCATCTGCCACTTCAAAGGTAATTGTAATTTCTGATACACCTGTTAAGCCTTCAAGTGGCAGGCCTTGATCTGTGCCATCTCTGCCTATGCTAACATCGAATGGCTCATCAGGGTTATCTATTTCAAACTAAAATATAAATGTTATTCAAATATATTCAATATTTCTGCACACATGTAATATCATCAATTTAATGAGCATTAATTATAAAAACAAACATTCACTATACCTCTATTACTTCATCAGGTTCACCAGGTCTGGTAAATGTTACAGTGACAGTACTTGCTCCTTCGACTGTGAATTCCACATCCATCACTCTGATAGTACCATCCTCTTCAGGAGATGTTATCACTATTGCATCACCTGGGTTGACATTCACACCATCAGATGTAACAGCATCCTCTGGGTTGACATCATCATTCCCAGGTACTTCAACATCTAACTGAATATTACCCTCCTCAACAACCACTACTTGCAGCTTGTCTGGGCATATAAATGCTAAAAATAAATTGTATGTCATGAGACAAACTTCCTAATACAATAAAAGTTATATGCTATATATTATTGTTTGTGTTAAGAATCAAATATTTAAATGTTTCAGTATCTTCCACTGATTTTGCCATTCTTTAGCACATCAATGTTAACCATATATTATCTTCCTCAACAACAAAAAACATTTCTAGCCTTGGAATCTTTGTACAATTTGTCATATTTTGTGAAGAAAATATTATGCTACAACTTGTAACAAATAGGAGGGTGGCAATATTTTTGGCCAAGGGAAATTTATGGCATATAGCATCAAATTACAAGAGTCAAATCTATTAAAAGATTATCGAAGGAATAAATGTTTTTCCACAAAACCATTCAAACAATCAGTTGTTTTCTAGATCCTAAAAAGACTTACTCTGAGTAGGTGTTGGGGTAGGAGTAGGTGTTGGTGCTGAAGTATACAAAATATTCTCATGCTGAAATTATTATTCAATAATTATTATTATCAGCTTAAAAGTTTTACCTTTACAAAATAGATTATTCACTATTTTACTTCCAAATTCTTTATCAAAATGCCACAAAGGAGGACTTGGTGGTATAGTGGATATCACACTTATCTCCCACCTCTCTGGTCAGCAATTTGAACCTTGGACCTGACTCTATGTCGGAAAGATGCTTTTTGCTTACAGATGCCCAGCAATTTACAGTGCAGTATATTGACCCACTAGTTTGTAATGAATTCCTCTGCCCTTAAAACTGACTGTCATGATGTAACCCATATAATATTGAAAAAGCAACATTAAAAGCAAATAAATCAAATGAAATCCAAATGGTAATGTATTCAGGCAAATAGCCTTCAATAAAAACTGATTTATTAACCTCTTGATTTTTTAAGAAAACCTTACTGGGAGTAGGTGTTGGAGTAGGTGTTGGTGTTGGAGTTGGTGTGGGTGCTGATAATTTATGAAGCCAGATGAGAATTTTCACACATCAAATATTTCAATTACCAACCTATTTTGGTAGTCGGCAATATAACCTGAACATTAGGGTTTATTATCCATTCTAAAATAAATTAACAGAAATCTGCAGCAAAGAATACTTACTTCATATTCTCAAGATATTTCCAATATTAAAAAGGAAATATTTAATGTAACATTGTATCATTTATTCCAATTTAAACCAAAACTTACTTGGTGTAGGTGTTGGAGTTGGTGTTGGAGTAGGTGTTGGGGTAGGTGTTGGTGTTGGGGTAGGTGTTGGTGTTGGGGTAGGTGTTGGTGTAGGTGTTGGAGTTGGGGTAGGTGTTGGAGTAGGTGTTGGTGTTGGAGTAGGTGTTGGGGTAGGTGTTGGGGTTGGTGTGGGTGTTGGAGCTGTGTCATAGTTGAAAAAAATGTGAGGTGTTGTTTTGTTTGGAGTAATGTTTACAACTATTAGAAGAGAATAATTATTATTTTCAAGAATTATTGTGCAATAATTACTCCGATTCTATGGCACAAATATGAGTATTTTTAAGAAATCTACTTCACTTTTCAAAAGTAAATTAAAACTAAATGAAAGTAATGAAAGACAAACAGAAAATTCTTGTTGATATTGATATATACTAAAACACAAGGTCACAATGATTTCATGTTATCTTCTTACTCACTTGGTGTTGGTGTAGGTGTAGGTGTTGGTGTTGGTGCTGCAAACAAGATAAATAATAATAATAAAAGCCTCTCCAACAGTACATGTTATACACCAGGAACTTTATGGCATGATTTCAGTGCACTGAACTAGATGAGTTGGAATCTTACTTGGTGTTGGTGTAGGTGTGGGAGTTGGTGTAGGGGTTGGTGTTGGCGTTGGAGCTATATGGTTACATATAATAATACACCTCTCCAAAATAATGGAAACAACAGTGTCACGCCTAATTTAAATCACAGTAAAACTAGTCTTTGTACATTTGGTGTTGTTTGAAACACACATGGAAATTTTAAACATATTAAAAGAAGAAATTGCTGGATATAATAACATTATAATAACTTACTTGGAGTTGGTGTTGGTGTGGGAGTTGGTGTTGGAGCTGTGTTGCAATTAAAATGTATGCATATTAGTTAGTTTAAGGTTAGTAATGAGTTAATTACACAAAATATTGGGCAAATTGAGGCATTCTAAAAGTATTACTTTTCAAAAGAAGATTAAGACAGAATGAAATTAATCATAGGTGCACAGAATATTCTTTAAATAACCACACTAAAATAGAATATAATATCATTTTTATATTGTATTGATACTCACTTGGTGTTGGTGTAGGTGTTGGCGCTAAAATTCAGATTAATATTAATGTGAAATGTCTTAAAAATTTTGCATGGCACACATGATAAAGTATATTGCATAATGTCAGTGCACAAAATCAGATAGCCTTGAAACTTACTTGGTGTAGGAGTAGGTGTGGGTGTTGGGGTTGGAGTGGGTGTTGGAGCTATGCAGCAGGATATTAACAATCATGATGTGTTCATTATTGTTTAAATTAATGAAAAGTTGTCATTGTTACATTTTTATGATAGCTTGTAAATTTGATAAAAACTCCAGATTATATTAAAGATTAAGCTTATTGGATATGTCAATAAGATAACTTACTTGGAGTTGGTGTTGGAGTTGGTGTTGGTGGTACTACAATACACAAATTTCATTAAGATAACTCTGTGATAACATACAACATTCAACTTGATAAGAATAGAAGTGCTATTTGCCTATACTTACTTTCATCGCAAGCACGTACAAACAGATCAGACACTGTAATAGTGGTGTAGTCATCTGCCACTTCAAAGGTAATTGTAATTTCTGATACACCTGTTAAACCTTCAAGTGGCAGGCCTTGATCTGTGCCATCTCTGCCTATGCTAACATCGAATGGCTCATCAGGGTTATCTATTTCAAACTAAAATATAAATGTTATTCAAATATATTCAATATTTCTGCACACATGTAATATCATCAATTTAATGAGCATTAATTATAAAAACAAACATTCACTATACCTCTATTACTTCATCAGGTTCACCAGGTCTGGTAAATGTTACAGTGACAGTACTTGCTCCTTCGACTGTGAATTCTACATCCATCACTCTGATAGTACCATCCTCTTCAGGAGATGTTATCACTATTGCATCACCTGGGTTGACATTCACACCATCAGATGTAACAGCATCCTCTGGGTTGACATCATCATTCCCAGGTACTTCAACATCTAACTGAATATTACCCTCCTCAACAACCACTACTTGCAGCTTGTCTGGGCATATAAATGCTAAAAATAAATTGTATGTCATGAGACAAACTTCCTAATACAATAAAAGTTATATGCTATATATTATTGTTTGTGTTAAGAATCAAATATTTAAATGTTTCAGTATCTTCCACTGATTTTGCCATTCTTTAGCACATCAATGTTAACCATATATTATCTTCCTCAACAACAAAAAACATTTCTAGCCTTGGAATCTTTGTACAATTTGTCATATTTTGTGAAGAAAATATTATGCTACAACTTGTAACAAATAGGAGGGTGGCAATATTTTTGGCCAAGGGAAATTTATGGCATATAGCATCAAATTACAAGAGTCAAATCTATTAAAAGATTATCGAAGGAATAAATGTTTTTCCACAAAACCATTCAAACAATCAGTTGTTTTCTAGATCCTAAAAAGACTTACTCTGAGTAGGTGTTGGGGTAGGAGTAGGTGTTGGTGCTGAAGTATACAAAATATTCTCATGCTGAAATTATTATTCAATAATTATTATTATCAGCTTAAAAGTTTTACCTTTACAAAATAGATTATTCACTATTTTACTTCCAAATTCTTTATCAAAATGCCACAAAGGAGGACTTGGTGGTATAGTGGATATCACACTTATCTCCCACCTCTCTGGTCGGCAATTTGAACCTTGGACCTGACTCTATGTCGGAAAGATGCTTTTTGCTTACAGATGCCCAGCAATTTACAGTGCAGTATATTGACCCACTAGTTTGTAATGAATTCCTCTGCCCTTAAAACTGACTGTCATGATGTAACCCATATAATATTGAAAAAGCAACATTAAAAGCAAATAAATCAAATGAAATCCAAATGGTAATGTATTCAGGCAAATAGCCTTCAATAAAAACTGATTTATTAACCTCTTGATTTTTTAAGAAAACCTTACTGGGAGTAGGTGTTGGAGTAGGTGTTGGTGTTGGAGTTGGTGTGGGTGCTGATAATTTATGAAGCCATATGAGAATTTTCACACATCAAATGTTTCAATTACCAACCTATTTTGGTAGTCGGCAATATAACCTGAACATTAGGGTTTATTATCCATTCTAAAATAAATTAACAGAAATCTGCAGCAAAGAATACTTACTTCATATTCTCAAGATATTTCCAATATTAAAAAGGAAATATTTAATGTAACATTGTATCATTTATTCCAATTTAAACCAAAACTTACTTGGTGTAGGTGTTGGAGTTGGTGTTGGAGTAGGTGTTGGGGTAGGTGTTGGTGTTGGGGTAGGTGTTGGTGTTGGGGTAGGTGTTGGAGTAGGTGTTGGAGTTGGGGTAGGTGTTGGAGTAGGTGTTGGGGTAGGTGTTGGGGTTGGTGTGGGTGTTGGAGCTGTGTCATAGTTGAAAAAAATGTGAGGTGTTGTTTTGTTTGGAGTAATGCTTACAACTATTAGAAGAGAATAATTATTATTTTCAAGAATTATTGTGCAATAATTACTCCGATTCTATGGCACAAATATGAGTATTTTTAAGAAATCTACTTCACTTTTCAAAAGTAAATTAAAACTAAATGAAAGTAATGAAAGACAAACAGAAAATTCTTGTTGATATTGATATATACTAAAACACAAGGTCACAATGATTTCATGTTATCTTCTTACTCACTTGGTGTTGGTGTAGGTGTAGGTGTTGGTGTTGGTGCTGCAAACAAGATAAATAATAATAATAAAAGCCTCTCCAACAGTACATGTTATACACCAGGAACTTTATGGCATGATTTCAGTGCACTGAACTAGATGAGTTGGAATCTTACTTGGTGTTGGTGTAGGTGTGGGAGTTGGTGTAGGGGTTGGTGTTGGCGTTGGAGCTATATGGTTACATATAATAATACACCTCTCCAAAATAATGGAAACAACAGTGTCACGCCTAATTTAAATCACAGTAAAACTAGTCTTTGTACATTTGGTGTTGTTTGAAACACACATGGAAATTTTAAACATATTAAAAGAAGAAATTGCTGGATATAATAACATTATAATAACTTACTTGGAGTTGGTGTTGGTGTGGGAGTTGGTGTTGGAGCTGTGTTGCAATTAAAATGTATGCATATTAGTTAGTTTAAGGTTAGTAATGAGTTAATTACACAAAATATTGGGCAAATTGAGGCATTCTAAAAGTATTACTTTTCAAAAGAAGATTAAGACAGAATGAAATTAATCATAGGTGCACAGAATATTCTTTAAATAACCACACTAAAATAGAATATAATATCATTTTTATATTGTATTGATACTCACTTGGTGTTGGTGTAGGTGTTGGCGCTAAAATTCAGATTAATATTAATGTGAAATGTCTTAAAAATTTTGCATGGCACACATGATAAAGTATATTGCATAATGTCAGTGCACAAACTCAGATAGCCTTGAAACTTACTTGGTGTAGGAGTAGGTGTGGGTGTTGGGGTTGGAGTGGGTGTTGGAGCTATGCAGCAGGCAGGATATTAACAATCATGATGTGTTCATTATTGTTTAAATTAATGAAAAGTTGTCATTGTTACATTTTTATGATAGCTTGTAAATTTGATAAAAACTCCAGATTAAAGATTAACTTATTGGATATGTCAATAAGATAACTTACTTGGAGTTGGTGTTGGAGTTGGTGTTGGTGGTACTACAATACACAAATTTCATTAAGATAACTCTGTGATAACATACAACATTCAACTTGATAAGAATAGAAGAGCTATTTGCCTATACTTACTTTCATCGCAAGCACGTACAAACAGATCAGACACTGTAATAGTGGTGTAGTCATCTGCCACTTCAAAGGTAATTGTAATTTCTGATACACCTGTTAAGCCTTCAAGTGGCAGGCCTTGATCTGTGCCATCTCTGCCTATGCTAACATCGAATGGCTCATCAGGGTTATCTATTTCAAACTAAAATATAAATGTTATTCAAATATATTCAATATTTCTGCACACATGTAATATCATCAATTTAATGAGCATTAATTATAAAAACAAACATTCACTATACCTCTATTACTTCATCAGGTTCACCAGGTCTGGTAAATGTTACAGTGACAGTACTTGCTCCTTCGACTGTGAATTCCACATCCATCACTCTGATAGTACCATCCTCTTCAGGAGATGTTATCACTATTGCATCACCTGGGTTGACATTCACACCATCAGATGTAACAGCATCCTCTGGGTTGACATCATCATTCCCAGGTACTTCAACATCTAACTGAATATTACCCTCCTCAACAACCACTACTTGCAGCTTGTCTGGGCATATAAATGCTAAAAATAAATTGTATGTCATGAGACAAACTTCCTAATACAATAAAAGTTATATGCTATATATTATTGTTTGTGTTAAGAATCAAATATTTAAATGTTTCAGTATCTTCCACTGATTTTGCCATTCTTTAGCACATCAATGTTAACCATATATTATCTTCCTCAACAACAAAAAACATTTCTAGCCTTGGAATCTTTGTACAATTTGTCATATTTTGTGAAGAAAATATTATGCTACAACTTGTAACAAATAGGAGGGTGGCAATATTTTTGGCCAAGGAAAATTTATGGCATATAGCATCAAATTACAAGAGTCAAATCTATTAAAAGATTATCGAAGGAATAAATGTTTTTCCACAAAACCATTCAAACAATCAGTTGTTTTCTAGATCCTAAAAAGACTTACTCTGAGTAGGTGTTGGGGTAGGAGTAGGTGTTGGTGCTGAAGTATACAAAATATTCTCATGCTGAAATTATTATTCAATAATTATTATTATCAGCTTAAAAGTTTTACCTTTACAAAATAGATTATTCACTATTTTACTTCCAAATTCTTTATCAAAATGCCACAAAGGAGGACTTGGTGGTATAGTGGATATCACACTTATCTCCCACCTCTCTGGTCAGCAATTTGAACCTTGGACCTGACTCTATGTCGGAAAGATGCTTTTTGCTTACAGATGCCCAGCAATTTACAGTGCAGTATATTGACCCACTAGTTTGTAATGAATTCCTCTGCCCTTAAAACTGACTGTCATGATGTAACCCATATAATATTGAAAAAGCAACATTAAAAGCAAATAAATCAAATGAAATCCAAATGGTAATGTATTCAGGCAAATAGCCTTCAATAAAAACTGTTCAGTCTAACCTCTTGATTTTTTAAGAAAACCTTACTGGGAGTAGGTGTTGGAGTAGGTGTTGGTGTTGGAGTTGGTGTGGGTGCTGATAATTTATGAAACCATATGAGAATTTTCACACATCAAATGTTTCAATTACCAACCTATTTTGGTGGTCGGCAATATAACCTGAACATTAGGGTTTATTATCCATTCTAAAATAAATTAACAGAAATCTGCAGCAAAGAATACTTACTTCATATTCTCAAGATATTTCCAATATTAAAAAGGAAATATTTAATGTAACATTGTATCATTTATTCCAATTTAAACCAAAACTTACTTGGTGTAGGTGTTGGAGTTGGTGTTGGAGTAGGTGTTGGGGTAGGTGTTGGTGTTGGGGTAGGTGTTGGGGTAGGTGTTGGAGTAGGTGTTGGAGTTGGGGTAGGTGTTGGAGTAGGTGTTGGTGTTGGAGTAGGTGTTGGGGTAGGTGTTGGGGTTGGTGTGGGTGTTGGAGCTGTGTCATAGTTGAAAAAATATGTGAGGTGTTGTTTTGTTTGGAGTAATGCTTACAACTATTAGAAGAGAATAATTATTATTTTCAAGAATTATTGTGCAATAATTACTCCGATTCTATGGCACAAATATGAGTATTTTTAAGAAATCTACTTCACTTTTCAAAAGTAAATTAAAACTAAATGAAAGTAATGAAAGACAAACAGAAAATTCTTGTTGATATTGATATATACTAAAACACAAGGTCACAATGATTTCATGTTATCTTCTTACTCACTTGGTGTTGGTGTAGGTGTAGGTGTTGGTGTTGGTGCTGCAAACAAGATAAATAATAATAATAAAAGCCTCTCCAACAGTACATGTTATACACCAGGAACTTTATGGCATGATTTCAGTGCACTGAACTAGATGAGTTGGAATCTTACTTGGTGTTGGTGTAGGTGTGGGAGTTGGTGTAGGGGTTGGTGTTGGCGTTGGAGCTATATGGTTACATATAATAATACACCTCTCCAAAATAATGGAAACAACAGTGTCACGCCTAATTTAAATCACAGTAAAACTAGTCTTTGTACATTTGGTGTTGTTTGAAACACACATGGAAATTTTAAACATATTAAAAGAAGAAATTGCTGGATATAATAACATTATAATAACTTACTTGGAGTTGGTGTTGGTGTGGGAGTTGGTGTTGGAGCTGTGTTGCAATTAAAATGTATGCATATTAGTTAGTTTAAGGTTAGTAATGAGTTAATTACACAAAATATTGGGCAAATTGAGGCATTCTAAAAGTATTACTTTTCAAAAGAAGATTAAGACAGAATGAAATTAATCATAGGTGCACAGAATATTCTTTAAATAACCACACTAAAATAGAATATCATTTTTATATTGTATTGATACTCACTTGGTGTTGGTGTAGGTGTTGGCGCTGAAATTCAGATTAATATTAATGTGACATGTCTTTAAAATTTTGCATGGCACACATGATAAAGTATATTGCATAATGTCAGTGCACAAAATCAGATAGCCTTGAAACTTACTTGGTGTAGGAGTAGGTGTGGGTGTTGGGGTTGGAGTGGGTGTTGGAGCTATGCAGCAGGATATTAACAATCATGATGTGTTCATTATTGTTTAAATTAATGAAAAGCTGTCATTGTTACATTTTTATGATAGCTTGTAAATTTGATAAAAACTCCAGATTATATTAAAGATTAAGCTTATTGGATATGTCAATAAGATAACTTACTTGGAGTTGGTGTTGGAGTTGGTGTTGGTGGTACTACAATACACAAATTTCATTAAGATAACTCTGTGATAACATACAACATTCAACTTGATAAGAATAGAAGAGCTATTTGCCTATACTTACTTTCATCGCAAGCACGTACAAACAGATCAGACACTGTAATAGTGGTGTAGTCATCTGCCACTTCAAAGGTAATTGTAATTTCTGATACACCTGTTAAGCCTTCAAGTGGCAGGCCTTGATCTGTGCCATCTCTGCCTATGCTAACATCGAATGGCTCATCAGGGTTATCTATTTCAAACTAAAATATAAATGTTATTCAAATATATTCAATATTTATGCACACATGTAATATCATCAATTTAATGAGCATTAATTATAAAAACAAACATTCACTATACCTCTATTACTTCATCAGGTTCACCAGGTCTGGTAAATGTTACAGTGACAGTACTTGCTCCTTCGACTGTGAATTCCACATCCATCACTCTGATAGTACCATCCTCTTCAGGAGATGTTATCACTATTGCATCACCTGGGTTGACATTCACACCATCAGATGTAACAGCATCCTCTGGGTTGACATCATCATTCCCAGGTACTTCAACATCTAACTGAATATTACCCTCCTCAACAACCACTACTTGCAGCTTGTCTGGGCATATAAATGCTAAAAATAAATTGTATGTCATGAGACAAACTTCCTAATACAATAAAAGTTATATGCTATATATTATTGTTTGTGTTAAGAATCAAATATTTAAATGTTTCAGTATCTTCCACTGATTTTGCCATTCTTTAGCACATCAATGTTAACCATATATTATCTTCCTCAACAACAAAAAACATTTCTAGCCTTGGAATCTTTGTACAATTTGTCATATTTTGTGAAGAAAATATTATGCTACAACTTGTAACAAATAGGAGGGTGGCAATATTTTTGGCCAAGGAAAATTTATGGCATATAGCATCAAATTACAAGAGTCAAATCTATTAAAAGATTATCGAAGGAATAAATGTTTTTCCACAAAACCATTCAAACAATCAGTTGTTTTCTAGATCCTAAAAAGACTTACTCTGAGTAGGTGTTGGGGTAGGAGTAGGTGTTGGTGCTGAAGTATACAAAATATTCTCATGCTGAAATTATTATTCAATAATTATTATTATCAGCTTAAAAGTTTTACCTTTACAAAATAGATTATTCACTATTTTACTTCCAAATTCTTTATCAAAATGCCACAAAGGAGGACTTGGTGGTATAGTGGATATCACACTTATCTCCCACCTCTCTGGTCAGCAATTTGAACCTTGGACCTGACCCTATGTGGGAAAGATACTTTTTGCTTACAGATGCCCAGCAATTTACAGTGCAGTATATTGACCCACTAGTTTGTAATGAATTCCTCTGCCCTTAAAACTGACTGTCATGATGTAACCCATATAATATTGAAAAAGCAACATTAAAAGCAAATAAATCAAATGAAATCCAAATGGTAATGTATTCAGGCAAATAGCCTTCAATAAAAACTGTTCAGTCTAACCTCTTGATTTTTTAAGAAAACCTTACTGGGAGTAGGTGTTGGAGTAGGTGTTGGTGTTGGAGTTGGTGTGGGTGCTGATAATTTATGAAGCCATATGAGAATTTTCACACATCAAATGTTTCAATTACCAACCTATTTTGGTAGTCGGCAATATAACCTGAACATTAGGGTTTATTATCCATTCTAAAATAAATTAACAGAAATCTGCAGCAAAGAATACTTACTTCATATTCTCAAGATATTTCCAATATTAAAAAGGAAATATTTAATGTAACATTGTATCATTTATTCCAATTTAAACCAAAACTTACTTGGTGTAGGTGTTGGAGTTGGTGTTGGAGTAGGTGTTGGGGTAGGTGTTGGTGTTGGGGTAGGTGTTGGTGTTGGGGTAGGTGTTGGAGTAGGTGTTGGAGTTGGGGTAGGTGTTGGAGTAGGTGTTGGTGTTGGAGTAGGTGTTGGGGTAGGTGTTGGGGTTGGTGTGGGTGTTGGAGCTGTGTCATAGTTGAAAAAAAATGTGAGGTGTTGTTTTGTTTGGAGTAATGCTTGCAACTATTAGAAGAAAATAATTATTATTTTCAAGAATTATTGTGCAATAATTACTCCGATTCTATGGCACAAATATGAGTATTTTTAAGAAATCTACTTCATTTTTCAAAAGTAAATTGAAACTAAATGAAAGTAATGAAAGACAAACAGAAAATTCTTGTTGATATTGATATATACTAAAACACAAGGTCACAATGATTTCATGTTATCTTCTTACTCACTTGGTGTTGGTGTAGGTGTAGGTGTTGGTGTTGGTGCTGCAAACAAGATAAATAATAATAATAAAAGCCTCTCCAACAGTACATGTTATACACCAGGAACTTTATGGCATGATTTCAGTGCACTGAACTAGATGAGTTGGAATCTTACTTGGTGTTGGTGTAGGTGTGGGAGTTGGTGTAGGGGTTGGTGTTGGCGTTGGAGCTATATGGTTACATATAATAATACACCTCTCCAAAATAATGGAAACAACAGTGTCACGCCTAATTTAAATCACAGTAAAACTAGTCTTTGTACATTTGGTGTTGTTTGAAACACACATGGAAATTTTAAACATATTAAAAGAAGAAATTGCTGAATATAATAACATTATAATAACTTACTTGGAGTTGGTGTTGGTGTGGGAGTTGGTGTTGGAGCTGTGTTGCAATTAAAATGTATGCATATTAGTTAAAGGTTAGTAATGAGTTAATTACACAAAATATTGGGCAAATTGAGGCATTCTAAAAGTATTACTTTTCAAAAGAAGATTAAGACAGAATGAAATTAATCATAGGTGCACAGAATATTCTTTAAATAACCACACTAAAATAGAATATAATATCATTTTTATATTGTATTGATACTCACTTGGTGTTGGTGTAGGTGTTGGCGCTAAAATTCAGATTAATATTAATGTGAAATGTCTTAAAAATTTTGCATGGCACACATGATAAAGTATATTGCATAATGTCAGTGCACAAAATCAGATAGCCTTGAAACTTACTTGGTGTAGGAGTAGGTGTGGGTGTTGGGGTTGGAGTGGGTGTTGGAGCTATGCAGCAGGATATTAACAATCATGATGTGTTCATTATTGTTTAAATTAATGAAAAGTTGTCATTGTTACATTTTTATGATAGCTTGTAAATTTGATAAAAACTCCAGATTATATTAAAGATTAAGCTTATTGGATATGTCAATAAGATAACTTACTTGGAGTTGGTGTTGGAGTTGGTGTTGGTGGTACTACAATACACAAATTTCATTAAGATAACTCTGTGATAACATACAACATTCAACTTGATAAGAATAGAAGAGCTATTTGCCTATACTTACTTTCATCGCAAGCACGTACAAACAGATCAGACACTGTAATAGTGGTGTAGTCATCTGCCACTTCAAAGGTAATTGTAATTTCTGATACACCTGTTAAGCCTTCAAGTGGCAGGCCTTGATCTGTGCCATCTCTGCCTATGCTAACATCGAATGGCTCATCAGGGTTATCTATTTCAAACTAAAATATAAATGTTATTCAAATATATTCAATATTTCTGCACACATGTAATATCATCAATTTAATGAGCATTAATTATAAAAACAAACATTCACTATACCTCTATTACTTCATCAGGTTCACCAGGTCTGGTAAATGTTACAGTGACAGTACTTGCTCCTTCGACTGTGAATTCCACATCCATCACTCTGATAGTACCATCCTCTTCAGGAGATGTTATCACTATTGCATCACCTGGGTTGACATTCACACCATCAGATGTAACAGCATCCTCTGGGTTGACATCATCATTCCCAGGTACTTCAACATCTAACTGAATATTACCCTCCTCAACAACCACTACTTGCAGCTTGTCTGGGCATATAAATGCTAAAAATAAATTGTATGTCATGAGACAAACTTCCTAATACAATAAAAGTTATATGCTATATATTATTGTTTGTGTTAAGAATCAAATATTTAAATGTTTCAGTATCTTCCACTGATTTTGCCATTCTTTAGCACATCAATGTTAACCATATATTATCTTCCTCAACAACAAAAAACATTTCTAGCCTTGGAATCTTTGTACAATTTGTCATATTTTGTGAAGAAAATATTATGCTACAACTTGTAACAAATAGGAGGGTGACAATATTTTTGGCCAAGGGAAATTTATGGCATATAGCATCAAATTACAAGAGTCAAATCTATTAAAAGATTATCGAAGGAATAAATGTTTTTCCACAAAACCATTCAAACAATCAGTTGTTTTCTAGATCCTAAAAAGACTTACTCTGAGTAGGTGTTGGGGTAGGAGTAGGTGTTGGTGCTGAAGTATACAAAATATTCTCATGCTGAAATTATTATTCAATAATTATTATTATCAGCTTAAAAGTTTTACCTTTACAAAATAGATTATTCACTATTTTACTTCCAAATTCTTTATCAAAATGCCACAAAGGAGGACTTGGTGGTATAGTGGATATCACACTTATCTCCCACCTCTCTGGTAGGCAATTTGAACCTTGGACCTGACCCTATGTGGGAAAGATGCTTTTTGCTTACAGATGCCCAGCAATTTACAGTGCAGTATATTGACCCACTAGTTTGTAATGAATTCCTCTGCCCTTAAAACTGACTGTCATGATGTAACCCATATAATATTGAAAAAGCAACATTAAAAGCAAATAAATCAAATGAAATCCAAATGGTAATGTATTCAGGCAAATAGCCTTCAATAAAAACTGTTCAGTCTAACCTCTTGATTTTTTAAGAAAACCTTACTGGGAGTAGGTGTTGGAGTAGGTGTTGGTGTTGGAGTTGGTGCTGATAATTTATGAAGCCATATGAGAATTTTCACACATCAAATGTTTCAATTACCAACCTATTTTGGTAGTCGGCAATATAACCTGAACATTAGGGTTTATTATCCATTCTAAAATAAATTAACAGAAATCTGCAGCAAAGAATACTTACTTCATATTCTCAAGATATTTCCAATATTAAAAAGGAAATATTTAATGTAACATTGTATCATTTATTCCAATTTAAACCAAAACTTACTTGGTGTAGGTGTTGGAGTTGGTGTTGGAGTAGGTGTTGGGGTAGGTGTTGGTGTTGGGGTAGGTGTTGGTGTTGGGGTAGGTGTTGGAGTAGGTGTTGGAGTTGGGGTAGGTGTTGGAGTAGGTGTTGGTGTTGGAGTAGGTGTTGGGGTAGGTGTTGGGGTTGGTGTGGGTGTTGGAGCTGTGTCATAGTTGAAAAAAAAATGTGAGGTGTTGGTTTGTTTGGAGTAATGCTTGCAACTATTAGAAGAAAATAATTATTATTTTCAAGAATTATTGTGCAATAATTACTCCGATTCTATGGCACAAATATGAGTATTTTTAAGAAATCTACTTCATTTTTCAAAAGTAAATTGAAACTAAATGAAAGTAATGAAAGACAAACAGAAAATTCTTGTTGATATTGATATATACTAAAACACAAGGTCACAATGATTTCATGTTATCTTCTTACTCACTTGGTGTTGGTGTAGGTGTAGGTGTTGGTGTTGGTGCTGCAAACAAGATAAATAATAATAATAAAAGCCTCTCCAACAGTACATGTTATACACCAGGAACTTTATGGCATGATTTCAGTGCACTGAACTAGATGAGTTGGAATCTTACTTGGTGTTGGTGTAGGTGTGGGAGTTGGTGTAGGGGTTGGTGTTGGCGTTGGAGCTATATGGTTACATATAATAATACACCTCTCCAAAATAATGGAAACAACAGTGTCACGCCTAATTTAAATCACAGTAAAACTAGTCTTTGTACATTTGGTGTTGTTTGAAACACACATGGAAATTTTAAACATATTAAAAGAAGAAATTGCTGAATATAATAACATTATAATAACTTACTTGGAGTTGGTGTTGGTGTGGGAGTTGGTGTTGGAGCTGTGTTGCAATTAAAATGTATGCATATTAGTTAAAGGTTAGTAATGAGTTAATTACACAAAATATTGGGCAAATTGAGGCATTCTAAAAGTATTACTTTTCAAAAGAAGATTAAGACAGAATGAAATTAATCATAGGTGCACAGAATATTCTTTAAATAACCACACTAAAATAGAATATAATATCATTTTTATATTGTATTGATACTCACTTGGTGTTGGTGTAGGTGTTGGCGCTAAAATTCAGATTAATATTAATGTGAAATGTCTTAAAAATTTTGCATGGCACACATGATAAAGTATATTGCATAATGTCAGTGCACAAAATCAGATAGCCTTGAAACTTACTTGGTGTAGGAGTAGGTGTGGGTGTTGGGGTTGGAGTGGGTGTTGGAGCTATGCAGCAGGATATTAACAATCATGATGTGTTCATTATTGTTTAAATTAATGAAAAGTTGTCATTGTTACATTTTTATGATAGCTTGTAAATTTGATAAAAACTCCAGATTATATTAAAGATTAAGCTTATTGGATATGTCAATAAGATAACTTACTTGGAGTTGGTGTTGGAGTTGGTGTTGGTGGTACTACAATACACAAATTTCATTAAGATAACTCTGTGATAACATACAACATTCAACTTGATAAGAATAGAAGAGCTATTTGCCTATACTTACTTTCATCGCAAGCACGTACAAACAGATCAGACACTGTAATAGTGGTGTAGTCATCTGCCACTTCAAAGGTAATTGTAATTTCTGATACACCTGTTAAGCCTTCAAGTGGCAGGCCTTGATCTGTGCCATCTCTGCCTATGCTAACATCGAATGGCTCATCAGGGTTATCTATTTCAAACTAAAATATAAATGTTATTCAAATATATTCAATATTTCTGCACACATGTAATATCATCAATTTAATGAGCATTAATTATAAAAACAAACATTCACTATACCTCTATTACTTCATCAGGTTCACCAGGTCTGGTAAATGTTACAGTGACAGTACTTGCTCCTTCGACTGTGAATTCCACATCCATCACTCTGATAGTACCATCCTCTTCAGGAGATGTTATCACTATTGCATCACCTGGGTTGACATTCACACCATCAGATGTAACAGCATCCTCTGGGTTGACATCATCATTCCCAGGTACTTCAACATCTAACTGAATATTACCCTCCTCAACAACCACTACTTGCAGCTTGTCTGGGCATATAAATGCTAAAAATAAATTGTATGTCATGAGACAAACTTCCTAATACAATAAAAGTTATATGCTATATATTATTGTTTGTGTTAAGAATCAAATATTTAAATGTTTCAGTATCTTCCACTGATTTTGCCATTCTTTAGCACATCAATGTTAACCATATATTATCTTCCTCAACAACAAAAAACATTTCTAGCCTTGGAATCTTTGTACAATTTGTCATATTTTGTGAAGAAAATATTATGCTACAACTTGTAGCAAATAGGAGGGTGACAATATTTTTGGCCAAGGGAAATTTATGGCATATAGCATCAAATTACAAGAGTCAAATCTATTAAAAGATTATCGAAGGAATAAATGTTTTTCCACAAAACCATTCAAACAATCAGTTGTTTTCTAGATCCTAAAAAGACTTACTCTGAGTAGGTGTTGGGGTAGGAGTAGGTGTTGGTGCTGAAGTATACAAAATATTCTCATGCTGAAATTATTATTCAATAATTATTATTATCAGCTTAAAAGTTTTACCTTTACAAAATAGATTATTCACTATTTTACTTCCAAATTCTTTATCAAAATGCCACAAAGGAGGACTTGGTGGTATAGTGGATATCACACTTATCTCCCACCTCTGGTAGGCAATTTGAACCTTGGACCTGACCCTATGTGGGAAAGATGCTTTTTGCTTACAGATGCCCAGCAATTTACAGTGCAGTATATTGACCCACTAGTTTGTAATGAATTCCTCTGCCCTTAAAACTGACTGTCATGATGTAACCCATATAATATTGAAAAAGCAACATTAAAAGCAAATAAATCAAATGAAATCCAAATGGTAATGTATTCAGGCAAATAGCCTTCAATAAAAACTGTTCAGTCTAACCTCTTGATTTTTTAAGAAAACCTTACTGGGAGTAGGTGTTGGAGTAGGTGTTGGTGTTGGAGTTGGTGCTGATAATTTATGAAGCCATATGAGAATTTTCACACATCAAATGTTTCAATTACCAACCTATTTTGGTAGTCGGCAATATAACCTGAACATTAGGGTTTATTATCCATTCTAAAATAAATTAACAGAAATCTGCAGCAAAGAATACTTACTTCATATTCTCAAGATATTTCCAATATTCAAAAGGAAATATTTAATGTAACATTGTATCATTTATTCCAATTTAAACCAAAACTTACTTGGTGTAGGTGTTGGAGTTGGTGTTGGAGTAGGTGTTGGGGTAGGTGTTGGTGTTGGGGTAGGTGTTGGTGTTGGGGTAGGTGTTGGAGTAGGTGTTGGAGTTGGGGTAGGTGTTGGAGTAGGTGTTGGTGTTGGAGTAGGTGTTGGGGTAGGTGTTGGGGTTGGTGTGGGTGTTGGAGCTGTGTCATAGTTGAAAAAAAATGTGAGGTGTTGTTTTGTTTGGAGTAATGCTTGCAACTATTAGAAGAGAATAATTATTATTTTCAAGAATTATTGTGCAATAATTACTCCGATTCTATGGCACAAATATGAGTATTTTTAAGAAATCTACTTCATTTTTCAAAAGTAAATTGAAACTAAATGAAAGTAATGAAAGACAAACAGAAAATTCTTGTTGATATTGATATATACTAAAACACAAGGTCACAATGATTTCATGTTATCTTCTTACTCACTTGGTGTTGGTGTAGGTGTAGGTGTTGGTGTTGGTGCTGCAAACAAGATAAATAATAATAATAAAAGCCTCTCCAACAGTACATGTTATACACCAGGAACTTTATGGCATGATTTCAGTGCACTGAACTAGATGAGTTGGAATCTTACTTGGTGTTGGTGTAGGTGTGGGAGTTGGTGTAGGGGTTGGTGTTGGCGTTGGAGCTATATGGTTACATATAATAATACACCTCTCCAAAATAATGGAAACAACAGTGTCACGCCTAATTTAAATCACAGTAAAACTAGTCTTTGTACATTTGGTGTTGTTTGAAACACACATGGAAATTTTAAACATATTAAAAGAAGAAATTGCTGAATATAATAACATTATAATAACTTACTTGGAGTTGGTGTTGGTGTGGGAGTTGGTGTTGGAGCTGTGTTGCAATTAAAATGTATGCATATTAGTTAAAGGTTAGTAATGAGTTAATTACACAAAATATTGGGCAAATTGAGGCATTCTAAAAGTATTACTTTTCAAAAGAAGATTAAGACAGAATGAAATTAATCATAGGTGCACAGAATATTCTTTAAATAACCACACTAAAATAGAATATAATATCATTTTTATATTGTATTGATACTCACTTGGTGTTGGTGTAGGTGTTGGCGCTAAAATTCAGATTAATATTAATGTGAAATGTCTTAAAAATTTTGCATGGCACACATGATAAAGTATATTGCATAATGTTAGTGCACAAAATCAGATAGCCTTGAAACTTACTTGGTGTAGGAGTAGGTGTGGGTGTTGGGGTTGGAGTGGGTGTTGGAGCTATGCAGCAGGATATTAACAATCATGATATGTTCATTATTGTTTAAATTAATGAAAAGTTGTCATTGTTACATTTTTATGATAGCTTGTAAATTTGATAAAAACTCCAGATTATATTAAAGATTAAGCTTATTGGATATGTCAATAAGATAACTTACTTGGAGTTGGTGTTGGAGTTGGTGGTACTACAATACACAAATTTCATTAAGATAACTCTGTGATAACATACAACATTCAACTTGATAAGAATAGAAGAGCTATTTGCCTATACTTACTTTCATCGCAAGCACGTACAAACAGATCAGACACTGTAATAGTGGTGTAGTCATCTGCCACTTCAAAGGTAATTGCAATTTCTGATACACCTGTTAAGCCTTCAAGTGGCAGGCCTTGATCTGTGCCATCTCTGCCTATGCTAACATCGAATGGCTCATCAGGGTTATCTATTTCAAACTAAAATATAAATGTTATTCAAATATATTCAATATTTCTGCACACATGTAATATCATCAATTTAATGAGCATCAATTATAAAAACAAACATTAACTATACCTCTATTACTTCATCAGGTTCACCAGGTCTGGTAAATGTTACAGTGACAGTACTTGCTCCTTCGACTGTGAATTCCACATCCATCACTCTGATAGTACCATCCTCTTCAGGAGATGTTATCACTATTGCATCACCTGGGTTGACATTCACACCATCAGATGTAACAGCATCCTCTGGGTTGACATCATCATTCCCAGGTACTTCAACATCTAACTGAATATTACCCTCCTCAACAACCACTACTTGCAGCTTGTCTGGGCATATAAATGCTAAAAATAAATTGTATGTCATGAGACAACTTCCTAATACAATAAAAGTTATATGCTATATATTATTGTTTGTGTTAAGAATCAAATATTTAAATGTTTCAGTATCTTCCACTGATTTTGCCATTCTTTAGCACATCAATGTTAACCATATATTATCTTCCTCAACAACAAAAAACATTTCTAGCCTTGGAATCTTTGTACAATTTGTCATATTTTGTGAAGAAAATATTATGCTACAACTTGTAACAAATAGGAGGGTGACAATATTTTTGGCCAAGGGAAATTTATGGCATATAGCATCAAATTACAAGAGTCAAATCTATTAAAAGATTATCGAAGGAATAAATGTTTTTCCACAAAACCATTCAAACAATCAGTTGTTTTCTAGATCCTAAAAAGACTTACTCTGAGTAGGTGTTGGGGTAGGAGTAGGTGTTGGTGCTGAAGTATACAAAATATTCTCATGCTGAAATTATTATTCAATAATTATTATTATCAGCTTAAAAGTTTTACCTTTACAAAATAGATTATTCACTATTTCACTTCCAAATTCTTTATCAAAATGCCACAAAGGAGGACTTGGTGGTATAGTGGATATCACACTTATCTCCCACCTCTCTGGTAGGCAATTTGAACCTTGGACCTGACCCTATGTGGGAAAGATGCTTTTTGCTTACAGATGCCCAGCAATTTACAGTGCAGTATATTGACCCACTAGTTTGTAATGAATTCCTCTGCCCTTAAAACTGACTGTCATGATGTAACCCATATAATATTGAAAAAGCAACATTAAAAGCAAATAAATCAAATGAAATCCAAATGGTAATGTATTCAGGCAAATAGCCTTCAATAAAAACTGTTCAGTCTAACCTCTTGATTTTTTAAGAAAACCTTACTGGGAGTAGGTGTTGGAGTTGGTGTTGGAGTTGGTGTGGGTGCTGATAATTTATGAAGCCATATGAGAATTTTCACACATCAAATGTTTCAATTACCAACCTATTTTGGTAGTCGGCAATATAACCTGAACATTAGGGTTTATTATCCATTCTAAAATAAATTAACAGAAATCTGCAGCAAAGAATACTTACTTCATATTCTCAAGATATTTCCAATATTAAAAAGGAAATATTTAATGTAACATTGTATCATTTATTCCAATTTAAACCAAAACTTACTTGGTGTAGGTGTTGGAGTTGGTGTTGGAGTAGGTGTTGGGGTAGGTGTTGGGGTAGGTGTTGGTGTTGGGGTAGGTGTTGGAGTAGGTGTTGGAGTTGGGGTAGGTGTTGGAGTAGGTGTTGGTGTTGGAGTAGGTGTTGGGGTAGGTGTTGGGGTTGGTGTGGGTGTTGGAGCTGTGTCATAGTTGAAAAAAAATGTGAGGTGTTGTTTTGTTTGGAGTAATGCTTGCAACTATTAGAAGAGAATAATTATTATTTTCAAGAATTATTGTGCAATAATTACTCCGATTCTATGGCACAAATATGAGTATTTTTAAGAAATCTACTTCACTTTTCAAAAGTAAATTAAAATTAAATGAAAGTAATGAAAGACAAACAGAAAATTCTTGTTGATATTGATATATACTAAAACACAAGGTCACAATGATTTCATGTTATCTTCTTACTCACTTGGTGTTGGTGTAGGTGTAGGTGTTGGTGTTGGTGCTGCAAACAAGATAAATAATAATAATAAAAGCCTCTCCAACAGTACATGTTATACACCAGGAACTTTATGGCATGATTTCAGTGCACTGAACTAGATGAGTTGGAAGCTTACTTGGTGTTGGTGTAGGTGTGGGAGTTGGTGTAGGGGTTGGTGTTGGCGTTGGAGCTATATGGTTACATATAATAATACACCTCTCCAAAATAATGGAAACAACAGTGTCACGCCTAATTTAAATCACAGTAAAACTAGTCTTTGTACATTTGGTGTTGTTTGAAACACACATGGAAATTTTAAACATATTAAAAGAAGAAATTGCTGAATATAATAACATTATAATAACTTACTTGGAGTTGGTGTTGGTGTGGGAGTTGGTGTTGGAGCTGTGTTGCAATTAAAATGTATGCATATTAGTTAGTTTAAGGTTAGTAATGAGTTAATTACACAAAATATTGGGCAAATTGAGGCATTCTAAAAGTATTACTTTTCAAAAGAAGATTAAGACAGAATGAAATTTATCATAGGTGCACAGAATATTCTTTAAATAACCACACTAAAATAGAATATAATATCATTTTTATATTGTATTGATACTCACTTGGTGTTGGTGTAGGTGTTGGCGCTAAAATTCAGATTAATATTAATGTGAAATGTCTTAAAAATTGTGCATGGCACACATGATAAAGTATATTGCATAATGTCAGTGCACAAAATCAGATAGCCTTGAAACTTACTTGGTGTAGGAGTAGGTGTGGGTGTTGGGGTTGGAGTGGGTGTTGGAGCTATGCAGCAGGATATTAACAATCATGATGTGTTCATTATTGTTTAAATTAATGAAAAGTTGTCATTGTTACATTTTTAGGATAGCTTGTAAATTTGATAAAAACTCCAGATTATATTAAAGATTAAGCTTATTGGATATGTCAATAAGATAACTTACTTGGAGTTGGTGTTGGAGTTGGTGTTGGTGGTACTACAATACACAAATTTCATTAAGATAACTCTGTGATAACATACAACATTCAACTTGATAAGAATAGAAGAGTTATTTGCCTATACTTACTTTCATCGCAAGCACGTACAAACAGATCAGACACTGTAATAGTGGTGTAGTCATCTGCCACTTCAAAGGTAATTGTAATTTCTGATACACCTGTTAAGCCTTCAAGTGGCAGGCCTTGATCTGTGCCATCTCTGCCTATGCTAACATCGAATGGCTCATCAGGGTTATCTATTTCAAACTAAAATATAAATGTTATTCAAATATATTCAATATTTCTGCACACATGTAATATCATCAATTTAATGAGCATTAATTATAAAAACAAACATTCACTATACCTCTATTACTTCATCAGGTTCACCAGGTCTGGTAAATGTTACAGTGACAGTACTTGCTCCTTCGACTGTGAATTCCACATCCATCACTCTGATAGTACCATCCTCTTCAGGAGATGTTATCACTATTGCATCACCTGGGTTGACATTCACACCATCAGATGTAACAGCATCCTCTGGGTTGACATCATCATTCCCAGGTACTTCAACATCTAACTGAATATTACCCTCCTCAACAACCACTACTTGCAGCTTGTCTGGGCATATAAATGCTAAAAATAAATTGTATGTCATGAGACAAACTTCCTAATACAATAAATGTTATATGCTATATATTATTGTTTGTGTTAAGAATCAAATATTTAAATGTTTCAGTATCTTCCACTGATTTTGCCATTCTTTAGCACATCAATGTTAACCATATATTATCTTCCTCAACAACAAAAAACATTTCTAGCCTTGGAATCTTTGTACAATTTGTCATATTTTGTGAAGAAAATATTATGCTACAACTTGTAACAAATAGGAGGGTGACAATATTTTTGGCCAAGGGAAATTTATGGCATATAGCATCAAATTACAAGAGTCAAATCTATTAAAAGATTATCGAAGGAATAAATGTTTTTCCACAAAACCATTCAAACAATCAGTTGTTTTCTAGATCCTAAAAAGACTTACTCTGAGTAGGTGTTGGGGTAGGAGTAGGTGTTGGTGCTGAAGTATACAAAATATTCTCATGCTGAAATTATTATTCAATAATTATTATTATCAGCTTAAAAGTTTTACCTTTACAAAATAGATTATTCACTATTTTACTTCCAAATTCTTTATCAAAATGCCACAAAGGAGGACTTGGTGGTATAGTGGATATCACACTTATCTCCCACCTCTCTGGTAGGCAATTTGAACCTTGGACCTGACCCTATGTGGGAAAGATGCTTTTTGCTTACAGATGCCCAACAATTTACAGTGCAGTATATTGACCCACTAGTTTGTAATGAATTCCTCTGCCCTTAAAACTGACTGTCATGATGTAACCCATATAATATTGAAAAAGCAACATTAAAAGCAAATAAATCAAATGAAATCCAAATGGTAATGTATTCAGGCAAATAGCCTTCAATAAAAACTGTTCAGTCTAACCTCTTGATTTTTTAAGAAAACCTTACTGGGAGTAGGTGTTGGAGTTGGTGTTGGAGTTGGTGTGGGTGCTGATAATTTATGAAGCCATATGAGAATTTTCACACATCAAATGTTTCAATTACCAACCTATTTTGGTAGTCGGCAATATAACCTGAACATTAGGGTTTATTATCCATTCTAAAATAAATTAACAGAAATCTGCAGCAAAGAATACTTACTTCATATTCTCAAGATATTTCCAATATTAAAAAGGAAATATTTAATGTAACATTGTATCATTTATTCCAATTTAAACCAAAACTTACTTGGTGTAGGTGTTGGAGTTGGTGTTGGAGTAGGTGTTGGGGTAGGTGTTGGTGTTGGGGTAGGTGTTGGTGTTGGGGTAGGTGTTGGAGTAGGTGTTGGAGTTGGGGTAGGTGTTGGAGTAGGTGTTGGTGTTGGAGTAGGTGTTGGGGTAGGTGTTGGGGTTGGTGTGGGTGTTGGAGCTGTGTCATAGTTGAAAAAAAATGTGAGGTGTTGTTTTGTTTGGAGTAATGCTTGCAACTATTAGAAGAGAATAATTATTATTTTCAAGAATTATTGTGCAATAATTACTCCGATTCTATGGCACAAATATGAGTATTTTTAAGAAATCTACTTCACTTTTCAAAAGTAAATTAAAACTAAATGAAAGTAATGAAAGACAAACAGAAAATTCTTGTTGATATTGATATATACTAAAACACAAGGTCACAATGATTTCATGTTATCTTCTTACTCACTTGGTGTTGGTGTAGGTGTAGGTGTTGGTGTTGGTGCTGCAAACAAGATAAATAATAATAATAAAAGCCTCTCCAACAGTACATGTTATACACCAGGAACTTTATGGCATGATTTCAGTGCACTGAACTAGATGAGTTGGAAGCTTACTTGGTGTTGGTGTAGGTGTGGGAGTTGGTGTAGGGGTTGGTGTTGGCGTTGGAGCTATATGGTTACATATAATAATACACCTCTCCAAAATAATGGAAACAACAGTGTCACGCCTAATTTAAATCACAGTAAAACTAGTCTTTGTACATTTGGTGTTGTTTGAAACACACATGGAAATTTTAAACATATTAAAAGAAGAAATTGCTGAATATAATAACATTATAATAACTTACTTGGAGTTGGTGTTGGTGTGGGAGTTGGTGTTGGAGCTGTGTTGCAATTAAAATGTATGCATATTAGTTAGTTTAAGGTTAGTAATGAGTTAATTACACAAAATATTGGGCAAATTGAGGCATTCTAAAAGTATTACTTTTCAAAAGAAGATTAAGACAGAATGAAATTTATCATAGGTGCACAGAATATTCTTTAAATAACCACACTAAAATAGAATATAATATCATTTTTATATTGTATTGATACTCACTTGGTGTTGGTGTAGGTGTTGGCGCTAAAATTCAGATTAATATTAATGTGAAATGTCTTAAAAATTGTGCATGGCACACATGATAAAGTATATTGCATAATGTCAGTGCACAAAATCAGATAGCCTTGAAACTTACTTGGTGTAGGAGTAGGTGTGGGTGTTGGGGTTGGAGTGGGTGTTGGAGCTATGCAGCAGGATATTAACAATCATGATGTGTTCATTATTGTTTAAATTAATGAAAAGTTGTCATTGTTACATTTTTAGGATAGCTTGTAAATTTGATAAAAACTCCAGATTATATTAAAGATTAAGCTTATTGGATATGTCAATAAGATAACTTACTTGGAGTTGGTGTTGGAGTTGGTGTTGGTGGTACTACAATACACAAATTTCATTAAGATAACTCTGTGATAACATACAACATTCAACTTGATAAGAATAGAAGAGCTATTTGCCTATACTTACTTTCATCGCAAGCACGTACAAACAGATCAGACACTGTAATAGTGGTGTAGTCATCTGCCACTTCAAAGGTAATTGTAATTTCTGATACACCTGTTAAGCCTTCAAGTGGCAGGCCTTGATCTGTGCCATCTCTGCCTATGCTAACATCGAATGGCTCATCAGGGTTATCTATTTCAAACTAAAATATAAATGTTATTCAAATATATTCAATATTTCTGCACACATGTAATATCATCAATTTAATGAGCATTAATTATAAAAACAAACATTCACTATACCTCTATTACTTCATCAGGTTCACCAGGTCTGGTAAATGTTACAGTGACAGTACTTGCTCCTTCGACTGTGAATTCCACATCCATCACTCTGATAGTACCATCCTCTTCAGGAGATGTTATCACTATTGCATCACCTGGGTTGACATTCACACCATCAGATGTAACAGCATCCTCTGGGTTGACATCATCATTCCCAGGTACTTCAACATCTAACTGAATATTACCCTCCTCAACAACCACTACTTGCAGCTTGTCTGGGCATATAAATGCTAAAAATAAATTGTATGTCATGAGACAAACTTCCTAATACAATAAAAGTTATATGCTATATATTATTGTTTGTGTTAAGAATCAAATATTTAAATGTTTCAGTATCTTCCACTGATTTTGCCATTCTTTAGCACATCAATGTTAACCATATATTATCTTCCTCAACAACAAAAAACATTTCTAGCCTTGGAATCTTTGTACAATTTGTCATATTTTGTGAAGAAAATATTATGCTACAACTTGTAACAAATAGGAGGGTGACAATATTTTTGGCCAAGGGAAATTTATGGCATATAGCATCAAATTACAAGAGTCAAATCTATTAAAAGATTATCGAAGGAATAAATGTTTTTCCACAAAACCATTCAAACAATCAGTTGTTTTCTAGATCCTAAAAAGACTTACTCTGAGTAGGTGTTGGGGTAGGAGTAGGTGTTGGTGCTGAAGTATACAAAATATTCTCATGCTGAAATTATTATTCAATAATTATTATTATCAGCTTAAAAGTTTTACCTTTACAAAATAGATTATTCACTATTTTACTTCCAAATTCTTTATCAAAATGCCACAAAGGAGGACTTGGTGGTATAGTGGATATCACACTTATCTCCCACCTCTCTGGTCAGCAATTTGAACCTTGGACCTGACCCTATGTGGGAAAGATGCTTTTTGCTTACAGATGCCCAGCAATTTACAGTGCAGTATATTGACCCACTAGTTTGTAATGAATTCCTCTGCCCTTAAAACTGACTGTCATAATGTAACCCATATAATATTGAAAAAGCAACATTAAAAGCAAATAAATCAAATGAAATCCAAATGGTAATGTATTCAGGCAAATAGCCTTCAATAAAAACTGTTCAGTCTAACCTCTTGATTTTTTAAGAAAACCTTACTGGGAGTAGGTGTTGGAGTAGGTGTTGGTGTTGGAGTTGCTGTGGGTGCTGATAATTTATGAAGCCATATGAGAATTTTCACACATCAAATGTTTCAATTACCAACCTATTTTGGTAGTCGGCAATATAACCTGAACATTAGGGTTTATTATCCATTCTAAAATAAATTAACAGAAATCTGCAGCAAAGAATACTTACTTCATATTCTCAAGATATTTCCAATATTAAAAAGGAAATATTTAATGTAACATTGTATCATTTATTCCAATTTAAACCAAAACTTACTTGGTGTAGGTGTTGGAGTTGGTGTTGGAGTAGGTGTTGGGGTAGGTGTTGGTGTAGGTGTTGGTGTTGGGGTAGGTGTTGGAGTAGGTGTTGGAGTTGGGGTAGGTGTTGGAGTAGGTGTTGGTGTTGGAGTAGGTGTTGGGGTAGGTGTTGGGGTTGGTGTGGGTGTTGGAGCTGTGTCATAGTTGAAAAAAAATGTGAGGTGTTGTTTTGTTTGGAGTAATGCTTACAACTATTAGAAGAGAATAATTATTATTTTCAAGAATTATTGTGCAATAATTACTCCGATTCTATGGCACAAATATGAGTATTTTTAAGAAATCTACTTCACTTTTCAAAAGTAAATTAAAACTAAATGAAAGTAATGAAAGACAAACAGAAAATTCTTGTTGATATTGATATATACTAAAACACAAGGTCACAATGATTTCATGTTATCTTCTTACTCACTTGGTGTTGGTGTAGGTGTAGGTGTTGGTGCTGCAAACAAGATAAATAATAATAATAAAAGCCTCTCCAACAGTACATGTTATACACCAGGAACTTTATGGCATGATTTCAGTGCACTGAACTAGATGAGTTGGAATCTTACTTGGTGTTGGTGTAGGTGTGGGAGTTGGTGTAGGGGTTGGTGTTGGCGTTGGAGCTATATGGTTACATATAATAATACACCTCTCCAAAATAATGGAAACAACAGTGTCACGCCTAATTTAAATCACAGTAAAACTAGTCTTTGTACATTTGGTGTTGTTTGAAACACACATGGAAATTTTAAACATATTAAAAGAAGAAATTGCTGGATATAATAACATTATAATAACTTACTTGGAGTTGGTGTTGGTGTGGGAGTTGGTGTTGGAGCTGTGTTGAAATTAAAATGTATGCATATTAGTTAGTTTAAGGTTAGTAATGAGTTAATTACACAAAATATTGGGCAAATTGAGGCATTCTAAAAGTATTACTTTTCAAAAGAAGATTAAGACAGAATGAAATTAATCATAGGTGCACAGAATATTCTTTAAATAACCACACTAAAATAGAATATAATATCATTTTTATATTGTATTGATACTCACTTGGTGTTGGTGTAGGTGTTGGCGCTAAAATTCAGATTAATATTAATGTGAAATGTCTTACAAATTTTGCATGGCACACATGATAAAGTATATTGCATAATGTCAGTGCACAAAATCAGATAGCCTTGAAACTTACTTGGTGTAGGAGTAGGTGTGGGTGTTGGGGTTGGAGTGGGTGTTGGAGCTATGCAGCAGGATATTAACAATCATGATGTGTTCATTATTGTTTAAATTAATGAAAAGTTGGCATTGTTACATTTTTATGATAGCTTGTAAATTTGATAAAAACTCCAGATTATATTAAAGATTAAGCTTATTGGATATGTCAATAAGATAACTTACTTGGAGTTGGTGTTGGAGTTGGTGGTACTACAATACACAAATTTCATTAAGATAACTCTGTGATAACATACAACATTCAACTTGATAAGAATAGAAGAGCTATTTGCCTATACTTACTTTCATCGCAAGCACGTACAAACAGATCAGACACTGTAATAGTGGTGTAGTCATCTGCCACTTCAAAGGTAATTGTAATTTCTGATACACCTGTTAAGCCTTCAAGTGGCAGGCCTTGATCTGTGCCATCTCTGCCTATGCTAACATCGAATGGCTCATCAGGGTTATCTATTTCAAACTAAAATATAAATGTTATTCAAATATATTCAATATTTCTGCACACATGTAATATCATCAATTTAATGAGCATTAATTATAAAAACAAACATTCACTATACCTCTATTACTTCATCAGGTTCACCAGGTCTGGTAAATGTTACAGTGACAGTACTTGCTCCTTCGACTGTGAATTCCACATCCATCACTCTGATAGTACCATCCTCTTCAGGAGATGTTATCACTATTGCATCACCTGGGTTGACATTCACACCATCAGATGTAACAGCATCCTCTGGGTTGACATCATCACTCCCAGGTACTTCAACATCTAACTGAATATTACCCTCCTCAACAACCACTACTTGCAGCTTGTCTGGGCATATAAATGCTAAAAATAAATTGTATGTCATGAGACAAACTTCCTAATACAATAAAAGTTATATGCTATATATTATTGTTTGTGTTAAGAATCAAATATTTAAATGTTTCAGTATCTTCCACTGATTTTGCCATTCTTTAGCACATCAATGTTAACCATATATTATCTTCCTCAACAACAAAAAACATTTCTAGCCTTGGAATCTTTGTACAATTTGTCATATTTTGTGAAGAAAATATTATGCTACAACTTGTAACAAATAGGAGGGTGGCAATATTTTTGGCCAAGGGAAATTTATGGCATATAGCATCAAATTACAAGAGTCAAATCTATTAAAAGATTATCGAAGGAATAAATGTTTTTCCACAAAACCATTCAAACAATCAGTTGTTTTCTCGATCCTAAAAAGACTTACTCTGAGTAGGTGTTGGGGTAGGAGTAGGTGTTGGTGCTGAAGTATACAAAATATTCTCATGCTGAAATTATTATTCAATAATTATTATTATCAGCTTAAAAGTTTTACCTTTACAAAATAGATTATTCACTGTTTTACTTCCAAATTCTTTATCAAAATGCCACAAAGGAGGACTTGGTGGTATAGTGGATATCACACTTATCTCCCACCTCTCTGGTCAGCAATTTGAACCTTGGACCTGACCCTATGTGGGAAAGATGCTTTTTGCTTACAGATGCCCAGCAATTTACAGTGCAGTATATTGACCCACTAGTTTGTAATGAATTCCTCTGCCCTTAAAACTGACTGTCATGATGTAACCCATATAATATTGAAAAAGCAACATTAAAAGCAAATAAATCAAATGAAATCCAAATGGTGATGTATTCAGGCAAATAGCCTTCAATAAAAACTGTTCAGTCTAACCTCTTGATTTTTTAAGAAAACCTTACTGGGAGTAGGTGTTGGAGTAGGTGTTGGTGTTGGAGTTGCTGTGGGTGCTGATAATTTATGAAGCCATATGAGAATTTTCACACATCAAATGTTTCAATTACCAACCTATTTTGGTAGTCGGCAATATAACCTGAACATTAGGGTTTATTATCCATTCTAAAATAAATTAACAGAAATCTGCAGCAAAGAATACTTCATATTCTCAAGATATTTCCAATATTCAAAACGAAATATTTAATGTAACATTGTATCATTTATTCCAATTTAAACCAAAACTTACTTGGTGTAGGTGTTGGAGTTGGTGTTGGAGTAGGTGTTGGGGTAGGTGTTGGTGTTGGGGTAGGTGTTGGTGTTGGGGTAGGTGTTGGAGTAGGTGTTGGAGTTGGGGTAGGTGTTGGAGTAGGTGTTGGTGTTGGAGTAGGTGTTGGGGTTGGTGTGGGTGTTGGAGCTGTGTCATAGTTGAAAAAAATGTGAGGTGTTGTTTTTTTTTGGAGTAATGCTTACAACTATTAGAAGAGAATAATTATTATTTTCAAGAATTATTGTGCAATAATTACTCCGATTCTATGGCACAAATATGAGTATTTTTAAGAAATCTACTTCACTTTTCAGAAGTAAATTGAAACTAAATGAAAGTAATGAAAGACAAACAGAAAATTCTTGTTGATATTGATATATACTAAAACACAAGGTCACAATGATTTCATGTTGTCTTCTTACTCACTTGGTGTTGGTGTAGGTGTAGGTGTTGGTGTTGGTGCTGCAAACAAGATAAATAATAATAATAAAAGCCTCTCCAACAGTACATGTTATACACCAGGAACTTTATGGCATGATTTCAGTGCACTGAACTAGATGAGTTGGAATCTTACTTGGTGTTGGTGTAGGTGTGGGAGTTGGTGTAGGGGTTGGTGTTGGCGTTGGAGCTATATGGTTACATATATTAATACACCTCTCCAAAATAATGGAAACAACAGTGTCACGCCTAATTTAAATCACAGTAAAACTAGTCTTTGTACATTTGGTGTTGTTTGAAACACACATGGAAATTTTAAACATATTAAAAGAAGAAATTGCTGGATATAATAACATTATAATAACTTACTTGGAGTTGGTGTTGGTGTGGGAGTTGGTGTTGGAGCTGTGTTGCAATTAAAATGTATGCATATTAGTTAGTTTAAGGTTAGTAATGAGTTAATTACACAAAATATTGGGCAAATTGAGGTATTCTAAAAGTATTACTTTTCAAAAGAAGATTAAGACAGAATGAAATTAATCATAGGTGCACAGAATATTCTTTAAATAACCACACTAAAATAGAATATAATATCATTTTTATATTGTATTGATACTCACTTGGTGTTGGTGTAGGTGTTGGCGCTAAAATTCAGATTAATATTAATGTGAAATGTCTTACAAATTTTGCATGGCACACATGATAAAGTATATTGCATAATGTCAGTGCACAAAATCAGATAGCCTTGAAACTTACTTGGTGTAGGAGTAGGTGTGGGTGTTGGGGTTGGAGTGGGTGTTGGAGCTATGCAGCAGGATATTAGCAATCATGATGTGTTCATTATTGTTTAAATTAATGAAAAGTTGTCATTGTTACATTTTTATGATAGCTTGTAAATTTGATAAAAACTCCAGATTATATTAAAGATTAAGCTTATTGGATATGTCAATAAGATAACTTACTTGGAGTTGGTGTTGGAGTTGGTGGTACTACAATACACAAATTTCATTAAGATAACTCTGTGATAACATACAACATTCAACTTGATAAGAATAGAAGAGCTATTTGCCTATACTTACTTTCATCGCAAGCACGTACAAACAGATCAGACACTGTTATAGTGGTGTAGTCATCTGCCACTTCAAAGGTAATTGTAATTTCTGATACACCTGTTAAGCCTTCAAGTGGCAGGCCTTGATCTGTGCCATCTCTGCCTATGCTAACATCGAATGGCTCATCAGGGTTATCTATTTCAAACTAAAATATAAATGTTATTCAAATATATTCAATATTTCTGCACACATGTAATATCATCAATTTAATGAGCATTAATTATAAAAACAAACATTCACTATACCTCTATTACTTCATCAGGTTCACCAGGTCTGGTAAATGTTACAGTGACAGTACTTGCTCCTTCGACTGTGAATTCCACATCCATCACTCTGATAGTACCATCCTCTTCAGGAGATGTTATCACTATTGCATCACCTGGGTTGACATTCACACCATCAGATGTAACAGCATCCTCTGGGTTGACATCATCATTCCCAGGTACTTCAACATCTAACTGAATATTACCCTCCTCAACAACCACTACTTGCAGCTTGTCTGGGCATATAAATGCTAAAAATAAATTGTATGTCATGAGACAAACTTTCTAATACAATAAAAGTTATATGCTATATATTATTGTTTGTGTTAAGAATCAAATATTTAAATGTTTCAGTATCTTCCACTGATTTTGCCATTCTTTAGCACATCAATGTTAACCATATATTATCTTCCTCAACAAAAGAACCAAGAGTCTTTGTACAATTAGTCATATTTTGTGAAGAAAATATTATGCTACAACTTGTAACAAATAGGAGGGTGGCTATATTTTTGGCTAAGGGAAATTTATGGCAAAAAGCATCAAATTACAAGAGTCAAATCTATTAAAAGATTATCATAGGAATTAATGGTTTTCCACAAAACCATTCAAACAATCAGTTGTTTTCCAGATCCTGAAAAGACTTACTCAGAGTAGGTGTTGGGGTAGGAGTAGGTGTTGGTGCTGAAGTATACAAAATATTCTTGTGCTGAAATTATTATTCAATAATTATTATTGTCAGCATAAAAGTTTTACTTTACAAAATAGATTATTCACTATTTTACTTCCAAATTCTTTATCAAAATGCCACAAAGGGGCACTTGGTGGTATAGTGGATATCACACTTGTTTCCCACCTATCTGATCAGCAATTTGAACCTTGGACCTGACCCTATGTGGAAAAGTTGCTATTTGCTTACTGATGCCCAGCAACTTACAGTGCAGTATATTGGCCCACTAGTTTGTAATGAATTCCTCTGCCCTTAAAACTGACTGTCATGACGTAACCCTACAATATTGAAAAAGCAACATTAAACCCCCAGTAAATCAAATGAGATCCAAATGGCAACCTATTCAGGCAAATAGCCTTCAATTAAAACTGCTCAGTCTAACCTCTTAATTTTTTTAAGAAAAACTTACTTGGAGTAGGTGTTGGAGTAGGTGTTGGTGTTGGAGTCGGTGTTGGTGCTGAAAATTTATGAAGCCATATGTGAATTTTGACACATTAAATGTTTCAGTTACCAACCTATTTTGGTAGTAGGCAATATAACCTGAAAAGTAGGGTTTATTATCCATTCTAAAATGAATTAACAGAACTCTACAGCAAAGAATACTTACTTCATGTTCTCAAGATATTGCCAATATTGAAATGTAAATATTTAATGTAATACTGTATCATTTATTCCGATTTAAACCAAAACTTACTTGGTGTAGGTGTTGGAGTTGGTGTTGGGGTAGGTGTTGGAGTAGGTGTTGGTGTAGGTGTTGGAGCTGTGTTATAGTTGAAATATATGTGAGTGTTGTTTTTGTTTTGGAGTAATGCTTACAACTATTAAAAGAGCATAACTATTATTTTCAAGAATTATTGTGCAATAATTATTCCTATTCTATTGCACAAATTAAGAAATCTACTTCATTTTTCCAAAGTTAATTAAAACTTAATAAAAGTAATGAAAGATAAACAGAAAATTCTTGTTGATAGTGATAATATACTAAAAGGTCACAATGATTTCATGTTATCTTCTCACTCACTTGGTGTCGGTGTAGGTGTTGGTGCTGCAAACAAGATAATGTTACAATAATGTTAAAAGCCTCTCCAACAGTACATGCTATACACCAGGAACTTTATGACATGATTTCAGTGCACTGAACTAGATGAGTTGGTGTTGGCGTTGGAGCTATATGGTTCCATATAATAATACACCTCTCCAAAATAATGGAAACAACAGTGTCACGCATAATTTAAATCACAGTAAAACTAGTCTTTGTACATTTGGTGTTGTTTGAAACACACATGAAATTTTAAACATATTAAAAGAAGCAAATTGCTCTATATAATAACATTATAATAACTTACTTGGAGTTGGTGTTGGTGTAGGAGTTGGTGTTGGAGCTGTGTTGCAATTAAAATGTATGTATATTAGTAACTTTAAGGTTAGTAATGAGTTAATTACACAAAAGAGTTTAAAATGACAAATATTGCTATTCTATGGGGTAAATGGAGGCATTCTAAGAGTATTACTTTTCAAAAGTAGATTCAGACAGAATGAAATTAATCATAGGTGCACACAATATTCTTTAAATAGCCACACTAACACAGAATATCATATCGTTTTTAAATTGCATTGATACTCACTTGGTGTTGGTGTAGGTGTTGGTGCTGAAATTCAGATTAATATTAATGTGAAATGTCTTTAAAACTTTGCATGGCTCACATGATAAAGTATATTGCATAATGTCAGTGCACAAAATCAGATAGCTTTGAAGCTTTTTTTTTCTTTTTTTTCTTTTACAAGCATAAGGACATGCAATGATGATAACAAAAACATATTACAACAGAGAATATATGGCTACGATATTTGTCACATCATTACACTAGCATGATATATATATATTTTTTTCTTGGTCTGACTAAATCATAGTTCATAACCACAGAATAATAATCATTTTTGATACAACTGACATTATGCATTTGTACTGCAATTCAAGTTATAATCTGATAAGTTTAAAATATAACTGAGCATAAACGTGGGCACAACTAAAAACATGGGGGGAAGCACACTCGCCTGGTGGTGTGGGAGTAGGCACTGCAGGAGTTGGTGATGGATATGTAGGTGGTGATGGTATAACAGTTGGTGTTGGGTATTCTGTTGGTGGTGTTGGTGTACCAGTAGGTGGTGTTGGGTATTCAGTAGGTGGTGTTGGTGTACCAGTAGGTGGAGTTGGGTATTCTGTTGGTGGTGTTGGTGTACCAGTTGGTGGTGTTGGGTATTCAGTAGGTGGTGTTGGTGTACCAGTGGGTGGTGTTGGGTATTCTGTTGGTGGTGTTGGTGTACCAGTAGGTGGTGTTGGGTATTCAGTTAGTGGTGTTGGAGTTCCAGTGGGTGGTGTTGGATATTCAGTAGGTGGTGTTGGTATACCAGTTGGTGGTGTTGGTGTCGCAGTTGGTGGTGTTGGGTATTCTGTTGGTGGTGTTGGTGTACCAGCTGGTGGTGTTATTGATCCTATTGTTGTAAATGCAGGTGATTATTCTGCATTGAAGCTTATTGCACAAAGTGTATGATGCAGAACAAGCAAAGTACTGTGAATATAATAGCACCAATAGTTGGACCTTTAAAATCTGTTAATCCATGTTCTTTATGTGTCAATATTCTATGTATTTCAGCACCAACACCTACACCCACCCCAACACCAACACTGAGTAAGTGTTTTTCGTGACCTAAAGTAAACATTAAAGTCAACGTATTCTGCATTGAAGCTTATTACACAAACAAATTGTATGATGCAGAACACCAAAGTACTTATACATATATGAATAATTGGGTTTTACATATCATCATTAACATATCGCTTTTATAAAGCTTTCACTTTGTCTAACATTTTTTTGTGTCATATTCATTTAATAAGATTTACATTTTAAACTACAATTAAAAAACTTGATAATGCAAATATTGCTGCTCAAATTGTATTGAAAAGCAAAAAAAAACATTTATAATTTATGATTTAGTTCACCTTTGCATGAGATTACCAACCAGATAATGTGAACATGGAAACAGTTCATCCTGACTAAAAGGTGATGTGGGGACAAATAAATTAAAATTTTTCAAAAAACATTAAAATGTTAATTGGTAGAATAGAAAAATAATTCAAATGGATACATAGTTCAGCATTTTATTGATAGTAATATTTGGAAATATTAACAAAATGTCCATATTTGGGTTGTGAAAGGTTTGCCAATGCGAATCATATCAATAGATGTAATCTGTTTTTCAATGGTTGGGGGCTTTTGGTTGAGAATAAATCACTCAGAAATGAGATTTTACGACCATTTATTTGGTATATCTACTTCGTACTGAAATGCCAATGTTGTTATATTATTGTTGGGTGCAAATTGCCAATCCGCACAATCTCAAGATGCTACTTGCGCGATCTTGTCATCAAATGATTGCGCACCCATCTCGAGACTGCTCAAACAATCTTGAGATGGAGCTGCACCAACTCACAATGATTTCTATCACAGAATCTTGACGTGATTGGCTGTATTTATTTTTGAGGTGGACACTGATTGGGCAATTTTATAACACACTATATTAGGACATCTAAGGATCTTAAGATCCCAGTCCATCTTAAGGTCTTGCAGTTCAATCTATTGTTCTGCCTAATACTGACTGATCAGAAGCCTTCAAGGAAGAATTAATTACAATCAACTTATCACTGTTAAGAAAGTAGCAAATGAGCACGAAAGGAATGGCTTCCTATTAACATGGGACTGGGGACACAAGGTTTCCTATGATTAGTTACCAATTAATTAATTGCACTTTCTAAGGCCTTATCTTGTGGGCCCTCCCCTGCCCCTGGGCTCTAGTTAAACTTAACTCCAATGCAGGATGGTGACAAAGTTATTCTAATTACAAAAACAGGCTGCTTCTCCTTAGCCAGGGCCATAGTGATTCATTCCATAATCCCAAATAATCACCAATAGTTATAATTATCATGGAAAAAGTAAATAAGATTAGTAATAAAATTAGTAAATTGTACATACAACCACCAACTTATATATAATAATATAGTAAGTATAGCCATTACTTATTGCAGTAAAACTTTGAGCTTCGGATATTATTTATCGATACACTAAATCAAAGACTTTTTCAAAAGCAATAATTAAAAATCATCGGTAGTTGGAGTAGCTCTATCTCGAGATTGTTTGAGCAATCTTGAAATGGGCACCCGATCTTTTAATGATGAGATTGCGCTAATTGCGATAATCTTTCAATTATAACTAAACTTAACTGTTTTACCCATCTTACTGGGAGTTCCATGTGACACAGAGTGAGATTTTTATAATCAATTTTTAATGCAAGTATATGTGTATAATTGAATAGGGTACAAACAGCTTTTTAAACAAGGATTTGACTCAGAAAATTGTTTTGAAGTTAAATATATTTAACTGTAACAAAAATCCAAATACAAATATGGAATATGTTGTATATCTGCTGTTTAATGTAAAAATATATGAGTTTATGTAGCATTTTATGTGAAAATTTATAATGTACATATGTATAAAATTATGTATTGTAGAAAAACAGTGTATACTATACAGACATTGTTTAACCATTGGACTCTGCAGTAAACTGTTTAAAACACAAAAAAAATAAAATAATATAACTTGATCTTGGGAACAAAATGATCATATTAATTTATACTTTTGATAAACACTTTACTGTGGTAATAGAACAACATTGGCATTTCAGTACGAAGTAGATATACCAAATAAATGATTGTAAAATCTCATTTCTGAATGATTTATTCTCACACAAAAGCCACAAACAATTGAGAAACAAATTACATATTATCTACTGATATGATTCGTACTGACAAACCTTTCACAACACAAATATGGAAATTTTGTTAATATTTCCAAACATTACTATAAATAATGTATCCATATTACTATGTATCCATTTGAATTATTTTTCTATTCTACCAATTGATGTTTTAATGCTTTTTGAACATTTTTAATCTTATTTGTCCTCACATCGCCTTTTAGTTAGTATGAACTGTTTCCATGTTCACATTGTCTGGTTGGTAATCTCATACAAAGGTGAACTAAATCATAAATTATAAATGTTTTTTTTTGCTTTTCAATACAATTTGAGCAGCAATATTTGCATTATCAAGTTTTTTAAGTAGTTTAAAATATAAAATCTTATTAAAAGAATATGGACACAAAAATTGTTAGACAAAGTAAAAGCTTTATACAAGTGATAGTATCTTATGTAAAAGAGCTATGTTAATGATGATATGCAAAACCCAATTATTCATATATGTATAAATACTTTGCTTGTTCTGCATCATACAATTTGTTTGCGCAATAATCTTCAAGGCAGAATATGTTGACTTTAATGTTTACTTTAGGTCACCAAAAACACTTACTCAGAGTAGGTGTTGGTGCTGAAATACATAGAATATTGACACATAAAGAACATGGATTAACATATTTTAAAGGTCCTACTATTGGTGCTATTATATTTACAGTCTTCAGTAAAACTGAAAAAATAGAAGGTAATCCATTTATTAAGAAAGACTTACTTGGGGTAGGTGTTGGAGTCGGTGTAGGTGTTGGTGTAGGAGTAGGTGTTGGTCTAGGAGTTGGTGCTGTTAGAAAAAAAATTGGACATTCAAAATATTTTGTTTGATAAATATGTAACATGTATCAACTGTGTTAAATATAAATGTTCTTGGAAATAAACTGTGGTTTTAAAACCCAGTATAACAGTTATTTTCATAACAGAAGTGGTCACCTTTAGCAATATGTTGCAATGAACCAGATAAGAACCTACAACTATAAAGGAGAAATACCTTAATTTCATTGTCAAACTTTTTCCAGGTACAAAGTAAAACAGGTAAAAAGATTTAACCTGAAAATGTGAAAAAATGGAGCTGTGTTATATATTCAGGAAGGCTATGCCACACAGTTTTTGTGTCACATGCAAAATGTTGTTGATCATGGACCTGTGAGCTGTTAATTCAAGACATTAATGTCAGAACTTGAGGAAATACAATACGTTACAAAGGAGCCAGTGCAGAGAATGCATGCAAAACTATGCCACTGAGGCCGATTTTTAATTAGTTGCCAGTGACTTAAAGTGACATTATACCAGATAATTATTTAAGAATATATACAAAAGCTAATGATGACACTGTTTAAAATAGTGGACTAGGTGTAGGTGCTATAGCATTTTGAAATAAGCAGAAATAGGAGACTAAACATAGTTTGCCTTGTGTTATTTTAGTCGATATTTTTTTTATTTATTTGGATTTAACGTCGCTTTCAACACATTGTATAGGTCATATCATGACGGGTAGTTTTATGGGCAGAGGAAACCAGTACATACAGTTGGTCAAGGTTCTGTACTGTAGCCGATCAACAGTAAGCAATTACCAACTTTCCCACTTGAGGCCAGGTTGTATTATTAAGGACTCTCTACTGCATGTAACATCATAGTTACAGGACACAAGTATGGAAAAACTACAGAACAATTATTTAAGAACATATGTTAGTGTAATATATTTACTGGGTGTTGGTGTTGGTGATGGTGTTGGTATAGGTATTGGACTGGGTGTTGGTGCTGCAAAATATCAAAACAAAGAAATTATAATGTCAAGCATAGTTTGCCTTGTGTTTATTGGTTTTGTCTGAAAATTTTGCTTACTCACTCAATACATAATTTTACAGCATTATCAAACCAGTGGGTAATGTGAAATGTGTAAAAAGGTAAAAACAGTTGTAAAATAAACACCTATCCCTTGTGTAAGACTGATAACTATTCTCACAGACCTGTATCTTTCTAGAGTTACAGGTCCGGAGGTCATGTGACTTCAGGAAATTGTTCACATATTTTTTAATCACCGAATTTGACCACATTATTTACTTCTGCCATTCCAATTGAAAAATTTGTCTGGTAAAATTTACACATTGGTTGTAAACTGATCATCACTTTCTTGAGTACAGTTTGAAATATCACAGAAAACAATAATCATTTTTGATTGTTTAACCCATAAATTAATATGCTGTATAAAAAATTCATATACCTATCCACAAGAAAAAATATTGTTTGAACAGAATGTACTAAACTTTTTGAATAGCTGTTATTTTTGTACTCTGGCACTTATTTAAGAGTGAACACACTTATCTCTTATGTAAACCTGTGCTTGAAATTTCACATATCATGTTAAAACATAATGCACTACATTGTATATTGCTACATTATTGGGGATGCAAAACACTTAATTGGTATCATTGTTGGGATAGTTGCTTATGGTTTAAGACCAGATATAAATATTGAACATTCTAATTTTAATACTATTTTGATTGCATGTAATCTCCATATACTGTATGTATGTGATATGAGAACAATAGAAAGTGAATGCTTAGTGAATGCTTAGTGAATGCTTAAGTGAATTCTGACAAGAATACAATATATTAATTATTGATATTAATACTCACATGAAAATGGTATAATTTGAACTAGGAAAGAACATGATAGGTCATGAGATTTGATGAACAATTACATTTCAGTTTCAATTCATAGTTTCAATTTAAAATCAAATGAAAAATAGAAAATTCAATTTAAAATTACCTTAGAAAGTTGAAAAAGGGAATTAAAGAGAAAAACTCTCAGATATGTCAGTTGTATCATATGATTACCAATAATGAAAAGAACACACTTGGTGTTGGAGTGGGTGTTGGAGCTATAAGCACTACATATATTAATTGAAATATGTAAAACAATAGAAAAAATAGTGTCACATCTTATAATACATATCATAACTGGCTGTTGAATGGGATGTAAAACAGAACTTTGACCTTTGTACAATCATAATAACCAGCAGCTATATTGTACCTTTTGTTTTGGCAAAACATCTAGATTTAAAAGTTGGTAACTAAGAAAGTTTCTGGACAGTAACAAATTATAATCACTTACTTGGAGTTGGTGTTGGAGTTGGTGTAGGTGTTGGAGGTACTACAACAAACAAACTCCATTTAGAAAACTCCACAAAATAAATTATAAAACTTTATATAACATGAAGAGTTATATTTGCATATACTTACATTCACTGCAAGCACGTACAAACAGATCAGACACTGTAATACTGGTGTAGTCATCTGCCACTTCAAAGGTAATTGTAATTTCTGATACACCTGTTAAGCCTTCAAGTGGCAGGCCTTGATCTGTGCCATCTCTGCCTATGCCAACATCGAATGGCTCATCAGGGTTATCTATTTCAAACTAAAACATAAATGTTATTCAAATATATTCAATATTTCTGCACACATATCATCAATTTAAAGAGTATCAATTTTGAAAACGAACATAAACTATACCTCTATTACTTCATCAGGTTCACCAGGTCTGGTAAATGTTACAGTGACAGTACTTGCTCCTTCAACTGTAAATTCTACATCCATCACTCTGACAGTACCATCCTTGTCAGGAGGTGTTATCACTATTGCATCACCTGGGTTGATATTAATACCATCATATGTTACAGCATCATCTGGGTTGACATCAACATTCCCAGGTACTTCAACATCTAACTGAATATTACCCTCCTCAACAACCACTACTTGCAGCTTGTTTGGACATATAAATGCTGAAAATATATTTAAATGTCTGATTTTAACAGTTTACAAAGCAAAACGTTCATTATTAGTTTATTATTTTTATTATAAATATAAGTGTTTAAGAACAAATCAGATGTTTCAGCATCCTTCATTCACCATCGCTCCCCAAACAAATCAATGAAAATATTATTTTCCACAAGCAAGACTTCTTACACTTTGCCTGGGCATGTACCTGTCTTGAAATCTTCAAAATACTATTTATTTCATAACATGAAGTCACTGAAGGTGTCATAAATTTTAGATACCAGTATGTCAAAATACGATACATTCTACTCTAATGTAGATGAGAATATGTTACATAAAATAGTTAAATACTTAGGTTTGACATTTAACAAAATATCTGAAAAATCATAACCATGTGGAGGCCGTACTTTTTGCTGTTCTCAGCTGTTCAAGGCATTGTATCAGACTTGAATAATTGTAAGCTGTTAAAAGATTATTAAATGAAAATGCTGTTTTCCAAAATATGATTTAAACAGTCAGTACATTCTGGGCATTACAAATGTTGAATGATGAATTGATGATAAAGTTATTAAGGCTTTTTTCCAAAATAATCCATGCAGACAGATTATAGCAACACATAGTGGTGTCTTAACATGCTTTAATAAAAATCTCACAAAATGAAGTAAGGTCAACTATATAAGCACCACCCTTCAATGTACCAATTGTCTTTATCTCAAATTATTAGCAGCAATGTAAGATCTTGTCTGTTTGTCATTAAAGAAGGAAATGAAAAATATTCAGAAAATGCTTTTTTAATTGTTTAAAATCGAAGTTAGCATTTCATTAAACATGTCAAGCTCAAATGAACCAAAAATAGTTTGATACTTTGGAATGAAAATGAAAATATGAAAAAGGTAAAATTTGATAATCACTTGATTATCTATACATGAATGATTATGATTAATAACAGAAAAACATTTTGATTCAAAATCACAGTTCAACATGATTGTAGAAACAAGAATTATACTGTCCAGCATATCTGAGCCTTAAGAACAGGGCTTGGTGTTGTTAGGCCTCAACTCGCGATTCGGAAGATCTCAAGATTGTCCTTGTGCAAACTTGGGATCCTGAGTTGAGGCAAACATCTCGAGATTGTGCAGAATATCTTGAGTTTGGGTTGCACAAACTTAAGATAAATTTGAAAAATAACACATTGGGTTTATTGCTCTAGTCATTGCTGTGTTGGAATGAACCCCACCTATGTGGCTTCCAAATGAAATTCTTACTAGTGGAAAGGATTATATCAGTCTGTGCAAATAGGTTAAATGGAAAGCTCTTTGATCATCTATGCAAAGGGTTTTGCTGGTATGATGTGTTATCTAAACTTTCCCTTGGTTATGAATTGCACTTCTGTAATTGTTGGTGTATTCTCAGATGTTTCATGTTTGGTAATTATCCATTGCACTTTTAAATACTACCCAACCCCAGAGGACTTATATTTCAGAGGTTTTTTCTAGTTATATAGAATAAAAAGAACTATAATAATGAAAAATTTATAACAAAGCACTCATTACAATCCCAGAACAATTGCAATTATAAATGTTGAGGACTACCTTATAGCATGAGCAAACACCATATAGCCCAGTCATTATAATCAGCCAATCAGCCATAAGTAGATCCCAATTAATTAGCAAACCACAGTCCTAGGTGAATACCTTAAGTTTATACAGCACAAACTCAATGGGGCTCCCATCTCAAGATGTTTCCTCAACCAATAAGATCGCAAGTTTGGGGCAAGGACAATCTTGAGATGTTACCAATCGCGAGTTGGGGGCTCAACCATGAAAATTGTCGAATGTGAATGTCCTCTCTCAAAGCTAACACCCACCAGACACATCCTGACCCGTTCAAATACCGTTCAGCCAACACTTCTACTTGTGACCCAACAAGTCAGACTGTATGTTTCAAATTAAATACCAAATAATGAATAATTAAGTCATATTTAAGAGGACCTGCTTTATGTATGACAATGAATGCAGTTATGTCAGCACTCTTACACATAGCTAGGTTAAAATACTTTCAATTGTTTCCATGCAGTAGTCTACAATACCACTTACTCAGTGTGGGAGTTGGTGTAGGTGTAGGCGTTGGTGCTAAAATATACAACAAGTTGATTTAAATATAATTTTGCAGATTATGAACAATGTGTGACCATTACAATGTTGCATCTTCCAAATAATACAATATGTGATAGGTAAATAATAACCAAAAGTGCATTACCTCCAATATGTCTGGGATACTTTATAAATTTAAACTTATCTGGTGTAGAGGTAGGGGCTGATGTAGAGGCTGGGTATGCTGGATAGTAAACTACACCCAAACGTATTAGCTAATAAATGTATTTTCATACCTGATAAATCTGTAAATACTGGAATGAATCAATCATTTTCAATATAACACAAATAGCTTGACTATTTCTTTTTTCGATTTTTAAAAACTCAGTGACTCCAGATAATCTTGTTACTTACTGTTTTGTTTACTTTTTGGTGTATTAATTGATAACATAGTACTGGACAGCTTAAACACCTGCCCAAAAGCAAGTACAGGTGGCAATATTCTCATAAAAAGGTCCACCTAGACATACTATTATTAGCCCACTAGATTAAAGAAAACAGCTGATAACATGTTTACATGTCTCTCCATGTACAGTTTCAGCTTCAAATCATCTACTTCTCAATTGGGTGCAACAAATAGGGAATATAATCATGGTGAAAGCAGATGAAGAACTTTATAACTTTTTTATTCCATTATTGATCAAAGGCAAACATTGCAGCGGTAACAGATTACCAATGTAATGCGGCAATCTAAGATCCAAATTAGACAAAATAACATGTTTATGGTTTGTGCAACCATAGTTTTGAAGATTTCAAAACTCCAGGGCAGCATAAATTATGGAGCCAAAGTATGGAGATTACACATAAAACCATTTGAGACAAAGTTACACTTTTCTAGAAAACATTTCCTAAATGGGGGTACATCAGTGTATTTAAGTGTAATTAAGAGAAAAGTCAATATGACATAAGAATAAAATATGCCAACTCTGCACAAGTTTTACTTTGGTTACACAGCTGCAAGGCACTTCTATACCCTTATGTATCCACCTGCACCCCTCCCTCAATAAAAGAAAAACAAACACAATTACGGTACTCACTTGGAGTAGGTGTTGGGGTAGGTGCTGGAATAATCAAATATATTTTTATTAATTGAATAATTAAATTGTGTCTGTAGCTATTACAAATCAAGTAAATATTAATGTATCAATAATAACCATATACGTTCATCAGCTAGTTACTGTTACAGTGAGAAACACCCAGAGCATTCTATGATAAAAAAAGTTTTTGATAGATTCATCTGGGTACCCAATCACTTTGAATCCAAGAAATGTTAATCACATTATTATCACAGAAACTATATTACAATGTCAAGATGACTAAAGAACAAGTATTTCAAAGACTTCTGAAGATCATATGTAACTGATGATGGAGTGTTGATTTCAACTATTAGTGTATTTAACGACAGCAATAACCCGCAGGGTAAACTTAAAATCAGAACTTATGCCTGGATTATGTATGTAAATATGTCATTTAATCTCAACAAAGAACATGATTTGTACTTACTTGGAGTAGGTGTGGGTGTTGGAGTAGGTGCTAGATAGAAAATATTGTCAATAATACATTTATATTTACAACTAAATATTGATGTATGAAATTATAATGGACTTTCAGAACTTATTTTGTGTTAAAGTTAAAAATGCCTCAAACATTCCACAGTAGGAAATGTATAATAATATTTAAAGTTGATTTATATCAATATCAATTTTTATACAAGTTATGCTAAACACCATATCATCACAGAAACCACATTAACTAAAGAGTAAGCATTTTACAGACTTAGGCTACTTATAAATAAAGTACTGATGACAGAAAATTAGAATATTTAATAGTAATTATCTGCAGAATAAACTTAGATCATGACAAACAATGGAGTTATGATTATAAACATGTAGTTTGACTCAATGATATAAATGTATAACTTACTTGGAGTAGGTGTTGGAGTTGGTGCTAGAAAAATAGAGAATATTATCATTATTTGAAGGGTTAAATTGTATTTACGTCTGTAACATATCAACTAGATGTCAATGTATCAATTTTAATGGACTAGTACACTTTCATAAGATATTTTGTGTTGCAGTGAGTTATCATTGTAAACATGTCATGTAATTTAAACAAATGATATCATGTTTTATTTACATGGATAAGGTGTAGGTGTTGGAGTTGGTGCTAGAATACAGTACAGTAAAACATACTTTAAACAGTCCATAGTAGACACAGTATAATGATATTTAAAGTTGGATAATATCAATATCAATTTGCATAAAGTTATGTTAAGCCCCACATCATAAGAAAACCACATTAACACAATGACAAAAGAAGAAAACATTTTTTACAACTAGGCTACTTGAATATAAGGTATTGATGATAGAACATTAGAATATTCAATAATAGTAATTATCTGCAGAATAAATTGAGATAGGGCATCTACTGGAGCTATTATTGCAAACATGTAGTTTGACTCAAACAAATGATATAATTTATAACTTACTTGGAGTAGGTGTTGGAGTTGGTGCTAGAAAAACAGAGAATATTATCATTATTTGAAGGGTTAAGTTATATTTATGGCTAAAACATCTGACCTAAATGTTAATGTATCAATTTTAATGGACTGGTACACTTTCATAAGATATTTGTGTTGCAGTGAGTTATCATTGTAAACATGTCATGTAATTTAAACAAATGATATCATGTTTTATCTACATGTATAAGGTGTAGGTGTTGGAGTTGGTGCTAGAATAATTAAGAATATTATAATTTATTGGAATAGTTAAATTACATCAGTGGATTTTATAAAGCAACCCATAATCTTTACAGTAAAGAAATATATGGTACACACAAACATGGTAGAAAAAGTGTAATATTTTCAGGTAGATGAAGACAATAAATAACAAATGAATTTGTACCCAAGTAATAATAATATTCATCTTATTACAACAAAACAGTATTAACACATATTGATAACTTTGATAACCTGCAAAATCGTAAATCATGTTGAATGCTTGAGTCACGATTGTAAACTTTTCCTTTAATTTGAAGAAATAATGTCATTTTACACTTACTTGGAGTAGGTGTTGGTGTTGGAGCCACTGCAATAAATGATGTTGTTTTTAATTATGAAAGTTTAACAGAAATTGTTGAATCAATTGAAATTCAGTTCACAATTTTTTAATATTTTAATATACCCACAGATTTTTAACAGATAACTGTTGTTAATGATATAATGCAGATTCAGCCGTTATACTGATGACTATTACAACATACAGGATACTTCTTCATGGGGAACAAATATACAGTGGCTGGAGTACGGTAAATCACCGCACTCGAGAAAAAATTCTAAAGTACAATAGCATTCATTTGCTGTATTCCAGGGGCCGGTTTCACAAAGGGTCTTAGACTTAGTCAAGTTTATGGCTAAGTCATGGACTTAAATCTAAGACTTAGGTCTCAGCTAAGTCTGGGACGTAAATGGATTTCACAAAGGGTGACTTACCTAAGCCCAAGCTTATCATATAACCACAGTGGTTTTCTGTGTCATGTGACCTTTTATTTCTATTCAAAATATAATATTGGTGACAAATATCCTTCATTTAACTCATTTTGTCTAAGGATGAGTGCCGTTTTCAAATGGAAAAACTTGTTATCATATAAAAACTTTCCAAAGACTACATCAGGGAGGTAGTTTATATATTTATACTTTATTTACAGCCATTTCCAGTTTTGAAGTGGAGAGAAATTTATGGCGGCCATATTTAAGTCTTTGTTTACAAAAGTTAAGCCCACTCCCAGGTAGGCTTAATTTTGAGCCCCAAAACTTAGTCAAAGCTTTGGAGTTGTTGCTTTGTGAAATCTGCTAAGTCTAAGACCACGAACTTAGCATGATTTAAAGACAAATGTCTTGATTTTAAGTCTAAGTCCAGGCTAAGTCCTTTTGTGGAACTGACCCCAGTAAATTAACTAGAGTGTGATTCAAGCTGGTAAACTACACTTGTACACCTACAGACTTAAGAAAATATGAGGCCACGATGGATTTTATACCATTTTACAAATAGAAATCTATCAATATTTTACTCTTACCGCACCTGCTGTTGCAGTTTTCTGGCAATATTTTACAAATAGAATATCAAATACTAGTACTGTATGCTAGTACAAACACAGAATAAAGGAAATGTGAGGCCATGATGGGGTTTCTAGCCATATTTTGCAAACAGAAGATCCAGCCAACCAGTCTATTTTTCGTCTGCAGACGAGATTAATTCAATTAACCACTGAAAACAATTGCTACTGAAACCTCTCTTGAGATAAAGTTCTAGAGTGCAACAATCCATACTGTGGCATATCTTCTATCGAACGGATTTACCGTACTGCAGCCATGCCCAATTAAATAAGTACAATAATGTTAATAATCATTTATGATACAACTGGGCATTATTATTTATAACTGTAAGCTATCCCATGTAAAACATAGAAGTAGATTTCATCCAATTACTTCAAAGAGGAGAGGTTTATCTATCACCCATCATGGATGAAAAATAAAAAGTATTTACCTTTACAACATCCCATTGCAAAGAGATTGGCCTGTGAGAAACATTCGTGTCCTTCTGCCAATGTAATTTTTACTACAATTTCAGCAATCTCTTCAACTCCTGCTCCATCATTTGGTCTCCATCTAAGTGATTCCATATCATCTGGATCATCTGGTTTCAGCTAAGATAACAAAATTTGATATAGAATTTATATTATTGACTGACAAGCTTTAAAACTTAATATAGTTTAATTTGTATTTGGTACATTTTAGGAACTGTCACATATACTAGATTTAAAGGATGAAAATCTTTTGTCATTGAATCAAGTAAAACATTTATACAAACTTGCCAAAACCTATTTTTATTTTAAAATATAGTTCACATCTCTGCATTACAATTTTACATTTTTAATTGTATTTGTGACATGCAATCACATTTCAAAAACCCAACTGCCTAACCACAAAAAAACCCATAAAAATATACACCAACCGTGATGGATTCTGCAACCTCATCAGCACTGTCCAGTAATGATATTTTTATGCTTTTGGCAAACTGCACATCAATGCTTATTTTCATGATCAGTGCTAGTCCACCTTCGCATTCGGGTTTCAAAGTAAAGTATTCCTCTCCACAGAATTCATTCACAGTGCCACTTGAATCCAGGATGTCTGAAGCTGGCACATTGTCCTCATTAGGCCCTTCAATACTCGGGATAAAACCAGAGTCTGATGTTGTTACCTCATCTTCAGGATTTGGACACTCTGCTACAATTTGAAGACAATTGATGCCAGTTATATTCATGGAAGATGCATGAAAAAAACATGCTCATGTATTACATTGAACAAGTGATATATTTGATTAATAAATTAAAATTTTGTTTGGCACACCTGTGCAATAGACTGTATCACTGACTTATAAAAGAAAAAGTTAATTAACTTATTTTGTGATATTCATTAAAATTTCTAAATGTGCATACTCTATCCAGTGACTTATTAAAGGACCCTCTACACAGGACAAATGAAGATTATTTTATCAAAATTTAATCTACATCTGTGTTGGCGAGGAATACTAACAGTGGCAAGCTGAATCTTTTCAAATAGCACGCCTACAAAATCCTACCATTTTTGTACACTTACAATGTAGGAACACAAAATTGTTTAACTTTTTATTGCTTATGATCGCATAAAATGATACAATGTGAAAAACCAAAGATATAACTTAAATTAGTGTTCACAGCATACAACAGATATATGGTTAATAATAAATTAGCTAAAATGAAAAGATTTAACAAGAAAAAAACATTACGTGGTCCTGTAGTTGTAACTGTTAGCGTTGTTGTAAAGAAAGGTGTCGTCGTTGGAGGTATTCCACTTGTTGTTGTTGGAGGTAGAATTGTTTGAGTGGTAGAAACTGAAAGAAAAATATAATTAACATGCAATATTTATTGAAGTAAGTAAGATAAAGTGAACACATACTTTAAATCATTATTTTTATTTCAATAAAGCAATTCTGCAGAATATGTTAACATTCATTCATCAGTTTAACTTAAAATATAGCAAATAACTACATTTAAACCAAAGTTATTTAGGAAGACAAAATATCATGATAATACATTGTAAAAACATTAAAATTTAAGTATATTTAAGTGACAAAATAAATGCACAGACAATGACAGATGATAATAAGCTAAAAGTAAATTATATCAATTAAATTCAGAACCAATGAAAATTGTCTAAAGTGTGATTTTTATAATTTGAAAATGAAAGAGTCATTACCTGGCTCATGACAGCCCAGCAGATACAGGTTCATCAGTTTTACTGGGAAGTCACCCTTTATTGGTCTAAACTTAAAGACAACCTTTGTGACATCTGCAATGCCATCACTGGGTATGTTAGCATCTGCCAGAGACCATTCTTCTCTGTTTCCAGTTATCTTAATCTGGATGAAAAATTAGTTAAAAATATACTCTATGGTTTTTAAAGAATTTGGTTTGATAAAAATAATAGTAAAGCATCTATTTACTACTCAGTCTTTAACACTGAAATACCTGTTTTACAATATGTAGCAATTATTGCACCAGTAGTCATTAAACTACTTCTGAAGTACTTCCTATAAATATTAAGCTTTGATTAATTAATTTATCAGTTCCAACAGTACATCTACCCTTGAAATCATTTCTTATTTTGTAATTTTTTTATCACCATAGGTTAGGAATATGATTCATGGACTGATTTATTGAATTTCACACCTAGTACCTTGTTTCAGTTATACTGCAATGGGACTACCATTTAAGGGATAATCTGAGTCACTATGTATCTGCCCATACCTGGCCCAGAACTCATCCCATCCAAGGACTAACCAAGCCCAGTGTCACTTAACTTCAGTGATCAGATGGGATCAGGTCAAGGTATACCCCATAAGCACATATATAGAGCTTAGGAAATTTGTATGGTAGATCATTGTGAAAAATTCTACAGGCAGAATTGATAATTTGCCAGAATAACTCATGTTTAACTAAACTTAAGTTCAAACAGACATCTGCTTGAAATAAATGTCTCCTTCAACACACTTTGGTTACAATGCTGCACTGTTTTTTAATTTCAAAATAACAATTTGCTTATATTTGACCTCTGTGGCCTAATTGTTGAGGTGTTATGTTGTGAACTAGGAAAGTCTGAGGTTCAATCCTCAGCCAGGGCATGAAGACTGTACCCTTGGACAAGGCACTTTGCACACATTTCTCCCACTTCTCTCTTTCACGCCCTCTTTATTATCCTTTTGAGGAGATAAATGAGTACAAATAGCAGTTGGGGAGATATACCTGTTATGGACTGTAAGGATGTAAGGACCTATTCAGAAGAGTAGAGTCATAGACCTCAGTGAATAGAAACCAGAAATAAACATCAGCCATATGGGCCACTAGGATCAAAGAATGATATTTTCTTTATCTACATTAGCATTTGGTCAAGATGGGAAGCCATAGCTGTCAGTCTATGAGTCATATCTTGAAAAATAAAATATTAAAAGAATATTAACAGTGGCTTCAAGTACCTTGAATTTTTCAGGTTCTGCCTGACCCTCAACATAGACTTCCACAGTGACTCTTCTCACATATTTCACCTCCACTCTTGCTTCAAGTAATAGGACTCTTGGTGGGTAAATTTGATCTGGCTTGATAATAATTTTGTCCCTTCCCTTCAGGCCAACCATGCTACCAGATCCTTCAAGGGCATTATTAATATCTTCTCCACCAGCATTAGGTTTGATCTGTGCAGTATATGAGGTTTGCCCTTCTTCTAATGTTTCAACATCATAGCCCAATGGACATTCGGAAACTGTTTTAATGAGGAAAAAAAACACCATTGTTACAAAATGTATCAGAAATGTGGATATATGTAAAACAGGCAAATCTATAAACTGTGTGCATTTTTCTGAAATGAAATAATATATCCAACAACAGTTGAAATTAATTTAGTCATTTCTTTTCATTTTTAACTTTAGAAAATTCTGTTTTACAAAACCAACTAAAACCCTAATTGATTTATGTAGTACATATAAATTATCCTTTTTTTCTTACAAAACATACAAAACTATGAGCGTCTATGTATCTTACAAGCATGTATGTAAAGATATATTTGTATCATACTTTGTTTTAAAAGCTTTTCTTACACATACCTGTTGTTGTGGTTGTTGCTGCAAAGTTAAATAAAGAAAAATATTGTTAACAGTCGATAAAATAGTTTTAAAAAGAGAGAAAACATATACAGTACAACTAGAGAAAGACATTTCTCACATAATCAAAGCATTATATGGAGTTACTTTACACAAAAAAGCAAAAATACAATTATCTGGATAACAAAGGAATCATAAGAAATGCATTGTTATTTAAATCACTGGAGCATAATAAAACTGATCATTATCAAGATGCATTTTTACAAAGGACTGCAGAACACTGCAAATAAATGTATAAGCGAATGTAAATGAGTTCAATGAATAAAAATTTGATTAAAAGGAGTTTGAATAACAGAGAATATTTTTCTTATTAAACAGTAATATGTTATTACATGCCAAACAAGGCTAAAACTAACACTTGAGATAAGAATACATCACTAGAAGGTATTTTACTGTGCTTTTTGGTCAATGTTTTTTTAAATCCACATTATAGAGATAATTCAACTTAAAAATTAAAGGTTTTATATTCAATGGTTCCCTTGTATATATATGACAGTCTTTTTGGCATTCTTTGTTGAAAAATGGACTTATATTACTTTACTTATTAGACATATAACAAAAAGTTTATCACTAAAGAGGATGAATAATATAACATTCATGTTACACTCTCATATTATATCATCAACTTTATTGATGATATTCATCTTTCATAAATGTCTTTGGGATGTTTTTCTATTACATCTCAAGTTGTATTTATAGTCAAAATGAACAAACAGTAAATGTATACATACGTGGCACTGTAGTTGTAACTGAAAAACAATAACAACATGAAATTAGTACAGCAAGTATAAATATGTACATAAACAAAACTTTTAGAGAGAGTTCTTGTTTTCACATTATTAATAAAATACTAAATGGCTATTATTAATTTGCTTTAGATCTTTAGAGTTTAATCTGAATACAAGTTAAATATTTTGAAATAAATATAATCCACTGTCCACTTGTTTCTTACAACATGAAAAGTCTGGAACCTGTAAGGATGAGTACTTCATATTACACTAGTAGAAAGACTCCATTTGTCACATTTGATAAAACTAAATTTCAAACTTTGTTACCACAGAATATACTACAAAATTGTGATTAATATATCGCTGTGATTGCTGTTGGTGGAGGAAAGGAAAGAAGGAAAGCAAAAGTAAAGTGAAGGTCAAACTGAAAGACAGATTTAAGGTTTTATTTTACAGGGCAGTATGCAATATTTCAGACAAAAACTTTCTGAAACAGTTTGAAAATTAAAAATAATTGCAGAAAATATATTAAAAATTCAGAGACCATGGGTTAAATGAAATAAAGTACAGCTTACTTATAAAATGGTCCAGGTGTGTGAACCTATGTATAACAATCACATAGACAGTGAAGTGTGCCTTACTGGGTGAATGACTTTACTAATCTCATGAACAACTACATAAACTCAAGTGCAAATGCCTTTTTGTCAGTGAACTTAAGGGTATATTTCTCAGTAACTACCATTTGGAAACACAGAACCCATTCGGTTATAGAGTAAATGAGCCCATCGGGTATCATGAGGGCAGAATGAGAACAGTTACATTGCTGTCATAAGCAGTGGGGAACTACCACAGTCAACTTTGTTCACCATAAATGGTTTTTGATAAAACCAGAATCCTTATCAATCCACAGGGAACTCCTAGAGATGGAGTCACAACAGGAACCAGAACAGGGAAATACTGGGGGTTGGTAGGTGGGTATTGTAATTTCCTTTTCATCCTTTCAGGTCATCTCTGTCCCAAGTGACCTCTGATTGAAGGGAGCAATACAAGAGGCATGTGGATAGACAGAAAGTAACCATACAGTTCAGAAAAACATGGTGTGATCAAAAGTGTCAGAATACCTAAAGAAATAAGTTGGTTTCAACAAATGGTAAGACCAGGGACATGTTAACCCATTCTTCCAACAGTTGGTTAAAGAAATCAATAAAAAAATCAAAGGTGAAATGAAGGTCAAACTCACATACGATCTGAGATTTTATTTTACAGGTTAGCATGCATTTACATTGGAACTTTACGGGGGCAGTATGCAATGTTTTAGACAGAAAGTGACCATACAGTTCAGTAAAGCATGGTGTGACAAAAAGTATCCTGTTCAAAAGTCAGGGATTTAAGACTCAGTGCTTGTTTGACACGTCATTAATGTATATTTGCTAAAAATATCCTTGAAATTATAACATTTGAAGAAAACTTTTTAAACAATTTTATATCTGAAATACACTAACTAAAGAAAATCAATAATGTTGTGAATATAATTTTAAATATATTATTTCATGTGCACATATGATACATTAAAATATAATCATTATACAGTCCCAAGTTGCAAAGCCTATATTTCTGACCAAGTAGAGTTTAAGATTCGCCAAGGATATAATCCATGGCCAAGGCAATATATCAGAGTACTCAGAAAGAAGGCAGATATATATGCACATACTTTGGGTTGTTTCACACATGATACATTAAAATATAATCACTATATTGCAGTGTGTGTTTCAGTAACAAAAGTAAACAAATCTTCGCATAACAATGTTATCTCCATTTGGTAGATCTACTTTACCTTCTTTTTTACAGCATCCACGGACAAAGATATCTCTGACCATGAAGCAGTCATCAGCAGTGAAGGAGATGACAATCTGTGCTACATCAGGAATACCTTCTTCACCAATCACAACCGTTGCTTTACTCCAGATTGCAGGATCAGTTATAGGTATCTACCAATGGAACATGACACACATTATTGGGGTATACCACAAAAAAATCTATGCAATGGTTGAATATCAGGAAGTCCTGATACCTAACAGAGTATATCAATGCAAGGTAAATTACTCCATACCGTTAATTGAGTGAAAAAAACATATGGGCTCATGATTGTAGATGGTTTATTAAGATTTTTTCATAATTTTGTATTATACATAAGACAGAAACTGAAAGCTGTTAAATTTAGTGTACACCATTTCACTGCTCAAGTCAAGGCATTCTGTAGGGTTTTTGTTTATTTTTTTGAATAATAGGGTGGGCTGTACAGCTCAGCTCTGTAAGGTGACATATTTTCATAGCTAGGTGGAATGTAACAGCAGACTCAGCAGTGGGTGTCATGTTTGAAATAAAGTGGATGTTGTTGTTTCATCGTTGACCTATAAGTATGTACATGTTTGGCTTGTTATATCATTTGCTTTATCTGATTTTGTCACTTCTATTTGGACCTGTGGTAAGCTGTCTCCTTCTCTTCTTTGCTTTGACCTTGAATTTCACCTCATCTCCTTATGCCTCGTGCCTGTTTCCCACTCTATTTATAATTATAATTTCTCCATTATTAAATTGATTTTGTCCATTTCCCCTCTACTTCTTCACCTTTTTATCCTGATTCTGGTTTTTATTCACCTTCCTGTTTACCTCTAAATTTGACCTTAATCCCATTTTTAATCTTACTCTCCTATGAGTTAACCTTTAAACTTGACCCTGACTTTTGATCCTTACCTCTCAGGCCATCATCTCTGTATAATAAGTCCTTTATTTTGTTTTCTTACACCCCATCCCATTCTGAATTATTCCAAACAATTAGATCATGTATTTATGGGTGTACATATATTTACATTACTCCCTATTCTTTGTATTTGACTTTCATTTTGAACTTTTGACTTTTGGGTCTCCGACCCCCCCTTTTTTCTAAAATTCAAATTGCTGGGCCTTTTTCTCTATAAAAAATCATAGATTTTTCTCACAGCTTATCCCAGGTGCCATGTGGTAAACACTTGCCTGCTTTAATTCAAAATACTATGCTAAATTACTTTTAAAAGTTAAATTTCTGTATTTATGGGTGTAGATACACTTTATATTATTAGGCCCATGGTTTGTATTTGACCTTGATTTTGACCTTTGGCTTCCGGGTCTCTGACCCCTTCAAAATTTCAAAATTGTCTTCCCTCTCCTCCATGGGCACCTCATCCTCTTGTGCAAAAACATTATATTACCATGGATTTACATTATTTGGGTTCATTCTACACACAAATATGTTAGATGCATGAAATAGTGATGATATTAAAATGTTAATAAATATATATAAACCCATCACTGATGTTTATTGCATAAATAATTTGCTTGCTTCCCCTGGGCAATGTACTGATCTTTTGTTGGACTTTTCACTGTTCAGTACTGTTTGTTTAAATTTGTGACTCTTTGTCAATGACATTTGTTACAAGCAGTGTTAGGGGGTCATAATTGGAGAGGGAATTATAACTGATAAATTGGGGTATTCATAATGATTCTGAGTATAGATGTATGTTCGTTTGGTGTAATAAAACATTTTCAACGTGTCATAAAGTACATATCGATAAAATGATTTTCTGGATGTGGAGAGCTATTGCATCTGAAGAGATTATCTTTGCTTTAATTTATGCAAGATTAAATACTGAAGTTCTCATGTAGTATTTCTTTCTACATTGAGCTCAAAGCATGTATAGCTAAATAAACATATTTAAGGTGATTAATCTCACGCTGAGTGAACATATTTCAATGAATGGAAAAAAGTTTCAATATTACATGAGCAACAAATTTTTCAGTAGTATGACACAACTGCCTCAGTCAATTAAATAATTAGTCATACAGATAAAATAAATGGAATAAATGTTATCACATGAGACAAAACTTGTTTTTAAACTCATTCCTTTTGTAATCAAATATTTATGCTTCATCCACCTAATCAATTCATAAATCTGATCATTAGTATCAAGTCAGAAAAGGGTATAACTTGTCATGAATTGAAATGAGTTGAAAAATACTTAAAGTGTAAACATCAGTTTTCATACAAAATAATTAACACGTATATATAGTGGCTTTTAGCTAGCTCCTGTCAAGGGCATATAATAGTGTAGTAATACAATAAATATAAGCGGCAGCAACACTGAAATATTTATTTGTCACTCTAAAATGTTATTCTTAAGATACACTTTAGGAGAGTTAAAGAAACCAATTATAATGGTATTTAAAACTAACAACATGTAAAAATATTTTCACATATTAATGTCCATGTTACAATCCCCTTGGTGTACTGGTTTCACAGACCATGTCTACACTTTAAAACCTAAAATAAGTTGAATGCATTTTCTTCAGGTAAAAATATGAAATCATGTTTCAGTTTCATAAATGCTATCATTTTTTGCATGACAATTTATATTTTTATATTTTGATTTGTTTATAATTAAAAATTAGAGAATCAAGTCTTTCTAGCAGTACATAACATGTTCATAATTGATACAGAATAACCAATTCTAACAATTCAACAATTTTTTTTTTCAATTTAGTTGGCATGTGCTGGTGTAAATGCGAGAGTTAAATTGGCTGGGAGATTTAAGATGGAGAGACAGACTTTTGCATATATTAATATAGATAACCTACATACCTCTGCTGAGGTTATCACATCTCCACTGATATCAGTGAAATATACAGTCACCATCTTTACACCTTTCACATACAGCATGACATCCAAGATAGTTGCCTCAGGTGGTTCACACCATGGTTTTATAAGAAGTACATCGCCCTCACAGAGAGTAATGCTCTTGTCTGTACCTCTGATGGCATCTTCTGGATTAACTGTACCAGGCTCAAATGGATCGGAGCTTCCCAAATCACCCATACCACTGATATTGAATCCACTATCCTCAGGAGCAAGGATAATTTCCTCACTACCAGGAGGACAAACTGTAAAAAAAATAATTTAAAAAATACAATGACCGCCTTAAAACATATGGACTTTTAAAAAAAATTCAATCTGCTATACAATCTATTCACCCTATCTTTGTCACATTAAATTACAAGCATCAGATTCCATAGAAGCTTGGAATTGCCCTTTTTATTATTTTTGTATCTTTCAGTTACTAATTAATATAAAATTATAAACTTGAATTTTTGAGTTAATAATCTTGGAGTTTTATTGATAAATAATAAATTTTGATGAAGGGTACAGATTCTTTTCATCTTACATCAAATTAAAACCAAATAAGTAGTTCAAAAATTAAAAGCTACGTAATAAGACATTTCAATACAATCTTCATTGCCAGAACCATAGAGAGCTTTATGAAGAAAAATATCAATGGTGCTGACCCTTGCTATGTCTCAGGTTTATGATTATAGTTTCCTGTTTTCTGTTTGGTGTGTATAGATCTGTCTGAAGATGGAGATTGTGCGCTATAAAAATACTATTAGATAGAATTGATACTAATTACCTTTTGTTGGTGTTGGCGTTGGTGTAGGTGTAGGTGTTGCTACTGAAATAGTAATTTTTTATGAGAAAACAATGTATGCAAGAAATATACTTCCATGAAAATAAACATACCCGATTTTTACCCCAAACATATTAAAATAATCACCAAGCACAAAAAAGAGTTTGCTAGATGCTACATATGAAAGATAAGTTAAAATATAACTGAGCATAAACATGGGCACAACTAAAAACATGGGGTAAGCACACTCGCCTGGTGGTGTGGGAGTAGGCACTGCAGGAATTGGTGTCGGATATGTAGGTGGTGATGGTATAGCAGTTGGTGTCGGATATGTAGGTGGTGATGGTATAGCAGTTGGTGTCGGATATGTAGGTGGTGATGGTATAGCAGTTGGTGTTGGTGTCCCAGTTGGTGGTGTTGGTGTACCAGTAGGTGGTGTTGGGTATTCAGTAGGTGGTGTTGGTGTTCCAGTAGGTGGTGTTGGGTATTCTGTTGGTGGTGTTGGTGTACCAGTGGGTGGTGTTGGGTATTCAGTAAGTGGTGTTGGTGTACCAGTAGGTGGTGTTGGGTATTCAATAGGTGCTGTAAAATGTAGATGTTTTTGTATGAGATGGTGGCATTGATTATTTAAAACAGAAGTCTCTCAATTCTTCATTTTTTGTCAAAGGCATATGATGTTGTACATTTAATTTAAGCATCAGATCTGATCTGATAACTTGTATGCTATGGACATTCATCAGTTCTCACTTGGTGTTGCATTGGTTGTCAGAGTAGGGTATGATGTTTCCTTAGCTATTGATCTTGATGTTACTTTATTGGTATCCCACAAGGGATAAAGGATATTCTGTTTGTGGCTTCGGGTTTCTGTTGTTTGTCAATTCTATGTTTTGTTGTCTCAAATGATCTTTTACATATGATTTACAATTCAAATTACAATATTTTTGTAAAACGAGGCAAAAAAAAAATTACAATATTTTGTGAACATGTAAATTACCCACAGTGATTAATTGCATATTTACATATCCCAATATGTTAATACTAAGAACATTATCCTACAATGCTAACACTAGGACAATCTTATGAAGCAATAAACACTGAAATCAGCTTTTATATTTTGTTGTAGTATTTAACCCACAGTAACACATTATAATTTATTACATAGCAGTGATGGAAATACAGGAAAATTAACATCAATTATTTAACTTCATCTTTTTTCATAAACCACTCTCATGCAGTAAATAAAATCATTGTCATTTTTTCTGATCAGTAACAACCACATAGCCATGTAAAGAATGGTTTTCATTTTTATGACAAGATATCATCTAGGGGATGCATCTAAACATAAGTAGATGTGTGGAGTATCAAGTTTCTTAAATAACTGTGTCTCAGCTTGTTTCAATCCAGAGTATAGCTTGAGAGCTGAAATCATAGTCTTTCAATGAAAATGGAATGACGAAACAAAAAGTGTAATAAGTAAACTTTATTTTTGTGTGAAACATTAATAAAACAATTTTCTTGACTTAAAGCAGGATATTTTTTTGGCAAAACAAGTTGTACATTTTCAAAAAATTTTTAAACTTTTCTTTCACTTATGAGATATAACCTTGTAACTTTCAGTATTGACCTAATCTGTCTTTCATACAGGTGTGACATTTAAAAGATATTGTGAGAAATAACATTATCAAATATTTTTGATAATAATTTAACAATGTCTTACAGAGAACAAAATGCCTGAAGGGAAATAATATGTGAATTAACCACTGGCCCTTGCCCAAGAAAGTGAATAATAATGAAGCTTGTCAGAAGTGATCAAGTGGTCAGAAGTTAAACCAACTTAGGTGTATTAAAATTATCAGACATTTAGTGTGTATGGTACTTACATGGTTCTGGTGTGGGGAAGAATGGAGGGGATGGTTCTGGTGTGAAGAAGACTGGAGGGGATGGTTCTGGCGTGGGGAAGAATGGAGGGGATGGTTCTGGTGTGGGGAAGAATGGAGGGGATGGTTCTGGCGTGGGGAAGAATGGAGGGGATGGTTCAGGGAAAGGTGTTGGAGTTTGCGTCGGTGTTGGAATTGGTGAAGGAACTGGTGTTGGTACTGGAGATGGGATAATAACTGAAGAAAACATCAAAATAAAAAGTAACCACAACCAAATGAAATAATCACAGCAAATGGCCAAATAATGTTTTCATACATTAAAACAATTCTGGAATAACAAAGCAGTAACTGTTATAAAAGGTTATAAAATCATGTAAAATGATCATATAAAATGGCACCACCTGGCAAAAGACTGCCCAGGTCACAGCAATGTTTTTATAGCCATTCTAAATGCATAATTTTATTGCACTATCTACCATTTTTTTTTTCAGAATACCTCAGTGTTTGAATGTTCTCATGAACCATGGTAGATTACTTGCATTTTAAACTTACTAATGTGATTAAAAATAGTTAGATCCATATTTTTTACAAAAAGGCACTATTTCCAACATACAGAGATGTGTATTAAAACAGTTATTAGTGACCTACCTGTGAACATCACATTATCAAACTTATAGGTCTAAGATCAAGAAAAGAACTGATACTTCTAAATTATATTACAACACTTGTGTTTCTCATTTTCATGCAATATTGGTTGTGATAAAATTTTTAATGAAAATGTAATTATTTGCCACTCTTTATCTTTTAGAAGTATTATGGAAAAACCATTACACATAATACTCCATAATCAATTTTAACAAATGTATTCTACGTAAGAGGTTGTACACACCATTTAAATGTATACAATGCTGCTGTAGACAGTACATTACAAAACATTACCAAAAAAATTAACATTTTATTATTCCTTTTTAATGTAGTATCTTGATATGGTTTGACATATCAATTTCTCAATTGCCAACGGTTTACAGTGAAGACATTTTGTTCAAGCAGATTTTATAACCTTGTTGCAAGTTATTAATTATAATTGTTAATTTTGTTGTTACTTTAGCAATCTCAGTTTGTTGAATGTTAGAGAATGATTATGACTAAGTGGCAAGTGATGCCCTGATATGCTCAAGATATTGTGGAAAGTTTTTTGGTTAAAAGAATTGTTCGTTGTGGTTTTATATTGTAAAATATATTGGAAAAATAGATAAAGGATGCTTCTATGGCCAGATGAAAGATGCATCCACCTGAACAGGACAGCTAACATGATTTTGAAGACAAACAGCATTTTCATGATTAAGAATTAATTAAGAAAATTCTACCTTATTATTCAACATTACATGGGTGGCCCTTAGTACCCTAAACCTCTAAACTGAATACTTTTGAATTTAAAAGTAACTTACTCAATGGCAAAGTGCTAAAGCAGCTATTACTCATTTAGTATTACAGCTACAGCTCTGAAATTTTGGCATGACACAGAAAATCAAAAAGTGGATTAACAAATATTTTACCAAAACCACTGAATTTAATACTTTTGAAATTGCAAGTCATTTACACATTACCATAATAACACAGAAGCTATTATTCAGTTAGCTCAGTTAGGTTCTTGAGGAGTAGTCTAATGTATCTTTAGGCCCATAATTTCACTGAAATCACCATATTTCTTACAGTTTTCAAGTTAAATAACATTTAAATGACATTTTCCATTTCTGCCCAAATTTAAGATGCTGGCTGAAATTCGGAAAAGTGAAAATTTTTCAGGTATCCTATAGGAGAAGTCCTTAGTACCCTAAGGATAACAAATTTTACAGCAAACCTTAAAACTGAATAACTGTGAACTAAAAAGTGACTTACTCAGTGGCAAAATGTTAAAGTAGCTATTAGGCAGTTAGCATTACAGCTACACTCTACCAATTCATTATAACACAGAACATCAAAAAGTAGATGAACAACATATTTGACAAAAACCTCTAAATTTAACACTTTTCAAATTACAAGCGAGTTACTCATTGGCAAAATGAATATAGCTCAGGTGGATACAATAATGTGAAATAGTATATGATATTGTATTAAAAACTCAATGAATAATATATTTGAAAAGATTAGCCTACCTGTAAATTTTTAAAGAAATTTGACATTTACATCTTCTGTGATTTACTGTATTATAGCTTAACTTAACAAAAACCAGATGAATAACATATCTGAAAATATTTGCCCAACTTTAACACTTTTTAAGATATTTCACATTTACTTCTGTGATAAATATTTACCTAACTTTAATATTTTTTAACATATTTGACATTTACTTCTGTGATTATTTTGCTACAATAGCTATTACTCACTTATGGCATGCAATGGAACCCCAAACTATGTACCATCTTATAGCCATGGACAAAGTAGCTAAACAATATATTTCAGGAAAATACTCTAACTGCAATAGTTTTGGAGGTACAATGGATTTACTCAGTAGTAAGAATTCCAAAGTAGCTATTACTCAGCTATCCAATGTGCAACAGGTCTGAAACTTCACTATGTGATAGCTTATCAAAAACTAGAAGAATAACATGTTGAAAAGATTTGCTTAACTTAATACTTTTGAAGATATTTCACATTTACTTCTGTGATTATTATGCTACAAATAAGAAAATAGCTATTACTCTCTGAGGGCATCCAATGGAACCTCAAACTATGTACCATCTTATAGCTAAGGACAAAGTAGCTAAAGAACATATTTGAAGAAAAAGCTTTCACTGCAACAGTTTTTGATTTATGAGTCCTTTACTCAAAGTAGCTAAAATTCCTTTTACTCACCTTCATGATCTTTAGGCTTAAGTCCATAAAACCAACAACATTTTCAAGGGCGTGAAAATTGATTAGGACAATTAATTGACAAAAAATCTCTAGTTGTAGTAGTTTTGGATAAATCCGACATATGCACACATGCACCCACACACATATGATGCATTTTATAATCTCCCTCCCGGGCTAAAGCCAGGGCAGGAGATAAATATATGCAGTATGGGGATTCACTGGAAGGGTGCAAGTTCATATGTGGTAGTGTAATAATGTACTCTTATATTTCACTTTCATGTTTTCCATGCTTATGTAAACCATTATTCAATGTTTAAGTTCACTGTCTGTCACAAAATATCTCTCAGAGTTACTTACTTTCTTTTACACACACAATGGCATAGAGGCGGAATACTTCAATTTCATCTATGGCAGGATTATCAATTTCAAAGGTAATACGGATACTCATAACATCTTCAACTGGTGTATCAGGTGTATATTCAATATTTGTTGGAGATTCATCAAACTGAAAAAGTATCAATCCAAAGAACATAACACATATAAGATTGGATAGATTTTTAATACCTAAACATTTTTCCATACTCGGAACAAAGGACTGATAGCTGTTTCCCAAACTTATTACGCCCAGGACTATTAATTGCAATCATCAAACAAGGAATTAAAATTTCTCACATTTAGAAGAAAACATTAATATGTGTTAAAACTACACACACATGCATAAATTTGGTTTGAAACTAATACTGATTTTAAAGTATGACAAAAAATTTTCAGAATATCATCTCTTATAATTGAATTAGATTAACAAAATCAACATCCACCAATAGGGTAAAGGTTAAAACTTATTGTTGGTATTTGTGATCTACCTAATAGGATATAAGTTTAGAGACCTTTGTATTATTTATAATGGCTCAAATAATGTTTAAAGCTTTAAACAGAAGAAAATGAAATATACTTTGTACTTCTAAGTAAGGAATACCTAACTAAAATATTTTCTTAGTTAAAACTTTCCAACAAATTTCTAACCTGGTTATGTTTTAAGCCAGATTTAGAGGTAAAAAAAATAACAGATTTCACACTTATTTGAAGAATCTGATTTAATTATTTTTCTTATTATATAACGAATTATCAGGGTGTAAAATTTCATGTGTGGATAATAAATAAAATGGTGTGTTGGATAATAAATAAAATGTTTTACATTGTATGCAGCCTATTTCTGAATGTATTTCACTATTAGTACATTTGCTTATGAGGACACTATGAACACAAGAAAACATGCTCAGGTCAGATAGTCAGGAGTAGATAGTATGTCAGTACAGTAGTACTTCCAAAATGACTTGTAGAATGAAATATGTAACAAATGAAGATGACAATACAGTACTAGTACATTGCATGAGTATTATATTGTTCATCTTTATGAGTGCTATAATTTTTGCATATGTCTAATGAGTAAATTGTTTCCTGTTGTATTCACATACTTCTTTATGAAATGGATAAAATCTGTAATGAAAAGATATGTAGCAATATACAAGGCACTGACATTTGCCATTGCTTGATAAAAATGTACATACATGTTCTATCAGGTGGCATAATATACTAAAGCAAAAAAAAATAAAATAACTGATTTATCATAATAGAATTGCCTAAATCAAAGAACTCAGGTGCCTTCCTTTTATAGATCCTTGGTAGAGTAATGGCACTGTATACTTTTCAACACATTTGGTCATGCTTTTAAAACTGTTTTGAGAGATACAAAAAAAACTTAAAGAAAAAGGATGCTTGAAAACTGACATACCGTTACAGATGTGCCTGTATCCATGAGCTCAATTGTCACACTCTTGGCATTTGTAACATCAAATGCTATTGTGATTACTGTGAATGGTTCACTGTAAGGCGAGTCAATCACAATTTCATCCTTGGTTCCCCCTTCCACCCAATTTAAGACAGCTTTAGCTGGATAATTATCTAACAAAGCATCTTCAGGATTGCTTGTCTCACTTGGACGTATGTCTATTTGAAGGAAGTCATCCAAGGAAGATTTAAAGGTTTCTAGTTCCTGACCTTCAGGACAAATTTCACCTGGAAATTATTATCAGAAATTGTTATTGTGGATATTTAAACAATCTACTTCACCTCACGTTTATTGTTTTTTTTTGCTCCGAATGCTTGTGAATTTGCTGCTATGTATAAAATAGACTATTTACAACTTTTTCAAAGTTTCACAGAACATCAAAGAGCAATTCAATTACAAGTAATCTGGTGAACCTGTCAAGGGGCTGTATGCACAAAGCTGCGACAAATTAAAGATTAAAGTTTACAGAAAATGGCTCAGCTAATCTTTTGCTTAAATTGGAATTCACAAAGTTAAGTTTTTTCTTTTTAGATCAAATACAGAAGATTTAGCCCTATTTCCTCTAAACTTAATCCACTTTGATAGATGGAACAAAGTTAATGCAACTGTCGAGTAAAAAATCAGTTGACATTCTTTGAAAGTATAAATTTTATTCTGATTCATTTTCAGCCATGTTTGAGCTGATGTTTTAATCAACTTGAACTTGCTCCCTTTTGTGAATACAAACCTCAACCTTTAGCTGACTTACAATATCCAACTTTGTCATGTGTATTGCCTTGACAAGTTACCCAGTGCACCTACTTCAAAGATGTTTAATGAAGAAAATATTTCAAATGAAACCATCTAGATGGCGATACTGAATACAAAGTAACTGTTTCAATGTCTGTCTTCTTCTGGTTCAGTAAAGTGGTCACTAATATTTCTATTTGTTCTTTGTAAGCTCTGGGGTAAGTTAGGCAATGGCTCGATAAATTCTTATCTATAAATTCCCATTACTTAATTTTTTTTTCACAGAATGGGCTATTCCTGGAGTGTACCAGCAAACCTTTATATAACTGTAAGGAGAAAGTTTCTGAAATCTCCTGGATGTAAAAAAATACTCATTAAATTAAATCTCAATGCTTTAAGTTTAACAAGAGAAATTAAAAAATTTTTGGAGACTTCATAATTTAACCCCACTGGCTGCTTTTTGGTAAATGTTTACAAAAAATAAAGTTTTTTTGTGCATTGGAATTCATATTACAGTTTAATTTCTAATTTGTAAAAAATGAAGTATTTTTTCATACTTTCAGCCAATTAATGTTAAAAATGGGGAATTTTATTTTCAGCAACTTCATTGTAATAAAAAATGTTGGGAAAAAGATCAAATGCAGTTTATTACCTGTTGTTGTCTTAAATGTTGTTGTTGTGACTGAAATATAAGTAAACAATATTTGTTAAAATTATATTAGCACTTGAGATATGGTAACATTTATATTTTCTGGTATTCTCACAATATAGTATACACAGTACCCACAATCATTTTGTCATAGTTTGATGATAAATATTATTTTAAAAAAGGAAAACTCCAGTGTTCAAATCAAAAACAATTAACACCATATTTTTCACTGATCCATGTAGTTTGAGGCATTAATATTAGGTCTGTACAGATTCAAACTCTCACCTCCAAGTACAGTGGTTGTCGGAACTGGGGTTGGTGCTGCAAAAAAGATATGTAACATATAATATTGCACACTTTGAAACACAACAACATGTGACAGTCAAGTGAAATAAAAATGTACAATTTACCATAAAATATAAATATCTAATTGTATTTTCATATAATTTGTCTGGTGTAGTCTTTAAAAGGACACAAACCTTAGCGGGTGTAGACCACAGATTATATTGTGTTTTCAGTGTCTTGTGAACATTTCTGTATGACAAAAATGTTACACTATTTATAAAGGTACTTACCATCTGTGATTTTTTTTTCAAAAATGGATGAAAAGAACAGTAGCACTATCTAAGAAAAGAGTGATTTGTTAGGCATAATGATAAGCATAAATAATGTGTAAACTAATTTCACTATGGGAATTGGGAATATGGCATATATCAAATTGATAGATATTATTCAGTATAGATGGAATCAGACCTTTAACCAAATACAGATATAATTTATATAAAAAACAGAGAATAAATAACATACTGAGGCCAACTGATATAAGGATGATCTTGAGTACCATGAAATTAAATAATCGTCAGAAAAATAGGGAACATTTATAACATACTCAAAAAATTGCACATTTAGGCAATATTATATGTACTGCATATCTTTAAATATCGGTTTCACATCGTTAAACCAAAAACCCATCACTTGTCTAATAAAAAAATAGTGATATCAAAATATTTACTTTTTGTTATGTCACATCCATTGTGGCTTTTAAAATGTTATTAAATATAATTTTACAAAATTTAACCAAACAAAAAGGTGCCTGAAAAAGGCAATAAAGTACTGTATCAGGGGTCACCTGGTGTGGGATACTCAGTAGGTGGTGTTGGTGTTCCTGTTGGTGGTGTTGGGTATTCTGTAGGTGGTGTTGGTGTCCCAGTTGGTGGTGTTGGTGTACCAGTAGGTGGTGTTGGGTATTCAGTAGGTGGTGTTGGTGTTCCAGTAGGTGGTGTAGGATATTCTGTAGGTGGTGTTGGTGTACCGGTAGGTGGTGTTGGGTATTCTGTTGGTGGTGTTGGTGTTCCAGTTGGTGGAGTTGGGTATTCTGTTGGTGGTGTTGGTGTACCAGTAGGTGGTGTTGGATATTCTGTTGGTGGTGTTGGTGTACCAGTTGGTGGTGTTGGGTATTCTGTAGGTGGCGTTGGTGTTCCAGTAGGTGGTGTAGGATATTCTGTAGGTGGTGTTGGTGTCCCAGTAGGTGGTGTTGGTGTACCAGTAGGTGGTGTTGGGTATTCTGTTGGTGGCGTTGGTGTCCCAGTAGGTGGTGTTGGGTATTCGGTTGGTGGTGTTGGTGTACCAGTAGGTGGAGTAGGATATTCTGTAGGTGGTGTTGGTGTACCAGTAGGTGGTGTTGGGTATTCTGTTGGTGGCGTTGGTGTCCCAGTAGGTGGTGTAGGATATTCTGTAGGTGGTGTTGGTGTCCCAGTAGGTGGTGTAGGATATTCTGTAGGTGGTGTTGGTGTACCAGTAGGTGGTGTTGGGTATTCTGTTGGTGGAGTTGGTGTAACAGTAGGTGGTGTTGGATATTCAGTAGGTGGTGTTGGTGTACCAGTAGGTGGAGTAGGATATTCTGTAGGTGGTGTTGGTGTGCCAGTAGGTGGTGTTGGGTATTCTGTTGGTGGTGTGGGTGTTCCAGTTGGTGGTGTAGGATATTCTGTAGGTGGTGTTGGTGTACCGGTAGGTGGTGTTGGGTATTCTGTGGGTGGTGTTGGTGTTCCAGTTGGCGGTGTTGGGTACTCAGTCGGTGGTGTAGGTGTTCCAGTAGGTGGGGTTGGATATTCTGTAGGTGGTGTTGGTGTTCCAGTAGGTGGTGTAGGATATTCAGTTGGTGGTGTTGGAGTACCAGTTGGTGGTGTTGGTGTACCAGTTTGTGGGGTTGGGTATTCAGTTGGGGGTGTTGGTGTTCCTGTTGGTGGAGTTGGATATTCAGTCGGTGGTGTTGGTGTTCCAGTAGGTGGGGTTGGATATTCTGTAGGTGGTGTTGGTGTTCCAGTAGGTGGTGTAGGATATTCTGTTGGTGGTGTTGGCGTACCAGTAGGTGGTGTAGGATATTCTGTTGGTGGTGTTGGTGTACCAGTGGGTGGTGTTGGGTATTCAGTTGGGGGAGTTGGTGTTCCAGTAGGTGGTGTAGGATATTCTGTTGGTGGTGTTGGTGTTCCAGTTGGTGGTGTTGGGTATTCTGTTGGTGGAGTTGGTGTACCAGTAGGTGGAGTAGGATATTCTGTAGGTGGTGTTGGTGTGCCAGTAGGTGGTGTTGGGTATTCTGTGGGTGGTGTTGGTGTCCCAGTAGCTGGCGTTGGGTATTCAGTTGGTGGTGTGGGAGTTCCAGTAGGTGGGGTGGGGTATTCTGTTGGTGGTGTTGGTGTACCAGTAGGTGGTGTTGGTGTTCCAGTAGGTGGTGTTGGGTATTCAGTTGGTGGTGTTGGTGTTCCAGTTGGTGGTGTTGGGGTACCAGTTGGTGGTGTTGGATATTCAGTAGGGGGAGTTGGTGTTCCAGTAGGTGGAGTTGGTGTTCCTGTTGGAGGTGTGGGATATTCAGTTGGTGGTGTTGGTGTTGCTGTTGGTGTTGGATATTCAGTCGGTGGTGTTGGTGTTCCAGTAGGTGGTGTTGGGTATTCTGTTGGTGGTGTTGGTGTACCAGTTGCAGGTGTGGGATATTCAGTTGGTGGTGTTGGTGTACCTGTAGGTGGAGTCGGGTACTCAGTTGGAGGAGTAGGCGTTGCTGTTGGTGGGGTTGGGTATTCAGTAGGTGGTGTTGGTGTACCAGTAGGTGGTGTTGGGTATTCAGTAGGTGGTGTTGGTGTTGCAGTAGGTGTTGGTGTAGGGGTTGGTGTTCCTGTAGGTCTAGGTGTAGGAGTGGCTGTAGGCGGTGTTGGGTATTCTGTAGGTGGAGTTGGTGTTCCAGTGGGAGGTGTTGGGTATTCTGTAGGTGGGGTTGGTGTTCCAGTTGGCGGTGTTGGGTATTCTGTGGGTGGTGTAGGTGTTCCTGTTGGTGGTGTTGGGTATTCAGTTGGGGGCGTTGGTGTACCAGTAGGTGGTGTAGGATATTCAGTTGGTGGTGTTGGAGTACCAGTTGGTGGTGTTGGATATTCAGTTGGTGGTGTTGGTGTACCAGTTGGTGGGGTTGGGTATTCAGTTGGGGGTGTTGGTGTTCCTGTTGGTGGAGTTGGGTATTCAGTTGGTGGTGTGGGTGTTCCAGTCGGCGGTGTTGGGTATTCTGTTGGTGGTGTTGGTGTCCCAGTTGGTGGTGTTGGGTATTCTGTAGGTGGAGTTGGTGTTCCAGTTGGCGGTGTTGGGTATTCTGTCGGTGGTGTAGGTGTTCCAGTTGGTGGTGTTGGGTATTCAGTTGGGGGCGTTGGTGTACCAGTAGGTGGTGTAGGATATTCAGTTGGTGGTGTGGGAGTACCAGTTGGTGGTGTTGGTGTACCAGTTGGTGGGGTTGGGTATTCAGTTGGGGGTGTTGGTGTTCCTGTTGGTGGAGTTGGGTATTCAGTTGGTGGTGTAGGTGTTCCAGTAGGTGGTGTTGGGTATTCTGTAGGTGGTGTTGGTGTCCCAGTAGGTGGAGTTGGGTATTCTGTTGGTGGTGTTGGTGTACCAGTTGGTGGTGTTGGGTATTCTGTAGGTGGTGTTGGTGTACCAGTTGGTGGTGTTGGGTATTCTGTTGGTGGTGTTGGTGTACCAGTAGGTGGTGTAGGTGTTCCTGTTGGTGGTGTTGGGTACTCAGTCGGTGGTGTAGGTGTTCCAGTAGGTGGTGTTGGATATTCTGTTGGTGGTGTTGGTGTACCAGTTGGTGGTGTAGGTGTTCCTGTTGGTGGTGTTGGGTACTCAGTAGGTGGTGTAGGTGTTCCAGTAGGTGGTGTTGGGTACTCTGTAGGTGGTGTTGGTGTTCCAGTAGGTGGTGTTGGGTATTCTGTGGGTGGTGTTGGTGTCCCAGTAGGTGGTGTTGGGTATTCTGTTGGTGGTGTTGGTGTACCAGTTGGTGGTGTAGGATATTCAGTTGGTGGTGTGGGAGTACCAGTTGGTGGTGTTGGTGTACCAGTTGGTGGGGTTGGGTATTCAGTTGGGGGTGTTGGTGTTCCTGTTGGTGGAGTTGGGTATTCAGTTGGTGGTGTAGGTGTTCCAGTAGGTGGTGTTGGGTATTCTGTTGGTGGTGTTGGTGTCCCAGTAGGTGGAGTTGGGTATTCTGTTGGTGGTGTTGGTGTACCAGTTGGTGGTGTTGGGTATTCTGTAGGTGGTGTTGGTGTACCAGTTGGTGGTGTTGGGTATTCTGTTGGTGGTGTTGGTGTACCAGTAGGTGGTGTAGGTGTTCCAGTAGGTGGTGTTGGATATTCTGTTGGTGGTGTTGGTGTCCCAGTAGGTGGTGTTGGGTATTCTGTTGGTGGTGTTGGTGTACCAGTTGGTGGTGTAGGTGTTCCTGTTGGTGGTGTTGGGTACTCAGTAGGTGGTGTAGGTGTTCCCGTAGGTGGTGTTGGGTACTCTGTAGGTGGTGTTGGTGTTCCAGTAGGTGGTGTTGGGTATTCTGTGGGTGGTGTTGGTGTCCCAGTAGGTGGTGTTGGGTATTCTGTTGGTGGTGTTGGTGTACCAGTTAGTGGTGTAGGTGTTCCTGTTGGTGGTGTTGGGTACTCAGTCGGTGGTGTAGGTGTTCCAGTAGGTGGCGTTGGGTATTCTGTTGGTGGTGTTGGTGTTGCTGTTGGTGGTGTTGGTGTCCCTGTTGGTGGTGTTGGATATTCAGTCGGTGGTGTAGGTGTTCCAGTAGGTGGTGTTGGGTATTCGGTTGGTGGTGTTGGTGTTCCTGTCGGTGGTGTTGGGTATTCTGTTGGTGGTGTTGGTGTTCCAGTAGGTGGAGTAGGGTATTCTGTAGGTGGTGTTGGTGTTCCAGTGGGTGGTGTTGGATATTCTGTTGGTGGTGTTGGTGTACCAGTTGGTGGAGTTGGGTATTCTGTTGGTGGTGTTGGTGTTCCAGTTGGTGGTGTTGGATATTCTGTTGGTGGTGTTGGTGTACCAGTTGGTGGTGTTGGGTATTCCGTTGGTGGTGTTGGTGTTCCAGTGGGTGGTGTTGGATATTCTGTTGGTGGTGTTGGTGTACCAGTTGGTGGTGTTGGTGTTCCTGTTGGTGGTGTTGGGTATTCTGTTGGTGGTGTTGGTGTTCCTGTTGGTGGTGTTGGTGTTCCTGTTGGTGGTGTTGGGTATTCTGTTGGTGGTGTTGGTGTACCAGTAGGTGGTGTTGGTGTTCCTGTTGGTGGTGTTGGGTACTCAGTTGGTGGTGTAGGTGTTCCAGTAGGTGGAGTTGGTGTTCCAGTTGGTGGTGTTGGGTATTCAGTTGGTGGTGTTGGTGTTGCAGTGGGGGCTGCTGTAAGTTATTCCATTTGAACAAGCATAAAAAATCTTGAAAAATAATATTCAGCTGCTTTAATTAAGACATTAAATTTTTATCCACTTGGCCATATGCCTGAACAATAACATATTTCCATTTTATTCTATAAACCACTAAAATGATCATAAAACATTATTTGATTCAATGGAAATACATGATAAAAAGTAGTGATTTTACTCACTTGGTGTTGCCGTTGGTGTTGGTGTGGGGGTTGGTGTAGCAGTAGGTGTTGGTGCTAAAATAATCCGATTTGACATAAAAATTAATTTGAGGTTGACAAAGCTGACATTTTACAGAAATATTTTGAGGTAGATTTTATTAAATATATAGCTTAAAATCTATAGTTATACCAACAAACCATAGAAAACAAAGGAATGTTGATCATTTCCAGATCACTTTGGGAGTGAATTATATATTAATCCTCATTAACCGCAGAATAAGGACATGCGTCTTACTTTAAGAATAATATTCTTATTGCATTGAAGTTTTTGGAGGGTGTTAGGTACTTTCCAAACAAAGCATAATTTACAATCTAACTGTGCAAGAATCCCATGATTTTACCTGAGAATGGCCAGGAATGGGAAAACCATGTTAATTTGATATCATTCATGACAACTAAACAACCCAATAAGAAAGTAGCATTTACATTAGTTATGAAATATGCTTTGCATAATTATTAACTAAATGCAACAATGTACTAAACTACAAGATGTAAATAAGTGACAACAAATATGAAATATAAATATAAGTGTTAAATTATAAACTCACGTTTATTACAAGCTTTGACAAATATTTCTTGTATCATCACAGATCCATCTGCTTCATCAACTCCAACAAACTCAACCATAATATCTCCAACAGGTTCCACACCTCCTTCTGGTAGCACCAATGTAATTTTCTCAAACTCTTCAGGGTTTGATGGTGTGAACTTAAATGTAAGATTTTGAAAAAAAAATTAAGGTAATCAAAATATATATGTATTACAAATTTTACTTTTCCTTAATCCTTAAATCGTAAAAAACTATCAAATTTAGTCAAATTTCAAATAAATTCCAAACAGGTATAAGGGGAAAATTTTCGTTTCAGAAATATACTTATTTGTATGATCTTTTACAAATTTGAAGGCTTGAACAGATAACAACTATAGAAAGATGGTATTGTATCTCTGATGTGCCTCACTGCAGTAAGAGAATTAGGCATTTTGACATGTACAAGCGTTGAATTATGCTAATATGCAATGTCTTGTATCAGCTTTAACAAGAAAAATATTATTTCTCTACAAATTATAATAATGCCAACTATGATGTGAAATTGTTTGCTTTACGCTTACCGTCTGTGGATTCTCTGGTGCAAATGCAAGTGGATTGCTGTCTAGATCTTTCACAGTGATTGTAACCTCTTCGACACCTTTGATTTCAAACATAAATTCAAGCAAGATGAAATCGTCACCAGATGTCATTGCACTGACTGTTATCATGTCATCAGGATTTAATGCAGATGGATTATCAGAGCCAAAGAGAGAGTCAGTGAGATCTTCTCCACTCTCAGATGCTTCAATAACGAAACTATTGTCTCCATCAGCAGCCAGCTCCATTGAGTAACCTTCTGGGCACATTTCTGCCAAAAAAAAAAATAAATAAATAAAAAAATGCAAAATCAATTTTTACATGATTTATAGTATTATGACTTCTGGTGTATTTAGAATAAAATCATCCTAGTTTGAATACAAATCTGATCACTTATTCACTAATAAAGTGCTTATATGTCACACTGTTAACCAGTGTTAACCAAAAATAATTTGTACAAAAAAAATTTCATTTATTTCTTGTGACTCACTTTGCTCAATCAAACTTAACCTTCAAACTTTTTGTTTTTGTATCAAGAATTATTTTATATTTCAAGTCTTTAAAGACTGGTTACCTATTAGCTGTATTTTAATCATTTATATCTCTGAACCACAGATTTTAAGGAGTTAAACAGATATGTAAAGACCGGGTCTATTTTTTGTGGTTTGTATTACAAAGTACATTACTGCGTGAAAATAATTTCACATGGTTAGTACTGTTGAAAATATTTACATAGATATTATTATCAACCATATATTCTGAAGAAAATGCATTGCCAAAGAAAGCTCACAATTCAGACAAATTTAACTGAACTAATTCTAGTGTGTGTGAAACAAAAAAAGGTTATGAGAAATGAAAATATGCAAAAAATGTAATCAAGAAAATGACACAAGTAGTCTCAATAAAATTACCAATAAAAATAGAAACATCTTTATGTTATATATGATTGTCTTTTTCCTGCTATTCCAAATTTTTACTTGAAATTTTGTAAAATATTTCATATATGTTTCAACCAGAGTTATATATTAAAAATTTTTCCTCAGACCTTAAGCATAAAAATATTATAAATATCATTTTTTTGTGAAATCAAAAATGTCTTCAATCAGAGTAATAGCCATTACAAGTTGTAATGAAATGTTCTTCAAACTCAATTAAAAGTTAAAAGAGTTTATTAATAAATAAAGACTTATTCCTCTGAAATACATTACATCTTTTTTTTTTCTTTTTGACATACTGGAAACCTATCTAACTTTAGCAATTAAAAAATGTGCAATAGCATACCAGTAGCTGTTGGTGTGGGCGTGGGTGTGGGTGTTGGTGTTGGTGTACCTGTGGCAACTGGAGTAGGTGTTGGAGCTGCAAATACAACAGGAATCACATAAAAGGACAACAGTCTCTATTTGATATTCTTCAAATGTAACAATCATTTAATACAGATACAACAAATCAGAGTATTGTAAAGCAAATCAAGCACCCTTTATATTAATTGATTGGTAAACACATTAATGATTTGATTTTTAGTTGGTGTTAGAATTTCATGAGCAATACACTACACATCCAAAGAGAAATAATACTCAAAAAAACCTCAGCAGTTTTTAATTATTCCTACTAACACAGAGTCAGAAAGACAAGAAATTACTTTGTCCACCATGACCTTTTGATTTCCATGATCAAACTTTAAATGACACCTTTTTAAACTTCAGTTGGGTTACCATGGAGAAATAAATAAATAACGCTGATCATAGTATGTTGTCAAGCAAATAGTAATGTCAAAAATAACATAAGATGTCTATTGCTTTGGCTCACATATTGAATAGAAACCGATAAGTATTAGAGAAATGAAATATTAGTTGGGACAGAGAAATGACAGAAACCAAAGTACAAACACAGTGGAACATTATTTTAGGGAATGTGGTGGAAAACACATTGTTTATAAGCATCAAGGTATCTTGACCAGAAATATCAAAATTTGTAAGATGGTAATTACAACAGATTTAGAATAAAAATAAAATTATTCAGAAAGATGAAATGATGCTGTCAAGTTGAGAAAAGACGTACTGATTTATTGATTGACCAGATATAATAAAAGATCATTGATTTTGAATGATTCTTTATCAAATGTTATGAAAATAAAGCTTATTTGCTGATGTTGCCAATGGTTAACATAAAAATTTTTCAAAAGTGATTTTTTTTTCTATTGGCATCCTAAAATAGCAAACTTTATTGGAATAAATATCTTTGTAATATTATACTCACTCTACCAATTCATGACTCAGAAAGAAAACTGCTATATTAGTCAGTTCTAAGGCAGAGAAAATGTACAAAACTATCTACTAATTTTGAAACACAGTGTTTTGGGAAATGCAGTAGTTTTAGGCAAGAAATTTTATTGTTAATTAATTGATATCACCAGCATGCTTGAAACTTTTCCTACTACTGCCAGGTTGTATATTTGAACCTGTGGCTTCAGGGATAGGTGTCAGGTTAGCCACCCTTTAAAAAAAAGCCTCAGGATCCTTGATGACAAAAAGGGAATAAGAAAGGAATGAATGACAAAATTAGTTTAAACACTTACGTGTGATGGTGCATGCTTTTACAGCCAAATTTGACATTGTTACAGTTTGAGAGGCTTCAGTTCGGCTTGGTTTTATAACAATGTTTGCAACATCGGGTAATCCTTCAGTAGAAAGATAACCGCCATTAGACAAGATGACAATTTCCAGTGGTGCAGTTGGATCTGGATTGTTAAACTGTAATAAAGACAAAATATACAAAACTCTTACAAAAACTATGGTCCATAATGTAAATATGATTATGAAAACATTTCAACACCCTAATTAAATGTTTTTTAAACCATACTTGTCAGTTTGATGGGTTGAGTAAACCACCCACTAAACATTAAAAATGTTTCAAAATGATTTAAACATTTACACAACAGTTTTAAAACCTATTTCAGCCCTATCTTATGGTTTTCTAAATGTTTCCATGTAAACATTTATGATGTAATGTTTAAAAAATGTTTTATAGACATTCTCTATACAAATGTTTTTACTGAAAACATTTATTAAATGTTTTTTAAAATAATTCAAGATACTTGGTTTGTCTGGAAACTTTTTTTAAATATTTATAAAATAGCTGAAGAAATGAAGGTTATGCTGGAAATGTTTAATAAACATTCATCATGAAATGTTTGATAAACAGTACACAATGTTTGTTCTGAAAATGTTTTACTTGTAAATGTTTAATTTAGCTGGTTTTCATACCCATCATTTTCAAACATTTTTGAAATGCTTTTTATCAAATGGTTTAAAAATATTCTGTCAAAAATGTTTTTAAACCCATATTTTTGGAATGCTTACTAAATGTTTACCTTCAAACATGTCCAAACAAAGATGGTGGTGAGCAATAATAGGGGATTTCAGGGGAACTTGTCGAAAACTGCCCCACAGACAATGTCTAAAAGTAAGAACTGAATGGGGCACAATTTCTAAGTCACTATCTTACAATTTTAGACAAAAATATAATACATTGGTGAGCAACCTTAAAAAGATATTGAATTTGACCTCTGACCCCATTATTATTGAGACATTATTGTGTACATTTTTCTAACATTTATCATTAAACTAGCGAACTGAGTTTCCCTTTGCAGGGAAGATTTTGTACCTGCAAAGCAGTAGATTAAACATTTTATAAATGGTATAAATGAAACATTTTAAAACATTCTATTTTATAAATGGTTTCTGTACTCCGTACTTTTGTAACCTTTGCCAAACATTTTCTTTCAAACATTTATAAAACCCAAAAATGTTTACTGGGCAGTCACATAAGTTGTTTCTAAACTGGAAAAATGATAACCAGCAAGTGAATTACTTCTTTCCACAAATGGCAGATGTCCAGGACCCACATTTACAAAATTGCTTGTGACCTGGCAGAAGATAACCAAAGACTGTACATGATTAGCAAGTCTTGACCAAACTATGGCATGAAAATTAGGTCACATCATCTAGCAGGGAGATCTGTCGCCAAACTCTGCAGTTATCAGTGGTTTTATTGCCTTAATGTTGCATTTCAGGCTAAGCTTTGTACTATTGTATGGCTACCGTAAATGACCTATTTAGCGCACAGTACGCTAAGGAAAGACTATTTTTATTCAATATTTGGTGGGTAAAAGTTCCTCTTTTAGTGCACCCATTATGAAACACTTTCCGGGATGAAGTATAGGTCAATCCGGTAAGAATAACAGTGTCCGACATTTAGTATCTACTAAAAATACCCACTTCCTGTAAATATGGCGGCAGATATAAACAAACTTGAAATGCATGGCAAAAATGCAATAATATAGTCGCCTATAACATCCATGAATCTCCGTGCTCCATCCTCCATGCTCCGACCTAATTTCCTCCGACCACATTTGCTCCGACCTCAACTTGACCACAATGTCCTCTTCCAATATTTTACAACAAGAACAGTTATTAAAAACTATATAAATTGTACTTATCTTTGCTTCTCATAAATATCAATATCATTCTAGATACAACTTTTACAGAGAAAATAAAGTCACAGGAACATATTAATCTATCATGAAACCTTTAAATTAATGAAATATTATTTGTTGAAGAAATATTTTTTTATATTCAGAATACTGTAAATGTTGCTGCAAAAAATTTTAAAAGTCTCTTCTTGTTCACAATTCTTTAAGAGGACATTGTAAATATTTTGGCTGTGTTTTGTGGCGTAAGATTAGGCCCAATACATATTGGCTATAGTAAGCCAAAAGTAAAGCTATATTATAAAATTGTTTTTTGGAACAGAGTACTGAACACATATTGCATATGACAGACTAAAATGGCAGGAGGAGGATGGAGGAGGAGTAATATTTACATGGAGATTGTTTACAGTTGAATAAACGAGGCAGATTGAGGTTGGAGAAGGAGCAATATTTACATGGAGCAGTTGTGCAATCCATGGGCTAAGGCTGCTCCATGACACATCTGCTCCTCCTCTGACTTCATCCCTCTGACCTCATTGAAACAGTAATGTTGTTATATTTTAAAAATCCTGTTGCTTAAATATATTTATTTCTTAGTTAATAAAGTTATTCAACATATTTTGACATGGTCTTCAATAATATCATGTCCTTTTATTATAAACCACTCCATAGTGCAGTCAAACTGAGGTCAGAGGAAATGAAGTCAGAGGAGGAGCATAGCTTTCATGGAGCAAATTTTGATCCATGGACCACACAATGCTCCATGGTAATTATTTTTAAGCAAATGGCTGTTCAAAATCTAACAATATTGCAGTTTCAACAAGGTCAGAGGAAATGAAGTCAGAGGAGGAGCAGATGTGTCATGGAGCAACCTTTGCCCATGGATTGCACAACTGCCTCAAGTAAATATTGCTCCTTCTCCAACCTCCCTCTGCCTTCTTTATGCAACCATATTACTCCTCCTTCCCTGCTATTTTTTTGTCTAACACTTCAAATAACTGTTCACTATCTTCACTATCATACTCCTATACACATAGAATATTTTGTCTTCAGAGAATATTTAGATATTTATTTTGGTTTATTAAAGCAAATGTAGTCAAATGTCACGCCACAAATAGATTCATAATGTCCTCTTAAATAATTTATGAACAAAAATTCAGCATATCAAAATGAAGACTATTTTTTGCTATAGCAATATTTTCCTTAAAAATAAATTAAAGACTAAAACTCTTATCCTGGTGAAAAAATTTTAATACAAATGACTCTGTCCATGTTGTTCCTGTATAGCCAATTGATTTTAAAGTCTATTCTTGTTCGCAATTATTGAAGGGACATTATGAGTGTTTTGAAGTCGGAGCAAAAAATGTGGGCGGAGTCGGAGCATGGAGCACCGAGCACGGAGTGTTCATGGATGTTATAGGCGACTGCTACTCCAAAAATGTTAATTTATTAAGTAAAAATACATACAATATATAAAAATATGTGGATATTGTGCACTGTCACCGACGATATTGCTGGGACAAAGAGATAGGGTGCGGTTACATGGGTGGATGCGCTAAATAGGTCATTTACGGTGTTTCATCATGGAAAGAGGAAGATTCATGAAAGTAATTGCACAAGCATCTATCATTGGTGTAGTAAATGTGCCTGTAATTGATGAAGAGTATCATAAGACATTTGACAAATAATGACAACTAGTAAAGATGAATCCACCATTATCCTGCCTGTCCTGAAGACAGTACTGAGGCAGATGAGATGCTGCAACTTTTGATATATATGTTTTCAGTGTTAGAAATAGTCAAACACCACTGATACAAAAGTATATGGCAACATCACTGCACATGCCCTACAGGCTTGATGGGTCAGGACAATACAATGATTAAGGGAAACAGAAACTAAACTTATGATGAGATTCACAATCAGTTAAAAAAATTGCCATGACATGAAGGCATATGGTAGACAATGGAGACGAAAGAAGGACTAACAAAAACTTCTGTAGAGTATGGATGATGAAGATTTAAAAGTCTCTTACAGTCGTCACCTAAAACTGTTGACATGGGACCTTGGCAAATGACAAAGGGCTGAAAACCACCAGATCAGATATGGAAAGTGGGTATGTTACCAATGTCCCTTCTAAGGACATATTATTTGTAGATTCTAGTGGTTTGCATATTTCACCCACTTACATTTTTCCCTTTTTAAAACTAAATTGGAGAAGTTATATGCATATATGCAGATTGTAAGAAATAGGTATGTCTATGTTTACTAAAAACCCAGTAATGCAACCACAAGTAATATCATGACACAACTCATCTTGCATCACATACACAGAATTGTGTAAGCCACAATGAGAGACAACAGAGACACAATTCTGTTTCAATTCTGTTAAGGAAAGACATTGAAACTATTTTAGCACAACGAAGCACACAGTGCAGATGGGATGGAAAATAGGAAATGAAGTTTTAATATTACACACACTTCTGTTCATAAAACCCAAAACTAAATTGTAAAAATTGAAAATTATTATAACAGCAAATGGTGAAGTTAAAAAAATAAGTTCATCAAGAGTTCTTTATTAACTGAATTTACTTAAAAACTTGCTACCAAACTACGTTTTAACTGACCTGCAGTGCTTCAAAGAAAATAGTGTGTCATATTAAAATGAAAGAGGAAAAACCACAATAACTTAATGTTGCCTTTCTATATTGCAGTTCACATCCCGCATATAACGAATGTATCATCGTAGTATTTAAATACAATATTATCCACCACAAGATACATTTTGCCTAAATATTGACGTATGAGAACCAATTAATAATTATCTATTCGTTCTCCAACACTGCTCACTAAGGATATGCTTTACCAATTTTATGTAACAAGAGCCCTTCTTTTGTTATATATGGAAAAGGAACTTTTAAAGAGCTGTTGCTCACATTTTGCAACAAAATCCACATAGAAATGGTAGAGAAATCAAAAGTTAAAACTGAAGTTTTATATTCACTGATCTCCATGAATGTAAAATACACAAGTTGGTTATAATATATGTACAATATCCCTTGTGCAGAATATTATCCAGCAGACTTAGATGTGAGTTTTTCTTGTCTTTACTCAAGATAAAATCTAAAAAAAATATATGTAACTTTGGGAAATTTTACTACTATATATACCAAATAAACTGTCACTTAAAGCAAATGAGTGAGATTGAGAGAAAAAAAATTATTCAAGAAAGTTCATAGATACCAAAGTTCTACAAAGACTTACTGTGATGTTTACATCTCTTCCACGTGCAATAACAAATATAACCTCCACTGAATCTACACCATCAACTGTTACTTCCACAGTTATGACCCTGAATATTTCACCATCTTTTGAAACGATGAGGGTATTATCACCTCCGGTAATCTCAACTCCTGTGGGAGTAACTGCATCTAATGGATCAATACCCGTGCTGCCGGGTATGCCAACATTAAAGTCCTGCTCCTCCTCATCAAGAATAAGAACTTCACCACCATATGGACATTCAGAAGCTGTTAAATAGGAAGAATATGCTGGATTAAAAAGAATTGCAAAATTCAGTAATGAGGCAAGCTCTATATTTTACCCTAAAATTTTTTCAGTAAATATTTTCCACTTTATGATGTTTGTCACTATTTCTGGCAACACAACTACTGCAGAATTATAGGAATTTTGACTTTTTTTCTGAATCATATTAAAGGGCAAACTTCACATGTTAATGGAATTTAGCATTTCTTACTCCAGCTACTTTTCACATATTTGAGTATTAAATTGAAATTTGTCTGCAAAAACATTACTCATTATTTGAAGTAATTGTCAGAAATGCTTCAAAATCCTTATATATTTTGTAGGCAATATTTAACTGTGAATAGCTTGCAATGGTACTTGATCAAAAAGTAATACCCGTGAATAGGAATTAAGTTTGGTGCAGCTTACTGTTATGGAATACCTCTTGCATAGAATTCAAATAATATTTCATGTGTAAAGTACATTTATATCTTATACTAGTATGGATGCATAATAAATGCACCCGATTTACATATTACCAGTTTAAGTAAGAATTTTATGTATAAATTATGTTTAATTTAAATACTAGGCCATAATTGTATAAAAACATATTGCTACTGTTCTTAGTTTATAGTAACATTAATAACTTGATCAAAGAAACCCTTAATTCTTTTGAATGGCGGCACTGACATCTGTTTTTTGGCTATCCAAATTGGAAATTACTTCCTTTTAATATTACAGTCACATTACAGAATGGTGTATGTCCAGGGTTTGTTAATGTTGTATAAGCATAATAATTTGGCACTTTTTCTTGATTTTTTTTTATTAAAATCCATTCATCAGACATACAGGAGATGTAAGAAGTTAAAAATTTCAGGTTAGAGTACATATTTTCCAAACACTTTGACAGATTAGCACTCATTTGTGGTATACGAGCATCTCGTGACCACGTCAGCTCATGACCAACAACTTGTACCCACAACTCGTACACAAAATATTCTTTTTAAATGTTGCAGGAAACCCCACAGACTTCTGTCTGCTCACGTTTTTTTCCAATTTGCATATTTTATTTTAAAATACTGAAGTAAATTATAGGTGTTGTAAATTATATATAGTTTTGACCATAATCTAAAGTGTTTCAAGTGAACTGGTACCAAATATGTAACACTAAATAATGAATATGTGATAATAATATTAATTACTAGCAGCCAATATTAGTTTATACATAAGTTATACATAATTGAGGTGAACCTGATATCAACACCACAGCATTGTATTTATAAGCAAATACAACTTGTTTAAAATATTCCATATTTAGACAACTTTTACCAGTTTTAAGTCTCTTAAAAAAAGACAAAATTAGTTACAAAGTACATCACAATAAACATTACATAGCACTATCTACATATACGAAAAATCATATAGCACTTCACAAACATAAACATGGGCAAAGTGTCCTTCTTAGGAGTAGACATATATATAGGTCAGATATACAGAAATGAATAACTTACTGACAGTTGGTGTTGGAGTTGGGGTAGGTGTGGGAGTAAGTGTGGGAGTTGGTGTTGGTGTAGGAGTAGGTGTTACTGGTACTGCAAGAAAACATAAAGCATTTTAGCCATTAAGCCTGAAGCATGTCAATGATATGTGAAAAAAAATGACAAAAACTATTATTATTTTGGCTGAGTGTATATTACTGTGAGCTTTATGTTCAAATTTAAGTCTTCAAAATGTTATATTTTACAGATAACTGGTCCACTGTCCATAATGGACATCATAGATTGTGCTTTTGAATACATGATATAAGATCTTAACGTCGATATGCTCATGGAGTTGATTGGTTGGCCTTAACAGCTTTACTGCACACAGCAAACTTCATTTGAATTTGCAAATAAACAAACACCCTTTTCTATAATATATTCTGCGAAAATACTCATGCAATGTACTCCAAGCAAATATATTTTCATATTGTCTGAAATAAGCACTAAAATATTACCTCAATACAGAAAAAAAAACATCCAGTTTATTATAATACAATTAACATAAAATCTGTGTACAAATTTTTGTTCCATAGATGTAACTGATCATTTTGTAACAAATTTTTTATCTTGTTGATCCCACAATGAAAGTGGTGGCACTGAGTGACCAACTTAGTGATCAATCTTACAAATGACATTCTATTTTCTGCATTTTAAAACCTAAGTTTGAACTTTCTGTTGAAAAACAAATCTTAGAAGTCTTGCAGCAGTGTGTTACTTTATTTACTTTATGAAGTTGTATTTTTCAAGGTACCTTAATATATTGAGATTGATTTTAATCTTATTAAGTGTGAACAATTGCTCTTTTTAAGTCTCCTTTAAGTGATCGACTTTATGATCATCCACTATACATTTAAAACTCCAGTGACATTGACATATTGATTCACACCAATGAGTGGATTGTTTTCTCTTGCTACTTTTTCATTGTTTGATTTTTCTTAAATTGTTTTCAGTGTTTGTTGAAAGATGATACATATGCAACTGCATAATTATCAGCAAATGCATTCATGCAGATGGACACACTGTCTAAAACTCCTGTGTACTGCAAACTAATAGAAATATTTAAAATAGACTCGGCCCAGGTTTATTTGCAAAATATCCAAGTATGATTTAACTTAATAATAATAATAATAACAACAATAACAGAACTTTACAGGTCCATACGCTGTATAAATGGACCTTCATTATCAGCCTTGGAAAGGCTGATAATCAGTGATGGTAGTTCATTTCGGCAGTACATGGATCTAAGAAAACTCTGTAATTGTACTTTCATTGTTTTCATACCTTCATTGCATGCTTGTACAGTCAGTTCTGATAATGTAACAGTGGTGTATGTTTCCGCCACTTCAAAGGAAATTGTAATGTCTGATACATTTACTAAGCCCTCAACTGGTAGACCTTGATCAGTGTCATCTCTTCCTATGGTTATAGTGAATGGCTCATCCGGGTTGCCTATCTGAAACTAAAATATAAATATGTAATTCAGATGTAGTGTTATATTTCGTGCACATTTTTATCTCAAGGAACATACAAAATACATATTACTGCTGGTAAATTTTTAAAAAGTAACAGACAAATTCACTGTATGATACTTATTCTTGATTTACGTTTTTAAGAAACAAAGCTTTGAAAAAGACAAATCTACTATACCTCTATTACTACTTCAGGTTCATCAGGTCTGGTAAATGTTACAGTGACAGTACTTGCTCCTACAGATGTTATACTGACATCCATCACTCTGAAAGTATTGTCATCAGGAGATGATATACGTAATTCATCACCTGGGTTCAGAGTGATACCTTCAGATGTTACAACATCATCAGGATTTATCTCGTCATTTTCAGGTACATCAAGATCTAACTGAATATTACCCTCCTCAACCACCACTAATGGCTCACCAGGTGGACATAGAGGTGCTGAAAAAAAGAAGCGTATGTTTAACATCAAAGCTTTCAATGCAACCAAAAATTACTTTATTTCCACATCTGACTATAATACTAACCATGATTATATACCGGCAAGGATGAGAAAACCTAAAACTTTTTGTAGGATAAAGCTATAGAGATAATTACAATGAATGACGATAACTGAATTAAACAATGAAGGCCATACTGAAGTCAAATAAGGTTATTCTAATTATATATTCTCTATAGAAATGATATTTTTGCAAGATTAGATTTTGCAACAGCAATTTGTTATCATTTGTTATTGAATCAAAAAATGCTTACCAAATGTAGGTGTACGTGTAGGTGTAGGGGTTGGTGCTGTAATACATAAAATGTTGTAATGTCATTTAAAATGTTTTAATAGACATTGAAGATAAAATCCTTCTTAAATTGCATAATGTAGAAATTAAATGACAAATAAATCTGAGGAATACAAATTCCAATGGTTTGAGGAATATACATTAAGCTTGTAACTTTTAAGAATCTCACAGAGAAATGGTAAAAAGGAAATATGAACCTTTACACTTTGGGACTGCTTATCAGGACAATTTTTGAATTTTAAACACCTATGGTAAAATTAGGTCTCACTTGGCTACTATTGAAAACTACTTATTTATTTATTTGGGGTTTTTACATCGCTTTCAACACTGTACTGGTCATATCACGATGGGTAGTTGGAAGGGCAGAGGAAACCAGTACATACAGTTGGTCAAGGTTCTGTACTGTAAACTGCCGACCAACGGTAAGCAACTACCAGCTTTCCCACTTGAGGTAGAGCCGTGAACGGAACCCTGGCCTCAGAAGTGGGAGGAGAGAGTGTTACCACTCTGCTACCAATATGGACCCTTTATCAAACTAAAATCTACATCTGTGTTTGCAAGGAATACTAACAGCAGCAAGCTGAATCTTTTGGAATAATACACCTACAATATCTATTATCATTTTTGTACACTTAGAATGTAGAAACACAGCATTGTTTAACTTTTTATTTCTTATGATCACATAAAATGATACTATGTGAAAAACCAAATATATAACTTAAATTAGTGTTCATGGCATACAACAGTTATATGGGTTAATAAATTAGCTAAAATGAAAAGAATTAACAAGAAAAAAGCATTACATGGTCCTGTAGTTGTAACTATTTGCGTTGTTGTAAACAAAGGTGTCGTCGTTGGAGGTAATCCACTTGTTGTTGGAGGTAGAATTGTTTTAGTGGTAACCATAAACATAATCAATATGGTGGTGATTAAAACCAGAAAAACTGGAATGGGGGAATGGAAGTTGCAAACCAGATAATCTTCAGTTGTGATAAAACAAGTAAATATTAATTTAACAGTTTGTGGTTTAACAATGTGATATTAATAAATAAGTCTAATGTATTTCAATAAAAAGGAATCAAAATTAGTTGTATTTATGTACAAAACAAATAGCCAGTATATACAAACTATCTAAGTCACATTGTTTGAAGTGGACTCTGTAAAATTAAAGCAGTTGTAGGTGTCAGTATTATTGGTCTTGTGGACCAGTTCTCAAGTCTTGGCATCATAAAATGCTACAGTTTTGCTGGTGGTGTTATGTTGAATTTAATAAGAAGCAAATCCAGTGTTTATTTGAAATTCCATTTATACATTATGTTCATTGTATATATGTTTCACCAAATATGTGTAATCATTGAATTCACGAATTCTCTGAACATTTTAGGGATTTTGTGCAATCCCTACATGGACAAGGGCATTTGTGAATTCCCTAAAATTACTAGGGAATTTGCCAAATCCCACTTTTGTGGATTTTTTAAAAAATTTACTAAATGGTTTTCGGTTTATTTGTGAAATTATATTTATTGCAAAAGTTCAGTTTGTTACGGTTGTGTACTAGACCGATGGGATACTATAACTGATCTTTTTAGTCTTTAAAATAAAACTCTTTTTGTTATGCACAATAATTGTGGTTCATTTTCCATTAAGTTCTTATTACCTAAATTTATTTTAGGGAATTTTTTCCAAGTATATTATTAGACATATCATTTGTTTCAGTTAGTTCAGGTTTTGTATAAAGAAATGGGATCTTGTAAATGATCCTTACAGTCTGTTAAAATTTTTTTCTGTGATATACACAATAGTTCATAATGAAATAATTGTTTTTATTTAAATTTAAATGAACATATTTGCTTTATTGCTTCAAATTTTTAAGTGTGTGATTGGAAGTATTTTTAATATCAGTATATCTTCCTTCTGTTTCCATACCATGTATGTTCTGTACTAATATAGTTAGTTTCCACATTTTGAATTAATGTATTTATATAAATATTACTTGAATGAAATACACAAACATGTTTCTGAAACAAAATTACTGCTGTATTCATCAAGCCAAAACAGGGAGAGAGAGAGAGAGAGAGAGAGAGAGAAAAGAATATTACATGTATTTAATTAGAACATTATAAAGATTCAATCTGTGTCAGTTACTATTAACAGAAGCTGTACAGGGAATAGAATCCTTCAAAATATCTGTAATGTAATGGTGCACTCCAAAGCAGTTATTAAGGCTGATCAATGAAGAGTACTTATTTTATTTATTTGAGGACATAGCTGCCATTGGAGACAATCATAGAGCATGAATGCAGGGTCATATAAAGTAGTTTGAGACCAAGATACATCAAAGGTTTTTCTTAGGGCTTTGGCCCTTTGAAGAGGCAATAAATAAATGTTTCTTAAGTAAATGTTAACAATCATAACAATTTTAATTTTTATTGTGATTTTTATATTAGTCAATACATCTTTTCCACATCATATTATTTTATGGTGTTGTAACTGTAGCCCTAAGAAAGGATAATAAGGAATCATATATATTCACATTTTCAGTTCAACAAATGTTAGTAGACTAAATACTTTGACAATGTAAGAAGTAAATTCAGGGATTTTGCTTAATCCCTAGCTAAAATTTCAGCAATTTTGCAAATTACCTCAAATTTATTTAGGAATTCGCTAATTACCTGGTCCATTAAGGGATTTTGTGAATTCCAAAAAAAATATTCGGCATTTGTAAATTCCTTGATTACACAAATTCCCTGTAGCATATATACATATCATTTTCAGCTAAAATTAAGCTAGAATGGTACATTTCAACTTTAAAAATCCACATCCAGGGGCCGTATTCACTAAACCTCCTATATTTTTAAGGTCCCTTTATTACAGGAAGGTGAAAAATCTCCTTTGGTAAGGTGACCTTTAAAATGCTATTCACTAAGCCTCCTTTATGGTTTTCTTACCAAAGGAGACCTTAAATAAATCATCCTTTATTAAAGGAGTGCATTCAGTCATCTGATTGGGTAAAAACGTTTGTTCATAAAACCTCCTTTATATTTCCCTTACTTTTGTATTTTCTTCTTTCCATGTTTATTATTAGTATAATATTAGTGTTATGCAGTGTTTTCTATTGCTGTTTAAGATGATATTTCATATTTTAAGAGCTAGATATCTAATTTTTAAAGATTTTTGCATTGCATACCACATTTTATTTTATTATCCATCACACGCAAATACTAATTGACCCATATAGAGGGACATACGGAGGGGATATATTTTATTTATATATCATTAGAAAGGTTTTCTTATAGCGCTTCTGCTCATGTTTGTTACATTAAAATCCATGCAGAAATGACTGAGATATTGCAGGTTAAAGATTGCAGTTTTTATATTCACTGGTGCCCATGCTTTTTGACATAGTTTTTCACATCCTCTCATTAAATATTCATATCATTTAACCCATAAATCATACAAATTGGTGGATAATAAATGTAAAACATCCCTCATCAGATATATAGAGACAAAAAAATATATCACTCATGAAGATAAACAATATACTACTTGTGCTACACACTGGTGTAATATTTTTATCTTCATTTGTGATATATTTTGTCTGTATATGTCATTGGGGAAGTTTTCCTATTGAGGTAACAGCCACTTTTCACACAGATATTGTGATGCACACATCAAATACATTTTTGTTGGGTTTGATCACATATCAACTGAATATCCCAAAAATTTCAAAGAAAGACGTATGGTGATATAAATGATGTAGTATGGACAAAAAAAGGTGCAAATGTCATAACATTTCACCAATTACCTCAATTTTTACTGAAAAAGTCAAACCACCAAAGGTGCCCTTTATCATAAAGGTAGTCACATACTTACCTTGAAAATTAAGAAAAAACACCTCAGTAAAGGAAGGTTAGTGAATATCAAAATTCAAGATTACCTTGAAAGTTAAGCATTTCCTAGATTTTTTAGGTTTCCTTGAAATTCAAGGAAAGAAAGTTAGGCTCCTTTGTTTGAGGGAAGTTTAATGAATACAAAAACAAAGGAAGGGGCAAGAAATAAGGGAAATCCTTACTTTTTAAGGGTTCCTTGGAATAAAGGAGGTTTAGTGAATATGGGCCCAGGACAAGGCAGAATAATTCTGTTTCAAAAACATCAAACATTTTACAAAAGACAAAAGTCAGAAGGTACTGAACATGTTAATTTACCACTGCAAATCAGGTATAGAAAGTGAGCCATGAAGCTTGACAGAAGTGATCAGATTGGCTATCAGACAATGACCTATGTATCTAAACCAGAAGTTTTGAATAAGGTACTTACTAGGTGTAGGTGCTGGTGTGGGTGCAGGCGTTGGTGCAGGTGCAGGCGTTGGTGGAGGTTTAGGAGTTGGTGTAGGGGTAGGTGCTGGAGTTGGTGCTGGAGTTGGTGTGGGTGTTGGAATGGGTGAGGGAACTGGTGTTGGTACTGGAGTTGGAATAATTTCTGAAGAAAACATCAAAATAAAAGGTAAATACAACATAATAATTAATAATCACAATTCTAAAATGGTAGGCTGCGCAGTGAACGTGGCCACGTCTTTTGCGCAATGCTTGAACCGCGAATATAGAACGGTAAATAACGCACGCTGTTGAAATCTCGTACATCATCCCTTCGCGTACAAACGTAAATAAACAAGTCGCGGTGAAATAAAACTTAAATTATATGCAGCAAATACTAAGTCAAATAATTCTGTAGGGGATTTTATCAGTATTTCATTTAAAGATCGACTACTCATAAATATTTATAAGATCACCGAATTCTGTGGGGATTTCCTAACAATATTTAAACCAAAAGGCTGTTTGCACATCCATCACTATGCATGTTTAGTTAATGTAACAGCCAACATGGTGTTGGATTTGTTTTGAATTTTGCGTAAGTTTTACTGCTTATTTTGACCAAAATATTAGTGTAACCATTTTAGAATAGGAATAAAAGACAAATTCTCGTGCTTTATGATGGTTTTAAACTATCGAGCGGCTGTATTAAAGCACTCAGCCCTTCGGGCTTCGTGACTTTAATATACAGCCGCTCGATAGTTTAAAACCATCATAAAGCACTCGAATATGTCTTTTATTCCTATATTAACACTCAAATCAGGTTTTTATACATAAAGAGGGAATTACAACAACTAAGCAGTAACTGTTTTTGAGAGTCTTAAATGACAAGATGGTATAGAACTGCAAAGTCACAACAAAAAGGTTCTTTAAGATCTTATGAATGTAAAAGATCATTATCTCCTGTTTACTGTACATTAATAGTTGACTGTGAATTAATAAGGTTGGATACTCTGTGTATATTAGACTAAATCAAAACGTCATTTGGCAGATACACCCAATGACCCACCTTTTAGAACTAACAGTTCGAATGTTAATAAATGCACAGATCATGTTATATGTATTGCAAACTGAATAATGTAACTCAGAAATGATTTAAATAGTTTGTTCTATATCTTTCACAAAAATGGCAAAATTTTTAAACTGTAAGGTTGTGTTTTAACATTATATTGGCAATCTAATTGTGAATATGTACATATTAAACTTTGTACCGGGAGTTGAGAGTAAAACTTATATTCCAAACTTTCAGAACATTTGCATCTGTTTTGGATGCAACACTGATGTAGTACAGTATTTATTACTAATACTGAAGAATATTTGTTCTTTTTCTTTTTCTCTTAGATTGTGATAGCTAATACCAGTATGTATAGTATTGCATCAAGTTTAATAAAGGTATATTAAATTAGGCTTTGTTTCAAATAATTAAGATATTAATAACACTGTGGGTGTTTACTTGAAGGCTGCCAGTACACTTAATTTAGAGTGATAATGTGCTTGCATGGTTCACTTTCATATTTCATTTTTTTAAAAACAATATTTCGTCATTTTTAATAATGGAGTCCACTATCTATATAATAGTAAATCTTCCCAAATGACATGCATAAAAAATATATCATGCATGCAGATAACCATATTATACAAGTGTATAGCATGAGTATTATATAGTTCATCTTCATGGATGATATACTTTTTTTATGCGTCTCTTTTATCATCCACTATTTTGTATGAATCAAAAGTAAAATAAATTCTTATTCATACAAAAAATGCAAAAAAAAGCCAGCAGGCACACGCATTGAAATGTCGTTGATTTAGAGTTGAAAACAGGTCCTGACGTTGAAATGCACATTACCAACTACTAAATCTAAGTTAGTTTTCTGACGTGAAAAAGTAGTGATATTTTGACCAGAAATCATGGTGATTTTTGGTTGAAAAACTGACACTGACACAATTTCAACACTATTTCCAAGTTGGATTTCCGACTGGAAAAAGTAGTGATACTTCATAAAAAATCACCACTAAATCAAGTTAGGTTTTTTGACATGAAATCTTAGTCATGTTATTGAACAGAAAACAGGTTGAATATTGGGAAATGAATGACTGGTTGATTGAAAATTCATTTTCTAGAGGGTGATATAGTGATTAAGTCTAACTTTTTGAAAGAACTATTATTGCAATTGTTTTTGAATTTATAGGTATTTGTAAAGCAAAGACTAATTTTTAAAGATTATAAAGATGATAAAGATTATGTGTGCATGTACTTGTACATTTTTATCCATTCTCCTTATTAATTAACTGATGCATCCAAATATAATTTTTATAATTTATAATTATATTTTGATTAATACAATTCCCGATAATTAAAAAAAAACACATTTTGAAGTCAAACTTATCTTAAATAGAAAAAAGATAAATTCAAACTTATTCATCAAAACTTAGTCATTAGAATTTGTTTCTCAAAATTCTCCCATACACAAAGAACTAGTTTTCAGTTTGCAAGTTTACACTGAAAACTTCTCTATACAGAGAACCTAAGCTATAACATTTTATCACACAACAGTGAGGTTGGGGGGTTCCTGGTTTTTCTTATCTGTACCGTGCTACACAGAACACTGGACCTGTGACTAAAGTAATTAGATAACACAGCAGGGTGGAGGTGGGGGGTTTACCCTTGCTCAATTGCATGCATTGGTGTTACTTCTTTAAGTCTGTTTTTTGTGGTCAGCACTGACAACTAATTAAGGTGGGGAGTAATGGGTGGAGTTCTAATAATGTGGCTATTCTTGTGTTTTTTTCTCAGTTTATATGCCAAAGTTGTATGAGACACAAGCATCTGAACTGAGCATTGTGGCTTTGCTACATTATTATAGCTTCTTTATAATTACAATATAATTATAGCCAACTTAATAAAACATTTAACAGAAACTGATTGGATAAAATGCTGAAGGTATAAATAATGTCACAATTGTTTGTTTTTTACAAAGAAAAAAATATTTTAAAATTTCACAAAAAGAATTTCAATTGAAGACATTGAATAATACTGGTCCTATTAAAACATAAAAATGGATATCTAGTTGGACAATATGGATATACATATCTTGAGCAATTATAATTATGTATGATGCAAAATTATTACAATGTCATCAGAAATAGAATAATGAATATACAATGATTCATGAATCTTGGAAAGAATTAATTACTTTGAGTTGTATCCAAAGTGTAAAATATGCATATGGATAGTTATTGTATAATATTATTAAGAAGCTATAATTATGACACACAAGCTACAATGATTCAAATAAAGAAGACAATGTAAATAACCTGATTTTACCCATTGAATTCAACCCTATTTCATACATTGGATCCAACCAAAACCTGTTTGCAAAATCTAAATGTATTTCAACAAGATTTCACACATAAATACAACCTGATTTCAACAGTTGGTTTCAACATGATTTCACTAGTTGGATCCAACCAAAAACGGTTTGCAAAATCTACATGTATTTCAACCTGATTTCACCCATTGAATTCAACCAGATTTCAACAGTTGGTTTCAACATGAATTCACTGGTTGGATCCAACCAAAAACAGTTTACAAAATCTACACGTATTTCAACCTGATTTCACCCATTGAATTCAACCAGATTTCAACAGTTGGTTTCAACATGATTTCACCGGTTGGATCCAACTAAAAACGGTTTGCAAAATCTACACATATTTCAACCAGATTTCACCGTTGGATTCAACCTGATTTCAAAGTTGCGTGCCTGCTGGGAAGGTTGTAATATATATAAGTGGGCCAGTGCATAGAAAAGCTTCAATTTTTAACTTGAGATTTCTCTGCTGGTTCTGTATATCTTTTAATACAGCAACAAGAAGTAGAACCCCGGTGAAATGGTGACCATGAATGACCATGGACTGCATGGTATTTGATGGTCGACCATGGATATCCATGAACAACCATCAAAATCCATACTCGTATGAAGGCCCAGACCATCAAAAACCATGGACGTGATGGTTTTTGATGTCCTGACCATGGACTGCATTAGTGTCCATGTTAGACCATGGACTCAGTCTAGTTGTCCGTGTTTGACCATGGACTACATTCAAGTGTCCATGGTTGACCATAGAGTTTGTTCTCTGGTCCATGGTTGACCATGGACTCTGTCCGCTGGTCCATGGTTGACCGAGAACTGCAATTAAGTATTCATGGTTGACCAATATTGGACTCTATGTTAAGATCGAGTCCATGTGAGGCAGCATATGACCTTTAATTGTCAGTCCTCACTGTCTAAATTCATGTTTATAACTTATATACTTTTGTTTGCAACATGAAAAAAATATTACTATTAGGCTTGTTGTGACGTTTGTGGATCCACTATATTATGGAAAAGTAGAACATGAAAAATCATGGCAAACCAACATTGGCAAAAAATAAAAATAATTTCAACATAATAATACTATTTTTTCATTTGGTTGTATCATATATTAACAAATGAATAAAACTGTAAATTAACAATGTGCCTTATCTGAATGTCCACATTTTAGTGCAGTTATACAAACTAGGGAAGATTTTATGTGATGGGGAAGATAATGAAACATTTAATACAGTGGACACAATTTCATAGTCTTCTTGAAAGGCTGTTCTTATTTGATAATTGGCTGATAACTAAGCTGTTACATATCAAATCATAAAGCTCTGAAAAAAACTTTCCTATCCACATAATAACATGTTACAAGTTTTTATTCTCTCAAATAACAGGTATATTCAGTTACACTCTAATAACTTGCTGATGATACATATATTTAAATAAATAAGATTGTGTAAGAATAAGGCTAGCAACTGGAAACTACACTGATGGCTTTTCTGTCTGTTGTGTATAAGCTGTGTTCACTGACAAGGGTGTCCAGATAGAAGTAACAGGTTATCTTAACATGAAAGTTTGCCTTAATTTATATATGTCTAAGTACACCTGTGTCTTTGCAAAACAACTTATATCAGTTTAGGATTGGTCTTTTTATATTAAATCAGATAGAACCTATCTTGTGTACATGGGGTGATTACACTAATTTGTGATAATGATTATGTTGCAAATATAAACTAAGGTCAGTTATTCCACAGGTTACTGAACATACATAAGGTTACTGTGCTGCCTGTGAGTGTGATAACTTAAGGGTCAGGTCACCTTAAAGTGAAAAATATATGAAGGAAGATTTGCAACATACTCAAGTTGTGAGGTGTAAGTCTATAATTTTATTCTATTTCTTGATTTCTCCAATCCAAATTGTATTGTTTTTTTGTTTATTAATTTCTAGCTTTTGAAGGCCAGTCTTCATATCTAAGTATAACTTATTAACACCAATTTAAAGTAACAAGTACTCCTGTACCCAAGATAGGGTTCTTTACCACTGGCTGGATTTTGGCTCCAAACCTGTTCTCAAGGGATTTACATTGAAGAAAGCCAAACTCATTTTCACTCATTATTTCAAACAAAGAGCTGTGTTTTGTTGGAATCGATTCCATAAAATGAGTGGTGAAAATTTTTGTATATTCAGTGTTTAACATATTTCAGATGTATTCATAATGCCTGTTTGTGTTCTGCATGTTAGATTAAATTGGATAATCTTGGATAATTATAAAAATTAGATTAAAAAGGAAATAGTGTTTTACATACTTGAGATGTATTCAAAATGTCTGTGTTCCTACATTCTATATTGAATGAGATAATCTGGATAATTATATACATTACATTAAAAAGGAAATATAGTAATGTGTAGTATGTCAGGCTATCTTCAAAGCTGATATTCCAAATAGACTAAAGGTATGTAGCTTCTAATTACCTATTTTTTTTTCGAACATCTACAGACATTCTTGCATATTGAACATGGCCAACCATGGGTAGTCCATGGACTATACCATGGAAACCTGACCATGGTCAAAGTCCATGGACTAGACCATGGTCACTGAGTCCATGGTCTCTGACCATGGTTCCATGTAATAAAACATGGATGTCCATGGCCATACATACACACTGACCATGGATAAATTCCATGGATAACCCTATGAAGTCCATGGACTAGATCATGTTTTACATACCACGGACTCTGACCATGGTCAATGAATCCATGGTCTTTGGCCATGGTGTCATTTAACAAAACATGGACATCCATGGACAATGACCATGGTTAAAGTCCATGGACTAGACCATGTTTGACAGACCATGGACTCTGACCATGGTCATTAAGTCCATGGTCTTTGACCATGATGCCATTTAACAAAACATGGATATCCATGGACTTGTGCCCCTGGACATCCATGGACATCCATGCAAGTCCATGGTCAAAATAAAATTTTTTTGTCTGGGGAAGCTCTGTAACATTACCTTCCTGATGATGGATATAATATGTTTGTAGTTTACATAGTCACTTACTTTCTTCAACGCACACTATAACATAAAGGCGGAAGACCTCAATCTCACGAGTTGCTGCATCATCAATTTCAAAGGAAATACGGATAAACATAACATTCTCTATGCTCACAAGAGGTGTGTAATCAACTCTGGTTGGAGAGCCATCAAACTGTGAATGCATTAATACATACAACATAGAATACACATAATAGAACAGTCGATAAAACATGACACAACTCATGAATAAATATTTTTATAAATTCTTACATGATGAAATTACATTTAAAATTGTATAATTGTATTACATTCATCATTGAAGGAATGAAGCATCTGGCTGTTCTTTTAAAAATTCAGGCATTTTGAAGAAAACTAGGTGCTCAAAGTTAATTTACACATATTTACTTTAACACCATTACTAATTTTAAAGAATTTTACGTTAGTTTATAAATTAATTTGTAATCTCCTTTCTTACATTTAACTGTTTTCTGTGTTACTTGTCGCTTTGAAAGCATTGACCATCAGCTGTTCACTTCACTAATTAGCCTCTCCAGAAATCCTTTCAAGTCGAGAGATCAATTTAATGTCAGAACTTGATTGCAGTTACTCTATTCACTAGTTACTTGCTCGGAGAACACTTCCAATTCTAACATGACACGCTTGTGACCGCGATTCTGATTGGTCAATCTCAGTGGTAAAACCGAGCATAACCTCACGGCTAGTCTTTGCAATTTGGAACATAAAAGCTATACAAGCAATGATCTCACAATTGATTAAAACAGTCAGCGATAATCCCACTTCACTTTTTAAAAGTTAAATTTCGAAAAATATGCATTATAAATCTTCGTCAAAACAGAATAAAATATAAAATGTCATGTTAGAATAGCAATAACACATTCCTAGCGTGGGATTATGTAGGGTTTTACAACTCATTGCGCATTAGAAACACTTAGGCTTCGCCTTCATGTTACTAATATTGCTATTCGTTGTAAAACCCTGCATAACCCCACGCTAGTCGTGTGTTATTTCTACAGTAAAAGGCCCCCAAATTCAGGATCACAGCTTGACTGTTGTTGCTCATGTCAATGGTTGCCTACTTAGGAAAGCCTTTCAAGTCAGAGAACCCAACTAAAGATCATTCTTTATTAAAGCTGCTAAGGTCACATACTGCCCACTCAGAACATCTTTTCAAGTCAAAGGGCCCATTGAAGATAAATCTTAATTACAGCTACTCACTTCACTTATTACCTACTGAGGATTTACATTCAAGCCTAATGCTGATTCATATACTCTGTCCACTTTGGTTTTGAACTCACCTGTTTCAAAAAGCAAGTCAGGTTAGAAAAAGGCCTGGGGCGGATTTCATGAAAGGTCTCAGACTTAGCCCAGTCTCACGCTGAGCCATGGTTCAAAATCTGAGCCTTCAGCTAAGTCTTTGACCCAAATGGTTTTCACAGAAGGGGACTCAGTTGAGACCAAGCTTATCAAATAACCACAGTGGTTTTATGTGTCATGTGACCATATTTTGTAATCAAAATATTCTACTGATGACATATATGTTCTTTGTTTGACAGATAATATCTCTGGTCAAATGCCATTTTGCTATGGGAAACCTTGTAAACATGTAAAAACAACCAAATACTACTTCAGGGGGTTGTTTTATATACTTGTACCCTATTTTCAGCCATTTCAAATTTTGAAGTGAAGAAAAAATTATGGCGGCCATATTTGAGCCTTTGTTTACAAAACTTAACCTCACTTTCTACCAGTCTCAACATTTAAGCCAGTGGCTCAGCCAAAGCTGAGACTGAGACCTTTTGTGAAATCCATTAAGGCTGAGCCCATGAGCTCTAGTAAAATATTCCAATAATTTGAGACAAAAGTCTCAAGATTGAATCTGAGACCGGACTAAGACCTTTTGTGAAATCCACCCCAGATAACATATTTGCTATTTGGAAATGGCCAGAGTTGTGAAATAGCCAGGAATATCTGCACCAAATAGTTACAATTTTTAGATCTGGAATAAAATCTTGGTGGACTACAAACACCCTGTATTCCTTTCAATATGTTTTGTCATACTTTACAATTGTAGAGATGTTCTGACAGATACCAGAGCTTAAAAAAACAAGGAACACTTCTAAACTGACATACCGTTTCAGAAGTGCCTGTTTTCCAGAAGTTAATTGTCACATTTTTGGCATTTGTAACATCAAATGCTATTGCGATTACTGTAAATGGTTCATCGTAAGGTGACTCAATCACAATTTCTTCCTTGGTTTTCCCTTCCACCCAATTTAAGACAGCTTTAGCTGGATAATTATCCAGCAAAGCATCTTCAGGATTGCTTGTTTTACTTGGGCGTATGTCTATTTCAAGGAAGTCATCTGAGGAAGAATCGAAGGTTTCTTTATTCTGACCTTCAGGACAGACTTCTCCTACAAAAGATCATCAAAAATTATTTCAAGACATTAAAATAATTTGGACTTGGATCCATTTAACATGCTATATTTCAGTTGGTGATACAATTGAACTATTTTAACTTGACACACTTCAAAACCCCAATAGATTACCAATTATGGTGTATTGTGGTCTACATGGGTATTAGTTGAGTTTTTGATATAGAATTGCCAGGCCAAACGAAAACAATTTGTTTTTACCAACATTTTAAAGTTTGACAGAATCTCAGAAAATTCCTGAAATATGAGTAATGTTATGTACCTGCACAGTCTTAAGACTAGGTGTAAATTGTAAGGCCAACTGATTTACAATAACCAATTTGTTGTTTATATAATTTTCAAGATTTCCATTTGCTGGAGTGTCATTTAGGAAAAGCTTAAAACACTACAAGATACTCAACACAAAATTTAGATTTACTGTTGCAAATAAAAGCATCCACATGTTCAAACTTTAGCAATTGATAGAGATGTCTACTTATCACTGGCTCAGAAAGACTGTAAATTTTTTGTTCTTTTTATACATATGTACTGGTTACCTTTTTGTGGTAATGCCAGAAAATGGCTAAATAAATGATCTATAAACTGTCATTACTTGATATATTTACAAGGTACTCTTTTTATGTAGAAGAAGCTAGTGCAGGAACATGAGTAACCAAAAATTCTGTTTTATTGCCACTCACCGGTTGTTGTCTTGATTGTTGTTGTAGCTAAAAGTGAATAAAAAAATCATTCATTAATTCATTAAAAAATGAGATGTGGTATTAATTTATCTCTGTTTCTATTATCAAACATCAAATTTTGCTGTTTGGCTGAAAAATGAGTCTTTTTCCCCATTATACTTTGCACAGTACTGCTCCCCACCATAACTTGGTATTTGCCTGAAATTTTCATGGAATATAAAACATTAACAGTTGGTCTTCATGAGCAACTTATTTGTGCATTTCTGAGAATGGACCATATCAGATAAAATGGAAGTGATGAGAGCTGAATTGATCATGGATATAAGTTAATTGAATGGGAAATTTCAGCATGCAGATGTTTGTGCCAAGTTTGGGGGACTAATTTTGAAGTATAAAATTTCATTATCTCTCCTTAAAACACTACTCAAAATTAAATTGATTTTATTTTGTGTTTGTAAATTATATTTATAACTTCCCTTTGTGTTGGAGCATATTTTAATATGCAGTAGAAATCACATAAATACTTACATATTTCATTACAGCCACGCACAAAGAAATTGGAAACATCTACTGGTGATTCTGGTTCAAATGTAATTACAACTGATATGGCACCTGGAACCCCAATAGATGGCAGGTCACCTGGTTTACCAGTTGATTTAAATGACACAGTACCGGGTCCTTCTGTTTTCTATAAAAACATAGGTGGGCCTAGTGTCAACCATAGATTATATTGCAATCTTCAAGTCTATATATATGTTTTATTGTTAAAAGGGATAACACACTTTATCTACAGTGATGCATAACACACTGTGATTTGGGAGCTATTACCTACATGAAAAGCATGTAGCTTATTTTCACACATATACAGTTGCAGAACAGGCTTGAGTAAAATAAAAATCATTATAATTCACTTAATTAACAGTGCATATTCATATTTGGAACGCTTTTGCCCATCAGAAGCCTCTTACAAAAGAAGATGTAACCTAATATGGCCAGTGTGAAGACAATAACATGAATGTTTTATTATTTCGTTAGGTTTATTTAAGGGGTCCATCTAATTTGTGAGTTAGAATGTAGAATCTTTTATGTATTCCTCATATGTATGGTTCCATATGACATGAAATATGGCTGTTTGTCTATAATTTCTTATGCCACCGTTGTTATGGACCACCATGTTTATTTCTGAATATTTGTATATCAGCTTAGATTATTTTGTAAAGAAGAAAGTTTTAAACAACAAAAAATTGTCTGTAAATGTCTTCAACACCTTATTGTATATTGCAATGTCAATTGAAACCCTTACCGTTACAACAACTGGGAAATCTGAACCTTCTCCATTAACCGTGAGAGTGACAGTCATGGTAACACTAATGGTAAATATAACATCCATGAGTCTAAAGTCTGTACCATCTGGACTTGTGATGACAATGTCACCACGAGCAGGTATGATTACACCTACTGAAGTCACTACTTCTATTGGAATAACTGGTAAGTCCTGTTCATCATCATCAGTAATAACTTCAGGCTCATTTGGTGGACAAACTATAAAATATAAGCAAATAAAAGTATTCACAAATAAAATAATGCAAATAATGCATTGGCAGCTTCAGGTAAATATTGAAATCACTCAAAGTACAAAGTAACAATAGTTATTGCTTATTTATAAGGTTCAGTGATGACTTCTGGCTGAGCAAAAGGATCAACTAAATAATAATTTTCTTAGCAGAGAATCACAACAGTTGATTCTTGTAAACAACAAAAAAAGGAAATATTTCCTCTGTACTGACTGTGTCTGAAAATATAACATATTCATGGCTGGCACATGAGCATTTTTATAAAGACTTTCTGGTACTCTGAAAGACAAGCTTTAGGACATGAAAGATAGGGGTAAAAGAATGAATTATGTAAAAAAAGATATGATTTTGACTTACCACTTACCACAGCATAAGTTGTATATGTTTTTGTGATGAAAATTAAACCTTTTTTAAGAAAGCTCATTTATTTATTTCCCACTGTCCTCTACTTTAATAAAACTTTTGGTTTTCATGACATCATATTTTTTTAGAATATCATGAAATAAAATTGTGGCATTCCCATTATTTGAAATGTTGACTGTGTATGTTAGTGAACACATAGATCTCTGCACAGCTAACAGCAAGACAATAATTTATTATGTTGATAGACTCTTAATAGAAAAAAGAGTTTTGTGAAATGTATACCAGTGTTCCACAGATAACAAAGAAAATGAGTTTCAGAACAAGCTTTGCCTTCAGAAAAACTGCTGAATTTTTAACTAATGTGTTTATAACCACTTTATGAAATACATGAAGCCCTATAAACATTACACAAGATACAGTGCTGTGCAAGAGACATAGATGTATTCTCATTGCAGTTCAGTAACATGCACAAAATGCAACATTTTATTGTGTAAATATATCTTACCTAACAGACATTTGCCTTAGTCCTGCGCAAGAAACAGCAACTCTCCCTCTACGTTCTTAACAATTACCACCGGACATTTTACATAAACAGGAAAGGTCTGCTACGGAGGGCACATATGTAATGAATCGTGTAGCCTCAACAAGATCCAGGATGATGTGCAATAGCATATCCAGACCTTCCAACAAAAGTCAAGCAAAGGCAAATCCTCTTCTAAAGCTAACCATGCACTTTTTGAAACTAACTACCGTAATGCCTTTAACAAGACATGAAATTTTATGTATAAGGTCATGCAGCTTTCTGTTAGTGCATAGGGAGGCTTACCTGGATCATGTTAAACCAGGTATAAAACCTGATACTTGAAATGAAATAGGAAAGGCTCCTTTACACTCTTTTTGGGTTATTGCTAGATGTTGTACAGGCAACCGCCAAAGAAGACATGTCCACATCTTATACTACCCGGCATACCACCCTTACCAGTTTGGTCCTCTGGGAGATTTGCTGGTAACAAGAAAATCAAGCAAATATCACCCTACCAGCCCACCCTGAAATCAAAGCAATTGGGTTGGGTTTTAATCATTCATAAGGGAGAACTGGACCCAAAATAAGTATTCATGTTTTGGGTTATCAACCCAACCTATTACAAGAACTGGTCTGACACACCTTAGAAAGTAGCAGACCCTAAAATAAAAATAGAGTTCCTTCTCTTGAGACCAATATATTGAGTAAGACTGTTTTCACGTTTCTCATAGGTCCATTGATTTCACAGAGAAGTGAAAGCCCTCATTCTGCCTTTACACGAGGCCAATCCAGTGACACCTGAAAAACAACTGGCATGTGCCCAAATCCCTAGACAAAATAATTCCTGTTCCCTGATCTATAAACACTCATCTAGACTGGTGGCTAGAAGAAGCCAACCCTTGCACCTTCTTCAACATGCTCTTCAAATATTTAGAGATGTATCAAATAGAGACTGGTGTGCATTTGGTCAGTTCCAGAAAGTTGAACATCAACTCCTTAGAACAAAAGCACGTTCTGGATCTACAAAAGTTCAAGCACTTCAAGTGCTAAGGCCAGAGTGTGCTGATTGCCACAGACAACTCCAGAGTGGTTTTATACATAAACAAGGATGGAGGCCAGGCTCTTTCTGCGCCCTCTTTTGTAGATTCCTTTGATGATGCAGTCTCAGAAAGATTTTCTCAAGAGCTGAGCACATACTAAGTCCCTAATTATCATTTCAGACACATCCACTTGTTTGACTCCAGTTACAACAAATTGTGACTGCCTGTGTGCCCAATCCCAGACCACAAGGCTGAAGTACTGGACGCATTGACCTTATCTTGGAAGGACATGGATCTGTATATCTTTCATCCAGTCTGTCTGTTGAGAAGGGTTATCAGTGAGCTCAAAAACCAAAACTGCAAAAAGTATTCCTAATAGTTCGAGGATTGTTGAATATGCAACTGTTTCTTGAACCCATTAATAATGTCAGCACAGAGGCCTCTGTGACCATGGTAACTTGCTGTCCCTAACATTCACAGAGCAACAAAAATCAAAGAGCAAGAATTGAGGCTCTTGTTGATATCTTCAACAAGAGCTTTATCATGCAAAGTGGACTATCTTATCAGAAGGAGAGAACTAAATCAGGTAAATTTAAAATCACCATCTGTAACATAAATTGCACATTTTCTCCTTTAACTTTTTCCAACAGAAAAAACTACAACCTAGTACCATTGATGGTTACAAGTCAGCCATTGCAGATAAAATTGGGAATTCTTTGGTCAATATCAGCAAAGATGAAACTTTCTGTAGGCTGTTGGACAGTTCTCACAAGGACTGTGCTGAGGGATACAGAGGTATTTCTAGGTGAAACATATACTTGGTGCTACATCAGTTGAGTAAGCTTTGTTTTGAACTACTCAAAAGTGCTTCTCTGAAGCAACTAATGTACAAAACCTTCTTTTTCTGGCCCTAGGTTCAAGCAAGTGCAGAAGTGAGACTTAAACATGGCTCAAACACACTGGTCTATAGTATCTTTTTATCCATCTCCTAGTTTTCTGCTAAAGAACTAACTAGCATGGGATCAACTAGAGAGTGTGATCCCAGTGATTATTCCTGCTCTGGCTCCCACTCTCTCAAGGGAGAAAGAAGATTAAAGAGCTTGTTTTTGTCTTGTTTAAGGAGAATTTTAACAAGGACATCTCTGATTCCACTATTTCTTCTTGGCAGATAGCGATCCTGTATTATCAAATGTCTGACCAAGAATCATTGGACTTGTGTCGGGTCAAGGTGAAAGATGTTAGGGCTTTGGCATCCACCAAGACATTTCAAGTTGGGGTCTCCTCAGAGCTGGGCCTCTCAGCCTGTCACTGGAAATCACACAATACTATCACTCAGCTTTATCTGAAGGATTACCTGAGCTGATTTAGGACTTTACCACTTGAGCCCAGTGGTTACTGCAACACAGATGTTCCCAACAGTTTTGTCCAGTTCCTTGCGTACAGTGCTGGTACATTTTAAAAGTAAAGGCTTATTCATTAAGCCCTTAATCTTCCTTTTGGTCCTTTTATCTTACCATGCTCGGTGTTGTGTTTAAGGCTCAGTTTTAAACATAACCAGCCTACCTAGACAGGTTTCCTCAGAACCACCTGACAATGTCATCTTCCCCTTCCCCTACTTGAAATTAGGAGGGAAAGTGAAAGGAGTGAGGCATTCCAGTCCAATAACTGGCAAATGGGTTATTCCACAGACTTATTATTTTGGTGTCTTTTTGTTTTCCAGTCTGGCTTAAGTTTTCTAATGTCTGGTGGAACCGGCTTGTGCTAGACTACAGCACATGTCAAATAAGATCATAACTTACAAAATTTAATTTCCAACTGAAATTTTCACCATGATACTTGTGGAGTGTGTCACGATTTTGAGAAAAGCTGCATGAAAGAAAGACAGTTAAACAACAGTTTAGACATTATATTTACTTTTATGTGTTATGCTCAAACAATTGAGAATCTTACCTCCAACTACAGTAGTTGTAGGAACGGGTGTTGTGGTAGCTAATGGAGTTGGAGTTCCAGCTGCAAAAAGATCATTAAAATCATTTTTATATTTCAGATGGAATATATAAAAATCATAGAATTTGTCCTCAAATAAAACCTCTGTGGAGGACAAAACAGATGTAAATCTAGGGCTTATATCTCACAATATATTAGAATTACCAAAACTTGCAAACACCTTATGAAGCTAACAGATTGATCTAGAAACAACTGTTTTGCAATTTCAATGACACTGAGTTAAATGTATGAGGAAAGTGTTTATAATGATAATTATATAGCAATGTATCAATATAAGAGTACTGTATCATTAAAATATCCCTTTAGTCTTACTTAAAATAAAGGACATTTGGCATTGGCTTTTGCTTCAGAAAGAACTATTTATCATTGCTTATGAATAATTCATATAAAGAATACAAGAAAACACTAAATTGGTGCAAAAATATCTGTTGTACTAAATGTCATACTGTAACAAGAGTATTTTTGGGATGGAGAAAAAAACAGAATAACTGTTGATAAACATTATGCATTGAAAACAAACACCCATTCAACATTAACAAAGTAATTTTTACTCTTACCACCAGTATCAAGACTCACACTTGTGATGGAAAAGGTAGGCATGTATCCTACCACTTTATCACTGATATAAACCATTAAAATAACTTTTTGTTTGCATTAATATCTGATACTTAATGACATTTGAAATTGTTCTAGCTTCAAATAAATTTATATTTTTAACATATACAGCACATACAAAATTTAAATATGCTTCACCGAAAATTCTAGTGAAAACAAACATTAGAACTTACTTATTTCATTACAGCCACGCACAAAGAAATTGGAAACATTTACTGGTTCTTCTGGTTCAAATGTGATTACAACTGATGTGGCTCCTGGAACCCCAATAAGTGGCAGGTCACCTGGTTTACCAGTTGACTTAAATGACACAGTACCAGGTCCTTCTGTTTTCTACAAAAACATGGTGTTAACATTTTAACATGCTGTTAATCATAGATTATCCAATACATCATACTGTTATATAGTGGACATGCTTTATGTTTAATGGTGTAACACACTTATTTTGCAACTATCACAAAAGCGAATAGCATGTAGCCTATCCTTCAAGATAGTGTTAACATGTTAACATGCTGTTAATCATACTATACATCATACTGTTATATGCATGTTCTATGTAAAACAGTGTAACATACAGATTTTGCAGCTATCACAAAAGCGAATGGCATGTAAGTTATCATTCAAGAGATAGACAATATTAGAACAGACTTGAGAAAAATAATTAACACTGTATTTGACTTGATGGACATTGTATGTTCATGTATTTTTACACTTTTAACCATCAGAAGCTTGTTCACATAATAAGTTGTGACCTTATATGGTCAGTGTGAATAAAACAAGATGATATGGATGTCGGATCATTTCACAAGATTTATTTAGGTTGTCCATCACATTGGTGAATTTGAATTTTGAATTATCCTCCATGTATTTCCATGTATGTAGTTCTTAATACAACATAAAACATAGCTGCACATCTACAATTTCATGGAAAACATGACTTTATGTTACTATTGTTGTGGACTAAAAGAATCAACTTAAATAATACTAAAATGCAGTGTATTAAATAATAAATCTTCAGCCTAGTTTATAGTGTCATGAAAAAAGTTTTAAATAGCAAAACGTGTCTGTAAATGTCCTCAACACCTTATTGTAAATTACAGTGTCTGTTGAAATTCTTACCGTTACAACAAGTGGAGAATCTCCATTAACTGTGAGAATGACAGTCGTGGTGACACTAATGGTAAATATGACATCCATGAGTCTGAACTTTGTACCATCTGGACTTGTGATGACAATGTCACCACCAGCAGGTATGATTACACCATCTGGATTGACAACATCTCCAGGAACAACAGTTAACCCATCTTCATCAACATCAGTAATTACTTCAGGCTCATCTGGTGGACAAACTACAAAATACAAAGAAAAACTTAAAAACTCTACACTTAATATAAAGCCAGTTGCAAGTAATTATTGAAATCACTCAAAGTAATAACAGTTTGTCTCACAAGCTTGGCACATTCCAGGTCCCCTAAATATCATTGCAGAAAACCTCAGACACAGGCAGAATATTGGTCACTTATTCAAGAGGTATTCAACAAAATCTGCAACCTGTGGTACCATCCACTTGTTTGCCTCTTGGTACAACAAACTATGACTGCTTATGTGCCCAATCCCAGATCAGGAGGCCAGGGCACTAAACGCATTGACCCATCCTAGGAGGACATTTATCTGTATGCCTTTCCTCCAGTCTTTCTGTTGGGAAAGGTTATCAGCAGGCTCAAAAACCAAAACTGCAAGAGGTTTTCCTAATAGCTCCAGGGTTGCTTACACATGTAACTGGTTCTTGGACCTATTGATCCCATCAGCCCAGAAGCCCTTGTGACCATGCCAACCTGCTGACTCTAACATGTTTGGCTCACAGAACCACACAAATCAAGGAATAAAGGAGCAGGGCTTCTGTGACTAAGTAGCAGGAAGAATTGAGGATCCTCAGAGATGCTCAACAAGAGCTATATTATGATGCAAACTGGGCCATTTTTATCAGAATGTGAGAAGCAAATCAGGTGAACTTACAATCACAATCTATAAAACAAATTGGACATTTTTTCCTTTACTTTTTTAACAAAAACCCTATAACCCAGTATTATTGATGGTTACAATCTGCCATTGCTGATAAAATTGCTAATCCCTTGCTCAATATCAGCAAAGGTGAAAATTTTAGTAGACTGTTGGACAGTTCCCACAGGGACAGACCTAAAGGATACAGAAGTATCTCTAGGTAAAACTTGTCTATGGTGTTACATCAATAGAGTAAGTCTCCTTTTATAGTACTCAAAAGTGCCTCTTTGGAGCACCTTATGTTCAAAACCATCTTTTTTCTGGCCCTAGGTTCCGGCAAGTGCAAAAGTTAGACTTAAGCTCGACTCAACAAGAATTGAAAGCACCAAATACATTGATCTGTAGTATATTTTTATCCCTCTCCTAGTTTTCTGTCAAAGAACAAACTAGCATGGGATCCACTAGAGTATAATCGGAGTGATTATTCCAGCTCTAGCTCCTACTCTGTCAAAGGGGACAGAACACTAAGGAACTTGCTTTTGTCTTGTCAAGGAAAATTTCAAAGAGGGCATCTCTGATTCCACTATTTCTTCTTGGATTGTGCAGACAGTGATCCTGTGTTATCAAATGTCTGACCAGGAATAACTGGATTTGTAGCAGGTCAATGTGAAGGATGTTAGGGCTTTGGCATCTACCAACACATTTCAAGTTGGGGTAGAGCTGGTCCTCTCAGCCTGTTACTGGAAGTCACACAATACTGTCACTCAGTTTTACCTGAAGGATCACCTGAGCTGATTCAGGGCTTTACCACTTGGGCTCAGTGGTTACTGCAACACAGATATTTCAAACAGTTTTGTCCAATTCCTTGTGTATAGTGAATATACATTTTTAAGGTAAAGGCTTATTCATAAGACCCTTAATCTTCCTTTTGGTCCCTTTATCTTACCATGCCCGATGTAGTGTTTCAGGCTCAGTTTTAAACATAACCAGTCTAGACAGGTTTCCTAACAACCACCTGACAATGTCATCTTCCTCTACTTGAAATTAGGAGGGAAAGTGAAAGGAATGAGGCAATCCAGTCCAATAACTGGCAAATGGGTTATTCCAGGGACTGGCGTGTTTATGTTTTGACCCAGTCCCCGAGTAAGCTGCCTTCCATAATTTGGGTAGTTATCCTGACACATATCTGTTACTTGTGATATATTTACATAATAAAATCGAAATTGTTTTTGTAAATTAAATTTTTATGAATCAATAGCCTACTTAACAAACAGGATATACCCACACTACCTTACCTAATCGATGACCTTACAAACGGCCTTCTATTGACAGGTTAGAACACATGTCAAATAAGCTTTTAACTCACAAAATTTAATTTACAACTGAAATTTTCGGTTTTACCATGATACTTGTGGAATGTTTCATGGTTTAGAGAAAAGCTGCATGAAGGGACAGGTATGGGTAAAGTTAATCAACAACAGTTTAGACATAATTTTTAATTTCATTGAACAATTGAAAATCTTACCTCCAACTACAGTAGTTGTAGGAACGGGTGTTGTGGTAGCTAATGGAGTTGGAGTTGGAGTTCCAGCTGCAAAAAGATCATTAAAATCATTTTTATATTTCAGGTGGAATATATAAAAATCATAGAATTTGTCCTCAAATAAAACCTCTGTGGAGGACAAAACAGATGTAAATCTAGGGCTTATATCTCACAATATATTAGAATTACCAAAACTTGCAAACACCTTATGAAGCTAACAGATTGATCTAGAAACAACTGTTTTGCAATTTCAATGACACTGAGTTAAATGTATGAGGAAAGTGTTTATAATGATAATTATATAGCAATGTATCAATATAAGAGTACTGTATCATTAAAATATCCCTTTAGTCTTACTTAAAATAAAGGACATTTGGCATTGGCTTTTGCTTCAGAAAGAACTATTTATCATTGCTTATGAATAATTCATATAAAGAATACAAGAAAACACTAAATTGGTGCAAAAATATCTGTTGTACTAAATGTCATACTGTAACAAGAGTATTTTTGGGATGGAGAAAAAAACAGAATAACTGTTGATAAACATTATGCATTGAAAACAAACACCCATTCAAAACTAACAAAGTAATTTTTACTCTTACCACCAGTATCAAGACTCACACTTGTGATGGAAAAGGTAGGCATGTATCCTACCACTTTATCACTGATATAAACCATTAAAATAACTTTTTGTTTGCATTAATATCTGATACTTAATGACATTTGAAATTGTTCTAGCTTCAAATAAATTTATATTTTTAACATATACAGCACATACAAAATTTAAATATGCTTCACCGAAAATTCTAGTGAAAACAAACATTAGAACTTACTTATTTCATTACAGCCACGCACAAAGAAATTGGAAACATTTACTGGTTCTTCTGGTTCAAATGTGATTACAACTGATGTGGCTCCTGGAACCCCAATAAGTGGCAGGTCACCTGGTTTACCAGTTGACTTAAATGACACAGTACCAGGTCCTTCTGTTTTCTACAAAAACATGGTGTTAACATTTTAACATGCTGTTAATCATAGATTATCCAATACATCATACTGTTATATAGTGGACATGCTTTATGTTTAATGGTGTAACACACTTATTTTGCAACTATCACAAAAGCGAATAGCATGTAGCCTATCCTTCAAGATAGTGTTAACATGTTAACATGCTGTTAATCATACTATACATCATACTGTTATATGCATGTTCTATGTAAAACAGTGTAACATACAGATTTTGCAGCTATCACAAAAGTGAATGGCATGTAAGTTATCATTCAAGAGATAGACAATATTAGAACAGACTTGAGAAAAATAATTAACACTGTATTTGACTTGATGGACATTGTATGTTCATGTATTTTTACACTTTTAACCATCAGAAGCTTGTTCACATAATAAGTTGTGACCTTATATGGTCAGTGTGAATAAAACAAGATGATATGGATGTCGGATCATTTCACAAGATTTATTTAGGTTGTCCATCACATTGGTGAATTTGAATTTTGAATTATCCTCCATGTATTTCCATGTATGTAGTTCTTAATACAACATAAAACATAGCTGCACATCTACAATTTCATGGAAAACATGACTTTATGTTACTATTGTTGTGGACTAAAAGAATCAACTTAAATAATACTAAAATGCAGTGTATTAAATAATAAATCTTCAGCCTAGTTTATAGTGTCATGAAAAAAGTTTTAAATAGCAAAACGTGTCTGTAAATGTCCTCAACACCTTATTGTAAATTACAGTGTCTGTTGAAATTCTTACCGTTACAACAAGTGGAGAATCTCCATTAACTGTGAGAATGACAGACGTGGTGACACTAATGGTAAATATGACATCCATGAGTCTGAACTTTGTACCATCTGGACTTGTGATGACAATGTCACCACCAGCAGGTATGATTACACCATCTGGATTGACAACATCTCCAGGAACAACAGTTAACCCATCTTCATCAACATCAGTAATTACTTCAGGCTCATCTGGTGGACAAACTACAAAATACAAAGAAAAACTTAAAAACTCTACACTTAATATAAAGCCAGTTGCAAGTAATTATTGAAATCACTCAAAGTAATAACAGTTTGTCTCACAAGCTTGGCACATTCCAGGTCCCCTAAATATCATTGCAGAAAACCTCAGACACAGGCAGAATATTGGTCACTTATTCAAGAGGTATTCAACAAAATCTGCAACCTGTGGTACCATCCACTTGTTTGCCTCTTGGTACAACAAACTATGACTGCTTATGTGCCCAATCCCAGATCAGGAGGCCAGGGCACTAAACGCATTGACCCATCCTAGGAGGACATTTATCTGTATGCCTTTCCTCCAGTCTTTCTGTTGGGAAAGGTTATCAGCAGGCTCAAAAACCAAAACTGCAAGAGGTTTTCCTAATAGCTCCAGGGTTGCTTACACATGTAACTGGTTCTTGGACCTATTGATCCCATCAGCCCAGAAGCCCTTGTGACCATGCCAACCTGCTGACTCTAACATGTTTGGCTCACAGAACCACACAAATCAAGGAATAAAGGAGCAGGGCTTCTGTGACTAAGTAGCAGGAAGAATTGAGGATCCTCAGAGATGCTCAACAAGAGCTATATTATGATGCAAACTGGGCCATTTTTATCAGAATGTGAGAAGCAAATCAGGTGAACTTACAATCACAATCTATAAAACAAATTGGACATTTTTTCCTTTACTTTTTTAACAAAAACCCTATAACCCAGTATTATTGATGGTTACAATCTGCCATTGCTGATAAAATTGCTAATCCCTTGCTCAATATCAGCAAAGGTGAAAATTTTAGTAGACTGTTGGACAGTTCCCACAGGGACAGACCTAAAGGATACAGAAGTATCTCTAGGTAAAACTTGTCTATGGTGTTACATCAATAGAGTAAGTCTCCTTTTATAGTACTCAAAAGTGCCTCTTTGGAGCACCTTATGTTCAAAACCATCTTTTTTCTGGCCCTAGGTTCCGGCAAGTGCAAAAGTTAGACTTAAGCTCGACTCAACAAGAATTGAAAGCACCAAATACATTGATCTGTAGTATATTTTTATCCCTCTCCTAGTTTTCTGTCAAAGAACAAACTAGCATGGGATCCACTAGAGTATAATCGGAGTGATTATTCCAGCTCTAGCTCCTACTCTGTCAAAGGGGACAGAACACTACTAAGGAGCCTGCTTTTGTCTTGTCAAGGAAAATTTCAAAGAGGGCATCTCTGATTCCACTATTTTTTCTTGGATTGTGCAGACAGTGATCCTGTGTTATCAAATGTCTGACCAGGAATAACTGGATTTGTAGCAGGTCAATGTGAAGGATGTTAGGGCTTTGGCATCTACCAACACATTTCAAGTTGGGGTCTCCTCAGAGCTGGTCCTCTCAGCCTGTTACTGGAAGTCACACAATACTATCACTCAGTTTTACCTGAAGGATCACCTGAGCTGATTCAGGGCTTTACCACTTGGGCTCAGTGGTTACTGCAACACAGATATTTCAAACAGTTTTGTCCAATTCCTTGTGTATAGTGAATATACATTTTTAAGGTAAAGGCTTATTCATAAGACCCTTAATCTTCCTTTTGGTCCTTTTATCTTACCATGCCCGATGTAGTGTTTCAGGCTCAGTTTTAAACATAACCAGTCTAGACAGGTTTCCTAACAACCACCTGACAATGTCATCTTCCTCTACTTGAAATTAGGAGGGAAAGTGAAAGGAATGAGGCAATCCAGTCCAATAACTGGCAAATGGGTTATTCCAGGGACTGGCGTGTTTATGTTTTGACCCAGTCCCCGAGTAAGCTGCCTTCCATCATTTGGGTAGTTATCCTGACACATATCTGTTACTTGTGATATATTTACATAATAAAATCGAAATTGTTTTTGTAAATTAAATTTTTATGAATCAATAGCCTACTTAACAAACAGGATATACCCACACTACCTTACCTAATCGATGACCTTACCAACGGCCTTCTATTGACAGGTTAGAACACATGTCAAATAAGCTTTTAACTCACAAAATTTAATTTACAACTGAAATTTTTGGTTTTACCATGATACTTGTGGAATGTTTCATGGTTTAGAGAAAAGCTGCATGAAGGGACAGGTATGGGTAAAGTTAATCAACAACAGTTTCGACATAATTTTTAATTTCATTGAACAATTGAAAATCTTACCTCCAACTACAGTAGTTGTAGGAACGGGTGTTGTGGTAGCTAATGGAGTTGGAGTTGGAGTTCCAGCTGCAAAAAGATCATTAAAATCATTTTTATATTTCAGGTGGAATATATAAAAATCATAGAATTTGTCCTCAAATAAAACCTCTGTGGAGGACAAAACAGATGTAAATCTAGGGTTTATATCTCAAAATATATTAGAACTACCAAAACTTACAAACACCTTATGAAGCTAACAGATTGATATAGAAACAACTGTTTTGCATTTTCAAGGACATTGAGTTAAATGTATGAGGAAAGTGTTTATAATGATAACTATACAGTAATGTATCAATATAAGAGCACTGTATCATTAAAATATCCCTTTAGTCTTACTTAAAGGACATTTGGCATTGGCTTTTGCTACAGAAAGAACTATTTATCATTGCTTATGAATAATTCATATAAAGAATACAAGAAAATACTAAACTGGTGCAAAAATATTTGTTGTTCTAAAGGTCATACTGTAACAAGAGTATCTATGGGATGGAGAAAAACAGAATAACTGTTGATAAACATTATGCATTGAAACAAACACCCATTCAAAACTAACAAAGTAATTTTTACTCTTGCCACCAGTATCAAGACTCACACTTGTGATGGCAAAGGTAGGCATGTATCCTACCACTTTATCACTGATATAAACCATTAAAATAACTTTTTGTTTGCATTAATATCTGATACTCAAGGATATTGTTCTCGTGAAATTGTTCTATCTTCAAATAAATTTGTATTTTTAGCATATACAGCACACACAAATTGTAAATATGCTTCACTGAAAATTCTAGTTAAAATAAACATTAAAACTTACTTATTTCATTACAGCCACGCACAAAGAAATTGGAAACATTTACTGGTTCTTCTGGTTCAAATGTGATTACAACTGATGTGGCTCCTGGAACCCCAATAAGTGGCAGGTCACCTGGTTTTCCAGTTGACTTAAATGACACAGTACCAGGTCCTTCTGTTTTCTATAAAAACATGGTGTTAACATCTTAACATGCTGTTAATCATAGGTTATCCAATACATTATACTGTTATATAGTTGACATGCTTTATATTTAATGGTGTAACACACTTATTTTGCAACTATCACAAAAGTGAATAGCATGTAGCCTATCCTTCAAGATAGTGTTAACATGTTAACATGCTATTTGTCATAAATCATACTATACACCAAACTGTTATATGCAGGCTTTAAGTTAAACAGTTCCCATAAAGCTGTTCCCATAATAAGTTGTGACCTTGTATGGTCAGTGTGAATAAAACAAGATGATGTGGATGTCAGATCATTTCACAAGATTTATTTAGGTTGTCCTTCACATTGGTGAATTTGAATTTTGAATTATCCTCCACGTATTTCAATGTATGTGGTTCTTAATACAATAAAAACATTTGACTTTATGCTACTATTGTTGTGGACTAAAAGAATCAATTTAAATAATAATAAAATGCAGTGTATTAAATAATAAATCTTCAGCCTAGTTTATAGTGTCATGAAAAAAGTTTTAAATAGCAAAAATTGTCTGTAAATGGCTTCAACACCTTATCGTAAATTATAGTGTCTGTTGAAATCCTTACCGTTACAACAAGTGGAGATTCTCCATTAACTGTGAGAGTGACAGTCGTGGTAACACTAATGGTAAATATGACATCCATGAGTCTGAAGTTTGTACCATCTGGACTTGTGATGACGATGTCACCACCAGCAGGTATGATTACACCACCTGGATTGACAACATCTCCAGGAACAACATTTAACCCATCTTCATCTTCATCAGTGATGACTTCAGGCTCATCTGGTGGACAAACTACAAAATACAAAGAAAAACTTATAAACTCTACACTTAATATAAAGCCAGTTGCAGGTAATTATTGAAATCACTGAAAGTAACAACAGTTCATGCTTTTTGTTCATAAGTAGTCACAATGACTTCAGGATCAACAAGAGGATAAACTAAAAGATATAAGCCAAAACTTATGTTTAGAAAGACATGCAGTTTTATTGGTATTTATACATATTACATGAAAATAAAACAACTGACAAGAGATTTGTCTTGGACAAACAAAGTGAACTATTAATATTATGCTATGTAGATTTAATCTCTCACCTCCAACTGGAGTTGTTGTTGGAACAGGTGTTGGTGTTGGTGCTAGAAAAACATGTGTAACACATTACAGACTTTCGCACAATGTTTAGAATGACAGTGGTTTATAGTAAAGAAACGAACAGCAGAATAAACTATGAGTAATAATCTAATTGTATTTTCATTGCATTCATCCACATGATTTTTGAAAGTGCAAACACCTTTGTAGGCCACATATTGTTTGCAGAAAAACTGCTTTGGGAATTGAACGACACTGTCATCTGGTCATGGAACGTAAGTGTAAGAGTTAATTACAAACTACTTACCATCTGTTCATTTTTCAAAAATGTTTAACTAAAACTATTACAGATCAGGTGTAGAAAGGAAATTATCACATTGTAATTCACAATAATATTTATCACATCAGGTGTCACCTGGCGTTGGGAATAAAGTTGGAGGTGTGGGTGTTCCAGTTGGTGGAGTTGGATATTCAGTTGGTGGTGTTGGTGTACCAGTTGGTGGAGTTGGATATTCAGTTGGTGGTGTGGGTGTTCCAGTTGGTGGAGTTGGATATTCAGTTGGGGGTGTTGGTGCTCCAGTTGGTGGAGTTGGATATTCAGTTGGTGGTGTTGGTGTACCAGTTGGAGGGGTTGGGTATTCTGTTGGTGGAGTTGGTGTTCCAGTTGGTGGGGTTGGGTATTCAGTAGGTGGTGTTGGTGTACCAGTTGGTGGAGTTGGATATTCTGTTGGTGGTGTTGGTGTACCAGTTGGTGGAGTTGGATATTTAGTTGGTGGTGTGGGTGTTCCAGTTGGTGGAGTTGGATATTCAGTAGGTGGTGTTGGTGTACCAGTTGGTGGAGTTGGATATTCAGTTGGTGGTGTTGGTGTTCCAGTTGGTGGAGTTGGATATTCAGTTGGGGGTGTTGGTGTTCCAGTTGGTGGAGTTGGATATTCAGTTGGTGGTGTTGGTGTACCAGTTGGAGGGGTTGGGTATTCTGTTGGTGGAGTTGGTGTACCGGTAGGTGGTGTTGGTGTACCAGTTGGTGGAGTTGGATATTCAGTAGGTGGTGTTGGTGTTCCAGTAGGTGGAGTTGGGTATTCTGTTGGTGGAGTTGGTGTACCAGTAGGTGGTGTTGGGTATTCAGTAGGTGGTGTTGGTGTACCAGTTGGTGGAGTTGGATATTCAGTTGGTGGTGTGGGCGTTGCAGTTGGTGTTGGGTATTCAGTAGGTGGTGTTGGTGTACCAGTAGGTGGTGTTGGATATTCGATTGGTGGTGTTGGTGTACCTGTTGGTGGTGTTGGATATTCTGTTGGTGGTGTTGGTGTTCCAGTTGGTGGAGTTGGATATTCAGTAGGTGGTGTTGGTGTTCCAGTCGGCGGAGTTGGATATTCAGTAGGGGGTGTTGGTGTTCCAGTAGGTGGTGTAGGATATTCAGTTGGTGGTGTTGGTGTTCCGGTTGGTGGTGTTGGGTATTCTGTAGGTGGTGTAGGTGTTCCAGTTGGAGGGGTTGGGTATTCTGTTGGTGGCGTTGGTGTTCCTGTTGGTGGAGTTGGGTATTCAGTAGGTGGTGTTGGTGTACCAGTTGGTGGAGTTGGATATTCAGTAGGTGGTGTTGGTGTTCCAGTAGGTGGAGTTGGGTATTCTGTTGGTGGAGTTGGTGTACCGGTAGGTGGTGTTGGGTATTCTGTAGGTGGAGTTGGTGTACCAGTTGGTGGTGTTGGGTACTCAGTAGGTGGTGTTGGTGTACCAGTTGGTGGAGTTGGATATTCAGTTGGTGGTGTGGGTGTTGCAGTAGGTGTTGGGTATTCAGTAGGTGGTGTTGGTGTACCGGTAGGTGGTGTTGGATATTCAGTTGGTGGTGTTGGTGTACCTGTTGGTGGTGTTGGTGTTCCAGTTGGTGGAGTTGGATATTCAGTAGGTGGTGTTGGTGTTCCAGTTGGAGGGGTTGGGTATTCTGTTGGTGGTGTTGGTGTACCAGTAGGTGGTGTTGGGTATTCTGTTGGTGGTGTGGGTGTTCCAGTTGGTGGAGTTGGATATTCAGTTGGTGGTGTTGGTGTTCCAGTAGGTGGTGTAGGATATTCTGTAGGTGGTGTTGGTGTTCCAGTTGGTGGTGTTGGGTATTCTGTTGGTGGTGTAGGTGTTCCAGTTGGAGGGGTTGGGTATTCTGTGGGTGGTGTTGGTGTTCCTGTTGGTGGAGTTGGGTATTCAGTTGGTGGTGTTGGTGTACCAGTTGGTGGTGTTGGATATTCAGTAGGTGGTGTTGGTGTTCCAGTAGGTGGAGTTGGGTATTCTGTTGGTGGAGTTGGTGTACCGGTAGGTGGAGTTGGGTATTCTGTTGGTGGTGTTGGTGTACCAGTTGGTGGTGTTGGTGTACCAGTTGGTGGTGTTGGATATTCAGTAGGTGGTGTTGGTGTTCCAGTAGGTGGAGTTGGGTATTCTGTTGGTGGAGTTGGTGTACCGGTAGGTGGTGTTGGGTATTCTGTAGGTGGTGTTGGTGTACCAGTTGGTGGTGTTGGGTACTCAGTTGGTGGTGTTGGTGTCCCAGTAGGTGGGGTTGGATATTCAGTTGGTGGTGTTGGTGTACCAGTTGGTGGAGTTGGGTATTCAGTAGGTGGTGTTGGTGTACCAGTAGGTGGTGTTGGTGTACCTGTTGGTGGTGTTGGATATTCAGTTGGTGGTGTAGGTGTTCCAGTTGGAGGGGTTGGATATTCTGTTGGTGGTGTTGGTGTTCCTGTTGGTGGAGTTGGATATTCAGTTGGTGGTGTTGGTGTACCAGTTGGTGGAGTTGGATATTCAGTAGGTGGTGTTGGTGTTCCAGTTGGTGGAGTTGGTGTACCAGTAGCTGGTGTTGGGTATTCTGTAGGTGGCGTTGGTGTACCTGTTGGTGGTGTTGGGTATTCTGTTGGTGGTGTTGGTGTACCAGTTGGTGGTGTTGGGTACTCAGTAGGTGGTGTTGGTGTACCAGTTGGTGGAGTTGGGTATTCAGTAGGTGGTGTTGGATATTCAGTTGGTGGTGTTGGTGTTGCAGTTGGTGTTGGGTATTCAGTAGGTGGTGTTGGTGTACCAGTAGGTGGTGTTGGATATTCGGTTGGAGGTGTTGGTGTACCTGTTGGTGGTGTTGGATATTCTGTTGGTGGTGTTGGTGTTCCAGTTGGTGGAGTTGGATATTCAGTAGGTGGTGTTGGTGTTCCAGTAGGTGGTGTAGGATATTCAGTTGGTGGTGTTGGTGTTCCAGTGGGTGGTGTTGGGTATTCTGTTGGTGGAGTTGGTGTTCCAGTGGGTGGCGTTGGGTACTCAGTAGGTGGTGTTGGTGTTCCAGTAGGTGGTGTAGGATATTCAGTTGGTGGTGTTGGTGTTCCAGTGGGTGGTGTTGGGTATTCTGTTGGTGGAGTTGGTGTTCCAGTGGGTGGCGTTGGGTACTCAGTAGGTGGTGTTGGTGTTCCAGTAGGTGGTGTTGGGTATTCAGTTGGTGGGGTTGGATATTCTGTTGGTGGTGTGGGCGTTGCAGTTGGTGTTGGATATTCAGTAGGTGGTGTTGGTGTACCAGTAGGTGGAGTTGGATATTCTGTTGGTGGTGTTGGTGTTCCAGTTGGTGTTGGATATTCAGTAGGTGGTGTTGGTGTACCAGTAGGTGGAGTTGGATATTCGGTTGGTGGTGTTGGTGGTGTTGGGTATTCTGTAGGTGGTGTTGGTGTTCCAGTAGGTGGAGTTGGTGTTCCAGTGGGTGGCGTTGGGTATTCTGTTGGTGGTGTTGGTGTACCAGTTGGTGGTGTTGGTGTACCAGTTGGTGGTGTAGGATATTCTGTAGGTGGTGTGGGTGTTCCAGTAGGTGGTGTTGGTGTACCAGTTGGTGGTGTTGGATATTCAGTTGGTGGTGTTGGTGTTCCAGTTGGTGGAGTTGGGTATTCTGTTGGTGGTGTGGGTGTTCCAGTTGGTGGAGTAGGATATTCTGTTGGTGGTGTTGGTGTACCAGTTGGTGGTGTTGGATATTCAGTAGGTGGTGTTGGTGTTCCAGTTGGTGGAGTAGGATATTCTGTTGGTGGTGTTGGTGTACCAGTTGGTGGTGTTGGATATTCTGTAGGTGGTGTTGGTGTACCAGTGGGTGGTGTTGGGTATTCAGTTGGTGGTGTTGGTGTACCTGTTGGTGGTGTTGGTGGTGTTGGATATTCTGTAGGTGGTGTTGGTGTACCAGTGGGTGGTGTTGGATATTCAGTTGGTGGTGTTGGTGTACCAGTTGGTGGTGTTGGATATTCTGTTGGGGGTGTTGGTGTACCAGTTGGTGGTGTTGGATATTCTGTTGGGGGTGTTGGTGTACCAGTTGGTGGTGTTGGGTATTCTGTTGGTGGAGTTGGTGTACCAGTTGGTGGTGTTGGTGTACCAGCTGGTGGTGTTGGATATTCAGTAGGTGGTGTTGGTGTACCAGTAGGTGGTGTTGGGTATTCTGTTGGTGGAGTTGGTGTACCAGTTGGTGGTGTTGGTGTACCAGTTGGTGGAGTTGGATATTCTGTAGTTGGTATTGGTGTAGTTTGTACAGGTTTAGGATATGGTATTTCTTAAACATTGTGTGAAATAAGTTATGCAGTAATGGTCTATTTTTATGAGTTGACCTTACCGCCTGTAGTGTAGCTCAATCATTTAAATGCTACATATTTCAAATGACAATAGAAAGGTGGTTTCTTCTTTTCCTTGTAAGAGGAAAAGAAGGAATCAGGGCTGGACATTAACTTTTTTCAACACTTGCTGGTAGGGCAGGTGACATTCAGATTTCACCTGTAATAACCTAAATTCCACTTGAAAACGCCTTGTTGTTCAATAGTATATAAAGCATAAGTTTAACTAAAAGCTCAAAATCCACTTGCCCTGACTGGAAATTCGCTTGCTGTGGGCAAATGGGCAAATGTTAATATCCAGCCCTGGAAACACTATTACACATTTACAGGGGTATGCTTGGTACTCTGATGATATAGAACAACGAATGAATTTCCACGTACAGTAATCACATGTTTCATGCACACACCAGTGCCAAAATTATATAACTCCGTGAAGTACATGACCATATCATATGTTACCTTGTTCACATATAAATACTTGTGTGACAATTTATGTGTTTATATGTTAAATTATTGAATGTAGATGCTACTGTTAATACTAAAAGTGTTTTGGCATTTGAAACTCTTCATAGTCATTTGCAGAGATTGCAATCAAAGTATCAGCATACACATGTTCTATTTGTTACATGAGAAAATTACCAAAGAAGAATACTCATTATAACAGATATATATTTTAGTATGAACTTTCCAATATATATCTTATACTAAAACAGAAATATTATACAAATAATTATTTACCTGGTGTTGGAGTAGGTGATGGTAATTCTTGGTAAAATAAAAAAAGGGACTTTTATCAAACATGATATACAAAACAATATATTCACTCATTTTGGCAAAGTTAAAGTTGGGGTTTTACGTCCCGTTCAACAGCCAGGGTCATATTGGGACAGGTCCTCAGAATTGCCACTTGTGGGACTCGAACCCACAGAGGTGACAGCCTATGATTAGATGCCAAACTTGCTAACCACTAGGCCACTGAGGACCTCCACTCATTTTGGCAAGAAATACTATAATTAAACTAAAACAAATATATAAACAGGCAACTTGTCACCAGCGTAAGCATGTTGTAAAATTAAAGTTGCTGTTTTCTCTTATTACAAAAGAGCTCAAGGACATCATAAAAAGCATTTTCCTTATTTGCAAAATGTGGAGTAAATCCATTCAGAACTATTTAATAATAATGTTGTTGGCAATAATGGACAAATCGAGCTCTGTGTCTACTCTAATAAACAGAGAATGCTATACAATGCTCCCCAAGTTAATAATCAAGAAGTTATAGAACTAAATTAAAAAAATTAAAGTGAAGAGGATGTAAATTAACATGTATGCAGCAGAATCAGCTTTATCCTTTACTTGATTATGTCATGTAATTATTTAAACAAAAAAAAATATGGTCTCCATTCTGAACTGTTTAACTAAATATTTACTGTGTACTGATATTGTTTTATATTGATATTCTATACTACAAAACCTATGTATTTACTGAAAGGGACACAGAGTGTTAGACATGAAGAACATATTTAGAGCAAAAAGAATGTACTTTCATACCTTCATTGCAAGCACGAACAAAGACATCTGACACCTCAACATCTTCAGTAAATGTTATTGTAATGCTCAAGACATTCTCTTGGCCATTCTCTGGCAAATCATTAGTTTCTCCAGTTGAACGGAACACAATATCAACAGTACTATCTTTAAAAAGTGATGCCTGAAACAAAAACAAATCATACGCCTGTCAAGGAGTGGTATATTTATCATGAAATCAATACTTTTTATGTCCATTTGATAAACTAATCCATCTCAAAAGATAGAGATAATTGTATTGGTTTAAAATGAGTTCAATATGTCTACGGTTACATGAGAATGTCAACTCAAATATTTCAGTAAAGATACAACACTTCATATAGTCTAGATATTCCTCATGATAAACAATCCAGCTAAAAATCAGCCTGGGCTGATATTTATAAAAAATCTCAAACTCTGTCTACACTTTAATTTAACCACAGTCTCAAACTGAAAGTCAGTCCTAAACTAGTTAAAACTTCTATGTGGCATTTCCAAGTGAAATCCTACTAAAGTAAGGTATACTCAAACTCAAATTAAAAACATGGTCAATCCAAATTAATAAACAATCCATAATCATAAACATTTAAGACTCCTTTCATGCAAACTAAATCCCAAAACACTGGGGGTACAAATGATTCTAAATCTGAGTTTAACTATATACATGTCCTTATTTGACAGCATGCATGACATTTGAGTTTGAGTTTAAACTCAAATTTGAGCTTAAGATGGAGTTTGGAATAGAATTTAGGGTTTAAAACCTAAATCATGGGGATTTTATATGAGTTTGAGATTTTTTGGTGAATACCAGCCCTTGGCCAGTCCAGTCTCAAAGCCCAAATGTAATGTGCCTACCTGTAATTCTACATTTACTGGACTATCAGCAATATCAAGTGTGATAGTCATAACTGTTTGAGATGTGGTTTTCACAGTCAGGCCTATGTCCATAACTCTGAAATCATCACCAGCCACAGGACTGGTAATGACAATACTGTCACCAGCAGAAATGGTCATTCCCCCTTCAGTCAATACACCTTCAGGAACAATATTCAGAGGTCTGTTCTCATCATCAAGGATAATTTCTGGCTCATCCGGTGGGCACTCACCAACTAGTAAATAGATATAAGAATGAAAAAGTGATAATTCAGTGAATGTGCTTATATATAACAGACGTTAATCGGCCAGTGAAATTATGAGAAAGATCCTGAAAACAAATAACATCTGTAAAACTTCAAGTTTCACTAAATAGGATAGTTTTCCCCTGTTGCACATAGAGTCAATTAAACTTAGTAGCAATAAATGACAATTTTGGAAAAAATTTTAGCAAATGTTTGTCAGGAAAAAAAATATATATATATGTGTATTTATTTATTTAATATTTAGGGTTTTACGTCACTTTCAACACTGTACAGCTCATATCACGACAGGTAGTTGGAAGGGTAGAGGAAACCAGTACATACAATTCGTTAGGGTTCCGTACTGTAAACTGCCGACCAACGGCAAGCAACTACCAGCTTTCCCACTTGAGGCCATGACGGGGATCGAACCCCGGCCTCAGAGGTGGGAGGGCGAGAGTGTTGCCACTCTGCCACCATGACCCGTATATATGTGTATGTATAACAGCATGACAAAGCCTGTAAGGTAATATATTTTATACAACTTGAAATTACAACATACACCAGTGAACAGACATCACTAAAATGATATAATAGTGTCATTTTATTTTCATTTATATTTTAAGTTACATACTTAATTTTAGAAACTAGTACATTTCTGACAATTTTATTCAGTCTGAAAGTCATTGTCTGTCATTACTGTTGATGAAATAGAAATTAAGAATTTGCTTGCTCAACAAACAAAATATGTGTTCTAACCTGGTTCACAACAGCCTATGATCTTTATGTCTGCCACATTATAGCAGTCATATCCCTCAGCAGGTGTAAATTCAATGACTATTGTCATTATGTTGTCAACACTCCCATTATTAAAAACAATTTCCTCTTGGATATTCACATCTTCTGGGTATTTCTAAATACAATCAATATAATTTCCAGCTGAATAATTTTTATACCAAAAATAGACTTCAAGATCTTTTTGGACACCTTTGAGCAATTGCTGTTACAGTTACTTCTTTATGGAAATAGTTGCACAGGTATGACTCCTTCTGTGTAAAGTGATGGAAATAAACTGCCTAAAGACTATTGATATTTACAATGAAAATAAACTGCCAAAAGACAATTTATTTTTGCACACTTTAGAGTAAGAACCTAAAATTCACCACATATCTGAAATTCGCCACATGTGGAAATACTAATAAAATTAATGAATTGAGGTGTGCTTTGTTGTATGTACGGTAAGCTAAGGCTTTTTTGAACTGAAAAATGCAAATTTTCAGACAAAACATCATTTTCTTCATAAAATTAACTAAGGTTTTAGAGGTGGCGAATTTTAGATTCCTGGTGAATTTTAGATTTCTTACTGTACCATTCACTTACAAATATTACTTCAACATCAAAAGTCAAAATACAGATTTTCCATTTGTGCTTCTACCAATGAACAAGAAGCTTATTTCCTTTATTTGACTATATACTTTTTTGAAGATGAATTTAGGATCTAAATTTGTACATCATGACAACCCCCTTTATATTAAACTCTAGTAGAAGATATCCCTCTTTAGGGAAAATAAGTGTCAGATCAAACCCAGTTTCTAGTTGAACCTGACACTGATTCTGAAATTGTTAGGTTTTCTGATCTCTTGAAATTGGACTTAATTGGGTTTATCTGTTTGTCAATCTTTTTTCAGTAGTATCACATAAAAATAGCAAGGAAAAAACTGTTTATAATTTCTAATAATAGGGATAAAAGTATGGAGTTAATAATAAGTTAAACATGACTCCTTTGGGTACTCATAGAGGTCTTTGCTTTCTCTTATCTGTTAAGGTATTTTGAAAAGTATATTCGTATTAAAATAATCATGTAATAAAGTACATATTTTGATGTACTAACAAGTACTAGGTACTAATGTTTTTAAAATTTACTTTTACTTAATACATTTTCAATTAGAGAATTAACGAAATACAAAATCTTAATACTTTTTGAGAACATCAAAATTTAACTGATTTAATATTTGATATGCATGACAAATACAAAGTTATATTTTTGCCATAGTTGCTATAAAGTTTACATCATAATCTATTGCTGTGTATATATCCCTTTGTACTTACTGTGTCCGTCTCGGTAACTGTACCAAGAGGGCCAACATAGGTTATCTTGACTTTCTGAACAAACTGCACTGTCACGCTCACATAGAGGATTGTGGCAGACAGCTGATTACTATCTGGGCACAGAGGTTTGAACATGTAGAAATCTCCACTGCAAAGCTCCAAAATCTTGTCTGAACCTTCAAGACCATCCTTAGGAGAAACATCATCCTCACTTGGACCAACCACCATAGGCATAAAACCATCATCAGTGTAGGTTAAGATGATCTCATTACCGTCTGATGGGCAACCTTTTGTAAATATGCAAAAATCACAAAGAATTAGTTCTCTCAACAAAACTGTTGTATAACACCATTCGTGAACATGCCTGATATTTTTCATCAAATTTGTATTTTCTTTTTGGTAGCTGAAAGAGCAATTAATATATGGTAAGAACAAGTGATGTCCTACAAATTGTAAATTTTACTTATTAAATCACTTATGTAACTTTGATATATGTATCTTATTTATGATTTCAACTTATAATGATACATTTTACATTATTGAATGAAATCCATTGTAATTGGAATAAAGTAAACCATTTCAGCAGTTCCATTGCTTTATCTGTTCTATGTGTTCTTTGATAAGATATTAACAAAATGTTACTATTGCTTGCTTAAATGTTCATATTGCTTTGTCTTATTGACACTGGTACATTATTGAATGAAATCCCTTGTAATTGGAATAAAGTAAATCATTTCAGCAGTTCCATTGCTTTATCTGTTCTATGTGTTCTTTGATAAGATATTAACAAAATGTTACTATTGCTTGCTTAAATGTTCATATTGCTTTGTCTCATTGACACTGGTAAGCACAAGTGATGAATGCTAAGTGATCTGCAATGTTTCCAAGAATTTTCATTTCTTTTATAAAGGTTATAATACAACAGTGTAATCCAAAAATTGGACAGTTTCATGTAATTTTTATGTTATGACATAAATCGTGGACAATGAAGCTTAAATTTTAAAATTATTGAAGCTGGAGTAAAATAAATGCTTCAAAATATGTATATAAATAAAAACAAAACATCATGTATGAATGGTATAATTTTTTTTTCAAAAGTGTACACTTGTTGGTCATCAGGTATTGTTATTGTAACAAAGTGATATTGCAAATGGTTTACCATGTTTAACCTTTTATTGTGTAACAAATTTAATGATAACAATAATTTCCTTGACCAAACTTACAAAACTAAGCTATACAAATTATAACTTGTACAAGATTTACATATATTTAAGTGTAAGTTTGTGACTGTTTTAAAACAATATCAGTTTGTGAATCAAATGTTGTGTGCCTCAAATAAAAGGAACAATAACAAGGTACTCAGAAAATTACCTTTTGTAGTAATCTCAGTTCTTGATGGTGGTGGTGGGGTTTCAGAAACATTACGACCTAAATAAGTAAATAAAGTATTTGATACAGTAATTTAATGGTATTCAAACATTCATTGAGCAGGCGATAACACAACATATGCAAAGGCACTGAATCTAGATCATCTTCAGTTTAACTCAGAACACTAAATAACACAGGATGCATGGTTAAAATGGATGAACTTGCTCATATTTTTTGTAACTTTTAAGCTGCAACATTAAAATGAAACAAAAATCATTGTAGTTCAATCATCATAGAATATAAACCTATCGTAGGTCAAATGTGGGGATACTGTGACACTGCAGGATGCCTAAGTCTCAAAAATAGCATCAGAGATGCCCGTACCCCAGAGCCCAAAGAAACAGTTTTCAAAACCATGAGATACAGAAAAAGTGAAATAGTTCAGAGATCAGAAAGCTTTCAGAGTAAACAGTGTCAGCTTTGAAAAGGTTCATATAATCCTAAAGTAGAAAAAATAATGTTTAACAGATGCAAAATGTATGTAAAGATGAAGTATTAAAAATAACAATTCAAAAGTAAGATGTTGGCATTAATCAGTAAACTGAAATTATAAATCTGTAAAATTTATTAATTGAAGCATGGCTGTCAATGGAAATAGCACAATTAAGTAAAAATACATATAGTAATCAGCTGCAGCAATCCACATGTTTATTTGATTAGCGAAATATGTCTCAAATACGGCAGGTCAACACACTTTGGCAGAACCAAGATTTAATGTTATTAATTGAAGCATAGCTGTCAGTGGAAATTGTACAATTAAGTAAAAGTACATATAATAATCAGCTGTAGCAATCCTCATATCTTTGTGATAAGAGAAATATGTCTCAAATATGGCAGGTCAACACACTTTGGCAGAACCAAGGTTAAAGGTCACACCATGAGGATGTGCAACTACTGTCCCTTCCTACAATCATTCGGTTTCTGAGATATGTCCTGCACAAGATTTTAAAAGTCAAGGTAATTGCATGCAGCCAGGTAAGAGGTCAAATCAAAGTCACAGTCCTTAAGGTTTTGGGGGTACAAATTGATCCTTACTGCAGCAAAAATAGATTTTGTGTCACAATAGTTTGGAACTGCTTTGTGTATTCCAATTGACATATGATATGGATCTGAAAGTGAACTAATTATGCACTAATTTTTTGTTGTTACACAATGTGCCACAGTGCCAGAGAGTGAAGACATTGAAAGATTTATTTATATATTTATTTGGGGTTTTACGTCGCTTTCAACACTGTACAGGTCATATCATGACGGATAGTTGGAAAGGCAGAGGAAACCAGTACATACAGTTCGTCAGAGTTCTGTACTGTAAACTGCCGACTAACAGCAAGCAACTACCAGCTTTCCCACTTGAGGCCATGCCAGGAACATTGAAAGAAAAATCTCAGGTTAAAAACCAAAGTTTTTGTATTCACTGGTGCCGCTTATTATCTATACATTTTACAACTGTTCTTTTTGCATTCTTTACATAAATACTGACTTAATTTGCTCCTAATTGGTGGATACTAAACTTAAAATAACCCCCTTTGATGTATAATGTTTTGTAATTTTACCACTCAAAAAGACAATGAAATAGCATCCTCAGTCTATGAACTGGGATGTTATAGTTTAATTATCTCTCACAAATGAGCACTAACTTTTCTTAATGATCCATCGTTTACTTTCCCACAGTCCTCATAAATCTTTGGAGACATACTCTAAACTGTTAACAGATCTTTCCTATAATTTGATTGGGCAAAATGTTATGGCCTGTAAACTACAAGGGAACATGAGAGATATATGAACATTCATGAGCAAATCAAAATATATGGTGGAAAACAGTAAATTGATTCTAAATTGTTTTTCCATGTACAATTCATGCAGTAAATAAAATAACAAAGCAGCATTTCTATTAACATAATATTGGATGTGATATGTTTGGAGACATGTAGACGGTCTGCATGTAGACTCTTGTACATGCACAAAACCCCACCGTATTCGATGACCTCATACTGTTATATCTTCTCTGTGTATAGTTTTAAGCATTTGATCTTCTAAATATAGGATATTGTAGATGTTTCACACAAAAGGAAAGGTTATGCTCTATAAATTTTTTTCTGATCTAACACCAGCTTATGTTACTCAGTTATTATGTATCAGGAAGCCAATGCATAATTCCACCATTACGTATCAATCACCTGATGTCAAATCACTTCTTTTAAAAAACTAGTTACATTTTAACACATGAATTACCTGGTGGTGCAAAAGTTGTTGTTGGAACTGAAAAATATATAAAAATTATATAAGATTACCCCCAACAAATTATGAGTCAATACTTTATTGATATAAGGGTGCTGTATGATCTAAAATGTCATGAAAGTTAGTACATGTATATGAAAAAAGACTGGTCCAAAATTAAATCAATTTTACTTTAACTCTTACACATTTTTAGACCAATTAAAGCTTTCAGTGGTGTTCTTTATACAAGCTAATTTTCAATAATTATAATATCAGCAAGTCTTTTGTTGATGTAACATTAAGTAGCAGTGGTCATATTTCAACAGTATTTTTACAATTCATGGTCACATTCTTTGGCCGAGTGAAAATTTCTCAGGACAAATTACATCCCTAAAATGTGTCTTAGACCATTTTACACCACACAAACTTGCACATAAATTTGTACACATATTCAATACTGAATAATGGCTGAATGAAAGACACTTTCTTGGCATTTGGACATAAATAAAAATTATATCATGAATCTTTGATTTTAAATATGAGTTCAAATAGATTGTATAGATCATATTAGTATCTGCATAAGAAGGTTGTTTTGACTGCATCAAATTCATCAATTACTGTCCAGTACTAAAGTTGCTTTAAAATGCAGTATTCTATAATTTCCTTATGTCACCCTTAAAAATTTTAAATCTCACCTTGTGGTGTTGGTGTTGGTGTGGGTGTGGGGGTACCAGTAGGAACGGGTGTAGGTGTAGCAACAGGTGTAGGTGTTGGAGTAGGTGTAGGTGTTGCAACTGGTGTGGGTGTAGGTGTTCCTTCTGAAAAAAAATACATTTGTATGTATAAATTTAGTGACACAATTGTGTATTTGACAAATTTAGATATTGAAAGAACAATTGACATAAGCATAACAAATAATACAATTATTAGAGTCTTCCTAAAGTTTCTAAAAAAGACACAGTCTAGTCGTTTTGTTTTTTCGGATATATCCGGGAAAATAATGGTAAAATATGTATAATAATGGTAAAATATATATTTCTCCAAATATTGTAGACTTCCCATGGGTGATAACTATGATTTTGAAGGCAAAATTTTGGTCGTAATAGGTTCAGGCATTCAAACATACTAGTTAGCCATGTTGTTGTGGTGAAAACCACTAACCAGTTTTGCATATTGGCCAGACATTGAAACCTGCAATGGAAGACAGGGAATACAAAATCAAAAATAGAAATGAATATTGCTTTAAAATAGATAGACATTTGTAATAAAAATGCCTTTTAATTGTTATTTGTGAACAAAAACACTTTATTTTCCATAAACTCTCAATTTACTTGGCCTTAACTGTTGTTTGGAATAGTATGTATTGGGATATAACAGATGATGAAACACATTTTTGTGGTGTGTGTTTTTGGACACTTAGACTGTCTACAAACTCTTCTACCCCAGAATTTCCTTTGGTATATAGTGGAAGTTTGCTCCATTGCATGTTGTCAAAGGGGTTAATTGAAATAAAATAACTGTGTAGATACCTTCTCCACAGCATATGGTGAATGTCACCTTGCTCAAAACTGGCAGTTCATCTTGAGCTGGAATAAATTTGAACACAACTTGGACCACTTCAAATGGTGGCCTTGTGTCGATATCAATTGGTCCACCAGTGTTCCATGACTCATCTGGATTAACTCCTGCTGGTCGGTAAACCTATAAGTGAAAAAAATTCCCAAAAGATCATACAGAATAGAGTAAAAATATAAAAGAAAGAATCAGTGCAATTTTGATATCAGTAAGGTATCTTTAAGCTGTTTTAACTATGCTAAAAGACCATCATATAATTATACTTATATTCAATTTCAAATACTTGAAATGACTTAACATAGCTTGATCTTATATTTAAAATATTGGCAAAGTATATTCGATTAATTATATGATTCATCATCAACATATATTTTCCTAATTATACTTCCATTGTTCTCGAACAATTGAGTGTCACTTTCATCATATTTTCTTGTGTTCTAATTAAAGTAATCTCAAATTTGCCAGGAATCTAAACTTTGCCACCTCTAAAACCTTAGTTAATTTTATAAAAAAAAATGATATTTTGTCTTAAAACTGGTATTTTTCAGTTCAGAAAGCTTTAATTTACTATACATTCAACAATTCACACCTCAATTAATTTATTGTAGTAGCACCAACTCATTAATATTTATGAGAGCCCGATTTGCGTTAGTTTTCGGTGACCCGTTCTCTATTGTGGACGTTATTTTACAGTTCCCTGATTTCAAACCACTTCGTATTTTATTAGTATTTCCACATGTGGCGAATTTCAGATATGTGGTGATTTTTAGATTTCTTACTCTATATGTTGTAATCTATTATTATAGGAGGCTGAAATTACAACACCCGAAAATATTATGAGGGATCATATAATTTTACTGGAACTGTTAATAAAAGTAAAGAATTAAATACTGAAGTCACTCTTCATGTTCAAGATTTGGTCTCCTATTGACTCCTAAATATGTTTCTGGTTAAATGATAATGGATCGCTGATTTTCTGCATTATGTTCCTATCTAGAGTCTGTCATTAAGATAGAGATTAGGTGCTATAAAAGTACTGCTAGAATTAGAAGTAGAATAATAATGTTTCACTTACAGTTCCACCACCGATTAAAAAGCCAAGTTGCTGCCTCCACATGAGTGACACTTCAACTCTGTCAACATTCTTCACTTCAAAGTAGAAACTGACGATGCGGCAATTTTTGAGTGGTTCATCAAGCAAAGTAGCACTCCACGTTAATTCAGTATCACTAATGCTTGGTATCCATTGCCCTCCATTTTCTTTCAGAGCATCTTCAGCAGTGTTTTCGTTTGATGAAGACTCAATATCCAGTTGTTCATTGACAAGTTCCTCTTCAACCTCACTGCAAACTTGGGCTACAAATGTTGACGAATAAATGTTGATTAATAGCTTTCTAGAGAGAAAATATTGATGATTAATAGCAGTAAATTTTAAAGTCAAAGTTCACTGTTTGGTCAATTATTTTTAGACACAAAACATAACCTTATATACAGTAGTGTGTATTGTTCAAATGTTTGAATTTTATTCATTGTGCTGTGTATTGCACCAAGAAAATTATAATTAATAATATAATTAATTAATAATAATAAAAGTTGACCAGTTTCTACAAATAGCCATTGCTGATATTTCTTTTTCATTGCATGTTTAACTATACCATGTAGATAATATGTTCAAAATTTTTGCATTAAAAAGACCACACAATGTGCAACTGAATAGATTGTTGTGCAAGATAATTTAAGACCAAATCCACAAATTGTAACCGTCAAAAATATTTCAAGTCATGAGCAGCTTTAACAAAGTTAAATATTAAAAATAATGTTTGATAATGATGTCGATGATGTGTCTAAAAGCCCAGATATGTATAACTACATAGTGCTTACTACATTGAAAACATTATTGAATGGATTGAGAACAAAATTATAAACTCAATACATTTTACAAATGAAGTAACTTACGTCTTGAGGTTGTTGTAACTCCTGGTGTGGTTGTTGCAACTAAAAATACAGACCAAAATAAGGGCAAATTACACAATCATCTGACAAATACCATTTAAAATCAGTGGAGATAATGAATTAGTTTGGATAGCAGCATACAATTAAGCAAATGATAACATACTTTAATATATTTACTGAGTATGTATTGTATTTACAAAGAAGCAGAATCCAAAGGATTTTATGGCATATACTGTTGGCAGAATAAAACAGATATGATATTTGTAACATTCTAGTGCTATTAAAGTACCACATTAATTATGAAATGTGTTCAATTAATATTTTGCAATTTGACAATTGGCTCACACACTTCTGTATATCTGCATGAACATAAAAACAGTGAAAATGTTTAACTTTAAGTAAAATTATAACCCAAGAGAAATGATATAATGAAACTTTATTTTGATTTAGATGATGGTACTAATAAATTCACAGCTCTATAATGCCATACTTGCATAGGATTAAACTGTAGTACTGACCCTATATATTTTCCATTAAGATATCACAAAACTTTTCAGACTATAGATCAAATTACAGATCAGTTGACATAATACCTCTCAAAACATGAGTGAATGTTACATGAACAGACACTTAAATTCAGTAAAAAAATCCATGCAGTACTTAATTTGTAACCATGCTAGAGGTATATGCACTAGACTAAATAAAGATAAAACTTCTTCCCTAAAAAATGCCTTATTGGTAAATTATGTATTATAAAGACTAGAAGTGCGCAGACTACACAAAACAATGCAGTGCGCATATTTTTGCGTACATTTATCTGAGGCAATAACTGGACAATCACTGATAATAGAGAATCAAACAATACCGACAAAATATAGTGCAACAACTAGGTGTGAAAAGAAACATATTTACAATAATATTTATGGATTAATAAATGAAACCGGTCTTTATCATAGAAATAAAGTCCTCAGTTTTGTGATTTATAACCCTAGATAATTCACAAATTTGTGAAGTATCTAGGGTAGTAAATCACAAAACCTGGGACTTTATTTCTACAATGAGAAACTAGAGACATACTTATGCAGCATCCCATGACAAACAGGTCCTCATACGTCACATCAGTGCCATTGAAGGCAATCACAATCTGTGCGACATTTGGTAAGCCGGCAGCAGGAAGATTCAGACTCACTTTCTTGAAGACTTCAGGATTTCTTAATTCAACCTTTAATTAAAAAGAAGGACAAACAGAATATTAAATAGATCACCGTCATGAGATAACCATCTTGTTATTCTCTGGATTATGACATACAGCATTGTTTCATCTGAAAGTAGTTAAATTAAAATTATATGATTCTAATGAAGACTTCAATTAAATTATATTATAATAGAATTTTATATAAACCTTTATTTTTGGTGCGTTGTGGCTAACTGATGAAGAGATTGTTTTGATATCCCTGGTTTGATTTCTGACCATGTCAATACCTCAACAGAAGATATCAATAAACAACTAGTGTCTGACTTCTCATTTAGTTTGATTTAACATCACTTTTAATTTATTATATTTTAGCCCAATATAAACCCTCGATTAGGGGTAAGGTCCTGTTATAAATAGTGCAATAGGTAATCTGTTCATTCTTTCTAAGTCCTGTTGAGTACCTTTTTTGTGTTTTACTTCATCCATCCTTTTATTAAACAGCTGGTGGATCTAACTATTAGCAATTTCAAAATATATTCATTTTAAAAGTATTGTTTTTGAAGAGTAGAATTTTGTTGAATAAATTAAGCAATGACACAAATAAAACACAGAATTTAAGCTGAAATGTAATGACTCACCTCAGGTTCAGAAATAGTTTTCCCTTCATCATCCAGAAGCATAAATTTGATTTCCGTTGCACCCTTTACTCTAAATGTGAGAGTGATGAGTACCATGCTATCGGCACCTGTAAGAAATTGGAAACAAAAATGTGTACATCTGTCATACATGTGTACATCTTTTATATCTTTCCAACCCCTCAGTCACAACGTTATAAGCTATCTTATGGCCAATTATATGTCCAATTTGTTAAATTATTTCAAGACATCCGGAAATATTAGACAAAGTATAGTCAATACATAAATTCATACAATTTTCTATTTTCTTGTATGTTGAATTTAATATTTACTCTGTCATTATTATTATTGTTACTACCACTTTTCTAGATTTAAATTAAATGTATTTGCATTACATAACACATTATGTAATTGTAAAATGTTCAACCAACAAATGTAATACTATGTATTTAAAGTGACTTATAAGCTCATTAGGGGCTGGGCAATTGGTTTTATTTTATTTAAAACATGTTTTTCTGTGAATTGCATGTCACTCTAATAACTAAATAAATAATAAATAAAAATATATACATTCACGACCAATCATATGACCTAACCAGTTTTACACTCAGTGCGTATTTGTGACCAATTCTGTAGAGAAAAGCAGGAAAACTGAAAGATTTGTCCCAAGAGAAAAGATCAATCATATAACCTAAATAATAAGACTTATGGCCTGCTCCTGATCACCACAATTCATAAAGATCACTCGTCTGGTAAAAACCAAGGCTCTTAGAAAATACAAAAATAAAAATAATCCCCAGACTTGTACAAGTAATTTCCTCTTGGGGAAAACCCACTTGGCTCCACTTTAAGGGAAGAAGATTGAAAGAAAATAAACTTTTTAGCAGATATAAACACACTTTATACTGTCTATACAAAAATACTATCAATTACATTCACTAAAAAGTATCCCAGGTACCCTTCAATTAATAGTTGATAATTCAGAATCCATATCTGTAAACAAATTTTGATCTACTAGTGTCAAAATATCAAATTCTGTACTCCTTCCAACAGTGATTTGTACAGGACTAAACTGTGAAAAATGAAATGTTGTCCATTTCTTACCTGGGCAGTTTTCTTTAATGTTGAGGTAGTCACCTTCTCCCAGTGTAACCTCTTTATTTGTTCCCAATACACCTTCACTAGCATCAATAACAGGTGGTTCAAAAGGGTTATCAGCTCCACAAAGTCCACCGCAAGAAATGGTCCAGCCATCATCTGTAGCAGTCAGCTTCATCTCCTCATATCCATCTGGACAAGCTAATTCTGCAATAAATAATACAAAACTGTAAACCTAGTTTATCTGTATTTCTGTTTTCAGTTTAATAGAAAATTGTACAATTCAGATCACTGATGTGGAAGTCTACAATCTTTAATGATTTTAAAAATATCAATAGGTGAAATACCTTGATATCAAATGTGTTAGCAAAAAATCTAGAAATGGCAACAATAAAGCTACCACTAAAACTAAACAGTAGTACCCTTGCAGTGTTACTCTGGAATATCCCAATTTCATCTTTTAGTACTAATTACATCATATTAATTGTGTAACCAAGGAATTAGAATTTAAATTTAAAGACATAAAAACTACATATCTGAAAGTTTCAGATTAGAGTGTCAAATTAGACATGAAGGACTATATTAATTATTAAAAATATGGCTCAGCACTAGAAAGTTTTCATGAATAATAAAGTCACATGCAATTTCATATCCTATCAATTTCATGTGCACCAGAATAGTTATTTTCCATGGGCTATACTTTTCAACAGAATGTGCTGCTGTATAATATATGCATGTGAAAGTAAATATATTTTGAACGAGTCTGGTTCAGCTGTTATTCGAGGGTAGAGACCCATGTACTGACACAAGGGAATTTATATCAATAGAATCAACCTTTCTGAATCTGAGGATTCTTCTTAGGTTTTGAGTCTTGTCTTAAGCTATGTTTGCCAAATATGGGTTTTCAGTATTAGACCAGTGAGCCTTAACTGGCTTCAAAATTTACCAAACATCACCATACAAATGCAAGCTAAAGATTACTAACCTTGTGTAGTTGTTGGGGCCACAGAAGTGGTTGCTGCAAAATAATATATCTTATGCAATTATCTCAGAGACAAATTGTTCCCATTAGCAAATTAGCATTTGAATGATTAATACATTTACTGTGGCATGGCAACGTACAAAAATATCTTTAAAAATATGCATTAATACCACCAGGACATTGAAACAGCTATAAAGAACATTGAAATCTGATACTGTAGCAAATGAACAACCCGCTCTCTAAAACTGCAAAACGAATTGTGAAGCATTTCTAATTCATTATTTTTCACACTTTGATTGAAAATGTAAAATACTACATAGCTCAATAAGAAACATCAACAAACATTTGTAGTTATTGTAACATTACACATGTGCTCATACCTTGGATAGATTGTCACATTATTAGACATTGACTTTATATGATATCATTTATCCTCATGTAATATTTAACATATTATATGTCCATGATAAAATGCATTAAATTTTAATGTCTAATATTAAAGTTTTTGAATTTTTATTATATTTAGGCATACTTGAGGTATACTTACGAGGTGCTGTAGTAGTTTCTAAATTAATAAAGATAACACAATATATTAGTTCTAGAGCCTGATTAAATATGTTACATCTACTATGATTTAATTCTAAATGATTAAACTGTGTAACAAAGTCCCAGAAAAGTCACAGTAAGAGAATGTTTATTTATTTATTTGAGTTTTAACGTTGCTTTTAACACTGTATAGGTCACATCATGACGGGTAGTTTCATGTGCAGAGGAAACCAGTACATACAGTTGGTCAAGGTTCTGTACTGTAAACTGCCAGCCACCGGCAAGCAAGTACCAGCTTTCCCACTTGAGGTCAGGTCTGGAATTGAACTCCGATATCAGAGGTGGGAGGCGAGAGTGTTACCACTCTGCCACCGTGGCCCCTAAGAGAATGTTGAATGCTCTGTTGAGATTATCTTTCCCCCCCCCCTCAGAGCCATTGGTATTACGATTAGTGATTTATTACTTCAGCAGTTTAATAATTTGATTTTATTTTCCATGTGAATAAATATCAACAACTTCTACTCATATCTTACAGCATGAAACGTAGCAATATATATCTCATACAGAGTAAGAGACATATTGATATGTGCATGTGTATTATTATGTGTTTTATTGCCAGACCTTTTGGCAACAACATTTTTAAAGTTAATTTTTCTTTTGATCAACAAACACAACTTTGGAGTCAGTTTCATGCGTTCATTTCTAGGTTTCATCATTGGGCTTTTTGCCAATTTTTATACCCTCTTTCCTTTTAATACTTAAGGATAATTCCCACTATATACCTTTCAAAATTGTACATTTACAATTTTACCTGTACAAATTTACCTGCAGTATTACAAACGTTAATACATCTGATGCAATATATTTGATTTTTATCTTGAAGTCTACTGAATTGACTGTAACTGTGTCTAAAGAATCTCTGCTGAGATTTTAAAATATCAAAATTTCATTTGAAATACTGTATCATAATTTTCTGTACCCCACAATACTCTTGACCAACAGTATATATTTATCATAAGTTTACCATATGTTATCAACTGAAAATAGGTAAAATTCTCACCTGGTGAATGGCAAGCTATCACATAGATATTTCTGATCTTTGGAATAACTCCAGGCTTGAGCCGGAAGCTGAATGAAATCTTTGTTACATCAGCGATCCCAGTAAAGGGAATTGCGAAGGTAACTTTCTTCCATTTATCTTGTCGCTCAACATCAATCTTTTAGAATATAATATATAAAGTACATTAATTAAGCGATAAGATAAGATCTCGGAAGATCTTAATCTCAATAAGATTCAAATAACAATGAATTTACCATTTGTGAATAGTCAGTGTGTGTTTCATAGCCCAGTTACCCAAATTTTTGATTTAGTGTTCAGTATTTGATTTAAGTACCAGTAACTTGAACTATGGGGCACCACAAAGTATCTATGAATAAGAATGTAAAATAAAACATTAAAAGAGGATTTTCAAATGTTTCACGAAAGTGTCCTGACTATGCAGTGAAGAAGTTTTTTTGATTTGGTATTCCTTGATTTTTCAGAAAGTTGTGGTTGTATGCAATATTTATTAAGGGAAGGGGTATTGTATATATCATTAAAGATTCTCCCAACAGAATGGTGATGGGTGTACTGGCTTATTCATACACTTACGCCCCTGCTAATAATCCAGAAATTAGTAAATGTTAAAGTTACAAAAAGTTGCTGTGAAAATGCAAAAGTGCCATATATGTTATACTGCAAATGCATATGTACTAAGAATATTTGCAGGATTGAATACATAATAGAGAATAATTGTATTCAATCAATAACTTTGAGATTTTTTTACTTATCACTTGGAATAAAATATCACTTCCAAAAAATAATCATATGTATTTGTATCATCGATGACGTGAGAGACAATTGTAAGCTAAATATATATATTATTAGGACATCATTGCTTCAAAATCAACAACACTATATTTTACAGCTAGCCAATCTTAAGTAAAATAATGGGCACTCTTGATCGGGTTTAGAAAATTTTATCAGCTACTTTGTTATACAAATAAATTTGATTTTCTTCAGCACATGGCATCTTAAAGTATATATTACTGCAATCTTACAGGTTCTGAGAATACTGGTCCCTCGTCATCCTCCACATCCAGTGTCACTTCAAAGATTCCAATAACCTCAATCTGGACAAAGAAGAGTAAGACTTTAGGGGGTTCTAGATTAGATGGCTCAATCACAATTTCATCACCAGACTGGAGAGCAGTGGGCTGGTCTGATCCCTTGAGAGAGTTTGCTGGATTAGCGACACCACCTGGATTGTCTGGATTGTTGCACAAGCCAATGCAGACAACTGAGTAATCATCTTGGCCTTCCTCAACATCAGCTGGCTCCATATCCAGGGGGCATTCTATTTCAACTGGAATATACCAAAAGGCAAAAATACAAAGTGGAAACACTATTAGAAAGACCTGAAGAAGCTATTTGCTGAGCTTAATATATCCATGTTAATGGAATTAGAAAAAATACCTTGTTGAAATATCTTTGTTTTGACTCTCTTTAAAGCTATATATAAGGTCAAAGGTCAAAGTGGGCATTTTATGTCCCATTTAACAGCCAGGGTCATATTGGGACAGGTCCTAAGTATTGCCACTTGTAGGAGTCAAACCTACACAGAGGTGACTGCCTGTAAATAAATGCCAGTAGGCCAACAAAGACCTACTTACATATATAAGGCTGTTCTGACATAAATCACAGAAATCTACAGGCCATAAGTTTCATAAAGTTTTTAAAGTACCCGTGAGTTTAACATTTTTTTGTGATTTCAATGACCTGTCCTCCAAGTTTAGACTAGCCATTTGGACTTACATTGTGTTGTAGTAGGTAATGGAGTTGTTGTTCCAAGGGTTGTTGTCATTTCTTCTGTGGTAGTAATTGCAGGTGTTGTTGTTGATCCACCTGATGAGTGAATGTAATAGTTTTGTATTGTTTATTTAGTAATCAAACTTAAGCAACAGTCTCTTCCAAATTATGTATTACCTGCACTTCAAAAATATTTTGACTGGTAAGCATATTGTTTGGCAACATGATTGATACATTTTATTCCTAAAAGTTACACTTTTTTCAAGCAAAAAAAAAAATATTGCATTGAATTAATAAATTTCATCAAACACATTTGGTAAATATAACCAAGGCTTCATTTTCATTTTAGCTTGTAGTTTAGAAACAGAAAATATGTAGACATTAGAGCAGCCTTTTAAGATTCCTTGATGTGTCCAGTTATGCTTTTAAAGATACCTGTATTATCTATTACACCAGCATGGATGGTAGCCAAAGAAATATACCTATTGGTCATATTAGTATCAAATGATACCATTATAGTAATACACTGAACATAAGGGTCTAATGTGTAGCATGTCACTTTTTAATTTTATAATATATCTAAACATTAAATTATTGCTTTAAGTAAGGCTTGGAAGTAATCTGTCACTATTGCTATCATTATGCACGCTGACATATGAAGATGCCCTGGACGGGATCTGAGTCACATTCGTACACAAAATGGTGCTTACCCATGCCGAGACACACGTGGATAGCCAAACCTCTCACTTCCACATCACCATAATAACTTCCCTGTTCAAAGGAAAGTTGTACTTGGTTTGCTTCTATTCCTGCTTCAGTTGTACCAAAGTCCACACTGAAGAAGAACCACTCACTGGGTTCTGGGTTCTGAAGTTCCTTTTGCTGTAAAGTTCAAAAGGTGAATTATATAAGCAAGAATATACCTGTTAAACTAGAACACATACCTGACAGAAAGATCAAAAATAGGCATTACCTGGGTGCAGTTTTTAGTGAGGCAAATGTACACTTCTGGATAGCTGATGAAAGTACTTGGCAAAATATTATTCCATTATTTAGCTTAAAACTAGTGTCACAACAATATGCATTCTGCAAAAAGTGTTATAAAATATTACCAAAATGAAAAAGAAGGACTACTAATTATTAAAATAACTAAGAATCTATGCAACTGCGATTTACTTTTTTTTTACTATTTCATCTCATCGGCATAAGAGATTAGCAAAACAGTAAGATAAAACTGGAAGGCACACATTTATCTATACTTTCGTTGATCTATTAAATTCTCTCTATGCTGTGGTAAAAGTTCTTTCTTACCTCATCCAGAATTGGAATCATACCAGGCAAGAAAGGTGTGATAATGACTTTCTCAAAGCCAACAGCCCAGAAGTGTACAGTGATGAGTCTTACTTCATCCTGAATCACACCATCACCATCCACCTTAAAACTTATTACTGGGTTTTCTCCAACCAGTTGAACGGTTTCTGCAGATCCTTCAAAGATTTCAGGGTTGATGTACACTGGGGTTGATGTCACAAGCTCTTCAGAATTGTCCGATGTGATCCACGTGTCAACACATCGACCTACACAAAGATAACAAATTAGTTCAGATCAGACCTTTTAAAAAGTCGGTTCAAATAATATATGCCAACAAACCACTGTTTTTGTTTTCACTTTAGCTTTGTACTGTTGACACATCAGAGTTTAATCAAAGGATTATAATGACTCCCTGAAGGATGTTTTGCACAAAAAAATATGAATTTAACTTTGTGATATCAAATACATGATGCCATGACTTGGACAGGAACCCATGGCCACAGAGTTAAGAGGCAAGTGATTAAATACAAAACTTGTTGACCACTGGCTCACTGAGGCCTCTGTTACAGTAAACACAAGAGCACTTGGAGAGTGCATACCTCTGCCATGGCACAAAATAATAAGTAAATGGGAAATTCCGGATTATTCTTTTATTGTATTCAGCTGGTGATCCACAAGAATCTCAAAATTTAATGGGATCTAAGTTGAACCATTTACCATTCTTTAGGACGTTCCAGCCAATTGTATTTGCATAATAATGCTAACAAACAAACAGAAAAAAAGAGACAAATGGTCATGAAAATATAACACCTCCTTGGTGGAAGTAATTATCTCAACAGAACAAAATACATACCACAGTCTTTTTCATCTGATCCATCACCACAGTCATCGTGTCCATCACATACTACAGTGTTTGGCAGACAGACTCCTGTCATGAAACACCTAAACCTTGTTGTAGCAGGACAGTCAGTCACTGAAAAATATAAAAATAAAATTGCATTGTTCAAATTATTGAGATCTATGTAAACTGGATTATTGAAATGCTGAAGCAATGAGACAGATAGAATTGATAACATATACATATATATTATATGTGTACATTAAAATACACTTGTATATAATAGACAAGCATGTCAACATTTCTATAAATATTTAGATGAGGAAGAACTAAAATAATTTACACCATCAGTATCATCAATCTGTGTAAATAACAAAGCTCAGATTTTAATCATTACATGAAGTGGTTGAAAAGTTTTGACATTATTTGTAACAACTTCAAATTTCAGTCATAATGCAAGACGACTCAAACTTTCATTTCTTAGGAGTAATGACTAGTTTCCCAAAATGTGGGAAATCAAAAAAAAAATTTCACACTATTGGGGTTTTCAGTACTAATCTCCAATATATCATTTCATTCTATGGCAAATCCATGAAATTGGAAGGATTGGACACTCTCATATGCAAATTTGTGGTCAACTACAAAATTCTGTAACCTTTTCATGTAATATTTAGTACACGGAAAATTAAACCATATTTTTCAGCATTATAGAGTAAAGATAAAAGTCTGTCATTAAATCTTTGCATACTTTACACATTTATCTCAACTTCCCTAACTTAATAAGGCCATTTGTACATACCTTCTGGACAATCTTCTTCATCACTGAAGTCTCTTATTCCACAGTCATATTTACCATCACAAGTAAACTCATTGGGGATACAACGACCATTTTCACAAGCAAAGAATCGTGGATCAGAGCAGTTAGGTGGTGCTGTAAAAATATATATCAAGCAAAATCTGCAGAACTGTGTAATGCCACAACAGTGTGAATGAGTTAAAAACCAGATTTAATGAAAATATATCAGAAAAATGGATAATTTTGTCTGTTTAAAACAAGAAAAAGGTATATATGACATAAAACATTACTATTAAACAGCAATCAAAACTATCTCCTTTGTAACATTTTGTAAATTTCTAAAATAAATTCAAGCTAAAAGGAGCTAAAAAAAACTACTAGGCTATAGCAAAGGAAGTACTGGAAAGAATGTTATTTATTTTATACGGGACATTAGTGTATCTAGAAAATGATATCCTTTGTGAATACATGTACCGACCTACTTTCCCATTATTTTTATGCAGAAACCTTAGTTTATGTAAAATATTATAGTTTCATTTGCAAAATAAATGTAACTTGGGATCCCCAAACATAGCTTACAGAGCAGATAGACCCTATAAGAGTTTTCATTATTGTGATTAGTATAGCAGCTGGGATAAGGATATGTTAAAAAGTTAAAATTAATGTAACTTTTGATCCCAAAACATAGCCTATAAGAATTGTCATTATTGTGATTAGTATAGCAGCTGTGATATGGATATGTTAGAAAGTTAAACTTAATGTAACTTTTGTTCCCAAAACATAGCCTATAAGAATTTATAAGAGTGTCCATTTTTGTGATTAATATAGCAGCTGTGATAGGGATATATTTAAGACTTGAACTTACGGCAGAGATGCTCATCACTGCCATCTAAACAATCAGCAAATCCATCACACACATAGCCATCAGGAATGCATGACCTTGAACTGTAGCATTTGAACTCTCCAGCTGCACACTCAAATGCTGAGAAAATGCAAAAATAGAGTAAACGTTTACATGCAATATATAACAAAGCAAATTTAGGCATTAAACTTGCTATTGTCATTTGGTTTTGAGGTGCTTCATTTTGGATTTTTTTTTGAGGAAACAGGGCTTCTACGTCTTCATGTTCTGGAACTTATTTTACAGAATACGGCATATATAAATATTCAAATTCATGACTGATAAATAATATGATTGGGAAGATACAATTATCAGAAATAGTTAGTGCATTGTACTTTTTTATAGTTGTAAAAGTGACAAATATATCTTTTAATATCTCTTGTACTTATAACTAAATATCTCTTGTACTTATAAAACATATTATATAAGAGTAAGTGGGCCACACCTTTGAAGTACCCTGGTTTCTGAGAATTACAAATGTATTATCATTTATTTGTCAGATTTTAAAGTAATAAAAACAAACTTTGTACCTCTTTTCTGTCCCTGGATATTGAAATTGGTTCATTCTCCTGGTGCTGTTGCACCTTAGGGTCCCCTTTCATTTAGGGAAGATTGAATGCTATAAAAGTCCAATTAGAAATAGAATTAGAAACTTATCTACTCACTGCAATTGTATTCATCAATTCCATTGGGACAATCCACAACGCCATCACAGATGTAGTCCTTCCTGAGGCAACGGAACTTGTGATGTCCCTCACAGACAAAGTGGTCATCGTCACAAGTGGTTACATTGCATTTGTCTCCAGTACAATCAAACTTGGAGTTGACACATGTGCTGAAGAATACAAGGTGTGATGTGAGAAGTGTTGGATATTACAGAAATGAAAGTAAGCTCAAACATTTTATTTCATGTCAGCCAGACATACTTTTTAAGATTTCATATTTGTAGTTTAAAAATTCATTTAAATGGGTTGTGTGGACTGAAGCGAAAGAGGTAAGTTACGAGGAAAAGAGAAAGGTTGGTCAAGATTTCTTCACTGTATAATACTGAACTTTTGCATACCTAATGTCAATTTTTTGGCATGCATGGCTAAAGTAATGTATTTAATATTATTTGGCTATTATTATTATGCAAAACTTTAATTCATGCTTACCACATCTGACAGTCTTTGTGGATCATAGTACCAGGTGGATACTTCACTCCATCAACTTCACATGGACATTCCTCTGATGACACACATTTGCCTCCTGAAAAAAATGCAATAAATATTGAAAAAAATGCACAGCAAGCTGATTATTTCTGCTACTTGCTTGCTTTTCAAACAAATCTTAACTTGAGGTCAGTTTACAAAACCCATTTGTACTTTGATCTATAATAACAAAGTAAGTTAAAAGATTTTACAGAAAGCAGTGGAGTTGGATACTCTGCTATAATGATTCATATTGCCTTAACATAATGCCTTCACTGTTTTGCAAGTTAACTATAAGTCATATAATCTGGTGATTGCAATTTTTGTTTCTGGTCTTGACTAGTAATGAATAATTCAAAGGGCATGTTGAATAAGATCTATGTATAAAATACATTTGGTGGCTCTGGTAATTACATACGGCAATGTTTGTTATATTTGAAACCTGTTTGAAGCCCTAATTTTTGTATATCATCATAAAAATAGAAGAATAGTCTTTACCATGCATGTATTCTCCCTCAGGACAGAAGCAGCCCTCTACACAGGTGAGCTTCTTGCAGTACAGCTCAGGTTCATCTCCAATGTTCTTACAGGATTGATGGCAGCCTGGTCCACAAGCTCTGTACTCCAGACCAGGAGGACACATGATTGCTGAAACACACAGTTATTGTTTTACATATCCAAATTGCATTTCTTTTGGCTTTATTTTTATGTCATATCAAAGTTCAAAGGCCAAAGTTGGGGCTTTACATCTGGTTCAACAGCCAATTCTGTCATATCAAATGATAAAATTCCAAAAATTGAAGTGTAAGCTATATTATGAATTATTTTCTATTAACCATTATTGTGATTACAGTGATAGTAAAATGATAGTGTTACAACATTTTATCAAGAGCTTGTTATGGTTATTCATTTGCTCCTTGTTGTATTAACTAAAGAAACATGAGTAAAAAGAAGTATGTTAAAGGTTGCATTGGTAACAAAATATAGAAAATCACGCTATCACCAAATACTTACGACAAAGCTTCTGACTTCTCCAGTGGACAATGACACCAGCTCTATGACAAGCCTCAACAAAGTTAGCCAGAGCAGTACACAGACACTCACAATCACCTCCTTTGTTGCAGCTGTGAACAAAATCATACAAAAACAAATTAGAGCTGTGGAAAATAAAGTAAAATCAAGTAACATTGTAAGAAAGCTAAAATGGAGATATTATTTTGAGAAGTAAAAACGCATAGACATGCCACTGATTTTATTGTTCAGCACATCACTGCATTAAGTTAGCAAAAGTCACAATTCTTCATTGAACTGCCATAATTGGTGTTTTTATGTTAAAAAATAGCCATTTTTTATCTCTGTTGATGCTTTATGATGCTAATTATTCATTATATTATCCAGGTATTAAAATAAATATTAGCCTCAATGTGAAACAGATGACCTATGTCTTACCTGCAGGCATCGTACAAGCAAGCTTTGTAGTATGTTGTTTCATAGTCACTGACGTGCTTCCTACATTCAGCAAACATTGAACCTCCTGTGATGAGACCACAGAAACTCTTTGCCCATTCAACTCTCTCTGGATGTTCCTGAAATAGTTAAAATATATTCCACATAATAACTATATGATTAAACATAACTGTTCATGATACCCTCCAAGTTAATACTAATTTCTGTCAGTTTTTTCATACTATAACTGAATAAATGGTTCATTTTTATGAAAGCCTATATGCAATATAGAATATATAATTCTATGTGGCTATTAGATCTGTTTATAACAACTACCATATTTGTAAATGTCCTAACCTGTAACTTTTCTTATATTAAAGTATTTTACATTGTCTGGTTGCACATAAGAAACCTAAGCAATGAATGCTTCTGTAATTCTTGCATCATTCCAATATTTTTTTGTATTGTATTGTGTATTTATACTCAGCACAATATCTCCATATACTACAGGATTCAAAGCACTATTTAACCAATCCGACTGCACAGGTACAGCCCCAACTGGTAACTGATATTTCCCTAACAGGAAGATAGAGGCTCAAGGATGCCCATTTATCAACGTCCTTGAGCTTCTTTAGCCTGCCACCGGGGATATGACGCAATGACAGAGGACAACCATTTTAATGGGTCATCCAAGCCACTATGTATCTGCCTGTACCTCGGATTGAACCCCTGTCCCTCTGAGTTCCTAGACAAGTGTGTTACCCACTAGGCCACAGTGGCAGATATATTTAATGTTTAACCCATTTTCACTACTTTCACAGTTGGTGTTATACCATAACTAAATGAATGGATCAGTGCATTTTAATGACTTCAGACACTCACTTCACACTTGGTCTGTTCAGCTGGCTCTACATCAGTGCAGGCTTCATCCTCTTCTGTTTTCCAGCTATTTCCCCATTCTTCAACAGTTGTACCAACAATGTCTCCCAACTCATTATCAGCATTACCATCAAAATTACCACAGAGACCATCAATCTTAGATCTCCACTTTTTATCAAGTTGAATGTATACTCTGGTTCCTATATAAAATAAGAAAAGAAAGTTTTTGCTTAAGGTATATAACGAGTCCAGTAATATGATTCAAAAGTATTATTTTTCCTGTTTTTAATGTTAAAAGTAAGATATTTTACCCAAAACAAAAGATTGTTATATTTTACCAGGGTCATCAAATACATGTTCTGCGTTAATGGTGCAAGAAGTAATACAGTATCTTTAGCACATTGCAATTAAAATCTGTGTTTGATTACTATACTATCTGACAATTAAAAAACCCTTTCAGTATATATTTCTCTATTACTTTATTCATTGAAATTATGACATTTACAATTAATTTTAATCGAGAAATAATACAAACTCATTTAAAAGTGACCGCCATTACCATAAAACTAACCTGCATCATGCTGTATAAGTAGACCAGCACTCTCAAAGTAGATAGTACGGAAGAGGCCAGACTTTCTAAAGTAGATACCAGCAGTGATGTCCACTGTTCCATCAACATCCAGTTTGTAGGGCTGCCCTTCAAAGATTAACTCATTTTCTTTATTGTACTCAAATCTCATGCCATCAACCATAATGATCAGAGCCTTCATACAAGTGATACCCATGATGCCACACTTGATATTTCTGGCTCGGACCATAAGATTCTCATTCTTGATGAGGTAGTATTCACACTTGCCAGGGAAAGTATAGAAGAATTGGTCAAATGTCATGTACTGTGCATCTCCTGCAGCCCAGCAGTAGTATGAACAGTCTTCCTCGCTTACCTTCACCCAGCGACGGTCCTTGCATTCACTAAACAGATGAAAGGAATGTTTTTCAATTGTTGTAAATATGATTTAGTGCTCTATAGTATAAATGTACTATCCTTAAAAATTTATAAATATCTCTACAGTAATGTGCTTTTTCTTTCCACCACATTCTACTTACTTATTCGGAATGTTTTTCAATTGTTGTAAAATATGATTTAGCGCTCTATAGTATAAATGTACTATCCTTAAAAATTTATAAATATCTCTACAGTAATGTCCTTGTTCTTCCCCCCACATTCTACTTGCTATAAGTGCCTGATATTTTTTCTCATGCAATAGTTTAGAAGATACCTTTCTTTTATTTGCCATTCTATACAAAGTACACTTATGAAACTGCAAGATACTATTGTGTTAGCTACCACTGCAGACAATTAACTATAATAGTTATTCCATAATTTGTTGATAAATGGAATTGGATTCAAATTACAGTAAAATTCAAGTTACACTAAACTGAGTCACACAGAGTGGATTGTACTTACAATAGTTTGCATCCAATCTGCACTGTATCTCCTCTATCATACCATTCTCCACTGTATAGACAAGGACACTCCTCTGGATTAATACACCTACCCTGGAAGTAGTTTTACATATTTATCATATTAAACTGTCCTAGGAATACTGCTCTTCCCTTTGTAGATCCTTTTATTTCTTTTGATAGTTATGAACTATAACCTCTTTTTGGGAGAAACATTTCCATACTGTATCAGGAAACAGTGTTGAACAGATAAATAATAATCGCATAACCTAGAAAAATTGTAATTACTTGTTTCGCTATTTCGACTTAGTTCTTTACCTGCAAGGTATTTATGTTTACAGAAATGAACAAAAAATATTTAAATATTTTTTATTTCTAAAAGAATGTCAATATGGTAACAACAATTTATCCTTAAAACTATTAAACTTTATTAATCGTGTATGTAACATTGAAATATGATCAGGTTTTATATTCTTTTGAGCTCAAAGCCTGCATTTCTGATGCAATATAATATCACACGAGCAAAAAGGTTTTGCAAGACAGGCAGAGTTCTGAATGGTATGATATGACTCCCCACTTACAGTGTGATCAAGTACAAGTCCTTCGTCACAACCACATCCTTCATAGGTCTTGTCATCAGTACATGGCTTATTGTAATTATAGCAGGTACTGTCACACTTAGAGTAATCTTCCAAAAACACCTGGTTGTTGGGGCATTTGATAGTGTAGGAGCAATTGGCATCTTCTTCACACACCCAGATACCATTTTCACAGACACTATAAAAATAACAATTGATAATATAATGTATAATGAAAGAAATAGAGTAATAGCATCATCATTATATTATATTATTTTTAGTAATACTTCCACTTAATCTTATACCCATTTTACAAAACAGCCTAATATAGATTGTGACACAAGAGATCATAACCAAAATGCCTTGCTACCGAGTGCATAAGTATTGCTCTGCTGTATCAGATTGGATTGTTATTAGAATTGAAACTTTTATCATTGAATTTTGATACAACATGTAGTAAAACAGTATGCATCAGTGTCAAAATCTTAACTTTAACCCACTAAAATTTGTATATCTGTGAAAATGTATTCCCAACATTTCTAATCCACCTTATATTTCAATAATCAACTTCTATAAAGATTGTCTGCTTACCATGAGCACCCTCTGTTGGACATTTCACCTGGTTCCTTGATTTTATCAGACAAATCGTATTTATCATAACATGTGCACTTGTCCACAGTGACGCAGTTTCCATAGTCATCTAGAAGCTCTCCATCTGGACATGTGCATCCTGCCTCACATTCAGCCTCACAGTAAATGGCATCCATCTGTCTGTCCCGACAGCTTCCACAGACAGAGGCACATTCATGGTAAATCTGGTCACCATCACACTTGTAAGCTGAACAAAAGATAACATATCGTATGCTACATGCAAGGTTATATATCACAGATGAACACTAAAAGGAGTTTCCAAGACTTTATTGCCACAAAGAAGTCATTCAGTCACCATATGTAATTTGCCCTTCTCATGAATACATGATAAATTACACTAAAGTACCTTTGGTGATAAAGGATAAATAAATGCCACATATATGAGATAATCCACTAGCTTTGTGATTCAGTTAAACAAATTTTAAATAAAATACAATGATATAATGTTTGCATTTTTCTTGAATATGTAGCAAATCAAAGCATTTCAACATCCTTGGCAATGGTCAGGTTTACATTGGGACAGTTTATCAGCACTGCCACCATTAATGTGAGAGCCTGTGATTAGATGTATAGATGTGGTTAGATTTAAATACATGTATATTGATGATGGTTTGATGGAAAAAAGTGCCACTTTACTGTCTTTTAGGTGAGTACTAATCCCGAATAACATAACAACTTGTAGAATACTCCCATATTTTTATTCATACAATGCCCAGAAATTAGTTTTTATTAATGAAACTTTATTGGTCTCTAACCTGAGCAGGCTTCTGCCAGACTTGCATCAGCCATCCAGTTGACTATGATGCCATATTCTTTGCAGGCTCTTGCCATTGCTACAATCCAAATACAGGCAGGTGTGTTGTCATTGACATTTTGTCTTGCACACATGTCATATTTACAGTTGTCCTGGTACTTCTGGTAACCTACAATATCTCTGCATGCTCCAAAGATATCTGGTCTTCCGACATTTTCACACATGGCTGTTGCAGCATTGGAATTGGCTATGTTTCTGATAGAGCAAGGGTTGTCTTGGCTGTTTCCTGGTGGAGTATTTCCACAGTCTCCATATACCCATGAATCTCCAAAGGCCTCCACATCAGTGGACTCAATACCATTGCTTGTCAGGTAATCATTGTTCTTATCACCATCATTGTTACCACAGAGACCTTCAAGCTGTCAAATGAAAAAAAAAACGACAACCATTATTATATTATTCGTGCTCCAGTTATGTTTGGGCTTTACGTCCCGTTCAATAGCCAATGTCATATTGGGACAGGTCCTCAGCATTGTCACATATGGGACTCAAACCCTCATAAAGGTGACAGCCTGTGATTAGTTGCCAAACTTGCTAACCATTAAGCCACTGAGGATCTTGTGTGTTCCAGTTACGTTTTGCATTAATTTAAATATATAGTTTTATGTCTAGCTTTTACAAAAATATTCTAATTTGTATCTTAACAAGGACAAAGTTGGGGTTTTACGTCCTGTTCAATAGCTAAGGTCATATTGAGATAGGTCCTCAGCTTTGTCATTCATGGGAGTTGAACCCACACAGAGGTGACAGCCTGTGATTAGATGCCAAACCTGCTAACCCACTAGGCCACTGGGGACATTATCTTGAAAAGGAAAACATTTTAATAGATATTATTTAACACTCAACAAATAGGGTATACTAGTTGGTTAAGAGAAGATCCTCAAAGTAATATTGGTTACTTCTTTATCAATTTCTCACCTTGTTGAGGTAGTATGGATCAAAGACCAAGTAGATTCTTCCCAGTGGAGCATAAAGAACCTTAAACCCAAAACCTCTGACAATGGTGAATAGAGACGTGATGGTCTTAACATATATGTAACCATTACTGAAAGGCTCAGTCCTCAGGTCATCGTATTCTGCATCATTAATGGTGGCTGTAAAATCATTGTGTAATTTGACATGTGTTTTCTTGCCCTCATTCTCATAGATGACATCTACAGATTTGGTGCACATGACATCGATTCCAGTGCAGTCATAGACTTCGTAGACGACAGTAATTGAGCCTTTTAATCCTTCTTCTCCCTCACGAACCTACAATACGGTAAAAAATAATTCCAATTTACCATCATCATGACCAATGGTTTTATACCATTTACAGTTCTGTTTCAATATATATAGTTTGCAGCTGTAATAATCAGTCGCTAGTTGACATTGTTTTTCTGAAGGAATGGTATTTTAAAACTAAACATTACTTTCAAACATATTTCTTATTTTATCCCATTTATTCCCGCAGTGAATTTATGACAATTTGTAAGACACAATGCTTTTGTATAATTATAAAATACTCCCTTTTGTAGATTTTAATAATCAAAGTATATAAAAAAATTAGTCTTTGACCGACAATTATTGGTGATTAATTCATTAATGACTGAAACAACCTGTTCAGATTGCAGTTAAACTGTTGGGATTAATTTGTCTGAACAACAAATATAAAAAATTAATAACACAAAGTTATTTACAGTTTTTTCACAAACATATGCAAAATAATATCCGTACTTGTGTGAGAATATATTGGCATCCATCTCCTCCATGATACACAAACATCTTTCTGTCAAAGGACGTGAAGTGCTGATTTCCAATCACTGAGCAAGTCTTTGAACAAGGCATCTTTGTGCACTCCCAACGACCTGCTTTGCAGGTACTGTAAGTACAAAAGCATTTCACTATTAATCTAACCATAAGAATGTTAGCTTGAACACCCAACATAATAATTTGTCCAACATTCTTTTTGGGACAGTATTCCAGCATTACTTTTTTATTACACTATGTTTCATGAATGATTTCTCACTATTTGTTGCACAGTACTTTACAGACAATAAAACATTGGAACATTTTTAATGTGAATTATCTTTGTTTTGATGACAGAGAAGAGAAATAAATTGATGCTAAACAGTAGAAAGGAGGGAACTGGGTTGGATGTCCTTTGAGTTAACTGCAGGAGGTGGCAAAGTACTATGAGCTATGAAAGTAAAGCCCTGCAGTTTTATTGACCCCCTTATAGAGCCTGAACAGGATCAATGAGTCAAGATTCTGCAGTGATTTTAGCAGGTTTGGAAGATTCTTACCAAGTATTGCACAACGTCTTGATGACTGAGTCTGGAGCATATGGTTGCCTCTTGTGGTAACAAGGACACTCGTCACCAGGGATACACTGGTTATCATGCATCACAGTGCCCGCAGGACACTGGCATCCAGGGTAGAACTCATTCAGGCAGTCAGGAGGCAGGATACTGTTTATGTTACTGCATGTCCTTGGGCACTTGGGCACAGCCTCACTGTATTGCAAGCCAACTGGGCACTCCTTGGCTGTTGAAATTAACAAAACATATATATACATATAAAGAACCTTTACAATGAAATATGACGTATATTTATAGAATTATTTATCCTACTTGAGACTACTTCAGGTAGATTAAGCTTTTGTACAGATAAATTTCTTTCACATGAACATAATATTGTGTTTTTAATTTCAAAATATTTATTTGTACATTTTATCATATTGCTTGAAATTAATTGACAATACACTCCAGTAATTCCGCCAATCAGATTATTTTTCATCTTATAGAAGTTTCAATTTGAACTTACGACAGAGGTCAGCTGTTCTAAACTCAACAGCAATCTTCTTTGTAGCACACTCCATACAATAAGCACCAAAGGAGGAACAAATAACAGCCTGCAAATCCTTCTCAAACTCATCCAGCATCTGGAATTTTACAAAAATGTCATTGCAAGTGTTACATTAAAAAATCAATGTTCAAATAAAATGGGCAAGAAGTTGTCATGTGTGCAATTGAAAAAAAAGCAAAATTTTATTAATTTCAATTCATTGTTTTATTGACATTATGGTCTGTATGTATTATAATGCTGATATCGTGTTATATCCAATGACAGAAATACTTAATTGTTTTAATAAGGATTACACTGTAAGTCATTTTGTGCACATATCAGAAAGGCAATGCTAATGGCAGTCTTTGCAGAAAACTCTTTGCATAAATGTACAAAAAATAGTATTTGTTCCAAATGAACCACAAAGTTTATAGTGCAATTTTCAATGTAAAAATGTTTCACAATTTACAATTAAAGCTCTTACAAACAGTTTCTGCTGGAGGTATTATTTGCCCAATAATGTTATAATCTTTGTAACAATATATAATTATGCAATGTATGATATCTGATCTATCTAAACAGAAGTATAATGATAAAAGAGGGCATAAATATATTTGCCAGAACTGGTAAAAACTAAGCTTTCACCCAGCAAGTATGTTTCCAAATACTTGCTATCGATGTGAAAGTGAATGACCATAAGCATTTCATTACAAGTGCAAACTACAAACTTATTTCATCATTGCATTTAAATGCATATAATTACCACACACATCCCCGTGAATAGATAGAGGACATACAAATGTTTAAGAGAATAAAGTAACGTACAGACATTTACTTTTAACCGCCAAAAACAAACAGCTGTGCAAATGTTTGGTACTCACAGAATCTCTTGTTGGAAGGCTGGCGTAGTAGTTGATGACGTCACAGTAATCGTTGATACAACGTAGGTAGTAGTGTCTTACCAAAACCTATCAAAGCAAAAGATAAAGTTTGTAGTTTATAATTTGAGCTATTTTAAAACACATTAGGAGGGGAAGCTTCTTTATACACCTTACTTGGGTATTTTTTTACATATGTTTAAAAATTGATTTATCTTACCACCAATCCATTTAAATGTCTTTAAAGCAAATTTATTTTTTGTTTGGAATTGTACAGTAATTGATACCATTTAAAAGCTATTTTGCTGCCTACTATCAGGTAAAATATATACATGTATTAACCATATAGTTAATGGTGCAAACGACTTTATGGGAGTCACTGCAATACACAAATTGACCTTGTTTTTCTGTGAGAAATTCAAAATTTACAGATTAGAATATTAAGACTCTACTGTCAAGTGTTCACTTTCTAGCAATGGATCCAAACCCCAAAGATATCTTCAAGGCAGTAATTGATCGCATGGATTTATTTCATGTGAACATAATTATCGTGTAATTAGTTCCAGAATGCTCATCCAGTTTATGCATTTTATGTGCTGGTATTATATTAGTACAATAGTACAATCTTTGTACATGTAGAGTTTACGTGTGACAGTACAGCCACATGAAGATGTTATTACCGTCTTGTATTTATTCAGGGGAGAAGCTAGGAATTTCGATTTGGTAGGCCTTGATTTTTTGTCAGAAAGTTGTGGTTATGTATGCAATGTATTTGTTAGTGGGTGGGGTATCGTATATCTCATTAATGATTCTATCAACAAAATGGTATGCCCAGGCGTACCGACTTACACATAGGCCAGGCCCCTGATATCAGAAAAGATTGCAGTGGTAAAGTCTTACCTCCTCATGACATTCAGAGAATGGTTCACCATGTAGAGGACTACAGGCCTTCATGGCAGCCCTCTCAGAGGCGGCATCCTTGCAGTTGTAGACATTGTCTGGGGCATCTGGACACTGAAATCACAACGCATAAAGTTTAAATAAATTTCAGTAATTTTAAGAAAATGTTAATATGTGTCTTGAGAAGCTCCCTCTGTTTGATACTGAAATGCATGATTTGACTTATCCAATATGAACTGGTTTGGTGTCTTTAGTATGTTGTCAATGATAAACTGGGAATATACAATATATATGAACAGATTGAAACATATACTCAGACTTTCGGGTAGTGTATAAACCTGGCATGTTCAACATAACGTTATTTTCTTTAGCTCAAAGTTGTGTCTGCTTTGTTTGCTTGTAAAGGGTTTCAGAGAGTACCTGTGACCTTTAAGTGGTATTGACCCCCCAAACATCTGACATAGAGGAGTTTATAATTATATTGTACAGCGCCGTTATAGTGATATTATGCCAAAAATAAATCAATTCTAGATTGTGTTATTGTGATGGTTTATTTTGTGTTGTATGCAGTTTTTATACCTTGACCTTAACAAGTGGATTATCCAGAGTAGTAGAGTACTTACCACATCCATATCTGACAGCTTCTTCCATGAGTTACCAAATACTGCTGGGTTTCCAACTATCATGTTATTTGGTGTCTTCATGTCATCTAAAAAGATTGAACATATTTTAATGTAAGAGAGAATGCAATACAACATACATATGCAAATTACTTGTGCAGAAAACCATCACTGAAGAATTGTGCATCAGTTTCATAATGTCCTCCTTACAATGGGTGGGTGCGTTATGACACCAATGCAATACATATAGGTCAATTGCTGGTGCAAATGATTGACATATGTACCTTGAGACATATACAATATTTAAAGGTCATACATGAAGATATTTATTTATTTAGTGTGGAAGTGGGTTCAAACTGATATACAGCTAACTGACTAATACTGTTGTCTTAAGCCGTTGAAATAATATTTGTCCCATAATGCTAATATATATTATTTCAATTTAAAAACAAAAACAATGCCTTGCAATATACTTATCTTTCATGAACTCTAACATCAATTTAAATACCAAAGCACTTTGACCAAACAAACAATATTGCATACTGATAAGGAAGTATTTGTAAAGTGCTAAATTGATGTGGACATCGTCCAAGTTGGTATAATATACCATTTTTTTCTATTGGTGAAACACAGTAAGCACACTCTTATTTGACTAAAACTGACCCACAACAAAAATATGAGACGAAATTTGAAAAAAAAATTTTAACAATAAACATATACATCCATTAATGCGTACTATTTTAAGTGCTGACATAATATGAAAACTTACTGAATGGGTCGCCATCCATGTTACCACAGAGACCTCTGAATGTATTACTTCCTGGTTCATTTACAGATTCCTCAATGGTAAGTAACCAGGCATTCTCATCATTCCAGCGGACTCTCATCTCACCATACACCAAGTAGTACCAAGTACCCTTAGTCTCAATGATGACTCCTGGAAATAGATCATTGAGGAATGTATGTCTCTTATAATATGCAATAGACAATGCATTATTTAACAATAACTGATGCCATACCACTATAGTATGTAGTAGACCTCAATGATAATTAACTATACACAGAGGTATTATTTTTAAAACCTTTTATTTGTCTGTCTGTTTGTTAGTAGTATTTTTTTTATCTGTGTAGAGTAAGAAATCTAAAATTCGCCAGGAATCTAAAATTCGCCACCTCTAAAACCTTAGTTAATTTTATGAAGAAAATGATGTTTTTGTCCAAAAATTGGTATTTTTCAGTTCAAAAAGCCTTAATTTACTATACAGTCAACAAATCTCACCACAATTCATTTATTTTATTAGTATTTTCACATGTGGCGAATTTCAGATATGTGGCGAATTTTAGATTTCTTACTATAATTACTGTTGGTTGGAACTTCATGAAAAAATCAGTATTGATTCAGTTTAGATCCCATTAAAATTTTGAGAGTGATCTGGATAACCATCTAGATACAAAAAAAAAAATAATACAGATTTTCCAATTTAATTATTCTTACGCGTCTTGGCGAAGTTATGTAGTCTCTGAGTACTCTCGTTCTTACTATTTTCCAATGTATCATTAGATGCACTATCATATATTAATATTAAGAAAATTTCAATGTATATATATAGTCTGTTCATCTGCCTCATACTCCCGACAGGGAAACTTACTTAAAATGCTACCATTTGACAACATGCTAAGTTAAATAATTTGGCTACATACCACTGTCCTGAGCAGACCAGCCATAACTCATAGTGACCTTGTCACTGATGTCCTCGTCATTGTAGGTGATGCTGCCACCCATTGCCACCACTGTCTCTGCAGAGTTTAGTTTGATGGTGAGTTTCTGAAATACAGTAATAAAATCAAATTTTCAAATTTACAGTGAAAACAACCTTTACAAACCATGGAAATACATCAATGTCAAGAATCATGCCTGTTATAAATAATGTGTTAGATTCAGGAGATTTCAAAAAGCCTTTGGTTTTTCTTTTAATGTTTTTTGTAGGCTGAAGATGTTTGGAGTCATCCCATCTTAAGATGGGCTATAGCGCAACTTAGGATCCTAAGTAGGGCTATAACCCATTTTAAGATTGGCCAACTCCTAAGTTGGGCTTCTACAGGGACACTGAAGAACCCAATATAATAATTGAAACATTTCTTCACAAATCAGCCACTTACTGCACTCCCCATAAAGTAGTCATCCCATCTTAAGATGGGCTATAGCCCAACTTAGGATCCTAATGTTGGCTATAACCCATCTTAAGATTGACCATCTCCTAAGTTGGGCTTCTACAGGGACATTGAAGAACCCAATATAATAATAACTGAAACAATTCTTCACAAAACAGTCACTAACTGAACTCCCCATAAAGTAGTCATTTAAATCATGGGTCATGTTATATTTTTCCCTATTAAACATTGGATTTTGATATTTATCAAAATCTTGCTATTTCAATAAAACATAGGCAAGCACCGCCGAACGTTGGTTTAGATCAAATCAAATTACTTTTTACTCCTCTTCTCAGATCTAAGTGACCACTTGGTTAAACAAGGCCGAAAGGTTTTTTGGTCCCCTAGCGTGAGCGCAAAGCCATCAGAGACACGGGTAGTGCACTAGATTTTACAAAAGTCTGGTGACACAAAGAAATTCCAACTGAGATACATCCCACAGCTGGTCACCCACAAAGTATTAACATAGCCCATTACTGCTTAACTTCAGTGAGCAGACAAATACTCATCACCCTGTGCCACTATTCATGAAAGTCCGGAGACAAAAAAAACGGAAAAAAGTGATTCCTAGAAGCATGAGCTCTATCGAGGCTCATGCTTAAAAAGAGAACGGTCATCAAAGAACAGATTACATTGGAAGTATCAGAAGTAAATCTGTACCTTTTTACAAGTGGAATATTTGTGGCATTCGATCATGGTGACTTCAACCATACGTTCATCATCAGTGAAGAGAGTATAACTGCATCTTCCAGCAAACAGATACTCCAAGGAGTCAAAGGTTCTGTAGTAGTTTGGCCCGTAGCTGAAGCAAGTGTGGAAGGGGCAATTTGGGTCCTTGGGGATGACTGAAAAATAGGAAAAAATTAATTTAAATAAATATGGCAAATCACTTCAATGAATGCTGATACTACATCTAACTGTGACTGAAAAATGCCAGGAGGCGAGCCATCATAAAAATTGGGATTTTTTAAATCCAAAGCTCGATTTCTTGGCCTTCTTCTGCCTTCGTTACTGTACATTAAATCCAGATAATACATTGTTCCCTCTCACGCCATAACTCCCATCAAAATAACTTGTATTTTAGTAACAAGTACTAAACACTTTAAAATGTCTTTAATATCCAATCATATTTTCTTCTTAATCTGTTAAAATTCTTCCTTTAGTTGAACAAGCTGAAAGTCATTTACTCTTTAGATCTTGTCATATATAAGTTATTTCACCGTGATTTCACCAAAATGTTATTGCAAAATCTCATTTGAGGTTATATTCATTAATACAAAATGTTATTGCAAAATCTCATTTGAGGTTATATTCATTAATACAAAATGTTATTGCAAAATCTCATTTGAGGTTATATTCATTAATACAAAATGTTATTGCAAAATCTCATTTGAGGTTATATTCATTAATACAAAATGTTATTGCAAAATCTCATTTGAGGTTATATTCATTAATACATTTTATATCAGTACACAACAGCTTAAATATATATTGTGTTTGCTGTATGATATATATTTGCAATACTAGAGTTGTCAATAAAATAACACTATACATAATTAGCATATGTTTATGTGCTGAATACTCCTCAACAGTTCTTCTTTTTTCACCCCTCCCCCTTGTAATATACAAATATGACCTTGTAACACTGATACGGCCTTGGCTTAAGAAATTCTCACCTTAAACAGGTACAATACTCTGGGGGAAAAATAACACACATCACAAAAGCTTAATCACCTGAAGGGGAGGGGGCGCTCCCCACTTCCACAAGATTTGCCTGTTCACGATTGTTTCTGTAGTATGACGCTGACATATTAGTTAATGGCCAAGTAAGTGTCCAACATTAGAAAATAATGGATTGTTTACAAGGTTCAGAAGGGACCGAGTCAACAATCTATTATTTTCTAAAATTGGACACTTGCGAGGCTATTAACCTATAAAATTACACCCATTCTTTAACATGTAATTTTTAAAATGTTTTTTAACATCTTTTCTTTTCATTCCTATATTTCCGGTGTGTATTTTGGGGTTTTATGATCATTTTATTTAAAATAAATGCAGAAGGTATTTCTCTGGCAATGTGTAAAAAAGGCTTCTATAAATGGCCAAAATCACAGAGCTCAATAACTGCCCGATAGTGAAAGATATTGGACACTTTTAACAATAAGAATATCTCTCAGGTGTAATTTAATCTAAAATATTGTCCATTTACATATCCAGAGAAATCACTAACCACATTTGTTTTTCCGTCTGCAACTACGAAAGGAATGAACAGATCTTCCCTGATTTTTTTTTGTGTGTAGCTCCCGACCAAAGTAAAGAGTTATTAAAAATTTGGGAAAAGAACCAGAGTATATCCTGAATACAATAAAGAAATCATAAATTTTCATACTATTCTATTCTATTCTGTACTTTTATAGCGCTTAATCTCTGCTAGGCAGACTCTAAGGCGCAACACCAAAAATCAAGTTTAAGAAATCATCTGTCCATAGCCGTTGCCAAGTCCAGTACCACGGAGACGCCGGATAGAGTGTAAGCTAAGGTGGGAATGCCTTGTGGAAGAGATATGATTTTAACCTTTTCCTGAAACAGGTGAGAGTTGGGGCAGAACGTACCTCATTAGGCAAATGATTCCAGACTGTGGGGGCATCAAAAGCAAAGCTGTGGCCAAAGTGATTTTTGGATTTATGTACAGATGGACAGAATTGAGGAACCTCCAGGAACCTTTTATCTGGATGGTTGTATCTTGTACTATATCTTCCGCAACGAGTGGGCAGAAGAGGACCAAAGTAACTGGGATGACCACTGTGAAGAAACTTATAAACTAGAGTTTATAGAGCTTATAAACTACGTCCCATTTTCAGTGACATTGCCTTTCTGGTTGGCATTACTACAAAATTAATGAGCTGATCCCCATACACTTTTTGATATGGATAGGCCACGAACCAAGGAAGAAGAGGTTACATTTTAGAAAAAGATCCAGATCATATTCTACTATTCTGGATTGTATTTTCTGTTTGCAATTTGTAGGTCTTTTTGTCTATGGCGGACTACAACTGCTATAATGTTAGTTGTATTGCTGTCTTGTATAACAGTATTCTTCTTGATATGGTCAAGAACAAAGTTATCAGTTAAGCTAGAGTCCCGTTACACTGACAACCCACCTCTGCATGTCCAGATCCGCTACAAGTTAAGTAATAATGCGTGGTCACACAATACTGTATTTTTAATAATACTTGCTTGTTTTTTTTTCTCATAATTTTCTATATTCTGCTTCCTTTATGCCTTTCTAATCTTTTACATTCATTGTTTATAAATATTGCATGAATTTC